>OX380341.1:864122-2332720 GCA_947425015.1 Pterostichus niger | reverse complement strand
CAATTGGTATTTGCAATTTACTTAGAATTATTTTTTACATTTTATATGTGCAATTGGTATTTGCAATTTACTTAGAATTATTTTTTACATTTTATATGTGCAATTGGTATTTGCAATTTACTTAGAATTATTTTTTACATTTTATATGTGCAATTGGTATTTGCAATTTACTTAGAATTATTTTTTACATTTTATATGTGCAATTGGTATTTGCAATTTACTTAGAATTATTTTTTACATTTTATATGTGCAATTGGTATTTGCAATTTACTTAGAATTATTTTTTACATTTTATATGTGCAATTGGTATTTGCAATTTACTTAGAATTATTTTTTACATTTTATATGTGCAATTGGTATTTGCAATTTACTTAGAATTATTTTTTACATTTTATATGTGCAATTGGTATTTGCAATTTACTTAGAATTATTTTTTACATTTTATATGTGCAATTGGTATTTGCAATTTACTTAGAATTATTTTTTACATTTTATATGTGCAATTGGTATTTGCAATTTACTTAGAATTATTTTTTACATTTTATATGTGCAATTGGTATTTGCAATTTACTTAGAATTATTTTTTACATTTTATATGTGCAATTGGTATTTGCAATTTACTTAGAATTATTTTTTACATTTTATATGTGCAATTGGTATTTGCAATTTACTTAGAATTATTTTTTACATTTTATATGTGCAATTGGTATTTGCAATTTACTTAGAATTATTTTTTACATTTTATATGTGCAATTGGTATTTGCAATTTACTTAGAATTATTTTTTACATTTTATATGTGCAATTGGTATTTGCAATTTACTTAGAATTATTTTTTACATTTTATATGTGCAATTGGTATTTGCAATTTACTTAGAATTATTTTTTACATTTTATATGTGCAATTGGTATTTGCAATTTACTTAGAATTATTTTTTACATTTTATATGTGCAATTGGTATTTGCAATTTACTTAGAATTATTTTTTACATTTTATATGTGCAATTGGTATTTGCAATTTACTTAGAATTATTTTTTACATTTTATATGTGCAATTGGTATTTGCAATTTACTTAGAATTATTTTTTACATTTTATATGTGCAATTGGTATTTGCAATTTACTTAGAATTATTTTTTACATTTTATATGTGCAATTGGTATTTGCAATTTACTTAGAATTATTTTTTACATTTTATATGTGCAATTGGTATTTGCAATTTACTTAGAATTATTTTTTACATTTTATATGTGCAATTGGTATTTGCAATTTACTTAGAATTATTTTTTACATTTTATATGTGCAATTGGTATTTGCAATTTACTTAGAATTATTTTTTACATTTTATATGTGCAATTGGTATTTGCAATTTACTTAGAATTATTTTTTACATTTTATATGTGCAATTGGTATTTGCAATTTACTTAGAATTATTTTTTACATTTTATATGTGCAATTGGTATTTGCAATTTACTTAGAATTATTTTTTACATTTTATATGTGCAATTGGTATTTGCAATTTACTTAGAATTATTTTTTACATTTTATATGTGCAATTGGTATTTGCAATTTACTTAGAATTATTTTTTACATTTTATATGTGCAATTGGTATTTGCAATTTACTTAGAATTATTTTTTACATTTTATATGTGCAATTGGTATTTGCAATTTACTTAGAATTATTTTTTACATTTTATATGTGCAATTGGTATTTGCAATTTACTTAGAATTATTTTTTACATTTTATATGTGCAATTGGTATTTGCAATTTACTTAGAATTATTTTTTACATTTTATATGTGCAATTGGTATTTGCAATTTACTTAGAATTATTTTTTACATTTTATATGTGCAATTGGTATTTGCAATTTACTTAGAATTATTTTTTACATTTTATATGTGCAATTGGTATTTGCAATTTACTTAGAATTATTTTTTACATTTTATATGTGCAATTGGTATTTGCAATTTACTTAGAATTATTTTTTACATTTTATATGTGCAATTGGTATTTGCAATTTACTTAGAATTATTTTTTACATTTTATATGTGCAATTGGTATTTGCAATTTACTTAGAATTATTTTTTACATTTTATATGTGCAATTGGTATTTGCAATTTACTTAGAATTATTTTTTACATTTTATATGTGCAATTGGTATTTGCAATTTACTTAGAATTATTTTTTACATTTTATATGTGCAATTGGTATTTGCAATTTACTTAGAATTATTTTTTACATTTTATATGTGCAATTGGTATTTGCAATTTACTTAGAATTATTTTTTACATTTTATATGTGCAATTGGTATTTGCAATTTACTTAGAATTATTTTTTACATTTTATATGTGCAATTGGTATTTGCAATTTACTTAGAATTATTTTTTACATTTTATATGTGCAATTGGTATTTGCAATTTACTTAGAATTATTTTTTACATTTTATATGTGCAATTGGTATTTGCAATTTACTTAGAATTATTTTTTACATTTTATATGTGCAATTGGTATTTGCAATTTACTTAGAATTATTTTTTACATTTTATATGTGCAATTGGTATTTGCAATTTACTTAGAATTATTTTTTACATTTTATATGTGCAATTGGTATTTGCAATTTACTTAGAATTATTTTTTACATTTTATATGTGCAATTGGTATTTGCAATTTACTTAGAATTATTTTTTACATTTTATATGTGCAATTGGTATTTGCAATTTACTTAGAATTATTTTTTACATTTTATATGTGCAATTGGTATTTGCAATTTACTTAGAATTATTTTTTACATTTTATATGTGCAATTGGTATTTGCAATTTACTTAGAATTATTTTTTACATTTTATATGTGCAATTGGTATTTGCAATTTACTTAGAATTATTTTTTACATTTTATATGTGCAATTGGTATTTGCAATTTACTTAGAATTATTTTTTACATTTTATATGTGCAATTGGTATTTGCAATTTACTTAGAATTATTTTTTACATTTTATATGTGCAATTGGTATTTGCAATTTACTTAGAATTATTTTTTACATTTTATATGTGCAATTGGTATTTGCAATTTACTTAGAATTATTTTTTACATTTTATATGTGCAATTGGTATTTGCAATTTACTTAGAATTATTTTTTACATTTTATATGTGCAATTGGTATTTGCAATTTACTTAGAATTATTTTTTACATTTTATATGTGCAATTGGTATTTGCAATTTACTTAGAATTATTTTTTACATTTTATATGTGCAATTGGTATTTGCAATTTACTTAGAATTATTTTTTACATTTTATATGTGCAATTGGTATTTGCAATTTACTTAGAATTATTTTTTACATTTTATATGTGCAATTGGTATTTGCAATTTACTTAGAATTATTTTTTACATTTTATATGTGCAATTGGTATTTGCAATTTACTTAGAATTATTTTTTACATTTTATATGTGCAATTGGTATTTGCAATTTACTTAGAATTATTTTTTACATTTTATATGTGCAATTGGTATTTGCAATTTACTTAGAATTATTTTTTACATTTTATATGTGCAATTGGTATTTGCAATTTACTTAGAATTATTTTTTACATTTTATATGTGCAATTGGTATTTGCAATTTACTTAGAATTATTTTTTACATTTTATATGTGCAATTGGTATTTGCAATTTACTTAGAATTATTTTTTACATTTTATATGTGCAATTGGTATTTGCAATTTACTTAGAATTATTTTTTACATTTTATATGTGCAATTGGTATTTGCAATTTACTTAGAATTATTTTTTACATTTTATATGTGCAATTGGTATTTGCAATTTACTTAGAATTATTTTTTACATTTTATATGTGCAATTGGTATTTGCAATTTACTTAGAATTATTTTTTACATTTTATATGTGCAATTGGTATTTGCAATTTACTTAGAATTATTTTTTACATTTTATATGTGCAATTGGTATTTGCAATTTACTTAGAATTATTTTTTACATTTTATATGTGCAATTGGTATTTGCAATTTACTTAGAATTATTTTTTACATTTTATATGTGCAATTGGTATTTGCAATTTACTTAGAATTATTTTTTACATTTTATATGTGCAATTGGTATTTGCAATTTACTTAGAATTATTTTTTACATTTTATATGTGCAATTGGTATTTGCAATTTACTTAGAATTATTTTTTACATTTTATATGTGCAATTGGTATTTGCAATTTACTTAGAATTATTTTTTACATTTTATATGTGCAATTGGTATTTGCAATTTACTTAGAATTATTTTTTACATTTTATATGTGCAATTGGTATTTGCAATTTACTTAGAATTATTTTTTACATTTTATATGTGCAATTGGTATTTGCAATTTACTTAGAATTATTTTTTACATTTTATATGTGCAATTGGTATTTGCAATTTACTTAGAATTATTTTTTACATTTTATATGTGCAATTGGTATTTGCAATTTACTTAGAATTATTTTTTACATTTTATATGTGCAATTGGTATTTGCAATTTACTTAGAATTATTTTTTACATTTTATATGTGCAATTGGTATTTGCAATTTATTAAATATATATGTATTGCGATTATTATTTTATTAAATATATATGTATTGCGATTATTATTTTATTAAATATATATGTATTGCGATTATTATTTTATTAAATATATATGTATTGCGATTATTATTTTATTAAATATATATGTATTGCGATTATTATTTTATTAAATATATATGTATTGCGATTATTATTTTATTAAATATATATGTATTGCGATTATTATTTTATTAAATATATATGTATTGCGATTATTATTTTATTAAATATATATGTATTGCGATTATTATTTTATTAAATATATATGTATTGCGATTATTATTTTATTAAATATATATGTATTGCGATTATTATTTTATTAAATATATATGTATTGCGATTATTATTTTATTAAATATATATGTATTGCGATTATTATTTTATTAAATATATATGTATTGCGATTATTATTTTATTAAATATATATGTATTGCGATTATTATTTTATTAAATATATATGTATTGCGATTATTATTTTATTAAATATATATGTATTGCGATTATTATTTTATTAAATATATATGTATTGCGATTATTATTTTATTAAATATATATGTATTGCGATTATTATTTTATTAAATATATATGTATTGCGATTATTATTTTATTAAATATATATGTATTGCGATTATTATTTTATTAAATATATATGTATTGCGATTATTATTTTATTAAATATATATGTATTGCGATTATTATTTTATTAAATATATATGTATTGCGATTATTATTTTATTAAATATATATGTATTGCGATTATTATTTTATTAAATATATATGTATTGCGATTATTATTTTATTAAATATATATGTATTGCGATTATTATTTTATTAAATATATATGTATTGCGATTATTATTTTATTAAATATATATGTATTGCGATTATTATTTTATTAAATATATATGTATTGCGATTATTATTTTATTAAATATATATGTATTGCGATTATTATTTTATTAAATATATATGTATTGCGATTATTATTTTATTAAATATATATGTATTGCGATTATTATTTTATTAAATATATATGTATTGCGATTATTATTTTATTAAATATATATGTATTGCGATTATTATTTTATTAAATATATATGTATTGCGATTATTATTTTATTAAATATATATGTATTGCGATTATTATTTTATTAAATATATATGTATTGCGATTATTATTTTATTAAATATATATGTATTGCGATTATTATTTTATTAAATATATATGTATTGCGATTATTATTTTATTAAATATATATGTATTGCGATTATTATTTTATTAAATATATATGTATTGCGATTATTATTTTATTAAATATATATGTATTGCGATTATTATTTTATTAAATATATATGTATTGCGATTATTATTTTATTAAATATATATGTATTGCGATTATTATTTTATTAAATATATATGTATTGCGATTATTATTTTATTAAATATATATGTATTGCGATTATTATTTTATTAAATATATATGTATTGCGATTATTATTTTATTAAATATATATGTATTGCGATTATTATTTTATTAAATATATATGTATTGCGATTATTATTTTATTAAATATATATGTATTGCGATTATTATTTTATTAAATATATATGTATTGCGATTATTATTTTATTAAATATATATGTATTGCGATTATTATTTTATTAAATATATATGTATTGCGATTATTATTTTATTAAATATATATGTATTGCGATTATTATTTTATTAAATATATATGTATTGCGATTATTATTTTATTAAATATATATGTATTGCGATTATTATTTTATTAAATATATATGTATTGCGATTATTATTTTATTAAATATATATGTATTGCGATTATTATTTTATTAAATATATATGTATTGCGATTATTATTTTATTAAATATATATGTATTGCGATTATTATTTTATTAAATATATATGTATTGCGATTATTATTTTATTAAATATATATGTATTGCGATTATTATTTTATTAAATATATATGTATTGCGATTATTATTTTATTAAATATATATGTATTGCGATTATTATTTTATTAAATATATATGTATTGCGATTATTATTTTATTAAATATATATGTATTGCGATTATTATTTTATTAAATATATATGTATTGCGATTATTATTTTATTAAATATATATGTATTGCGATTATTATTTTATTAAATATATATGTATTGCGATTATTATTTTATTAAATATATATGTATTGCGATTATTATTTTATTAAATATATATGTATTGCGATTATTATTTTATTAAATATATATGTATTGCGATTATTATTTTATTAAATATATATGTATTGCGATTATTATTTTATTAAATATATATGTATTGCGATTATTATTTTATTAAATATATATGTATTGCGATTATTATTTTATTAAATATATATGTATTGCGATTATTATTTTATTAAATATATATGTATTGCGATTATTATTTTATTAAATATATATGTATTGCGATTATTATTTTATTAAATATATATGTATTGCGATTATTATTTTATTAAATATATATGTATTGCGATTATTATTTTATTAAATATATATGTATTGCGATTATTATTTTATTAAATATATATGTATTGCGATTATTATTTTATTAAATATATATGTATTGCGATTATTATTTTATTAAATATATATGTATTGCGATTATTATTTTATTAAATATATATGTATTGCGATTATTATTTTATTAAATATATATGTATTGCGATTATTATTTTATTAAATATATATGTATTGCGATTATTATTTTATTAAATATATATGTATTGCGATTATTATTTTATTAAATATATATGTATTGCGATTATTATTTTATTAAATATATATGTATTGCGATTATTATTTTATTAAATATATATGTATTGCGATTATTATTTTATTAAATATATATGTATTGCGATTATTATTTTATTAAATATATATGTATTGCGATTATTATTTTATTAAATATATATGTATTGCGATTATTATTTTATTAAATATATAGGTATATATTTTATTAAATATATAGGTATATATTTTATTAAATATATAGGTATATATTTTATTAAATATATAGGTATATATTTTATTAAATATATAGGTATATATTTTATTAAATATATAGGTATATATTTTATTAAATATATAGGTATATATTTTATTAAATATATAGGTATATATTTTATTAAATATATAGGTATATATTTTATTAAATATATAGGTATATATTTTATTAAATATATAGGTATATATTTTATTAAATATATAGGTATATATTTTATTAAATATATAGGTATATATTTTATTAAATATATAGGTATATATTTTATTAAATATATAGGTATATATTTTATTAAATATATAGGTATATATTTTATTAAATATATAGGTATATATTTTATTAAATATATAGGTATATATTTTATTAAATATATAGGTATATATTTTATTAAATATATAGGTATATATTTTATTAAATATATAGGTATATATTTTATTAAATATATAGGTATATATTTTATTAAATATATAGGTATATACATATATATAGGTATATACATATATATAGGTATATACATATATATAGGTATATACATATATATAGGTATATACATATATATATACATATATATATACATATATATATACATATATATATATATATATATATATATATATATATATATATATATATATATATATATATATATATATATATATATATATACCTCTAAACCTCTAAACCTCTAAACCGCTAAACCTCTAAACCTCTAAACCTCTAAACCTCTAAACCTCTAAACCGCTGAACCTCTAAACCTCTAAACTTCTAAACCTCTAAACTTCTAAACCTCTAAACTTCTAAACCTCTATACCACTATACCTCGATACCTCTATATCTCTGTATCTCTATATCTCTATGTCTCTACATCTTTATACGTTAAACAAGTATGTAGCACATCAAACAACATTCAACATGAAAGAATATCTTATAGTCCAGCACAATAATTCAGGCCAGTTATAGATAACTAAATTAAAAGGCTTTTGCGTAAGACACCAGGTGTACGAAAAGTATATCTCAATTGTAAACAAATTATTCATAATTTCTTTTCTCATTTTAATATACTGATTTATTTTATGGACTACAGACTTTTTAGACTAATTAAAATATAAATAAATGATATTATCACTTACATTTTTTTCCTGAACGGTGTGATTCTACAAGTGAAGCGGTTGACAGCATTGGATCAAACAGCCAGCTCGACTCCCGGGACTGAATGCCGATGCAGCAAAGTTGCGTAAACTGCAAGAGCTCAGAGAATACATATAAAATGTGGTCATTTATTTGCTACAGGAACATCATTTCAATTACAGTAGTTTTATATATATATATATGTATATATACATATTGTAATAAGATGTATGTTTTCACAAACAACTTACAATATATGTTATTCTTAAAGAATAAATATGGTTTAAATAGAATTGTTGTAAATTATTTATTTAAAACATATTTATTATTGTTCTTACATTACCTACTAAGTTACAATAATTTTATTTATTTATTTATTAAGTTTAAACAATAAAAACTATGTTTAAATTAATCAATTTGCAAGTACTCTATTTAAAACATATTTCTTCTTTAAGAATAAGGAATATTGTAATAAGATGTATGAATAACTTATTACAATGGGTACCCTATTTCTTATTCTTAAAGAATAAATATGGTTTAAATAGAATTGTTGTGAATTATCTTCTTATCTTACAATTTTCTTACATTAATAACTAATTGTCGATCTCGACTGACGTAGTTTCAAGAGAAGATGATAACAGCTTCAATGATGCTGCTCCAAGATGATGTTCCAAAGCTCCGGTGACGTTGTCCAGAATGTTGATGACACGGGTATGAATATCAATTGTTCCAAGATGATGCAGAGGCCGCAGGAGATGCCTGCATGTCCGGTGATGTCCCTATCAACAAAAATATATTAGTAACATAAAATAGTTGGATTTTGATGATTAATGAATCTGAAACAGACACTCATAGTACATGAATACACTTCTTGTTCTTCCAGTAGTTTTCAATGATGATTTCTTTCTTCCTCCTACACTTACCCTATCTTACCTAAGTTTGTCAAACACTGTCTTTGAATTGAATCTACGACAAAGCAAACGAAGCGTGCTTGTCAAATTAGCAAAAACGTTGAGCATATTCCGTGCCCACGACCTCTCGGTTCACCGCCTACCAACCTACCCGACTGCTGGGAAGATTTCTCAGTGCTCGAACAGTCGAATTATGTCTAGATCTCCCAATGACTCATTGGACAATATGGTTCCTGTGATTCGATAACTCGACCACCCAAGACATCGGCTTACACATTCTAGCTACACTCAGCAGCTCGTTAGCGAGGGAACTCGCCCCAACCCGGATCACGAAACGCATCAACACTTGCCTGGTGATGTAAATATGTTGAGGCCCCACGTGGGGCCAGCGTTTTTTGGTGGACAATACAAAATACACGATATCGACTCGTGAGGTTGATTTCAAATCAAACCCACGATAGATATCGATCTACACAATATCAATTCGTAAAATTGATTTATAGCAATAAATCAACCCCACGAAAAGAACTACACACAGTTAGGATGGCCTCCTATTAAGGCAGAAACTAACTAACTAATTTAAATGTACGTAATGGATAATAAAAGACACGATATTGACTCGTGAATATATCTTTTTTGCCCGTCTCCAATGGCAACGTGCGAAAAAGGCGTTAAATTCGCGCGTTTCCAATGGCAACGCGCGAAAAAGATTATTTCAATAGTTACCAGGGATACAAACAAAACAGAAACTTGTCATATAGACAGTTAACAAAACGAATTTAGTTTTAGACGTATACCTACGTTTTTTAATAACTTTAAGATGCAATCGTCGAAACAATTGTGTGTATCACGAGCGTAAAGTGTCTTTGTTCCTCTTACACTATTACAGCTCGCGCTGCAATTACCGTGCTCGAGTAACAAAGAATCACTTTACGCTCTTAATACACAAATAACTATTAAAAGAAAGCAGAAGTATGTCAAGGCTGTGTCTCAATAAAATTGTAAACAAACTATTCATAATTACTTTCCTCATTTTGTCACAGACTACATACTTTTTAGATTAATTAAAATATAAATAAATAACACGTTTACTTATCTTTTGTTCCTGAACTGTGTGATTCTGTTAACAAGTGAAGCAACTGGTAGACAGCGTGGAAAACTTGGGCATGGGGTTCAACTCCCAGGACTGAATGCCGAATTCAGCTAATTTGCGTAAACTGCAAAAAAAGAATTTAAAATGAGCACCTATCATCTACAATACTAAACACGATCTTTAAAAGTAATTTTTAATATCCAAGAATAGTAAATAAGCTTCTCGGAAAATCAACAAACAAAAACTATAAATCAAGCCCACGATACGATATCGGTTATGAAGTTATGAAGGCCTTTAAATAAGGCAGACAAAAGTTAAATTACACGACGATGACGTTTGTTTGGCAAGTGAACAAACACAAACTTCTTCATAATGTTCATTTAGAATAAGTCTCTTTAAAATATATTTATTCTTGATGTATAAGACGTATTGCAATAAGATGTATGTTTTCTTATTACAATATTTCTTATTCTTAAAGAATAGATATGTTTTAAACAGAGTTATTCTAAGCTATCTATTTAAAACATATTTATTTTTACATACTGAATTACAACAATTTTATTAACTTAGACAATAAAAACTATATTTTAAATTAAATAATTCACAATAAATCTCTTCAACACACATTTATTCTTTAAGAATAAGGAATATTGTAATAAGAAAACATACATCTTATTGCAATATGTTAACTTATTACAATGGGTACCCTATTTCTTATTCTTAAACAATAAATATGTGTTAAACAAAGTTATTGTAAACTATCTATTTAAAACATATTTGTTATTATTTTTACATATTAAATTACAATAATATTATTTACTTATTTATCTTAAACAATAAAAACTATATTTTAAATTAAATAATTCATAATAAATCTCTTCAAAACAGATTTATTTTTTAAGAATAAAGAATATTGTAATAAGATGTATGTATAACTTATTACAATAGGTATCTATTTCTTATTCTTCAAGAATAAATATGTATTAAACAAAGTTATTGTCAACTATCTACTTAAAACATATTTGTTATTATCATTAGTAAATATCAATTCTGTCAGATTTCCCAATTTTTAAAAAGAAATCAATTTAATTATTATAATGGAAACTTTTAGAATTAATACTTTGATACAATTATTTTGGGTAAAAGTATTTCATTATCTTTATTTACAAAATATGTTGACTGTTAGTATAAATAATCGATGGAGGATGATTTGATTAACTTTATTTAAATCGGTCATAAGTTTTTTGGAGAATAATATTTAAAATAAAACTGATTCAAATTTATTTATATCAATCATTTACTTGAAATATATTTGTATAAAATAATGCCAGAATGTTTAACAATGAAAAATCTAGTTAATCATCCGTAATTTGTTTGTTTTTTATACTAACTGTCACTATCACAATGTTTTAGTACCTGACAATCTGCTAATGTTACAATAAAAAAAATATATATATGTATGTATAATAACCTGTCAGCTAGCAAAGTATTGTGTTACAGATGAGAACGATTCATCATTATAATTTTAAAGTGAATCATTCATTATTATATAGTTTAAACAAATAATAAATATGTTGTAAAGATAATATCTTATTAAATGGGGTAACACGAACCCCAGAAACATTCAGTCATCCTTGCTTCAACCACATGCTCTTCATACATAAATACATACATATACATTCATACAAGTTCATTCATATCTTCCATTCCACACACGTTCCACATTCCTAAACTATCTCATCTGACTTATACTCACTCTTTCAACAACATTCATGTCAATCTCAGAGTCATCATACAACATACATCCATCACCGAAACATTGCAATCGCTTTTCTCAAACACTAACACATTCATCATTTCAATTAATGAAGCTGTTTGCATTCGGCGAAACGTGATTTAAAATTAATAAATAAAAACACTTGGTTTTGCAAACACTTATAAGTAGTTCAAATACAAACTAACTCTGTTAATAGAGAGAGGGAGGTTTTGGGAATTAACTTCCATTCCAATTTTCAAAATTCTAGACATCATTAAAAACAGCTTGAAGTTAACCATGTAACTTTAAACTTGCTGGAAGTTTGCCTACAAACAAATTATTTTTGCTCTTTGGTGACATTTATAATTAACAAAATGTGGGTCTTTATTATCTGAAATATTCATCAACAATTTAGAGAATATATTCCTCAATTCAAAAAAATACCTCCTAAAAAATTTAATTTTTGGTATAGATATATCGACGATGTTTACACCAGGAGCAACAACTACTAAATGTCCTTAATTCATTTGATTAAAATACATAATTCACCACTGAAGTGAAAGTTAATCAAAGCATAAATATCTTGGCCATTACTATCCAACACATTAACAATAAATTTAATTTTAATATTTACAGGAAACCCACTAATTTGTATCACCCATGTAATATAATTTATCTGAATTAAAATCATTTTAAATATTGCAGCAAACAATGGTTACAGTGCAGAAATCACTGTGAAGCTAATAAATAAGAAAATTAGATCAATTACAAGAAATTAATTTTATCCTGTACACTTTGAAACTAGATTTAAATCAATTTATAAAAAATTAAATTATGTTAATGGCATGAATCGTAGTATGGCCAAGAATTGGAGGAAATTTGACATTATATACTAATAATAATAAACTAATGAATAAAGACCCTTTGTTAAATTAAATGTAAAGATTGTGAATTTGTTTATATAGAGCAAACAGGACAAAGTTTCCAGACTAGATTTAAAGAGTATTGTTATAATTATATGACCAAAAGTCCCCAGTCTAATCTAGCTAAACACTTGATAGATTTTTATCATAACAGTTCTATATGTAATTTGTCAGTTTTACATATAAAAGGAAAGGATATCGATTCACTTTCCTTGAAGCTTTTAAAATTAAGAAAGCCGTTAGGGCCGACCAGAAACTAATGAATGAATATTTAGATGTTCATAGCCCTTGTCATTAAAGGACATTCCCTAAACAGTCCCTCTCTCTATTAACAATGTGTTTGTATTTGTACAATATATAAGTGTTTGTAAACCATATCTACCTTCTGACCAAATTTATAAAACTAAATACTAATTCTACTAACACATTATCATTAATTAACATTATTTAAATCGTTTTCTGCTTCATTTATTGAAATCATTTACAACAACATCATCCGCACCAGGTAACGCAGACACTACCGCAGCCTCGCTACCTTCAAACACTCTAACTGCGTGCGCGCATTTCCAATCACCAGGAGTCAAATAACCTCTCACCTCCATACATCAACATCTCATTCAAGCCGACATCATTCTCACCTCTAACATTTTCCCTTGCAATTTCTCCTACAACCATTCAGTCCATTTACGCTACCATACAAACCCCTAAACTACTCACACCATCTATTCCTAACATCTGATTCATTCCACAATATAATTCATCATTCGTACCATTCCTTCATTCATTTATTTACTCAACAGACATATCTCTAACACCCTCATTCACCAACTTTTATCCAGACGTATACGCGACACCATCAAATACACTTCTCATGCTCGGTTTTTCAGTTGAACCTTGAACTTGAGCCTCAACATTTTTTTGTTTATAACTTGTCAAATTAATCTAGTTCAGCTGAACCTAAACTGAATGTCAACATAATTTTATGGTGTTGTGTAATTTGGGATTCTGAGAAAATTATAATCATTGCCTCAGTTTATATTCTGTCACAGGCAAAATAATAAATATATTTATATACACATGATGGAAAATATTAAAAGAGCTGCAAATTTTTCCACCAATGAAGTTGAATTATTAATAGATTTAGTGAGAGTTAAAAACATGTATAGAATGAAAAAAAAAAACTGATAAAGTATTGTGTTAAGGAGAAGAAAAGTGTTGGGAGGAAATTTCTGCCTCATTTAATACTGTAGGGCCAAAATTTTAAAAGTTCTCTAGTCCAAAGATAAAATATTAATAATGTACAAGATTAAATTTAAATTCTATGTCAGGTACGTGTTCATTAAAATTCTAGCACAAGTTTAAATAATTTTAAAAATAGAAAAATGTTGGGGGCAGACAATTAAAAATTGGTGCAAATTGGCAAAAAGGAGGAATACGTAAAATTACAAATTAACTCAATAAAAAAAGAATTAAATTGTATATGAAATAGTAAATAGAAAAGTGTATATTGTAATATATTTCTAATGATACCCTTCTCACAGTTTCTTTACTGAACAAAATTGCGACAAATAATTATGACATATAAATGTCAGAATGTACTGAAAAACCGAGCATCAATCATTCATCGCACAGAATAAAATCAATCACTCTCTGTCCATTTTCACTCACATTCTCCCTTGTACACAATTGCGCTATTTTATATTAATTTAAAACAACATATTTATTTCTGTTTTTAACAGACTTTTACCCAAATAATTTAAAAAGGGAATAATTTAAATGAGCACCGAAATCATTGTATCTTAAATAATCAATAAGAGCTGTGTTGCTCTTGCCAGAAATATATTTATTAAACACCAAAAATATATATTTTTAACCCTAGTTAAATTATATTTTGATAGTCTGAAATAATTAAATTAATACTAAAAATAATAATAAAAAAATTACTAACTGATCTTTAAATATAATAGTAAATAAGCTTCATGGAAAATTAAATGCTAATATGGCAAATAGCAAATACAAATATTTGATATTTAAATTGATAAACAGATTAGCAAAGTCTAGTATTTTGGATATTGAATATGAATTATTTAGAGCTGATATTTTGGTGCTCGATTAAATACAACCCACTTAAAACTAGTAATTATCTTATATTGATGTTGGAGGCAGCGGTCTTGACGACATTCTGCGTTGACTTTGCAGTCATCTTCGGATGTGTTTGAAGAGAAGCTGTTGATTCTGCTGCTGATGAATCTTCCCAGCATTTTGATGTAATCGCCAACAGGAAACGTTGGTTTTCCTCATTCACCACCACACCTACCAACAAAATATTATTAAAAACAAGTACAAATACTCCTTGAAAAACAGTAAGTTTTCAATGATGGTGTCCTTCTTCTCCCTACCTACCCTATCTTACCTAAGTTTTTGTCAAAGACTAGCTACGAATCTACAACAAAGCAACCGCGAAACGCTATGATGGGGCCCCACGTGGGGCCAGCGTTTTATGGTGGACAATACAAAACATCCGATATCGACTCGTGAGGTTGATTACACATCAAACCCACGATAGATATCACAATATCAATTCGTAAAATTGATTTATGGAAATAAATCAACCCCACGATAGATATTGTTCTAACCAATTTCGATTCGTAAAATTGATTTATAGTAATAAATCAACCCCACGAAAAGAACTACCCAGTTGTTAGGTAGGCCTTCTAATAAGGCAGAAACCAAACTAACTAAATTTAAATGTACGTAGAGATAAAAGACACGATATTGACTCGTGAATATGATCTTATAGTATAACTATAAATCATATCCACGATAAGATATCGGTCAAGTGTTAGGAAGAACCTGAAAGAGACTCACATTTTACGTAGTCTTCAGTAAAGGTGCCATCTTCTTCTCCCTACCCTACCCTATCTTACCTAAGTTTTTGCCAACGACTAGCTACGAATCTACGACAAAGAAACCGAAGCGTGCTTGTCAAGTTAGCAAAAACGTTGAGCATATTCCGTGCCCACGACCTCTCGGTTCACCGCCTACCAACCTACCCGACTGCTGGGAAGATTTCGCAGTGCTCGAACAGTCGAATTATGTCTAGATCTCCCAATGACTCATTGGACAATATGGTTCCTGTGATTCGATAACTCGACCACCCAAGGCATCGGCTTACACCTTCTAGCTACACTCAGCAGTACGCTCGCGAGGGACTCGCCCCACCCGCATCGCGAAACGCTTACAAACTTGCCTCCTGGTGATGGGATGTATGTTGGGGCCCCACGTGGGGCCTGCGTTTTGTGGTGGAAAATACAAAATACACGATATCGACTCGTGAGGTTGATTTCAAATCAAACCCACGATAGATATCGATCTACACAATTTCGATTCGTAAAATTGA
Organism: Pterostichus niger; assembly: GCA_947425015.1. Taxonomy (NCBI): domain Eukaryota; kingdom Metazoa; phylum Arthropoda; class Insecta; order Coleoptera; family Carabidae; genus Pterostichus; species Pterostichus niger. Next base: position 2,315,830 of record OX380341.1, on the reverse strand, counting down.
TTTATAGTAATAAATCAACCCCACGAAAAGAACTACACACAGTTAGGATGGCCTCCTATTAAGGCAGCAACTAACTAACTAAATTAAAATGTACGTAGTGAGTGAACAATAAAAACAAACACGATATCGACTCGAGAAGTTGATCTTATAGTATAACTATAAATCAAGCCCACGATACGATATCGGTTATGAAGTTATGAAGGCCTTTAAATAAGGCAGACAAAAGTTAAATTACACGACGACGACGTTTGTTTGGCAAGTGAACTTGTTGTTGCAGACTCGCAGCGGCGACCTATTTGATGACACACACATTCACAACCAATGAATAAAATTAAAGTGAATTTGAAACATACACAACATATACACATCTAACATACACTTCAAATACAATATTACTCAGTTTACTGTTATTATTATTAGAAATTATTAATGTTATTAATATATTTTTATTTAGTATAAACAAAAGTAAAATAATAACGTTACTATAATTTAGCAATTTACTTTTAAAACACTTTAAACAAATATTTATCACATCAAACAATAAATTAAATTAAAAGACAGCAGATGTATATCAAGGCTGTGTCTCAATAAAATTCTAAATCAATTATTAATAATTTCTTTTCTCATTTTTTAGATTAATTAAAATATAAATAAAATTTGTACTTATCTTTTATTCCTGAAGTGTGTTGAAGCAACCGGTGGACAGCGTGGACAGCGTGGGCATGGCGCTCGACTCCTGGGACTGAATGCCACATTCAGATAATTTGCGTAAACTGCAAAACAGAATTTAATATGAGCATCTATCATTAAAAATACTAAACGATCTGTAAAAGTAATTTTTAATATTAAATAATAGTAAATTATCAAAATAAAATTATTTGTTTAAACCAATTGTGAATAATTCACAGAACATCCACTCAACCCAACACACCATCCTCGTTTCAATAAAGTTTATTTTAAAATTAATTATTTTCTGGAGGGTTGATATTAAGGGATGAAACTATAGTCAATAGATGAGGAATTGAATGTTGAAACCCGGTTGACTGGTTACTAAATTACAGCCGTTTTTAAAACATGTTTACGGAAAAACTGTCGTTCATATTTTATCTCAGAAAATTAATAAAATTAGCCAGATTTACAAACAAAACTATAGACAGTCCACATTTTCAAACCTTTTCAAAATTAAATGTTGTAAACAACATTTTTAAAACTCATATATTTTAAATATTGGGTAAAAGTCACCGCTAGTAAAATCAAATTATTAAAGGAGATTAATTTAAATTTTCTGCTTTGAACCGGACATCAATTATTTTAGGAGAAAAATAATTGTAGAAGTAAAATAAAGCTTGCCCCAGAACAAATTGTCGCTTAGACAACATATACACATCTAACATACACTTCAAATACAATATTACTCAGTTTACTGTTATTATTATTAGAAATTATTAATGTTATTAATATATTATTATTTAGTATAAACAAATATTTATCACATCAAATAATAAATTAAATTAAAAGACAGCAGATGTATGTCAAGGCAGTGTCTCAATAAAATTGTAAACAAATTATTAATAATTTCTTTTCGCATTTTTTAGATTAATTAAAATGTAAAAAAACGACATTTGTACTTATCTTTTGTTCCTGAAGTGTGTTGAAGCACCCGGTGGACAGCGTGGCCATGGCGCTCGACTCCTGGGACTGAATGCCGCATTCAGATAATTTGCGTAAACTGCAAAACAGAATTAAAAATGAGCATCTATCATTAAAAATACTAAACAAACTTTAAAAGTAATTTTTAATATTAAAGAATAGTAAATTATAAAAATAAAATTATTTGTTTAAACCAATTGTGAATAATTTTCCACTGCGACATTCACAGAACATCCACTCAACCCAACACAGCATCCCCGCTTCAATAAAGTTTATTTTAAAATTAATTACTTTCTGGAGGGTTGATATTAAGGGATGAAACTATGGTCAATAGATGAGGAATTGAATGTTGAAACCCGGTTGACTGGTTACTAAATTACAGCCGTTTTTAAAATATGTTTACGGAAAAACTGTCGTTCATATTTTCTCTCAGAAAATTAATAAAATTAGCCAGATTTACAAACAAAACTATAGACAGTCCACATTTTCAAACCTTTTCAAAATTAAATGTTGTAAACAACATTTTTAAAACTCATATATTTTAAATATTGGCTAAAAGTCACCGCTAGTAAAATCAAATTATTAAACGAGATTAATTTAAATTTTCTGCTTTGAACCGGACATCAATTATTTTAGGAGAAAAATAATTGTAAAAGTAAAATAAAGATTGCCCCAGAAAAAATTGTCGCTTCTTAGGTTTAGGCCTTTTCGTTTACTGCTTTTATAGATATATAAAATTTTATGTGATGCGTTTTTATAGTTGGCTTTGCATTATACAAAAACAATTAGTTGACAACTTTCATACAATTTAGTATACAAAGATGCCATCGAAACACGAAGAATTACGCGAAAATATTTTGTACAAATGTGTTCAAAATAGGCATATATCCACAAGAAAAGTAGCTTTAGAGTTAAAATCTACAACAAGGACTGTTCAAAGGGTGTTAAGAAGATATAATGAAACGGGTGTTACACAAAACAATGTGGAAGTGGATGCAAACTTGGATTTGTAGATTAAAATATTGAGAAAATGTCTTAAAGGCTTTGTGTGAAAATAAAAATCTTTCTGTGAGAGATTTGGTTAAGAAATTTGAAACTACTCAATCAACAGTCCAGAAAATTAAGCTAAAGAATTCTATAAAGTATTTAAAAAAAACAAAAGTGCCTAACAGGGATACTAAGCAAAAAACTAACACAAAATGAAGATCAAGAAAACTTTACTTTAAAGTGATATCAAAAAAAATTATGTGTTATCATGGATGTCGAAACGTATTGTTAACTTGAATTAAAATCTCGACCAAGTCATTATTATTATTCTGGAAAGTTCAGAAAATCTGTTAGTAGCTAATTGAAGGTAATTAAAATAGAAAAATTCTCAAAAAAGATGCTTGTATGGCAGGCCATTTGTTCCAACGGCGAAAGATATTTAAGCGAGTGCCTTGAAAGATGATTATTCCCAATACTATTTTGGCCAGATTTGGCAACATGTCATTACACAAAAAATGTCATTGAGTGGTATAAAAGAAACCCCACATATAGAATTTGTACATAAATCTGAAAATCCTAAAAATTGTCCTGAATTGCGCCCAATCAAAAAATATTGGCCCCATATGAAGCAGAAGTTATTAAAATATAAGAAACCACTCAATTCTGTCGATAATTTCAAATATAAGTGGAAACAAATTACAAAAATGATATCTGATTATTTATTTATTTATTTATTTATTTATGTTACGCTGTACAACAGGAATTTAATCCCAATTACAGTACAGGGTCCGCACTCACCGAGTCGCAGTGTGATAGTTTATATAATTTTTAGATTGAATGCTGTACAAATTTTAATGAAGGGCTGAAAAGGAAATTGTGCAACTTTTGGATGAATCATAATTAAAATGTAAATATATGCTATTATATACTATTTAGTTGTTGATCAATAAAGTCTTCAATAGTTTTAAAAAAATTCATTTAATTATATGGTTTTTAGTTAAAAATTATAGGCGACATTTTTTTCTGGGACAAGCTTTATAATTAATCACCCTTGACTAGCTAATAATGTACTAGCGTTATCATTAATTAATATTTAGTAGATTGTCAGTTACTAATCATTCACCATCATTATTATTATTGTTTTTACCCAAATAATTAAAAAAATAACAATGTACTTACATTGATGATAATGTCCACGGTGACACCAGCTCCAGCTGCTCCAAGCTCTGGATGGCGGCAGCTCCAATGACACCAGCTGCTTCAACATCTTGATGATGTCCCTATAAACATAAAAACAATGTATTAGTAACATAGCATAGCACCCTTCATCATGTTTATTTTAAGTTTCATAATCATCATAACTTTTGAGAGTGAGTGTACTAGAAATAGTAAAAGGAAACCCACATTTAGTCATTTAAAAGTTACACTCATTGTTTAAAAAGTAATTAAATTAAAAAAATAATTTAATTTATTTAGCAGCACGTAAGTCTTGTACTAATCAATATATTTTAAAAGTACAAAGAAACAAAAAATAAAGCCCCAAAAATATAAATAAAAAATCATCTCACCTGTTTGGCGGTTTCACTGTGCATCTACAACCTGGTGCACCAGCTCCACAAGTTGGTTTTGTCGTGGATTTGTGGTGATTGTAAACATTGTCTTTCATAATAATTGGTTTTAAAGTCGACAAATGTTGTTTTCATTCTCTGACATCTGTCTATGGTTTGTACATGAAATACATACCTAAAAACGACATTGGCACATTAGAAATTAATTTAAATTCAAACTTACTTATTCTACTACATTTTGTTGGTAATTAACAATATTTTAGTTTAAAAACTATTTAAACTTATTTTAAAATAAATATGTATATAATTTAAACGTAAAATAATTAAAATAAAATAGTTTGGTGCTTCAATTAATTTAATTAAACGTGGATTTTAGCGGAATGAAAAGTTTTTCATATAAAATTCATGAGATTTTGTAAAGAATATTAGACTATTCCAAGTTCACGAATGAAATAAACTCTAAAAGGTTCAGTATGCACATGCCTAATCTGTAATTGCAGATTTTGGGCAATTACAATTCATCATACTAGTTATTTAATTAACAAATATATAAGTGTATGGTTAATGACTGAAAATATGTTTGCAAGTTAATTGAAGCACGAGACAATTAATGTTTTACGTAATTTACCAAATCCAAAAATACTTCTAGAAGAATATTTAATCGTCCAACTAAATTATTTAGGCCAAGGGCTCAATTAAATGGCTTTTACACAGATGTACGCGGAACGTAGGTTTATATTGAAACCAATTCACTCATCAGATTCAACAAAGAATCATTTTCAAAATAAAAATATGATTAAATATAGTTGAAAACATGAAGAATTCAAAATTTAAAACCAATTTCAATTATCTTGACTAATTTAAAAGTTACAGCCGACATATTTACAGCAAATTTAAATTTTAAAAGATACACTCACCTGCAAAAGTACTGGAAGTGAAGCGTCCGGACACGCCATCAAACATCAAGTCCCCGGGGCCATCATCTCCTCCAGCTCGACTTCCTGGTGCTCCAGATTCTCCGTAGACTTCTTGCAGCTGTCCAAAGTCACCTGAATGAACACATAGCAGGTGTCAAACATATCAAGTCTCTTGTGTTAGGATGTTGTAATTAATTAATTAATTGAATGTATAACTAAATCACCACACCTTTTACCCATTATTGGGTCAAATCACAGCCACTCGAACTAACAACTAACTAGCACGTGATTATTTTCAAGCGACCAGCTCTGATCAGCGTTTTGTTTGCAAGTGCGGAGCTCGAGCTCGTTGCATGATGACTCGCCCGACTAATTAATTGATGACACAACTCAATACATTGAAACTTACACAACATGTCTACATTTCAAATAAAATATTTCTCATTTAACTTTTTTCATTAATTCTTATAAATTATTATTGTTATATATTTTTTATAAAAGTAAACAAATTTAAAACGTGAAACCGTTTATACGTGAATCATTTCCCAGTAATGGGTAAAAGGCGTGATTTGATTTATAAATAAGTTTCTCACCAATGCCAGAACATTTCCGTCTGATTCCATTCTCTTCTCTTGCTGCCGACATGAAGAGTAGGTTTCTGAAGAGCGATCGTCGTCGACACCATCACCACGATGTTTGCTGTCTGAGTCAACACCAGCTCTCCAAGTATTTCTAATGATTTGTTTAAAATATCGATCGGTACCAATTCCCAATCAGCGCAGGAATGCAGTAAGAGCAGGACAGCTGCTCTCTGGCGAAGCTCATTCTGTTTAAATTCCTAGACTAGTACATTTTATTTATAATACAAACTATTTTTTAAATAAATTAATTTAGAATAAGTCTCTTTAAAACATATATATTCTTGAAGTATAAGACGTATTGCAATAAGATGTATGTTTTCTTATTACAATATTTCTTATTCTTAAAGAATAGATATGTTTTAAACAGAGTTATTCTAAACTATCTATTTAAAACATATTTATTATTACATACTGAATTACAACAATTTTATTAACTTATTTATATTAAACAATAAAAACTATATTTTAAATTAAATAATTCACAATAAATCTCTTCAACACACATTTATTCTTTAAGAATAAGGAATATTGTAATAAGATATATGTTAACTTATTACAATGGGTACCCTATTTCTTATTCTTAAACAATAAATATGTGTTAAACAAAGTTATTGTAAACTATCTATTTAAAACATATTTGTTATTATTTTTTCATATTTAATTACAATTATATTATTTACTTATTTATCTTGAACAATAAAAACTATATTTTAAATTAAATAATTCACAATAAATCTCTTCAACACAGATTTATTTTTTAAGAATAAAGAATATTGTAATAAGATGTATGTATAACTTATTACAATAGGTATCTATTTCTTATTCTTAAAGAACAAATATGTGTTAAACAAAGTTATTGTCAACTATCTACTTAAAATATATTTATTATTATCATATTAGTAAATATCAATTCTGTCAGTTTTCCCAATTTTTAAAAAGAAATCAATTTAATTATTATAATGGAAACTTTTAGAATTAATATTTTGATACAATTATTTTGGGTAAAAGTATTTCATTATCTTTATTTACAAAATATGTTGACTGTTAGTATAAATAATCGATGGAGGATGTTTTGATTAACTTTATTTAAATCGGTCATAAGTTGTTTAGAGAATAATATTTAAAATAAAACTGATTCAAATTAATTTATATCAATCATTTACTTCAAATATATTTGTATAAAATAATGCCGGAATGTTTAACAATGAAAAATCTAGGTAATCATCCGTAATTTGTTTGTTTTTTATACTAACTGTCACTGTATCACAATGTTTCAGTAGCTGACAATCTGCTAATGTAATAATAAAAAAATATATATGTATGTATAATAAATTGTCAGCTAGCAAAGTATTGTGTTACAGATGAGAACGATTCATCATTATAATTTTAAAGTGAATCATTCATTATTATATAGTTTAAACAAATAATATATATGTTGTAAAGATAATTATTATACAGAGCATCACGCTATATCTTATTAAATGGGGTAACACGAACCCCAGAAACATTCAGTTATCCTTGCTTCAACCACATGCTCAATCTACCATCAACTCTTCATACATAAATACATACATATACATTCATACAAGTTCATTCATATCTTCCATTCGACACACGTTCCACATTCCTAAACTATCTCATCTGACTTATACTCACTCTTTCAACAACATTCATGTTAATCTCGGAGTCATCATACAACATACATCCATCACCGAAACATTGCAATCGCTCTTCTCAAACACTAACACATTCATCATTTCAATTAATGAAGCTGTTTGCATTCGGCGAAACATGACTTGGCATTTTGTTTCATGAATTTAGAAATGGTTTTGCAAACACTTATAAGTAGTTGAAATACAAACTAACTCTGTTAATAGAGAGAGGGAGGTTTTGGGAATTTACTTCCATTCCAATTTTCAAACTTCTAGACATCATTAAAAACAGCTTGAAGTTAACCATGTAACTTTAAATTTGCTGGAAGTTTGTCTACAAACAAATTATTTTTGCTCTTTGGTGACATTTGTAATTAACAAAATGAGGGTCTTTATTATCTGAAATATTCATGAACAATTTTGAGAATATATTCCTCAATTCCAATAAATATCTCTTAGAAAAATTAGATTTTTGGTATAGATATATCGACGATGTTTACACCAGGAGCAACAACAACTAAATGTCCTTAATTCATTTGATTAAAATACATAATTCACCACTGAAGTGAAAGTTAATAAAAGCATAAATATCTTGGCCATTACTATCGAACACATTAACAATAAATTTAATTTTAATATTTACAGGAAACCCACTAATTTGTATCACCCATGTAATATAAAGCTAGCAACGTTTTATAATTTATCTGATGATCTGAATTATAATCATTTTAAATATTGCAGCAAACAAAGTGAAGCTAATAAATAAGAAAATTAGATCAATTACAAGAAATTAATTTTATCCTGTTACACTTTGAAACTAGATTTAAATCAATTTATAAAAAATAAATTATGTTAATGACATGAATCGTAGTATGGCCAAGAATTGGAGGAAATTTGACATTATATACTAATAATAATAAACTAATGAATAAAGACCCTTTGTTAAATTAAATGTAAAGATTGTGAATATGTTTATATAGAGCAAACAGGACGAAGTTTCCAGACTAGATTTAAAGAGTATTGTTATAATTAATGACCAAAAGTTCCCAGTCTAATCTAGCTAAACACTCGATAGATTTTTATCATAAAAGTTCTATATGTAATTTGTCAGTTCTACATATAAAAGGAAAGGATATCGATTCACTTTCCTTGAAGCTTATAAAATTAAGAAATCCGTTAGGGCCGACCAGAAACTAATGAATGAATATTTAGATGTTCATAGCCCTTGTCATTAAAGGACATTCCCTAAACAGTCCCTCTCTCTATTAACAATGTGTTTGTATTTGTACAATATATAAGTGTTTGTAAATTTGTTTTGTAAACCACATCTACCAATAAATGTTATTGCCAAATTTATAAAACTAACTACTAAGTGGTTTTATTTATTAATTCTACTAACACATTATCATTAATTAACATTATTTAAATCGTTTTCTGCTTCATTTATTGAAATCATTTACAACAACATCATCCGCACCAGGTAACGCAGACACTACCGCAGCCTCGCTACCTTCAAACACTCTAACTGCGTGCGCGCATTTCCAATCATCAGGAGTCAAATAACCTCTCACCTCCATACATCAACATCTCATTCAAGCCGACATCATTCTCACCTCTAACATTTTCTCCTGCAATTTCACTACAACCATTCAGTCCATTTACGCTACCATACAAACCCCTAAAATACTCACACCATCTATTCCTAACATCTGATTCATTCCACAATATAATTTATCATTCGTACCATTCCTTCATTCATTTATTTACTCAACAGACATATCTCTAACACCCTCATTCACAAACTTTTATCCAGACGTATACGCGACACCATCAAATACACTTCTCATGCTCGGTTTTTCAGTTGAACCTTGAACTTGAGCCTCAACATTTTTTTGTTTATAACTTGTCAAATTAATCTAGTTCAGCTGAACCTAAACTGAATGTAAACATAATTTTATGGTGTTGTGTAATTTGGGATTCTAAGAAAATGATAATCATTGCCTCAGTTTATATTCTGTCACAGGTAAAATAAGAAATATATTTATATACACATGATGGCAAATATTAAAAGAGCTGCAAACTTTTCCACCAATGAAGTTGAATTATTAATAGATTTAGTGAGAGTTAAAAACATGTATAGAATGAAAAAAACTGATAAAGTATTGTTAAGATGAAGAAGAAAAGTGTTGGGAGGAAATTTCTGCCTCATTTAATAGTGTAGGGCCAAAATTTTAAAAGTTCTCTAGTCCAAAGATAAAAATATTAATAATGTACAAGATTAAATTTAAATTCTGTCAGGTACGCGTTCATTAAAATTCTAGCACAAGTATAAATAATTTTAAAAAGAGAAAAATTATGGGAACAGACAATTAAAAATTGGTGCAAATTGGCAAAAAAAAAAGATGAATACGTAAAATTACAAATTAACTCAATAATAAAAGAATTAAATTGTATATGAAATAGTAAATAGAGAAGTGTATATTGTAATATATTTCTAATGATACCCTTCTGATGGTTTTACTATATTTCTAATTATTTTAGGTCTTCTAACACGACCAAGTCGCTCAACAAAATTGCGACAAATAATTATGTCATATAAATGTCAGAATGAACTGAAAAACCGCGCATCAATCATTCATCACACAGAATAAAATCAATCACTCTCTGTCCATTTTCACTCACATTTTCCCTTGTACACAATTGCACTATTTTATATTAATTTAAAACAACATATTTATTATTGTTTTTAACCGGCTTTTACCCAAATAATTTATAAAGGGAATAATTTAAATGAGCACCGAAATCATTGTATCATCAATAATCAATAAGAACTGTGTTGCTCTTGCCAGAAATATATTTATTAAACACAAAAAATATATATTTTTAACCCTAGTTAAATTATATTTTGATAGTCTGAAATAATTAAATTAATACTAAAAATAATAATAAAAAAATTACTAACTGATCTTTAAATATAATAGTAAATAAGCTTCATGGAAAATTAAATGCTAATATGGCAAACAGCAAATACAAATATTTGATATTTAAATTGATAAACAGATTAGCAAAGTCTAGTATTTTGGATATTGAATATGAATTATTTAAAGCTGATATTTTGGTGCTCGATTAAATACAACCCACTTAAAACTAATAATTATCTTATATTGATGTTGGAGGCAGCGGTCTTGACGACATTCTGCGTTGACTTTGCAGTCATCTTCTGATATGTTTGAAGAGAAGCTGTTGATTCTGTTGCTGATGAATCTTCCCAGCATTTTGATGTAATCACCAACAGGAAACGTTGGTTTTCTTCATTCACCACCGCACCTAGCAACAAAATATTATTAAAAACAAGTACAAATACTCCTTGAAAAACAGTAAGTTTTCAATGATGGTGTCCTTCTTCTCCCTACCTACCCTATCTTACCTAAGTTTTTGTCAAAGACTAGCTACGAATCTACAACAAAGCAACCGCGAAACGCTATGATGGGGCCCCACGTGGGGCCAGCGTTTTATGGTGGACAATACAAAACATCCGATATCGACTCGTGAGGTTGATTACACATCAAACCCACGATAGATATCACAATATCAATTCGTAAAATTGATTTATGGAAATAAATCAACCCCACGATAGATATTGTTCTAACCAATTTCGATTCGTAAAATTGATTTATAGTAATAAATCAACCCCACGAAAAGAACTACACAGTTGTTAGGAAGGCCTTCTAACAAGGCAGAAACTAAACTAACTAAATTTAAATGTACGTAGATAAAATCACGATATTGACTCGTGAATATGATCTTATAGTATAACTATAAATCATATCCACGATAAGATATCGGTCAAGTGTTAGGAAGAACCTGAAAGAGACTCACATTTTACGTAGTCTTCAGTAAAGGTGCCATCTTCTTCTCCCTACCCTACCCTATCTTACCTAAGTTTTTGCCAACGACTAGCTACGAATCTACGACAAAGCAACCGAAGCGTGCTTGTCAAGTTAGCAAAAACGTTGAGCATATTCCGTGCCCACGACCTCTCGGTTCACCGCCTACCAACCTACCCGACTGCTGGGAAGATTTCGCAGTGCTCAAACAGTCGAATTATGTCTAGATCTCCCAATGACTCATTGGACAATATGGTTCCTGTGATTCGATAACTCGACCACCCAAGGCATCGGCTTACACCTTCTAGCTACACTCAGCAGCACGCTCGCGAGGGACTCGCCCCAACCCGGATCACGAAACGCTTCAAACTTGCCTCCTGGTGATGGGATGTATGTTGGGGCCCCACGTGGGACCTGCGTTTTTTGGTGGATAATACAAAATACACGATATCGACTCGTGAGGTTGATTTCAAATCAAACCCACGATAGATATCGATCTACACAATTTCGATTCGTAAAATTGATTTATAGTAATAAATCAACCCCACGAAAAGAACTACACACAGTTAGGATGGCCTCCTATTAAGGCAGCAACTAACTAACTAAATTAAAATGTACGTATTGAGTGAACAATAAAAAAAAACACGATATCGACTCGAGAAGTTGATCTTATAGTATAACTATAAATCAAGCCCACGATACGATATCGGTTATGAAGTTATGAAGGCCTTTAAATAAGGCAGACAAAAGTTAAATTACTCGACGACGACGTTTGTTTGGCAAGTGAACTTGTTGTTGCAGACTCGCAGCGGCGACCTATTTGATGACACACACATTCACAACCAATGAATGAAATTAAAGTGAATTTGAAACATACACAACATCTAACATACACTTCAAATACAATATTATTCAGTTTACTGTTATTATTATTAGAAATTATTAATATTATTAATATATTATTATTTAGTATAAACAAAAGTAAAATAATAACGTTTTTAGAATTTAGCAATTTACTTTTAAAACACTTTAAACAAATATTTATCACATCAAAAAAATTAAAAGACACCAGATGTATGTCAAGGCTGTGTCTCAATAAAATTTTAAATAAATTATTAATAATTTCTTTTTTCTACGATTGCTATGAAAAGATGACAATTACGCTCTTATTTGTCATCGTAAAGTTGACGTTTTCTGTGGAACAATCGAAAAATATCTTTTTTGCGCGTCTCCAATGGCAACGCGCGAAAAAGACGTTAAATTCGCGCGTTTCCAATGGCAACGCGCGAAAAAGATTATTTCAATAGTTACCAGGGATACAAACAAAACAGAAACTTGTCATATTGACAGTTAACAAAACGAATTTAGTTTTAGACGTATACGTACGTTTTTTAATAACTTTAAGATGCAATCGTAGAAAAAATTATGTGTGTATCACGAGCGTAAAGGGTCTTTGTTCCTCTTACACTATTGCAGCTCTCGCCTTCGGCTCGCGCTGCAATTACCGTGCTCGAGTAACAAAGAATCACTTTACGCTCTTAATACACAAATAACTATTTTCTACGATTGCTATGAAAAGATGACAATTACGCTCTTATTTGTCATCGTAAAGTTGACGTTTTCTGTGGAACAATCGAAAAATATCTTTTTTGCGCGTCTCCAATGGCAACGCGCGAAAAAGATTATTTCAATAGTTATCAGGGATACAAACAAAACAGAAACTTGTCATATTGACAGTTAACAAAACGAATTTAGTTTTAGACGTATACCTACGTTTTTTAATAACTTTTAAGATGCAATCGTAGAAAAAATTATGTGTGTATCACGAGCGTAAAGTGTCTTTGTTCCTCTTGCACTATTGCAGCTCTCGCCTTCGGCTCGCGCTGCAATTACCGTGCTCGAGTAACAAAGAATCACTTTACGCTCTTAATACACAAATAACTATTCTCATTTTTTAGACTAATTAAAATATAAATAAACGAAATTTGTACTCATCTTTTGTTCCTGAAGTGTGTTGAAGCAACGGTGGACAGCGTGGACAACTTGGGCATGGCGCTCGAGTCCTGGGACTGAATGCCGCATTCAAATATGCATGCAAAACAGAATTTAAAATAAGCATCTATCATTAAAAATACTAAACAATATTTAAAAGTAATTTTTAATATGAAACAATAGTAAATGATCAAAATAAAATTATATGTTTAAATCAATTGTGAATAAATGTCCACTGCGCCAGAATATTCTCAACCCAACACACCATCCTCGCTTCAATAACGTTTATTTTAAAATTAATCATTTTCTGGAGGGTTGATATTAAGGGATGAAACTATAGTCAATAGATGAGGAATTGAATGTTGAAACCCGGTTGACTGATCACTAAATTACAGCCATTTTTAAAACATGTTTATCTAAAGTTACGGAAAAACTGTCATTCATATTTTCTCTCAGAAAATTAATAAAATTCGCCAGATTTACAAACAAAACTATAGGCAGTCCACATTTTCAAACCTCTTCAAATTTAAATGTTGTAAACAAAATATTTAGAACTCATATCTATTTTAAATATTGGAAACAATTATTTTGGCTAAAAGTCACCACTAGTGAAATCAAATTATTAAACGAGATTAATTTTAATTTTCTGCTTTGAACCGGACATCAATTATTTCAGGAGAAAAATAATTGTAAAAGTAAAATAAAGTTTGCCCCAGAAAAAATTGTCGCTTAGATTTGGGCCTTTTCGTATACTGCTTTTATAGATATACAAATTTTTATGTGATGCATTTTTATTAGTTTTCTATGCATTATACAAAAACAATTAGTTGACAACTTTCATACTAAATTCTACAAAGATGTCATTGAAACACAAACAATTGCGCGAAAATATTTTGTACAAATGTGTTCAAAATAGGCATATATCCACAAGAAAAGTAGCTTTAGAGTTAAAATCTACAACAAGGACTGTTCAAAGGGTGTTAAGAAGATATAATGAAACGGGTAATACACAAAAAAATGTGGAAATGGATGCAAACCTGGATTTGTAGATTAAAATATTGAGAAAATGTCTTGAAGGCTTTGTGTGAAAATAAAAATCTTTCTGTGAGAGATTTGGTTAAGAAATTTGAAACTATTCAATCAACAGTCCAGAAAATTAAGCTAAAGAATTCTATAAAGTATTTTAAAAAAACAAAAGTGCCTAACAGGGATACTAAGCAAGAAACTAACACAAAATGAAGATCAAGAAAACTTTACTTTAAAGTGATATCAAAAAAAATTATGTGTTATCATAGATGTCGAAACGTATTGTTAACTTGAATTAAAATCTCAACCAAGTCATTATTATTATTCTGGAAAGTTCAGAAAATCTGTTAGTAGCTAATTGAAGGTAATTAAAATAGAAAAATTCTCAAAAAAGATGCTTGTATGGCAGGCCATTTGTTCCAACGGCGAAAGATATTTAAGCGAGTGCCTTGAAAGATGATTATTCCCAATACTATTTTGGCCAGATTTGGCAACATGTCATTACACAAAAAATGTCATTGATTGGTATAAAAGAAACCCCACATATAGAATTTGTACTTAAATCTGAAAATCCTAAAAATTGTCCTTAATTGCGCCCAATCAAAAAATATTGGCCCCATATGAAGCAGAAGTTATTAAAATATAAGAAACCACTCAATTCTGTCGATAATTTCAAATATAAGTGGAAACAAATTACAAAAATGATATCTGATTATTTATTTATTTATTTATTTATGTTACGCTGTACAACAGGAATTTAATCCCAATTACAGTACAGGGCCCGCACTCACCGAGCCGCAGTGTAGTAGTTTATATAATGTTTAGATTGAATGCTGTACAAATTTTAATGAAGGGCTGAAAAGGAAATTGTGCAACTTTTGGATGAATCATAATTAAAATGTAAATATATGCTATTATATACTATTTAGTTGTTGATCAATAAAGTCTTCAATAGTTTTTAAAAAATTCATTTAATTATATGGTTTTTAGTTAAAAATTATAGGCGACATTGTTTTCTGGGACAAGCTTTATAATTAATCACCCTTGACTAGCTAATAAATGCATTACCGTTATCATTAATGAATATTTAGTAGATTGTCAGTTACTAATCATTCACCATCATCATTATTATTGTTTTTACCCAAATAATTAAAAAATAACAATGTACTTACATTGATGATAATGTCCACGGTGACACCAGCTCCAGCTGCTCCAAGCTCTGGATGGCGGCAGCTCCAATGACACCAGCTACTTCAACATCTTGATGATGTCCCTATAAACATAAAAACAATGTATTAGTAACATAGCATAGCACCCTTCATCATGTTTATTTTAAGTTTCATAATCATCATAACTTTTGAGAGTGAGTATACTAGAAATAGTAAAAGGAAACCCACATTTAGTCATTTTAAAGATACACTCATTGTTGAGAACCCTGATTCGATCCCCACAGCCGACAAACAATTTTCAACAATTTTAAAAATCTATCCCGGTGGCTCCACCACTAATATCTTTGGAGGCCGTAATTTGACGGCTGGTAACCGCATTTCACGCGACAAAATATATCACTTACCGAGATCTGCTTAGGCAGAGTGCCACACCCAGTGATGGGTAAAAGGCGTGATGATATATTTATTTATTTATTTATACTCATTGTTTTAAAAAGTAATTAAATTAAAAACATAATTTAATTTATTTAGCAGCGCGTAAGTCTTCTACTAATCGAGATATTTTAAAAGTACAAAGAAACAAAAAATAAAGCCCCAAAAATATAAATAAAAAATCATCTCACCTGTTTGGCGCTTTCACTGTGCATCAACAACATGGTGCACCAGGTCCACAAGTTGGTTTTGTCGCTGATTTGTGGTGATTGTAAACATTGTCTTCCATAATAATTGGTTTTAAAGTCGACAAATGTTGTTTTCATTCCCTGACATCTGTCTATGGTTCGTGCATGAAATCCATACCTAAAAACCATATTCGCGCATTATAAATTGATTTAAATTCAAACTTACATATTCTACTACATTTTGTTGGCAATTAACAATATTTTAGTTTAATATCACATCATTTTACAAATGTAGTTTACTTGTCAAATATCAGTTTCTGACAACTAACATACTACTGCCATCTATTCATAAAACGTTGAACTGTATCAATGGCGCAGTATGCATCCAAATTATTGGGTGTTTATTTTATAAAAATAATTTGATTTCTAATCAATAAAAACTACTCTATATTATTTATTAATAGTTAATATTAACGTTCATAACATATTTTTTTATTATAAACAGCATTTAACCCCGAAAACTAATATTTTAATGTCTTTGCCCCCAAAATAGACCACGGATTTTTTTACCCGCCTAAGTAATTTAGTGATAAATTAATTCTCTAGTTTTGAGTTCAAAATGACTGAAAAACTATTTAAACTTATTTTAAAATAAATATGTATATAATTTAAACGTAAAATAATTAAAATAAAATAGATTGGTGCTTCAATTAATTTAATTAAACGAGGATTTTAGCAGCGAATTGAAAACTTTTTCATATAAAATTCATGAGATTATGTAAAGAGTATTCGACTATTCAAAGTTCATGAATGAAACAAACTTTAAAGGGGGTTCAGTATGCACATGTCTAATATGCAATTGCAGATTTTGGGCAATCACAATCCATCATATTAGTTATTTAATTAACAAATATATAAGTGTTTGGTTAATGACTGAATATATGTTTATAAGTTAATTGAAGCACGAGACAATTAATGTTTTACGTAATTTACCAAATCAAAATACTTCTAGAAGAATATTTAATCGTCCAACAAAATTATTTAGGCCAAGGACTCAAATAAATGGCTTTTACACAGATGTACGAGGAACGTAAGGTTTATATTGAAACCAGATTCATCAAAGAATCAATCTTCAACAAACATTTTCATAATAAAAATATGATTAAATATCGTTCAAAAGATGGAGAATTCAAAATTTAAAACCAATTTCAATTATCTTGACTAGTTTAAAAGTTACAGCCGTTTCAGCCGACATTTTATGATTTCTTTCAGAAAAATAATAAAATTACCCATATTTACAGCAAATTTAAATTTTAAAAGATACACTCACCTGCAAAAGTACTGGAAGTGAAGCGTCCGGACACGCCATCAAACATCAAGTCCCCGGGGCCATCATCTCCTCCAGCTCGGCTTCCTGGTGCTCCAGATTCTCCGTAGACTTCTTGCAGCTGTCCAAAGTCACCTGAATGAACACAGAGCGAGTGTCAAACATATCAAGTCTCTTGTGTTAGGATGTTGTAATTAATTAATTAATTGAATGTATAACTAAATCACCACACCTTTTACCCATTATTGGGTGAAATCACAGCCACTCGCACTAACACGTGATTATTTTCAAGCGACCAGCTCTGCTCAGCGTTTTGTTTGCAAGTGCAGAGCTCGAGCTCGTTGCATGATGACTCGCCCGACTAATTAATTGATGACACAACTCAATACATTCAAACTTACACAACATGTCTACATTTCAAATAAAATATTTCTCATTTTACTTTTTTCATTAATTCTTATAAATTATTATTGTTATATATTTTTTATAAAAGTAAACAAATTTAAAACGTGAAACGTTTATACGTGAATAGTTTCCCAGTAATGGGTAAAAGGCGTGATTTGATTTATAAATAAGTTTCTCACCAATGCCAGAACATTTCCGTCTGATTCCATTCTCTTCTCTTGCTGCCGACATGAAGAGTAGGTTTCTGAAGAGCGATCGTCGTCGACACCATCACCACGGTGTTTGCTGTCTGAGTCAACACCAGCTCGACTCCGGTTCTGCAGGTTCCAATCTCTTCTCTCCACGGAGGGTTTCATGTCGTTGTGGATGAGTATCCAGTGCTCGCATTTCTCTCCGATTACGCCTGGAACAAATAATAAACACTTACTATTAATTGTAATTGCTAATTACCGCTAACTTTTGTTTAGCTAATCGATAATAAACATGGCTTCTTTCCTCCTAGGTCCCTCCCCCTCATTCCCCTCATTCACCAGCACTCAATTCAATACAATGACCGCTAGTCTATTCAGGGAGATTCATTTTCATTATTTTACGACAGAACATTTAGTTATATCCAACTTTAACTTGAAATATTTTTGACCAAAATAATTCCGGAAGGTTTAACAATTAAAAATATAGTTAATTACCCTTCATAATAACTGACACTAGCTAACAATTTACTAGCGTTATCATTAATAAAAATCTAGTTACTATTCATCATTATTATTTTAAACTGAATATGAATTTATTTCACAAATTCTCAAATAAATATTAAACAAATAATTAAAAAATAACAATGTTCTTACATTATTGATGTTGAGAGCAGCAGATTTAATATTCAAACTCGTCTTTGCTGATGCCTCCGGGGTGTTGATACACGCTGAGGATGCTTGCAGGTCCCGTGATGTCCCTATAAACATAAAAACAATATATTAGTAACCCACTTCATAACATTTATTAAAGTTAATAATGATAACAGAGAAAACAATTAATAGAATAGCTCTAAAATGCTTTAAAAAAAGAACCTACCATTTAGAAGGCTTTCGAATGCCATCAGCAACTGCCGACAATGCAAAACTCTTTCACTAACTACAAAATGGCTGAATTGAGTAATTATTATTAAGACTGTATTTGTAAACGCTGCTTGTTGCGCGCAGTTGAACTTGAATACGCAGAGACTTGTTTAATTATCGAGCAACCATAAACGTACGTAATTGGTCATTAAAAATATTTGAATTAAATGTTTATAAATGAACATTGACAAAAATACTTAAATGAATAGAATATAGTTTTGAAATAATAATTAACAATTAGTAAAACCAACTAGTTAAATGCATTATTAAGATGTCGTAACACTTGTAGCTGTTATGTATTACAAAGTACATTTTACACTATTTTTAAGTACAAATATCTATCGAAAATATTAGAATAATGTTCTCGTTAGCTATTTATCAGTATTTTGTTATAACGTACAATTATTTACCCCGAAACACTCAACAACACAGCGTCATGCAAGACTAAATTTATGGAATAAACAAGTTCACTTCGGCAAATTTATCGTTTGAAGAAATCAAATACTTTTATAAATTTATATAAAATAAAGAAAATACTTTCAAATTCAGTACTTTTACACATTTTCATGTATAAAAAGTAATATTTATGTATGTAAATAATAATAAATAATATATACCACGCTTTTCGAAATAAAAACACTATTTATAACTGTTAAAATCTAAAGATATGCAAAAATATTATTATGATTTTAAAGAAAATTTATTAAAAATCATATTCAAATATGATGTTAAAGCCGTTTATATCAAATTTAATTGTTGAAATGTAATATTCCTATGTTATCGCATCCTATATATGTGTTACGTACAAAGCAATTTATGTAATAAAATGTTGATACATTTTTAATTATCAAAAACTATATTTCCAGGTGAAATTTGTATCAAAATCGTCAGAATAACATCTATACTTACGAAAGGCACTATATTTTAGTAATATTTATAGATATTTTTACTTAAAACCACTAATTTTCTAGCAGCACATCTAACTACCACGCTTGCTAGTTATGAACTGTGTAGCCGATGCAGCGCCTGCGACCTTCCGAGCAAACCAGTGCATATCAAAATGTCGTGGAGTGTATTTTATGTATAAAAATTATAATTTATTGAAAATTACATATATTTAATAACATTAATTCAAAAATTGTTTTTTTAATTAGTGTTTATGAATTCATCAGTAATTAAAATATTTAAATACAAAAATAAGTATGTAAACATTGAATTTAAAGAAAACTAGTACTTAAAATATGATTAAATTTACAACATAGAAATAGGAAAACAATTTTTGAATTTTTATCTTACTTTAATAAAAAAAAAAAATTATCAAAATAATAAATTTAATAGGGATGGTTTTATCGGGATCTATTGCTAGGTATAAGTATGTCCATAACGCCTCATTTCAACTAACTTTTCACATGTTTGTTGATAGTTTATTGAAGTAAACGTAATTGTTTATATGTGTACGAAGTTTCATAGCTGAGAATTAAATAGGGGTGGTTTTAACGAAATCTATTGCTAGGTATAAATGTATCCATAACACCTCATTTAACTAAAATTTCACTTTTTTGTTCATTACTTATTGTAGTACATGTAATTGTTTATATGTGTACGAAATTTTATAGCTGACAGTTTAATAGGGGTGAAATAAATGAAATGACAGATGTATACTGGGAAAAAATAGATAGACACAAGTACTTAGTTTGACTGCAACTGTACTGCTTATTTTACCTCCATAAGAATTGAACTGTGCTGCTCCAGAACTTCCGAAACTCCATATAACCTTCGACTGAACTGATCTTTACACTACTTTCACCCTTGACAATCAATCACCTGGACCTGAACCTGGACAACCACTTCCATGATGACTGCATCCTAAAATCAGACAACTTCGTATTAAATTATGACAAAAATATTTAATTAAAATCATTAAAAAATTACATCATTTAATAATTAATATTTAATCAAGTATTATCTAATAATATTAAAACAATACGGAACACATAAACAAATTGAATCCAGATTTCTACAGTCACTGGCCATCACCTTAATTGCTTTTGAGCTAATAGGTTGCGGGCAGACACGTGACCAATCTGAAGTTCGTGAACAGCTGTTTGGTGGGCAGACGTCAGAATTACCTCCCTTCTTTCTCCGCCTCATTACCCCGCATAGTATCGACTTATGCGCCATCTACATCATATATGTTTATTTGGGCGCTATTTTGAAACTTCAATCACAGTATATGGAGTTGAGGGGAAAGAAGGGAAGTAATTCTGACATCTGCCCACCAAACAGCTGTTCACGAACTTCAGATTGGTCACGTGTCTGCCCGCAACCTGTAGAAGCATAAAATCAGTGATGAATGGTGGCTCTAGATATCCGGGTTTAACCCCAAAAAAATGAAAGAATCATACACTATTCATAATTGTTCATTAACAAGAATAAAGAATGTCAAATTGCAGGTGATGCACTTAAAAAAACTAATTAATAAATAAACAACAGCTTACCGCCATCTTTGCTTCGCCCGATGTTGGTCCGGCTCTTTTCGATCAACTAGATTTAACGAAAAATCACAATCACTTAATAATCTTTTTAAACATTAATTAACGTTGTAATATTACTAATTAATAAAACTTTTATAGTCAAAAAGTCCCAAAATCCGCTAAAAATAATTAATTTCGCGGAGTAAAGTGACATAAATCCGCTCTGGTTAGAAGACGGACTCCGACTGATTGTTAGAGCCACGTAGCATATATACTTGCAATTGTTCTGTATGCTGTAATGCGTTAGAAAGAGAAAATTCTGATGACGTCTGGCGGAGCTTGAACGTTACAATTATGGACAGCCATTTTGATTCATAAAAAAATAAATATTATATAGTTGTACATTTTGTTTTATCACGTTGCTTGCATATCACAACATATATATTTTAAACACATTATATCACAGTATTTCTGAAACTAAATAAATAACCTAGAATAATAATAATACACAAGAAATAAACACTAAACCAAAGTATGTTTTTCGTTGAGAGGAAAAAGGGAGATATTTCTGACAGCTGCCCGGCACTCAGCTGTTCACGATATTCAGGCTGGTCACGTGTCTGCTCGCAACCCATTGACTAGAATCTCCAGAAAATAGTCTTCTATTATCTATGTTTAGTAACATGACAGCTCGGTGTTTAGAAATGTCAAATTGACAGTGATGTTTTGAAATGTCATTTGACAATTTGTTTAAATATTTAACACTTGCCTAAATGCTGTGTTTCCTTTAATTCTTTATGGAATTTAATAATATATGTAGAGTATGTTTGGAAGAAAGGAAAGGATTAAATTCTTTGTTCGGAGCTTCGGTTGCAAAAATGTTAATGGCATGTGCATCTATAATTGTACGATAACATTTTGTTTATGACCAACAATTAAATTACAGTTGGATCTTATAACCTCTTAAATAAAATATTTCTTTCATAGGTTATTGAAGGTGATGGTTTACCAGATCAGATTTGTAAACAATGTACCATCAAAGCAAGTCAAGCATACCGTTTCAAAGAATTATGCGAAAAGTCCGATACCACACTTCGCGAATATTTAAGTAATACTAAATTAACTGACGAAATATCTGAAATTAAGTCCGACTTACTGTTGGCTGACAACTCTTTAGTAGGCGGTCACTGCTCTGTTTTTTCAGACATATTTATGAAAAATGATGCTCTTATAGATCCAATATTAATTGAACCTTCGACTCTATCAGCAGGTGTTTTATTTGCATCAAATTATATTTATGTTCATTAAAAT
This sequence comes from Pterostichus niger, assembly GCA_947425015.1. NCBI lineage: Eukaryota > Metazoa > Arthropoda > Insecta > Coleoptera > Carabidae > Pterostichus > Pterostichus niger. The sequence goes on along the minus strand of OX380341.1, from coordinate 2,293,092 downwards.
GTGAAATATTTCAGCTCTGGATTGTAATATGCAAAGCATTTCAGAACAATGTTTACCATCACTCTGGAATATGAAACCTTCAAATACTGATAATCTGAATCAACATTCATTTTGTGATAATGTTTTACAAAATATAAATGTAGACACACATCCAAAAGGTAAATTAATTCGGTATATATATTTTAAAATTAATATCTTTTTATTGTTTAGATGATTGGAACATTGATTTGAATATTGATAATCAAGATATTGATTCATCAACTTATACAAAGTCATATATTGATTTAGATCACTCATCAAGAATAATTAATGAAGATAGATTAAATAAAAGACAAAATGATACGTTTAATTGCCAAGTAAGTATTTAAATAAATATTTATCAACCAATTAATTATTATTTTGAAAAATTCTATCGACGCCAGGACTTGTAATTTCCTCTAATCTTACCGGGATTTTAAATCCATACATCGACAGAATTTGTCTTTCCAAAGTTATAATTGATTTAATTAGTTAATAAGTATTAATTATTTTGTAGATATGTGGAAAAATATTTATGGATGCAAAAAGTTTTAAAAAGCACCATCACATCGATCAACATTCCGTGGATAAACGATATATGTGTAATATTTGCGGAAAAAGGTTCAATACGAGAATTCTTTTGAATATTTTATATTTATTTTTAAATGATTTTAGATATAAAGAAAATAAATTACTAATAATACATATGCGAGTACATACAGGCGAGCGTCCACTAAAATGTGAAATTTGTGGAAAAACGTTTGCTCTTCGCAGTAGTTTACACAAACATCGGCAGTTACATAATGGACAAAAGAAGCATAAATGCCCAATATGTGAGAAAGCTTTTTTCCAAGTATCTAATTTTAATAACCATATGAGAACTCATACAGGTAATACTTCATTTTATATGGTAAACTGAAAATACTGTTATATATTTATTTTTTCAGGTTTAAAGCCTTTTATTTGTCAAATATGTGGCAAAAATTATTCAACAAAAATAGATCTAGAACGTCATTCCCTTTCTCACAGCGGGCATAAACCCTATAATTGTGTTTTATGTGAAAGTTCTTTCAGAAGTAATATCATTTAGTCTGGAACTTGAAAAGATTGAATAAAACATGTTTCTGAATTTCAGCACGTAGTCAGTTAAAAAGACATGAAATCAAACATTCCGGAGAGAAAAAATACATGTGTTCACATTGTGGTCAATCATTTGCTTACAAAGAAACTCGTGATACCCACGAAAGGTATCATACAAACGAACGGCCATTTAAATGTACTATCTGCTCAAAAGCGTACATAGCTAGCAGTCATCTACGCAGACATATGTTGACGCATACAAACGAACGCAGGTAGGTTCAACGCAAACGTTTTAAGGATTACTTTCTGTTCCGCGGTGTTTTTAAACTGTTTCATTAATGTTTATGATTTTTCTATTGTAGGCATCAATGTACAATTTGTAATAAAGTATTCATGCAACGCCGACATTTGACAAATCATATGCATACGCACACAGGACAACGACCTTTTTCTTGTATCGTTTGTGGACGATGCTTTGCTCATTCTGGTACTCTTAGTACTCATATGAAGATACACAAGAAAACTTGTGATATGTAATACATATTTCCATTTTACTGTATTGAAAATAGACAATAAAATTGAATTTATTCAAACATTTCATTATTTTTTATTTCGACTATTATTAAGTTTTATTTTATTCAAATTAAAATTGTTTACATATTAGTTTAGACAAAATATATCAAATTAGATAATTAAAATTTGTCAGTAAAACATTTTGCCTCATTTTAAAATTTCTTAAAACCATAATAAATGTTTTATAACTTATCAAATTTGATATTTACAATGGATATCAATATTTTGTTCAACATATTTGCGCATATAATGTTCATTAAATATGAGTGATTCACTCTAATTATTAATTTTGAACTATTTAAAAAACAAGGAAAAACTATTACGGAAATAGGTCATAAATCTTATCATAGGAAGGGGAAAATGATAATTCTACCAGTTGTGACACTGCTCCTAAATTAAAGCAAAAACTGAATAATCTGAATGCTAAATTCAATATTTATCTGAGGTAACTCTTATCAGCAACGCTTTATCATATTAAGATAACACGCCTCAATATTGAAAGGAAAATTATAGTATTTAGTACAACAATAGTTAAAATGCAAAGTGACAGTGAATTCATCAAAATAGCAGTTCAAATTGATGGAGATACGCACTTACATAAAATTCATAGGACGCATTCGTTACAAACTATTGTTACTGATATTTGCAACACGTATAGCAAGGTAAAACAATCATGAAAACTATAATTTAACAATACTAATAATATTCATTTATAAACAACAAAATTGTTAATACTTTGTCCCACGTAAAAATGCAGCATGCATGTATATATAAAGATGCCTTCTTCGCTACTCACAATTGAAGAAATTTTATTTAAATTTACAAAATAATTTTGTTGACATTTGTCATCATTCTAACGTTTTGATAAGTAATTAAAACCAACAACTTATACATATATATATTCAACAATATATTTCAAATTATTGTATTTTCACATGAAACAAGATATAATTCAATCATAATTTTACCATTCTAAACAGAACAATGGCACCAAGAAGTATGGCTTGCAGTTCACGCACACAAAAGACAACAAATCGCTACAAAAAAAATATGTAACGGAAGAGAATTTAGTAGAGATAAAAGATGGGTATATTGTTACTCTAGTTGGGTCTATCTCTTCTAATCTTGACTGGATTTTTAATCAGAAAGATGGCAACGTTTTAGAGAAATTAAAATATTTGCCGGAAATGTGCAATGATCCTGGAGTTTTGAAAGAAATGAGTATGAATCAGTTTTGTATTAATCATTTTTTAGAGAAAACAGAGGCGGGGATTTACCTAATCTACTGTTCATGATATATTACAGTTTTAACATAATATTTTATTACTTTTATTTAAAATGTTTCAACTATTTTTAATTTGTCAAACGCTGCCAATAGCAACGACCATTAAAACAATTTTATTTTGTTCCTGTTCCAAGACTAAACAATTTCATGAAATGTAAACAGATTTGGGGGCTAAATTTTATTTGAAGCATTTGTTTGTAAAATAATTTGAGAGGCAATTGTTACGTAAATACTTTCATTATATATGGAAATAAATAAAATATTTTTCAGAAAAATGCAGCTACCACAATTTAATCCCAAGATTCGCCATAAAATTCAAAAACGAGGAATTATATCTTTCTTTAAAATCAGTAAATAATATATTAAACAATAACATCCTAATCTCAATGGAATCACAATTTTTTGATTTTCTTTTACAAATTATTAAATCTTCTAACTACGAAAATAGAATATTAATAATTTCCTTACAACTGGTTAATCAAATACTAATTACGGATTATAACAGCACGTTTATTACGGAAAAAATAAAAATAGATGATATTTCCCCATATTTATGGGCAGAAGATGACAGTGAATTACAATTAAACACTCTTATTTTATTAAATAATGTTGTTCGCAAATCCAATGATAAAGAAAGCATTGTTGAAGAGTTGCACAGAAATAAAGAGAAAATATTTAAATATGTCACGGATAATGCCAAGTTGCCAAAAATTGCACACGAATTGTGTGTTTACCAAACAACCCTACTAAGGTAAATATTAATCATAGTATTTTCAAAATAATTCTATATTTTTCGCTATCAAACTTACTAAAATTATTTTAAGAAAGATGCAATAATAGCTATTTGTATAGCGTGGCAGTAAAATGTATTATTTCCTCCCGCAGGAGGAAATTACCCTTTACTCCAGAGGTGTTCATATGATTTTTTCTATGACCTTCCTTTCATATCATATATGAAAAAAATATCTAAAATTGTGCAGAAGTTGCTATGAAACAACCACAAATAAGAGAGGAAAATGGTATTTCCTCGCGCTACGAGAAGAAAAGCCTACTTTCGGTTAAGGCCATAGAAAATAAAATTAAAGTATTTTCCTTAAAATAACATAGAAAAGTTTAGCTACGAAAAATATACAATGCCAAATAAACAATTTTCTTATTTGAATTTACAGATCATTGTATAGTAAATATTTATATGAAGAAGTAACTCATGAAGATGATTACTCAAGTATTTTAAGAACCAGAAGTGTAATTTACGATCCAAGTAAAAGAGACACTATGATAGATTTTGAAGATAAAGAAATTATTCGAAGTCGACACAACACTTATAGTTCTGATTCGTCTACAGAAACAGCCCGGTAAATAATTTTAACAAAATAAACTTTACACAGTTTCGGATATGGCTTCGACAGCTACAATTATTTATAACAGATTACTAACTATTACTTTCACTAATTCAGCTTTTATATTATGAAAACTAACAAAAATATTACTGTATCTCTTTCTCCTAAAATAATATAGAATATGTTAATTTTAATTAATGAACTAAATATAAAAATGAAGATAAAACAAAAAAATTGATTATATGTAAGATAAATTTTCTTAGCTAACTCTTTATTGCATTTTTATATGAAACAAATTAATAAGAAATATTTAATATAGTTTAAGTAGATGCAACAGTAGAGAAGATCAACTAGATGGAATATCGTTAAGAAGTAAAACATTTTCTTCTGATTCTCTTCTTGAACCAACTCTTTCTACAATAAGTAAATTGACTTCTGTATGCATGGGTACGTTCAATTTAATTATTACATACATAACATTTATCAGATTCATCCTCCAATTAATCTCTGTCATAATTCCTTCCACACAAGCTTGTATTAGTTTTTGTTCACGCAACATACCTTCAACCATATCCATCTATTTATTCATTGAGATCCTAAGTAGTTCACTCAATCTCACACCCTCAATTTTACCTATCTTTTATTCGATATCCATTTCACATGTTCAAAATAACTAACTGGTACACACCAAGAATGCTTCTTAATCTCACACATATCAAGCATCAATAAATTCCGCATATAAATACTGTAGAAATCATATTTGTTCCAGATTATTATAGGAAAAAATATGAAAAGAATTTCAATATGTCTGTTTTGGAAACACGATACTGTCCTGGTTTTTTCCAAGTGTGCAATCAGTAAGTAATAAAATTCTTATTACATATTATTTTAGAAATATTTTGAATATTTTTCAGAATTGTGAACATGTTGTGCGATATTTTATATATTAGTAAAGCTCCTACAATTGATGCTGTATTATATATTCCGTTAATATTTAGTGGATATATGCGAGATCAATTTTTCGAAGAATTATTTTGTCGGGCAGTTTGGATGTTAGCTAGAACCAGGAGAGAAATGAGAGCAAAAGCTAGCAACGACCACGAAAAAGTAAAAAGTGTAAAATTGTTTATTGCAAATTTATAATAATTATTTTTTGTCAGGTTTTAGCTGTATTAAAAGATCAATTTTCTATGGCATTGCACAAACGACCGATGAAATTTAAACAATTAACTGATGAGCTCAAGAAAATTACATATAAACAAGTTTTTGATATTTGGGAGGTAAGAACAAATAATTTGATGAGTATGAAATTATTATTATAAGACTGGGTGTGTGTCATTTGAAATAATTTTTTTGAAACTTATATTTGGGTACTCTATATTTCCTTCCTGGTTTTGTAATAAGTATATTGAGATATGTATAAGAAAAAAGTAAATAAATGAATAAATCTATAAATATAATATAAAGTTTTAAAGTTAATAATAATAATAATAAATATAGCCAATAATTCAGGAAAAATAATTCTAAATGAAGCAAAGATTGAATCAAATATGTTTATAAAAGTTTCGTCGAATGAAAGATCAGTGAAACAGATACACGTTGGTGAAATTGAGGGTGAGAGATTGCATAATTATAATAAATATAGCCAATAATTCAGGAAAAATAATTCTAAATGAAGCAAAGATTGAATCAAATATGTTTATAAAAGTTTCGTCGAATGAAAGATGAGTGAAACAGATATACGTTGGTGAAATTGAGGATGAGAGATTGCAAGGACGATCTAGGATTCCTAGAAATAAATAGATGTTGAGTAAATATAAGACGGAAGGAATTTGTACGAAAGGAATTATGTTTGTGAAATATTTGGTGAAGATTAACTGCAGGATGAATCTAATGAATGTTTCACGGGTTCGTGCCACCACATTTGATTAGACAAAACTTGATGTTATGTATGTAAGTAATTTTAAAAATATTTAGAAAGAAAGAAATGCAAATTGGGACGACATGATACAAAATTCACCATGTTTACAAACCGTTAGAAAACAATTGCTACCAGGTATTGAACAATTAATAAGAGAACAAAGAATGGAAGTGTTAAAAAGGGGAGAAGTTTTCCCTAAGTTGCCCGAAAAGGTAAACAATCAAATTGAATATAATTCGCTATATAATTAAATTAAATTTCTTCCAAATATTTGTAGAAAGGCAAACCATTGTACTGGTTCATTTCATTGAATAAAAACAACACAAAACTACAATATGGGGATTTTGATCCTGATACAGGAAACTTTACATCAGCGAAAACTGAATTTCATATTTCGAAAATTGAACATATTGCTACGGGAAAAGCTGCGAGATGCGTCAAAGAACATAAGTAAATACAAAATCTAACAATTAAGTTCCCGAACTATACATGTACTATTATTATTTATAAAATTGTATTTGTTACTTTGTACAAAATTAACTTAATCCCAGTTACAGTATAGAGTATGTCATTACATATTTGCCGGTAGAGTACACGGGTGTCTTACGTCACAACAATCAGTGTTCACATTAAAATATTGAGTTATTACGTATACTTGTTCGCGGACTTAATTGTCAAACCTTGTACACTTCAATTATTATAGAGATAAAAGTTTCTAATACAAATTATAAATAATTAAATGTTTTATAATATTTGACAGGTAAAATACGATAAGTACTTTTTTATTTTCAGAGTACGAAGAACAGAATTATTTTCTCGATGTTTCACTTTACTGTTCGATGAAGACGAGTACATAGATTTCTTAGCATCCGATGAATCAACAGCTCAATATTGGATCGATGGATTTAATTTACTTTTAAGTAATTTATATATATATAAATTACATAGTTTATCGCTAATTAATTACTACTTTTGTGTTTTTAGAGAAACCTGTTGAAAGTGTTCATTACAAGCATGACCTGGATATGCTTTTAAAGATGGATTTAAATATTCGTTTACTTGATTTGCAAAATGTGCCAGTTCCAAAATCACCACCTCCAATTCCGCCTGCGCCCCTTGAATACAGAGTTCAATCAGAAGTAACCAAACAGTCGGAGGAAGAAGAATTTATATCAGATTTGCAAGAAGCAACAGAAGGAAAATCACCAGTTCCGTTAAGAGTTAAACCTCTTGTGCCACCGAAGTCAGAACAATTGCGGCAAACGATAGCTTTACGAAGAACTACCAGTAATAATTTAATTGATTAATTATTCTTTCTTTAAGATTTTCCAGTTTCATTTTAAGAGATATGTATTATGTATTTATTCAATAAAGCAAGTACATGCATATATAACATCACTTTATATCCCATCAAATAAGGTAACATTCGCTGAATATTTACTCATTAAATTAGATTTTCATTGCCTCAATTATTTCTAAAAGGCAGATTCATAAAACGGATTAGCTTGCTTATAACAATTTCAATTTTAACTTCGTTTCTAATACATTAAAATAATTATGATCTCCCAAAAATACAGTCATACGATGAAGCACAAGAAATACAGATATTCACCTAATATTCTGTTAATCGACCCTTAATAACATATAAATACTATTAGCCTATTATTTTAAAAATCGTGCTATAAATTTAAATAACATAAGTGGTATTATTTATAACAACAAAGACAAAATTAATTGTCATCCAACACTTGGTGAAACAAGGTTTAATAAAAAATATAAAATAAACACTTGGCTATGTTTCACAAAATTCAGCCTCCAAGTCACTTTATGAGGGCATCGTCAGAGGCTTGCCAGCACAGTTATTAACTATAGACGCGTTTCGCTCTTATTAGAGCTCATCAGTATGGTATAACTCACTTCTTCACCTAGAACAAAGTTCACGTGAAGAAGCTGGTGACGAAGAACTGTGTCAGGTATTATTTATATTATTTTTGTTTTATTATAATATAATTGTTTTACTTATAAGTTGTACTTAGAAATAAATTATTTCTAATGTTCTAATACATTTTAAGTGTCATATAATAACATAAAATTGAAATAATTTTGAATTCTAACTGCGATTAAATGCGATAATATTTATTCTTGTCCAAGAATTACTGAAATGCACTTCTATAATATATTACCTACTCTATTTATTTATGACTCAGAAAATCGTTAGTGAGCTATAAAAATGTTTGTTTTATTATTATTTTTTCTCTGTTACACATACATATTAAAAGTTACACTAACGATATTCAAATTTAAATACTGTCAGTTAAACGTAAACATATTCTACAATAAATACAGAAATATTAATGCTGCATGATTCAGTAGTTTCCTAACTATATAACAGATGAATTAAGATTATATAATTTCAAGATAATAATTATGATAATTATTGTATTAAGTTTATTTGTATGTTTCACTAAAGCTAATTTAGTATCAGATAGACCAAATATTTTAGCAGATTATGTAAAGTTTGTGTATGAAGAATATACAAGTCTCAATCACGGATATGTAGCAATTGTTATAAATGACAAAAAAACATTTACAGTTGATAAATCTTTGCAATATATTCATCAAAGCCAAATGAATCCAATATTTTTAATGAACTTTAATGATATACAAAATGCTAGGAAACAGCTTGAAATGGTAAGCGATTATTAACATTATCTACGTTTGTCTATCAATAGTTATTTGTATAATAAGGGACGAAAGTGAGTCATTCCAAAACAAGGACAGGTTGATGCTTCCATCATTTCTTTATAGATTCGTTGTTATAGGTGTGAGCGTAAGTGAAAGATTTATGGAACAGGTAAATGGAGGGAGAGTTAATGTGGTTAAAGCGAGTAGCTATCGTGTGTCAGGATGAGAATATTGAACGAGAACTGATATTTTGATGAATTTGTTAGTGGATGTTCTGTGAATGTTTCAGGGGTTCGTGCTACCCCATTGAATGAGATAGTGTTGTTATGTATGTATGTATGTGGGAAATAATGACACTTTCTTCACGAGTTACACTGTCGTTTTTTCACTACTTTACAGAAAGTAAATAACTTAGAAATTTATATACGATTTATTATTCTTTTGACAAATGTTACTAATGTAAATTGCTTTACTGCTTTCCTAGAGATGAAAAGTATCTCTTAACAAAAGAAAGAAAATTTTACTTTCTGAAAAAATTATATGATAGGAAGGGAAAATTTTGTTAGATTTGCTTTATCTTTCATGAATCTCTTTCGAAACTTGACTTAATTCCCTTTTAAAATAAAATAAATATATCATCACTTATTTTACCCATTATTGGGTATGGCATACTGCCGAAGCAGATATCGGTAAGTGATATATTTCATCGCATGAAGTGCGGTTACCAGTCGTCCCTCAAAGATGGTAGTGAAGGGGGAGCCACAGAGATAGTTTTAAAACATGGTGAAAATTGTTTGTCGGCTGTAGGAATCGAACCCAGGTTCTCAAATTCGATACCATTGAACCACCTACCTCATAATTCACTTTTAAGCAAATAAAAATAATGTTTTAATCTTACACCCGTAATGTTGTAGGTAAAAACAAAAAATTATTATTTTGGTGATTTGAAGATAATGATAATATTCTTAGAATTGAAAAATAATAATCTACCATTAGTTCTTGAAAATCTTCAATCTATGCCAGTCTATAGAAGAAGATGTCGAATTCTATTGATCTTTGATGAGTACCTAAATATTAAGTCATTAAAACGAATATTCAGTATATTATGGAATAAACGAATTTTAAATGTGGTGATAGCATATAATTTAAAAGATACATTTCTTCAAGTATATACATACAATCCATTTTTGAAAGAAAATGAATCATTACAAAATTATACAGATACACGTTTTCGGAAAAACATATTTTATAATAAATTAAAAAATCTGAATAAATATAAACTAACTTGTATGATATTGAGAGACGACGATGCAACAAAAATAAAACCGATACCGAAAAATCGAACCGGTAAAATAACTTACGATGGATTCGATCCAGAAATTATTCGAAATTTAATTAATTACATGAATGGGTCAGTTGAATTTATAAATTTGGTAGATCTGCTAAAACCTGGAGAAAGAAATCCATGGAGATATACTAATGATATAAAAAATAATGCTCTTGAAATGAAAAGAAAATTGATAAGCGAAAATCAAATAGATATGCTAAATGCTGATGAAATGGTTCTAAATGATGATTTTTCAGGAGTTACTGAGAGTTTGTATCCTCATGATAAAGATGATTTGGTTTTTGTTTTACGGAGAGGTGAAAGAATACCTTACTATAAATATTTATTTCAAATTTTTAATTTATTTACTTGGCTAATTTTAATATTTAATATCTTTCTTGCATTTGCATTTTCGGCTTTAGTTACTTATATATTTAAAATCTCTTGGTTTATTAATTATTTTAATTTATTTCGACCAGTTATGTGTACATCAATACCAAGACTAACAACTGTAAGTTCTGAACGAATCTTTTTTATATTCTGGTTTTTATATTGCTTTATAACAGCTATGGTATTTCAAAGTATTTTAACCAGTATTTTAATGAAACCAAAGTATTATCCAGATATTACAACACTCCAGAAATTAGATGAATCTGAACTAAAACTAACTGTGTATCGAACGATGTATACGGATATGGAAAAAACGTTAAAAGGTACATCAAAGTATGGCCTTGTAAGTAAAATGATAGATATATCCGATAAATTTGATAATGCTAATTATAGTCATATTAATTTTACAATTGAACTATTTGATCATCCAATCATATTACCGTACCACCGTGCTGTACTTGCTACAAAATTAATACTTTTTAGTAAGAAAGAAAAAGAATTATTAAATATTATTCCCGAAAGTCCGATGCCTAGATACATGGCATTCCAAATAGCAGCTGGGTCCCCGTATTTAAAAGTTTTAGATGAAACTTTACGTAGATTTATACAAACAGGACACTTAAAACATTGGAAAAGACAATGGGAACATTATTATATTCTTAAACATATAATTATTCCTCCATATTACTCAAAAAAGAAGAAACAAAGTGAATTTATTAAAATGACATTGCCGCACTTGTATTCAGCTTTTATAATACTGTCTGTAGGGCAAGCAATCTGTTTGTGCGTGTTTATTATAGAAGTATGTAATAAGCATTTTTGCAAGAGAATGTAAATTATGACCCTGCTTCTTAAAATATTTTTGCCTACACCACTGCTTCTTTTGGTATCGGTATCGGTATAGTAGAATTTCTTTTTCAAGTTGAAAATTTAAACTCATGTCAGACACCTACTGATTCGAAATGCACAACGAAATAACTGAAATCATTGACTTATCTTCATTAAATAATTATATAAAGCAACGTGATAACTTAGAAAATGTAGTGTATATGTCTAAAGTGCCGCAAATATGCAAAGATGAGAAATGTATACTGGGAATAGATGAAGCTGGACGTGGACCAGTCCTAGGTTAGTTTTGGCGGGATTTTACTTTCTGTAATAATTAATTTTTAAATAATTTATCTAGGTCCTATGGTTTATGGAATTGCTTTTTGCCCGGTGTCGAAAACAGATCTTTTAGAAACATTGAAATGCGCAGATTCCAAAGCACTCACCGAAGAAAAACGTGACGACATATTTTCTGAAATATGTAAAAATTCAGATACAATGGGATATGCTGTAGAAGTAATATCTCCAAAAAATATTTGTAATAGTATGTACAGTAGATCGAAAATATCATTGAATGATGTATCTATGAATTCTGCTATTGCTTTAGTAAGAAAAGCAATAGCAGAAGGCGTAAATATTGCTTCAATTTATGTTGATACTGTTGGACCTCCAGAAAAATACCAAAAATACTTGTTAAGTCTTTTCCCTAATTTCGAAATAACTGTAGCAAAAAAAGCTGATTCTACATATCCAGTGGTATCAGCAGCTAGTATATGCGCAAAAGTCACCCGAGATCATGCGCTACAAGTTTGGAATTTCGAAAATGATTTAAAATCGGGAGAAGTCAAATTTGGCAGCGGCTATCCAGCAGGTAATAATACATAATATACACTGAACATTTATTCATGTATCTCATAATTAATTTTCGCTTCATCCACAGTCATAATTACTTTTAATCCTCCTACTGTTATTTATTCCTAGGTCATCAACGCAATCCATTCCCTCCAAATTTTCCAATCTTTCATTGGTATTATAACATAAATATCGAGTAAAAATGTAATATTTATTAAATTAACAAAATAAAATACATTAAATATTCTGAATTACAGATCCTGTAACGAAGCAGTTCTTAAGAGATCAGATAGATCCAATATTTGGTTTTCCTGGTCTCGTAAGATTCAGTTGGTCAACAGCTGAAAATATTTTGGAACGTGATGCGTATCTAGTAGAATGGGAAGATATTACAGAAGATAAGGATAAGAAAGTACCGGCTAATAATACAACATTAAATACATTTTTTAAAACTTTTCAGAAAGATAAATCCGTTGTAGAAAAGCATAAATTTTTTACAGAACGATGCTTAAAGAACGCAGTTGATTTTTAAAATAATGTTTTAAATTTGAGTGTTGGATATGTTTTAAGTCGTAGTAATTCTAGTTCAGTTTGTAGAACTAATATTTCACTATGTTGATCTTGTATCAATTTTACTAATTTACTTCTTTTTATAATTGCATTCATCCTATTAAGAATTATAATTTGTAATTATATTTGTACTATTTTAATCGTTTTAAATATACCTGTTTCGCAAATCTTGTTTGTATGATTTTTCAAAGTCCAGGTCTCTGCTTTCTTGTTGTTCACAAACATCAATGTTTATTTCTGCTATTTGTTGATCTAATATGCTATTTTTCTTTTTATACTCCTTTATTTGTTTATCCAGTTCATTTATAGCAGTTTGTCTTTCATTAATTATTTTTTCATATGACTTTTTCTTTGAATCAATTTCTTGGTCTAATGTTAACATACCCTTGTCATAAGATTCGCCTTTTGCTCTTTGTCGAAGATATTGCTGAACTTCTTTAGTAACCTAATTAAAATATATTTATAAGTACAATGCTTGAAGTATTAAATATATTCAATACTTTGATATGATCAATTAGAGAAAGCTGATTGTGCAAATCTTCAATTTCCATTTTAAGTTTTTTGTGTTCCCATTCTTTCATTAATATACTGCGCCTGTGAATCATTTTGTCGTTCATTACTTTTAATTTACGTGCACCGGCTTTCTAAAATTATATAAAATGTGTCATCAACATAATAATAAAATCTAAAAGCATTATTACCAAAATAACTTCGTTTATATTTTCAACATCTTTTCTGTGAATCATGATTGCATTATCAAAATCAGAAAGTGTACCAATCAAAGGAATTTCAACTAAACCTTTCTTAATAACAATTTGCATCCTTTTGTCGTGGATATATTCTAATATCTCCTGTCGTTTGTCTTGTAAACTAGATGTTAATTTTGCATTTATTTCTTTTTCCGCTGCTAAATATTTCTGGAATGCTTGCGTTGCTAGTTCAATATCAGCTTGTTCTATTATATTAGCTTTAGTCTGAAAATGTTCAATTTCAAAAAAATGTGAAAATGAGAATTTATGAATACCTTTACCTTTACTTCGTTTTCAATTTTCAGTCTACGATGTTTGCAAATAATTTTATACATATTTTCATCAATGGTATTTGGAACCCCAACGTACTGATCTAAATTATCTAGAGATCTAAGATAATCTAAACAATCTTGTGTAAGAATGAGTGGTTTTTCTTGACTTACACAGCATAAAGCAAGTTGCATTAAAAGAGCTATACTATTTATTCCTTTAATACTCATCTTTGGTTGCTTTCTAAAATAATTACATTTGACTGTTTAATTAATTATTTAGTATTAATTACTGTTAAATACTTGTATAATTTAAATCCTTGTTCTTGAATTAATGCAGAGTAATCTTGAAAATCACGTCTGAAATTTCTTTCTAGTAGTTTGTCTTTAGCGAGGATAGTTTCACCAACACTTTTGCATTCGATAGATGCTTCACCTAAGTTAACCAATGTTTGTTGAACGTCTGCTAATAGTTTTTCATTTTCTTTAATAGTCTCTCTAAAATGCGACAGCAATTAATTTACATAAAATGTTTGCAGCAACACTAACTACATTAATTTGTATTCTTCTTCTCTAAGACGTAAACGGACAACACATTTATTTTGCAACCGTTGGATAATAAATGATTGTTGCATTCGAGCAGATTCTATTTTGATTTTGTACAAAAGAAGCTCACGAAGTCTCAAGTTGAATTTTTTTATTATTTCTCGGACTTGTTCTGAAGTTTTCGTGTATTCTGTTTCTAACATATTTTTGTACATTTGTCTTTCGCTATTGAGGAATGCTACTTTTTCTTCATAGTCTTTGACAGCTCGTAAGTCTTCCTCGTTAAAGGTATACGGATCTTTATCTAACTGCATGAAATAATTGTAATATAAGTAAGATTTATTGCTGAATTTTTGTTACCATGCATTTAGGTTTAGGAATATCTCTTTTCAAAGTGTCTTCCCAACGAATTTCTAATACTCCGTCCATCATTTTTATAAGAGCTTTTTCCCGGAAATCGTCGGCCAGTAACAATAATCTTATTCTTTCTGCTTCTGCAGCTTGCCAATCTAAGATTGCTTGTTCGCTTGGCGATATATACGGAGTAATACCAATCTTTATGACAAATATTAATTAATACGTTTGGTACATAACATCATGCTAGATTCTATCAAATTTCTTTCATACAAGCTCGTTTCATCTTTCGTTCACGCAACAAACCTTCAATCATCCATTTATTCCTAGGTCATCCATGCATTCTGTCAGTCTTTATCAATATCTTTCTCAATCATTTATTGTACATATTCCGAGCATGAGATTATAAAATAAAGTTTACCTCGGATTCTTTAACAGTAATAATATTCTCTATATATTCTGAAGCATGCCAGACGGGATCTTCAATTTCTATGTCATTATAATTCAATTCCGATAATATGAACCGGAGTCTTTTATTTCTTTCTACAACATTATTCATATCTTTGACTTTTACTTGTTTCATTTCATTATATTTTTCATTAAATATGTTTCGAAGTTTTTGTTGGTCATTCTAATAAAATATTTAGATAGAAATAATATTAAAGCTTTCTTAATATAAAAATGTACCTCAATGAGTTTAAGTTGAAAGATAATTTGAGTGAATGCATGAATTTCATCTTGTTCGTATAATAATTTGCTTGGTTCTATAAAATGTGAAACAGTATTACTGGGATAAGATGCAACTTCAATTCCCATATTAATGGTTGAACTTTCTATGTCTATATCTTCTTCCAATGCTTCTTTAATTCTTGCACTTTCGCTCTTCACATGTATAACTGGAGGCTGCATCATTTTTTGGAGAAGTACACTAAAAGAGAGGAATAAAATACACTAGATTTTTATTTTGAAATATCATAAAAAGTTTCTTACAATTCTGGAACATTCTCCCAAGGTCTGAAAAGATCGCCTTCTCTTAACATATCTTCGAATTCCCTAAACATTTCTGCAATGTTTGCATATTGAATATATTTCGCTGTACCAGGTAAAATAGAATAACTCTCAACATAGAATCGTGAAAATATTCCTTTTATTATAGTTCCTGTAATTTCCATTGAATCATAAAATTTCTTTTTCATCCTACACCAAACTTCATCCTGAGCTCTGATTAAGTCTTTGTAATATTTTACAGTCCATTCACATTTTCTTTTATTAATTTCTTCTTTATACTGTCGAAGTAAAGTGTGCTGATAAAATTCGAGAATATCAATCTTTTCTATTTCTGGGCCATTTAGATTTTTTTCTAAAAGAGATATAACTTCTTCCTTTAACACGAGGAATTCTTCCATGATTGCTTCACGTTCTTTTGCATTTTGAATTTTTTCTTGTTTTATTTCCTCTAATCGTTTTAACTCTAAATATGTTTTAATTTTCTTTTTGTCACTTCCTTCGCCAGCACTTTCATCTTTAAGGTAACAATTAGATATAATAATAATGAATTAAATACATTTGTATTAGATAATATTAGAAGAGAGAGAATAAGTTAGTTGGGATGGTTTGGATTTGTGAAACAGATGAGTGAAATTGAATAAAAATAATACGAGCTTATATAAAAGTAATTATGGTTGTGAATGTTTTAAGGGTTCGTGCTACCCCATTTGCGGGAACATAGTGCGATGTTATGTCTGTATGTATATTAAGTAATATTGTACCTTTTGGTTCAAATCCAATAGTTTGATATGCATCGGAGAACATGTATTTCATGTCAATATATTTCTTATAATTTTCTTTTATCACCTTATCTTCAACACTCTTGTTTAAAAATTTCGTGCAAACCATTTCACAGCCTTTCGCACCATATGATATAACAAATCGCATGAAAGGGTCAACTAGTACGTTTTGAACACCACCGGAATAACGATGATGTGAAAGTATTGCTCCAACAATTGTATTCAAATCATTGGTTCTTATTATAATTAGACCATCGTAGCCGTAAGTATATACATGATCATTATCGTTATTTAGCATAAAATGGCGTAAGTAATGTCCAGTATGTATTTCTTGCAAAATTTTAATTGATTTTTTCTAAAAATATTTGAATGATTAACTTATGGAAGATACTGTCCGAACTCATGATTAATAATTTAAACAATTTGAACAATGAAATTAAACTTGGCTACAGTTTATCAAAAAATTATAATTTTATACAACCATGACATAAAGTAGGCTTTGCTGTATTTATTTAATAATTGACATTTTCCGCCAATTAGAATAGAAAATATTACTTTCTGCACAAGTACGGAAAGTGAATCAACATTTTAAGCGATTTTAGAACCAGAAAAATATCACACCTTTTACCCAATACTGAGTGTTGAACTCTGCCACAGCAGATCTCGGTAAATGATATATTTATGTGCATAAAGCGCGGTTACAGCCCTCAAGATGGATGTCACAGGAGTAATTTTTTCAAATCTACAGTTCACTAAGCCACTTACAGTATAAAAAATATTTTTGAATTCTTTTTCAAGCGGTTATATAAATTAATGTGTGCACAAAGAGTCTTTGCTGTTTTTTAGACGCGATCGGCAATAGCCTATTTTCTGCTATAGGGTACATTTCGTTACTTGTTTACAGTTATATATTTTTTATAAATTATTTTAGTGTATTAAAACGTTAAATTTAAATAAAATTACAAAAATGTTTCTAATTTCTTACCAAAAAGCGTAAAGTACAGAGAACTTTTGAGTTCAATATTTTTGCAATGAAGACGGTGTTGTTAACAATTTGTAAATGGGTCAATTTAAATTTCTGACTGAGGTACTTTTTCTTTTTGATTCTATTAGAAGTTTTCGAGATAGATTTCACTACAATTCTTTGACTAATCGGTAAACATGAGTCCGTCTGAACTAAAAGATATAAATTTATATATTTCTCATCTTCATTTACTGATACATCAAGTGTTCGTCGTCTGTAATCTATGAAATGCAAGATTTCCATTTTAGAACCAGGAACTCCCTACATCAAATAATTTTTAAGTTTTGGTTTACACAATTGTTCATGTATACGTTACTCTGATAACGAAGAATAGTCCGAAATATAGACTTGCTGTTACTATAATATCACCTTGATAACTAAAAACAATTTTAGTAATTTCTTGATGATATAAACAAAACTTTGTTAGAATTTTGGGTTTTTCTGGATTGTAGCAATTCAATAATATCATGGTCCCATTAATAAGTCCAGTTGCTATGTATGGATATTTTGGATTTGTGCTAATTATTGTAATAATACCATCAACTGTTACAGTACCCACCTAAAAGATTTATTTGTTATAACGTATTTTAAATAGGTTTTATTTTTCAACGTCATACGCAGAAAGTTGATTTACAGGATTTATTTAATGTACGCAAAGTAGATATAGTTTTAATAAAAAGTATAAAATAAACACTTGGCTATGTTTCACAAAATTCAGCCTCCAAGTCACCTTATGAGGGCATCGTCAGAGGCTGGCCAGCACAGTTAGTAACCATAGACGCGTTTCGCTCTTATTAGAGCTCATCAGTATGGTATAACTCACTTCTTCACCTAGAACTAACTGTGCTGGCTAGTCTCTGACGATGCCCTCATAAGGTGACTTGGAGGCTGAATTTTGTGAAACATAGCCAAGTGTTTATTTTATACTTTTTATTAAACCTAGTTTCACCAAGTGTTGGATGACAATTAATTTTGTCTTTGTTGTTAGATATAGTTTTCTTTCTTCCATTTTGAGAAAACAATAAAAATTAATTTCTTTCATGAGGAAAGAAAATTTGACTATCTGACAGGGTGTAGTATGGATGACGAAAACTTCAAAAATGTTAAACTAATTTTTAAATTATTTTTAAGGGATGTTAAATGGTCGTAGAAAAAAATTATATGCTTGCCGTTCTTGTCTAGTAATAGTAGACCACTTTCTGCTCAAGACAAATAAAAAACTATTTTATTTAACTTACTTCTAGTCCACTAAGACATTCCCAAATTCTAATTTTTGAAAGAAGTCGTGGACTCAACGCTGCAAAATAATTACACATTGGATATATCAAACAAAATATTTCATTAGCGGTATCAACAGATTTTCGAAGAACAAAGCAATGTTTGTTTAGATCTAATTCCATGATTTCTGATTTATCTGACCATCCAATAATTAAATCTTTTCCGGAACACGCCAAAAGTTGCTTTATGCTTACAGGAGTTATACTCCAGTCTTCGTACCATGATCCAGATATTTTTTTGTAATACTAAAAATAATAATATCAGTTTGTTGTTTCTTCAACATATTAGAGTTTACAATACCTTTATGTCTAAATTTGGTAAAACTATTATAAATCCTCCTTTGTACCATACGAAACTTGGTTTGTTATGTCCAAATGACGTACCACCATATATTATTACTTCCATTTTATAATCAGCATACACCTAAACAATTTATCATTTATATCTTGAGAAGAATATTGTTAGAATAGTAGGTGTGTCGCTTCAGATGGTTTGGTCATATAGAATTTCAAGATTGATATACGTTGATGACATTGAGGGTAAGAGAAGTTCTAGGAATTATAAATATGAAATAATGAATAAACGTTCGATAGATATTTTACTTCAAAGGTCCGTGCTATACAGGGTGTTTCAGGACTAGTGTAACAAACTTTAACAGCTTATTCCTGAGGTCATTTTGAGCCAAAAATGTCATATGAACATAGGTCCTATTCCTTCTAGTTACCAAAATACAAGAGGTTGAAGTTCTATAAATAACACGACATTTTCAAATTATTGTAATCAAAATACTTTCTGAAAACAATAGTTTTATTGAAAAGTCATACCTTATTTGTCTTAATTAATTTTATTTATTGATATTAACATGCATACGAGTTCAAGGCGCTCATTTTGAACACTTGCTGTAATTTTTTAAAAATTTGTTATCTTATTTCATATTGTGTTAACCTATTCCATGTTTGGTTATATTGTTCTGTGTCATTTTATGTTTTGTTCTCTAAATCGTATTCGTTAATATTAATAAATAAAATTAATTAAGACAAATAGGGTATAACTTTTCAATAAAACTCTCGTTTTCCGAAAGTATCTTGATTACAAAAATTTGAAAATGTCGTGTTATTTATAGAACTTCAACCTTTTGTATTTTGGTAACTAGAAGGAATAGGACCTATGTTCATATGACATTTTTGGCTCAAAATGACCTCAGGAATAAGCTGTTAAAGTTTGTTACACTAGTCCTGAAACACCCTGTATCTTTTGATAGGGCATAATACACATATTTAATAAAAATTTGAAGGTGATAATTTGCATGAATAATTGAGGAATCAATAGGTGGCTTATTATGTGCATTAATGATTTTGAGTAAGAGGAATAAATGAGCTTGTATGGAAGGAATTATTATTATGGTATATCAGAAGTGAAAAGAACTATATTGTACATGAAATTTTCAAAAGATCTTGAATATTTTTGCAACCCGATGTCTCGAAATATTTTTTTAAGCGCCAGCCCAGTAAGTACACCATTACATCTTTGTCAACAAGGATGTAATAAGTCATTTACCATCCATGGGCGATTAATAACAGAACATTATTGTTATGGCAACAATACATAAATCATCGTAAATAATATATATACCGGGAGTTTTTCTTATCAGTAAACATAGGGATATATCATTACCATAGTTACAGTTAAAAAGTTTGACAGCAATACATTAGGGCGTTTATTTAAAAAGTAAACATAGGGAAAATAATATTTTCAGCAATGCATTGAAGTGTAATAGTCTATAGTCTAAAAGAAACATTTTAAGTTTAAACAAATTAAATGAATTTGAATTACTTTAAATTACAACGTTTAGTTAGGTACAAATTTAGAACCTCAAAACAATCCAAAAGTTCTTTTGTGTAGAGGATTCTTCTCAAATTCTTCGCTAGTACATACAAATAATGAGAATTTTGGGTTGAACCAGTTCAAAAATCAAAAATTATTAAAAAGTGGTTCTATATAATTCAGACGAGGAATGGAATGGCGCAAAGCGCATCTTCATATCTTTTTTAATTTTTGAGTTACAGCGATTTTTGACTTTTTTTAAAGCTCAACTTTGAAAGCCCATAACTCAAAAACTAAAAGAGATATTGAAATGCGGTTTGAACGAGTGTATTTCTCGTGCGCTACTTAACTTGTACAGGTATTTTGAAAATATTGAAATTAGAAATATAGGTAATGATGTAGAAATGTGCATGATCCTTCAATGAATGACTAATTGGTTTATATATGTAAATAAAAGTAGGTAATATGTTTTTACTTGATATATACAACCCACTCTGTTTAATACAAAGAGAGTTCCTTCCGGATTCCACACACAACTAATAATTTTGTCTTTATTCGGCATGTCTACTTTACGTTTAATAGCAACACCATATTTGAAGGAGTTGAACAAATCCCACAAGACAAAATCCGATCGATTTTCAGTATATTGCACTATCGTATTTGGTGTATGGATGCTGCAACTATATTTAAATATTTTTATAATAAACGTTAAAGAAATTAAACTGGATAAAGAGTACCAAAGAATCTGATTTGGATGTATCACTCCAGTGTTAATGGAAACCATCTTATATGATGTTCTCCAGTTCCATAAAGCAACCTCAAAATTTGGCAAATCAGAAAGAGTTATTAGATAAGTTTGTTCCGAAAATGTCATAGTTAAATATCCTTCAGGAGCTCCGTCTACAAATACAATTTATTTCTAACTACAATTCATAATTTTTATACCCAGTTACACCATAGATTCTTAAACTGTATTTAAGCTAAAGAATATTTACTTTTAAGTTTTCTTTAATTTTATTTTTGTTATACATAACATCACACTATATCCCATAAAATAAAATCAAACACCACTTTCGCTTCACTCTCATTCATAATTTTTTCCATACAAGTCTTTTTTATTCCTCACGCTCAGAATCTTTTATTTATCTAACAAACCTTCAATCACATTTATCCATTTATTCCTAGATCGTCCACGCAATCGTTTTACACCCTCATTTTCACCAACATACACTTATTTCACCAATCTTTCATTCGACATACATTCCTCATGCCCAAACCATTTATACTGACTTATATCCACTCTTCTAATATTATTTTCAATCTCACATTCATCATACACCAATGTAACTATTCCGGATAAGATTTCTTCTTGTAAATCCCTCATATTCACAACAGTTATACGCTGTTAATGTTTCGTCATCAACACCCAACA
The DNA here is from genome assembly GCA_947425015.1 of Pterostichus niger. NCBI lineage: Eukaryota > Metazoa > Arthropoda > Insecta > Coleoptera > Carabidae > Pterostichus > Pterostichus niger. Next base: position 2,270,960 of record OX380341.1, on the reverse strand, counting down.
TTCCCATATATCAAAGCAGGCACTAACACACCATTATATACCTTCAAACAAGCATTTGTAGATACTAATTTATAAACGATTGGATAATTGTCAAATTTTGATCTAATAAATAAATAGAGTACCACACTGTAATGTTATTATCATTGTTGAAAAAATGCCACTAAATCTGCGTTGGTTCCAATTTTAATTTCAAGTATTTGACATTTGAGAATTCTTTACGTTGAAGTATCTATTTCTAAAGCAAATTTAAGTTTGTGGTGTAACAAGGCATGAAACATTGTAAAATTACTTTCAATAGTTATCAGTCTGACAAAGTCTGGAAAAGTAATGATCATTATTCGAGGATTCACCAACTTCTCAGCAAAAGCAAAGACTGGAACATTTTTCTGTCCAGCATAACAATGAATTCCATCTCCTCGTTCATAATTATTAGCTGAATATACTTTTTCTTCGTTGGTTATAAGATTAAAGAACATTAAATGACAACCTTTTCCAGTACATACTGTATCACGTCCGACAAATATTAATGGTGTATCAACAGGTACTTTTACCCATCTAAAATAAATTATTATAGTTAGTTTGTTCTTTAAAATAATATTATTAATATTACTCGGTTTGTACTTCACTTTCAATTAGCATGTTGACATTCATTTAACGTGAAATAAACAGTGCCATGGTGATTTAAAACACTTTTGATAGTATAAACTATTGATCAAACTATTTTATTACTTTGAGGCATTTTATCGTAAGTTGTGTTGAACAGAAATATTTTATTTCTATTAGACAGTATTTATTAATTGTATTATCCAAATTTATTATAAATAACTAAAATTCAACCACGCCTTTAGGAAGGACAAGAAATTAATCAACTTATTTATTTTACAACAAACTAAATATAAAAAATATAATTCAAGAGAAATGTTAACTTAGTTTAATTTAATTGCAAGATAAATCTAATGGATAAGTGTTCAGGGAGTGTTTTAAGGGTTTGTGCTACTCCATTTGATGGAACAAAGCGTACCTAATATTATAAATGTGTCTTAATTAAATTAATTAATTATCTTGTCCTATAATCATTGCGTAATGATAATAAAATATGAAAATATAATTAACAATATAGTTAATATTTCTTGTAGTTATTCTATTTGGTCAAAATGAAATTAAATCTTTATCAAAATATATTCCATAGCAATAAATATTAAATTAATTAATTAATTTTCTTGTGTTGTAAAACATTGATGTTTAAAAAATAAAAGAATATCTTAACTTTAAAAGAACATTGATCTTATGCCCGACAAATTCGAACCACTATATTTCATTTAAATATAAAGAACTAAAGATTTGCATTTTTTAAACCGATTCGAAGTCTGACCCGGTAATTGTAACGTATATTATACATTCTAAAAAAAATAACCGTTATAGATGAACCTAAATTAATAATATTGATGTTAAAAGGAACTAGATACAATTTTAATAAAGTGGAATGAAAATTATGTTTTTTCCTAACGTGATGGAAAAGCTATGTTTGAAAATTTTGAATCGGATATTTTATCCGAATTTCAAAGTAAACATTTTATCCGAACTTTGCGTCGGATGTTTATTTGAATCGAATATTTTATCTAAACTTCAGCTCAGATATTTCATTCTAACTTTGAATTGGATTTCAAGAGAGTTGTAATCCGATATTAGACTTCAGTTCGGATCGGATATTTTTGTCGTCATTTTTAACTACTTATATTTATAGTTTTGAACAAAAAATACCGAACAATAATGAAAAATATAAAACATAAAAATAAGGGTGTAAGATTTCATGTCATAAATCAAATTTTGAATAGTAATATAATGCTAAAAAAAATAATTATAAATGAAAATAAAGTAGGATATAAATAACATGGTCAATAAATATATTTTAATAAGTAACATACAGGAAGTATAATAAATTATTGGAACTACACAATTATTATTAGGAGAAAAATAATTCTAATATTTCAATAACAGCCCAAAAGCCAGATATCAACATACTTTTAGTTAACTTAAATTTAGTCTTAGAGTCGTCAGTTTTGTCGTGATCATTATTAGTTTGATAACTATCACCTATCACTTCGCTTTCGTAATTTATGTCATCTTCTTTTTCATCATCAAAATATATTTCTAACAAATACGTGCTATTTTCATAGGAAGGATGACCATAGATACCTATTCCAACAGGTCTTTTGAAACTAAAATAAAATGGTATTCAATACATCGTTTAAACAAATAAATGTCAGATGAACCTGCTAGGAATATGTACTGTGTCTATTCCACAGCTAGCTGCGTGCAAGTCATATCTGTCGGGTTCATAATCGGGTTTGGCAATTCTTTCGGATACATATAAATCTGTATCACCACTTCTAGAAAAAGTATTAAGTTTGAGTGATTTATAAATAGCTTTAAGCTAATTACTAACAAAGTAATAAGTTGAATAATAATATTTCCGTGATAACTTAAGCTCCAATAGATAAAATTTCCTCTGCTAACATCACCATTTGCTGTTTGTAGTAAAACATGACAAGATGACACAGTAAATATCTGAAATATTTTATTATTAGCATGACAATGTAAAAATATAACCTATCTTTTACTTACTGATACAAATAATAATATAAATTTTATCATTACTCTGATAATATAGTGCCCAGTGATGTATTTAATAAATTTATATAAATAAAGAGCATTTCACAACTTGTCTAATTTTGGAATTTACTATAAAAGAATAAGAAAACGGTCAAATACTATTATATTGACATTCAAATTGCTCAAATGTCAAAATTAAATATCATTGAAATAATTGAAAAACAATTAAATTATAATTATATATGTTTATATATAGTTTGTTCAGAAATATTATGTAGAATTGTACGGTTTCGAATTTGCGCTTTATTTAGCTATAAATGCCGGCCAGTGGCGTATGTATGATTTTCTTATGGTAGGATATGCGCCTAATTTTATATTACTTGATGGTGAGTTGGTATATACCGTAGCCTATTATGCAGGCGTACATTTTATTTGGTAGCAATATTCAGTGAAGAGAATTGAAATAGAAGAGAAAACTTAAATTATAATTTATTTTCGTTTTTATTTTGCTTTATCTCAAAAGTTTGTCTCTTCTTTTCCCTTCTTTTTCATTTGTTTAAATATGATGCCGATAATAGCATAATTGGGCAATATAAAAATATATAAAATAAAATGTTCTAATTCATTACATGCATACAATTTTTACCACATTAAAACTACCCCTATGGTGGTTGTGATTTGACAGCCGGTAACCGCATTTCACGCGCATAAATATATCATTTACCGAGATTTACTACGGTAGAGTGCCACACCCAGTAATGGATACAAGGCATTTTCGTTTTAACCACATTTAAAATTTCCTCCATACAAGTTCATTTATTCATCACACTCGAAAACATTCATCACGTAATAAACCGTCAATCACATCCATTCATTCCCTTCTATACACCTTTTTTTGTCATTCATCTTTCATTTAACGTACATTTCACATACTCTTAAATAACATCTTAAATAACTCAGGCACACTCCTTCAATAATGAATCTAACAATGAATCTAAAGAGATAAATAAAAAAGTGAGCGACAAACTGTGCTTGTATTTGAATAAGAATTCACCACACGTCACTGTCAACCAATAGGATCACGAATTTGTTTGAAAATGTACCAATGAAATGTACATTTCGTCGGAAATTCATCACTAGTGAAATTGATATCAGAAATACCACTGTTAATAATATCCTTGGTTACGAATAAAATAAATGATATTTTCAATATTTTCTGCATTTTTTCAGTGTACATTTAATATTCAAAATTTTCATCACTGTAATACCTAATTAATAATGTGCAAATAAATACCTAACTATTCTTGTTAATTAACTCTTGTTTGGTAAATTCTCAAGCCGAATACAACTCGTAGTATGAAAATTGACAGATAATATTTTGACATAAATATACATTCGTTGTTACGGAAATAGCAAACACAACTCGTGCTTCGCACTCGTTATGTTTCCATTTCCATAACAACTCATAATTTATGTCAAAATATTTTCAGCAATTTTCATACTACTTGTTATATTATATATGAAAATTCCACACAATTGCAGTTAGACACTATTTATAAGAATTGAAAACGAATCAAAATATAAGAAAGGAAGGGAATCATAACGCGCGGGACAAGTCCAGGTAGACAGTTAATTAATTAATCTAATATATTTGTATACAGGGTGCTTCAAACGTATTGCAAAAAACAAGGATAGTTTACTAATTTTTATTTATTACCCTAATGGCACAAAAAATGTTTGTTTCTATGCAATTATTTTTGCGAATGTCGGTACAATTCTTTTTGCGTTGTATTCAGTACAGAAGAATATAATAAAGATTGTTGAAATAACTGTTGTTTTGCGCATCTATGAAAAACAAAGAAATAATTTCAAATGTTCAAATAACAAAAACATAAATGAATCAAATTTGTTTGCCAACAAAAACAGAGGAAAAGGTGTTAAAATATTACTTCATTTTTACAACATAATCAATTACGGTAGACGGAACTAAACGGTATTAATTTAATAAATAACTTGTCACCTGACAATAGGCATTGTATCAAATAATAACATTTCATAATATACATGCATGCTCGCCCATACACACGTAAGTGCGTGGTGCATATTAGAATTACAACAATATTAAAAGTGAAACTAACTATTGTCTCCCAGAGTAGAAAGTGTTCATGTAGATACGCCGCGATATTTAGGAATAATTACTTAAGTGTTATGATCCTCACTATTATCCTATTATTATATTGTACTTGTGTGCTTACAATAATCGCTTAATAAGCGAGAGTTTATCAATTTCTAAATTATTTTACAGCAAAATACTACAAATTAGAACACTAGAAAATTTATTTCAATAAATAAATAAATATATCATCACGCTTTTTATCCATCACTAGGTGTGGCACTTTGTCTAAGCAGATCTCGGTATGTGATATATTTTTTCGCGTGAAGCTTTCAAATCACGGCCCTCAAAGATATTAGTGGTGAAAATTGTTTGTCGGCTGTGGGGATCGAACCAGGGTTCTCAAGATCACCACTGAGCCACCTACCCCATTTCAATTATTGTTCAAATTGTATATGTTTTTATAGTTTTTGGTTTAGGAAATTTTAAGAATTGTAGATTGAAATATTTTGGGTTATAAGTACATAATCACTCACTTTTCGCACGACCTTAAAACAATACAGTTTTGAAACCAAGCACATAGTAACCTTGTTTAAAATTTCCAACAAAATTAAAATTAGTTCAGCAACTGATAAAATTGTTTTAACAAGTGAAAAATAAAACAATAAATTGACGGGCAGAATAGTAACTTTTTTTTAGTTGCATAAAAGATAAACAATAGGAAACAATACTGAAGAAATAATAGTAGAATTTGAGACAGTTTTCTGTTTCTTAAAACTTTTAAATCATGCATCAAATATGGTCGTAATGTTGCAGTACATAAAAAGTGGTTTAAACGGCAATTGTAAACATTGAATTAAACTAAACAACAAATAACTGTATTTGTATGCGATGAGAACAAAGTGAAATTAGCCAGTTACAATATAATTTTAAATTATGGAACGCAATGTATAATTTGAAAGAATAACGTTGACAACTAAACAATTAATTATTAAGTAGGTGCATGACTCGTTCAGAACTAGTTCAGGTCAACCTGCTCACGTTTATTCAATAATTAGATTTGTTGTATGTCGCAACAATGGTGGCACGACAGGACCGTACCCTACATATTTTTTCTAACATGCTTACACACAAATTAATTATAAAATGCACGAGAAAAAATTTATAATTAATCATAAATCACTAGGTTTTAATTATTTGTGTTTTAATTTAAAATGAATAAAACCAATTACATGTTTTATTTATGTTTGTTGATAGTTTTTCATTCGAATATTTATACTTCTGGGTTAAATTAAATAAAATATGTGTAATTATAAGTTTTCTGTTCTACTTGCTATTAGAAAACACTTTTACTAAAGAAACCCACTCGTTATGAAAATGTTAAAAAGCGTGAAATTCATTTATATCAGATTTAATTGAAAGAAAACGATATGTGGGAACAAAATTAATATTAATCACTTTACTTATAATTAACTAAAACATAATACATATATTACACTTATATCCGATTTTATAAACGACAGAATAAATTTACTTTCATGGCAAATATATTTCAATGAACAAGTTCGACTCGGCCTGTGGATCTTGAGAACCCTGGTTCGATCCCCACAGCCGACAAACAATTTTCACCAATTTAAAAAAATCTACCCCTGTGGCTCCCTCTCCACTAATATCTTTGAGGGCTGTGATTTGACGGCTGGTAACCGCATTTCACGCGTCAAAATATATCACTTACCGAGATCTGCTTAGGCAGAGTGCCACACCCAGTAATGGGTAAAAGGCGTGATGATATATTTATTTTATTTAAGTTCGAATCAATTTTATTACTGTCAAAAGTTTGATTGTCAGTTAAATGAATACATTTTATTTACTTCAAAAGTATATTAATTATTTCAAGACATGCACAGGACACTTAAATTTCTTCTTGTGGAATAATCTCCTCCTCCTCCTCTTTACAGAGGAAATAGTATATTGTAATACTAGTGAGGAAAGGGTTTAATTGCAAAATGAGTACGAAAGTTGAAGTACGAGTTACATATCTATTTTTTTATAAATATAAATGAATAAATATATCATCACGTCTTTTACTTATTACTAAGGGTGGCACTTTGTCATAGCAGATCTCAGTAAGTGATATCTTTCTTCAAGTGAAGTGCGGCTATCAAACGTCAAATCACGGCCCCAAAAGATGTTAGTGGAGGGGGAGCCACAGGGGTAGATTTAATTTGATTAAAATTGTTTGTCTGCTGTTGGGATCGAACCAGGTTTCTCAAGATCCACAGGTCGACTCGATACCACTGAGCCACCTACCTTATTTTCTCAACATATATCATTTTAAATTAAAAAAAATAAATAAATAAATATATCATCACGCCTTTTACCCATTACTGGGTGTAACACTCTGTCGAAACAGATCTCGGTAAGTGATATATTTCTTCGCGTGAAGTGCGGTTACCAGCCGTCAAATCACGGCCTCCAAAGATGTTAGTGGAGGGGGAGCCACAGGGGTAGATTTTTTAAATTGGTGAAAATTGTTCGTCGTTTGTGGGGATCGAACTAGGGTTCTCAAGATCCACAGAACGACTCGATACCACTGAGCCATTTAAATAAATCAAATATTACCTAGATTTAAAGTTTGAATAAATTATTTTTGGGACTATTTTTCAGAGTGCTTTTGAGGCATGTCATGAAAAAAAATTGAATCTAACTCGAGAGGAAAACGCATTTTCCATTTTAGTTTGATAAAAACTATCATTTTTCTCTTGAACAAATTTAAATCGTTTGAAGTCATAAAATATACAAAATGTCAAATAATTATGAACAAAGGCAATTGTTATGTTAGTTGAAATATGTTTGTAACTCTATTGCAGTTTAGTGTAAATATTAGCGGATATTTACCAACAGAAATTGTCACTAAAAAAGACAAAAAGCGAATAATAATTGTTTTTAAAATGTTCTTATTTCCAAATGTGACATATGTTCATTTAAATTTTAAGAACAATTATTTTTGCATTAGAGTCAATTTAATATTATACGAGTATGAAATACTTTACAAATGTTATTATAAAATAAAATGAAGGTTAGTGCAAAAATTAATGTTATAACAATAATAAAATTTATAATTATATTGCTTTGTGCAATCAACTGATAGGACTGGAAATGGACAATAATACAAGTTCCTGTGTTCAATTCCCACGATATCGAAAGATGTCAAAGTAAGAAGTACAATATTACTGCATGGTGAATTAAAAAGTGTGTTACTGTATATAACATGGCTACTTTTACACGAAATATGTTTAATTTTTTTTGTATTTCATTAACCTAAAAATTAAGAGTAGCAGAATAATTTGTTATCGCAACGGAAACGAAAATATAAAAACAGGAAACTATATTGGAACTGCCCAATTTAAATGGGAACACTTGATTTTTACTTTTCGAAAATTATCTTTTTTCTTTGTAAAGATAATAATCTGGTCATAAAATCGAAAGCTTAATTTGCATAAGATTAGAATTTCTCGGAATTAAATTAAAGTTAAATATATGGTTAAATATTGAGGATGGATATAATTTGTAGCCCGACATTTATTTATTTATCGTGTCCGGAAAACGATGGTGTATCAATGTGAGATTGAGATGAATATTGATTGAAGGTCGAAAGAAATATTGGTGAAATTGAGGGTGAGAAATTGTGTGGAAGACCTACTCTCCCTAAGAATAAATGAATGAATATAATTGAAAGTTTGTTGCGTGAATGAAAGATGAGACGAATGCAAGAGGAACAAAGACACTTTACGCTCGTGATACACACATAATTTTTTTTCTATGATTGCATTTTAAATTACTAAAAAGTATATGTACTGAAAATAAATTCATTCTGTTAACTGTCAATATGACAAGTTCTGTTTTGTTTTCCTGATAACTATTGAAACAAGCGCGCATTTATTATCTTTTTCTACTTCCGTTAGGAAATAGACGTTTTATTTCACTTATTTGAGTTAGGTTATGAACTGCATTATTTAACTAGTGAAATAATAATAAATAGCAACACAAAAAATAAGATATCTTGGTAGACGAATTCTGATGTGTTATTCTATTATTTTTTGAATTTATAACTGTCATTAATATGTCAAAATATCATAATTTCATAAACGCTCTTTCGTATTTATTAGAACGAAAGTAGAAAAAATATTGTATGCAACACGTAAGAAAACTCGGTTATTACCTTACTTATGTGTTTACATAACTCGGCTACGCCTCGTTCTGCAAATTTCACATGCATAAGGTAATAACCTTCATTTCCTTACTTGTTTCATAAATAGCTATTGTCGCGCGTTGCCATTGGAGACGTTATTTTTTAGTTAGTTTAACAGAAAACGTCAACTTTTCATAGCAATCGTAGAAAACTTTTACCTATTATTGAATGTGGCTGTACCCTCCTGTACTGTAATTGGAATAAGTTCCTGTTATGCGGAGTAGCAAATAAATAAAAATTTAAATAAATATTTTAAAGGCACACGCTATCCCCGCTGATGGAATATATCGTGATATTATATATGTATGTATTTTACTTTGAATGTATCACACGCTAGTTGTCCATCCAACACAAAATAATTATAATCTTGCATCTTGTTGTACGAGGAGACGACACAGATAAATTAAAACAAGTCGAGGTAATTACATTGTTGATATGTGTAATTTAAGAATAATTTAAGGTTTCAGTGAAAGTTTGTGGCCCAGTGGCCAGAGGCGTCCGTGAAGGAGGAGTCCGGGGAGAGATTGTTGTTCGCGAGATAAAATCATCGAAAATATCGCGTGAAAGTGACAAATGATCTACGAGCAGAAATTTTTCGAATTATTATGAACCATTGATTAAATTAGCGGGTCCTGGGAAATATTAGTGACCTTTTCAACATGATTTATTGTTATTTTATTACTGGAAAATTACTTTCAACAGCTCTCAAAATATTTTCATCGCAAGAAAAATTGAAGAAAATTCGGAAACTGGTACTTTACTGGGCGATGAAGCAGTATGACCAATTATGATCAATTTCATTCAACTGCGTTACGCTTACCGTTACCAAAGAAGTAAATATTAAAATCCAAACCTTTAATAATCGATGCCTAAGAAGAATTCTGAACATTAGATGGCCAAACAAATGAGGACCTATGGAACTTGTGCAATCAAACAAAAATTGATATAACAATCAAAAGAAGGAAATGGAAATGGATTGGACAGTATCTGAGAAGTGAATTCAATATAGCTAAAGAAGCGCTAGAATGGAATCCACAAGGCAAGCGCAAGCAAGGTAGACCCAAGATAACATGGAGACGCACGATCCAGAAAGAGTTGAGGGAAAAGAAAAAATCATGGAATGAAGCCAAACAGGAAGCTACTGACAGAAACGGATGGAAAACTTTTGTGAAGGCCCTATGTTCCACTGAGGAATGACAGAACAAAGAAGAAGAAGCGCTACGCTTATTATGGCCGTTTCATAAAATTCCAAGTTTTAAATTTACAGAGTGGGCACGTCAACTAGCGCTTTTGACGGCATACGTCGTAGCTAACATAACCTAATGAATGTAAAATACCCAATTTCATTAAATGTAAAAAAATATATTTATCATCACGCCATTTACCGAGCGTGGCACTCTCCCGTAGCAGATCCCGGTAAGCGATATATTTATTTATGTGCGTAAAGTGCGGTTGCCAGTCGTCATATCACAGCCCCGAAAGATGTTAGTTTAGGGGAAGCCACAGCGATAATTTGAATGTGGTGAAAATTATTTGTCGGCTGTGTGAATCAAATCTATAAGGTGATTCGATACCAATGAGCTCAGTGGTATCGACTCGGTCCGTGATCTTAAGAACTCTGGTTCGATTCCCACAGCCGACAAACAATTTTCACCAATTTAAATTTACCTCTGTGGCTCCCCCTCCACTAACATCTTTGAAGGCCGTGATTTGACGCCTGGTAACCGCACTTCACGCGAAAAAATATATCACTTACCAAGATCTGTTTAGGCAGAGTGCCACATCCAGTAATGGGTAAAAGGCGTGATGATATATTTATTTATTTTATTTTTTTATATTATATTGTTACTGAACATTGGATATTTTGTAAAGGGTTTAAGAATAATGATTTTGTTAGTAAAGTACGTTAAAATGCCATCGCCGGTCGATCAAAGCGTCCGAGGAATTTCTTCGTGTTAGTTTATTTGCATATTAGGAATTATTTTCGCAGTTTGTTAATTTGAATAAATGTTTATTTTGTTTTAAAATGTAAATTCCTGTAATAAATGCAAATGCAGTAAGGTTGAAAGTTTGAATATAAAATACAGGGTTTTTTGCATTTCCAAGTTGGTAGTAGTGAATCGTTCGCTCACATTTAATGATGTACCTTGTCGCCTGTCAAATTATGTCAACAGTGGAAACGCTGAAATTCAAATCACCGCGCTTGCCGGTCGATGTTCTACTGTTTTGCTCATCGGCCTCCTTGATTGATAAAGGTCGTCGATTAACATTAAACTGCCGGCACATGTTTCATTTGAATTTCCAATTTATCAATTAAGAGACGACGTTTTTTTTATAGAAAAGTTGTTTCACTTTTATTTATTATGCATTGGTTTCTCTACAAAAAGCGAAAAACGAAAACTGCAAATTCTTTACATATCAACTCATTTTCTTTAATGCGCACATCAACTTAAATGCAAGCTATGTACTTAATAATTACTATAAGTAAAAGAAAAACGAATTATTATGGTTTATAAATGTTCAGTTGTATCGAGTCGGCCTGTGGATTTGAGACATTCACACAGCCGACAATTTTTGACATTGAGAATTAAAAAAAAAATGTAAATGTATTGTCACGCCTTTTATTCATTACTGGATGTAACCTCTCAAGGGCGGATCCAGGGGGGTTCATGAGCCCCCCTAAGCATGGACTTTTTTTAATGTTGGCCCTAATACATAATAATGATGTAATTATTTACGATAACTCAATTTATTAAACAAATTAAATAGAAAATATTATCTAAGAACATAGGATTCTAAGATAATTAAGAACTATTGTTTGATTTATTATTCTAATAAATAGCCAAAAACTAATATTTTGTGGGAATATTATTTCGACCCGCAGATGGGAGAGGTATTCTATTTAAGACCTAGTCAAGTATGTGACTTCTAATTCAATAATTTTTGTATTCTATCGAAGAACCGTTTAGATATTGAAACTTTATGATTTAAAAAGTGTTGGCGAAATTTTTGAGGTGAAAAAATGATTTATTGTGATTTAATGCGATTCCAAAGAAGATTTAATGTGATTGTAAAAATTATTTAAAGCAGGAATATAATATGAGCAAATACAAATGTTTTTTTATATTTTGAACATGGGCAATACCCTCCCCCCCCAATTCAAAGTCTTGATTCGCCCCTGTAAACTCTGCCATAGTAAGTGAAGAGTTACAAGCCGCCAAATCACAGCCCCCAAAGATGTTACTAGAAGAACAGGCACAGCAGTAATTTTAGTTCGACTAAAATATAATTGTTAAAGAGTTCAACTTATTTTTCAACAAACTTCTAAATCATCTATACACTCTCTCACCCTCAATTTTAGCAACATTCACTTGTTCTTTCATTCAACAAATGTTGCACAAATATTTAATTCTCATTAAACATAAATTAATTTGCATCAAAATGTAATAATCCGAACTAAGCCTTAAAAATTGAAACATACTCGTATCTTAGTTGGTTAATTAATTAATTAAATTAAAGTTAGTAATAATGTGGTGCACAAGTAAGTCGATTTCTTTAAATGCAATTGTACTTCTAAAAATGGTAATTAGATGAAAGTAGTACGACATAATATTACTTTTTAAATGTGTGTATTCATTAAATCTGTTTGATTTACAACTCGCTTTTATTTATTAGTGTGCAATTCGTCTAATTACGAGCATCGCTCTAGTATTCTTCACTTCATGTTTTAAACATGGCTGCATGGTGTCTGCTGTCATTACCAACAGAATACGTACTGTATTTTTTTATTTTATTTAAATATGCACCTATTATTTATTATTGATTTGTCATCTGCCACTAAAATTTTAACAAACATACTGGGTGATACAGACTTACCCTCGCCTTCCTGAAGAAATATTTATTTTTAAAGCAATTTCATTCGTTTTACAAACTTAGAAACTAAATTAAAAAATCTGATGTGGTCACCACATGACTTCCTTGTACGCGTATTAAATTATAGATATTTTTTTAATAGCACATATCTGACATTAAATTTTAATTTTTTTTCTTGTTTTTTTTTTGTTCTAATCCATAGCAAACTTAATTTAAAAAAAAAACAAAAAAATATATAATTTTTAAATTAACATATCTGGGTTATACAAAAGGCTAATTAAATAATTCTTAATGTGCTGGACGCAGAATTTAATCCTCTAAAACTTTTATTCGCAGCATTTATTTCTAAAATCAGAATAATTAAATTATTTTCAAGAAAAACTGTTAGCAGCTTCATGTAATGTATCACTTCCGGTTAGTCCCTTTTAACCAAAATCTATTATGTTATTTCCATTGAAATAGTAGTCTTATATACCAAATTTGAAAAGTTTTGGATTATATTTTGATATACTTTTTCATTAAAATCTATTACAAGCTTCAAGTAAAGTACCACTTCCGGAAGTTATATAATGACCAAAAAGGGAGGTGCACAACTAGATGTTATAACAATCCTAAATACAAAATTTTAACTTTAAAATAAATAAATATATCATCACTCCTTTTACCAATTACTGGGTAGGACACCCTGTAGTTGTTGATAAAAATTCTGTCGAAAATTAATAAATATTTCCGAGGATATTACTGTTCATGTAATGTATCACTTCCGGTTAGTCCCTTTTAAGCAAAATCTATTATGTTATTTGCATTGATATAGCAGTCTTATATACCAAATTTGAAAAGTTTTGGATTATATTTTGATATAGTTTTTCATTCAAATATATTATAGGCTTCAAGTAAAGTACCACTTCCGGAAGTTATATAATGACCAAAAAGGGAGGTGCACAACTAGATGTTATAATAGTCCTAAATACAAAATTTTAACTTTGTAGGGCTTACCGTTTTTGAGTTATGCGAGATACATACGTAAGTAGGTACGTAAGTACAGACGGCACGACGAAATTAGTCAAAATGGATTCAGGGAAGGCCATAATGCGTATTTCCACTGAAATCTGAGAACCGAAAATTTTCGCGATTACAATACTTCCTTTACTTCGTACAGTACAAGGAAGTAAAAAGAAAAAACTTATAGTATAAGTAAGTTGCAATTATTGATTTAAAACGTTTTGAACAGCATTCTTAAATTGATAAAGGGACAGAGAAAACAAATCAAAATACCGTTGTATTTCCTATGTTATATACTCATATTTCAATTCTACACCCGGTATATGAACCACCAAAGTTAACATTTAAATTTGAATTAATTGAAAACAAGCAAAATGTACTTAACATTCGGCACTCTTTTATTTATTTAAACCAAATTTATAATTAATCTTTAGGCGGTGTTATAAATGGCCAGAATTGAATAGAAATTGGATTTGAAAGTTTATTTTCGTATTCTGCAGCTGTAAATATAAAAACTACAATACAAAATATGGGAAAGTGAAAAGTGTAAATTAAAAATAGCAATTATCCGCCCGATGTTATCAATTGTCAAATCTTAAAATTTTAGTCATCGTTCCGAAAGTTTTTGATTACTACCTAATCAAAATATCCATTATAATATATAAAGTGATAGATATTCTATGTCACTTTAAAAAGGAATAAGTATATTATCTTTAATAGCGAATCTTAATGCATTCAAATCAGAGCACGATTTGAATATGAAATTTGATTCGAGACGATCGTGTACTTGTATTATTTTGTTGAGGACTTGAGACCTATACTGACTTACAATTAGTCAGTAGTTGATTGTGACTACGCACTTTTTCAAATCTGATTGAAATAAATTAATAATCCTGCACAGGAGGTCTTTCACACAAGATGCAAGATGCAAGATTCTTTTGTTATCTTTTGACCTAATTTTATATTTTTGTTTGTAGTAATCAGGGATTCGAACCGAAACATTTTGGTGTTCGGTTACGGTAAAATATGGGTTTTGTTTTATCGGTTACGGTTTTTTGAAATATTATATAGGTTGAGATGGGGTACGTGGCTCAGTGGTATCGACTCGGCCTGTGGATCTTGAGAACCCTGGTTTGATCCCCACAGACGACAAATAATTTTCACCAATTTAAATCTACCCCTGTGGCTCACTTCACGAGAGGAAATATATCATTTACTGAGATTTGATATGGCAGAGTGCCACGTCTAGCAATGGGTTAAAGACGTTATGATATATTGATTAATTAGGAAATAAATGGCAACGAAATAGTTATTTGTGCATCACGAGCGTAAAGTGATTCTTTGTAACAAAGACACTTTACGCTCGTGATGCACACATAATTTTTTCTACGATTGCATCTTAAAATTATTTAAAAACGTAAACGTACTGAAAATAAATTCATTTTGGCAACTGTCAATATGACAAGTTTCTGTTTTGTTTGTATCCCTGGTAACTATTGAAATAAGCGCGCATTTATAATCTTTTCGCGCGTTTCCATTGGACACGCGCGCATTTAACGCCTTTTCCCCCGTTGCCATTGGAGACGCGACAAAAAGATATTTTTCTGTTGTTCCACAGAAAATGTCAACTTTACGATGACAAATGAGAGCGTAATTGTCAACTTTTCATAGCAATCGTAAAAAAACCTAATTTTTCATGTTATTCGCCTATGGCATATACAGAGTGTTTCACAACTTAGAGCAAAAAAATAAAGGGTTTATTTTGTACGACGTGCTGATCCATGAAACAAAAAGATTTTTTTTTAAATTCGAAAAATTAAGGGTTGTTAACCTAAAACATTTTTTGTAGTACTGCACTGGATTCGCTTTCCTATTAAACACAAACAATGAAGTAGGTATCAACTACGAAAGAATAATTACACAATTCAATTATTACCAGTTATTTATAATACAATTTTATTTAATTAATAACTTTAACATAATCATACACCCAGTGGCAGTGGCAAGAAAATCTTTGAACTGGGAAACATGGAAAATAGTTTTGCGATTTAAAAAAAAAAATCTTTTTGTTTCATGATCAGCACGTCGTACAGAATATATCCTTTAATTTTTTGCTCTAAGTTGTGAAACACCCTGTATACTTTGTGGGACTCTTTGTATATTATATTTCCTAACATCGTAGATTTCAAAATACAACTATAAATTTAATTGTAGTATTATTTGTAGTATAATGATTTGACATTGTATTGTCAAAGTCTTGTGAACAAATCTGTGACCTCTGCATTTTGGCAACGGTGTCATTGACAAATTATGATTGCACATGAAATTTGTACAATAAAAACAATGCAATGTGTGCAACGTTACAATTAAGTGTCCAATTATTTCTAAGTCTTTAAGTATATACAATTCCAAGTTCTTATTATATAAAATGATCTTTCTGTACTCTTTCATCTTGATCTTATCGGCCTGTGACGAGATCGAATGCGAATTGTACACGGTAGTAAACGTTAACATAGCTACCAATATGATAAGATCGCGAAAATATTTACTTCTCTTGCACGAGACTACGCATTAGCAATTTTTCCGTCGGTGATATTCAAATCTTACCTACTTTTTCTAAGTATTTTTCATTTAAAAAAAACTACATTCTGTAATGAATACCTACTATAGAGAGTGATTAAAGATTGGTAAATTTGTTATTATGATCATTGACGTACGAAAAGATTTCATTTAAGGACATATTGTAAAAAATAAATATATATACTTTATAAAGAGTTTATAAAACGAGTCACATACTATACTTTTTCTATGATCGCAAATTAAACAACAACAAAATGTCAAATTTTATGAATTATTAAAAAAGTAAGGCATGAAGCTAACTTCACCCCGTGTTTAATATCTCAAGCCGTGACTAAAACATTCGAAGCCACAGCTTGTAAACATGTGATTAAGATGTTATTTAGCGTTATGGAAACTAGTACGTTAAATGACATTTTAATAACGGGAGTAGAAAACGAAATATAAAGATATCATCACGCCTTTTACCCATAACTGGGTGTGACATTCTGCCATAGCAGATCTCGATAGCTAATATACCTATATGTATTTTTACGAGTAAAGTGTAGTTAGCAACCTTCGAATTTCGGCCCCCAAAGTTGGCAATGATGCGAGAGCCACAAGGGTAGTTTTAATATGGAACAAAGTTTATCGGCTGTGGGATTCGAACTCGGATTGGCAAGTCCACAGGCAGATACAATACCACTGAACTACAGTGATCCAGTTCGTCAAATTGTTGTAAATATTAATCCGATTAAAATTATTGTTCGGAATTTAATTCATAAAAAATAATAATAATACAGTTTTATAGTATGTTAGGCATCAAGAGAGGGAAACAAGGGATAATCGCGCCCTCCCGTGAAGCATATTATACTTTTCGTAACAAGTGCACAAAAATTACCGTCTTATTGGGACAAATGTCAAATATGGGTTGTGTAACTAGATACTTACGAAACGCCGCAAACAGTTAATAATCGTAGTCTCTAGGGAGAGAAACATGCTACCTAGGTAGAGAAACATCCTACCTAGGGAAAGAAATTAGGGAATAAAAACGTGTTTTTAAGCATGCGTTACGAAAAAAATATACTATTTGATTTGAAAACAGTGCAACATAAATGAACAATAATTTAAAAAGTTGACTAAAATCTACAGCGAAAATGATCTTTGAACTGAAATCTTAAATATGTTTTTCTTTAATTGCACCATTATTTGATATTAAAGGTCCGGTTCGTGATATTTTCCATGTATTTATTTATTTGTGTTACTCTATACAACAGGAACTTAATTCCAATTACAGTACAGGGTTTGAACCTTGCTATATACCCTAAGGGTTAGTGTTACTTCATTTAATGGGACATAACATGAAGTTATGTTTGTAAGAAAACATAAAACAATAATGAATGAAAGTAAGATTAAAAAACGAATGAATATTTGATCGGGGGTATAAATGAAAGGTTTCCCTTTCTACGTCTATGCTAGCAATCCGGTTCTTTCTGTAGACGAGCAACGAGTGATTAGTATCGATCAGTTACGATGATACATCAACAGTGATTATCGACTATTACTTGTCGATAGCGTTTCATTACTGAAAATAGCTGGTATTTTATGTGTGTACGGACTTTCATTTCTCTGAAACGATGATGCTGTCTTTATTCATCTTGTTAACTGATCCTGATATTGCCTCATTCAAATTTCAAAACTGATCCGGCTGAGTCAGACAACAATGTTGATATTTTGGTTACTCATTCTTGAAGGGAGGTTTTTTTTTGACGATTTCTCTTGTGTGAATTGAGTTGAATGAACCAGTGTGACTCATATTTAATTTAATTATTTGTTAGTAATACTGTCGTGAGTATTTATGTAAAACTATTTTCTTTGGTTTAATTATTGTTACTAAATGTAAAGCGGTATTAATAGATTATAATTTTTTTGTGAAATTGTAATTTTTTTGTTTAAACTGTTAAACATGTCATGTTATACTGGTAATTAATTTAATTTAAGGTGATTTAGATGAAAGCAAAGAAGGTTAAAATTAATTAGTGCTGAATTAGGTAAACATATAAACTTTAATATAACTGTTAATAATTGTCTGTCTATTCCTTTTTGTATTATTATTTATGGAATAAATATCAAATCATTTTGAAATTGTTTATTTATAAAACCTATATTATATATCCTAGATTTCGGTTTTGTAATCCTTAAAATAATTTCAGGAAAAATTGTCACTTACATTGATTGATGACAGCAGCAACAACGCAGGACGATGATGGCGAAATATCTGAAACAAAAAAGCAATTAAATAAATAAACTTATTATCACGTTTTTTTACCCATTATTGGGTATGAAACTCTGCCTTAGCGGTACTTGGTAAATGATATATTTATGCACAAATAAATAAATATATCATCACGCCTTTTACCCATTACTGAGTGTGGCACTCTACCTAAGCAGATCTCGGTAAGTGATATATTTTGTCGCGTGAAGTGCGGTTACCAGCCGTCAAATCACGGCCCCCAAAGATATTAGTGGAGGGGGAGCCACAGGGGAAGATTTTTTTTTTAAATTGGTGAAAATTGTTTGTCGGCTGTGGGGATCGAACCAGGGTTCTCAAGATCCACAGGCCGACTCGATACCACTGAGCCATCTACCCCATATTTATGCACGTGAAGAGCGATTACCAGCTGTCAAATTATGGCCCTAAAAAATGAGTGGAGAGGTGTGGGGAAAATTGCAACCATATCTCAAAAACTAAACCAAATATGAATTGAGTTTCTTGTGTTTTAATTGACTTATAAACAATTTTACAGCAAAAAGTTTCGCCAAAATTTTCTCAATAAACAGATAATAATAATGATTATTAAAGCCCGGATATTTAGGCAATTGCCTAGATTCAAATTTTAATATACTTTAGGCAATTTCGTTTTTCTATACATAGGTAATATGTTTACGTGTAATGGAAGGTTTTTTTTCGTGCCTTAGAGCCTATTTTTTCTATATTTTGGTTATTGTGCCTATTTTACCTTATACAGCCTATTTTGCCTATTTTTGTTGCCTATTCTAACTTTTATTGAGCAGACAAGGTTTATCATCTACTTCGTTGACTAATTCAGCACTCAACAAAGTGTTTCAACCTAACCTATATTTAAAGTACTTACTTTAATCAAGTTTTTGTGTGTGAATTTAAAATGCCGAAAGAAAAAACGTTTCCCTTTCCGAAAATTTCATAGAGCAATTGCTCGTAATATTTTATAAATTAAAGTATACTACATAATTTGAATTTGCATAATAGTTAATAAAATGAGAACCCTACATTATAATTTTTCAGATTGCGTAAATTTTTGTTTAAAATTATTATTTTTTTCTAACAAAGAGTAGATACGAGTTCCAATATTAGAAGAAGGATTCGTTTATTTTTTTGTAAACAAATTATTTACATTTATGCTGCCTAAAATCCCGCCTATTTTAGAGTAATTACCGGCCTATATGCCTGCTTATTTTAGTGTTTTTAAGAGCCTAAATATCCGGGCTTTAATGATTATATTTATTTATTTGTTATTCTGTACAATACAGTACGGGGTCTGGATATACAAAAGTAAAGTAGTAAACTCCGCGATAATTTTGCAGCGCCCTCGCTTCCCACGGCGACGTCACATAGTACCGACGTCGGGTGAGAGTAACCTCCTCCATGATGCCGCCGCTGACCTACATCCCGGCGGCGCGAGATGTGTGCCATCGAGCTAAGTGCAGCCACAGCCACACCGAGACGTCGAGTTGCTGATGGCATCACGAACACGGAGCACGCCGTCCCACCAGCGAACCAGACGATACGCAGCAGTCAGCGGCCAAGGCTTGAGCCAGCAACACGAAGTTAAGTTCGCGAAGAGCTAACACTCTCTTCACTCAACCTAACTTTGGCGGGCTGTCATCCTTCATTCGTGCGCGCTCTAATATCATCATGAATCAACAGCTGCTTTATTGTTGTGCGTTCAATAACTAATAACATTTCATTGTTGCAAACAACATATTCTTAAATTTATGCTAGAACAACCCCAAAAACAATATCAAAGTGATGCTGAAATTCCTCTGATTAATGTTGGTGATGATTATTTTTGTTCTGTGTTAGACAGTAGTGTCTAGACTTCTGGCTATTAATTAAAAGGATTTTATCTGTCGTGACAACGGTGCGATTAACATCAGTGTGTTAAATAGTCGTGAGTGACGGCTTAATCCAAGGATTAGTGGCATTGCGATCGTGGATCTCTTGGATCTTGGATCGTTATCGTTTATCGATTGCTCTGTGCATGTGGATTATTCAGTGGACAAGGATTAGCCAGATTGTTTGATACGAGAAGTACAACCAGGTAATTTCAACATTTATTTTATCTTACATTTCATTAAATATTATATATGTATTGTTTTTATATATTTATCATTTTGCCATATATTTTTGGAGAAAAATGTTTTAAATATTTGTTTAAAATACTATAAGAATGAGACAAACAAATTTTGAAGAAATAACATATTTAGCAGGCAGTTAAACTCGAATAGATATTTTACCATCTTTGTTTATAATTGTTCACTAAAATAACTTTTTTCGTGCCAAAATTCACCAAGAAAAAATACCATGTTAACTAATTTGTCTTTTGTAAAATTCAATTTACCAGCTAAATAAATTAAAACAAAGAAAAATTGATAAACTAAGTGGAAAAAGTAAGAAATAATTATTAAAGATCTGACAGTAATTAATCTAATTGTTTAAACAAGTGAATTAATGGCACACTTTCTGTGTGTGATTATTTATTAATAAAAACATGAATAGTTTTATTTTAGGAATATAATAAATAAAAACTGTTTTAAAGAGAAACAAAAGATCGTTAAAATTTTGCAAAAATATATTGTATGTTCTATTAAAAAATATAAAGTTGCATATCATTGTTCGAAAATGGAACACCCGGTAGAACGGTATACTACATATATGTATGCTCTTTAATTTTACTTAATAACTTTGTTTCAAAATATTTAAAATAATCAAATAAAAAAATTACAGATCAATGAACCATCCCTGTATTTCGTTGTCAAACATTTTTAAATTATTTTGGAAAAAAATGCGTCATATAAAATAATTGAGAAACATTTCACAATAATAAATATACAATTCAAGTTATTTTGAAACTACTATACGATAAACAGTTAAACTAATTTATGGCTAATTGCAACAGTTTTTTTTTTAATGTGGTAGGTGGCTCAGTGATATCGAGACTGCCTGTGGATTTGAAAACTTGGGTTTGTTTCGCTACATTAAAACTACCCCTATGGCTCACCCTCCACTAACATCTTCTAGGGTCGTGATTTGACGACTATTAGCCGTACTTCACGCGCAAAATATATCACTTACGAGATCTGCTACGGCAGAATGCAACACCCAATAATAGGTAGAAGGCGTGATGATATATTTAAATTATTTATTTATTTGCAACAGTTTACTTTTTAACTTGTTTTCATAAATAAAAGAAAATCTAATATTTATGCCATATGACAAAACTTCCTTTATTTATGTGAATCAAGTTTAAAATGGCGGTGCAACAGGCCAGAATAAAATAATTAACTCATAGTCTAATTTCTATAGTTTTGCGCCAGTTAAGAAGTATTATTAAGGAGCGGTATTTCAATCAAAGTTCCTAATAAATTTATTCGTTTAATAAACAAAAAATAGCACATCAAAGAATGACAGTTAATGTAACTTTCATAATTTAAACTATGATTTCGATGCGATATTTTTTGTTTGTTTGACAAATACATTTATTAGAAACTTTGTTAGAAGATTGAAATATTGGACCTTAGATTATTTTGTGTAAAAATATCCTAATTTCATTATTATGACTCTTGTTTAAATACGGTTTATTGTCATTTAAAAATTATAAATAGTTTACTTTTTATTTTTATTACTTTTAACTTCCTGTTTAATTTCATTTAGAAGATGCTTTAAGATATTTTTTTTTTAAGTTTAACTAAGTATTTATGATATGAACTGATAAAAATAATTACTTTTTTATATTAAAAAGATAAAAAAAAAACTTGTAAATCAGATGGATTAACGCGATCAATTTATTTTTTTTTTTACTGCAGATTCGCAAAGAATTACAAAGTTATACTTGAAACCGGTTCGATACATTTAATTTGCATTTAATCCGCAAAAAATTATACACTTATCTTGATATATTTTTATGTAACATTTAGATTAATTTTTAGTTAACATTTGCTAAATTACGTTTACATTGCTTACCGAAATACAGAATTTTATTTCTTCAAATTAATAAAAAAAATAAATATAAATATATTATCACGCCATTTACCCATTACTGGGTGTGGCACTCTGCCTAAGCAGATCTCGGTAAGTGATTTTTTTTTCGCGTGAAGTGCGGTTACCAGCCATCAAATCACGGCCCTCAAAGATATTAGTGGAGAGGGAGCCACAGGGGTAGATTTAAATTGGTGAAAATTGTTGGTCGGCTGTGAGGACCGAACCAGGGTTCTCAAGATCCACAAGCCGACTCGATACCACTGAGTCAGCTAATTAATAATTTCTAAAAACTGTCAAATCACATAATTACGTTATAAATTATAGCTACTTATATATAAAGCTGAAATCTGAACATAAAAGGAGATTTTCCTCTCAACAACAAATAAATAAAAATCCAATTTACATTTATAACCTTTTAATAAACCGCCCATCGAAAAGAAAGTCCGAAAACTGGATATTTATGACAAAAATAAACGAATCAATCTATGCAAAATCTTTCGGCAAGGTAACTTTTACTTTTTACGACAAAACAAACAAGAGACTGGCGATTTCTCACTCAGGTTAAGTGCCTATAATTGAAATTAAATATTTGCCGAGTAAAAAAGTGTCGAGTATACACTGTTAGTGTCAACAGAACACACAGATGCTCGCGGACAGATTATTTGCTCGCTTTATCGCTCGTTGAAATCTCTGTGCCTCCCAACCAAAACTGGCTAAATTTACGTCTTTCGAAAGTTGTAATTGAACATATTCTAAATGCTTTTATCTATGCATTATTTAATTTATCTGCGATTTTATAACTATTTCAAGATATTCCTTCCTCAAAGCGTCATTGGAATATTTATTTATACTATTCTGTACAACAGGAACTGAATCCCATTACAGTACAGGGTTCGCACTCACCGAGCCGCAGTGTGATAGTTTATATAATTCTATAGCTTGGGTGGGTTTCGAATTCTGTCTGTACGAATGATTTCGAGTAAGTAATATATATATATATATATATATATATATATATATATATATATATATATATATATATATATATATATATAACATGTAACACTCTGCCCCGTAGCAGATCTCTTGTGTGGAGTATGTTTTCTCCGGGCTTAGGATTTGATTGTTAAAAGTGCGAGCGAAGCGAGCCTTGCCTTGAATGTATTCTAAATAAATAAATAAATATAAATATATCATCACGCCGTTTACCCATTACTGGGTGTGGAACTCTGCCTGAGCAGATCTCGGTAAGTGATATATATAAATAACATTGATCTAAGTAAAATAAATATATCATCACGCCTTTTACTCATTACTGGGTGTGAAACTCTACCATGGCAGATCTCGTGAAGTGCGGTTACCTGCCGTCGAATCACGGCCCCCAAAGATATTAGTGGAGGGGAAGCCACAGGGGTAGATTTAATTTGGTGAAAATTGTTTGTCGGCTGTGGGGATCGAACCAGGGTTCTCAAGATCCACAAGCCGACTCTATACTACTGAGCCACCTATCCCATGTTTGCATTCCAATATAAAAAATAACTAGTAAATAATACAATTATTGTATTATATGAATTTTATATTTTGTAACATCCAACAAATATAGTTATGTCTGGCAATGGCAAACTTCATTGAACTGCGCTAACGTTTATTATGTCCGTTTCATTCCATTGTTTTGCCATATAAAATAAAATTATCCTGAGCTTTTTACAGATTTGGTAAGTCAAGTAATGACATCTAGTAATTTTTATTTCAATTAAATAAAAGTGACCACACTGTCAAGTTACAAAACAACCTTAAAAATATTTGAAAATTGAAGGTGATGTGATGATAAAAAAATATATTGGACTGGGAAACATGGAAAATAGTTTTGCGATTTAAAAAAAAATCTTTTTGTTTCATGATCAGCACGTCGTACAAAATATACCCTTTAATTTTTTGCTCTAAGTTGTGAAACACCCTGTATATTTTCTGGTTTTAATTTTAAACTTGAAACAGAATTTCAATTTTAAGCAAATTCTTTGCTTCCTGTGCAAAAATGTAAGTGATCATTTAAAAATAGCCGCTACAGAAATGACTTTATTTAAGTATATAATTTGAGTCCATAAAATCTCAATATTAAGTAAAACCGGGATAAAATAATAAAAGCGAAATGACTATATTATAAATTTACTTGCACATAATAATACTGCATCAGATTAATTACGTATAGGTAAGTAAAGTAATATAAGCTCTCCTTGAAATATAATATATAACGCTCTGGATATTACTATAAATTTTCTACTTTTTTACTTAATAACATCATTTTTTTAATGTGTTATTAGCGGATAGGAAAAGTTGAAGAATACGGCTGAGTGAAAAGAAAATTGGTTAAATTATAACTTGCGAGAATAATAAATGTCTTCTGCAGGTAATTGATAAGTGAATCAATGAGTTTGTCATGGTTTTATTCACTTGTTTATAGTTTTATAGAACTTTTGAATTTTTACATAAATTATACATTATTTGACAATTTAAATATCATTGCACATAGCTTTAACTTAGAAAATTATCTTTATCTGTAGGACGTCAAATTATACAATTTTATTTTATTTTATCGAGTCGGCCTGTGGATTTTGAGAACCCTGGTTCGATCCCCACAGTCTACAAACAATTTTCACCAATTTAAATCTACCCCTGTGGCTCCCTCTCCACTAATATCTTTGAGGGCCGTGATTTGACGGCTGGTAACCGCTCTTCACGCGAAAAAATATATCACTTACCGAGATCTGCTTAGACAGAGTGCCACATCCAGTAATGGGTAAATGGCGTGATGATATATTTATTTATTTATTTATTTTATTCATAATTTCAGTTGATACTATTAAAAAGAAATTAAATTCAATATAATCGAGAAACAAATAAATAGTGTGCTCCCATTAATACCAACATAAATAAATAAATGTTCGCCGAATGTGTTAATTATTTAAATATGTCATCAAGTATTTTAGAGCTATAGAGAGATAAAAATATATCATCGTAGATTGTTACATTTTGCACTTATAATGTCCCTAGAGCATTGCGAGTGCATTTCAACAACGTATTAATTTGTTAGAAATAGGGTTGTGCATTTGACCAGTCAAATATTTTTCGGTCAATTGACCGACTATTTGACCGGTCAATTGACCAAGAAACATTTAATAAAAATCACAATTAAAATTTTAATTTATTTATATAGTATACTGTTTACTACATCCAATATTACTGAAAATGAAAAACCAACAACAACAAATAAACAAAACCACATCAAATTCGAAATAAAGTAAAAGACGTAATGAAATGAAATAATATGTATTTATTTTATTTGTAAAGTAAAGTAAGCAAATTCTCCAGAACCCAGAATACCAAACTAGATATATTCATGTAATAATAGTAAGTAGCTAATGTCGTGGCGGTTTCATTTAGATTATTTGACAAGGTTTTTTTGGCCGTCAAATATTTTTGGTCAATTGACTACGGCACAACCCTAGTTAGAATGCAATAAAAAAGTTCCCGAATATGAATTAATGCTCGAGGGTAGATTCGGTAAAAAAACGTAATAATACCAACACAAAAAGTACAGATAATATAGGCTTTATATTTTGCTTAAAATAATCAAGTTATGTTAGAATAATATATCCATGGCAACTTGTATCAAGTAAATAAAATTGACAATATATAGTTATTTTTGTATTAAGTGCACAAAATGAGCGTTTTTTTTGTATGTGAGTGAGAATGTTACTTTTAGTCGAGACAATGAAAGTCATTCGAGCGCGCAAAAAAAACAAGAATTTTGCTCACGAAATACAAACAACATTTATTCTACAACTGTAAATAAAGAATAATACAATAATTATTGATTTATTTAAGTAAATTGAAGGAAAACAATCAACAATAATATTAATTTGATACTATTGATGTGTTGTAACTTTTGAAACCTGACAACAAATAATTTGGGAGCGTGCGCGAGATACTCATATTGCGCACTAGAATACGAAACAGTATGTAAAACACTCATTTTACGCACTAGAGTGCAAAATAATGCGCAAAATACGCGTTGTCATGGTAATGTAAATGATGAAAAAATCACGTAATTCGCGTATTGATATTAGTGAAAAAAATTAACATTTTTTGACAGTTTTTAAATGTTAAACTGACAATTTTGATATGAAAAAAATAAATAAAATAAATATATCATCACGCCTTTTACCCATTACTGGGTGTGGCACTCTGCCTAAGCAGATCTCGGTAAGTGATATATTTTGTCGCGAGAAATGCGGTTACCAGCCGTCAAATCACGGCCCTCAAAGATATTAGTGGAGAGGGAGCCACAGGGGTAGATTTAAATTGGTGAAAATTAATTTAGTTAAATAATGTAATATTTGCAACAAATATTTATATTACCATGGTAACTTCTATTAGCCGTTAATTAGTGTCGTACGATTTTTGGTTTTCTGATCGACACCATTCAGTTTTACTTTCCCCTCACTGATTTGTAATAAGCTACTGTCAATAAAACGAAGTCTTTGTTGTGCAGAGTTACAAATAAATGTATTTCATACATTCGTTGTCTGCTACTAGATAATATGCAGGCCCGACGAGACCGGGGTGGGGGGGGGGGGGGGTAAAATACCCAGGGCCCGTGGAATTCAAAGGGCCCGGATGTGATGCTATTTTATAAATTGCTTTTAATTTTCTACTATTTCACCAATTTTTTATATTCTTTTCTAAAACATGTATAACGAAATGTCCGATACACGTTTTCAACAATTTATTACATTGTATAAAAATGACGAAATTTTAAATAAATTTATACATTATTCAAAAGTACATTATTACATTGTTGCATTTTTGTTTCTTATATTACTACATTGTATACAACACACATAGGCAAAGGCTCTATACATTTGTGCGTAGTGCTGTTTTGGTATCCCCTGCATTTTCGAATATGCAACTAGATATTAGATAGTCATACAGTGAGTATACAATACACATCGCTGCACCAATTAACTCTTACCGAACTGTTACCATATTTTAGCCTCGATTTTAGTGCGCACAATAAATTTTAAATTTGAAGACTTCAGTACTACGAAGGAATATTTATAACATACATATATGAAGGTAATTAATAGTTTTATGTAAATGAATATAAAGTTTTATAAAACATCTGTTTCTAACACTATTAATACTTTTTAACTCTTTTTGTAGATTCTCCCCTTATTATTCTCTTATGGGGTAGATGGCTCAGTGGTATCGAGTCGGCCTGTGGATCTTGAGAACCCTGGTTCGATCCCCACAGCCGACAAACAATTTTCACCAATTTAAAAAAAATCTATCCCTGTGGCTCCCTCTCCACTAATATCTTTGAGGGCCGTGATTTGACGGCTGGTAACCGCACTTCACGCGACAAAATATATCACTTACCGAGATCTGCTTAGGCAGAGTGCCACACCCAGTAATGGGTAAAAGGCGTGATGATATATTTATTTATTTATATTTATTTCTCCCCTTACATACTTATGCAGACATAAATTTGTAGCAGATAACGAAAAATACATAAATCAGGTGCTTTAAAACGAAAAGAAAAGCTGCAAGGGAAGAAAACCAAGCAAAACCATACATATATTTATAAATATATTTTTTTTGTATCTTATATTTAATTAATAAATATTCAAAGTTAAAGGGGCCCGAATTTTTTTCCCCGGGGCCCGCTTTTCCTCTCGGCGCCCCTGTTAATATGCATGATAACGTCTCGTTAGCGTTAGCTTATACGACATTAGCAAAATAAGCAGATCAGTAACATCGGCGGGTGTGTTCAGCACTCACATATCATCATCACGCACTGAATACAATTTTATTTATACGTTTCCGCTCCGTTTAATTATGAACAGTAATTAACAACAAACAACTGTTTACATTAGCGAGATGGCGCATTCGGGATTCAATTATAACAGTATACACACATACACGCACACACACGCATCTATACTGAATTGGTAGGTGGCTCACATGTGACTTCAACACAAGTGTGAGTGTGTTAACTACGTATATTGTAGCGTTTAACATTACAAATTAAAAAGTAGAAATTTCTCAGTGAACAATGAGTGGTCGCGTGGCAGATTATAGCATTGTGTTGCTGGATGTGTGAGAGAAAACGCCATTCTAAATGACAAAAATGTACTGTAGTTTGTGATTAAGGACGTACCGATACTTATGAAATTCAAAGATTTGTTTGAGGATGTATTATTAGTCAAAAGGATTGGCAGAATTACTTCCGCATGCATGCTAAATTAATATATACTACAGGAAATATATGTCATCAAAAATTTGCATATTTCATTTGCTCCTAAATTAAATTGACGTACCGTCAGGATTTGAATCCTAAAATTATTTATTTATTAATTTTTATGTGGTGGTATCAAACAGCCGATTTTCACCTGTGGCTTCCTCTCCACTACCATCTGTTGGAGGCACTTTGTGGTCATAAATATATCACTTACCGAGATCTGCTACGGCGGAATGCCACACCCAGAACTGGGTAAAATAGGTGATAACATATTTATTTATTTACTTTATTTATGTTAATGGGGTAGGTAGCTCAGTGGTATCGAGTCGACCTGTGGATCTTGAGAACCGTGGTTCGATCCTCACAGCCGACAAACAATTTTCACCAATTTAAATCTACCTCTGTGGCTCCCTCTCCACTAACATCTTTGAGGGCCGTGATTTGACGGCTGGTAACCGCACTTTACGCGAAAAAATATATCACTTACCGAGATCTGCTTAGCCAGAGTGCCACACCCAGTAATGGGTAAAAGGCGTGATAACATATTTATTTATTAACTTTATTTATGTTACTCTGTACAACAGGAACTTTATCCCAATTCCAGTACAAGGAACTCACCGACCTGCAATGTAGTAGTTTATATATTTTTAGCTTGAGTGCGATTCGAACTCGGGATCTCCAGATTTGAATTTCGTAACGCTATCCACACCACTAGCATTGACTACTTGCATCAACAAAACATAAATTTTCAACTTGGTTTAAATAAATAAAAACTAATTGAAATTACGTGTCACATGAAATAATTGGCATTACTGTCAAACATTTGATTTGATTTAATTAAACCAGGTTTAAAATTTAATTTTTGTTGGTACAACTGACCATAAGAGAGTCGTCTACAATTTAAGAAAAATATTTAAATAAATATAAAATAAATATATCATCACGCATTTTACCCATTACTGGGTGTGGCACTCCGCCGAAGCAGATTTCGGTAAGTGATATATTTTTTGACGTGAAGTGGGGTTACCAGCCATCAAATCACGGCCCCCAAACATGTTAGTGGTGGGAGAGCCACAGGGGTAGATTTAATTTGGTGAATATACAGGGTGTTTCACAACTTAGAGCAAAAAGGTATATTCTGTACGACGTGCTGATCATGAAACAAAAAGATTTTTTTAAATCGCAAAACTATTTTCCATGTTTCCCAGTTCAAAATTTTTCGTTGCCACTGCCACTGGGTGGATGATTATGTTAAATCAAATTCTATTATAAATTACTGCTAATAATTGAATTGTGTAATTATTCTTTCATAGTTGATTCTTACTTTATTGTTTGTGTTTAATAGGAAAGCGAATCCAGTGCAGTACTACAAACAATGTTTTAGGTTAACAACCCTTAATTATTTTAAAAAAATTATTTTTGTTTCATGATCAGTACGTCGTACAGAATATACCCTTTAATTTTTTGCTCTAAGTTGTGAAACATCCTGTATATATATATATATTTAATTAGTATTTACTTAAAATGCATTAGACAGGGTATAGGGTTATATAAACCGCTCTTGATTGCTTCAAAAATGAAGTACATTATTTTATTTCTTATGACCTTGTCAAAAAGTTGAAGCTGAATTACAATAGAATCCACCAAATATCAACAGAAGTCAAAAATTATTTCTACTGCTGTTACCTACGGAACACTATTTTTTTTAAATATTTATATATTTAAAAATTAAGTTCTACTCAAATCAAATCTAACGACTTGAGTGTTTCCTATAACTATTTAGTTTTGAAATATTTTTGATAATAAATAATATTGTTGCTTACTTTGAAGAAGAATCAGCTACCAATTACATCCCACGCTGTCCACGATTAAATCAGCACATCTTCCACGCATATATTAATGTTTCTTTTATATATCACACACTAATACGCACAATAACACATAATTTCAACTAATTTACGCATTAAAATATTATTAATTAATAACTAAAACCCTCATAAAACACTGAAAACACTTCGATCACTACAGAAGTTCCCACTCGACTAACAAACTAAAATAGACAACTCGAATGTACAAGGTTAGAAACTAATTGGTAAGATGTGCTGTAACTAGTTTGATAACGTTAAAATATTTTTATTTATGATTAAATATTAATACTCTTACCTACTAAATATAATGTACAGATCCTATAGCACTTGGTTTTTGCCGAAAATAAACGAATGAATCCGAGTTGCGATTTTTAAAAATGTTGACACGCGAAATATATTTTCTGCTACTTGTGGATTTGAGCCGACAAACAATTTTAATCAAATTAAATTTACCTCTGTGGTTTCCCCTCTACGAACGTCTTTGATGGCCATTAACCGCAGTTCACGCGAAGAAATATATCACTTAATGAGATCTGTTACGGTTGTAATGGGTATAAGGCGTGATGATATATTTATTTATTTATTTAAATAGATGTGTGAAAAAAAATATTATTTGTAGGAGCTATTAATTAAAACAATTATTTTTAATAACTTTTTTAATTAATTTATTTTTGTCTATCTAAAAGTACTTTTCTCACTAGTGAGGAAAACTTTTACTATCACAACTAAATTGAGTGAGGGAAATGTCATTTGACATGGTGACCAAGGAAACGTGATGTGCATTTGTAAATACAACTTCTTTGATTTATATAAAATAATTTCTTGTATCGCAAACGTAAAAATGTTATTTTCACGTTTAATGTTGAAAAAAATAGTATGGGACACAAGTGAGAAAGAGCCTTTCCTCACTAGTATTATAATATATTGTATGACATTCGCAAAAAACTGAATTTTTTTTCTCGAAATAGTAAAGAAAATAAATTTCCAATCTTTTTAGAGGAAACAAATAATATGGATGTTATTTTACAAATAAATAAATAAATAAATCATCACGCCTTTTACCCATCACTGGGTGTGGCACTCTGCCTAAGCAGATCTCGGTAAGTGATATATTTGTTCGCGTGAAGTGCGGTTACCAGCCGTCAAATCACGGCCTCCAAAGATATTAGTGGAGGAGGAGCCACAGGGGTAGATTTTTTTAAATTGGTGAAAATTGTTTGTCGGCTGTGGGGATCGAACCAAGGTTCTCAAGATCCATAGGCCGACTCGATACCACTTAGCCACCTACCCCATAAGTATATAATAATTCGTTATTTTATTGCAAATTCTGCGAACCTGGAGTCGATTCCCACAGCCGACAAACAATTTTTATTATATTAAAATTACCCCTGTGGCTTCTCTTCCACTAACATTTTTAGGGACCATAATTTGACGAGTGGTAATCGCACTTCACACGTTTAAATATATTACTTACCGAGATTTGCTACGTTAGAGTGTCATACCCATTCTTGGGTAAATAGAGTGATGACAAACAATTTTCAACAATTTAAATCTACCCCTGTGGCTCCTCCACCACTAACATCTTTGGGGGCCGTAATATGACGGATGGTAACCACACTTCACGCGAAAAAATATATCAATTACTTGAGATCTGTTTAGGCAGAGTGCCACACCCAGTAATGGGTAAAAGGCGTGATGATATATTTATTTATTTTTATTTATACATACATACATACATACATAACATCACGCTATATCCCATTAAATGGGGTAGCACGAACCCGTCAACATTCTCATCCTGACACACGATACTCGTTTCGACCACATTAACACTTCTTCCATACGAACTCTTTCTTTTCTCATAACCAAAATTCAGCCTCCAAGTCACCTTATGAGGGCATCGTCAGAGGCTGGCCAGCACAGTTAGTAACCATAGACGCGTTTCTCTATTATTAGAGCTCATCAGTATGGTATAACTCACTTCTTCACCTAGAACAAAGTTCATGTGAAGAAGCTGGTGACGAAGAACTGTGCCAGCAGAGAATAAGATCTCTAACAAACTAGTAAGATGACATGAGAAGTTTTGTGGAACTGGTCATGCCATCTACCGAAAAAAAGGGAAAGCTACGCAATAGCAATTTAAATAACAACAAAGACAAAATTAATTGTCATCCAACACTTGGTGAAACAAGGTTTAATAAAAATATTTTTTTTAAATGAATTTTTATTTATAAAACTTTAAATTACCTTACAATATTGACCCATATCTTTATTTTTCCTTAAGTGTTGTAAGTTCAAATAATAATGTAATGTATTAACATGAGAGGAAAGCACTTTTCTCACTCTAGTTGGAAAACTGAGTATTCTACAACTAGGATAGAAAGTTGTCTTTTCTAAGGATGATAGATTAAGTGAACAACCTGGGAAAAACGAGAATTTAATGAACTTTTGAAGAGGTCAATTTATCATTTCGTGACATTGTACGTCATACAATAAAGTTGATATGTATGTAAGTAAATCCAATTGACATGTACAATTACAAGTAGCCAAGCTCACCATATACAGAAAATCTTAAACATACAGAACAGACATAGTCTTTCTTAGTGAACTTTGGTGAAGTTCAGTTACAGCTACACGGCTACAGGATCTTCAAGTGTATCTCTAACGGCGTGTCAATTATCATTTCGCTTTGACAAAGGCAATCGCCGTTCGGCGTTCACCAACCAAGCATCAAAACAAGAAGAAGAAGACAATGAATTCTACTAACACTATAACGTTGCTTAGCGGTTGATGCAGACTACTCCGCTGGACGATTGTACGGAAGCTTATACAAATATATGTTGTTAGGTTCGCGGTGCATGTATGTTTGGATTATGGTGCTGCTCTAGGTTATTTGCAACGCGGAACGTTTTTGTTTAAGAGGCTGCAGCCACAATCGCGGGAAAAAATTTTGGCCGGGACGTGCGGTGGCAGGTAGCAAGTAGGCTGGCCCAGGCACGTTCCCCTTCCACTATCTGATGAAGCGAAATGGGTTGTTCGTACAAAATGCACTGACACTGACACACTCACGTTTAATTCTGCAAGCAGTTTATTACTCGGTCATTGTAGATTGAGTTATGAGCAAATTCGTTTCAAAAAATGTTTAACGTTCGGAAATTTAGGTAGGTATATGGCTAGAAAATATCATAATCGACGTAAACTTTCAAAGTTTTTAGAAAATACACAAATTTTTCCTCGTCTTAAAACTTTTTTTCGTGTTTATAGTAAACTAAAAAGCATACATAGTTTATATTTTGTAATAGAATTTCTGCAACTATCCAACATGCAAATATGTTGAACAAGATATTATATTGTTAATAATTAATTATTTATATATTTATTTATGTTGTGCGGCGCATTTGGTTATTTTGTATAACAAAAGCAGCATGCTACAAAATCATGTACCGTTTAGAATTGTAATTTACAGCGAGTAAAACATGAAGGAAAATTCAAACTTATTTTTAGTGAAGAAATATTGTCTCCAACTTGTATAGATTAGGAGTATTCATGG
The DNA here is from genome assembly GCA_947425015.1 of Pterostichus niger. Taxonomy (NCBI): domain Eukaryota; kingdom Metazoa; phylum Arthropoda; class Insecta; order Coleoptera; family Carabidae; genus Pterostichus; species Pterostichus niger. The sequence continues at coordinate 2,236,531 of OX380341.1, read as the reverse complement.
TTATTTTTACAAATATGCATTTATTATGTTATAATAGGTACACAATACACATTAATGCATATTAAAAAATAAATTATATTATAACATTATTAAAATAAAATATTATATTTGACAAATAATATAAATAATAAAATAGGTAAACATCTGACAATGCTAAAATCTCAGTAACTAATAACAATAATAGTTAGGTATTCATGCAAATAAATATTTTATTGTAAATAGGTACTCATATAATTGGACTATTATTTATTTGATTTTGTAAATGTTCTGATTGGTAAATTTCTTGATTGACGCGGACATTGTGAATATGTTCAGCTAATTCATTTTCATACGCTGTGTATGTCTTATTTGTCATACAAGGGATATTACAAATGGAAGTTAATTCCTCAAGTTGTGAAAATCCGCAACCTACTGATGTTATACCAAGAACAGCAGCTCTATTTATATCCATATCTGTAACACCTTCAGATCTTATTTGCTTACTTTTTTGACACATTTCGCATTTTATTGTAAATGTACTAAAAAATCCGTCACGCTTTTCTGTACTAGTATTTAAATTCTTCATGGAACAAGAAAATAAAGAATTATGGTCAAACGTTTTTAATTCATTAAAAAAATAAAATATGTCTACAAATCTCCTTTTGCATGCATTTTGTTTTGCGGCGCTCTCCTGTATTACATTCTGAAAATATTTTCATTGTTAGGTATTTAAATAATAATTACATTAACTATTGCTTTACAAACTTTTCAATAAATTTGTTACAATAAAATATATTTCAAGAAATACTTTTTCTTGTTATAACTAATAAATGATAACTAAAAATGTACATAAATAATTACAACCAAATAAAATTGGCAGAAGATTGTTACGTTTTTGACACGTTTGCAGAAGAATTATGAATCCCGATAAGAATGCGTCTATTTTTATTTTGTCTATATGTATTATTGTTTTTCGCTCAGCAGAAACATTTGTGCACAATGTAGCATTGTCTCTGCCTACATCGGCTTGTATCGTGATTCATTTTAGTTTATTTATCTAATTTTATATTCTTTGATTTCTTGTGTATTTAGATTAGAAGCGATTTTAGAGAGTAACATGGCTGAATTTATACATATGGGTGCATATTTGTAAATTATCGATAGGCATCAGAAATCCTAGTACCAGCCCTACCTGCCTGTTTATACATACCTACTTTGAAATAGAAACTTAAAAAAAATATACATACGGATAATTCATCGTTGTCAACGTCAACTTCATCTGATATTTCATCGCAATGAAATAATTTTTTCCTACAAACTGCGACAGTAACCTGCTCTGTATAAGTTTCTGGTTCCTACATAATTATAAATTTTTAAGGGTATAAGTAGTACATACAATGAATAAGAGATAAAACCTACCAAATCAGGATTATCCGCAGATAACTTTAATTTAACTGCACGCACTTTTTTTAATTTATTTTTTATACTTCTTCTCACTTTTGTAAGTTTTAAATTTTTCGTATTTTTTCTGCCCATGATAAAAAATAAACAATAAGCGAGAAATCAAGATAATATGTAATAATATCCTACGATTATAATTGTCACTACACAGTCCACAAATAATAAAAATGATAGAAGTTTTAAATTTGTTGGCGAATGCATTATTCTTTCAACGCTCTCTTGAACAGATGAAGCTCCACCCCCTACAGTGTTAGTGATCCAATCAAAATATAAGCCATTAATTGCTGGAATAGTGATCTACGCGCTCTATCTAGCGAGAGTGATATGAACTAAATTGCACGATATCGGCATGTTTCAGATGCAAAATATTGTTGTTATTAACGCAAAAATTGAAAATGTACAAAATAAACTGTATTCAGAAATGTATAAACTTACGAATTGTATAAATAGATATGAATTTTTTATAATTGTAAGTCTTAAAAACGTTGTCCGAAAATGGTCAACTTGAGATTTAATTTATTTAATTATAGCAATCAATATGCCAAATTCTATCCTATAGCGTACTTTATATATAGTTTCTTATATAGTATATAAAATTTGAACAGTTTATTTGTTAATTTACAGGCTCAGGATTAGCCGAAAATTTGCCTGTTTCAAGATATATACATATTTGAATTGCATATTAACTCAATATTAAGTAAAAAAATGAAAAAAATGTTCTATAGCGCACTAAATCTATCCTTTAATATTCATTATACAAAATTTCAATAACCTAGGTTGTATAATACAGCTTCATGACTAGCCAGAAAATATGGCTTTTCGAGCTGCAGCCTCTTAATAAAGCCTTCATTCATATATTCACCGAGGAATGTGGGCTACTGCTATACTACTGGATAAATCGTGTGTTACGACTTACGACTGTTTCAGGTGATGCTGAAATGCTGCAGTGCATCTCAAACATTTACCGCTCATTTTCATTATTTTTTTTACGACCATCAAGGTATTTACTCTTTGTACGTACACACAATTTTTGTACTGAGTGTTCCATTTTCGCGTAATAATATGTAAGTATTCATAAATAAATAAAATAAATATGTCATCACTCCTTTTACCCATTACTGGATGTGGCACTCTGCCTAAGCAGATATATTTTTCTTTGCGTGAAGTTTAAAATTAATGTTATTTATAAATGAAACATATTTTGTGTCAAAGTTTGAATTAAAAATATGCGCGAAATGAATGTGTTTTTGTTAAATAAAAATAAATAAATATATCATCACGCCATTTACCCAATACTGGATGTGGCACTCTGCCTAAGCAGCTCTTGGTAAGTGATATATTTTTCTTTGCGTGAAGTTTAAAATTAATGTTATTTATAAATGAAACATATTTTGTGTCAAAGTTTGAATTAAAAATATGCGCGAAATGAATGTGTTTTTGTTAAATAAAAATAAATAAATATATCATCACGCCATTTACCCATTACTGGATATGGCACTCTGCCTAAGCAGCTCTTGGTAAGTGATATATTTTTCTTTGCGTCAAGTTTAAAATTAATGTTATTTATTAATGAAACATATTTTGTGTCAAAGTTTGAATTAAAAATATGCGCGAAATGAATGTGTTTTTGTTAAATAAAAATAAATAAATATATCATCACGCCATTTACCCAATACTGGATGTGGCACTCTGCCTAAGCAGCTCTTGGTAAGTGATATATTTTTCTTTGCGTGAAGTTTAAAATTAATGTTATTTATAAATGAAAAATATTTTATGTCAAAGTTTGAATTAAAAATATTCGCGAAATGAATGTGTTTTTGTTAAATAAAAATAAATAAATATATCATCACGCCATTTACCCAATACTGGATGTGGCACTCTGCCTAAGCAGCTCTTGGTAAGTGATATATTTTTCTTTGCGTGAAGTTTAAAATTAATGTTATTTATAAATGAAAAATATTTTATGTCAAAGTTTGAATTAAAAATATGCGCGAAATGAATGTGTTTTTGTTAAATAAAAATAAATAAATATATCATCACGCCATTTACCCAATACTGGATGTGACACTATGCCTAAGCAGCTCTTGGTAAGTGATATATTTTTCTTTGCGTGAAGTTTAAAATTAATGTTATTTATAAATGAAAAATATTTTATGTCAAAGTTTGAATTAAAAATATGCGCGAAATGAATGTGTTTTTGTTAAATAAAAATAAATAAATATATCATCACGCCATTTACCCATTACTGGATGTGGCACTCTGCCTAAGCAGCTCTTGGTAAGTGATATATTTCTTCGCGTGAACAGCCGTCAAATCACGGCCCTCAAAGATGTTAGTAGAGGAGGAGTCACAGGAGTAGATTTAATTTGGTGAAAATTGTTTGTCTGCTATGGGGATCGAAGCAGGGTTTTCAAGATCCACAAGCCGACTCGATACCACTGAGCCACCTACCCCATAAACTATTCATGCTGTTATTAATAAATAATTACACATAGAATATATGTTTCGCGTAAAGTGTGGTTACAAAGCGTCACAGGGGTAGTTTTATTGTGCTGTGCTGTGGTTTTTAAATCCACAGGGCGACGGGATAAAACTGAGCCACTTAAGTTGGTAATAATTAAGAAAGAGTAGAATCTTGATCCGGTTGTAAGAAAAAAGTGTAAGATTTGAGAGTAAAACTAACAAAAAGCAAACTTTCAAATGTGAAAAAACCCTGGACGTATAATGTTCTTCGACATGAACGCTATCATCACCAGTGAAAGTAACAAGGTGTTGCGCTGTGCAAGAACCAAGACATTGACAGAAGAAGTGTCATTTAACATAACCTCGCTTAACATAAACAGTCGAGAGTCGCGACGACGCGCATTGTCTTCGTTCGCGACCTGTGACGAAGACGCCCGATTGTCTTACGACGACGCCGCACGAGGCACGAATATTATTTATTGTAATAAAAAGTTGAACAATGTGTTGAAATTGTGCATTGTTTTAACGCACTCGCCATTGTTTTCAGCTGGGTTTCTTTTATTTTCGTGGCCAACCGAGACTAATGCAATAAATGAACGCATACGACATACTGTTTTCTAATATCATCCTCATTATTATGGTTATTATTAAAATGATGAGTGGCTTTGGTCTGTTCTCACTTGCAAAACAATCTGCTAAAAGTGAATTCAAACTGATTTTATTCTCAAAGATAATTCTCTGTAATCACATGTTGCCCAATTTATTGTTCACTTTTATCCTTTCGTTCTTGGAACTTGTAAACGGTACTTTATAGTTATTGTTATTATTTAAGAACAATGCTAAATGCTAATTCTCAAATAAAGAACAATTGTATGCCGAAATATTACAAATATATTATTTTACACAACATTATTTATCCAAGTTCAAATCTAAAATAAAATTTATATATATAATAATAATAATAATAATAATAATTTTATTCGGCAAAATTACAGCAAAAGCTGATCTCCCATTTAACCTTTACATCAAAATAACAAAATAAATTTATATAATTATGGTATAGCATAAATTCAAGTTATTAGGCATACATAAGATAAACATGGTTATTAATAAACATGATAAATAATCTAATTAAAAGTAGACAAATATGGATTAACAATAGATATTAAAAAAGATCATAAATTCAATTATAGAGTAAGGTTTAAAGATTCAATGAAGTGAAATTGTACCAGTAAGTAACAATTTTTTCAATGTAGATGCAAACGTAGCTGGTTGTAAATTTAGTAATGGAGAAGGTATTATATTAAGAATGCTAGGGACAACATGACTGTAAGTACGTTTAAAAAGAGCAGTATTGTGAGTAGATATGTGATATTGTAGTATATTTCTTAAGTAGCGTTGATGATGCTGATTTCGTACTGATAGTTTATTATACAAATAGCAAGGAGATTTGTTAAGAATTACGCGGTGAGCTAAACATGCAACATGTAGTTGTCTAGTTTCTTTCATATATATATATATATATATATATATATATATATATATATATATATATATATATATATATATATATATATATATATATATATATATATATAATCACGCCTTTTACCCATTACTGGTTGTGTCATTCTGCCGTGACAGATTTCGGTAAGTAATATATCTCTTCGCGTGAAGTGCGGTTACCAACCGTCAAATCACGGCCTTCAAAGATGTTACTGCAGGGGTAGATTTAAATTGGTGAAAATTGTTTGTCACCTGTGGGGATCGAACCAGGGTTCTCAACATTCCATAATTATTAATCTGTTAATTATTACGTATTACAATCTTTTAGAAAACGCAGCTTTTTTGTTTGAAATTGTTGAAATTTCTTCCGAAACTTGACATACATTATTTCTACACCATGTGGAATGATTTGACAACAATTCTCGAAGCACAATTAATTATAAATAATTAATAATAATAAATAAAGTAGAACTCTGATGTAATGTAAAGAATTTAGTAAGAAGTACTATTAAATAATGTATATCTTCCTGTTGAGCCAATTCTAATCCCATGAGTAATGCTTGAGCACCAAAGAAGCAAGCAAATAAGTAGTGCACTAGTAACAAGCAACCACTACAAAATGAAAGATTGATTCAAAGGCATTTACTTCGACTTCCGCCGATGACAACATGCCAGCCGGCCCTAATTAAACAGAAACATCGATAATTAATAATCATAAATATCTGTACAACTGCGCTTCGAAAGTCCCGACACTTACTAAATACAAGAACTCGATGATGAAGATTTAAAAATAATGTGTTGACTTAATTCCAATCCAGATGCACATATTACTTTAGTTAATCAACACGCACATGATTTATTATATTTGTATTTATAGATAATTAATTTTGATTGTTTTATTGCCTTAATTAATTAATTATATTCCAGTTCTATTTATTCATAATAATTAATTAAAAAGTAAATAAAATAAATAAATATATCATCACGCCTTTTACCCATTACTAGGTGTGGCACTCTGCTTAAGCAGATCTCGGTAAGTGATATATTTCTTCGCGTGAACAGCCGTCAAATCACGGGGGTAGATTTAAATTGGTGAAAATTGTTTGTCGGCTGTGGGATCGAACCAGAGTTCCCAAGATCCATAGGCCGAATCGATACCACTGAACCACTTACCCCACTAAAAAGTAATTGAATTAAAATGCACTGATTGGAGATTTGGTGGCCTGTGGATCTTGAGAACCCTGGTTCAATTCCCACAGCTGACAAACAATTTTTACTAATTTAAATCTACCCCTGTAGCTCCCCCTCCATTAATATCTTTGGAGGCCGTGATTTGACAGCAGGTAACCGCGCTTCACGCGAAAAAATATATCACTTACCGAGATCTGCTTACAGCAGAGTATCACACCCAGTAATGAGTAAAAGGCGTGATGATATATTTATTTATTTATTTTCGTAGGAAAATAAATTTACAGGCGTAAAATTATTCTAACATGTCTTCCATCCTTCAAAAGTCAAATCGAAATCTGCAATTGCAGAGCTATTCAGTATGCTATGAAATATATTTTTTTATAGTCGATATACAAAGTAGGCATTTGCGCTTGCATTTGTCAAAACAAAATTTCAAAAACGCTCGCTCTCTCAATCTCTAAATTAAACGTTCATTGAAAAAAAAATATCATCACGCCTTTTACCCATTACTGGGTGTGGCACTCTGCCTAAGCAGATCTCGGTAAGTGATATATTTTGTCGCGTGAAATGCGGTTACCAGCCGTCAAATCACGGCCCCCAAAGATATTAGTGGAGAGGGAGCCACAGGGGTAAATTTTTAAATTGGTGAAAATTGTTTGTCGGCTGTGGGGATCGAACCAGGGTTCTCAAGATCCACAGGCCGACTCGATACCACTGAGCCACCTACCCCATACGTTCATTGAACGTTGCGATAATACAGTGGTTCCCAACCTTTTTTTCATCGTGACCCTTTTTAGTTTTTTAAAAATGTTCGCGACCCCTCTTTCGCATATTTGATCAATAAAACAAAAAATAAAAGGTTTGACAAAATATATTTTAGGACTTAGTGATTATATTTTTTCCCCTCAAAAAAGCCAAGGCGACCCCCCAAAAAAGCTAAGGCGACCCCCTTGTGGGTCGCGACCCACCGGTTGGGAACCGCTGCGATAATAACTAGTAATAGCAAATAAACAAATTACATTTGTGATGTCCTGTTACGCTGAAAACTTGTAAAATTAAATTCTTAAAATGAAATAAATTATTGTGACGACTGTAGAAAAAATCTTGTGTATTTTGAGTGTATTGTAGATTTCGAGAGATTGCCGCGCGTCATAGTCATTGCACAATGTACCATTTTGCGCTCTTAATACACAAATAGCTATTTGAATGCATGGAAGTAAAATGGAATGTGTCGGTTGTATAGATGCTTTTTGTTTGAGACGATAATTCGAGCCAACGTTTAGATTCTTTGAATACATATTTAGAAAGATAATTGAAGACTCATGTTAATGAAAGAAAAAAAAGCGTTGAAAAGATATTAATTTTCGATTATAGGTTTAAAGAGACTTGTGGTACAACAGGTTATTAGACACGCTGTCAATACAAACAAGTAAAAAATGTCTGGTGAAAACCTCTGACCCTCTTTTCATACACAATTTTTAATCTGTCACTCACTCATTTCTCGCCTCGTCTCGACTTTGGTTCGTTCACAATGAACTGTAGAACTCAAACACTACCTTCACTTTCACAGACGCATCTTAACTTAATACGATGAGGCTTTATACTCGTAATGTATTTATAAATGTTCACTTTAACGTTCTTCCTTTATAAATGATTTTGACATCATTAAAATTATATGAACAAATAAATCATTTTATTGAACTTGTCCGTGAGGGGAATATTATTTTGGGGTTCGGTTTCGGTTATAAGTTTTTATATCCATCAGTACGGTGGTGTGGATAGCGATACGAAATTCGAATCCCACTCAAGCTAAAAATTATATAAAAACTACTACACTGCGGCTCGGTGAGTGCGGACCCTGTACTGTAATTGGGATTAAGTTCCTGTTGTACAGCAACATAAATAAATTAATTTTGGTTTCGTTTATCGATGACGATTTTTTGAAAATTCGCTAAATTAAGGATGGTTTACTTGAAATAAACATTTTTAGGGCCACTGAATTAGCGTACTTTATTGCTTGACTTGCTGCATTTAACTAAATTAAATTATTAACTACTCAACATCAGATATTTATTTAGTATTTTGTAAACAATTACTTGTAAGAAGATTTAAATAAAATTATTAAAAATAGCTAATAAATAAATATATCATCACGCTTTTTACCCATCACTGGGTGTGGCACTCTGCTTAAGCAGATTTTGGTAAGTGATATATGTTTTTCGCGTGAAGTGCGGTTACCAGTCGTCAAATCACGGCCTCCAAAGATATTAGTGGAGGAGGGGCCACAGGGGTAGATTTTTTAAATTGGTGAAAATTGTTTGTCGGCTGTGGGGATCGAACCAGGGTTCTCAAGATCCACAGGCCGACTCGATACCACTGAGCCACCTACCCCATATATATATATATATATATATATATATATATATATATATATATATATATATATATATATATATATATATATATATATATATATATATATATTTAATTTGAGTGATTTATGATTGAAATAAATAATAATATATTTCCACAAACTACAATAAAATAATAAAATAACAAATTTTTATAAAAGTTCATAACTTGATGCTGTTAGTGCCTTATGATTTATTTTACAGCTTATCTTATGTAAAATAATAATTGCTATGTAAAAGATGCTGGCAAAATAAGTAGGTATGTAGATAAAAACAAAAATCTAATTTAGATAGATAGATAAAACAGTCGTGTGTATAATAATAATTAACGCTGATTACAAGTATAATGAGTGAAATATATTTACCAGTGATATGTTTTGTATTTTCTCTTCGCAATAATTATTTTCTAAAATAAAATTAAAAGTGTGCTCTATCATTAAACTCAATGCGTTGAGCATTTCATATTATAATTATTAAGATTTATTATAACATTAAAACGACTCTGGCTGAATATATTAGCTGAATTCTTATTGACGAAAAACATATTATATCTTGTACGCGGCCAATGAATTATATTAATTGATGTTCATTTTCTTTTCATGACCATTACTTACAATAATTACCTACTTTATTTTACGATTTTTAAATATCTCGTTTATGTAGTTTTAGTTTCATATTTTTCATGTAGAAACTATTATTATTATTATTTTACATACATAAAATCATTCGTGAAATTTTACCAGCGCTTTAGTAATCATTATTTTAGTAAGTTATTAATTTTCTATAATTTGATTTAAAAAAAAAACCATTAATTTGTTCTTTTTCAATTAATATTTAGGTTAATATAAAATGTTAAATTACTTTTTTAATATAAAGTAGGTGAGTACTATCTAAATATACAGGGTGTCAGACAAAAACTGTTCATATACAATTAATATGAAAAATTAATACAAAAATAAAAATAAGGCATTACATTATCTACATAATAACTAATTAATAAATTATTATTTGTAGGCAGTGTTTATACTTATATTAGTAATATAATTATAAATATTTAAATGTACTATTAAACAAGTGACACTAAAAATGAAACAGCCTAATTTTTGCAAATTTCAAAAAAATATTTTTGTTCTATAATCAATATATCAAATTATATATGTCATTAAAGTTTCGTGCAGATTTATAGAAACACCCTGTACAATATGTAGCTCGTTATAAACTTTTAAGATACTCTTTTTTTATGCACAAAAGAAACGTTTATTTAATCGTATTTTTTTTAACTAGTTTATAAGGTTATAAATTGATTTATCAGTTTATCAAAATAATTCTGAAATTGCATCCTGTCATTTCTTCCAATTATGGCTTAAAACTTTTAATTAATTAAAATTTAAGTATGGACTTAAATAAATTAAAATTACATTTTCGTAAAAGTGCATAAAGATAATGAAGATAGTAAGAATTCCTCGATTTGAGATCCCTGCGGTGGTATTTACAGTTAATGAGTCCGTGTATATAATGCAAATTTTGGCGTATACGTTACGGATAATTTCGCGCATGACCCACAAAGATCGCAATTAATAAATAAATTCGCGTTTAAACGCACGGCACAGCACAGCACTGCCAACAGAAGAATAAAGAGATCGAGGAATAAAAAACGAGCATCGTGGAGAGCAAAATAAAATTGCGTGGTCAAAACGCACGCGATCGCGATGCGAAGAGGATAATTGTTATGAAATTGTGTTAGTGTAATCCTTTTACTACGTAGAAAGTACGTGGTTTTCTCACGCTTAATTGTAACGCAGTTTTTTGCGCGATGCTTCTTTTATTTACAAACATACTAGAGTTGCTTTTATTTTGATTATTAAACGTCGAGATAGAAATTTTCTTAAGAAAATAAATACTGTCATGCACTTTCCCCAATCAAATCTGTACGACAGGGATTCTATAACTTTTTTTTCTTTGTTTCATACTTTGTACAACATGAACTTAACGTGAATCATGCGTCTAATTAAGTCTAAAATTTTTAAATTAATGTTGTTTATAAATGAAACATATTTTGTGTCAAAGTTTGAATATAAAAATATGCGCGAAATGAATGTGTTTTTGTTAAATAAAAATAAATAAATATATCATCACGCCATTTACCCATTACTGCATGTGGCACTCTGCCTAAGCAGCTCTTGGTAAGTGATATATTTTATCGCGTGAAGTGCGGTTACCAGCCATCAAATCACGGCCCCCAAAGATGTTTGTTGTGGGGAAGCCACAGAGGTAGATTTAATTTGGTGAAAATTGTTTGTTGGCTATGGGGATCGAACTAGGGTTCTCAAGATCCACAGGCCGACTCGATACCACTGAGTCACCTACCGCAGAGTTGTACAAAAAGTCATTTGAACACAAAAAAAAAACAAGTTAAAATGAATGGTGTAGATCAGGAAATCGTACCAGTCGTAATCAAACCTTTGACTAAAATAATCTTACAATTTATTTATTTTTCTGAAATAACTAATAGAAAGGTATATTTTTAATTATTTGCCACGACAGTTATTTAAATTTCTTTTATATATTTTTCTAAATGATAAGTGACTACAATTAGATGTAAGGTCCGCTGTTTGAGATTCACATTTACTGTCATTCTGACGTCACAAATTTTTAAAAAAATCATTATATTTGAATGCATATTAATTAAGACTTTCTAGAACTGTACATTGTTTTTAATTTAAATTAAGTTTCATAAAAAAATTAAAATAGTGGAGGACCCAATTAGTAATTTAGAAACAAATGATAGCGGCAACTATATTTATAATTACTTAGAATTTAATTTGGCAAATTCTTTACATATTTAATTGACAACTAATTTAAAGTAATGTTAATTATTGTAATTATTAATGGGGTAGGTGGCTCAGTGGTATCGGTCTGTGCATCTTGAGAACTCTGGTTCGATCCCCACAGGCGACAAACAATTTTCATCAATCCCTTTGGCTCCCCCACCACGAACATCTTTAGGGGCCGTGATTTGACGGCTGGTAACCCCACTTCACGCGAAAAAATATATCACATACCGAGATCTGCTTACGGCTAAGTGCCACACCCAGTAATAGGTAAAAGATGTGATGATATATTTATTTTATTTAATTATTGTATAAATTTGGTAACAAATAAAAAAGTACTGTTTTCTCTTGAATGATTTATATTTATTTTCCTGAATTAATTATTTACCAAGTTTTTTTTGTTGTCATAAACCACTTTTGAAGGTAGCGTGATTACAAAACATATCCATAGTCTTAAAAGCAAATTTGTATTATGAATATACATCGGCTGGTTGTAAAATCGCTTTGACAAGTCAATGGAACATAATTCCTATCCGAAATATTGTTACTTATTATGCATGCAACTTTCAAAACAATAAATAATAACGGTTTCTGCACATCAACATTAAAATATTCCTTTTCGGCACGCAAATATACCTTAACCAAGCTGCGTCACAGAAATTTTTGGTAATACGTTCCTGGAAGATGAAGACTTTTATAGCTTCATAAACAAAAATTTCCGTACGGAAATTGTCTTATAATTCGGCGAAGAGAAAATTGTAAATTGCGCAGAGATTTAAACGGAATGTCAAGAGAGCAAGTCAATAGGAATGTACGATTATATATTACAGATATTTCATCTTGTCTGCACTCTGCTTTATTATCTTATTATTGGCAAGAACTAAAGGTCGTTACGCCCACAAATGCTTCCAATACTTGACTGACGATATTTTATTATAGACTAAATATATTATCAATTTAGAAACGTTCTGCAATGTCAATTCTTTTGACAACTAAAAATTACTACAAGTAATTTTAACTAGACAAGTGAATTTATTACTTTGTAGTTCTGTTAGTATCTAACCTGTCATAAATGATAATAAATTTATTATCGTTTTTGTTATTTATTAAATAATTATGTCATAAAATATTATTGTGATTGTAATTCTTAGAAACAGAGAATAGAAATTAATCAACAGTGGAATGAAAGGCAAGAAAATTGAAATAGAAAATTCATTTGTTACTTTTTAACCTACTGCCAATTAAAAGATTGTTTTCTTTTGAAATTTGTCTAGATAGATTTAGAAAAGCTTTTCGAATGCCTTTTTAATGCGAAAGATAAATCTTAATCACGTAAATATATTATTTCAACTTAATGGTCGATATAAAAAATACCAAATACCTAATGGCGAGTAAAAGAATGTCTTTGAAGCGATTAAATAATTTATTTTCTCTTCGCCTTGGGTTAATCTCTAGCCCGATATGTATCACCGGCCTTAATGATCTCTGTTTTACTTTTACAATGTTTTCTAAGATGATTCGACTGAATACAGATTCGAGATTCGTACTAATACAAATATAATAAGAGTTTTATTGAAAAGTTATACCTTATTTGTCTTAATTAATTTTATTTATTAATATTAACATGCAAACGAGTTCAAGACGCTCATTTTGAACACTTGCTGTATTTTTTTAAAAATTTGTTATCTTATTTCATATCGTGTTAACCTATTCCATGTTTGGTTATGTTGTTCTGTGTCTATTTAATTGTGTCATTTTATGTTTTGTTCTCTAGATCGTATTCGTTTATAATAATAAATAAAATTAATTAAGACAAATAAGGTATGACTTTTCAATAAAACTCTTGTTTTCCGAAAGTATCTTGATTACAAAAATTTGAAAATTTCGTGTTATTTATAGAACTTCAACCTCTTGTATTTTGGTAACTAGAAGGAATAGGACCTATGTTCATATGACATTTTTGACTCAAAATGACCTCAGGAATAAGCTGTTAAAGTTTGTTACACTAGTCCTGAAACACCCTGTATATATATATATATATATATATATATATATATATATATATATATATATATATATATAGGGTGCCCCTGTATGTATTTATTGAAACAACAGACGTCATTTTTTATCAAGTTAATGACACAATATTAATTAGTTAATTTTTTCTAGCAAAGTCATATTTTTACGATTACAGCGCCACTTGTTGGGTGTACAAAAAAAGTTTCCGAATAAAACCAACATACTTTTTTAAGCTCTTTTCGAATCTGCAATAACAAATAGAGGTTCCCATTTAAGATTTTTAAGTCGACCCCCTTTCCAGTCCCCCCTTAAGGGTGTGGGGGACATCTTGTTAGAATCCGATGTCCCCCCTAAAACTATGAAGGTTTTGATTCGGCACACTTGTTGTCAAGATGCATTCTTTTCGAGATTTTCAAGAACGTAATATTATTTGGGACACCCTGTATATACACGACATAAAGAATTTAAATTTTTGTATTGACCGTATTTTTCGTCCAAAAAAGTTTAAAAATTATAATTATATTCGTGAAAATCGTACGACACTAATTAATAGCTAATAGAAATATTGTATTATACATGGTTATCATGTATTTTGGCCCCCTGAATCCAATAGTAGAATCTCCAAGTGCATATGTCTTTTTATTTTTGAGATAATGTTATGTTTAGTTTTTAAGATATAACCTCGAGAAAGTATAAAATTTGAAGAAAACTTCAAGTCTTATTTGTTTACATTTTGTACTTTCTTGAGGCTATATCTCAACAACTAAATGAGATATGAAGATGCGCTCAACGATATTGAATTCCACGTCTTTGAATGAACTTATAAATAAATTTGTAGCAATTTAGCTAAAAGATAGAATAAGATCACTTACGTTTTGTTCCTGAGCGAATCCTGTGGCGATCCAAGCGGGTGCTTCTGGTACTGCAGTATCTCTCTGAAAGAGAAAAAATTATGATAATTATGTTGTTTTTAATAATTTTATATGAATTGAAAATGGATGATCGATAGTATGAATTTTATTTTTAGTTGTCAAACGTATTTAAATTATTTTAGAAAGAAAACCTTCAAATAATAAATTCCCCAAACAAAATATTTGATACGAGAAATAATTTGTTTTGTGTGATATGGTACTGTCTTTGATAGGCAGTAGTGGAAGCCAGTTAGAAATACAGACAACGTGCCGGTATGTTGTTTGTTGTATGAGAATGAAATATATGGACAGGTCAGTTGGAAATGTTATTTCTGCGCGTTTTTCAATTTTCTCTCAAGCAAAAAATAGATTTCTAATGTAATTCAGAGAAATCCTTAGATATTGCATTCAAATATTTTGTCTCATTTTACTCCTATTTTGAAAACAACAGAAATGACTAATACAAAACTTTCAGCACTTGTAAGTTGGCCAGACCCTTTTTTCAGAAAAGAAAATTAAGTTTTCTTTCTTCTCTCTCTCAAATGTTGGTTATTTTTTAACAGGGCAGTATGTTATGCATCAAGGGAGGGAAATAAGCGATTATTCCCGCGTGTGAAGTTGGCAAACCGAGACGTAAGCGAGGGCCGAAGGCTCGTGAAGCATATTATACTTTTCGTAACAAGTGGACAAAAATTACTGTCTTATCGGGAGAAATGTCAAATATGGGTTGCGTAACTAGTTACCCAGGAAACGCCGCAAACAGCTAATAATCATAGTCTCTAGGGAGAGAAACATGCTACCTAGGGGAGAAAAGTAGTGTTTCTCTCTCTAAAATTAGGGAATAAGAACGTGTTTCTTGTACATGTGTTACGAAAAATGTTTTCATGTTAATCACCTATGGTGCAATTCTCGTATATAATATCACAAGGGACTCAAGTTTTATCAGTAAACTTTTCTTGAAAACATTGTTTACCTAGCAACATCGTAAGAGTCATCTGTTCGAATAAATCACGAGAGCGTAGCTCGAGGGATTTATTCTGAGCAGATGACTCGAATGATGTTGCTTAACGGTAAACAATGTTTTCAAGAAAAGTTTACTGATAAAATAAGAGTCGCGAGTGGTATTTGTGAAGAATATTTCTCGAATGATATCTCTATATTTTTGTATTAAATTAAAAATTTATTTTAAATGTGATTATTTTAATTAGGTATTAAAGTTGTTACAATTTATTGTGCAAATATTAAATACAATATTATTTGGAATATTAGATTTTTTGGAAATAACATCGCCACTACTTGTGCTAGGTTCTTCAGGAGCTATTTCATTTGTAGTAATGCAGCTTGTTGATCGTAGGTTTTGTATTATGTTTAAATGATGTTCCGCATCTAATTGTAAATAGGGTTTTATAGAAGATGCGCTGGAATGCCCTGTAATTTTTATAAGTTCTTGTTCACCTATCCCTTTTTTTGCTAATTCTGATTTCTTATTTTCTATTTCGGTACAAATTGCCGCCAAAGACGCATCTCCAAAACGATTCACTTCTGACATTTTAGAAAACTGATTGTTTATTTTGAAAATGTGGGGTTTGTTTCTCTTAGGCAACGGCGATTTGTCGGTGACAAATGGTCTTGGGCATTTACCGCGCGACAAACCCCCGTTGGCAAGCCATTTGTTACTGTAATTGTTTATGAAACTATGTAAAATTTGTCAGTATAATTGACATAAGTGAAATAATCGTTTAAATCTCTTTTGAATTGTAATTAATTTTCTGTTGTATAAATAAATAGACCATCACAACAAACAAAAATTTTCAAGTTTTCCTAGTCAGATCACCAGCTCTTCATT
This sequence comes from Pterostichus niger, assembly GCA_947425015.1. Taxonomy (NCBI): domain Eukaryota; kingdom Metazoa; phylum Arthropoda; class Insecta; order Coleoptera; family Carabidae; genus Pterostichus; species Pterostichus niger. The sequence goes on along the minus strand of OX380341.1, from coordinate 2,219,913 downwards.
TAAAAAACCCAGTGTCCGATAACATCAGCATCATCGTCAGTCTCAGCCGAATCTTCCAAGGCCAGTGTGCCTTTTCATCCATCATCCTCGTAAACTCATAACCTATCAATCGATCAGTTTACAGCACCGAGTGTCTGCCCCGAATCACTGAACATTGAACATTGAACACAGCTCATCGTCGTTTTTTACATCAGCTCTAGAACGTTGTTTAGAGCTGTGTGGTCTCCATTCAATATCTGGTGCAGTTTGACAGTCGAGTCTGGGCCTTTCCTTCGTAATTATACTAAATTATATTGTTCGTATTTGGACAATAGTCGGATGATTTTGATGGAGGAATCAAACTGTGAATGAGATATGTGTGGTGTGTGTACAATGAATGACAAAAGAGTTGGCGGGATTACTTTCTTCAAATTATTATGTTTAACGTGGGACGAGCGACGAAGGAGCGAAGCTTAATAATTCCACATTCATACATATAATGTTGTTTTTGAGCTCGTTAAATGTGACTATAGGTTTAAATATAAATTTAGAACCTCCAATCAATTTAAAAGTTGTGGTAGGCTAGAGATAAACTCATAAATGCTTCGTTCACAAAATGAAAAATTTTAATTTTTGTTTGAACCAATTCAAAACCCAAAATTTTATTAATATGGTTCTATATAATTTAGACCACGAAAAATCGAATGGCGCAAACCGCATCTTCATATCTCTTTTAGTTTTCGAGTTACAGCGATTTTTGACTTTTTAAAAATCTCAACTTTGAAGGCTCATATCTCAAAAACTAAAAAAGATATTGAACTGCGGTTTGAACGAGCGTATTTCTCGTGTTTTACTTAACCTATACCTAAATTTTTAAAATGTTGAAAATTTTAATATTTTTTTCAAAAATTTTACTTGTCAATATTTCAAAAAGTTGAAGAGATAATTAAAATCTGTAAACACCAGTGAATTCCTCTCGTGAAAATACATAAGTATGCAAATTTTGACAAAGAAATTCGAATGGATACATTTTTTATTACAAAATAACGAAAATAGTCATTTTTTGATAATTTCTTAAGGGGTACCCCTTGGTGTTTTTACGAATTTTGGCTATTTTTCGATTTTTTGTTCTAAAAGTTTTATTTGTACAGAAAAAAATCTGAAAATTTACATATCTATGTATTTTTACGAGAGGAATTCACTGGTGTTTACAGATTTGCATTATCTCGTTTCGTTTTTGAGATAATGTAAAAGAAAATTTTTGAAAAAAATTGGAAAATTTTCAAAATATTCAAAATTTAGATATAGGTTAAGTAAAGCACGATAAATTCACTCGTTCAAACCGCATTTCAATATCTCTTTTAGTTTTCGAGATATAAGCCTTCAAAGTAGAGATTTTAAAAAAGTAAAAAATCGCTGTAACTCGAAAACTAAAAAAGATATGAAGTTGCGCTTTGCGCCATTCGATTTCTCGTGGTCTGAACTATATAGAATCGTATTAATAAAATTTTGGGTTTTTGAATTGGTTCAACTAAAAATTCACACGTATATCAATATCTCCCAATCGAAACATTTAATAATTATTAATATTAATATTAAATATAATATAATATTAATAATTAAATACAATTTTGTGTATTTGTTTATCGTCTATGAGCGTTAAATAATATGAATATAATTTTTTGTCTCGCGTGCACTAAAATGACCTCTTTTTAATGCATATTTTTAGAACGGAAATAGCCATTTTATTTTATGTGTTAATCTGCGCAACAGGAATTTACAGTTTAGGGACGCTACAGCTTTGTGTAGAATCTGAACCATTTAAATATACATATATTCTTGTTTACTCTAGCAAGTAAACTGTTAAAGCAACCATTAAATTACAACAGTCTTTAAATATTATAACTAGGGTTGGATTAAGCAACAGACAAAAGAGACAAGTTTCTAGAGCTTGTAATTCAGAGAAGTCCAATTATGACCCCGGAATAGTTATTTATGTGGACAGCATAGTAAATTAATTTTTACAGGCGAGCTGGGAAGTTTCTGGGACAAGCGATAAAGGAGTGAGGCTTAATAATCCAGTGAGTCCAGTAAAGATTATTTACAAGCGTGCCGCATACGAAGTTTTATTTTCGTCTTTGCAGCGTTCTTTATTTATTAATTTATTTCATTAGATTTAGAAAAGATACATTAAATTTTGTAATGAACGGTTGTTGGCGGTAGGACAATTTATAGCTAGTCGTTGTCATGGTGTTGTGATAAAAAAAAACAAGTGTCAGTGACAACAGTTTCGTGAATACTAGAAATGTATAATATGAACTAATGAATGCTCGACGAAGACGATTTACTTGCAGTTCAAGAAAATATACAAAATATTGCATATACTGCAAGTAATTACTTTTAATTAGTTTTTTTATGAACCTTGTAATTATTCATTTACTTAGTTACCATAAATACCTACAAAGTGTAATTTACATAGAAGCTAATAATAAAATGTTATATGTATACCTAATGAAGAAAGTGTTATTATCCCTTAGTTGCTTTATGTTTCACTTTCTTATTTTGATATTTAAGAAATTATTTCTATTGTTTTTTAAATTAATTTTAAATAGAAAAACAAGTACTAAATTATTTGTAAGTATATGATACTATTACTTATTATTAGTTTCTTTGATATTTGCTCAGTTTGCAAAAATATGAACGAAGTGCTCGAGATTTAATTATCTGTCCTCAAGTTATAAATCATATATAAGCTAAATAGAAACATATTTCTGTTATAAAAATTGACTATTTCCAACAATAGATAATGTTTAAATAATTCATTTATATATGTTACGCTGTACAACAGGAATTTAATCCCAATTACAGTACAGGGTCCGCACTCACCGAGCCGCAGTGTGATAGTTTATGTAATTTTTAGCTTGATAATGTTTGAAGGGATAGGTGGCTCAGTGGTATCGAGTCGGCCAGAGGATCTTGAGAATCCTGGTTCGATCCCCACAAGCGACAAACAATTTGCATCAATTTAAATCTACTCCTGTGGCTCTCTTTCCACTAAGATCTATGGGGGCCGTGTTCGGTCGGCTGGTAACAGCATTTCACGTGTAGAAATATATCATTTATCGAGATCTGCTTCAGCAGAGTGCCACATCCAGTAATGGGTAAAAGGCGTGATGATATATTTATTTATTTATTTAATTTAAATTTCACAGTTCACCTGTGAAAACACAATTCAATATTTGATGGCAACTTTTTTACACAGCAGTGTACACGCGTGAAAGTAGCATCTTGTGCACAACACAAAGATCTTATGACTGATTTAATTCGTAATTAAATTGTTCTTTAACTACTGGTTTATTGTCGCTATCGGAATCAATCTGCTGCGCGGGTTTTCATCTTGGAAAGAAACTGAATCTAAAGATAGCGATGGCTGATGGCTCTCTCTTCACTAGTCTGCTATAGGGAACAGGTGTGCTGATTTTTAACGGTTTCAACGTAAATACAAACTCACCGTGCAGTATAATTTACACTCAAGATCATGTGGAAATAAATAAAGAATTATCAAGATATTATTCTTGATAGTAAGTGTTCAAATACGACGCCATGTTGAACCAAAACGTCTCACACAAATAAGAGTTTTACAATCATTTCTTCCTTGATTATTTTACAGGGACAACTATTAATATAAATATACTTTAATTCATTATAGATATTTAATTCTACTTATATAATTACTGTTCAAATTAAGTTATAGTAAATACAGTTTAAAGCAGTGGTTTCCAAACTGTGGGCGCGCCCCCTTGAGGGGGGCGCGCTATATAAAAATATAATTGAGGCTTATGAACACATTCTTCATTTACATCGTAGCATACACGTGTTTCTAACTCGCGCTCGCAGTAAAATATCCCTAGTTTAACAAACAAAGCCTTAGAAATTTTATTACGTTTCGTAACATCTTATTTGTGTGAAACAGGCTTTTTCGCTGTAGCTGTTTAAAGACAAAATATCGAACTCGATTATTCGTTGAAAAAGAATTGCGAGTGGCGATATCTTCAATGACTCCCCGGTTCGAGAAACGGAAAAACAAGCGCCCATTCGGCACACAATTTAAAATAAATATAATTTCCAATCTTATTACAATTTTATGTTTATAAATGTTGTTACATTATTTTGTTCTATTATTATGTTGTAATAAACATAATTTTAGGTTAAGAAAAAGATTTGTTATAATAAATATCTTATATAATAACAATATTTGTTTATAGTACTCAATTTTTTGGATTCTACAAAATAAATTATTTACGATTTTTTAAGTTAGGCTGTTATAAAAAATGAGGGGGGCGCGACAATTATTTACGGAAAAAAGGGGCCACTGAGAGAAAAAGTTTGGAAACCACTGGTTTAAAGTATAATCATCACGCCTTTTACCCATTATTGGGTGTGGCACTCTGCCGTAGCAGATTTCGGTATGTAACTTCCCATCTCTAATAATCAATAATCAAATTAGTAAAATGAAAAGTGTCAATTGGTTTTTAATTATGAACTGAATTTTTTAAATCTTTTATTTGAAACCTTTCTTAGCAAATTACGGGAAATAGTGGTAGCAGAAAATTCATTTCACATGTTAATCACCCAAGGCGTAATTTCTGTATACAGGGTGTTTCAATAATTCAAGAATTAGTAGATACTACAAGATTTCATATTGTTAGAGAAGGGGGGAGCTACAGTGATAATTTCAATAAACTTAAAAATAAAACAATAATTAAAGTAGTAATTATGTTAGTGAAATCATTATTAAAGAAGGAATGTCGTGCATTGAAGAACAGTTATTCATTATTTGTAATAAAATTTAAATTAAAAACTTAATTACAAAAATGCATTAAACAAAAACGCATCTTAATCTTCTCAATCAGTTACGTCCCTATAATTACCGACAATTTTTAATCGCACTGAATCCACATCGCGGTTGCAGGGCCGTACCAAGGCCCGAGGCCCGGCTCACATTCTTGCCAATCCGGTCCTGATGTGTTACAGCTGACGGCTGCAATCACGCGTAATTATAGGCACGGGAACATTGTGATTAAGTGCGGGCGAACCGCGAGACATCGTGAGTACGATCAGCAGGGTTTTGGGCCCCGAGAACTGCACTACACTTTCTCAAAAAGGAACAAATTCAGAAAGAATGCCATCGAACACAAAAAACCTTTTATAAACAATGTTCAGGTGTAAGCTTTCTTTTGAATTGCAAGGTGACATTCGATTAAATTTCACTTTTGCACATTTTTTCTGGATGGTATTTAGTGATCGACATTCTTGTTAATCAGCTTCGCCACTAGATGGTATTGGTAACGACAATCTGCTTGAGGGTGCGTATTTTGACGACAGGTAATCATATAAATCAAGTAAGAGTTAAATCTACAAAGTTCAACTGTTTCTGAATTTCACTATAAGCTATTGTAAGTAAAATAAATATATCATCACGCCTTTTACCCATTACTGGATGTGGCACTCTGCCGAAGCAGATCTCGATAAGTGATATATTTCTACACGTGAAATGCGGTTACCAGCTATCAAATCTCGGCCCCCAAAGATGTTAGTGGAGGGAGAGCCACAGGGATAGATTTAATTTGGTGAAAATTGTTTGTCGGCTGTGGGGATCGAACCAGGGTTCTTAAGAACCACAGGTCGACTCGATACCACTGAGCCACCTACCCCATTACTGTAAGTACATATACATATTCATTAGCATAATAGCATCGAATTTGAATCCCATTTAAAAATAGTTCATTACGTTTCTATGCCGGAATGTACTCTATTTTAACGAGTTAAAATAAATGTTCCGGTCTAGGAACGTACAGGATGTTTTGCTACAAATTTTCGCGGGACAAAAAGAATTACGTCGCTACTTTCACTGATATTGAAGAGTTAGTCACTATGGCCGCACGCTCATTTGTCTTGTTCTGTGATGTAATTATCATTAACACACAGTTTTAGAGCTATACAATTTTTATCGGCTAGAAACGGGGCGACAATGACACTATTTGAAAAAAGGCTATATTCGTTCCAGAAACACCCATTATCAAATTCGGGTGACGCCTGGATTAGAACCAGGGACTTTCTGTTTGTTGGGTAGAAATACTAACCGCTACACCACGTCACCTACGTGCGAACCCGTTGTCAATACCTATTGTATAGGAGTCTTGGGATCAATACTGCGTTAGACACTATAACAAAAGAATTCAGTTGACGCTAAACTTCTGCTCGTCAAGCAGAAGACCAGGGTCCGAATCCAGGTGTTACTCGAATTTTTTTAACTTAAGGGTAAGGCCACTCTAAATTTTTATAAAAATGCATTTTTTTTTATCTGCTTCAATTATAGTTTAAACCCTTAGGAATAAGGGACAATTAATTTAAATGCCGCGCGGAAGTATTTCAGAGGGAAAAAAGCATATATCTATTAGTACTAGTATTTATATATATATATATATATATATATATATATATATATATATATATATATATATATATATATATGACTCGAAACTTTAAACGCGTTTTTCTCGAAATCATATTTTCAAAATCGGGCGAAAAGAAATCTGAAATACTAATTGATGGATCGTGCTGAATCTTTTTATTTCTTATTCTAGATATAAAATACTCAAAAACTACGGGGGCTTTTTTTAAAGTGCTTCATTCTTTTTTATGGTCGTTTTTATACAGAAATTTAGTCCCGAATAATGAACTTTTTTTTCAAACGTGCGCCATTTTGTTAAAAATCAAAATTTTCAAAATCCAGCCCGTAGTTTTTTAGAGTATACTGTAACACGAGCAAAAGGGGTGCATAAGTTGATCTTACCGGACTGCGTCAATTGTAAAACGAGCAGAAAAAACGCAGTCTTAAAATTTTATTAAACATATAACTATTAAAGTTTAAAATTAATTAAACGCGAAACGTTATAATTTAATATGACGATGGAAACAGAATAATGATTTAAATTAAATTTTTATTGATTATAATACTGAATTCACTAATCTAGTTTAAATAAAGTAAAACGCGAACACCGCGTGATGTGAAGAACTACATCTTCACGCGTTGAGTCGATGGACGAGACTGATGGTTCCCACCAAAACACTTGCTGCCCTGGGTACGATACCCACATCTGGAATCCATCCCCCGCACATCGGGGTGGACACAGATGTCAAGTGTTTTGGTTGTGTAGTCTGACACTCTGGCCCTGCAGATAACGCGAACATGAAATCTTGTTGGAATTCTAAGAATATTAACTATAACTGTCTCTTTTTATAATTTAATGCCCTATATTCGAAAACCAAAAGATGTCACACTCAGCCTTCTTAATGGCACATGTGGTCACGAGTGTCAAATTACACGAAACCAATCTTATCTAAACGCAACATAACAACAATGAGATAGCTCATATTGTTACATTATCCCCACGTTAAAACATAAATATATCGATAACCTCGATATATTTATTTTACCGGTAACTGGGTGAACTATATCATTCCTGAAATGCTGCAATACTGAAACTAAAGAAATGATCGGATTTGTAACTTTTGATAAATCTGAAATATTACAAATATTAAAAGTTATCAAGAGAATCTTAAACATATTTACGTACTACGTATAAATAAACTAATAACAGCACTTAATTTACTGTTGTACATCACGAATTCAATTGTTAAAATAGCAAGACACAAAATAATACACAAAATAGAATTTCTAAAACATTCTAGGACACAGGAACAAAATTCTAATTTAGAATTAACATATATGAACAAAATAATAAAAATAATAATAAAATAATCAACAAAAAAAAAATTGCTGAAACAAAACAAAATTCTAAACACAAGTCCAATCTCATGGAACATATTGCACATAAAGCAATACTTTCTTACAATTCCATTAATCAAATTTTGTCAAACACAAAATTAAAATACACAGTATCAAACATAATTATTGAGTCAGCTGGTAAATTCAGAGACAAAACATGGAATTATCTAATTCCCACATCTGAAAATTGTACCACAACTAAACAAAGAAATTTGTAATACACCTATTACATAATTAAACTAAACTTAACTACCTAACATGCACTTAAACACTATTATTCCTAAAGACATAGATTGTCAATGGTTGCTGGGTCATGTCCAGGTTGTTGGGATGTCAAGGGAACGAGGGGCGTACACCACACTTTACACCAACATCACTACGCACGATTGTACAAAAAATCACTGAGGGCAAGGGGGTGGTTCTTCCTTCAACTGGGGTTGTTGACACTGACCGCACATCAGCTGATGGCCGAACCGTATGTTCAAGCCTAGATGCGGTCGCTGTAAATGGTGGGGGTTTGTTTTCCTCAGGTAGTGCCTAACTTGTAATGCATTACAGATGATTTCAATGGGCAAAACACTTGCTGCGATGGACTTAAAGCTGCTGATACCAATATACTTGTTGAGAAAATATCTTGATCTCATGGGCGCACAAAATGAATTGGATTCTCTCCAATTCAACGATCTCAACTTATTCCAAGTTGACGATCGCTCCAATCTTGAGTGTTCTACACATAGAACACCCAGCTCAACACTGGAAACAAGTACGCTACAGGGGACTTGTTCCATGCCCATGTCAAGATTATTTTCTCCTAATAGCATGCCATCTTTTACTAAAGTTGTATCCAAAATTTTCTCATCATTGCCCATTTTATCATCCTCAGTACATACTACATCGCAAGTTAAAGCACTTACCTCCTCGTTATCTTCTTCTTCATGCTCAGCTACCTCTGATACAGCCACGATATCGTTGTTGTCTTCCTTTGGACGCGGAATGTCCACTAACACGCGTTCTTCAGCTTGCAACAATGAGTCAAACTCAGCCGCAGTAATTTTTGCAACTTGCAAAGGCTGACTACCAGGCTGAAGAACAGAAGGCAACATACTTGGAAGTGGTGCATACACGTTCGGCTGTATACAGGTAGCTGGCATAGATGTCGGTTGCTGGGGTGGCACGAAGTATGGCATTGGCACGTCATACTGCATGGCCATCGGTGGATACGGTGATGGAATCGTACTCCACGGCGCTGTCAGCTGCTGAGGTGGCACGTGATACGGCATTGGCACAGGTAGCGAAGGCTGGTGTGGCAAGCCATATTGCACTGCCGCTGGTGGATACGATGCTGGTATCGTACTCCACGGCGATGTCACCGGAAACCAAGAGTCAGGTACTCTTAGCGGGTATCCAGGTGGCGACGGGTACGTTGGCGGAACGTACGGGTACATATCTATTTATTTCTCACTCACATACACTTGTTTTAATTTAAACTTTCTGTTTCCATACATTTTTAAATAAAATTGAACCAAGCGTTCAAAATAAAATAAAATTTTTCAAAAATTAAAAAAAATTACTCATATTCGCAAAATTAGCAACAAAATATCAAAATAATTCAAAATTGAAATATTTGATAACAAAACAGTGACAAAAAAACTAAATAAAAATTTGTTAAATCAAGCTACTTTCTAAGATTCACAAAATTTAATAAAACTTCAAAACACTTAACAAACACAAACTTGCAACAAAACATTAAACAATTTACTAAATTTCAACTTAAGCACTTATAAAAGATTCGTAAAAGATTGACTCACGTATACAAAGTTAAACAAAAAAATGTGACTAACTTTAAAACGCTAGAATAGAATTGATTAACTTAATCAAATCTTTTTGCCAATCTTACCGGACTGCGCCAATTGTAACACGAGCAAAAGGGGTGCATAAGTTGATCTTACCGGACTGCGTCAATTGTAAAACGAGCAGAAAAAACGCAGTCTTAAAATTTTATTAAACATATAACTATTAAAGTTTAAAATTAATTAAACGCGAAACGTTATAATTTAATATGACGATGGAAACAGAATAATGATTTAAATTAAATTTTTATTGATTATAATACTTAATTCACTAATCTAGTTTAAATAAAGTAAAACGCGAACACCGCGTGATGTGAAGAACTACATCTTCACGCGTTGAGTCGATGGACGAGACTGATGGTTCCCACCAAAACACTTGCTGCCCTGGGTACGATACCCACATCTGGAATCCATCCCCCGCACATCGGGGTGGACACAGATGTCAAGTGTTTTGGTTGTGTAGTCTGACACTCTGGCCCTGCAGATAACGCGAACATGAAATCTTGTTGGAATTCTAAGAATATTAACTATAACTGTCTCTTTTTATAATTTAATGCCCTATATTCGAAAACCAAAAGATGTCACACTCAGCCTTCTTAATGGCACATGTGGTCACGAGTGTCAAATTACACGAAACCAATCTTATCTAAACGCAACATAACAACAATGAGATAGCTCATATTGTTACAATACATCAGAGATTAAGAAAACATATCCCTTTTTGATCCAGGTCTATTGCTGTTCCCGGAATGTTTTCGCCCGATTTGCCCTACGCGCCGAGAGGAGTCGCCATTTTTTTTAATTTCTGACGACAATTTTGAATATTTTCTTTAAAAAAATGTTTTAAATAAAGTTTAAAGAGCACTAATTAAAGATCCAAAAACAATTCTTAAGCAGCACGTTTAGATTTCGTTAAAAAAATCTTGAAAATGACCCTTTTTTTCTTGTCTAGAGTAGCCTTACCCCTTAAAATCTATTGTGATGTTATGTACGCAAAATAAATAAATAATTAACCAACTTAGAGGTCGAAGCACTTGTAGTAAAATATATGTTATAATTTTTTTTAAGTACGTAATCTCCATCGTCACGTTGAAATAATTTCTCGTGAAGCTATGCCGTACATCCGTTGTTTTTGCAATTTTATGAACTTCCAGTAACTGCTCAACAAAAAATTAACAAACAACATAACTCACTTGTTGCTAAAATGACAGTACACTCACTTAAAAAATTCCCTAGTTTTTTCCAGCGTATCGTCCGATGGCCAACAATTTCTACATTTTTGTCTCGCATCACAAAAGGCAAATAAGTATAGTTGGTCGCTAATACAATGTAATTATGTTTACACTAAAATGAAGCAAGCAGTGAAGAGTGAAGCAAGAACATTGTTATCGAGTAACAGTTAGCCGCGTTCTTTCGACAAGAAGACAATAGTGCAGAGATTTGTCTATTGTACGGTGTAAGAATGGCTTCATACAAGAATGAAATGCATTAGTTCAATTATTGGGATATGCTTTATTTTATATCATTGATAGAAACAGGGTTGAATTTAGGGGTGCACTGATTGAAATTAAATTTAATTATAGTATACGTTTGATTATAATTGAATTGCGCTACGCTTATTATGGCCGTTTCATATGTCATTGTTTCAAATTTCCAGCGCCTCTGGCAAGATACGTCGTAACTAATCTAACATAACCTAATAATATTGAATGTATAAATAAAATATGCAATTTTAGTCAATGTATTTTCATTTTATTACATAAACTTCTATTTTAAATTTTAAGTTTCAAATATTTTAAGGTTGTTTTTGTAACTAGACAACGTGGACACTTTCATTTAATTAAAATAAAAATCACTAGATGGCATTACCTGACGTACCAAATTTGTAAATACTCATGACAAAATTTAATACTGCAAAACAATGAAATGAAACGGCCATAATAAGCGTTAGCGCAATTTAATAAGGTTGGCAAGAGAAAAATACATCATCTTTATTTTTTGAAAATTTTCTTTTTCGATAGAGCAGTGAAAAAAAATTATATGTATACCTCGTTTATAAAGTGTCATTAGCCCGGAAAATAAACGACACCTTCGGGAAGAAATGTTTTACTTTTTTCCCTTGATTGATATAAAAACCATATTGGCGGACATATTTATTTACTTCAAAAATTATTCAATCAAACTTTTGACAGTAATATTATATATTCGTATGCCATAATAGTAGTTTATATAACAAGTACATAATTTAGGTCTTTATTGGACGAGCTGAACTTGATGGCAGAGCGAGCGCAGCGAGCGAGGCTAATAAATAAGGCGAGTTTATAAAGTCCGATTATGTACGAGTTGCATACAACGTTTTATGTTCGAGTGCATGGAGAATATTTTCTCTTAAAATATGATTATGTCAATACCTATATTTAAAACATTTCATTGCATCTCAAAGTGTGCTTCGTTGTTATGCATTTGTTGCTTTATTTATCAAATTGTCAAAGTGAAAAAAGTGTTGAGATGGATGAAGACATTGAAGACGTTCCAGAAGAAATAAAAGATCTTGCATGTAATGCAAGAGAATATCTAACAATTGTATGAAGACACATATAATACATACAGAAAATGGTGTTTAAATATTTCTTTTGAATTTTGTTTTAATGTGACATTGACAGCAGTCCAATTTTGCATTTTTATCGTACTAGTCCAATAAAGTACCCGATTATGGACAGTAAACAGTGTTGTAAAACAAGGTAATATGATGCAGTCGAACATAAAATAATTTTAATTAATTTAAATCTATTAATTCTGTCCGGACAAAAATGTTGTAGATTTTACAGAAGAAATATTCCAATATGTAATACAAAATTTGTCTACCAGATATCATATTACAATATTACAAAATTGTAAGTTACATTTTCAATTCATGAGCTAATAGTTGGGTAGCAATATAAGCCTATCTTATAAATATTAATTAACGAATGAATTGATAAAATCGACAATCTTCATCTCGTATCTCGCGCAGATTACACGTTGCATTAATTACTTAAGTAATAGGTAGCTAATATGATGTAATAGTAGCCATTACATGCGTCGTGCTGGTATGTACATACATACGTACATGCAGCGTTTGAATTATTCAATCTTAATTTAGGTGCTAGAAACTCTATACTAATTTTACAATCAGCATTCATTTTTCATTGGCATCGACAAATTACGAGAACTGATTTATTTTCAAAAGGAACAAGATAATTTCCCGTGACAATTTTAAAGAAAAATTAGGGAACATATGAATTATAATAATTAAGTGTAATACAGACTAATTTGGTTAAAATAATATTTAATATAATAATCCTTAAATATGAAGAAATGTAAAAGTGAGTGACACCGCAAATTTGGTTGAAAGTCGGAAAATGGAAAATTCTGGTTCAAAATTTTAAATTTTTTAAAGTATAGTTCTATATAATTTAGACCACGAGAAATCGATTGGCGCAAAGCGCAGTTTCATATCTCTTTTAGTTTTTGAGTTACAGCGATTTTTGATTTTTTTTGAAGCTCAACTTTGAGAGCTTATATCTCGAATACTAAAAGAGATATTGAAATGCGGTTTGAACGAGTGTATTTCTCGTGACTTACTTTACTAATATAGTAATTTTGAAAATTTTGAATATTTTTCGATTTTTTGGAAAATTTAGTTTCGCCAATATCTTAAAAAATAGAAGAGATAATTAAAATCTTTTAAAACCAGCGAATTCCTCGCGTGAAAATACATAAGTATGCAAATTTTCACAAAGAAATTCGCATGGATAGATTTTTTATTACAAAATAACAAAAATGGCCATTTTTTAATTATTTTTGAAGGGGTTTACCTTAAGATTTTTGCGATTTTCAGCCATTTTCAGTTTTTTTGCTCTAAAACTTTTACTCGTAAAGATAATAATATGAAAATTACAATACTTATGTAGTTTTTTCCGTAGAATCGAATGATGTAACCCTCAGTTTTGTAACTGTCCCCATTTTCGAGATATTGGTCAAAATGTGTCATTTTTTGACCAACTTTTAAATCATTATATCTCGAGAACAAAAAATGATACGAACCTGCGGTTTGAAAATTTGAAATCCTCGTGTTTAAGAGATATTATATTCATATTTTCAGAAATTTATAAGAAAATTTTTTTTTGGTCCAAATACACGACATTTTGTAAACAAACATTTATGAAATAACTATACTACACTTAAAGTATCTAGAAATATGGTTATATATCGAAGAATTTATGGGGAATCTAAATTTTCAAACAGATTTTAATTATACTTATTAGATTATGAGTTACAGGCGATTAAAGAAAAGAATTAAAAAAAAATCAAAAACTGTGAAACCATTTTTCGTTCAAAGACTTGTAAAAAAATTATTTTAATAGAAATTTTCCTCAAATTTATAAGTTCTGTACAAGAAAATACAAGGAAACTAATTTTTCAAACATAATTTAATTATCTTTATTAGTTTTTGAGATACAGCTGATTAAATTAATGAATTTTGTATGCATATTTTTTATGACGCCATTTCTAATTTCTTATTACAATTCACCACTAATAATCGTACTGTTTGAGAACTCCTGTTACTAGAACAACAATATCAGATAAATTTGCAGTTCAAACATTTCCTCAATATTCAAAAAATAATAAATTTCAGTTATATACGTCAAAGTATAAATATCTTGGTATCTCGACTATGTCTTGAGTATTTCGTGCCGAGAGGAAAACGACATACGTCATACGTGATTACCATACGTCGGAGCTAGGCTCACGCACCGTTATCGGGGGCGATGAGAGGCAACTGATCAGATCAGCGAAATTTATCTTCGCGAAGCGAAAACGCGAGGTATACTTCAACTAACTTTCATCTAATATTTAACATTACCTTTTGCCTCTATTTGGACCTTAAGTTGACACAGAAACTTTAACCTTTTTGAAATGAGATATTATTACTTATATATCGTACATAATTTTCAATTTCAATTTAAAAGAATTCTAATAAATTTGAAAACCTTAAATTTATGTGCAAATAAATAAATAATTAAATAAATGTATCATACGCCTTTTACTCATTGCTGACTGTGGTATTCTGCTGTAGCAGATCTCGGTAAGTGATATATTTTTTCGCGTGAAATGCGGTTACCAGCCGTCAACTCACGGCGAAATTGTTTGTCGACTGTGGGGATCGAACCAAGGTTCCACAGGCCGACTCAATACCACTGAGCAAATTATAAATAAATAATTAAATAAATGTATCACACGTCTTTTACTCATTACTGAGTGTGGTATTCGGCCGTAGCAGATCTCGGTAAGTGATATATTTGTCCACGTGAAGTGCAAATCACGGCACGGTTAGTGGAAAAGGAGTCACAGGGGTAGTTTTAATGTTATGAAAATTGTTTGTCACCTATTCAATAAATTACAAAGAAAATAATTTTTTTTACGATTGCTATTACGCCTTCATTTGTCATCGTAAAGTTGAAGTTTTCTGTAGAACAATTTACAATAACTTTGTCGCTCGTTGCCATTAGAAACGAGTAACAAAGAATTACTTTACGCTCTTAATACACAAATAACTATTTTCTAGACTCATGCTTTAATTTAGATATTAAATATGTATTTTCTGTACTTTAATGACCTTATTTAAAACACAGATTTTCTATAATACTACTAAATTGACTAATAATAACATTTACTGTACCCAAAGTTTGTTCAATAAAATAGTTTTCTCAAATCTCAATTTGGTCGTAGGAAAAATAGTATATGCAACTAGTGTAATAATGGCTATTAATACACAAGTATGATGTTTAAGATATGAGCCGCAGACAAGTGTCGTAAATTAAAACTTATTATTATAAACTTGTTGCATAATATACTATTAAAATTTAGATTTAATTTCTTAAATACCATATTAGGAAGTAATAAAAAATAGAGTATATTTTTAAATATATTACAAAATATTTGTTCTATTTGAACTCGATACGTTTATTGTTGATAAGAAATATGAAAGATGATTGAATTATACATGAAATGCTCCGAGTGGTTGAGTTCAACACACTGCTACGGGGGTTGATATTATTTAAACTTGATAACAAAGTCTGGAATGCTTTGGAAATTGTATGTACAGTTTCAATTTTTTTAATTTGATAAGTGGAGGCATTGTTTTACTTGTATTGCTAAAATAGGTATTATATTATTTATTTATGAAAATAAATTTTCGCCTGTGGATAACATGGTCAATAAATTATTGTTTAACAAACAACAAAAACAATTATTATATTGAAAATTCACCACACGTCGCTGTCAACCAATAGGATCACGAATTTGTTTGAAAATGAACCAATGAAATGTACATTTCGTCGGAAATTCATCGCTGGTGCAATTGATAACGGAAATACCACTGTTAATAATATCCTTGGTTACGAATACAATAAATGATATTTTCAATATTTTCATAAACGTCAATTCTACATTTGTTCAGTGTACATTTAATATACAAAATATTTTTGTTAATTAACTCTTGTTTGGTAAATTCTCAAGCCGAATACAACTCGTAGTATGAAAATTGACAGATAATATTTTGACATAAATATACATTCGTTGTTACGGAAATAGGAAACACAACTCGTGCTTCGCACTCGTTATGTTTCCATTTCCATAACAACTCATAATTTATGTCAAAATATTTTCAGCAATTTTCATACTACTTGTTATATTATATATGAAAATATTTAACATACGCTTTCTCGTTGTCAAACGTTTCAAAATTAATTGCGTTTATTAAGAGATCATGCATACAAATCTCGATGACTTCAATAGCTACAGTAATTGGGATCAAGTTTCTGTAAATTATAAAACAACGAATTAAAACTGAAATAAAAAATAATAAACAGTAAGAAAGTGATGAAGCTATTAAGAATATTTTAGGCAAAAGTTAAGACATGTGGAATTTATTAGATTAATAGAGTAATTTAAATTCTAAAATGTCTTTTAGTGTCTCGTAAATTTATGTATCAGACTAAATAAAAGATTTGTAATCGAAAATGAGTTAGTTGGTTAATAAATCAAATCCGCGATCTATATACGTTTCACATTAATTAAAATTCTTAAAGTCTGATTATATTTCGATTGTTTATTCATTTATTTCTCCGTCTTCGGACTGAGTTTTACAGTTAACAATTCATTAATGAAAGTCTACGAGGCGGCCCGAAGACATATGTTTCAAAAGAATAAACTTGCTAAGATGAATTTCAAAAAGACTAGCATTAATCATCATAAACGTGAACAAAAAATCCGCCAATTTCAGTTTACTTTTTGTTTGCCGCGGTGAAATATGTTCAAAAGTAGCAGGGGCAAAAAAGTGGGGCATTAATTGCCCCTGAATCAGACAGGCAAAAGTTCAGCTATTCGGGTCATTATTTCGATTATTTTTTATTGTTTAAACAATGAAATGAGATTGCCCCCTCTTGGGAAGGTCGTGCGCGCCACTGGATACACAATTGTTTAGCGTTCATTTCGTTATACGACCATTTATCATTAAGCATGGATGTTTAGTAAAAAATATGAATAACTTTCAGACAGAAATTAGAAATAAATGTTTAATGCTGATGATTCAGTTACACTTTTACAAGCAGTTCTGATAATTACGCTGAGAATAGAGACAAAAAAAAATGTAATTGTGAATAGTTGATAATAGAACAATGCAACATAATTTTAGCTATTAAAGATAATGTAGATATACTAATAACATAGAACATGCACTTAGTAAGTACAATGCTCAAAATAAAATATAACAAAGATGACACAATTAGAATAAATGACGATCATCTCTTTTTTAAGCTGAATACATAAAAATAAATAAATATATCATCAATGCCTTTTACCCATTACTGATAGTGATATATTTCTTCGCGTGAAGTGCGGTTACCGGTCGTCAAATCACGGCCCCCAAAGATATTAGTGGTGAGGGAGACACAGGGGTAGATTTAAATTGGTGAAAATTGTTTGTCGACTGTGGAGATCGAACCAGGGTTCTCAAGATCCACAGGTCGACTCGATGCCACTGAGCCGCCTATCCCATAAGCTGAATCTATGTTCAGAATTGAAATAAATAAATATATCATCACGCCTTTTATCCATTACTGGGTGTGGCACTCTGCTGTAACAGTTTTCGGTAAGTCATATATTTCTTCGCGTGAAGTGCGGTTACCAGTCGTCAAATCACGGCCCTCGTAGATGTTAGTAGAGAGGCTGTCACAGGGGTAGTTTTAACGTTGTGAAAATTGTTTGTCAGCTGTGGGAATTGAACCTGGGTTCTCAAATATACAAGCCGATTCGATACTACCTCATCAATTGGAGATAGACAATATTTATTTATTTAGGGTTACTCTGCATAACAGGAACATATTCTAAATTGTATTTTTTTATATAAACTGAAATTAGCGGATTTGAACTCACGACTTTTTGCTTGGAGAAAGTTAATAATAGCATAATTATTTTATAAATTGAATTTCATAATATTTAAAAAAAATCGATTAATTTTAATATTTAATTGTAGCAATAATATTTAAAATATCTTTGTAGACGTCGAGTAATTGCAGCTTTTGCTACACTCGTGCTACAAACAGCTACTTTCAACCCTTAGTATACAAATACGAGAAACTGAAGTTAAAGATTAAAAGTATTTTAGTAAATTTGGAAACATTAAATTTATGTACAAATAAAACGTTAAAATCAAAATTTTGATATACTTTTATGCTTGCATTTCAAATCCAAAAAGTTTATAAAGCAATTATCAAACCACAGTAACATTAAAACTCCATAAAAAAATCCCCGAAGCAAATTACATCAATATCAGCATCAGCAATCAGTCGCCAAGACAACCAGAAGTCTGTGGACTGCACGACGGCGACGGCGTGCAAAGCCGACACTCAGATTAATTGGTTGTTGGTTGTCCGGCAGCGAAAGACTTGACGACAATGAACCTGCAGTGTGAAGAGTTGTTGCACCGTACATCACGCGGAAGAATGTTAAGAGGAGGAATGGTTGGTGAACTGTTCATTGATGAGTCGAACTTTTGCTTATATCTACTCCATTATCTCCTATCGATTTTATATTTCTTCCGATTGTTATCTGTTTACGATCGATAAATTAATCACAATCTTAAAGCAGACTTCTCAGCTATTCAATTAGTTATGATAATTAATAGTCACTGTTTGTCTTATCTCAAATAATCTTAGTGTTCACACCGACTTCAACTTAAAACTTTTCAATTACAATTAATACAATACATATAATATTTTTTCTACGATTGCTATGAAAAGTTGACAATTACGTTCTCATTTGTCATCGTAAAGTTCACGTTTTCTGTGGAACAATCGAAAAATATCTTTTTTGCGCGTCTCCAATGGTAACGCGCGAAAAAGACGTTAAATGCGCGCGTTTCCAATGGCAACGCGCGAAAAAGATATTAAATGTGCGCTTATTTCAATAGTTACCAGGGATACAAACAAAACAGAAACTTGTCATATTGACAGTTGACAGAACGAATTTATTTTCAGAACGCATACGTTTTTTAATAAGTTTCTGATGCAATCAAAGAAAAAATTATGTGTGTATCACGAGCGTAAAGTGATTCTTTGTTACTCGAACAAGGTAATTGCAGCGCGAGCCGAAGGCGAGAGCTGCAATAGTGTAACAACAAATAACTATTATCTTTATCTTCTTTGATATAGTGGCTCAGTGGTTATCCCTTTCACTAACATCTTTGGGGCCCTGACTTGACGGCTGTTAACCGCACGTCACGTGCAAGATATACAGTAATTTATAGTGAAATCCGAATCAATCAGAAACAAACGAATGTTTAGAGATATAAGTTGAAATCAACAAGATTTGAACGCACTTGGTTTGTTTACCGATCTGAAGTAGCATTAGCAGAAACTATTCTCACATAAGAAACTTCAAAGTGAAATTCGAATAATTGCACCAGAACCTATGAAAATAAATCTCTCGATCACAAGCAACAGGTTGCTGATAAAATAATTCCTCATCAGCTCAGCGAAGCAACGTAAGGCAAATATTAATTGAATGCAATGACCGAATTAGAAATATCTATGTACGTCTGAGAGAGGAGAAGTAAAAGCGCGTAATATATGAGTGAAACACACGAATACACACACATATGTATTAGACGTGAACGCTAGGATGCGCAGCAAGAGCAACTACGAGCAATACGTGTGTTGCTTGCTGCTATATTCCCACTCAACACATTACAGAAATGCATTAAATACGAGACTGAATATTCTAAAACACCAATTATTCCCAATGAGAACAGGACGAAATAGAATATTAGTATATCATGGGGTAGGTGGCTCAGTGGTATCGAGTCGGCCTATGGATTTTGAGAACTCTGGTTTGATCTCCACAGCCGACAAACAATTTTCACCAATTTAAATTTACTCCTGTGGCTCCCTCTCCATTAATATCTTTGAGGGCCGTGATTTGACGGGTGGTAACCGCACTTCACGCGACAAAATATATCACTTACCGAGATCTGCTTAGGCAGAATGCCACAGCTAGTGATGGGTAAAAGGCGTGATGATATATTTATTTTATTTTATTTTATTCTACCCCTGTGGTTCCACTTTCACTAATATCTTTGGAGGCCGTGATTTGACAGCTGGTAACCGCACTTCACGCGAAAAAATATATCACTTACCGAGATCTGCTTAGGCAGAGTGCCACAGCTAGTGATGGGTAAAAGGCGTGATGATATATTTATTTTATTTTATTTAATTCTACCCCTGTGGTTCCCCTTTCACTAATATCTTTGAGAGCCGTGATTTGACAGATGGTAATCGCACTTCACGCGAAAAAATATATCACTTACCGAGATCTGCATAGGCATAGTGCCACACTCAGTGATGGGTAAAAGGCGTGATGATATATTTATATTTATTTATTTTATGTAAAGAAAGTGAAACATTATTTTATTTTCCGGAATGTAAAAATAAATATATTATCACGCATTTTACACATTACTGGATGCATCACTCTGCCGTAGCGGATCTTGGTAAGTCATATATTTCTTCAAGTGAAGTGCGGTTACCTGCCGTCAAATCACGGCCTACAAAGATATTAGTGGAAAAGGAGTCACAGAGGTAGTTTTAATGTGATGAAAACTGTTTGTCGAATATGGGAATCGAACCCGGATTCTCAAATCTGTAGGCCGATTTGATACCACTAAGCCACCTACTTCAATTGTGGTAGACATATTTTTTTACGACTTTTTGTCAGTTTTTATAACATTAAATTCATGAAAGAATTACTATATTTTAATTAATTGATAAGAGCGATGGGACTATCAAATATATGATTTTACTTTCCTGTCCCAGGGAAGAAAAATTAACTTTCTTCACTAGGGATGAAATATCACTTTCTTTTTAAGAAATGCGTAAAAATATTCACGGACGTATGACATACTTTGTCATATTTAATTATTAAGAAATATGTCATATTCTAACATTAAAATAATTATAATTAAATGTCAAAAACTGTTTGTTACCTAGCAACTTCAAGATAACAGTACAGTAATGTTTATTACAGTACTAGTACTGTAAAGTTGCACTCTCCGGACTGAAATTATTACTGTAAACATGAAAATACGATATAATATAAAATAATAGTTATTTATTTTAATTATTTTAGATCAATTGTATATCTACTTAAACCTGAGTTGGATTCGTCGTTTCGGGATTTATTCAAGGATTTCTGTCACCGATCACTTACCTTGATCTTTCAGGATCGATGAATCATTTAATACTGTAAACTTGCAACATTTTTCAAGCAATGCCAATTGTTTTATATGACATATAACTTCGATTTGCTGTTATTTAATTGAACTAACTTTCGGCCATGTAATTGATTAAAAGATATACGTGTATCATACAACAAGAAAACTATGAAACAAAAGATGATTACTGTTGTATGAAGAAGATGTGAATTTGTGTGTGTTGTCTCCCCCTGCTCTTTCCTCTTCCTCAGTGACTAGCATCACACTATAGAGTGTTACAGCTCTTCACCATCGCCATTCCCGTTAATAACGCAACGATCGCGGCCAAGATCCGGCGGCTGGCGACTTGAGCACTCCGCCATATCGTCAGTCCGTTCAGTTCTGCGAGTTGAGGTGACCGCGACGCATGCAACAGCGACACGCCCCGACACCAAGTCTATACAGCACCAAGTGACCTGGGGGGTGTTGCACGCGAGGCGCGAGACGCGAGTGAAGTGGTGTCTAGTGCAGTGAAGGGATGATAGTGGCGCGGGTACATGTGAAGGGTTTGGGGATTTAGGTCAGGAGGATGTTGGTGAGGCATACTTGCGAGAGGGTGAACATTTACTTCATTCACTCAAATTACTATTACATTTTAAATATGGAAGAATTAACATTAAATTGTCATTAATCTATTGAAACCATTTTAAAAATTTGATTTAAATTAATAACAGAAAATCGAAGTTACATATCGTACGGAATAATTAACATTTGATGTGCTTTTATTTATTTAAACTAACTTTAAAATTAAAGTTTTGTTGGTACAAATAGTAATTAGAAATGCAACTGACCAATGAAGAATATTTTCAATTACAATCTTTCTAGAGAATTGATTCTTTCCGGAAATTTTTTATTATTAATCTGCACGAATGGAACACGATTGCAGATTAATACGTTGTTGGAATGCACGATAAATTCCCGGATATGAATTAATGCTCGACGGCAGATTTAGTCAGAAAATTCTGACGAAACCAATACAAAAACTAAAAATAATTTAGGTTTTATATTTTGCTTAAAATAATTAAATTATAAAATAAAATAAATAAATAAATATATCATCACGCCTTTTACCCATTACTGGGTGTGGCACTCTGCCTAAACAAATTTCGGTAAGTGATATATTTTTTCGCGTGAAATGCGGTTACCAATCGTCAAATCACGGCCCCCAATGATATTAGTGAAAGGGGAGCCACAGGGGTAGATTTAAATTGGTGAAAATTGTTTGTCGGCTGTAGGGATCGAACCAGGGTTCTCAAGATCCACAGGCCGACTCGATACCACTGAGCCACCTACCCCATTAAATTATGATAGAATAATATATGCATGGCAACTTGGATCAATAAAAAAATAAATTATTTTACATTATAATCTAGCAAATTAACCCTATTGCGTCAATATTGCTAAAAATATGAGATATTTTTGGAAGGTTGCAAATTCAATCCTTGATCATTATTCTGTATCTGTAACTTCGAGAATTAATTGTAAATCTAAAAAAAATTAAATTAAATTAGTTCAAAATGGAAATAAAATAAATATATCTTCTACCCATTACTGGGTGTGGCACTCAGCAGATCTCAGTTAAGTGATATATTTTTTCGTGTGAAGTGCGGTTAACAGCCGTTAGATCACGGCTCTTAAAGATGTAAGTGGAGAGGTATTTATAACGTGGTGAAAATTGTTTATAATTAGGTAGTAAATGAATAAAAAAATATTGTTAAAGTAAATCATTGTAGTTATTGCAATGAAAAGTTTAAATTTAGCATAAATATCAATTTAGGTTAAAAG
Organism: Pterostichus niger; assembly: GCA_947425015.1. Taxonomy (NCBI): domain Eukaryota; kingdom Metazoa; phylum Arthropoda; class Insecta; order Coleoptera; family Carabidae; genus Pterostichus; species Pterostichus niger. The sequence continues at coordinate 2,196,596 of OX380341.1, read as the reverse complement.
TAGAGCAACGGTTAAGAATCTAGCAAATTAGATAGGCAATTAAAGAGAGCGTAAATCGGTGATTTTTCTAAATTTTCTAAATTCTATTTCGTTTTACAAAATATAAAATAAAACCACATCTACTTGAAGATAAAAACATAAATATCCTCAAGTTATTTTCCTCATTTCTGAGCGTAGTATTTTTATAAATATGTTTAAGAAGTATGATTACCTGTCGTCAAATATCGCCTCCCAAAAAACATTAATCGAGAAGAAACCATAAGAATACATTTAAATAAAATATATCAAGCCTTTTATCAATTACTGGGCGTGGCACTCTGCTCTAGTAGATCTCGGTAAGTGATATATTTATGCACGTAAAATGCCGTCAAATTATTGTCCCCAAAGATGTTAATAGAGGAGGAGAACTACAGGGATAATTTTAATGAGATGAAAATTGAAAATTAGTTATTGGGTGTGAAAATTGAACTTGATTTTATATTACTATAGTATCTCATTTTTAAGAAGATAAAAATGTTCTAATAATTAAAAAAATGTTTTCTATAATTAGAAAGCAATTAAAATTAAGGGGAATGTTTGGTAATATTTGCGATTTTCTAGTAATGTTAGATTAAAATGAATAATTATAGCAATTACCTGTAGTATAGTTTAAAGCAATGTCAGTGATTAAACATTAAAAGCGCTATTATATTAAGTGGTACAAATAATCTATTAGTATTAGTAGTATTAGATCTATATTTTCTAAAATAAATACTATTATGAATAGACTGCAAATTCTACTGGTTTCATGGCGAACCTTACATCGTGCTGATTTATCTTAGTAGAGCCTTAATCTAGTCATTTCAGTTAATAAATGAAAGGTGCATATAAATAAATTAGTCTACAATTAAGTGTGAAAACAGTGTTTTAGAAAGTATATAATAATTATTCCTATTTCGTATATGTAAATTCATTCGTTTTCTCTGTTTCAAACGTACATTGTTAATGAATAATGAACATAGTTTTATTTTCCAGGAATTCCATTTTTTGCTTATTTAAAAAATAAATAAATACGCACCTGTTTGCAATATAACAATATAACTACTATGTTTCAAGTTTTTAACAAGACAAATTTTGTTTCTAAATTAAGATAATCGTTGATATTTGACTTTTTTCACTCACTGTAGAACATAAAGTAGGTGCAGGTCCGGATTCAGGCATAAATAAAAGAAAAATAAATATTTCAACACGCCTTGTACTTATGTATGAGTGTGGATAACCTGGAAACAGATCTGTTTGCATTGGATAAATTGTCATTAAACTGTAAATGGCGAATACAGGTTGTTTCAAAATTATTGCAAAAAAATTGAAGGCTATGTATTATTTGATATACTGAATACAACCCAAAAAGAATTTTTCCGAAATTCACAAAAATAATTCCACATTACTTGAAGCAAATATTTGTTGTGCCACTGGATTGATAAGTTACAGTAATGAATAAATATTAGTAAACATTAAAATTTATTTAATTTAAACTTGTCAAACAGTTTACTAATTTTTATTCATTACTGTAACCTATCAGTCCAGTGCCACGAAAAATGTTTGTTCGAAGAATGTGCTACACCCTATAGTAGAAATAACTTTTAAACCAGTTACACTAAAAATGTTTACTACAGTGCAATTAATTTTGCGAATTTTGAAAAAAACATTCTGTTTCATAATCTGTATTTAAATTATCAAAAATTAAAACTATCCCTGTGGCTCCCCCTTCACTGCCATCTTTGAGGGACGTGATTTGACGACTGGTAACCGCACTTCACGCGAAGAAATATATCACTTACCGAGATATGCTACGGAGGAGTGACACACCAAGTAGTGGGTAAAAGGCGTGCTGATATATTTTATTTATTTAAATGCGAATCAATTTTATTTATTACTATTACTAACTGTTAAAAGTTAGTCTGTGATTTCAATGAATCAATTTATTTTGAAAGTAAATTTGTCGTTTAGAAACCGGCCGGCATTTTATAATTTGTTGTTGCTCCCGAAATTGTTACCAAGCAACAATGTTTTGTAAATAAAAACTTGTAGTATTATCCTACAAATTTTGTTAGTACAACCCTGTGTAAAACATTCGATTCATTATATTTGTTTATTTTCTTTTTATAAAATATTTTTTCTACCATGTAATTATTATCAATAAAAAGTTTCAACTAATGACAGGAAATGTGCAACAAATGTTTCTATAATTTAAAATATGATTTGACTCCTCTTTACAAGATACCTAGGTACAAAAAGTTTGACAGTCACTCGTATAGATATTTTGATAAATCGGGCTGTTTGTTTGCTCAGAGTCAGAACATTCATGTAATTTTTAACGGTAATGTTAATTTGTTACTTTACATGCATATTAGCGGAAAACGGCAAAACTTAGTTGTGGTAAATAATTAAAATTAATTCATGGGCATACATACATGTCAGCAGTTGGATGTTTTTATGAATACGATAAATTTTTCGAAATATACAAGTATCTATTATGCAGGACCGTCTTTAAATCTAGACAAAAATAAACTAATTTGAGGGCTTGATATTTACAGGAGCTAGATTGTTATTTAAACATTTTTTTAGTTCGGTGAAATTGTGTCGGTTTTTTTAATTTAAGGTTCCGAGTTCGATTCCCGCAGCCAACAAACTTAATTGTACATTATAATTGTCCCTGTAGTTCTCCTTCCACTATTGGAGGGCATAATTTGACAGCGGGTATCCATACTTCACGTACTGAGATCTGCTATGACAGAGTGCCACACTCAGTAATGACTAAAAGGCGTAACGATATATTTATTTATATAACGCCTTTTCTTCATGACCGGGTAGCAGATCTCGGTAAGTGATATATTTTGCGTATGAAGTGCGGTGAAATTATACTCCCCTTCAAAGATATTAATGGATGGGGAAGCCACGGGAGTAATGTGGTTTTTAAAACCACAGTCCAACATAGTTCTGTAAAAACCAACTTATTGGTTTTTAATTAATTTATAATAAATAAATATATAAATTAAGAATCTGTCCTATTTTATATTATTATAATACACGTTGAAATTCAGGGGTCACCAATGTAAAAACCAACTTATTGGTTTTTAATTAATTTATAATAAATAAATATAAATACAATTAGACAGAATAATTCTTTTTTATTTTCTTTTAAATCGTAACTAACAACAACAAACCTTTTTCTTTTTCCCCAAGCCTACTTTTTCTTTTGTTTTTTCAAATTAAAAATAATAATGAGCACTACAGTTCCACTGAGCTATCTATTCCAACCTAATATTATTTGTTTAATAAAGTTAAAAAAAGAAAGTAAGTAAGAGATTGCCAAGGGCGTAAGAGGGTCTTAAAACGGCCCTGATATCACGTCAAATCAGTGGATAATTATGTAATTTTTGAAATGAAATACCTTACATTGGAGCTTTAATTTGTGAAAACTTGTAACAGAATTGTAAGTAGTAAATTATGTGGAATTTCATAGCCGGATATACGGTTAAAGTAGAAAATATACCATGGAATTTGTGTCTGAAATTGCTGCAGAATTCTTGTTGACTCATACTGTGTATTAGAGTTGTAGAATACGTCTTGGTATCTTTGATTCTTAGATTCAGAGAGGATGCTACTCGTACACATCTTTTTTGTTAGAATTATTTGTATTATATATGACTTTATTATAACAAATCATTTGTACATCATTTCTTATAGTCAAATTATATGTAAATCCATAAGTCTTATAGATCTATAAATCTGTAAATGATCAAAATCGCAACGAAACTTATGACTAAAGCCCGGATTTTTAGGCAATTGCCTAGATTCAAATTTTAATATACTTCAGGCAATTTCGTTTTTCTATACATAGGTAACATGTTTACGTGTAATGGAAGGTTTTTTTATCGTGCCTTAGAGCCTATTTTTTTCTATATTTTGGTTATTGTGCCTATTTTACCTTATACAGCCTATTTTGCCTATTTTTGTTGCCTATTCTAACTTTTATTGAGCAGACAAGGTTTATCATCTACTTCGTTGACTAATTCAGCACTCGATAAAGTGTTCCAACCTAATCTATAATATTTAAAGTACTTACTTTAATCAAGTTTTTGTGTGTGAATTTAAAATGCCGAAAGAAAAAACGTTTTTTAGTCAAAATTTTACGTGGCAATTCAATTGTGTCTTTGCCATTAATCAATGGAGCTGAGGTAAATTTAGATGATATGGCTAAATATAAGAACGGTCCTGTTATATTTTGTGATGTCGAATGAAGTTTTCAGCTTACAAGCAAGTTCTGACAGACCGAAGACAGTCCCTTTCCGAAAATTTCATAGAGCAATTGCTCGTAATATTTTGTGAATTAAAGTTTACTACATAATTTGAATTTGCATAATAGTTAATAATATGAGAACCCTACATTATTATTTTTCAGATTGCGTTAATTTTTGTTTAAAATGATTATTTTTTTCTAACGAAGAGTAGATACGAGTACCAATATTAGAAAAAGGATTCGTTTATTTTTTTTAAAACAAATGATTTACATTTAGGCTGCCTAAAATCCCGCCTATTTTAGAGTAATTACCGGCCTATATGCCTGCTTTTTTGGGTGTTTTAAAGAGCCTAAATATCCGGGCTTTACTTATGACTATATTAAATATTTTATGGGATTTTGTTCATTATTTAGAGATTTACGAATCTATAAACTTATAGTTTTATCAAAGAATTAGTCTGCAATTGTTCATTTTCTGTCACTAAATGATGATCAAAGATCCCACTTTTTGCTCTGCTTATAGAAAACAAAATTTGTATTAATATAACTAATATAACAAGTGATATAACAGTTACCGATAATATTTTTACATAGTGCCCCATCGAGAATTTGTCATTACGACATATTTTTTTCAATTGACGTTTAGAAAAATAGCATATTTTATTTGTAGTCAACGAGATTTAATTATCCATTAAATGGGGTAGCATGAACCCCTGAAACATTCACAAAATATCCACTAACAGAAATAAATAAATAAATATATCATCACGCCTTTTACCTATTACTGGGTGTGGCACTCTGTCTAAGCAGATCTTGGTAAGTGATATATTTAACAGATTCATCAAAATATTAGTCACCCGTTTCAACCACACTAACATACAAGCTTGTTTTGGAAGTAAATTGTCTGTTAGTACGGAGGTGTGGCTAGCGATATGGAATTCGAATCCGAGGATCCCAAGTTCGAATCGCACTCAAGCTTAAAATTATATGAACTACTACACTGCGGCTCGGTGTGTGCGGACCTTGTACTGAAATTGGGATTAAGTTCCTGTTGTACAGCGTAACATAAATAAATAAATACATAAATAAATTGCAGTTAGAGTAAGAATTGAAAATAAGTCAGAAAGAACTAACAAAGAATTTAATCCCTAAGCCTTAATAAATGAATCAAATTAGATACGTATTTCGAGAACTAAAGAACTAGAAGGTGAAGATATCACCAGGAAAATTAAACAACAAAGAGGGAGATGGTTAGGGCATGTAATGAGAGCTGATGCAGAAACAACAATCTCTACAACACTAAAATGGGACCCAGGATATAGAAGAAGAGGGAGGCCACGGTCAACCTGGATTAAGGAAGTTGAAGAAGATCTGCACAAATTAGGAATTTATAAATGGAAGGAAGAAACGAAGAACAGGAAAAAATGGAGTGAAATTTGCAAGAAAATATAAGAGTTTAAGGAAAAGGGCTGATCCCCCTATAATTTGGATCTAGGGAGCTTCTAAGAAGCGGCGCAACCCCTGCACGGGGTGTTAAGCCACCATATATATATATACCGGGTGGAACATCATACCTGTGTACATAGGCGATTAATATGAAAAAACAGTTTTCCGTGTGCATTGCTCCCCAAATTATTTTAGCCAAACATCTATCTATTTTTGTTTCACTTCCATGGCTATTTGATATTTTCAACGTAATTTTAAATATATTTTTATTTAATTTCTGTCGTTATAACGCATGTAAATGTAATTCTGTTTATTGATTTAGATGCAGAATTTTATGCTCTACAACATTTATTTGAAGCATTTTTGGCTAAAATAATTTGGGGAGCAATGCGCACAGAAAAACTGTTTTTTCATGTTAATCGCCTATGTACACAGGTATGATGTTCCACCCGGTATATATATATATATATATATATATATATATATATATATATATATATATATATATATATATATATATATATATATATATATATCGAGAACTAAGTTCTCATCCTTAGTAGTTCTCGAAATACGTATCTAATTTGATTCATTTATTAAGGCATAGGGGTTAAATTCTTTGTTAGTTAGTTCTTAGCCTTATATTTCTTACATTTATTTTAAGTCAGAAAGATTAGAAAAATTAATTTCACTAGTGGAAAATAATGAAAATAGCTTTCATTCTATTGGTAAATTCTCATCGTAAATCTGTGTATCCCTCATATCACTCCAAGACCTACTTAACAATGCTAACAAAACCAAATTCCAACCACAGTCCGCTAACAATACCACAACCACAACCACGACGAATCATCATCAACATCTGTATCACCACATCTAACAATGTGTTGCTCCCGATCCACGGATACATAACATAGTACATACAAATGCTATGTGCATTGCGGAGCTGGTCAAAGCGCACTTTTGTCACGGTTCAATTCCTGCTGGTGCTCGTGCTGGTGCTGGTGCTGGTGCTGGGATTGCACTTCTCGCGCCGCACTAGTTCCGTTATCAATCCAATGTTGGTACAATGCGAGATGTCACTGTAAACTGTACTAGTGGGGTTTTTTGTTACTTGTAGGTACAGAGGAACGTGGTAGCACTGATTGTATCTCAAGTGTTGAGTGAACTAATAAGTGTGGGAGATTTTATTATTTATGAAGGCTTTATGTTAATATAACAATGAAGACACTTTAAATATGTTGTTGAAATTCGTACATTAACTCACTACCAATAGAAACATTATTGGCTGGTAGCACAAGCTATGTTTTTGGGTGTTTTAAGAGCACTGTTTTAACATGTTAGAGATAGCTAAAACACCCAAAAACACTGCTCTTAAAACAGGCAAAAATAGAGTTTGTGCTACCAGCTATTGTATTCATGATAATATTTATTTATTTATTTAATAATAAATCAATAAATGATAATATAAAAATAGGTGGCTCAGTGGTATCGAGTCGGCCTGTGGATCTTGAGAACCCTGGTTCGATCCCCACAGACGACAAACAATTTTCACCAATTTAAAAAATCTACCCCTGTGGCTCCTCCTCCACTAATATCTTTGGAGGCCGTGATATGACGGCTGGTAACCGCACTTCACGCGAAAAAAATATATCACTTACCGAGATCTGCTTAGGCAGAGTGCCACACCCAGTGATGGGTAAAAGGAGTGATGATATATTTATTTAAAAATTTCTTAGAAATTGTTCATTACTGAGCAAAATTAATAAGTGGAAATGTTTTCATGTCAAAAATGTCAATTTGACAATTAAAAAATATATCAAATTGTCATTATATCAAAATATATGTTTTAGAAATAATAATAATCTTTACCATTTTTACGTTTCATATTAAACCCCTTTACGTCTTTTTATATATTGCTTTATCTATATTTCTCCTCCTCCACTAACATCTTTGGGGGCCGTGATTTGATGGCTGGTAACTGCACTTCACGCGAAAAATAATCACTTACCGATATCTGTTTAGGCAGAGTGCCACACCCAGTAATGGATAAAAGGCGTGATGATATATTTATTTTATTTATTTATTCTATATTTTTTAACGATTCGAAATTTGAATCACCCAATGTAATAGAAATGGTTGAAATATAATTACTAGTTATTTTTGTGAATTAGGAAAATATTTAAAATTAGAATAAAAAAAATATAAAAATGGTATTAAGTAGTGATTAATTTGTTTTATAAAGCTAAACAAGCTATTCAATAATTTCTTCCTAAATTACTATTACACTAATTGATTAAATCTTATATCAATAATTTAAGCGCATCATACGACAATCTGATCTAGAACTAGCAGACCACTAAGTAACTAGTACAGAGCTAGATTCTAGATTCCATCATCATCGTCAGCGGCAACAGCAGTAGCGACGTACACCGGCTGTTCTCGTAAAACAGAATTCAGAGCGCGTCTCAAGCTACTGCGATCCGCGTTTCGATTCTCTCCTGTTTGTTGTTTTTTCCCTGATTGATAGGTTTTTGTTTCCGTTGCTTGTTGACGCTCTAAAGAGCGAAGCGGATGAGTAATAGAGTTTGTTGTCTTGTCTGAGGTCGGGTGACCTTCAAGGCCGCAAGAAGAACAACCAGAAGTTCAGGATACCATCTTATCTGACTACAGTTTCTTACAAAATCTTGATATGTCGCGCAAATGAAAATTTGTTTTTTCATACGCATAAGTCTATACATTATTGTAGGATAGCTCCGGGTTCGATTCCCACAACCGACAAACATTTTTCACCACATTAAAACTACTCCTGTTGCTCCCTCTCCACTAATATCTTTGTGGACCGCGATTTAATCGCACTTAACGCGAATAAATATATTAATTACAAAGATCTGCTACAGCAGAGTGCCACATCCAATAACAGATATTTACTGCCATATTTTCTAAATACTGTAGTTTTATAAAATTTAAATTGTCACTGTTAAAAAAAATACGATATAAAATAATAAAAAATATAAAATAAACACGTGGCTATGTTTCACAAAATTCAGCCTTCAAGTCACCTTATGAGGGCATTTTGTGAAACATAGCCAAGTGTTTATTTTATATTTTTTATTAAACCTTGTTTCACCAAGTGTTGGATGACAATTAATTTTGTCTATGTTGATATAAAATAGTTTGAAGTTAGTAAATATTTCACTTAGCACTTATAATTAATGTCTTAATTGTGTTGGTATAAACGCTAACATTATTGGACATACGACAAACAGAAACTATTAATTATAATTGAATTGAATAGATGTAAATGCAGTTGAATATTGTAGAAAATATATACGAAATTAGTTGCAAATAAGTAATCTGTTTCAGTAAGTGTAGTTAGATCTGATCCAATGGAATGTGCCTGGTCTTTTAAAACCTAAAACATCCTATAAAAACAAACTGTATAAATTATAGTGAAAACAGCAAAGAAAATCAAAAAAACCTCTCGCGAGTTGCTGATCAGCAACAATTCATTTAAGTCATCGGATCCAACGCTACATTCTACTGGAGTTATTGTAGCATGACCACGTAATTAGCAATTAAAAAGAAGTGTGAAGTTGTTAACAAGTGACCTAAATAACTAGAGCTGCAGACAACGCCAACCAAAGCGGAGGAGGAACAACGAACACAAGACATCGATAGTGTTACGTTTATGTTTGATAATGTGTACGCTAGGATGGAATGGTTAATGGCTACTAAAGCGACATGAAGATAATATTGGAGATTGAGTGAAGCTTTGGTCTAATGATCCATGATAAGGTAAGAAGGAATGAAATGTATTTTGTAGATTTGTACACAATATTATACGAGTATTTAGTATCGTAATTTTTTTGCTTTTAATTAATTCTTTAATTATTTGTATATCAAATATATCGTATATATATAATATATATTTTTTCTTAGAGAAGGAAAGTACCGGTAAATTTGGCATTAATATCATCCAGGTAACCTCTATCAAAAGAACAATAAATCTTATCTAAAGTTATAATTTATGTATTTTACTTTCTAATAAGGAAGTGAAAAAAATCTTATGGAAAAAGTGTCATTCATCCCTCATATATTATATTTATCTTGCCTTCAACTCGGAAAATAAAACTGTTCCTTAAGGAAACAATGTATCACTTTCTTCCCTTGTTATACAAATAATTATAGAATTAATTAAACATCCTACTCATACTGTAAAAACTTATTTACCGGACATAAAAAATAAACAGCTATTATTTTCTGACAGGGTCGTAAAATATTTTTCGTACCACATACACAAGAAACACGTTCTTATTCCCTAATTTTTGAGAAAGAAACCCTACTTTTCTCCCCCAGGGTAGGATGTTTCTCTCCCTAGGTAGGATGTGTCTCTCCCTAGAGACTACGATTATTAGCTGTTTGCGGCGTTTTCTAGTTAACTAGTTAGGCAACCCATATTTGACAATTGTCCCGATAAGACAGTAATTTTTGTGCACTTGTTACGAAAAGTATAATTATGCTTCACGGGAGGGCGCGATTATCCCTTGTGTGAAGTTGGCATAATCGCTTGTTTCCCTCCCTTGATGCATAACATATTATTTTCAGTTTCCACACCATTACTTTCTTTCCCTAACGAAGAAAAGTATAATTTTCTTCCCTCAGTTGAAGAGATAAGATATTATATCTTTTTAATAGGGTCGTAAAATATATATTATTTCTAGCTAGAGCAGCTCTGCAATTGCTGATCTTTCTACATAATTATATTTAATGTAAAACGAAACTGTTTTCAATATACATTAATTATTTACTAAACATGTTTGACATAGTTTAAAACAAAATCATTGCAATATTATTTATGTATTATCCGTCAGTACGGTGGTGTGGATAGCGGTATGGAATTCGAATCCGAAGATCCCGAGTTCGAATCTCACTTAAGCTAAATATTATATGAACTACCACACTGCGGCTCGGTGAGTGTGGACCGTATACTGTAATTGGGATTAAGTTCCTGTTGTACAGCGTAACATAAATAAATAAATAACAAATTAAAAAAATCTGATGTGGACACCACATAACTTCCTTGTACGCGTATTAAACTATAGATATTTTTTTAATTGCACATATTTTATTTTATTTTTTTGTTCTAATCCATAGCAAACCTAATTTTTTTTTTAAATCAAAAAATATATCATATTTAAATTTAGATATCTCGTTTATGCAAAAAGCTAATTTAAAAATTCTTAATGTGCTAGACGTAGAATTTAATTCTCTAAAACTTTTATTTGCAGCATTTATTTTTAAAATTTAAATAATATAATTTTTTTCAAGGAAAACTGTTAGCAGCTTCATGTAATGTGCCACTTCCGGTTAGTCTATTTTAACCAAAATCTATTATGTTATTTCCATTGATTATATACTTTTTGATAATAACAGCTAGGGATATAGATAACAAATATCTGATGTGGACACCACATGACTTCCTTGTACCCGTATTAAACTATAGATATTTTTTTAATTGCACATATTTGACATTAAATCTTTTATTTTTTGTTCTAATCCATAGCAAACTTAATTCTATTATGTTATTTCCATTGATATAGTAGTCTTATATACCAAATTTGGAAAGTTTTAAATTATATTTGAATATAGTTTTTCATGAAAATCTATTATAGGCTTCAAGTAAAGTACCACTTCCGGTAGTTGTATAATGACCAAAAAGGGAGGTGCACAACTAGATGTTATAACAGTCCTAAATATAAAGTTTCAATTTTCTACGGCTTACCGTTTTTGAGTTATGCGAGATACGTACAGACAGCACGACGAAATTAGTCAAAATGGATTCAGGGAGGGCCAAAATACACATTTCCGTTGAAATCCTTTACTTCGTAGAAGGAAGTAAAAATGAATAGGATTTTGTCGCTCTTCCAATTTTGTCGCTTTATATTAAAGTTTATTTACTCATGTAGAAATTCCAGCTCTGTACATAGTTCAATGACAGTTATTGAAATATGGAATAAGTGAAAATATTGCGTCATAAGTTACCATTTTAAGCATGACAAATGCAAAACTCCAATTACAAATGCTTTTCTATCACCACTACCAAATCTACATCAACATTTGTCAACGTATTGTCACTTATTTAGTGTTACACTTACACAACAACACGGCAACTAGCACTTACATAAATAATATCTAAACTAAGCAATGACAGCTTTCTTGTAAAGCGATTATAGAAGTTAGAAACTCGCACATCGTTCAGGAAGAGACGCACGTGCCTGCGACAGTCTTTCCATTCTTTCCTGGAACGCAACTAATTTACTTAATTACTAAAAATGACACGGATTACGACGGCGAGGCCGCAAATCAGCGACAATAAAATTAGAAACGCGCTAATTAAATCCACGGTGAAAATTAATGAAAACTTCGTCATTAGCTGTTGGTTTGCATTGTTTCATTACTAAGCGAACGGGAAATACACTATAATCGTACATATTTGCTCGTCGTGATACGGACTAAATATTTTAGATGAACTGTTTTCGTTCTTTTGTTGATTTTTTGTTGGAGATTTTTTACTTGTTTGGAACTACTGTTTAATGCGATAATGTCTTAATCATTTATACTAAGGTACATATCTTCATAAAAAAGGAAATTTTGGAACATCCTATTTTTATATTGTTAAATGTTTTAAAATTATCTCAAAGAAAAATGATTCAAATAACAACGAAGACAAAATTAATTGTCATCCAACACTTGGTGAAACAAGGTTTAATAAAACATGTAAAGTAAACACTTGGCTATGTTTCACAAAATTCAGCCTCCACGTCACCTTATGAGGGCATCGTCAGAGGCTGGCCAGCACAGTTCAGTTAGTAACCATAGACGCGTTTCGCTCTTATTAGAGCTCATCAGTATGGTATAACTCACTTCTCCACCTAGAACAAAGTTCATGTGAAGAAGCTGGTGACGAAGAACTGTGCCAGCAGAGAATAAGATCTCTAACAAACTAGTAAGATGACATGAGAAGTTTTGTGGAACTGGTCATGCCATCTACCGAAAAAAAGGGAAAGCTACGCAATAGCAATTTAAATAACAACAAAGACAAAATTAATTGTCATCCAATACTTGGTGAAACAAGGTTTAATAAAAATATAAAGTAAACACTTGGCTATGTTTCACAAAATTCAGCCTCCAAGTCACCTTATGAGGGCATCGTCAGAGGCTGGCCAGCACAGTTCAGTTAGTAACCATAGACGCGTTTCGCTCTTATTAGAGCTCATCAGTATGGTATAACTCACTTCTTCACCTAGAACAAAGTTCATGTGAAGAAGCTGGTGACGAAGAACTGTGCCAGCAGAGAATAAGATCTCTAACAAACTAGTAAGATGACATGAGAAGTTTTGTGGAACTGGTCATGCCATCTACCGAAAAAAAGGGAAAGCTACGCAATAGCAATTTAAATAACAACAAAGACAAAATTAATTGTCATCCAACACTTGGTGAAACAAGGTTTAATAAAACATGTAAAGTAAACACTTGGCTATGTTTCACAAAATTCAGCCTCCAAGTCACCTTATGAGGGCATCGTCAGAGGCTAGCCAGCACAGTTAGTCGCGTCTATGGTTACTAACTGAACTGTGCTGGCCAGCCTCTGACGATGCCCTCATAAGGTGACTTGGAGGCTGAATTTTGTGAAACATAGCCAAGTGTTTACTTTATATTTTTTTAAAATGATTCAAATAAAAGTAATTTAATTTTTATTTGAAATATTTTTCTCTCAACTAATTTTAAAATGCCGAAATTGTCAATATTTTAGCAATGAAATAATATTTCACTTACTGCTTAAACTGCTAGAAGATGACCTCCTTCAGAAGAAATTACGAATCTGTAAAAGAAAAGAAAGAATTATAATAGTTATTTTCACGTAACTGTCAAGTAAAGTTGACATTTATGCGCACAATTCAGACAAAAATTCATTATTGGGCTGTCAGCTACTTTAGCCATGGCAAACTTGCACTACGCTTATTATGGCCGTTTCATATGTCATTAAAATACCTAGTTTCAAATTTACGGAGCGGGTATATTAACTAACGCCGCTGACGAGATATATTGTAATTAACCTAACCAAATTAAAATAAATAAATATACCATCACGCCTTTTACCCATTACTGGGTTGGCCATGCTTTATCAGGCTGTTTTAATACAACCAAAATAGTATGTTATGCATCAAGGGAGGGAAGCAAGCGATTATTCCCGCGTGTGAAGTTCGGTCACCGCTTACGTCTCGGTTTTGCAAACTTCACATAAGAGCCCTCCCGTGAAGCATATTATACTTTTCGTAACAAGTGCACAAAAATTACCGTCTTATCGGGACAAGTGTCAAATATGGGTTGCGTAACTAGTTACCTAGGAAACGCCGCAAGCAGCTAATAATCGTAGTCTCTAGAGAGAGAAACATCTCTCTAGGGAGAGAAACATCCTATCTAGGGAGAGAAGCATAATGTTTCTCTCCCTAGGGGAGAAAAGCAGTGTTTCTCTTTCTAAAATTAGGGAATAAGAACGTGTTTCTTGTGTGGATACGATAATTTACTCGATAAGTGAAACTCACTTTTCACATGAATAGATTGAAATTGTATACTTTCCATATATAAAATAAATGCAGAAAAGCTTACTTTTCATCATGTAAAATTGAACAGGTTGTCAATGACAGTGATTAGGGATAAAACATTTAAATAATGATTAATTTACTGCATTCTTACGTAGAATAGAGTATAGGTTGTAGGTTAGTGTAAAACCTACCTAGATCTAAGAGTTCGAATCTCAGGAGAAATTATTCTCTGCACTTTGTAGTACAAGACCAGAATAAAAAAAACATACAAATCTCAAGTCGCGAGAAACATTTCACTTTACTTTAGTAACCTAAATAAATACCAGATAAAAATGGGCGTGTAGATAATAAAACATTTCACATTGTTAACAACACTTTTACTAATAGCAGAGAATGTTGTTCTTATACCATTAGAATAATATTTAAATAAGATTTAACAAATAGGCGGACGGGAGACTTTAATGATTAATCAAGATGGATACTTTCTTTTTCTTTGAGATCTTCACAAATAAAAATAACAAACGAAAAAATACATACATCATCACGCCTATTATCTATTACTGGATGTGGTACTCGGTCATAGCAGATCTCGGTAAGTGATTTATTTATGCACGTGAAGCCAAATCATGGTTCTTAAAAATGTTTGTAATATATCAACTAGCCTTTTACCATTTACTAACAAGTAACACTACCCAACTGTCACTCAGCGATTTAAATGAAAAAAATATTGAACCCCTATTTTTTTTATCTTCCGGAAGTTGTTTTTTAGGGGTACAAACCACCCTTGAAAGGTGGTAAAAGCAAGAATCGCCATAAATGAAATTAAATAATACCAAAATATTACGCGTTCAACATTGGTTACCCAGGGGTTTTTGAGATCGCTAAAATCTATTTTCGAGGTCATTTTGATCTTATGCACTTTTTTAAGGGGTTAAAAAGAGGATGGGGGGGGGGGATGAAATTACGATATTCAACTGAAATAGAGTTTTATGTTCAAAACTAGTTACTCGGGGGTTTTTGGGGTCGCTAAATTTATTTACCTCTGGGTTGGGACAACCATTATTTTTCGGTATTATCTATTATTAATATTTTACGTTTATAGATTTTTCTTTCCCCAGGAAGCTATCAATGAGTTATCATTATATACTTTTTGATAATAACAGCTAGGGATATAGATAACAAATATCTGATGTGGACACCACATGACTTCCTTGTACCCGTATTAAACTATAGATATTTTTTTAATTGCACATATTTGACATTAAATCTTTTATTTTTTGTTCTATATAGTAGTCTTATATACCAAATTTGGAAAGTTTTAAATTATATTTGAATATAGTTTTTCATGAAAATCTATTATAGGCTTCAAGTAAAGTACCACTTCCGGTAGTTGTATAATGACCAAAAAGGGAGGTGCACAACTAGATGTTATAACAGTCCTAAATATAAAGTTTCAATTTTCTACGGCTTACCGTTTTTGAGTTATGCGAGATACGTACGCACATACGTACGTACAGACGGCATGACGAAATTAGTCAAAATGGATTCAGGGAGGGCCAAAACACCTATTTCCGTTGAAATCTGAGAACCGAAAATTTTCGCGATTACAATACTTCCTTTACTTCGTACAAGGAAGTAAAAATAGATGAAAGTAACAGAAAATTACCAGAGTAAAATATTCTTATCACACAATATCGATATTGTAAAGCAATCATGAAAAAGACATGATAATGATCTTATTACATAATAGGAAAGAATATAACAACCAATAACTAATGTATAATCTGAAAATTACTCACAACAACCACAATCAAAAATATCTTGTAGAATTTCTCGTTAATATTCAACAACCAAAACAAGTTGAAGTTCTTATTCTTGTCACAACTGATGGACAAGGAGCACAGAACAAAAAAGCATCGGGCTGGAATTATTGACAGATGCCGAGCAATCGATCATCGACGGTGCTGCTACGTGCACTAATTACGTATGCCGGGTGTTACGCACAATGAGAACAAATAAATGAAAGTATAATTCTGTTCGAGTTGAGAATTCGCTTCCGCAAAGTGGATCTACTGATGTGTTAAATAAAAATCACAAGCTAGTGCGAGCATTGCTTTGATTGATAGAAAATGGAATTTAATACTGATTTACGTGTAGAAGTTGTGCTAAATATAATATTGATATTTAAATTGAAAATGCAGTGAACAAATTATACGAGTATGTCTTCGGATTCCTTTAATATAAAAATATTTTTCTACGATTGCTATGAAAAGTTGACAATTATGCTCTTATTCGTCATCGTAAAGTTGACGTTTTCTGTGGAACAATCGAAAAATATCTTTTTTGCGCGTCTCCATTGGCAACGCGCGAAAAGATCTTAAATGTGCGCTTATTTCAATAGTTACCAGGAATATAAACAAAATAGAAACTTGTCATATTGACAGTTAACAGAACAAATTTATTTTCAGTACGTATACGTTTTTGAATAATTTTAAGATGCAATCGTAGAAAAAATTAAGTGTCTTTGTTCCTCTTACACTATTGCAGCTCTCGCCTTCGGCTCGCGCTGCAATTACCGTGCTCGAGTAACAAAGAATCACTTTATGCTCTTACTATACAAATAACTATATTGGCTGGTAGCACAAGCTCTGTTTTTGGATGTTCTAAGAGCAACAGGCGCGGTGGCCGAGCGTGTTAAGGCACATCTCTTAACATACTGTGACGTCATCCGAGCCATGGTTCGTCAGTTCGAATCCGCCTGTCGACAATGTGTGATTTGTCGTAAAAAATATAAAATACAGCTACATGTATTTATCACACCCGGGCGCTATAAGCTAGTCACTTATACGCCTTAAATAATGTAGCATTTGACTACGAAAACCAGCAGTACGGCAGTGTAAAAACTGCGGCTCGGTGTGTCCGGTAGGCCCAGGCCCGATTTGGGCTGTAGCGCCACAGATGATGAAGAGCAAGTTTTAACATGTTAAAGATAGCTAAAACACCCAAATACACTGTTCTTAAAACAGACAAAAACAGAGCTTGTGCTACCAGCCATTGTTTCTATAAACTTTAATTTGCAGCATAAAACTGTTGTTTGTAGATCCCTCGGGGTATTTGAAAATCGACCAATGGATCCTTCAACTTTTACAAATTATTTACATTTATTTTAAACAGCTCGTGCTTTTTTTAAAAATTAACAAACAAACAAAGAATCGTATTACTTTTTATCCATATACTGAACACCCAGTAAAAGTATTTCTAGTTTTGTAGAGAGTTCAATGATCAGTTAAGCAACGAACCCACAATTGATTTTAGTTTTAAAACATATTTAAACAAATCAAACATCCAATACCAGAAGATTTGAACGGTTGACCGATCAACAAAACCCATTAAAAAATCAAACATAACACTTTTACTCTTCAAGCTCACACCATTCACACCTTCCCACACAGCAACCGAACATCTGACGATCGCCACCCACATCGCCGCTGTCTACCTTCTGTTTATCTAAATCGATTTCGATAAGACGCAGTGAACACAGAGTGCGCGGTAGCTCGCTGTACAGATGCAGTCAGTAGCGGTGTACATGCAGAGTGAACTTGGAGGCACTGAGTGTATGGGAGATGTTTGTTCTGACGGAGAGACTTCACGGTTGCTGCACCGGAGGAACTTCAATGTAGAGTTGATGGTTTTATCTTTCAGAAGTGTTAGATGAAAGAGATTACATGTTGTGAGATTGTTGAATAAATATGCTCTGATATTAATGAAAGAAATGATCAAATTTGAATAAAACCATTTTAATAAAAGTATTGTAGTGTGATAGTGTTATTAGCAAATTCGATAGATTTAACTGTCGGTTCTCGTTGAAACATTTTATAATAAAATTAAATTAAAAAAACACTAGGTTAGTTTCAAATAATGTAAAGTTTATTTTACAATACGTATTTCGGTCGACTAGACCATCATCAGGTGAACAAGATAGTTACCTCTTCGGTCTGATCTTATCTTATTTTCTTCCAACTATGGTCATAAATGTATTTTTCCCAAACTAATTGTACTTACATCTGTTTTCAATCATGTATCTCCCACTTCTTGTGTCAGAATTCTTGTGTATACTATTTATAAGTCTTACTCTAATGTACAAATTCATTCATATCTTGTTCACCTGATGATGGTCTAGTCGACCGAAATACGTATTGTAAAATAAACTTTACATTATTTGAAACTAACCTAGTGTTTTTTAAATTTAATTTTAGTGTTATTAGCGTTATGGCATTCGAATCCGAAGATCCTGCGATCGAATCCCACATTGCGGCTCGGTCAGAGTAGCATAAATATAAATTACTTATTGTGTAAATTATGCAATTTATACAATTCCTTTTCAAAGCAAAATGCAAAAATCTTTTGCATTACCTTATTTTTATATTTATTTCAAAATTATTAAGTTCAAATGAAATACTTATTTAGTAAATAAATATACAATTTTTTTATTGCCACATTTGATAAAACAAACTAAAATGTTAAAATTTATTTCCATTATTATTTGCACATCAATTTAATGACACAAATTTAGTCCCTCTTGTCTAATTTAAAAGCTTTTTTAAAAATAACTAAATAAAGAAGAATATATCCAATGATTAACTAATAAGAAAAACATGAAAAATGTTTATATGGGTACTAGAAACAATCTTTAAGCTAAAGACAAGAGCTGAATTCAGTCCATATACAGAATGTTTCAAAATGATTGCAAAAAATAAAGATGTACTAATTATAACGGAAAAAGATTTTTTGAAATTTGCAAAAATAATTGCACAAACATTTTTCATACCACTGGACTGATAGGTTACAGTAATAAATAAAAATTAGTGAACATTAAACATTGAAAGAACTGTTACACAATTTTACTTAATTTAAATTAATTTTAATGTTTTTAAATTTTTATTAATTACTGCAACCTATCAATCCAGTAGCTTCAATTACGCTAATCCAGAATTGACCCTGATAAAATGCCTTTTTTATTATAAATATGATAAAAATTTTCGGTAATATAAAGTTTAAAAAACATAAAATGAGATAGATGGATTTGAGAACTCTGCTAACTTATTTTGGGGCGTTATTTGACGGCTAGTGCAAAATATATCACTTATTGAGATCTGCTACGGCAGAATGTCACGCCCAGTAATGGGTAAAACAAGATTGTACAATAGAAAATGTATCATGAAAAATGTTGCAATTTGTAAAATTTCCGATGACGAAGATAGCGAACAAAAAACAAATATCTACAACAATACGAATAAAAAGATCGTGTTCAAAATGCTTATTAAACTAAACGGTCGTATAGACAAAAAATCAGAGCAGATATACATTGTTGTGTCCCAAACGCCCAGAACGAATTTTTTGCTTTTTAAATAAAATCGCGGGCCGCGCAACGAGAAAGCTGCAGCATTGTTCTAAACAGGTCAATCAGAAGTAGAGCTCGGGAATCAAATTTATCAAAATTTGTCACCGAAAATTAAAAATTCAAACTCGAACAAAACGATCTAGTGACCCAGATTTGCTACGTAACAAACATAATTGTGGATTGGGCCAGTGACGGAGATACGGGAATTATGACAATGCACATTGACTTTGTTTTGTTACAGATTTATTTATTTGATACGCTGCACAACAGGAAATTAAACTCGATTACAGCATAGCAGTAGAATCCGAACCCTTTGGACACGCTTGTATTTTTAGTTATAAATTGATACCAGATACTCTTCCTTGTCGGGCGAATGATCTACACTTCTCATTATTTTAAAATGTAGCATCAAAACTTTATTTATTTAATTTAAATTATAGTACAAGGTTGATATAGCATTCAGTTGTAGATTTGATTATAAATCAGTAAATTTATGGTTACGAACTCTTGCTTGTGGAGCAGCAGCTCTACCATAGTGCTACAATAGCGTGTAAGAATAGACAGTAAAAGTAACTGTACAAAAATGAAGTATGTGATTTTTTTGTCATTTACATTACCATAACAAAGTATATTTCGCGCACTGTTTTATACCCTAGTGTGTAAAATGAGTATTTTACGTACGTTCCCAAATTATATTTTTTTTATCTCGTTCCTTTGGTTACAACACATCAATAGTACCAAATTCAAATTATTTTTGATTGTTTTCCTCGAATTTACTTGAATAAATTAATAATTATTGTAGTATTCTTTTTTTGATAATTATAGAAAAATGTTGTTTGTATTTCGTGGACGAAATTCTGGTTTTTTGTCCTGATATGCGCTCTTGACTAAAAGCCATTCTCACGCGCAACAAAAAAAAAACACTTAAAACAAAAATAACTATTATATACGACCGGTAAATAATGTCAACTTTATTCTGATTAAAATCATTACTTTATGTGCTTCATTATTTACTGAGGGAAATAAAGTGATTCAAGGCCACTGGTAATGCCAGTTAAATAACAAATTTTTCTGTTTGTAAATAAAATATCGTATATAACACGTGAGTAATGTATAATTATTTCCCTCACACGATTGCATTCAATCTTCGCTCTCGACAAATAATGACAAACTTTACTATAAATAAATAAATATATCATCACGCCTTTTACCCATTACTGAGTATAGCACTCCGTCTAAGCAGATCTCGGCAAGTGATATATTTTTTCGCGTGAGTGCGATTACCAGCCGTCAAATCACGGCCCCCAAAGATATAAGTGGACTTATAAACTACTATTATCTTACATTAGTGATTTTTATTTTATCGATCTATTACAGATAATGACGCAGTTATAATATAAAACGTTACTGTTCGGTAGGTGGCTCAGTGGTATCGAGTCGGCCTGTGGATCTTAAGAACCCTGGTTCGATCCCCACAGCCGACAAACTATTTTCACCAATTTAAATCTATCTTTGTGGCTCCCCCTCCACTAATATCTTTGGGGGCCGTGATTTGATGGCTGGTAACCGCACTTCACGCGTAAAAATATATCACTTACCGAGATCTGCTTAGGCAGAGTGCCACAGCCAGTAATGGGTAAAAGGCGTGATGATATACTTATTTATTGTTCAGCAAAGAAAATTGAAAAAATCTGATCGGCGACACTGGTGTCTCAAGACAATTACACACATTTATGTGCGGATATTATCATTTCATCTCAATTCGCTTAGACAATTTCCAGAACAGTTATACACATATTTTCGCTAATTAGAGAAACAAAAATCATCGACATAACAACACATTCTTTTGTTAGTTTGCAAAACTTCAAAAACGTGTCTTATTCACATCGTTCAACAAGTTTACGAGACAAGTTGTGATACTATCAGGTGCATGAATGGCTAACAGCTTTGCTGATGACACTTTGGAGAGAAATTAAGTTAAATTAACCCGATATTTAGTTGCTGTATTCAGCGGAGCTCATTTGAATTTTAATTGAAAGTTTTAATTAGCTATTTTGAAGAGAGCATTTTGCGAATTTGGTTTTATGTGTTTGTATGGACATTAATTAATGATGTGATGATGGTTTTTTTGCCGAAACAGTTATAAATATTAATCATTTATAGAATTTGTGTGGTATTTTTATTAGTTTCTTGAAAGATTTGTTCATATTACAATATTAAGGAAATGGTATGATGATGAGAAAGATTGAGAAATTATAATCAAGATTTATTTATAAATTATTATGATTCAAACGTTTAAATATACATTATGTTTAGTAGTTTAGAAATAAAAATATTTTTTTGATACTTGAAATGTTGCACATTTGTACGCTAGCTACATTAGAAAAAGTAGAAAAGTAGGTAGGCGCGGTGGCCGAGCGTGTTAAGGCACATCTCTTAGCATGCTGTGACGTCACCCGAACCAAGGTTCGTCGGTTTGAATCCGCCTGCCGACAATGTGTGATTTGTCGTAAAATATAAAAATACAGTTTCATGTATTTATCACACTCGGGCGCTATAAGCTAGTCACTTATACGCCTTAAATAAATAATCTGACTAAAGAAACCGGCAGTACGGCAGTGTAAAAACTGCGGCTCGGTGTGCCCGGAAGCCAAAACCCAACTGGGGTTAGAGAGCTGAAGAAGAAGAAAAGTATAGACAATTTTGAATTTAGATTTTATAGTAATTAATCAATAATAATATTTATGGGGTAGGTGGCTGAGTGGTATCGAGTCGGCCTGTGGATCTTGAGAACCCTGGTTCGATCCTGACAATCGACAAACAATTTTCATCAATTTAAATCTACCCCTGTGGCTCCTCCTCCACTGATATCTTTGGGGGCCGTGGTTTGACGGTACTTCACGCGTAGAAATATATCAATTAGCGAGATCTGCTTCGGGTTAGTGCCACACCCAGTAGTGGGTAAAAGGCGTGATGATATATTTATTTTATTTATTTATATTTCTGAAATAGTTTGGGATGCAATTAATTTTGTGTAATATTCTTAAAAAAGTTTTTAAAATGAAAGAAAAAGATAAATACTATTTATTGACAAAAATATGAAAGGATTCGTAAATAGTTAACAATGAATTTAATGATTTCTTTATTGTCGTGTTCAACGAACAATCAACGACAAGAAGAAATATATCTTACTTGAGTTATTACAAAAAAAGTCTTGGCAAAAAAGGAATGTTTATGTTGTACAGAGAAATAGTTAATCTCCAAGTTGATTTAATGATAATTATTATTTTTAATTACACATAAATGAGGTTTGTGTTTGGCGAATTACCAACAAAAAGAAAACAAACACCCGGGTATCCCAGTTTACATGGTACTTTCAAGCAACTGAGGACGGATTAGCAAAAAAATACTAGGCCACATATCAAATCAATTGTCGTGTCAGATTGGCAAGTGATGGTTTTTTGTCTGCATTTTTAAACGAACCGCGAAATGAAATAGCTTTGCTAGCTTGCAGTGAGGCACGCTGCTTGCTAAATTATGTGCAATTTAATAGTTAAAAGTGACGCGATTTGCAAAAAATTACTGTTGAAGACTTTTCTTTTTTATGGTGGCCTGTATTTTTGATTCCAAGTCCTCATTTCGGTAACTAGTTCTAAACATCACAAAGATTATTCAAACTTCAATATTATGTCTAAATTATTTTTAAAATAATCTCTACATTTAAGGTGAAATATACATCTAGTTGGCTCTCAACTATTTTTATTTCAAACAAAATATTATTGTTATTATAAATAAATATTTTACTCATTACTGTGTGCGGCATTCGGCCGTAGCAGATCTCGGTAAATAATATATTTCTTCGCATGAAGATCGTTAAATAACAACCCCCAAAGATGTTAGTGGAGAGGAAGTCACAGAGTTAGGTTAGAATTGGTGTAAATTGTTTGCCGACTACGGGAATCGAACTCGGGTTCTCAAATCCAATTGTAGTACAAGTTCCGGACTCATCGATCCGCACTTTGATAGATTATATATTTTGTAGCTTGAGTGGGATTCGAACTGGAAACTTTGGATTAGAATGCCGTAACGCTAACTGCCGGATTGGCGATATTTATTTATTTATTTATGTTACGCTGTACAACAGGAATTTAATCCAAATTACAGTACAGGATCCGCACTCACCGAGCCGCAATGTGATAGTTTATATAATTTTTAGCTTGAGTGCGATTCGAACTCGGGATTTAAGGAGTCGAATTCCGTATCGCTATCCACACCACCGTACTGACGGACATATACTAAATAAAATAAATAAATATATTATCACGCCTTTTACCCATTACTGGGTGTGGCACTCTGCTTAAGCAGATCTCGGTAAGTGATATATTTTGTCGCGGTTACCAGCCGTCAAATTACGGCCCTCAAAGATATTAGTGGAGAGGGAGCCACAGGGGTAGATTTTTAAATTGGTGAAAATTGTTTGTCGGTTGTGGGGATCGAACCAGGGTTCTCAAGATCCACAGGCCGACTCGATACCACTGAGCCATCTACCCCATAACATATACTAATTATCTTTTTATAATTTAACTTGAAATTGTGATATATTATTAAATGTAATGAAGACATCATTTTTGTTGCAATCATTTAGAAACACCTAAATAATTGAATAATTCAATACTCGTAATAAGAAGAAAAACAGTTAAATACAAGAATATGAAAAATTCATTCATTTAATTATCTGTCATAAAACAAAAGCGTGCATCATAAAGTAAACATATGATTATCTCAAAGACTGTATACAAACTATAGTAACACCTGCGACAATCTCATCTCGTCTCTCGCAAAAACATTACCAACATCTTAGTAGGCGGTGCCTCACTCGATAATTGAATGTTTTCTCTTCGGCATCTAGTCATCCACGACCAGAATACGCAATGAGTTAGCTCGGTCTTCACTTGTCATTAACAAACACCGATCGTCGGACGACAACTCAAATTTATCAACACTCTTTCAGAGTTTCAGCAGATTTCAGATGAAAAAACTGCTTGTAATTATTGTAAATACTGTATTTACTGTCGAGTGTCTTAATTCGTTGCTGCTGGCTACAGATAATCTATTGGTCCACTTAATTTTCGTATCGATGCTCGAAAATGCAATTAGTATTATAGGAAGTTATTTGTTATGGATTTCAATAGGAATAAATATATGCTACATGGCATATATACGTTCGATTTGAAGCAAATGAAGCTATAACTGTCTATCCAAATAGATTTATGTGACTTGTAGGTGTCACACTTCGTTTTCGTTAAACAACTTATTACATTCAATCAAATGGAAATTTACTGCCTATATTATCTTTATCATTTAACTATTAAAAGAAAAGATTATGTATAGTACATGACTAATTACTTGACATTTACGTCACTAAATTCGTTTGAAGTGTAGGTGTACTTAGGAGCATGATTGAGGATGAGAGGTTGCGTAAACAACCAAGTCATAACTAGATGAACATATGCATAGTTTGTAGTTTGAGATAATGCCCGGAATGATTGTAACATTGAGAAGAATGTTGTTAGAAGAGTGGATGTGTTAGTTGAGATGGTTTGAGTATGTTGAACGTATGTCGAATAAAAGATTGATGAAATTAAGGGTGAGAGATAGAGTAGACGACCAAACTATAACTGGATGAATATATGGATGGATTATAGTGTGACATTGAGAAGAATGTTGTTAGAAGAATAGGTATAAGTCAGTTGAGATGGTTTGGGTATATGGAATGTATGTGGAATGAAATATTTATGAAATTAAGGGTGAGAGATAGAGTAGACGACCAAGCTATAACTGGATGAATATATGGATGGGTTATAGTGTGACATTGAGAAGAATGTTGTTAGAAGAATAGGTATAAGTCAGTTGAGATGGTTTGGGTATGTGGAACGTATGTCGAATGAAAGATTGATGAAATTGAGGGTGAGAGATAGAGTGGACGACCAAGCTTAATTGGATGAATATATGGATGGATTATAGTGTGACATTGAGAAGAATGTTGTTAGAAGAATAGGTATAATTCAGTTGAGATGGTTTGGGTATATGGAATGTATGTGGAATGAAATATTTATGAAATTAAGGGTGAGAGATAGAGTAGACGACCAAGCTATAACTGGATGAATATATGGATGGGTTATAGTGTGACATTGAGAAGAATGTTGTTAGAAGAATAGGAATAAGTCAGTTGAGATGGTTTGGGTATATGGAATGTATGTGGAATGAAATATTTATGAACTTAAAGATGAGAGATTATGCGGACGACCAAGCAATATATGTTGTCTGCGATCGCCTTCGAAATTAATAGGTGTTTAATAATGTGAAATTAAGAAGAATGTTGTAAAAATATAAATACACACATATAACATCATGCTATATTCCATCAAATGGAACAGCACGAACCTTAGAAACATTCACTCATCATATTAATTAAATAGTCAGTCTTTGCCAAACATTCCCATCCTAATACACCATGTTCCTCTCAACTACCTTCATAATTCAGTTCTATACTTAGTTTGTAGTCCAAACAACAAGATGTTAATAAAATATGTATCAATATCAATAAGGGAACAAATATGATAACGCTACTGATTTACCCAAATGTCATTAAATATGTAAATAAGACCTAATACTAATTTTATTCCGTGCAAGATAATTTTGACAATAATGCGAACTTTTTAAAGTCACGTAAGGGTCAATCATGTACATATTCTTTTTAAATTCTGGGCCATGCAACCACTCGAAATCACGCAACAAACCTTCAATCACATGTTGTTAGAAGAGTGTTTATTTGGGAAGTGGCTCATTGTCATCTACAGTTGCAGATCTCACAATTACATTTAGAATTGAGGAAGAGCATTCTAACATAAAATTAATTACAAGTACTTTTGTTATATACAATTTATAGTTCGAACGGAATGAAGGAATGAAATAGAAATGCAAAACCAAAACTATTGAATGTTTAGGGGTCGTGATCAGACGGTTGGTAATGCAAACAAATATTACTTTCCGAAACCTTCTAAATAGATAAAGTTTCTCTCTTTTAGTAGTATCAACATATGAAACATTTTTATGTTCGCTGGTGTCACGCGTGATTTCATATGTAGTACACGCACGCACAATTTTTATTTGAATGTCAAGGTTAATTGTAATTAAAAACTACAAACATAAACAAAACAATAGTCTTAAACATTGCTTATACGCAGAACTATTAGATTTGATAATTAATTTACTTGTCATCATGGCATTTCTCCAATTATCCTACCACATGGAATTCACATATTTAAACCATGATTTATTATTTTATGGATAGTTTCAGACTTATAGTGAAATTCCATGTAAATTAGTTTATGCTCCAGATTTGAAAAATTAGAAAAAGTTTACAAAGATACAGAAGAACTTGACAATAACGTTATCGAATATATAATAAAATATATGAAGAACTAAATTTTCCATTACTTTTATTTGATATATTTTTCTCAGTAATTACTGCGAAACATTTGGGAGTAAGGAAATTATCTTTTGATGAAAAGAATATATTTGTACAAAGAATCCAAATAAATATAGTGGTTGCATTGCCCAGAATTTAAAAAGAATATGTACATGATTGACCCTTACGTGACTTGAAAAAGTTCGCATTATTGTCAAAATTATCTTGCACGGAATAAAATTAGTATTAGGTTATATTTACATATTTAATGACATTTGGGTAAATCAGTAGCGTTATCATATTTGTTCCCTTATTGATATTGATACATATTTTATTAACATCTTGTTGTTTGGACTACAAACTAAGTATAGAACTGAATTATGAAGTCATTTTTAAACTTATTTATTGGAATTGTTAGTTTCACAGAAGAACATGATAAGTTTCTTTTGGGAGCATAATTTCTCTAGAGCAATGTCGCGAACAATTTCTGCAGAATTTTGTTAATTTCTCGGACATTGATTACATAGTTTTGACATGTTATATTCTTAGGGTAATTGAACATATTCGTAACTTTGAAAGTATATGTAAAGGCAAATCAATTTAGAGACACCCATACCTCGCTTTACGGCCCAGATACGTTCCATGAAACTTGGCCGCAAAGCGAAAAGCTGTATAAGGAATCAATCAATTCTAATAGAAATTCATACAAATTCAATGGGAAAAAACATTTTAGGACGTAAATCGAAAACGTGCCTTAATTTAAAAGGGTCATTATAGCGAAATGCCGTATAGCGAGGTATGGGTGTACTGTTTTCACACTAGTTACTAAAAATTTAAATATATTATCACGCTTTTTACCTATTACTGGTTGTGGCACTCTACCCGAGCAGATCTTGGTAAGTGATATATTTCTTTGCGTAAGTGCGGTTACAAGTCGTCAAATCACGGTCCTCAAAGATGTTAGTTTAGGGGAAACCACAGGGGTAGTTTTTATATGGTGAAAATTGTTTGTCGGCTGTGGGAATCAAACCTGGGTTCTCAAATCCATAGATGTACCACTGAGCTAGCTACCCCATTATTATTATTATTTATTTGCCATTGTCAATTTCTTCTAAAAATGGTTTTGTGTAGTTGTCTAGTGTACATACAGGGTGTTTAACAACTTAGAGCAAATAATTAAAGGGTATATTCTGTACGACGTGCTGATCATGAAACAAAAAGATTTTTTTTAAATTCGAAAAACTATTTTCTATGTTTCCCAGTCAAACATTTTTCGTTGCCACTGCCAATGGGTGGATGATTATGTTAAAGTTATTAATTAAATAAAATTCTATTATAAATAACTGCTAATAATTGAATTGTGTACGACGTGCTGATCATGAAACAAAAAGAATTTTTTTTAAATCGCAAAACTATTTTCCATGTTTCCCAGTCAAACATTTTTCGTTGCCACTGCCACTGGGTAGATGATTATGTTAAAGTTATTAATTAAATAAAATTCTATTAGAAATAACTGCTAATAATTGAATTGTGTAATTATTCTTTCGTAGTTGATACCTACTTCATTGTTTGTGTTTAATAGGAAAGCGAATCCAGTGCAGTACTAAAAAAAATGTTTTAGGTTAACAACCCTTATTTTTTCGAATTTAAATAAAATTCTTTTTATTGTATGATCAGCACGTCGTACAGAATATACCCTTTAATTTTTTGCTCTAAGTTGTGAAACACTGTATATTTGAAACCATATGAGTATTGTTTTTTTGCGAATTTAGAAATAGAAACCTACCAGCTGCTAATTATAATATTTACAATGTCTTTATCTGACCTATTTAAAGTACAATGAATGTCTTTTAAAAAAATGTTTGTAAATTTGTAAATCAACAGTAATCCGATTCCAGAAACCAAGTTACATTGTCCATAAAACGGGCACAGTAAATATTTACTTCGTCAAGGCATAAAAATGCAGTATTTGCCTGTGTATAGAATTAGTGTAAGTATGTCAAAAGGGCCTTAACCTATTTCTTTATCAGCAGCTCACATGCGTGATAACTCAGCGAGTAAACATGACCCTGTCACGTTGGATTACAGCGCCACAACGCGGTAAAGAATCAAAACACACCTGCAGCTCACCTGAGCTAAGCAAGACACAGAAATCTGCTCAAAGAGAGATATCTGGTGTTGACTTTTACCTTCACTCTACAGAACGCATTAATTAAATATTATTTCCATGCATTTTTATAATGAGGTAGATGGTTCAGTGGTATCGAGTCGGCCTGTGGATCTTGAGAACCCTGGTTCGATCCCCACAGCCGAGAAACAATTTTCACCAATTTAAAAAATCTACCCCTGTGGCTCCTCCATCACTAATATCTGGCTGGTAACCGCACTTCACGCGAAAAAAAATATCACTTACCGAGATCTGCGTAGGCAGAGTGCCACACCCAGTGATGGGTAAAAGGCTTGATGATTTTATTTTTATAATTATTTATCGAGATATCACCATTTAATTGAGAAGATTTCAACGATCGGTCAAGTAACAAAACATTTAAATATTTTTAAAGATAAGTTAACAATTGGGTAGGTGGCTCAGTGGTATCGAGTCGGTCTGTGGATTTGAGAACCCGGGTTTGATTCCCAACAAAACTATCGATATGGCTTCCCCTCCACTAATATCTTTGTGGTCGTGATTTGATGGCACTTTTCTCGAAGAAATAGATCTGCTACGGCAAAGTGCCACACCCAATAATTGGTAAAAGACGCGATGATTTATTTATTTATTTTAATTTAATAATTTTTGTGCAATTTTTATCATAACACACTTTTTTGTTTAATATAAATAAAATAAATATATCATCACACCTTTTACCCATTACTGGGTTGTGGCACTCTTCCGTAGCAGATATATTTCTTCGCATGAAGTACAGTTACCAGCTGTCAAATTACGGCCTCCAAAGATTTTAGTAGAGGAGAAGCCACAGGGGTAGTTTTAATTTGGTGAAAATTCATATTTTTTTCATATCCCTCCCTAGGTATCTTCGATTGTCCATACCCTCAATTTCACCAACCTTTCATTCGACATACGCTCCACAATCTCAACTGACAGACACCCACTCTTCTAACAACATTCTTATTCTCAATACTTTAATACTAAATACAAAACAATCCTGAGTGCTATTGTTTCCTTGTCATAACCTTATAGCTATGAAGAAATTGGTACACACAGCCAAGATGATTTACGTCAACTTGAGATGTTGAAATGTGTTGAAAACCAGTAAATACTGTGCGATCAAACTGATGCTAAAGTTTTATATGTAAATGGAGAAGTTTTAATTAATATTTTATCTTAATGGCGTGTACTAACAAGTAGTTAGTCGGTAATGAATTATTAATTTGATATTAGTCAAATATATTTGATGCTATCTTTATAACGATATTCACGCACAATATAATTTTTTTACGATTTTGCAGATTTTTATCTTTATATTGCATAGTCGTGGTTTTGTATTCATGATTTATTGTAAATATTTATTTATGCAAATTTCTAGCAGTATTTATTTAACGATTCTTAATTGCTGTTTATAATATCTATTCAGATATTTACAGTTCTTGAAATTCAACAAAATACAAGAACAATTAAAATTATTTGATAAAATAAATATATCATCACGCTTTTTAGCCATTACTGAGTATGGCACTCTGACTAAGCAGATCTCGGTAAGTGATATATTTTTTCACGTGAATTGCATTTACCAGCCGTCAAATCACAGCCCCAAAGATATTAGTGGAAGGGGAGGCACAGGGGTAGATTTTAAATTGGTGAAAATTGTTTGTTGGCTGTGAGGATCGAACCAGGGTTCTCAAGAGCCACCTATCCCATAATTATAATTATTGATAATTTGAATAACAGGCATTATAATTTTCTATTATTTAAAAGAAATATATTTCAAGAAAAAGTAAAATAAATATATCATCACGCCTTTTAACCATAACTGAATGTTGCCCTCTGCCGTAACAGATCTCAGTAAGTGATATATTTCTTCGCGTGAAGTGCGGTTACCAGCCGTCAAATCACGGTCCCCAACGATGTTAGTGAAGGGAGAGCCACAAGGGGGAATTTTATTGTACTCGATATTGTCCACCATATTAAAACTACCCCTGTAGCTCCCCCTTTACTAACATCTTTGGGAGGCGTGATTTGACGGCTGATAACCGCAGTTGATGCGAAGAAATATATCACTTACTGAGATCTGTTATGGCAGGGGGCAACATTCAGTTATGGGTAAAAGGCGTGACGATATATTTATTAATTTTATTAAATTGTTTACTTTTTATTTACTTTTTATGATTTTAGAATTTAGATCCGACAGGATAATTTATTAATTTAAATAAGTTTATAATTTAAATAAAAATATAAATAAATATATCATCACGCTTTTTACCCATTACTGGGTGTGGTACTCTGCCAAAGCAGATCTTGGTAAGTGATATATATTTTCGCGTGAAGTGCGGTTACCAGCCGTCAAATCACGGCCCCCAAAGATATTAGTGGAGGGGGAGCTACAGGGGTAGATTTTTTTTTTAATTGGTGAAAATTGTTTGTCGTCTGTGGGGATCGAACCAGGGTTCTCAAGATCCACAGGCCGACTCAATACCACTGAGCCACCTGTCCCATAATAATAATAATTTCATCGGTTACAAAAATGAAATGGCGGTCTTAAACACGTGATACTTAAACCCTTCATGGAGAATACGTGTGCGAAAATGTACAAAGTAACAAATTTCTAATAAAGTATAATATTTATCTTCTTGTGTGGTAAATATAAGAACAAATACTTAAGCATGTAAAGAACTAAACACTACTTGATGTCAGTTGTTAAACATAACCTTAAAATCCAGCTGCGATCATGCGTTTAAATCGTAAACACATCACAAGAACACACCAAGTTGTTCGCAATTAATAGGCGAGTTTTACGGCCTGTAACTTGCAATTTTATTCGCCTTAATTAACATTCATGGGTGATTGTATTAATTGCAAATACGTTGGTGATGAACGTTGAAGGTTTACAGTTTAGAATTTGGCGTTAGCGAATGTTGGCGAGGTCACCACACCACCATTCAGCAGATTGCTTTGTTTGTTTGTTTTTGTGACTCTATTGTTTGAATCTGTTTTTTGTTTTTGTTTGTGGATGTATGTTTGACAAGTAGGTAATGCGGTAAATGTATTATTAGTTGATTGCGTGTTGATATTTAGTGTACGGTTTAAATAATGAAAGTTTTGGTTTTTAAATGCAGATTCAACTAACGGGGCTTATTTTCATTTAGATTTTTTATAGCGGTAATTCTGCACTGTTATTCAATTAGATTAGATACGCGAATTTCTAATATTCTAGATTATGTTATATACAGGATGTTTCAAAATTAATACAAAAAATTAATTATTACAATGCAAAAAGATTTTTTTTGTAATTCGCAAAATGATGTGCACTTTATTTGGACCTAAATTTTTTAGTGTTACTGGACTAATAACAAAAATTAAGAACTTACAAAACTTGAATTAAATTAATAGTATATTGTAACGCTAGTGAGAAAAGGGTTTAATTGCAAAACGAGTATGAAATGAGCGACAGCGAGTTTTGCAATAGTCCTTTTCACGTATGTTACTCGTACATTCTATTTTTTTAAAATATTAAATCAGATCTACTCGATTCAGAAAAATTCACTTTCTGCAAGTGTACTGAAAGTAGTGCTTTAATATACTTCGCGTGCGGCCCGGTCACTTTCGGGAAGAAATGTATCTTTTTTTGCTTAATATACAAGTAACTATTATTGTACTTCAAAATAAAAATATGTCCTCTACCAAAATCTGCAATTGCAGAGCTGTTGTATTATGAGGTAAGTGGTTTAATGGTGGATTTTAGAACCCGGGTTCGATTCCCATAGCCGACAAACAATTTTCACTATCTCTGTGCCTTCCCCTTCACTAACATCTTTGGGGGCCACGATTTGACGGTTTTTAATCGCATTTTTTCCCCGCATAAATATATCACTTACAGAGATCTGGTACGATAAAGTGACATACCTAGTAATGGTTAAAAGTCGTGTTGATATATGTATTTTTATTTAAATAAAATAATGTATTATTATTTGAAAGGCTAATATATGTATTTTGTTCTAGGATCAAGAATGCTCTGGGTGCCGGTCGTGGGCGCCATCCTCTCGTGGCTTCCAGCTCCAGGTAGTAGTTCGCTCTCGCTCCCACTCGCGCACTCGCTGTTCGCACTTCACCGGGACCAGGGTAAAACCCTTCACCCAACACAACACTACATACAACCACATCGTTTACTAACAAACCCTTACGATCGATCATTCACAACCCTCGTAAGTCTGACGACAAATCTCATAGCAAACTGCATATATTCGTATTTGCTAGACTACTTAATACCTCTATCATTCATTTCGAGATATAATAAACCTTTAGAGTTTAGGGATTTAGACAATTAAATCTTTTCCCTTTTGGTAAATCGCAGCCTAATTAATGAAACTGAGGTAAAACTTGCGTTTAATAATTAACAAGCAAGAGGCCGTGCGTTCAAATCGCGTCGATATAAATTTATACCTCACATACTATTTTTTTCAAAATTACATTTTTACGTTTGCGATACAAGAAATTTAATAGTAATTTTATATAAATCAAAGGAGTTGTATTTGCAAATGCACATCACGTTTCCTTGGTCGCCATGTCAAATGACATTTCCCTCACGCAATTTAATTGTGATAAGAACCGTTTGCCTCACTAGTAAGGAAAGTTATTTACTTTAATCACTAGTGAGGCAAACGGTTACTATCACAATTAAATTGAGTGAAGGAAATGTCATTTTCACAAGAAATGCTGAAAAAAAATATTTCATCATCTGTGTTTGTTATATTATCAGGAACCCAAACCGTAAGGGAACCGGAACCGAAACCGCACTGATATTCAACTTTTTATGAAACCGTAATCGAGAATTTTGTTTCGAAATATTGAAAACTAAAATTAAAATTTAATTGATTTTGTAAAAGTAAACGTAACCAGACCGATATTATTTCGGGTCTAAAATCGTAAATTTAAACCGGTATAAATAAAGTACATTTAGAATATTAAAAATAAGAACACTGCATATGAATAATAGTGTGAAAAAATTTTGTAGAAAACATAAATACAAATAATTTTAGAAAATTTGCGAATTAACTAAAAAAATATACTGTAAAGGCATTTTGAACCGAAACCGTAAAAAACCGTATTCGAAAAATACCGAAACCGAAATTTATAACTATAAAAAACAGAAATTGAACTTAATCCTTTATAATATTTTAAAAAACCGAAACCGATAAATTTTATTTATATAAAAACCTTTAATCGTAACCGAATCCTAAAATGTTTCGGTTTGACTACCTGAATATTACCCTCAACATAATTTAGGATCACTTGTCAACTGAAGAATTTAGAGAACTGTTAGTTAATTCACTTTTAATATTATTTTCTTTATCTGACAGATGAGTTATCTACCACCCCTACCGCAATATTGATAAATGAGATCAAATTGAGATGGAATATTTTAAATATATGATTAAAACTCTATTAAAATTTAAAGTTAGGCCACCCAGAATATCCTTAATCATGTCTAAATTATAACTATTTACTGTTTTCTAGCTTTCAAATAATTACACATTATTATAAATGATAGGCAATGGAAAGAGAAACGTATTTTTCGAATTTATAATATTTGTTGTCAGATTTACGATGGTTGAAAGCCGACTCAAAGTACCAATAAATTCATTGCGAAAGTTCATCGATTCCTCGTTATTTATGATTACTATTTATTATTCTGTTTTATCTTAAAGTTATAAATTAATATAATTCACGTTTTCTAAAGTGTTAAAATAACAGATTATAAATCGTGATTAAACGGGAAAACTAACAGAAAGATTGAATTAAACAACGAGATATTTATTTTATTAGGTTTTAATTTGCTGGCGTGTCATTTCACTAGCTGGTTTTATGCTAATGATACACGACAAGATAATTTTTGTGTTTGATGCTCAAATAAGACGTTCGTACCTATCATAAATATGCAAATGCATAGAAAGTGTCTCACTCAACAGAGTGCTGTGCTAGCTGCCGTTATTAATATACATGTTCATTTTTATTCATCGAATATTTAATGAAAATTTATTGATGAATAGAACATGAGAACTAGGCACTATTCTAGAAAATGCCGCATTTTTAATACCACTACATTAAATGTTATTTATTTTTATCAGATTTATAAATAAACGACGGAAATTATATTTTATTTTATTTATATTTATTTGTTTAATGAAAGTTTGTTAATTAATTAATTAATATAAATTTTCATTTCTCTTAAAAGAAAACTCCTAATTCATTTTCTCTTATAGTTAAAAGTCTATATCACATAATACAATTAAATATAAAATAAATATTTCATCACGACTGTTTCCCATTACTGGGTGCAGTACACCACCGTAGCATATCTCGGTAAGTGATATATTAATGTGCGTGATTGCGATTACCAGCCATCAATTTACACACGAGTTGTGCGCAGGGGCGGATCCAGCGGAGGGGTCATGAGGGTCATGAGCCCCCCCCCCCCCTAAGCACGGACTTTTTTAAATGTTGGCCCTAATACATAATAATGATGTCATTATTTACGATAACTCAATTTATTAAACAAATTATATAGAAAATATTATCTAAGAAATTAAAATTCTAAGATAATTAAGAACTATTGTTTGATTTATTATTCTAATAAATAGTCAAAAACCAATATTTTGTGGGGATATTATTTCGACCCGCAGATGGAAGAGGTATTTTATTTAAGACCTAGTCAAGTATGTGACTGTCAACATTTACACTTCTAATTCAATAATTTTTGTATTCTGTCGAAGAACCGTTTAGATATTGAAACTTCTTATTTAAAAAGTGTTGGCGCTCTTAGGGGAAATTTTTGAGGTGAAAAAAAACCCTCCCTCTCTCCCCAGAGACATAATTCACTCCATGACCCCCCTCTAATTCGAAGTCTGGATCCGCCCCTGGTTGTACGATAATTTTTCTAAATTTAAAAAAAATAATTTTTGCTTTGTAATCAGTACATACAATAATTTTTGTTTGCAATAATTTTGAAACAGCCTGTATTTCATAATTAAATTAAATTAAGTAATTGTCTAATGCCGTAGCGGTTGATGTTCGCATATTTATATTTATTTATTCTTACAATTAAGTTTGAAATAAAATGTCAAGTATAAAATGAAAATGAAAGAATGTTATAAAAGGAAATCAATGTTCTGTTGATTTACTGATTATATAAATTTGCAATGTTTTTATTTGACTTTGAATGTAGCAGGTTTATTAAAGCATCAGCTCAGCTCATCAGCATGTCAGTGTCAATCATTTTTTTAAAAAGCAGTGATAATTTGATTAATGGTCAAACGTTACTTTGAAATGAAATATGAAACGTACAATTAGGGAATGGAGATTGTGGCTTTCAGAGGCGGAGCAACAAAAAAATTATATGGGTGTCAATTTTTTATTGAAATATTACCTTTCATAAAACAGACATTTTTATAGTTATTTTATCTTTATTTACTTATCACCAAATTTTTATTTAAAAACTGTTTTATATCTATATGGATATAAGTGGTTCAGTGGTATCAAGATGCCCTGTAGATTTGAAAACCCGGGTTCGATTCCCACACCTGACAAACAATTTTCACTACTTTTAAAATATCGCTCCCACTTCACTAACGTCTTTGAGGATATGGCACTTACCGAGATCTGTTACGGCAGAGTGCTATACCCAGTAAAGGATAAAAGGCGTGATGATATATTTATTTTTACTTATCTCTATAAACATGTTTTTATCACCAAAGAAACAATAACTTTGTTAAAATTTATTTAAAAATTGTTTTATTAACAGTTCAAGTGGACATCAGCGGCCGATAAACTAATTTAACGGCCGTAGTTAATATCAACGTAAAATAAAGTAGAAGTAGAGTTAAACAAAAAGAATGAACTTTGTGGATAAAAATCGCATATGTAAATGTTAAACCTTTTTTTTGCTACTTGCATAAAAAGGTCTTTAATAGTTATTTATACACAAAGGGCATTATCATCTATTAATGCCCATGATTTGAGGACCCGGATTTGATTCCTACAGTCGACAAACAATTTTTACCACATTAAAACTACTCCTGTTGCTCCCCTTTCATTAACATCTTTGAGAATTTGACAGTTGGTTACCGCATTTCATGAGAAAAAATATATCACTTACCGAGAGCTGCTACGGTAAAGTGCTACACCCAGTAATAGGTAAAAAGCGTGATAATATGTTTATTTATTTATGTTTAATTTATATACAAAAGAAATAAAAGAAATTTCATTCAATGTAAAGAAATTAGGTTTGATTTATTAATTGATATTAACAGGCGTCCAATTTTGCAATTTTATGTTGCTAGTTCAATAAAGTAGTATTTTATAGACACTAACCAGTTATAAACCAAGTAGTTTTGATTCAGTCGAATATTAAATAACTTATTATTATTATTTTATTTGATCAGTAGCCGATATTTTTTTGAACTTAGTTTAACTGTCAAAACATATTAAATAGTAGTATATTAATTTGTACCAAGATGGAAGAAGACAGAATTAATTAAATCTAATATAAGTTATGTTTCAGATTTTTTACTTATAAGTTTAAAGGTCTATAAACTTATAATTTCAAATATTTATATCTATTTTCAAATTTGAAATGAAGTTTAGTAAATTAACTCATTTAAATATTAAACGCATAATTAACTGGTAATTTAAAAATTCAATTAGAAAAGTCTTATATGGAATACATGCAATATAAGGCCTAAAATCGTAAAATTTCATTAAAATTTTATTGCACGTGTCAAATACGTTTCCGAAAAAAATAATAACAAACTAATAATTTCATAGAACGAAGCCGCGTTGAAGACAGTGAAATTCCAGCAAAAAATCGACCACAAAATGAGGTAATAAAAACGCTTCGCTAATAATATCAGGTGTGCATCAAACATACGGACAAACTGAAGACCTACTGTTACACTTTCTAGAGAAGACAGCCATGATGCGATGCAGGGCCGGACTGCCAAAGAAAACACGCGAGAAATTAATTTTCGATAGACCCAATGAATTATAGTATAACGGGAAAGCTGGCAGAAAGTATTTCCAATACTTAGCAATCGTTAGAAATACGTTGTACAGCGCCAGAAATACTCAACTAAATTTAATATTTTGAAATAGTTTTAGACAATTTGTGGAATTGGCCAATAGGAATGAGGTATCGTACACAATATAGTCGATAGTAAAATGTGAATGTCAGTACGGTGGTGTGGATAGCGATACGGAATTCGACTCCGGAGATCCCGAGTTCGAATCTCACTCAAGCTAAAAATTGTATAAACTAGCACACTGCGGCTCGGTGAGTGCGGACCCTGTACTGTAATTGGGATTAAGTTTCTGTTGTGCAGCGTAACATAAATAAATATAAACTAATAAATCTGTAATTTATAATTTAGAAAATAAAATTTAAAAAAGTAACAAATTGAGATATTTCAGAAAACAAAGAATATTTTTTCACGATTCTGTAAAGAATAGAAGTTTCTTCCCTAAATTAATAAAAGAAAGTGATGCTTTTCAACCTTAACGAAAAAAGTACATTTTTCTTTTTCTTTTTCTTTTTGGCTCCTCGTATAATATAATCTACATTATATGCTTGTTAAATAATATACTATTATTTATATTTCAAATTTATTTTAAAAAAAATACTTTCTGACAGGGTAGTGGAAAATATATCTATATTTCGTGAAACAATTGTCTTTTTTCCTAAGTGTGCTTTATGTCTTTAGCCTATTGTTCAGGAAATCAAATGACACTTTTGGGAAGAAATATTTCAATTTCTTCCATTGATATACAAATAATTATTACCGTTTTAAAATAAATTTTTCGTAACACATGCACAAGAAACACGTTCTTATTTCCTAATTTTAGAGAGAGAAACACTGCTTTTCTTCCCTAGGGAGAGAAACATTATGTTTCCCTAGACACTACGATTATTAGCTGTTTGCGGCGTTTCCTAGGTAACTAGTTACGCAACCCATATTTGACATTTGTCCCGATAAGACGGTAATTTTGTGCACTTGTTACGAACAGTATAATATGCTTCACGGCAGGGCGCGATTGTTTTCCTCCCTTGATGCATAACATTATATAATAGCTGCAATATATAATTTTTGTGAATTGTAATTATTAGTTGTAGTTATGTTTATCGACGGTCCTTGTAAAATTCTTCGAAGACTTCCGAGCCAGTCCGGCCCTTGTCTTGATGCTGTGGCGGTGGATAGAATTTCGAGATAAAAAAAACATACTCATGCCTTAGGCTAGCATACTTGATCGAATAACATTGACGTGAAATTGCTGCTGAATTCGCTGGAAAACGAACCATGGATATTTATAAGTTTTCAAAATTCACATATTGATAATATCGAAATTTAAATTTTGTATTTCATTTATTTTTATTATTATTATTCTTTTCAAATAAAATAAATAAATATATCATCATGCATTTTACTCATTACTGGGCGTGGCACTCAGCCACAGCAGATCTCGGTAAGTGATATATTTCTAAGCGTGAAGTGCGTCAAATCACGACCTCCAAAGATGTTAGTGGAAGGAGAGCCACAGGGATAGATTTAAATATTAATTAATCAATCAATTATAAAATAAACGAGTTAGAAGAATACAGGTTATTAAACGCTGTGGTACCCAAAATCTTCTTTCGTCACGATAAAAAAGGTCATTATTACCCAGTCAGAAAGTAAATAATTCACAGCCCCCAAACATGTTAGTGGAAGGGGAGCCACAGAGGTAGTTTTAATTTGGTGAAAATTGTTTGTCAGCTGTGGAGATTGAACCAGGCCGACTCGATACCACTCAGCCACCTACCCCATATTTCTAATTTTAAAAGGAAAAGGAAACCGAAAGTAGAAGCTAGAAGACAACAGTAAAATTGTCAGTTGTCAATCGGCATCGCCGTCGCTTTATCATTGTCAAACAGTGCGATCGTGGTTGGCGGTACAACTAGCTGATAAATGATAGCGAACAGAACATGACACCAATAACACAATATCGACGTCTTGTCAACTTCGCTAATGCGATCAGAGCACGCTATCGCTATCTGCAGCTGAAGAACCAGTGTAAGAGTGTTGTGCTTTGTATATGGTGATAGTGGCTACCAGCGAACATTTACTTGCTTCTGTTTCATAAGATGTATTACTGTTTTGTCCTTAAAACATGCTCAGTTATTTTAGCAGATTGATAGATGAGGATTTTAACTCTGGATTTTGTGGCTCAAAATACATACGTTTGCATATGTTCGTTACAATATTTCTATGATTTTGGAAAAACGAGGAATTCATTGTCGTTGAGCACATTTTCATATCTTGTTTAGTTTTTAAGATACAGCTTCTGAAAAAGTTAAATTATTAATTTTCTTTAGAGTTTGTGCTTTCGCGAAACTATATCAAAAACTAAACGAAATATGAAAATGCGTTCAACGGCATTGAATTTCTCATGCATTAATAAACAAATTTGCAACAATTTTTATTTCAACCCCATTTCAATGGGGTAGGTGGCTCAATGGTATCGAGTCGGCATGTGGATCTTGAAAACCCTGGTTCGATCCTCACAGACGACAAACAATTTTCACCAAATTAAATCTATCCCTGTGGCTCCCCCTCCACTAACATCTTTGGGGGCCGTGATTTGATGGCTGGTAACCGCACTGCACACGAAGAAATATATCACTTACCAAGATCTGCTTAGGTAGAATGCCACACCCAGTAATGGGTAAAAGGCGTGATGATATATTTATTTATTTTTATTTAACAAAAACACATTTCGCGCACATTTTTAATTCAAACTTTGACACAAAATATATTTCATTTATAAACAACATTAATTATAAAATTTTAGACTTAATTAGATGCATGTTTCACGTTAAGTTCATGTTGTAGAAAGTATGA
The DNA here is from genome assembly GCA_947425015.1 of Pterostichus niger. Classification (NCBI taxonomy): domain Eukaryota; kingdom Metazoa; phylum Arthropoda; class Insecta; order Coleoptera; family Carabidae; genus Pterostichus; species Pterostichus niger. The sequence continues at coordinate 2,155,284 of OX380341.1, read as the reverse complement.
AACAAAGAAATCTGCTTAGGCAGAGTGCCACACCCAGTAATGGATAAATGGCGTGATGATATACTTATTTATTTTATTTCAAATTTTCCAGAATCAATATTTTAAAAAGTTGAAGAGATAATACAAATCTGTGCACACTAGTAAATTCCTCGCGTAAAAATACATAGTTATACAAATTTTCATAAAAAAATTCGCATGGACATATTTTTTATTGCAAAAAAATTAAAATGTCAATTTTTTTTGATTATTTTTTAAAGGTTTTTTGGTCTTTCAATCTACTGTTGAAACTGCGGATATATATTTTCAAATTTCGATACATGCTACATTATTAACAGGATTGTTAAATGGTAAATATTAGAAATTTCTCGTACGAATTTATGAATATGTTGATATATTAATATGCATATTAAGGCTCAAATAGTTTGACGAAACGAATGTACGTTCGCGTTAATGATTTGTTAGTAATTTGTCAGGCTTTGATCCCAGTTAAGAGACACGAGTTAAGATTTCTAGCAGACACATTAACCACTCAGCTACAAACTTGCTATCAATATTGTAATCAACGATTAGCTGGTATTTTAAGGCGTTACTAAGTCATTTATTTAAATTACCTACAAACGTCAAATGCAAACTTCAAACCTGTTTTACACTGTGCAATACATCGGATATTATAGTGTGTGATCGCCGGGAACCACAAACACTTTTCTCGTGCACATTTCGTCTGTAAAACACTAGCATTTCAAACAATTATTGCTGAGAACTAACATTTTCTGAATTTCAATTGCTGATATTAACTAAGGACTCTATAATAACAATAGGCAATCATGTAACTATTTCACAATCATTAGAATATATATAGTTTTGTTTATAATATGTAACATATAGTCTTCGTAATATATTTCCGAACAAATATATCAACTCTTTTTTAAAATACTATATTGTAGAAGAGAGTTTTTCAACTTTAAAGTTTAAAATAAAGGAACAATATCCTTGACAATGTAATGCCATAGTTAAATCATACTTTTATACGCATTATAATATCATAATTATTATAAATTCAAACTAATTATACATATTCAGGTGAAAAATTAAATTTTGTATGTATCACGGACGTACTACAGCAGAGTGCCACTGCCAGTAATGGTTGAAAAGCATGATGTATTTATATTTTTGTGAATTTTTGGTTGAACCGGTTCAAAAATAGATTTTTTAAAAATTATGTTTCTATATAGTTTGGAGCACGAGAAATGCACTCGTTCAAACCGCATTTCAATATCTCTTTTAGTTTTTGAGTTATATCGATTTTTGACTTTTTTAAAAACTCAACTTTGAGAGCCCATATCTCGAAAACTAAAAGAGATATTGAAATGCGGTTTGAACGAGCGTATTTCTCGTGCGGTACTTAACTTGTACCGAAATTTTACCATTTTTGAAAATTTTTCAACTTTTTATCAAAATATTTTTTCTCAATATTTCTAAAAGTTGAAGAGATAATGGAAATCTGAAAACACCAGTGAATTCCTTTCGTAAAAATACATAGGTATGCAAATTTTCACATCAAAATTCGCACGGATACATTTTTTATTAGAAAAAATCGAAAATAGGCATTTTTTTGAAATTTCTTAAGGGGTACCCCTTGGCGTTTTTACGGATTTAGGCCATTTTTGGATTTTTTATAATAAAAAATGTATCCGTGCGAATTTTGTTGTAAAAATTTGCATACCTATGTATTTTTACGCGAGGAATTCACTGGTCTTTTCAGATTTTCATTATCTCTTCAACTTTTGGAAATATTGAGAAAGAAAATTTTGAAAAAAAATTGAAAAATTTTCAAATATGGTAAAATTTCGGTATAAGTTAAGTAGCGCACGAGAAATACACTCTTTCAAACCGCATTTCAATATCTCTTTTAGTTTTTGAGATATGGGCTCTCAAAGTTGAGTTTTAAATAAAGTTAAAAATCTAAATAACTCAAAAACTAAAAGAGATATGAAGATGCGCTTTACGCCATTCGATTTCTCGTGCTCTGAACTATATAGAAACATAATTTTCAAAATTTCGATTTTTGAACCGGTTCAACCAAAAATTCACAAAAAATAAACATGCCTTCACCCATTCTGGCAGTGGCACTCTATCGTTGTAGATCTCAGTAAGTAATATATTTATGCATGTGAACTGCAGTTACCAGCCGTCAAATACATGATGTTATTCCTTAATATTTATATAAGCTAAGCAATATCTCATTTCAGTACTATAAATGATTTGAGTTATTTATATTGATGTTGAGTACAGTTCATTTATTTTAATTGTTGTTGTTTCTAATTTAATAAATATTTTAAGAATACATAATAAATACAAAATAACGTGCAAATTCGTCTAAATTTATTCAGCAGCGTCACCACATGTTACATAAATCTCTACAGTGTGTTTCAATCTATTTACAATTAAAATTGTAAAATTTCGATGACATAAATATCGGAAAGTATTTTGTATTATTTTATCTCCGATATCAAAAGTACAAAAGTTCAGGCTGGGTAATAACTAAACTATATGATTTATGATCAAAAACAGAAAACAGGAATTGTACATGACGGTAAATGAATCAGTACTAAAATAAAAATAATAGCAACAAATAAACAAAATATTCTTCGAACGTTATTATTAATTATTTCTGTATTAGAATACAGGATATCCTGAGCATTGATTTTGTACTGTACTTTAATAATAAAATATAATTAAAACAACGTTATATCAAAATTTAATGGATACATGACCAGTAAATTACTTTATAATGACGACTTATTGTTTTCAACTTAAAGATAAAAAACATTTACCGGTTGTTTCAACGCCGATTAAGGGCGACAAACTTTATTTTTTAACTGACAAACGTTATTTAATTGCAACTTAAAATAAAATCATATTGTACAAAAAAGATATATAATTATATCCGTAAATATTAATTTTTCTTGTCAGTTACATAAAATAGTTATTTGTATAACAAATCCAGAATATGTTGAGGGATAAATTATACTTTCTTCACGAACTAAAAAATAAATATATCATTACGCCTTTTACTCATTAAAACTACCCCTGTGGCTCCCCCTCCACTAACATCTTTGAGGGCCGTGATTTGACGGCTGGTAACCGCACGCAAAGAAATATATCACTTAGCAAAATCTGCTATAGCAGAGTGCCACACCCAGTAATGGGTAAAAACCGTGATGATACATTTATTAATTGTGTTAAATGTATTTTTAAACAAGCGCAGGCGATGCTGCCTTCATTTCTTATAGATTCGTTGTTAGAGAAGTAGGCGTAAGATTTACGAAACAGGTGTACAGGAGCGAATGGATAGATGTTTGTTGCGTGATGATGGATTTTGGTTGTGAGGAAAGAAAGAGTTCGTATGGAGGAAGTGTTAATGTGGTCGAAACGAGTATCGTGTGTCAGGATGAGAATGTTGACGGGTTCGTGCTACCCCATTTAATGGGATATAGCGTGATGTTATGTTATTTTTTTTATGAGAAAAAGAATATGAAATCAGTTTAAAAAAGCGGAAATTGTACTTTTCGGAGACACCAGGAATGTTATTTTTCCGACAAACAATTTTCACCAATTTAAATCTACCCATGTGGCTCCCCCTCCACTAACATCTTTGGGGGCTGTGATTAGACGGCTGGTAACCGCACTTCACACGAAAAAATATATCACTTACCGAGATCTGCTTAGGCAGAATACCACACCCAGTAATGGGTAAAAGGCGTGATGATATATTTATTTATTTATTTATTTTTTGTTATTGGAAACAATTTAGAAAGTAAAATAAACGCTTATTACTCGAGAAACGATAACTGTCCGCTGTCAAATGACTGCTGAAATAACATACTTTCCGCCATGGTCATATAAAAAATAATTCATGAACTTTGATGGTGAAATTATTGTTAACATGTTCTGAATTAACTTAAATATTTAGAACCGTACAAATAAAATGTTAACTACCCGTTATGAGTTAGTCATACTGAAGGCTGCACAAAAAAGTCTTGCATTTATGGAGTTCCTTCCCGTACAGTATTAGTTCAACGACGCTCCGTTCTTTGTCGCCACAATCACCTCAAACCAGGTCAATGAAATGAAAATCAGCTGTTAGTGTTGAGCCCGGTTTCACTGCTCTTTACCTAATTGTCGCGAATTAATGACGGTTATAAATTACTGTTAATTATAATTCGTAGCGCCACAAAGTTCCGTTAGGCTCGCCGCAGCCGATCTCCCCAGATCCGATCAGTGATTGGGTCACATTTGTAAAAATATGCGGCTTTGAGGAAATACCGACACACGGCAAGCAGAGACGGGGAAATTAATAATCTTATGTGTCGCACTAAACACATATTAGAGTAATATATTGCACTGGATAACTGTATGTTTCATGTAGGGACTAGTCTACCTAGTCAGTTGTTAGTATGGAGTTATGAGACTGCTAGATTTAGCTTTTAGCAAAGCTGTTAGCAACCAAAACATATTCTACATATATAGGCTGTAATTAAACCTGTGGAACAAAATTTAAGGGTTTACTGAGAATTGAATTAAAAATATACAGGGTGTTTTACAACTTAGAGCAAAAAATTAAAGGGTATATTCTGTACGACGTGCTGATCATGAAACAAAAAGATTTTTTTTAAATTCGAAAAATTAAGGGTGTTAACCTAAAACATTTTTTGTAGTACTGCACTGGATTCGCTTTCCTATTAAACACAAACAATGAAGTAGGTATCAACTACGAAAGAATAATTACACAATTCAATTATTAGCAGTTATTTATAATATAATTTTATTTAATTAATAACTTTATCATCATCCACCCAGTGGCAGTGGCAACGAAAAATTTTGGACTGGGAAACATGGAAAATAGTTTCATGATCAGCACGTCGTACAGAATATACCCTTTAATTTTTTGCTCTAAGTCGTGAAACACCCTGTATACGCGTGAATTTAACATATGTGGCCTATTTTTTATTTATAAATGATACACGTATCACCGCAAGTGGCATCAACTTTCTTATTTTAAATGAAACACCTGTATATTCGTTAATTTTACGTAAAATTCTGAATACAATGTGCCACAAGTCAAATTTAGTAAAAAATAGTACAAAAAATCTAATTTTCGTAACACATGCACAAGAAACACGTTCTTATTCCCTCATTTTAGAGAGAGAAACACTACTTTTCTCCTCTAGGGAGAGAAACACTACTTTTCTCCTCTAGGGAGAGAAACACTACTTTTCTCCTCTAGGGAGAGAAACATAATGTTTCTCTCCCTAGGTTGCATGTTTCTTTCCCTTGGGACTACGATTATTAGCTGTTTGCGACGTTTCCTAGGTAACTAGTTACGCAACCCATATTTGACATTTATCCCGATAAGACGGTAATTTTTGTGCACTTGTTACGAGAAGTATAATATGCTTCACGGGAGGGCGCGATTATATCTTGTGTCCCTCCCTTGATGCATAACATACTATAAAACAACAAAAGTTAACTGTGGCAACAATTGAATCATATAATTTAGGGAGTTCATACTTATTACAATATAACATATCGAATGTAAAATTGAAGTATGTAAAGTGCCGGTTTATGCTGAGGGATCAATTATATTTTCTTCACGATCTAAAAAAAAAATTGCACTTCCCCGTAGCAGATTTTGGTATGTGATATATTTCTTCGCGAGAATTGCGGTTACTCACCGTCAAATAATAGCCCCCAAAGATGTTAGTAACAGGGGAGCCACAGGGGTAATTTTGACGTGGTGAAAATTGTTTGTCGGTTATGGGAATCAAACCCGGATTGTCAAATCCACAATCCGATTTAATATCATTAAAATAATCTTACAGTTTATTTACTTTTCTTTATGAATTAACTGATAGCAATGCATATTTTTAATTATTTGCCAGGAAAAGTATTTAAACTTCATTCATATATTTTTCTAAATGATAAAGTAGATTATGTATGTGACTACAATTATAGACGTGCTCTGTTGTTTGATATTTTAAAAGCGTTAATTAATATCAATTACGACTTTCTAGAACTATAAATTATTTTCAATTTAAATGAAGTATCATAATGGAAAAATAGTGGAAAATAGTGGAGGGTCCTATTATTTGTTTTAAGGTTTAATATTACCCTCATGATTATAAACAAATGATTCAATTTTAAAGATTAATTTAGATTTCTATATTTAGTCTTTCAGTTAGTGTGAGATCTAAGGAATATTATAGAAAATTATAGTAATTTATGTGCAAAAACAGGCACTATAAAATAAACAGTAAAACAAAATAATAGATAAAAATCACAAGAGTAATCAGTGCTCACTAATTATAATCTAATAAACAAGCATCACCAGAAATGTCTCATTAGTTCATCCGCTACAAAAACATGATCGTTTTGTCCAGGAAATCATCAACCTATAACCGTCAGTCGATACCGCATTATTTTTTTACAATTTCACTTTATTTCTCTTGCTTTTCTCGGCAATTGGTACCGCTCTTCTTAAAAAATGTATAACTTTTATTCACTCAATTATTAATCGAAAACAAATCAATAGTTATTTGTGTATTAAGAGCGTAAAGTGATTCTTTGTTACTCGAACACGGTAATTGCAGCGCGAGCCGAAGGCGAGAGCTGCAATAGGGTAAGAGAAACAAAGATACTTTACGCTCGTGATACACACATATTTTTTTCTACGATTGCATTTTAAAATGATTAAAAAACGTACACGTAATGAAAATAAATTCATTCTGTCAACTGTCTATATAACAAGTTTATGTTTTGTTTATATCCCTGGTAACTATTGAAATAAACGCGCATTTAATATCTTTTTCGCGCGTTGCCATTGAAAACGCGCGCATTTAACGTCTTTTTCGCGCGTTGCCATTGGAGACACGCAAAAAAGATATTTTTCGATTGTTCCACAGAAAACGGCAACTTTACGATGACAAATGAGAGCGTAATTGTCAACTGTTCATAGCAATCGTAGAAAAACAGAATTTTCTAGAATATTTTTGTTTTTAGTTCATCGTAATATATATTGGTACTAGAGTTCTTTACAAAATAGTATAAAATACAGAACACACTAAGTCCTTGCGAAAAAATAAATAATGAGTAACTATTTTTTGTTCAACTATAAAACGTACATAAATTTGTTTAGAGAATAATGTTTATATAAAACAGATACAAAATTTGAAGCATTATCTCAAAAATAATGTCTGTAGGTTCGAAACAAGAAAAATAACATTTTTGTCTCTAGGCCAGTTGATAACGCCGAAGCCGTGTTCGGTGGACGGCGTACGCGGGACGTGTATGTTCGTGTGGGAGTGTATCAAGAGTGAGGGCCGTCACGTGGGCATGTGCGTGGACACGTTCATGTTCGGATCGTGTTGTGCGCACGATCACCACGTCCCTGACGCTGTGGCGCAGGCCTCCACACACCAGGATGGTCCTAGCTTACTCTATACTGACCCGGGACAACAGCATCTTCATGAGGCTGTTCAAAGGTGAGTTATGAATCACGAACAAATTTTATAAAAATTATAATAATTGTTACTTTTATAAAAATAAATATATCGTCACGCATTTTACCCATTATTGGATGTGACAATCTGTAATAGCAGATCTCGATAAGTGATATATTTATAGGCGTAAAGCTGTCAAATCACGGTCCTCAAAGATGTTAGTGGAGGAGGAGACATACGGGTACTTTTTATGTGGTGAAAATTGTTTGTCGGTTATGGGAATTAAACCCGAATTCTCAAAACCACTAAACCATCTACTCCATAAATTATTTCTTATCAACAGAGTAGTTCAATTATTCCGAAATGAAATTCGTTTATTCTCAATTTCATCAATATTTCAGTTGACATACGTATTTTATTTGTTTCACTTAAATCAGTATAGTTAAATTAAACTTCATGTATTTAGCCGACAAACAATTTTCACCAATTTAAATCTACCCCTGTGGCTCCTCCACCACTAATATCTTTGGGGGCTGTGATTTGACGGCTGGTAACCGCACTTCGCGCGAAAAAATATATCACTTACCGAGATCTGCTTACGGCAGAGTACCACACCTAGTACTGGGTAAAAGGCGTGATGATACATTTAATTTTTATTTATGTATTTAGCTAATGAAATAACTTAGTGATTTGGCAAATATGATACGCCTAATACACCATGTTAAAAGTGATCGCAGTGCTGTGAAGTATTTATGGTTGCAGTTAGAAATATCATCTTGCTTCTTGAATTTTCTAAGTTGTTTACTTAGATATTAATTTATATTTTAAAATTGCCATTAGTTAAAGCAGTGGTTTCCAAACTTTTTCTCTCAGCGGACCCTTTTTTCCGTAAAAAATTGTCGCGCCCCCCTCGTTTTTTATAACAGCCTAACTTCAAAAATTGTAAATAATTTATTTTATAGAATACAAAAAAAGTACTATAAATATTGTTATTATATAAGATATTTGTTAGAACAAATATTTTTCTTAACCTAAAATTATATTTATGACAACATAATAATAGAACAAAATAATGTAACAACATTTATAAACATAAAATTGCAATAAGATTGTAAATTATATTTAATTTAAATTAGGCATAATTAATACAATATAATCATAATTTTTGAGTGTGCTGAATGGACGCTTGTTTTTCAGTTTCTAGAACCGGGGAATCATTGAAGATATCGCCACTCGCAATTCTTTTTCAACGAATAATCGAGTTCGATATTTTGTCTTTAAAACAGCTACAGCGGAAAAGCCTGTTTCACACAAATAAGTTGTTACGAAAAGTAACAAAATTTCTAAGGCTTTGTTTGTTAAACTAGGGATATTTTACTGCGAGCGCGAGTTAGAAACACGTGTGTGTTATAAGCCTCAATTATATTTTTATATAGCGCGCCCCCCTTGAAACAATCTCGCGCCCCCTCATGGGGGCGCGCCCCACTGTTTGGAAACCACTGAGTTAAAGAGTATCTAAATATATCTGCTGCAGCAGATCTTTACAAATAGCATTTCTAAACCCTTTTCAATTAATGTACCCCTTGTCAATTTGTAATTTTTTTGTTACGTACGTTAAAATCACTAATGTAAGTAGCTGTTGTAGATGTTTTGAAGGTTTGTTTTATATTTGTTTGTGTGTCTATGTTTCAGTTCTCGTCCGCAACACGTGACGCAGCGTCCGGGCGGTGGTTCTAGTTATCCACCGCGACCGGGGAGCGGCGTTAGTAATCAGAAGCCGCCGATGCGCCCTACACAGCCGCCCCGATCCACCGCGACGCTCGGGGCGGCGTCGCCGCATACCAAACCTACATCGTGGCATCAGGTACGAGTTTCATACATAGCTGGCACTACGTACATTGAAAAGACTGAACATTTGTCTTTGTTAATCTATGAAATTTAATTTTGTACTTTTGTAAAAGTTATATAATTGTTATGCGTGTATCTTTTAGATTTTGAGATATTGTTAAAAAACTGTATTTTAAAGAAAATTGTGGATAAAAATGTTTAAATAAAAGCTTGTTGAAAATTTGTTTATAAGTCAATTGAAGCACGAGAAATACTGCTGACCGCATCTTCATATCTTGTTTAGTTTTTAAGATATAGCCTGAGGAAATTAGAATTTTTCTAAAAATACATCCAATTATATGTATTCGTTTCTATCTGCTCCTATATCTCAAAAACTTGATTTAATTCGGATCTGCCATTTACACCATTCGATATCTCATCGTTTTCTGTATAAGTATGAATGTTTATATTGATTTTAATTAATGGATAAATCTTTTATGATTGAAAATGTGAAATGTCGTTTATTAATTCGGGAAAAAATCAACCTCTCGCAAGCTGTATCACAAAACTTATGCAAAATTTGAAGTTTTACTCAACGGCATTGAATTCCTCGTGTTTGAATTAACTTATATTAAAATTTTCAGCCATTTTCAAGGAATTTCATTTTTTGAAAATTTCTTAAGGGGTACCCCTTGAGTTTTTTTCAAGTTTAAGCCATTTTTAGACTATTTTCCCTAAAACCATTTTCTCGTATGAATATTTTAATGAAAATTTACATACATATGTATTTCGACCCGCTGAATTCAATAGTGAAGTTTTAAAGTGTGTATGTCTTATAGTTTTTGAAATATTGGCAAAAAACTGTTGTTTAACAAAAATTATGAAAATTTTAATATTGCTGAAAATTTGTTTATAAGTCAATTGAAGCATGATAAATTCATTGCCGTTCAGATTATTTTCATATCTTGTTCAGTTTTTGAGATATAGCCTCAGGAAATTAGAATTTTTCTCAAATTTTATCCTATTTTAAATATTCCAGTTTAATCGCTCCTATATCTTAAAAACTAGATTTGGTACGTATCTGAAGTTTTCACCATTCGATTCCTCATAGTTTTGTGTATCAGTATAAATAATTATATTAATATCAGTTAATGGATATATCTTTTATGATACAAAATATGAAATGATGTTTAATAATTTTTCATATATTTTCTTTTATTATCTCAAAAGCTAAACAAAATATGAAGATACGTTTAATGGCACTAAACTTCTCATTCTCTAATTGACTTATAAACAAAGTTTCAGCAATTTTCATTTTTTGAAAAGTTCTTATGAGCCCTTGGTTTTTTTTCAATTTTAGAGCATTTTTAGACGGTTTTTTCTGTCCTTTCTCGTTCAAATTTGTAATGAACATTTACATATATATATATATATATATATATATATATATATATATATATATATATATATATATATATGTATGATAATAATAGACACCCAGAATGTATCTATCTTGTAGAGATGGGCGAATATCATCCGCGAATAGTCGAATGCCGCGAATATTGACATTATTCAATATTCGCGATTTTCGAATATTAACGTCAGTATAGCTAACATTCGAATACCTCGAATATCGTGCCATATGTTGACCTCAATTTGAAGTTTTCGTCTTTTTCTTTTTTGTTTGTACTTTTTGTTTTATTTTTATTTTATCTTAACAATTTCATTGAAATAATGAAAAGGACAATTAGATAATTATTAATAATTTTAGGAATATTCGAGGTACTCGAATATTCGAGATCTGATTAATATTCGTATTCGATAAATTTGATATTCGCCCATCTCTACTATTTTGTCTAGACTTAAATACGGTCCTGATGATTTTTAAATGTGGTACAAGACTTACGTTGATCATGTTGTTTCTCTCATTTACATTACAATATTCATCTAGAAAACATATACGTACGTATAATCTACCTAAGTCAGTGTTTGTACTATAATATATGCACGTATATATGCTCAAAGTGTTACCAATATCGAGTTACCATAATTTCAATATAATCATTAAACCTTTTACTTTTATTGACAACCTCAAAATTAACTCAATTCCCTATCACATAGTCGAGTATAATTACTTTTATAATAAAATGCAAATTTCCTATAATTCAATTTCCATAACTTACATGTCTTGATAAAAACCTAATTAAAAATGTGTGTAGGTAACCGGGCAACCAGAGGTCCCGACTTCCTACAACCAGAACTCGATACCCAGTGGTTCTAAACCGTCGGTAACTCACTGGCAAATCACGACTGAGCCTGGCTTTATCACCAGAACGAAAACGAAACCGGGAATGATGAATGGAGTGGGAAGTAAGCCGTATAAACCGAAACCGACGAAGAAACCGACTTTTTACAGCACGACGAATAGGAATACGGTTAGGGATACCGTCGTCTCAACTGCTAGGCCGCCAATTACTTTTCCTTCCACCACTACGAGGTAAGAAACTTCATTGTGACAATAAAAATACGAATTTCTTTAAGATCTCTTGCATCATTTCTGCTGCCAAAAGTTTCTAAGTTATTTTAGAAAAATTAATAATTCAGATTTCAAAATAAATATATCATTTCACCTTTTACCCATTACTAGGTCTGGTATTCTGCCGTAGCTGATCTCGAAATATATCACTTATCGAGATCTGCTACGGCAAGTGCCACACCCAGTAATGGATAAAAAGCGTGATGATATATTTATTTTTAAAACAAAATCAGTAATTAGAAATGTCAAATTATATATTTCCTCCCCACCACTAATATATTTAGGGGCCGTGATTTGACGGCTGGTAACCGTACTTCACGCAAAAAAATGTATCACTTACCGGAAGAATGCCACACCCAGTAATGGATAAAAAGCGTGATACATTTATTTTTAAATAAAATCAGTAATTAGAAATGTCAAATTATATATTTCCTCCCCCTCCACCAATAACTTTGGGAGCCGTGATTTGACGGCTGGTAGCCGCACTTCACTTACCGAGATCTACTACGGAAATGCCACAGCCAGTAATGGATAAAAAGCTTGATGATATATTTATTTTTAAATAAAATCAGTAATTGGAAATGTCAAATTATATATTTCCTCCCCCTCCACTAATATCTTTGGGGGTCGTGATTTGACGGCTGGTAGCCACACTTCACGCGAAAAAAATATATCACTTACCGAGATCTACTACGGCAAGTGTCACATCTAGTAATGGATAAAAAGCGTGATGATATATTTATTTTTAAAACAAAATCAGTATTTAGAAATGTCAAATTATATATTTCCTCCTCTACACTAATATCTTTGGGGGCCGTGATTTATCGGCTGGTAACCGCATTTCACAGGGGAAAAATATATCAGAGATCTGCTACGGCAAAGTGCCACACCCAATAATGGATAAAAAGCGTGACGATATATTTATTTTTAAATAAAATCAGTAATTAGAAATGTCAAATTATATATTTTCTCCCCTCTACTAATATCTTTAGGGGCCGTAATTTGCCGGCTGGTAACCGCACTTCACGCGAAATAATATATGCTTAGGCAGAGTGCCATACCCAATAATGGGTAAAAGGCGTGATGATATATTTACTTTATTTTTTATATATTTCAAAAAAAGTTTTATTAACAAGAATGGTGACATTTGACATGCACATTAGGCAATTAATGTGTCATATTTTTAATAAAATAAAAAACAAAGTTAAAAGTAAAATATTTCTGTCCGTATTATTTGTTCCCTGTGTTTGGCCACAAACGTTTCTCAACCAAAAACCTTCAATGCCTTGAATCGTCCAGAGACAATCCCTTTATTGTCACACGAGCTCACAAGACAGCGTTTGACGTTTAGCCTGTATCACTTTTTGTCTCCGCAACATTGTAAGTTGACGTTTGATGTGCCTGGAGACGCTCGACGCCCAGCGCCTGACGCTCGACGTCGCTCTGCGCTCTGCACTGCGTCGTCAGGCGTCCTTTCCTTTCTGCAGCCGGTTCCATCATTAGGGAACAAAGGGAAATCCATTTACGGACGCTTTTAACTTACGAATGTGTTGTCCGGAAATGGAGAAATGTAGATGTGGACAAGCTGGTGATTGCGGATTGTTTGTTCCGCAAGAACAGATTTTGTGGGACTGAATATAGGATGATTGAAATGGAAATGGATTTAAAAAAAAGAGGTTTTTGTCTTTTGTTTGATAATGCATGCGGGGTTATTCACATTTGTAAATAAAATAAATAAATATATCATCACGCCTGTTTACCCATTATTTGGGTGTGGCACTCTGACTAAGCAGATCACGATAAGTGATATACCAGCCGACAAATCACGACCCCCAAAGATATTAGTGGAGGGGGAGCCACAGGGGTAGATTTAAATTGGTGAAAATTCACATTTATATTTAAATTAAATTTAAAAGATCGATATTTTAAACTCTTTATTTTAAACAAAGTTCCTAATCAATTTATCTATCTAACAGTTAATATAATTTTCATAATTTGAATTTGAATTTTTCAATATTTTTTGTTATTTTAACATATTAATTTATTATATTTTAGCATGGCCAACTAAATTGAATTGCGCTAACGCTTATTATGGCCGTTTCATTTCATCATTTTGCCGTATACAAATTTGTCGTGAGTTTTTAACAGATTCGTACCTCAAGTAGTGCCATCTAATGATTTTTATTTCAATTAAATGAAAGGGACCACACTGTCAAATTACATAAACAATCTTAAAATATTTAGAAATTAAAGTTAATATAAAATATTAAATAAAACTCTCGGTAAAGTCTCACAAAATTCAGCCTCCGAGTCACCTTATGAGGGCATCGTCAGAGGCTGGCCAGCACAGTTAGTAACTGCTCTTATTAGAGCTCATCAGTATGGTATAACTCACTTCTTCACCTAGAACAAAGTTCACGTGAAGAAGCTGGTGACGAAGAACTGTGCCAGCAGAGAATAAGATCTCTAACAAACGGTAAGATGACATGAGAAGTTCTGTCGAACTAGTAATGCCATCTACCGAAAAAATGAAAAGCTACGCAATAGCAATTTAAATAACAACATTTAATATTTTTTATTAAACCTAGTTTCACCAAGTGCATGGATGACAATTAATTTTGTCTTTGTTGTTGTTTAAAGTTAATATGTTAAATTAAGTGTCATAAGTTGTGAAACACCCTGTATAAAACGTTGTCATTAACAAACCAATCAATTACAGTAATGATAAAGTTACAAAAAACGAGGAATTAGATGAATGTAAAAGAAATAATTTTAATTTCAAAGAAAACCATTTGTGCAATTTACGAGATGTAAACGTTCATACAGATTTGCAGAGATATAATGTATCATAAAAGAATAAATAAATGATTGAAAAGTAAAAACATGTATTTTGCATCAGGTCAGGTGACCTATTTGAATTTGAGAGATAGAGTGATACGTAATCCCTCAAGTGGCGAATTGCCAGTGTGAATCAGCGAGTCGGGAAATGCGGGTAAAATCGGTTTCGTGTCCCCGGTTTGTGTTGACTTAATTTCCTTTCCGCCGTGAAGCCGAACAACGAACGACCAACAACAAAAGTTCAGAGCTTCAGAGCTACAGAGCTACAGAGCTTCGTGTATCGTGTGTCGTTTGCCGTTTGGGCTTTGGACGATGATGAAACGATGTAGGTAATGCTGATATGCGAGAAATATGACCCGACAGCTGATGCGCGAATTCCACATTCAGACAGACAAAAAAAAATATCATCACGCTTTTTACTCATTACTGCGTGTGGCACTTTGTTACGCTAACTAATACATTTTCAGGGGCGGATCCAGGGAGGGAGCCATGGGGGTCATGACCTCCCTCTCCCCTAAGCATGGACTTTTTTTTAATGTTGGCCCTAATACATAATAATGATGTCATTATTTACGATAACTCAATTTGTTAAACAAATTAAATAGAAAATATTATCTAAGAATTCTAAAATAATTAAGAACTATTGTTTGATTTATAATTCTAATAATTAGCAAAAAACCAATATTTTGTGGGGATATTATTTCGACCCGCAGATGGGAGAGGTATTCTATTTATACCTGGTCAAGTATGTGACTACCGACATTTGCACTTAGATTCCAAAGACGATTTAATGTGATTGTAAAAATTATTTAAAGCAGGAATATAATATGAGCAAATACAAATGTTTTTTATATTTAGAAGATGGGCAATACCAGCCCCTCCCCCAACTCCCCGAGACAAAATTCAATCCATGACCCCCCCTAATTCAAGTCTGGATTCGCCCCTGTACATTTAGCGCGTGAAGTATGGTTTCCAGCCGTCAAATCACGGCCTTCAAAAATTTTACTCGTGAGAGGAATTGAACTCGGGTTTTTCAATTTACAGACTGTCACCGACTCCAATAAGTTATGTTTCTTAACTTTAAGCAAGCACATATTTATTTATGTATTTGCTATAGCAAAGTGTCACACCCAGTAATGGGTAAAAGGTGTGACGACAATTTGATTTTAATCTCAATTACAATGTACGAATAAGAGGCCTACATACCGGGTGTAGAAATATGTAACATAGGAAATACAATGGTATTTGTTTAATATGATGATTGTTGCTTCCCTAATTAATTTAGAACAAAAGTGTAAATACAAAATAAAACTGCATCTGAATAACAACCAAACAGAATAATATATTGAAACACTGACAGATGAAAATACATTTGAAATATAATTTATATAAGTTAAGCTAAGTTTAATTTTATTATCAATATCATTTTAAAAATAAATACCTTTAAATTTAAATTAAAAAAGTCTTTTATTGCTTGATGTTCTTATTTTATCATAAAAAGTCAGGATTCATTTGCATAAAAAACAATTGAGCAACAAGTAGATACTCATTAGATGCAGTTAACATTTTTTGTATTTACATTTTTGGTCTAATTTTATTAGAGAAGCAACAATCATTATATTAAAAAAATATAGATATTTTTTTAATTGCACATATTTGACATAAAATCTTTTATTTTTTGTTCTAATCCATAGCAAACTTATTTTTTTTTTAAATAAAAAAATATATAATATTTAAATTTAGATATCTCATTTATGCGAAAAACTAATATAAAAATTCTTAATGTGCTAGACGCAGAATTTAATTCTCTATAACTTTTATTTGCAGCATTTATTTCTAAAATTAAAATAATACCATTTTTCTCAAAGAAAACTGTTAGCAGCTTCATGTAATGTGCCACTTCCGGTTAGTCTATTTTAACCAAAATCTATTATGTTATTTCCATTGATATAGTAGTCTTATATACCAAATTTGGAAAGTTTTAAATTATATTTGAATATAGTTTTTCATGAAAATCTATTACAGGCTTCAAATAAAGTACCACTTCCGGTAGTTGTATAATGACCAAAAAGGGAGGTGCACAACTAGATGTTATAACAGTCGTAAATATAAAGTTTCAATTTTCTACGGCTTACGGTTTTTTAGTTATGTGACCTACATACGTACGTACAGACGGCATGACGAAATTAGTCAAAATGGATTCAGGGAGGGCCAAATTACCTATTTCCGTTGAAATATGAGAACCGAAAATTTTCGCGATTACAATACTTCCTTTACTTCGTACAAGGAAGTAAAAATACCTTTATGTTTCCTATGTTACATATTTCAATGCTACACCCGGTAAATAGTTTATAGTGAAATTTAAATCGCTAAGAGACAGTCATATTTATTGAATATAAGTCAGCGAGATATAACTCGAAAATTCTTAGCTTCATATAAATTTTTATATTCTGTACTTGTATTATTTTATTTTTAATTAATATTAAAGGTAACTTATTAGCGTCAGTACGGTGGTGTGGATAGCGATACGGAATTCGAATCCGGAGATCCCGAGTTCGAATCTCACTCAAGCTAATAATTATATAAACTACTACACTGCGGCTCGGTGAGCGCGGACCCTGTACCGTAATTGGGATTAAGTTCCTGTTGTACAGCGTAACATAAATAAATAAATAAATAAAACTAGATGCCTAATATTTTTTCTGCGGTAGAATACTGATAATAATTGTAGCTTACTTTGAGCAGGAGCCAGCTACTAATCAAGATTCATGTTCATCAGCAAATCCTGAGTCTTGAGATCCATCGAATTTATTTCACAGCACTACCACTTATATATTAATGTTTCTTTTATATACGATACACAAATACGCACAATTACACACATTTTCACCTAATTTACGCACAAAAATATTCACTAAAACATTCACAAAACGTTTAAAACACTACGTTCACTTCAATAGCCCGCACTATAATAAATGAGAATGCCCAGTTTGTCTCTCGTACAAACCAAAACAATTAGGGGGTTTTGCTATAACTTGTCCGTTAACGTAAGATATCATTTATCGATTTATTTCATTTAAAACAAACTAAATGTAAGGTACAAATCTCGAAGCCTTCGGCTACTGTCCGATTATTAACGAATAAACCCGACAAATAAATATTTTATATATGTATATAGGGTGTTTTACAACTTAGAGCAAAAAATTAAAGGGTATATTCTGTACGACGTGCTGATCATGAAACAAAAAGATTTTTTTTTTAATTCTAAAAATTAAGGGTTGTTAACCTAAAACTTTTTTGAAGTACTGCACTGGATTCGCTTTCCTATTAAACACAAACAATGAAGTAGGTATCAATTACGAAAGAATAATTACACAATTCAATTATTAGCAGTTATTTATAATAGAATTTTATTTAATTAATAACTTTAACATAATCATCCACCCAGTGGCAATGGCAACGAAAAAATTTGGACTGGGAAACATGGAAAATAGTTTTGCGATTTAAAAAAAAATTCTTCTTGTTTCACGATCAGCACGTCGTACAGAATATACCCTTTAATTTTTTTGCTCTAAGTTGTGAAACATCCTGTATATATATATAAAATACTGATATTCTGAGTGGTCCATCGGTCTGTATTTTTTTACTCGATTATTTTAAATATTAGCAAAAATTTTTTCAAACAAAATTTATTTTAAATTAAAATGTCCATATATCTGCAATACCACTTTATCTACCAAGTGTTTAATTTTTGCGCAATGATATGAAACTTTATATTTTTAAATACTGCAAATATGTGTGAATTTTAATTTTTTTAAATCTTTGAAAAAATTCTGTAATAATTAAAATAATCGAGTATATACATTTTTTTAAACTTTAAAAAGTTATTTTGGTTTAAAATATTTAAAATTAAATAGATAAACAAAATATTATTTATCTATTATTGAAGTCTAAAATCGAATCAAATGGAATTGGCAAGAACCCTTAATAGATGCATTAAATTTATCCCTCAATTAATCGGCAAAATTCCTATCTTCGTACGTCATCTACATTCATAATTCCTTACATACAAACTCGTCTTATTTTTTATATCTATTCATTTATTCCTAAGTCGTTCACGCAAACCCCCCATTCTCAATTTTATCAATCTTTCATTCGACATATGTCGTACATGTCAAACTCAAACTATTTGAACTGGCAATAATAAAATAAGTCAGCCTAGTAATTAGCGAATATTAATTGTATATTATACACTACGGGATAGAAGTGCATATTTCGCGCGGAGTATAAAATTCAGCACAAAGCAAAGACAAGGGTTAAAAAACATTGGAGTATATATACTATTTTTTGCGATCTTAATATTTAAAACAATTGGATAATATAAAGAAATTAAATAAAGAAATGAACGATTGAAATTTGCTTTTCGTAACACATGCACAAGAAACACGTTCTTATTCCCTGATTTTAGAGAGAGAAATACTGCTTTTCTCCCCTAGGGAGAGAAACATAATGTTTCTCTCCCTAGGTAGAATGTTTCTCTCCCTAGAGACTACGATTATTAGCTGTTTGCGGTGTTTCCTAGGTAACTAGTTACACAACCCATATTTGACATTTGTCCCGATAAGACAGTAATTTTTGTGCGCTTGTTACAAAAAGTATAATATGCTTCACGGGTGGGCGCGATTATCCCTTGTGTGAAGTTGGCAAACCTGGACTTCAGCTCGAGCCTTCGGCCCTCGCTTACGCGGGAATAATCGCTTGTTTCTCTCCCTTGATACATAACATACTATCATTTTTCTTTTCTTAGCAACAGTTTTTTTCAGCGTGTTGAAACATATTATTTCTACCACAAAAACCAACTTTAACGTCCGGTCGTGAAATTTAACGTTTTTTTCCAAATTTACAGCTGACGGACTAGTAAATTTATTAGGGTGTAGTTAGAAGTTATGATTATCAGTTATTATTATTATATTCCTATTGTTGTTTCAGGAGAACAACATCAACAACACGAACAACAACTACAACAACAACATCGCGTCCCGTATCAGCAGACATGATGCCTACATCAACAATATCTCCAAGCACTGCTCGAGCTGGTAAGATCTACATTTAAAATTCTCTTTAATTTTGTTTAAAAATTCAATTAAAACAAAGTATACCATCCCAAGAGGCCCAGTTTTAAAGTGAAAGAATTTCCAAGTTTTTGTAATTAATTTAAATTCGATTAATTGTCGAGTTGTCAACGTATTACAAGATGGCGTCTCTAATGTCATTAATATAAATGTTAAGTTAGAGTTACGGCGTAATTGAGATAAATTAATATGCTTTCCCCGTCTGCGTAATGTTGATGCATGTATGTTCATTTTCTGCGCCAGTGTTGGTAATACTGTATTTATGCATTGTTTCGTATCAAAATATCATTACCATATGACGGCACGAATTATTATGAAATTGAATTTGGCTTTGTGAAATATTCACGAATTATTGGCATTGCGAAATTTGTGTATGTTTTCTCTCGTGATTTGCAATGGTGTATCTGGCATTTTAAAATTAATTAATTATTAACAATACGTAGTATTCGATGCAAATTTGTGTGGATTTTTGTTTGGTTTATTAATATGTAATAAATATTTTACGCAATGGAAAAATTGTGTGATACATGTGTCATTTTGTATTTAAATAAACTATTAATATTTAATTTATTCATGATAATCCTGCAGGATATTAAATATGTAGTTCCTGTAAATATATAGTCAAATTTCATAAATATCTCATTTTGTATTCAATATTACTACAAAACAAAATAAACAGCATTTATTTTTCCTTTATTTATTATTAATTCTGTGATTCAGTTCGACATCGAATATTTTCCCAAATGTTATGTTACGGTTTTATAGTCAAATTAATATGATTCTAATTCAAACTATGGGTAGGTGGCCCAGTGGTATCTTGAGAACCCTGGTTCGATCCCCACAGCCGACAAACAATTTTCACCAATTTAAAAATCTACCCCTGTGGCTCCCTCTCTACTTATATCTTTGAGGGCCGTGATTTGACGGCTGGTAACCGCATTTCACGCGACAAAATATATCACTTACCGAGATCTGCTTAGGTAGAGTGCCACACCCAGTAATGGGTAAAAGGCGTGATGATATATTTATTTATTTATTTTACTAATTCAAACTGTTATATGTCGTGTCGTACGCATGAACAATACATTTTCATATTTACCAGCCATTGTAAACCTCAAACAATTTGTCAAATATGTAGTGCGAAAATAGCTATTTATGAAACTAGTAAGGAAATGAAGGTTATTACCTTACGTATGTGAAATTTGCAGAACGAGGCGTAGCCGAGTTATGTAAACACATAAGTAAGGTAATAAAGTATTTCCTTACTAATTTCATACAATATTTTTTCTACTTCCTTTCTAATAAATGCGAAAGAGCGTTTTTGAAATTATGAAATTTTAACATATTAATGACAGTTATAAATTCAAAAAATAAAAGAATAACACATCAAAATTCGTCTACCAAGATATCTGTTGCTATGTTACTTCATTATTTCACTAGTTAAATAATGCAGTTCATTACCTAACTCAAATAAGTGAAATAGAACGTCTATTTCCTAACGTAAGTAGAAAATAGCTATTTATGAAACTAGTAAGGAAATGAATGTTATTACCTTACGCATGTGAAATTTGCAGAACGAGGCGTAGCCGAGTTATGTAAACACATAAGTAAGGTAATAAACTATTTCCTTACTAGTTTCATACAATATTTTTTCTATTTCCGTTTTAATAAATACGAAAGAGCGTTTTTGAAATTATGAAATTTTGGCATATTAATGACAGTTTCAATTAAAAAAATAAAAGAATAACACATCAGAATTCGTCTACCAAGATATCTGTTGCTATGTTACCTCATTATTTCACTAGTTAAATAATGCAGTTCATTACCTAACTCAAATAAATGAAATAAAACGTCTATTTCCTAACGGAAGTAGAAAAATATTGTAAATTCATCTAATACGAATATTATTATTAATAAATAAAATAGTTATGGATAGCTGTCATTTACTTTATTCCCTCACTTTATGCCCTAGATAAATAATGCAGTTCATTACCTAACTCAAATAAATGAAATAAAACGTCTATTTCCTAACGGAAGTAGTAAATAGCTATTTATGAAACTAGTAAGGAAATGAATGTTATTATCTTACACATGTGAAATTTGCAGAACGAGGCGTAGCCGAGTTATGTGAACACATAAGTAAGGTAATAACCTATTTCCTTACTAATTTCATACAATATTTTTTCTACCGGAAGTAGAAAATAGCTATTTATGAAACTAGTAAGGAAATGAAGGTTATTACCTTACTTATGTGTTTACATAACTCGGCTACGCCTCGTTCTGCAAATTTCACATGCGTTAGGTAATAACCTTCATTTCCTTACTAGTTTCATACAATATTTTTTCTACTTCCGTTCTAATAAATACGAAAGAGAGTTTTTGAAATTATGAAATTTTGATATATTAATGACAGTTATAAATTCAAAAAATAAAAGAATAACACATCAGAATTCGTCTACCAAGATATCTGTTGCTATGTTACCTCATTATTTCACTAGTTAAATAATGCAGTTCATTACCTAACTCAAATAAATGAAATAAAACGTTTATTTCATAACGGAAGTAAAAAAAAGTATATAAACGGACCTTGAAAGTTATTTCCATACAACAAGAAACAATTGTAACCCCCATATGAATCTCGTATTGTCTATCCTCTACTATTCCCCGCTAAACACCAACACCGCCAGACAGAACCTGGAATTTCATTAGCACATCTACGTGTCCGCTTTATCTCCCTCCCGGGTGTCCTGGTGTACCGTCCCCACTGTCACACAGGATGTCAACAATTGCAATCTCACCGCACGGTGATAGTGAATACGACAGTGGACACACTCTAACGCCCCGCGGACAATGTGTGTATTCGTCTGTATGTTTTAGGGTGGGGGAGACAGGAGAATGGACGAGGGTAGCTGGTAATGGGGTAAATTCAAGACAGGGTGTCAATCTTAATTATTCTGCAAGGTGAAGAGATGACCATAAAACAAGATTTATTATACTGTAACTGACAAACAATTTTTACTACCCCTTTGGTGCCGTGATTTGACGGCTGGTAACAGCACTTCATGTGAACAAATATATCACTTACTAGATCTGCTACTAATAATTACAATATTCAAATGGGCATAACATCGTTGATATCCATCGAAAAAAACATTTAAAAAAAAGAGTTTTAAAGTCATCTTTAAGAGAAACAAAAAACCGTAACCGAAAAATACCGAAACCGTAATAAAACCAAGAATTTTAATTTAAAAAACTAACTTTTTTGGAATTCAGTCAATTTTATTTTTTATTATTCAGTCTACGATTCGGCTAACACTTTAGCTTTCTTCAGGACTTTATTATAATTAAATAAATTAACAATAATAAATAATTAATAGAAAATATAAAATACAATAATAAAAAGGATGTTAATTAAAATAATATTCTTACATTTCTTACAAAAAATGTAAGTACCGTCCTTAAGTCCGTCGGTACGGTGGTGTGGATAGCGATACGGAATTCAAATCCGGAGATCTCGAGTTCGAATCTCATTCAAGCTAAAAATTATACAAACTACTACATACACTGTAGCTCGGTGAGTCTGGACCCTGTACTGTAATTGGGATTAAGTTCCTGTTGTACAGCGTAACATAAATAAATAAATAATAATTAATAAATAACATTCATAGAAAAATATTAATAATGATGAAAAACTAAAACTTAGATAATATTTCCAAAAATAGTACATACATACATAACATCACGCTATATCCCATTAAATGGGGCAGCACGAACCCCTGAAACATTCATAGAGCATCAGTGCAGATCAACATTCTCATCTAGACACACGATACTCGTTTCGACCACATTAACACTTTCTCCATACAAACTCTTTCTTTTCTCACAACCAAAATCCATCAACACACAACAAACATTCATCCATTCGCTCCTGTACACTGCGCTTGTTTCTGAAGATGGTCTCCACACAATTGCAGGTAAACACTCGAAACATCTAACCAATGAATCTAAAATCAAGAATCATACGCTTGTCTTCATTCATCATATTTATCCCGCAATTAATTTTCTCCAAACATTCCTATCCTGACACACCACTTTTGCTTCAACCATATTCATAATTCTTTTCATACAAGCTCGTTTATTCTTCACGCTCAGAATCTTGCGCTCACGCAACAACCCTTCAATCATATTCATCCACTTGTTCCTAGGCCGTCCACGCAAACTTTCACCCTCAATTTCACCAACATACACCTGTTTCACCAATCTGTCATTCGACATACGTTCTACATGACCAAACCATCTCAACTGACTTATTCCCACTCTTCTTACAACATTCTTCCCAATCTCACATTCATCATACACCAATGTAACGATAACAAAATCGAAATTGTACTAATATAAAATCCGTTAACCGTAATCGAACCCCAAAATTTTAAATTTTTCAGTTGAAATTTAATGTCATTTTTTAATTCACCCAGCACCTAACATATAGTATAATAATTATTTAGTCATTTGTTTAGTGGCTACAATTTTGGAAATAATATTTTCATTATAAAAATATATCTTATCGCTGGACAGTTCCAGCAATTTATTGTCACTTCTCTGGCGTTTAGCTATTTCCACCGTCTGGCTTCGGCCTTCGCCGAGGTCAGAGCAAAAGTGAGAAAACCAGGCCGGAAGTAAGATAAAGACAACTGTAGTACAGAGAGAAACACCAGATGGAAAATGAAACAATGATAGAATGAAACACAAAGCAGGAATATGAAACATTGGAGATGAACTAAATGTAGCTAGATTAGATTTTTGTAAAGTGTAATATAAGGACTGATGATGAGATATGAAAATGTTTGTGGAATATTTCTGCATATTTACGTTGATATTAATGTTTTCTTGCTCTTTGATATTCTTTTTTTTTATTGTAAATTTTACCTGTTCGCTGTTGCCAAGTCCTTGCATTATTTTTCGTATTTTTACGAACAAGAATAATAACTTTATTTTTATATTTCTGCATTTTATGAAAAGAATAACTCAGTATATGTATACGGTACACATTTTAATTTATTTTGTTAAAAAGATGAAAAATAAAGACCCAACGAATTTTCATAAAATTAGTACACATAAAACAATATTTTAAACCACATTTTGAAAATTCAAGTAGAATATTTTAGAAACAAATTGGAAGATTTAAACCTGGTACTTTTTATCTAATATAAATATTTATATTGATTTTACTTAATGTATTAGTTATTTACGTAAAAAGTCAGGAAAGTGTTCATTTACAGGATGAGTAGATAGTTTTGAAACAGTTTAAGAATCCTGTAAGACGCTTTACTGACGTGTTACGTATAACATTTTACCTGAAACTTATAAACAAATAATACATATTTCAAATTAATTTAAATTAAAAGAAATATTTGACTTACATATTCAGTCAGTATTTTATGTTGCTAAGTAAACTAGACACTCACGTTTGTTTCATTACCTGCTTAGGCAGGCAATATGTTATTTTCCTGACTAGGCATGCAAAGTAAAGCTGTCCTGAGTCTTAAAGCTTAAGCAAATGTTTATTTTCCTGTCAGTTTCAGGTAAAAATATTTTGTGATACAAAATATGGAATAATGTTGAATGATTTAGTAAAAATCAATTTTCTGCAGGCTGTATCTCAAAATCTAAGCAAGTTAGGAAGATTCTCTCAACGGCATTGGATTCCTCGTATTCGAATTGACTTATAAACAAATTTTCATCCATTTTCAGAGATTTTGATTTTTTGGAAATTTCTTAAGGGGTACCCCTTGAGTTTTTTTCGATTTTAGGCCATTTTTAGATTATTTTTCCTAAAATCTTTTCTAGTACAAATATTTTAATGAAAATTTACATACATATGTATTTCGATCTGCTGAATCCAATGCTGTAGTTTTCAAGTGCGAATGTTGTCTAATTTTTGGGATATTGTTAAAAAACTGTTTTTTGACAACATTTTAGGCAAAAATTTTGAAAATTTTTAAATCTCTGAAAATTTATTTATAAGTCAATTGAAGCACGAAAAACTCATTGCCGTTGAGCGCATCTTCATATCTTGTTTAGTTTTTGAGATATAACCTCAAGAAAGTAGGATTTTTCTTTAAATTCATTCAATTTTTAATATTCTTCTCCAACTGCTCTTAATATCTCAAAAACTAGACTAGTAAAATTTAAATCAACATAAAATTTATAAGCAAGTAATCAGGTTGATATGTTCATATATAATATAACAAGTAGTATGAAAATTGCTGAAAATATATTGACATAAATTATGAGTTGTTATGGAAATGGAAACATAACGAGTGTGAAGCACGAGTTGTGTTTCCTTTTTCCGTAACAACGAATGTATATTTATGTTAAAATATTATCTGTCAATTTTCATACTACGAGTTGTATTCGGCTTGAGAATTTACCAAACAAGAGTTAATTAACAAGAATAGTTAGGTATTTATTTACTAATTACAGTTATGAAAATTTTGAATATGAAATGTACGCTGAACAAATGTAGAATTGACGTTTATGAAAATATTGAAAATATCATTTATTTTTATTCGTAACCAAGGATATTAATAACAGTGGTATTTCCGATATCAATTTCACTAGTGATGATTTTTCCGACGAAATGTACATTTCATTGGTTCATTTTCAAACAAATTCGTGATCCTATTGGTTGATAGTGACGTGTGGTGAATTCTCAAACAAATACGATTGATTACAAATGGCTTATATTAAACTATAAGCTACAGTAATTGGGATTAAGTTCCTGTTATGCATATTAAATCTTTAATAAACATAAAAACATCTGTAGTACTAAAACAAACAATTTATGCTAATAACCCCAAAAACAACAAACCTACATATCCCTAAAGTCCTCCCCATGCAGTCATCATCTCGTCTTCCACCAGCTTTTTTCCGTTTTCTCTCCCTAACCACATTTAACTTCACACCACATTGTAACATTTCTCCTGTTGCGAACTTCATGTGGTTGTTTATACCATGTCGGTATGTACGGTATGAAACACAGGGTTGTACTTAGGGGATATCCACAAATTTATGGATAATATAATTAAATATATTATTACTATATTTATGCGCGTAAAGTGCGGTTACCAACTGTCAAGTTATGATCTCCAAAGATATTAGTGGTGGAGGAGCCCCACAGGAAATTTGAATCTGATGAAAACGTTAGAAAAACATTTGAAGTCTGTTGGCTTTAGACCGTTCTTCGAAACGTCTATTTTAACTCATCAAAATAGAGTTCGTTCTAGCTTAGGAAAATTTAATTTTTTTGCAATAAGTCGTTTTGATTTTCATAAAATATTTGTTATCACCCCGCCCCCGCCTTGAGTGCGGCACTGACTGTAGTGGACGTGTTTGTATGTTACAGGATGCGGGCTGCCGCCCCTGTTCCCGCAACCACAGACAAGGATCGTCGGAGGACGAAACGCACCCTTCGGGAGGTGGCCATGGCAGGTCAGTATGGAACTAACAACTGTCGTTTGTTTAAACGCAGTGTTGGATTAAGGATGTGTGTGGTGATGAATGGTGCTGGTCAGATTTTTACTTGAATTAATTTCCAAATTTTAAACTTCAATTTACGTGTAAAGGCCGGCATTTTACTCTTTCAACAAAGTTCCTAATAATTTTATATGAATAAAGAACGTAGACACTTGATGTAGTTTCACAAAATTATTTATGAATAAATAATTTTGTGAAACTACATCAAGTGTCTACGCTCTTTATTCATATTCATAATGTTTCACCAAGTGCCAACGGCTCATACTTTTGATATTAATAATTTTATATGTTTAACGAACAAAATATAGTACATACAAAATTACAATTAATGCAAATTTTATAATTTAAACTATAATTTTGATAAAAACGACTTTTACCCATTACTGAGTGTGGAACTTTTCGTATACTTGTTATTCTTGCATAAGAAACAATTGAGCAACAAGTAGATACTCATTACATGCAGTTAACATTTTGTGTATTCACACTTTTGGTCTAATTTAATTTGGGAAGCAACATTCATTATATATATACCATTGTATTTCCTATGTTACATATTTAAATTCTACACCCGGTATATATTTTTTCACTACCATATCAAAAAGTAAAATTTTTAGAACGAAATTATAAATTTAGATAAGATTTATTACTCTCTTGACAGATGTCACTAAATCATACCATTGTTTTTTAGTTGCCATAGATATAGCTTTATTTTTCTTCCCTAAAGAAAAAAACTCAACTTTTTCTATACGTTTCACTTCATTTAATTAAGGTAGAAAATGTAACTTTTTGACAGGGTCGTCAAAAAAGTATTATTGTACCTAAAAGGAACAGAATAACGTTCGTAAATGTTAACCTTTTTTGACAGTCGTAGAAAGGATAATTTATGAACTGTAGTAAAAGTACTTCTGAAAATTCAGTAGTTTTAATTTAATTAATTAATTATATTATTAAATAGAGAGAAATAATAGTTTTTACATTTTGTTTAATTTACAGAAGTCTAGAACAATATTTGAATTCTTATAAATATTATCTCCGCGATATTTTAATATTTAGTATCTGCCTGAGGCTACATGTAAATAAAGCTATTCTATATCTACCATTTGAAAGCTTTCATAAATATTTAAATTAAAATTTTGCAGGAATTGTAACTACGCATATATATTTAAATGGGTAATTTTCCATAATATTAAGAACGAATTTCATTAGCCAGAAGGTCTGTATTTATAATTTGGGTTTAGTACTTTCCCTTGAATAAATAATTTTAAATTTTGTTACAAACTCAGAAATAATTATTGTATATTTTATTAATTAACATAAAATGAAAAAACATCTTTCAGTCTTCGGTAGGTATCTTATTTTAAGAATATCAAACAAAAATTGTTAATATTCTGCAGAAGTAACTAATTAAAAATATGGTTTCAATCACAATTTTAATCTACTGTTATGTAAAATAAATACATTGATAATTGCAAGACAAAATTAAAATTTAATACAATCTGCAATTTCAGAGCTCACAGAAAACAAAATTTTAAGCTTAAGTGGTATCTTGAGAACTCTGGTTCAATCCCCACAGCCGATAAACAATTTTCACTAAATTAAATCTACCCTTGTGTCTTTCCCTTCACTAACATCTATTGGAACCATGATTTGACGACTGGTTTTTGCGAAGAAATATATTACTTATCAAGAACTGCGACGGCAATTCCACACACAGTAATGGGAAAAAGACGTGGTTATATATTTATTTATTTTTATTTGTAAAAGAAACTATTAAAATATAATAATAAAAACGCCTCCTAATTTTTAATATTCATAACAAAATGACGGTAGTATGAAAAGTATGACTTTCTCCTCTTAGTTGAGGCAAGAAAATTTTACTTTCTGATAGGGACATAAATAAAAAATGTAGGTTCATTTGACAGTTTGTTTGACAGCAGAAAAGTTAAGTACATTTTTGATAACATCATTATTAAGTCCATCCAATTATAATGTTAATTAGTACATCATTGACTTCCTCAATCGGTTTTGTTTCCTGAAAGTTTTATGGATGATTTATCGCCAAGCATAAAAATATTTCTTCTCTTTAATTCTACGTCAAGGACAAGGCCACAGATGTTGGTCCGTGCTCGGTGACGCTTTCCATAAAAATATCCATAATCTCTTTGGATTTTCCCGGTGCGAATCCTTTCGTTTTCCATACAATTGAATTCCCGATGCAATACAGATTTGGCTGAGTTACGGTAACGGCTATCAAATGCGGGAAACGCCAATAAAACGTATATATTTTTTTCAAGTTGATATCTCTTAATTTGTTCGCTTTTTCAAATTGCATCCCTTGCTTCGCGCCATGTATCAACCATGGACGGCGGAGTAGGATTTTCTTTTAGGGGGCAGGATGACAGGGAGACAGGATAGTAATAAGGAGGAAAACTTTTTTTATCTTTTAGAAGATAACGATAATCATTTAGGGATAATTAAAATAGAAAATAACTGTAATTTAAACTGATATACAGGGTGTTAAAAACGGGAAAAAAATTTGATATGCTGATTCTCAATAAAATTAAGGATGTTTTTTATATTATTGGTTTGATAGTTATTTTTAATATTTTGATAATGAAATTATAATTAGGGGTAGGTGGCTCAGTGGTATCGAGTCGGCCTGTGGATCTTGAGAACCCTGGTTCGATCCCCACAGCCGACAAACAATTTTCACCAATTTAAAAAAATCTACCCCTGTGGCTCCCTCTCCACTAATATCTTTGAGGGCCGTGATTTGACGGCTGGTAACCGCATTTCACGCGACAAAATATATCACTTACCGAGATCTGCTTAGGCAGAGTGCCACACCCAGTAATGGGTAAAAGGCGTGATGATATATTTATATTTATTTATTTATTTATAATTATAAACACTACAATTGTCAAAAAATATATCACTTACCGAGATCTGCTTCGGCAGAGTGCCACACCCAGTAATGGGTAAAAGGCGTGATGATATATATATATATATATATATATATATTTATTTATTTTACAATTGTCAATTTATTCATTATACAACATCAGATAAATATTTTTGAGTTTACATATCAAAATGTATGTACCGCCGTAGTAGATCTCGGTACATGATATATTTCTTCGCGTAAAGTGCAGTCAAATCACGGCCCCGAAAGTTGTTTGATAGATAAATTTACAAACTCTGGAAATAAATTTTGATAATTTTTGGAAAATGTAATGTATCCTTAGGCTATATTTAAAAAGTAGGCAGTGAGCAATTACCAGGCATCAAACCACGCCCTATAAAGATAATAGCGGTTAATTAATACTGCAAAATGAAGACGATAAATTAAGATTTTTGTTATAAAACATCTAAGCTGATAATTACTAAAGACGTCTGTCCTCCTTAATGCGTCCCTGGACAAACTGTATCAGAGAGTCTGTTCTGTGCTCTTAGCGAATTTCGCCCGCATCTTGGGGCCGTAAATCACAGGGCCGCACTGCGAAGGCCAGATAATTTTTATGCCGGCCGAGAATTTATTACCCCAATTTATTGATATTGAATTTTTTTTTGCAAGTTGTGCGTCTGACGTTTGCATATTAGTATCCCAGTGTGCTGTGAGATTTACTGTGTTTTATATTTTGTTCGCTGTGTGGCGGTAGTGGTGTTTCTTTATTCTTTTTTATTTGTTCGATGTTTAGGTGTCTGTGAGAAGGACGTCGTTTTTCGGATTTTCTTCGACGCATCGCTGCGGAGGAGCTGTTCTTAATGAGAATTGGATTGCTACTGCTGGACATTGTGTTGATGAGTGAGTATTGCATTTTCTTCCGCTTTTGTCTTAATCAATTGTATTACTGTCTTATTCTCAACAACGAAAAGTAATAATCTAGCTAAGAAGAACAAAGAAAAATCAAATTAACAACAAAGACAAAATTAATTGTCGTCCATACATTTGGTGTAACTAGGTTTAATAAAAAATATAAAATAAACACTTGGCTAAGTCTCACAAAATTCAGCCTCCAAGTCACCTTATGAGGGCATCATCAGAGGCTGGCCAGCACAGTTCTTATTCTCTGCTAGCACAGTTCTTCGTCACCAGCTTCTTCACGTAAACTTTGTTTTAGGTGAAGAAGTGGGTTATACCATACTGATGAGCTCTAATAAGAGTGAAACGCGTCTATGGTTACTAACTGTGCTGGCCAGCCTCTGACGATGCCCTCATAAGGTGACTTGGAGGCTGAATTTTGTGAGACTTAGACAAGTGTTTAGTTTTTATAAAAATAAAATTAATAAATATATCATTACTGGGTTTGGCTCTCTGCTGTAGCAGATCTCGGTAAGTGATATATTTATGCGCTTGAAGTTTGGTTACCAGCCGTCATATCACGGTCTGCTAAGATGTTTGTGGAGGGGAAAACACAGAGTAATTTTAATGTAACGAAGATGACCAGAAGATTGGATTTTAACACGTAAAATAATATTTTTATAATTTCTTGCTTCCCTTATTATTTTAGAGAAAAATGCTTCAAATAAATGTTGTAGAGCATAAAATTATACATTTAAATCAATAAACAGCATTAATTTTGCATAGTTTATAACGCCACCAACCCTGAAAGATGGTAAAAGCAAGAATCGCCATAAATGAAATTAACCCAATACCCGCCGCAATTCAATGATCAATAAAAGCATACCTTTTCAGTAAAAATATCTTTAATTGAGTTCTAAAAAACAAGTTTTTGATAATAAAAGTTATACATACTTAAGTGTTAAAATATATCTGACCTTGAAATATAATTGTTAAAAACACCGAAATTAAGTAACTTTAAATATTTTTAAAATTATTGGTTTTGCAAATATTTGAAAATTGGCTGTGACTGGCTGTCATAACATAACTAATTAATATATTCATTAAAAAAAGTATACATTTTAAATGTAAAA
The DNA here is from genome assembly GCA_947425015.1 of Pterostichus niger. Taxonomy (NCBI): domain Eukaryota; kingdom Metazoa; phylum Arthropoda; class Insecta; order Coleoptera; family Carabidae; genus Pterostichus; species Pterostichus niger. Next base: position 2,122,981 of record OX380341.1, on the reverse strand, counting down.
AAAATGATTACAGCCAAATATTTAAGCGTCCCAAAAATGGGACGTTGGCGGTTAATGGGTTAAATAATACCAAAAAATATTACGCGTTCAACATTGGTTACCCAGGGGTTTTTGAGAACGCCAAAATCTATTTTCGGGGTCATTTTGATCATATGCACTTTTTAAGGGGTTAAAAAGGGGATGGGGAATGAAATTACGATATTCAACTGAAAGGTTGAAAACTAGTTACTCGAGGGTTTTTGGGGTCGCTGAATCTATTTTCGAGGTGGAACGCGTAATTTTTTGGTATTATTTTACCACCTTTCAGGCGAGGTTTGTAGCCCTAAAAAACAACTTCCGGAAGATAAGAAAATAGGGATTTATTATTTTTTAGAGTTCTATTAGTGTGCCAAGTTTTATTTAAATCGCTGAATAAGAGTGGGGTAGTGTTACTTGTCAGTTTATAAATATATGGACTCGGTGAGTCAGAAACGTAGTATTAAATTCTTGTACAGAATAGCACAAATAAATAAATATTTGTGTATGTTTCTGTGTAAAAGAATCGAAGCGTTATCACAGTTACCCAAACTGCAAGATCGAAGGATACGAAAACCTTGAACTATTACAAAATCATTTGATATTTTCTTTCCCGCTCCGCAAACCATATTGTGTGTGCCTTTCATAACAATTTTGTCGACGGGCGGAAAAAGAAGCGATAAAAAACGAGGCAAGCAACAAAGCTCGCTGCCTACGCTGCCTCCTCGTCGTCGCGCGTCGCTGTCGTCGTCGAAGGTGAAAGGTTCGCAGTTCACACAGTTCACAAGCTCGTATGGAAATTATGTTTCCTGTCGTTGCGTAAAAATTTAAATTACTTTATTATCGTCGCTTCTATCGAACACTCGCGCTGATTTTGCTTCTTTCGCATGTGCTGTTGTTCGGAATTTGTTTGAGAGGCTAACTAGATTTGCGAATTGCCAATTGCGGTCGGAATAGAGAACAGAATAATCCCAATTTTATTTTAATTTTATGTGCGAGGTTTGACAACTAAGTACGCGAACAGCCAGTCACTACAGTTTATTTTAATTAATTTTCGAATTAAGAAACTACTAATAAATATAATTTTTTTTTGGTTATATTTGCATATTGTGGTCGCTTTGCGATATCAACCGATTTACGTCATCAACAGAGAGTTTTTAAATTTTATAGATAACAAGACAGGATCGTTTTATGTTGTGACTGCAATCCAAAAGAAATAATACCGTTAAAAAGTGTCGATTCAATGTAAAAAAATGTAAACCAGTGTAAACATACATTTAAATTGTCATTGATAAGAATTACCAATTACCAATTAACGTCGACTTAATAATAAAAAATATAAAAATTATTAATATATTAGAAAATACTCAAAGCAATGGCACTAAAAATATGTACTTCGTACTTCTTTGTTACTCGAGCACGGTAATTGCTGCGCGAGTCGAAGGCAAGAGCTGTAATAGTGCAAGAGGAATAAAGACACCTTACGCTCGTGATACACACATAATTTGTCTACGATTGCATCTTAAAATTATTACAAAAACGTATACGTACTGAAAATAAATTCGTTCTGTCAACTGTCAATATGACAAGTTTATGTTTTGTTTGTATCCCTGGTAACTATTGAATTAAGCGCGCATTTAATATCTTTTTCGCGCGTTGACATTGGAGGTTTTGTTTTTTATTCTAGATCTTGTATATTTATTATAAATTTTTTTCTGAAAAACTGAATATTTTGTGTGTGTAATGATATATTTTTCGTTATTAGACGGTTTTAAATAATTTTAGAAAATTTAAATAAAAATAGTAAATATATTTATCCAACACCCACTACTTATAAAGTCATTATTGTTGTTATTTTAGATTAGTAAAGTGGTTTATAAGTCACACGTGAGTTATAAGTCATAAGTCACGCATAAATTATGACTTGTAACTCACTGTTGAGTTTAAATACAACAAAGTTGAAAAAAGGTTGCAGCTGTAGTATTCGAAATGGAAGACGAGAATTTTATTCCCGAAATAATCATTAAGGAAGCGGAAAACGCGGTTGTTGATATTTTACCAAAAAAGTCTAGAACTTCCTATGAAAAACACTTTCATTCATACCTTTGACGTTTCTAGTTGTCATCCAGTCTTCAAACATACGAGTATGAAATTCTTTTTCATAGGAACTTCTACACTTTTTTTGGTAAAATATCAACAACCACTATTTCCGCTTCCTTAATGATTATTTCGGGAATAAAATTCTCGTCTTCCATTTCAAATACTACAGCTGCAACCTTTTTTCAACTTTGTTTATTTAAAAAATTTGAGTAACCTAGACAACAAAACAAGAAAGTATGGCTAACTAGAATATTATTTGAAATGTAGACAATTGTGTCAAAATTTATATTTTAATGTCTTAATTGTAGTTGTTGGATAAAATTTCGTATGCCACTCGTGTGTTATTACAAATAAGTCACTTCAGAAAATTATTCCCCTCGGCCTGCGGCCTCGTGGACTAATATTTTTCTCGCGTGACTTATTTGTAATATAACACACTTGTACCATAAATAACTATTAATTGATATAGTTTTCTTTAACATAATTTTGGAACCATTTGATATATTATTCTTAAGCTTTAAAAAATCGAAATAATATCTTGTTATGTTTGTGAAATAGATCTAATAAAAATATGACTGTTAGCAAAATATAATGTACGATTTGGAAAATGACAAAAGTTTTGGTTCCATTGCTAAGTAAAACACATGTTACCAACATATTTTACATTCATATTAATGTTTGTTTAGCAACCCAAAAGTTCTGAAACATCCAAGGATGAAATCAGAAAATGTTGAAAGTTATATATTAATTCGTTGGGTGTAGGCTGCTTTTAGAAGCATGATAAACGATCAAATTAAAATTTGTGATGCCTGCTGACCAAATACAAATAACCTTTTTGGGGTTCAAGCCCGCACTTAAAAGGGTTCATTTTATACTACAATTGGAGAATTATTTCAAAGTATGAAATGGGAAAATATTAAAGGATTTGCAGCTTTTGTTCAAACATTTATAAAGATTTCAAGTATTTTTAATTTCAATTAAAAATATTGTATCTATTGACCTAAATAAAATTAATGTGTATTATAACCATACTTTTGGATCAATAATGATGAAATTTGTTATGAATAAAGCACAAAAGTAGCACGAACCTTCATTCATTCATCTAGTAAATAATCTTCCTCAAATATTTTTATTTTCGCTTCACCAAATACATATTTCATTTTATACAAGCTCCTCTCGTCTTTCATTCAAGCAACAAAATTCATCCATTTAATCCCAGATCGTTTATACAATCTGTCACTCAATTTAACCAACATTCACCAATCTTTCATTCATTCAAGTTGGGTTTGCTGGTTTTTAAAAGGCGTCTTCAGAAAATCGATTTGTTTTGGATAAATTTGTAAAATTGTAAAATCGCTTCATACGTTAAAAACCAGTCTTATATGCTATGTTTAAATAATTAATTATTTACTTAAAAACATTTTAATTTATATTTCGTACGGATTTTGGTTTTTCATTTTTTGTTTGTTTTAATTTAGTTTTATATAGAGCGTATTTTATTTTGTTCCATAAATTTTAAATCTTATTTGATTAGTTAATCAATTTTGTTTTGTATTTGTATATCTATAATATATTAGGTATTATATATACAGGCTGTTTCACAACCTAGAGCAAAAAATTGAAGGGTATATTCTGTACGACGTGCTGATCATGAAACAAAAAGAATTTTTTTTTAAATCGCAAAACTATTTTCCATGTTTCCCAGTCCAAAATTTTTCGTTGCCACTGCCACTGGGTGGATGATTATGTTAAAGTTATTAATTAAATAAAATTCTATTATAAATAACTGCTAATAATTGAATTGTGTAATTATTCTTTCGTAGTTGATACCTACTTCATTGTTTGTGTTTAATAGGAAAGCGAATCCAGTGCAGTACTCCAAAAAATGTTTTAGGTTAACAACCCTTAATTATCCGAATTTTAAAAAAATTCTTTTTGTTTCATGATCAGCACGTCGTACAGAATATACCCTTTAATTTTTTGCTCTAAGTTGTGAAACACCCTGTATAGTGATAATTGTTTGTTGTCTGTGGGAAACAAACCCGGATTTTTAAATCCACGGGTCAGCTCAATACCACTGAGCCACCTACCTCATTTCTAGCTCATCCACGCAATATTGGAATATTATGAATACAAGACCAAGTAAATTATTTTGTAATAAATTTTCATTTAATTCTTCCTCATGTAACATAAGAAAATTGTTAGATTTTTATAATTTGTAAAGCATGTAAAATTAATTAACATGGGTGAAATCTACCGAAGTACTTTGTAAACTAATTTGAAATTTGACAACTACCTAGCGCATTGTTTACAAGAATTACATTATATTTGACAGAGGAATTTTGTGCACAAAGGCTTTAAGGTTGTACGCCAAAGGCAAATATCAAATTTCTATAGATAAACCAAAGAAAATAGGCTTCAATTTGGGTGTGTAATACGTTCTATAGGAGAACGTGTAGGCCATGAAGGTTCAAGGCATGTAATAACACAAATTTAATCTCAAAATTCAATTAAGCCGAAATCAATGACGCGTATAATTAATTGTCCATTCGGTTCTATATTCAGACGTGTTATTCATTTTATGAAATTAATTTCAACACGAAAATGCGATTGTAAAATATTCAAAATGGATGAAGTTTTTTAAAATATTGAAAATTTATTAAATTGGATATATATTTTTTAGTTTATTTATTGTTATTTTGTTGTAATAAAATAAGAGAGTATTAAATTAATTAATTAGTTCTGTACTAATTGGATTGAAATAACAATATATTATTGTTTTAAAATAAATGCATTAAATCCCGAAAACTAATTAAATTAATTTTGATGATGATTTTCATGTATTTTAATCCATTTTTATAAAAATTAATTTACAATATTTAAAAACAAAAATTGTAAAATCAATATATTTTTTTACTTTACCTAAAAAGGTATAGATCCGTAACAAGCAATTTTTCCGTTCCATAAACAAATTCCCTTAGTTTTGTAAAATAAATATATCATCACGCATTTTACCCATTATTAAGTGTGGCATTCTGTCGTAGCAGATCTCAGTAAGTGATATATTTCTTCGCGTGAAGTGCTGTTACCAGCCGTCAAATCATGACCCTCAAAAATGTTAGTGGAGGTGGAGTTACAGGGGTAGTTTTAACGTGGTGTCGGCTGTGGAAATCGAACCCGGGGCCGACACAATATTACTGAACCATCTACCCCATAATATTATATTATTTATAAAATAAAATAAATAAACATTTTCAGTGCCACTTGCTTGTGAGTTATTGCTAATATATTAATAATTAAATTATAAGTATAAATACTACAAATAGACATTTGTTTGATGTTTTTAAATGTATGAATTGACTATTGTATTGTTAATAATTATAATTTAATTATAAAAACATTAGAATTATCCTCAAACCAGTGGTACTAAAACGCTTACTTCATGTAAATTATAATTAATTTTGCGAATGAAAAATAAATCTTTTTGTTTCGGAATCAATTCTTCATATAGTTTAATTTTTATCCTGAAGTTATGAAACACCCTGTATATCATCTTTGCAATTCAATAACAACTAAACAAAATATTATTAATAAAATTACATTTTTAGCCTACTCACCTCCCAGATCCGGATCCGCGTGGGTGAATACGACTTCTCCAGCGTGCAGGAAGAACTGCCCTACGTCGAACGAGGTGTAGCAAGGAAGCTAGTGCATCCCAAGTACAACTTCTTCACCTACGAGTACGACTTGGCGTTGGTGAAGCTTGATAAGCCTCTGGAGTTTGCACCACATATCTCTCCGATCTGTCTGCCTGCTTCCGATGACCTCCTCATCGGAGAGAATGCCACCGTCACCGGCTGGGGGCGGCTCAGTGAGAAAGGTACTCTGCCGAGCGTCCTGCAAGAGGTAAGATTATATCAGTATTATTTACAACCAAAATAAATAAATTAATCTATACGCCTTTTACCCAGTACTGGGTGTGACATTCTGTCATAGCAAAACTCGGAAAGAGGTATATTTATGGAGATTTTACTGTTACCACCTATATATTTGATTTGACCTATTTTATTGGGTATTTAAATCATCACACCTTTTACCGATTACTGGGTATGGCACTCTGCCGAAGCAGATCTCTGTAAGTGATATATTTCTTTGCTTGAAGTGCAGTTACCATCCGTCAAATCACGGCCTCTAAATATGTTAGTGGAGGGTATTTAAATTACAAATATTTAAAATTTTGGAGTTTGAATCAATCAATAAATATATACCGGGTGTAATATATAAGCTTGGCCATAGGCGTTAAACATAAGAAATCTATTTTTCCTTGAGCAAAAGTGGGCAATGAAGTTTAGACAAAAATACATCAAATATGAGTTGTAGATTTTTACCCATTACTGGGTGCAGATCTCGAAAGGTGAAATATTTTGTGCGTCAAGAGCAAGTACCAGTCGTCAAATCACGATCTCCAAAGATAATATTGAAGGTGGAAGGGAATCGAACTCAGGTTCTCAAATCCACAATCCAAGCTATCTACCATATGTGTCTTGAAAATTAATAACATTTCAATTTCTATGTGAAAAATACTTTTCTCCGTATGCAAAAATGGGCTTTTCTACGAGTTTAATAATAAATGAAACTCTGAAAAAATAAAACAAAACCTAAACGACATTTGCAGTACTCCCCGCGCAGCTAGCGCCTCTACCCAGGGAAATGAAACATATATTGAAAGGCGTATGTGGAACGGTATCAAATTTGTTTGAAACACTGACAAGTCATCTTGTTTCCGATGAATGTGAACGTTGGAATGGTATTGAATGGTATTTGCGAAGTAAAAAGTGTTTTACATTTTCCGTTTACCGTTCAGACAAAGGATTTCATCGGGAATATAGACGGGACAGCTGGATTTCATATATTTTCCATTTTCAAATCAAATAATGACATTAATAACACTACTTTCAGCCCTGAAACAATGAGTATCTACGATTCTTTACTAACTATACATTAAACAATCACGTATTAATCAAAACGTTACTTATTTCTTTTTTGTTTAAAATTTATTTATTTATTTTCGTAACACATGCACAAGAAACACATTCTTATTCCCTAATTATAGAGAGAGAAACACTGCTTTTAATAATAATAATAATAATAATATATTTATTGCCCAACAGAGGTCCATTTACAGGGCAAAATACAAAAAGATATTTAAAAAAATAAATAATAATAGGGCGAGAAACACTGCTGTTCTCTCCCTAGTTAGCATGTTTCTATCCCTAGAAAGATGTTTCTATCCCTAGAGACTACAATTATTAGCTGTTTGCGGCGTTTCCTAGATAACTAGTTACGCAACCCATATTTGACATTTATCCCGATAAGACGGTAATTTTTGTGCACTTGTTACGAAAAGTATAATATGCTTCACGGGAGGGCGCGATTATCCCTTGAGTGAAGTTGGCAAACTCACACGCGGGAATAATTACTTGTTTCCCTCCCTTGATGCATAACATACTATTATAGTACTCTGTATAAGATATCATATGTATGGAGAAAAACCTACTTTCTCTCATAGAAAAAAATCATTTTTAACTATAGATAGGTGGCTCAGTGGTATTTATTTATTTATGTTACGCTGTACAACAGGAACTTAATCCCAATTACAGTACAGGGCCCGCTCTAACCGAGCCGCAGTGTGATAGTTAATATAATTTTTAGCTTGAGTAAGATTCCAACACGGAATCTCCGAGTTCGAATTCCGTATCGCTATCCACACCACCGTATCGAGTCGGGCTGTGGATTTGAGAACCCAGGTTTGATTCTCACAGACGACAAACAATTTTCACCCCTGTGACTTTACCTCCACTACCATTTTAGGGGTTGTGTTTTGACAGTTGGTAACTGTACTTCACGAGCATAAATATGTCATTTACCGAGATCTGCTACAGCAGAGTGCCACATCTAATAATGGGTAAAAGCAGTATATATTATTTTCTGAACTTATTCAAGTAAGCATCGTCGATTCACATTTTGAAAGATAATAACAGATAGAGCTCGTAGTTCTTGACAGCGAGAACGTGTTGTATATTGAATAAAATGATTGCGGTAGCTGCTGGAAATTTCGTTCTCTGGTCACGATCTCATATCTCTCCAACCGTATTATTCCCTCCTCCGACGAGTCAGAAAATCATCACGTCACTACGCGATGAAATAATCGATCTACGTGGCACGCTGTGAGTGTGAACACTCTTTGTTTTCTTCTGCGCGACTGGAAAATGATTACCATGCGCGAAATTAACGGCTAAACAAAATGATTGACGTTTAATTAAGGTGTGTAGACAACTGACTAATTACTTTTCATCGCAGTTGCTAGACATGAAATAGATTCACGATATTTTACTATTTTATTTATTCAAATATTTCGCGACATTTTTCATTACATTCTTTGTTCAACTTTGAAATATTCATCAACTTTTTCCTAGCGGTGCATCTGGGAAACTTAAAGATGAATGCACTTTATACCAGGACTGTATTTAGGAGCATTATTTTTTTTTTAATTTATATATCGAACCAACTACTAAGGTCATATGCCGATATGTCCTTTGTATGGTCGCCACGGGCGGGACCCGAACCCACGACCTTATGGTTGCGAATCAGGCCCTCAACCCGCGCGACCATCACGCGGGACATTATTTATTTATTTATTTATTTATGTTACACTGTACAACAGGAACTTAATCCCAATTACAGTACAGGGTCCGCACTCACCGAGCCGTAGTGTGGTAATACATGTATTTTTAGTTTGAGTGAGATTCGAACTCGGGATCTCCAGATTCGAATTCCGTATCGCTATTCACACCACCGTACTGACGGACCAATAGAATAAAATTTGTCGTACGTGAATTTTTTTTAGTCACTTAATGTGATTCAAAATATGACTTTAAAAAGTTCGCATTAATATCAAAACTTTGGGGTAGGTGGCTCAATAGTATCGAGCCGGTCTATGGATTTGAGAACCCATGTTCGATTCCCAAAGCAGACAAACAATTTTCACCATGTTAAAAATACTCCTGTGGCTCTTTGGGGGCCGTGATTTGACTTCATGCGATGACATATATCACTTACTGAGATCTGTCACAGCAAATATATTTTGTTTCTTTTCATTCAAAACATTAATGCCGCCAAAATTTGAATTCTCAACTCTCTGCGCTCGAAGCGCTGCTTACTGTGTAATTAAAACGGATAAAATATAGTAATTTATTTACTATTGATGACGTGAGTGAATCCTTTAACTATTTCTATTATAATAAAACGCAGTTGTATTTTTTGTAACAATTCGTTGAAAAGATAAAAGAATGAAGATTAATTTGAAGCTTCCGATATCGTTCATTTGAAAAATGATATTGTCGGAAGTAATTGAACAAGTTTAAACGTAATTTTTCAATGTTGATGTCGGATGAGGCAAGTTTGATTACATCAAGACTCCAGTAAGTTTTTCAGTTTTTTAGTGTTTCAGTTCAGTATCCTAGTTCCAAGTTGTTTGTTTGAAAGCCGTTATTATTTGTCCATCGTACCGGCGATCTGTTATAAAAATAACAAGTTTCATACATCGTCCGCGGAATATTTCCTCGCTTTACGACGGCGGCGACGCTCGACAGCACCCAAGGTAGAAAGTTCACAGTCACGTCTGTAGGGGGATCTGTGGTTTCCAGGGCCGGATTAACATGCAAATGCCGGGCGGGCCACGATTAACATGTTGCCCTTAGATTACGAAACTTCTCCTTCTAACAGATAATGGGGCAAGTTTCTCAGGCGGTATTAAGTGCTTCGCGATGATTATCATTAAGGGCTGCGCGGTGCGTCGCGTCGCGTCGCGGCGTCTCTGCCGACGCCTACTGACACTGATATTCTAACGTCACCTTGTGAATTGTTCTTGATCTTTAAGACGAGAGATTTATTTCGCGTCTTGGGGATTAGGGCAGGTGCGTACTGGAAATTTAGAACTTGACGTTTTCGTCGAGGTTTTTGTTTTTAAATATTATACTGGGTGTTTCTATACCTCTGCACGAAACTTTACTGACATATAATTGATTATAGAACAAAAAAATAAATTTTACAAATTCGCATAAATTAGGGTATTTCATTCTTAGTGAACATTTTTAGTGTCACTGGTTTAATAGTACATTTAATTATGTATTACTAATGAAATAATAGCTATTTATGAAGTTATGTAAACACATAAGTAAGGTAATAACCGAATTTTCTAACGTGTTGCATACAATATATTTTCTACTTCCGTTCTAATAAATACGAAAGAGAGTTTTTGAAATTATGAAATTTTGACATATTAATGACAGTTATAAATTCAAAAAATTAAATAACACATCAGAATTCGTCTACCAAGATATCTGTTGCTATGTTACCTCATTATTACACTTGTTAAATAATGCAGTTCATAACCTAACTTAAATAAGTGAAAAATATTAAATAAAACTCTAGGCAAAGTCTCACAAAATTCAGCCTCCAAGTCACCTTATGAGGGCATTAATGGTTCGACAGAACTTCTCATGTCATCTTACCGTTTGTTAGAGATCTTATTCTCTGCTGGCACAGTTCTTCGTCACCAGCTTCTTCACATGAACTTTGTTCTAGGTGAAGAAGTGAATTATACCATGCTGATGAGCTCTAACAAGAGCGAAACGCGTCCATGGTTACTAACTGTGCTGGCCGGCCTCCGACGATGCCCTCATAAGGTGACTCGGAGGCTGAATTTTGTGAGACTTTGCCTAGAGTTTTATTTAATATTTTTTATTATACCTAGTCTCACCAAGTGCATGAATGACAATTAATTTTGTCTTTGTTGTTATTTAAATAAGTGAAATAAAACGTCTACTTCCTGACGGAAGTAGAAAGAAGTATAAACACTGCATAAAAATAATCATTTATTAATTAGTTATTATGTAGGTACCAGTGACACTAAAAATGTTAGCTAGGAATGAAATACCCTAAGTTTTGCGAATTTAAAAAAAAAATCTTTTTGTTCTATAATCAGTATACCAAATTATACATGTCATTAAAGTTTCGTGCAGAGGTATAGAAACACCCCTGTATATTATACATCTAGACTATATATATATATTCAAAATTTTGAAACAGCCTGTATAACCAGCGTAAATATTCCCAACGTCTTTCAAATTGGTGTTCATTCCCCTTTTTATCAGCTTTCTCCTCGGCAACAGCAACACCACCACCAGGGCCGGACTGGCATCGCATCCCTCTCGTGAAAGGAAGAAAGATGATGGGAATATACTACGTCACGGCTATTTATCAATACGTTACACGTTTCGGCGTTTGGAACGATTCCGTTTTATAAAAGCAAAAATATATCAACGCCGTCTAAAACAACCTTAGGGGAAGAGTTTCTCCTTGTGTAGGTTGGGATTTCGTGGGATGAATGAATTAGATTTATTGCGACTTGTTTGTGGGCCCATTAGAAGATTGCAAAAAATGGCGAAGCCGCGCACCATTGTTTATTCGCACATTCATTTTTTCAATCTCAACTTTCTGTGATGCGATGGAAGTTATTATTTTATGATTGATGGATGATTCCTTGAAATATAAAATAAATTAAATAAATATATTATCACGCCTTTTACCCAGTATTGGGTGTGGCACTCCACCGGTAAGTGATATATTTCTTCGCGTGAAGTGCGGTTACCAGCCGTTAAATCACAGCCCCCAAAGATATTAGTGGAAGGGGAGCCACAGGGGTAGATTTAAATTGGTGAAAATTGTTTGCTGTGGGAATCAAACCCGGGCCGACTCGATACCACTGAGCAGCAATTTTAAAGAAACATTTTATATTTATACCTCGTGAAGAAAGTGTCATTTCTCCCTCAGGTGCTTTATATCCCTCGTCTTCATCTCGAGACATGAAATAACACGTTCAGGATGGAAAGTCTCACTTTCTTCCCTTGATATACAAATAATAATGACTCATATTTTAAATGATTTCTGTAAAATAATTTAGAAATGTTTGACAGTTTACGTCATGTTAAGTACTTTTGAAAATATAACAGAATATTCATGCATTATTACTTTAATGTCGTGCACGAATTGGTGTAGGTATTTAATATTGAAGTTGTATAAAAGTGAAAAAAAAATAAACGGAGATGTCAGAAAAACAATAAAACTTCTATAGTATAAAGAACAACAAAAAATGATATTGAATGATCTTTGATAAATTTTGAAATAGATTGGAAAAATAATTGAGTCCACTAATTGGCTGAAACTGTATAGTAACATTGAAAGATAAAAAGATTGTAAGATTTGAATCAATGTTCATCTTTTATGGGTCAAGGCAATAATGACATCAATACATCAAACATGATTCGTCAGAATGAATTTTTTTCATTTCAAACAAAAAGCTGAACTGACAAAAAAGACGGTGGTATATATCATCTTTCCTCTTTCATCTGAAAACGAAGGAACAAGTAATACAAAAAGAAATATCATTTCAGAAAATAAAGTTCTCGTTTTAAAGTGAAATCCGATCCTAGTTCTCTACAAAGCAGTGCTGGTGCTTCCATTATTTTCAGTTCTTCTTCTACAGGTTCATACTTTATAGTTATAGCTCACTCACTAATAGGAGGATATTTCACGAACTTAAAGCTTGTGGAGGTATCTTTCACCTTCTGTTTCTTTTTAAAATATATCGGAAACAAAAGACACTAAATCCGATATTCTACGAAACTTTTATTGCAGGTATCTTTTGTTCATTTATTTAATTATTAAACACTCAAAAAAATGTGAACGTTTGGTAATTAAAGTATATATTTTTATCTACTCTTATTAAATAATGTATTCATTACTTATGAAATTTATGATAAGTAATACTAATTATTATTGACAGTGTTAAGTAATAATTCATTACTCAACACTTCGCGACCAATCACACGTCTGAATTTTCATTACTTAACACTTTAATAGCCAAACAAAAAATAACGATAATTGCCGCGCGTTAAGTATGCTATGAAACAGTGATGCGCGCTAATGTTAATTATCTGTCAAAATTAGTTTAAAACGTTTTTGTTTACAATAATACTGTAATTTGTGTGATTATACATGTGAGTTATGGATTCTGAAAGTGAACAAAGTGAAATTTGTACTCCACCAGATATTGTAGAAGCCGCACATGTAAGTTTCTTTTATGGATTGGCGAATACGCAAAAATGTAAATTCCTTTTCGGAAAATGTTCTTATAGTATATACCTTCGGCTCGTGTTGCAAACTTCATTCTCTTGAGTAATAGCATATATTACTTACTCATTGAATAATATACTATTTTTAGGCTAACAGTTAAATGTTTTTAAATTATATTATTATTCTTTTTCATATAAGCTTCCTTTCTTATCTTTTTGATTCATTTTCTGTTTTTACTATAGAGTGTCCAACTGCAATTGTGTGGAATTCAGTTTCAAAAACAAGTGCAGACATTTTCAGTTTTTACTATACAGTGTCTAACTGTAATTGTATTAAATGTATTTTTAAGCAAGCGCAGGCGATGCTGCCTTCATTTCTTATAGATTCGTTGTTAGAGAAGTGGACGTACGTAAAGATTTACGAAACAGGTGTACAGGAGCGAATGGATGGATGTTTGTTGCGTGATGATGGATTTTGGTTGTGAGAAAAGAAAGAGTTCGTATGGAGGAAGTGTTAATGTGGTCGAAACGAGTATCGTGTGTCAGGATGAGAATGTTGATGTGCACTGATGCTCTATGAATGTTTCAGGGGTTCGTGCTACCACATTTAATGGGATATAGCGTGATTTTATGTATGTATGTATAGAAGCTTCAATATTTATCCATTTATTCCTATTTCGTAAACTCATAGTTTTATGCTATGTCCCTTTAAATAAGGGTAGCATGTTTCATTGAAACATTCACTAAACATTTGTTCATTAGATTAATTCTTCAACATTCTTTTCAATCTCACATTGTTAATAAACTAAGACGTCCTGGCGAAATGTAGTTATTCGCTGTGGGAGTGAAACTCGGGGTTCGTCGATGTATAGGGGGTATATGTTGTAGTGAAGGGAAGGTATGCCTGTTCGTGTGCGAATACATCTTCTTATTCTGCGTTTCTCGGGCGAGTGCACACTTTGACGCGTCCATGCGAATCCATTAGATCGTCGGAGCCGAGTCATAAATCAGCGTTAGCTATGGAACTTACCTTCGAGTGACAGTACGGATTTATACGCCGCTGAAATCGTTATAAAATTCATAAATTTTCAGCGTCTTTCAGCCATAAAAGACTCGCACTTCAGTCGTGAAACAAAAGACTTCAGAGTTAATAGCAACTCTCCCCGCCGCGCTCCGTTCGTAAATCATCCAGTGAATTTATAAATCAGAATTTTCATATTATGCTGGATCTTTTGATTACGTACTTTGTAAATATTACGAGATGTCTGTATTGAGTTTGTGTCTATGTGGACACTTTTATTAAACATTCATTATTCACGAATATTATTTGACATTTAATAGCTGCTTATCATTTCATACGAATAGCCATCTAATATTTATTATATTTCTCGTAAAGGAGGTTGATTCTGTATCTTGCGTGAGCAGTTGCGTGTTTAAATTTGCGTTAGTACAATGTATGACGTCACCGATTATTTTCTGGTGTCGAGCATAGGGAATTCCGTGCTTTATGTTTTCGCGTCAAGTTTAGTGTTGGTAATGGTTTTGAAACTATAACTGTCAGTTGCAATCACATGTTATTGTTTGTTAACATCGTTTTGTAGTTTTTTTATACGATTTTATTATGGCAGAAGTTAGAAAACCTGATATGAACGCAAAAACAAATTTTAATAAACTTTATGGCAGATATGGCGTTGATAACGCAAAATGACAAGAAAGTAAAAGACAAACATAATATTAGAATGAGACAGGTAGTGTCGCAAGTAAGAAACAGGAGCTACGGAGGTCACGCATCTATATTTGCGTGTCTCGCAAGAAGTGACGTCATATCCATTAGTTCTTTAAATGTCCGATAGATAGTTTACTATATGCATGTGACATATCTGTGTTAGTATGGGTGCCGCAAGTAGTCACGCAAGATACAGAATCAGACTCCAGAGCTATAAATATAGTCTGCTGATTTTTATGTATTATTTGAATCTTAATTCTTCCATCTTATAAATTGTAATTTACTAGTTATTTTATTTCTTTGTAAATTTATTCCGAATTTTCAGATGAATTTGAGACATTTTCACGAAATTAAATCTAAATTGGAGGCCGTGATTTGACGACTGATAATCGCAATTTTTCGCGAAGAAATATATCACTTAACGAGATTTGCTATGGCAGTGCTACACCCAGTAATGAGTAAAAGGCGTAATGATATATTTATTTATATGGCTGTGTACAGGTGAGCGTGTTAAGGCACATCTCTTAACATACTGTGACGTCACCCGAATCCGCCTGTCGACAATGTGTGATTTGTCGTAAAATATAAAATACAGTTACATGTATTTATCTACGACCGTGCGATATATCCTTAATATCCCACTCATTTCAGACAGGTAATGACTTACTTTACCGCACACGTGCGTTTTTTGAATTTTTACCGCACGCGCAAGCGATAATGCAAAATGTAGGAAAAAACTAAAGAAAATTACACAAGAAAACTTATTTATTATATATATTTATAACACAGTCTTTACAGCTATATAAATTGATGCCAGATGTTGACACATTTGGATGATTTGATGTTACCGTAGAATTTGTAATTTCTATATTGTGTGATACTGGAGAAACATTTTCTTTTCCTCCCAAAATTTTGGTAGCCGTTTTCTTTTTATTCTCAGCGGAAGTCTCAATGTATCCTTCTGCAACAGAATTTGACCTCCAACCACCGTGGAATAATAGCACCAAAGAGATGATGATTTTTTAATCTTGCTTAATTCTCCAAAGTACACTAACAAAGCCTTTTCATTTTTTGTATCTTTAATTTTTTTCTCTTCACACCATTTCTCATACCTGTCATAAGCCAGTTGATATTTTTGATTTTTGAGGAACCAGATCCAAAATAACGTTTGACGCTGCTTCTTCTATATCTGAAGGCAGATCTATATCTGAAAGGCTCATTTTCTATTATCGAACTATTCTACACACTCGTAAAGGCAAAATCTAAATTTTTCTGTTTATTTGGTTGTCGCGATTGTCAACGCGTTGCTATCATTTAGAAAACAATCAGCGCATGTTGCTACTTTGAAATTTAATTAAATTTATATTTAATTATAAAAATAACAATTTAAATCCCGAACAGTCGTAGATAAAATTTTGTACGCAATACGTGGGATACTACATAATTATCGCACATATGTGATTACACAAACTTTTGTCTATATCCCACTTATTGCGTAAATAACTATTATCACACTCGGGCGCTATAAGCTAGTTACTTATACGCCTTAAATAATGTAGCATTTGACTAGGAAAACCGGCAGTACGGCAGTGTAAAAACTGCGGCTCGGTGTGTCCGGTAGGCCCTGGCCCGATTTGGGCTGTAGTGCCATCAGAAGAAGAATATGGCTGTTTTAATAGTATGTTATATTTTAATTGTAAGTTTCGGTAAAATATGCAGCTCTCTCCAAGTAAATTAAGTTTAGCGAAGTTGTGTAAATCTCCGGGTGCACGTAAACAAATAAACAAACATTCAGTCCATCCTGAACATCCTGAAATGCTGAAATATTACCTACGCTCCACCAACCAAAAACCATTTCCAAAATCCTGAAACTCAATTTGAAGCAAGTCCATAACAGGCTTGGCGGTAGCACAAACGAAGTTCGCTAGTAATCTGTTGACAAACTACAAAACTGACCGTTCCAACGTTCAAGTCCCTCGCATTATACGCGAAATTTATTCCGCACACAAATTCAAGGGTTTACGCCACGCAGATATTGCGCGGTGGCGAATTGGAGAAATAAAATTCAGCCGCTATTCATTGGAAACTGGGTCAGGAATTCAATTATACAAATTCTCTAGCTTTGCTCTACACATGGTGATGGTGCGGACATGGAGCGTGGCGCTGCAGGAGCTGCTGTTCGTGCTCTTGGCTGTCGTGAAGTTAGTCGTATTGACATGAATCTTTGAATTACAAACAATAATTACGCGAATGGAGTATAAACTCTTCTGAAGAATTTGCTAATTGACAACTTTGTTATCTTTGATGGTTGGTAACCGCAATTCACGTGAAAAAATATATCACTTACCGAGATCTGCTTAGGCAGAGTGTCACACCAAGTAATGGGTAAAAGGCGTGATGATATATTTATTTATTTTATTTGTTATCTTTTGAAAACTTTATTTCTTATATCAGTTTGGTATGTGATATTCTTTGTCAAATCGGATTCGTTCATATATTATCGGAAATTGATCGAGTTCATATTTAAAAACAAAAATTCTGAACTAGTTTTGTATTTACACTTTTGCTTGGAATATTTTGATCCTGAGTTTCAATTTTGGAAAGGAATATATGGGTTTTAGATTCTTGAATACTTTTATTTATTTATTGGACGTTTCGGTGGTCATCTTCAGCATTTCATCATCTGTGGCGCTACAGCCCAAATCGGGCCTGGGCCTAAAGGACACACCGAGCCGCAGTTTTTACACTGCCGTACTGCCGGTTTTCGTAGTCAAATGCTACATTATTTTAAGTGACTAGCTTATAGCGCCCGAGTGTGATAAATACATGTAACTGTATTTTATATTTTACGACAAATCACACATTGTCGACAGGCGGATTCGAACTGACGAACCTTGGTTCGGGTGACGTCACAGTATGTTATGAGATGTGCCTTAACACGCTCGGCCACCGCGCCTGTCAGCATTTATTAACACAAAAATATTTTTCCAGTCCTAATACATATCTGTTTTTTACATTGACAATTTTTAAAAATATAGCTAAAATTGACAATATAAAAACCAGATATTTATTAGTATTGGAAAAATAATTTTATGTTAATAAATGCTGAAGATGCATCGAAACCACGACTGCTCATATTTCATAAAACAATTCTAGTTCATTTGAATTCAATCTAAATAAACAAATTTTCATCAATTTAAATCTACCCCTGTGGCTCCCTCTCTACTAATATCTTTGGGGGCCGTGATTTGATGGCTGGTAACCGCACTTTACGCGAAAAAATATATCACTTACCGAGATCTGCTTAGGCAGAGTGCCACACCCAGTAATGGGTAAAAGGCGTGATTATATATTTATATATTTATATTTAATGGGTAAATAGTGGGTATAAAATACGCGATTTTTCTTTTAAGGCGCCTGTCCTATCGGCGCAACCACGACTGCTCATATTGCATAATACAATCCTAGTCCATTTAAATTCAATCTAAATAAACAAATTTTCATCAATTTAAATCTACCCCTGTGGCTCCCTCTCCACTTATATATTTGGGGGCCGTGATTTGACGGCTGGTAACCGCACTTCACGCGAAAAAAATATATCACTTACCAATATCTGCTATGGCAGAGTACCGCACCGAGTAATGGGTAAAAGGCGTGATGATATATTTATTTTATTTTTTTAAACAAATATGTTTTATTTTCAGGTGCAGGTGCCCATCGTGAGCAACGACCGCTGCAAGAACATGTTCCTCCGAGCCGGCCGCCACGAATTCATCCCCGAGATCTTCCTCTGCGCTGGCCATGAAACCGGCGGTCAAGATTCATGTCAAGGCGACTCCGGAGGTCCGCTCCAGGTCCGTGGTAAAGATGGCCGCTACTTTCTAGCGGGTATCATCTCCTGGGGCATCGGATGCGCTGAAGCTAACCTTCCTGGAGTTTGTACGCGAGTCAGTAAGTTTGTACCGTGGATATTAAAGAATGTCACGTGACAGAAATGATAGAAAATAAATACTTTCATTTTATAAATATTGTTTATAAGTATACTAAGTCATTTGATAAGTAGTAGTTTTAAGTTTAAATACACAACTAACTTTTAAATTAACTCTTCGGGAATACTACAAAATTATTTATTTACTTTTATTTATATAAGATGTAAGCTCTAACGTAATTTAAAGCACAGTGAATATTTAATATTTAATAAATTATTTAATATATTCTGTAAGTTAAGAACCGAAAAGTAAAACAACGTTTGAGGAACCTCATAAGAAACATGTGATATTATTCATATATTCATAATATACATATATAGATAAGCATGAATAGAGGAAATTTAGAAAATACACACAAACTGAACGGATATGATCCCCGAGCAAACATTTAAATTATTTCAAATTACATGACCAACCATAACTTTCATTTTTAATTGTAATAGGTATGTACGTTATAAGTGTCTGGTAATAATTATTTACGTGGCAGGCATAGTAAATTTTTTCTTCGAAAACTGTCAAATAAAGTTAAAATTTACATGACAACTATCAACACGCGAAATGAGTGTTTTTTGTCTACAGAACGCAAAAGACTTTTGCATGCAGGATGCAATAGCTATTTATGTAATAAGTTGCGAAAGAAATGTGTTTTAAGCACGCGACGTGAAAATTATCCTACGAGGCGTAGCCGAGTTGGATAACACGTCTAGTGCTTAAAACACGATTTCGCAACGTATTCCATACAAGATTTTTTATACTAGCGATTTAAAACAGATTATTTATATTTATTCTCAAATGTTAACATTTTGAATTTTTCAAAATTTAAAAGTAGGCAGGCATCAGTTTCATCTTTTTGTTGCTTTGCGATTCAATATGTTGTTTAATAAACATTGATGTCAACGTGCTCGGTGTATAATTTTTCTTGAGAATTTTTGGTAATAAATTTACTTAAAATGAGTGACTCAGAGATTGATTCTGATATTGAAAATGGTGCAGAGGCTGCATTGGCTACACTGGTTCCAAGAAAATCAAAAAAATTGTATGAAGAAACTTACAAAAAATTTGACAGTTGGTGTACTTTTACTTTTACGCATTAAACTGTCACTTTTAAACACTAGTGCTTAAAAGTACTTCATTTAACAACGGAAATGACAATCGAAAAGTTGTTGTTATAATACGCTAGTATAAAAAAGTTTTTTGCATCCTTCAATTTTTTGATAAAAGAAAGGCTCACAATTTAATAAAATTTGTCACTTTATTTTGCTGCTTAGAAACAATACTTCTATTCTTTAACAAAATTTATAATGTTCCAATTGAGCAATTATTCATATTTATCCCGCTTGAGGAAACTAACTGGTGTACTGAAATAGTTATTTGAGAAATGCAATGCGAATCCTAATAAATCGCAGAAAAAAATTAGAACGTTTTTGTTTGGTTTCTATTGCCAACCAGCTGTCAATTGCTGGTCAGAGAATACCAGATTTGATATCAATTATATTACATACATTGTTGTCATGGAGACATTAGATGTCACATTAATTAATCCTAAACGTCAAAATTTTCTATTACATTATTACTAATTTTGGGACATAGTTTTTGAAAAAACGTTGTTTGATACTCGATTGCGAAATGCTTTTGCATTTGAGAATGCAAAAGTAACATTTCGCAATCTAGAATCAAAAATAACTATTTACGAGCGAGCTGAAAAGTTTCTTGAAAGAGCGAGCCTCCATAATCCAGTGAGCCCAGTAAAGATTAATTGCAAGCGTGCCGCATACAAAGTTTTATTTACACCTTTGCAGCGATTTTTTATTAATTTACTTTGACAACTTAAAATATAAAAGCAATCGATTTTAGTTTTCTGGTTTATTTGGAAAGTTTAATTTTTGAAATTAGTTGCAGCATAAATGGTGCATTATTTAAGAAAAAAAATAAGTATTATAATTATGTAAGTAAATATGAAAGTGCAGTATTAACAAAGGTATATTTAAGAAGTTAGCAACAGAGGGAGTACATAAAATAATAACAAACATCGGTGTGAATATAGCCGTAATCCAGGTGTGTGTCTTTCTCGCGTGAAGTGAGCAGCAAAGCTGGCCAAGCAATTTCCACGGCTTATCTGCGCGAACATTTGCATTTTAATCGCTTTCCAAGATGGTGGAAAATCGGGTGGAGGCGCTGCCTTATTCTAAGTTCGTAACGACGCCATGTTAAAGGATTACTCGACGAACAGCGTCGGTTGGCGACGCCAGATAACGGACCTTATGTTTGACTTGTTACGAAATCATCAAATTTCAAATTGTCTGTGGAGTAAAGAGGGCGCTATTGTCAAAGTGGTGTGTGAACTGAGCTTGACAGATAAGTTTTAGGTTAGGGGAGGGTGAATGTAAACAGAAAAATTGTGCGCAGTAATGTTTGATCAAGCTTAAATATTTACTTCAACTTCATACCTTCATGTAGTCTTCAAATTGGTTTCAAATTATTTTAGTTTTAAAAGCAATTTAATTTAAAACTCAACATCATATATTTTCTGTTGTCAAACGGGAAATGAACGACCGCCAAATAAATTGATACATTTTTTTTCTCATAATTATAAAATTTGTAAAATTGAAAGAGATACGTTTTTCAATAATTTTCATTGGTTAATTGTTACTTTTTGACACTGTTTTCATAAATTTAACAAAATTTTATCGAAGTTTTGACATCTTTTAAAATAATTTAATTCTTTTTCTATAAAATCAATCTAAAATCAGTATGCAAAACAATATATAATAAAAACCGTCGTGCATACAATTTTAAATAGTTGTACAAATAACTATTTTTCTCTTGTCCCGCGTGGTGGCCGCGCGGGTTGAGGGCCTGACTGAAGACCATAAGGTCGTGGGTTCGGGTCCCGCCCGCGGCGGCCATACAAAGGACATATCGGCATATGACCTAAGTAGTTGGTCCGATATATAAGTTAAAAAAAAACAACTATTTTTCTCATCCCTATCAAAAAGTAAAATTTGTTCCCTCATTAGAGAGAAGAAAGTGATACTTTTCATCCCTAGAAAATAACCTTCACCGAAAATAGGTTTTTCTTCCCTCATATTCTGATCGAAAGTAGGCATTTTTTTCCCAGTGGGAGTAAAAATATTTCTTTTGTAGACAGGAAAATATTTACGTTTTGTTTCATAGCAATCATCAACAGAGTCTTAGATATTTATTTTTTTCTATATCGCATGTATTTTTAAATGGTCCTAGAAAATATCATATGTATTCTTCTGGTGTCAAGTGTCATTTTTTCTCTTGTCTAATTATTAAACTCCACCCGCGAAAGGAAATAATACACAAAATTATATATGTACCTCGTGAAAAAAGCGTCCTTCTAAATTAAACACTAGATAACATTTTTCGTTGTCAATTATGGCATGATTTGCTGTATATGTTTTGAATCACCCTATATAATAACTAGAGATGGGCGAATATCAAATTTCTCGAATTCGAATATCGAATACGAATATTAATCAGATCTCGAATATTCGAGGTACTCGAATATTCGAATACTCCTAAAAGTTAATATATTTATTATTAATAATTATTTAATTATGTCCTTTTCATTATTTGAATGAAATTGTTAAGATAAAATAAAATTAAAACAAAAAGTACAAACAAAAAAGAAAAAGACGAAAACTTCAAATTTAAGGTGAAACGTACGGACTGATGTTGGTGAAAAACAAATTTGAAATATGGTACGTCTTCATGGTTTTGAAACAAAATATCTTTGTTATTAATAACTTCAAAGTATTGTAATAGCTTTAAGTTTATGTACAAATGATAAAGAAAAACATAGTCAAAAATTGAGGTCAACATATAGCGCGATATTCGAGGTATTCGAATGTTCGCTATACTGACGTTAATATTCGAAAATCTCGAATATCGAATAATGTCAATATTCGCGGCATTCGACTATTCGCGGATGATATTCGCCCATCTCTAATAATAACACTAGAAACTTTAATTTTCCGGATCTATTATTTTAAATAATTTAGACATGTTTGACTGTAGAAAATATACAATTGGTTGAAATCCTATTGATTTAAAATTTGCATATACTTGAAAATGGCGGTCGATAAGCATATGAAAGTGCAACAGTTACGCTAAACTTACTTTATGTTGCTCACTTGTTGATTTGCTAATCAGTATGCGTTATGTTTGAATTTCTATACAATTTACGTAATGTTAATGTTGTAATAGTATATTGTGTGGCAAGGGGTGAAACAAGACGATTTCTGACGAGGGCAGTTATCACCCTGGTCTGAAATCGTCTTTGTTTCACCCCGTGCCACACACTATATTTTTCATATCACATGTACTTATTTTATTTGTAATTTATTAAAATCTTTGACAACGATTTGACGACAGCTGTCAGACGATTATGATTGTATTCGCTTTTGTTTATTACAAATGCGATTCTGACAGACTTGAAATAAAGACATAAATGATAAATAAATGAATGTGCCGGGCAGAAACAACGTTGTTTCTGACTGACACAGTCGCATTGGTCTGAAATTGTCTTATTTCGACTGGCAAAACAGAGATCAAAACTCGCTGTTTCAATGCATGTGATATGAAAAATATTTATGTTTCTTAAATATAAATAGTTTTGTTTGTTTGTATAACTTGCAGCTTTCTATTATTTTGCCACGCATGTTCAGGGTTCTAGTATATTAATAATTTGTTATTAATATAAGACATGTATGTTGTATATAATTTATTGACAAGCAATAAGTTATTTTACATAATTATTAATTTTATATTTATGATATTGTATGTATACATATTGATGTAATGATTGTACATATTATATATTTAAAAGTCTTTGCTGAGGATGATTTGCAAAATAATTATATTTTACTTGGAATATAATTTTATTTTGCAAAGAACTCCACAAGTTTTCGCCCAAAGATGTTTGTTATAATTAAACTATTATTGTTAAGTTTATTATGTATAAAAAAGACGTATATGTATTTTTGTAATTAATAAAAATTCAGACATTTCTGAAGTTAACATCTGACGATCATTTATTATGTTCCATATGTTTGTAGGTACCCTCATATTTCATGTAGTATTTTATTTTAATCTACATTTTTTTGATTAGCACAATAAATTTCAAAATAATCCACGAAATAAAGAATAGCTATAAATATCATTTTTTATTTCCTGCATATTTGAGGAAAGGACAATGACCGCAAAAACAATTTGCAGGAACATTTGAAATATTTGATACCTACTTTTTAATATTACGCCTTAAGCGGCTATTTTCTTTTATCTTCCACGTAACTGAAGAGAACAGTGGCGTACCAAGATTTTTTCTGACTTTCATTTTATTTATTTCTTACTATAGTGTCTAACTGTCCGTCAGTACGGTGGTGTGGATAGCGATATGGAATTTGAACCGGAGATCCCGAGTTCGAATCTCACTCAAGCTAAAAATTATACGAACTACCACACTGCGGCTCGGTGAGTGCGGACCCTGTACTGTTATTGGGATTAAATTCCTGTTGTACAGCGTAACATATATAAATAAATAAATATAATTCACTTTCATAAGCAAGCGCAATACGACACTTCCCTTGTTTTCTTTAGTAGAAGAGTGACTGTTAATTAATTGAGATGATTTGAGTATATGGAGCGTATAAATGAAAGATTAATGGAAATGGTGTATAGAAGCAAATTAATGGATGCATTGAAAGAATGTGAATGTGGTTGAGGAGAGAATGGTGTGTGGAGTGAATGTTCTGGAAATGTTTCCGGGGTTCGTGCTATCCCTTTTCGTGGAACATAATGTGGTGTTTTATATAGGCTGGTTCATCGGTCTGTATTTTTTTTTACTCAATTATTTTAAGTATTACCGAATTTTTTTTTCAAAACTTAAATGAAATTAAAATGCCCACATATCTAAAGTATAAGTTTTTCTACCGGGTGTTCTATTTTCGCACAATGATATGGAAGTTTATATTTTTAAATGAAATATGCTATATATTTTTGCAAATTTTAAAATCTTTTAAATAAATAAATAAATATATCATCACGCCTTTTACCCATTACTGAGTGTGGCACTCTGCCTAAACAGATCTCGGTAAGTGATATATTTTTTCGCATGAAGTGCGTCAAATCACGACCTCCAAAGATGTTAGTGGTGGGGGAGCCACAGGGGTGAAAATAATTGTTTGTCGGTTGTGGGGATCGAACCAAAGTTCTTAAGATCCACAGGCCGACTTGATACCACTGAACCACCTACCCCATTAAAAGATCTTTTTGGTAACACATGCACAAAAAACACGTTCTTATTCCCTAATTTTAGAGAGAGAAAAACACTGCTTTTCTCCCCTAGGGAGTGAAACATTATGTTTCTCTCCCTAGGTAGCATGTATCTCTCCCTAGGTAGCATGTTTCTCTCCCTAGAGACTACGATTATTAGCTGTTTGCGGCGTTTCCTAGGTAACTAGTTACGCAACCCATATTTTTGTGCACTTGTTACGAAAAGTATAATATGCTTTACGGGAGGGCGTATTATTATTTGTGTGAAGTTGGCAAACCTCGACTTTACACGCGGGTATAATCGCTTGTTTTCCCTCCCTTGATGCATAACATACTATTGTTTCTCTTTAACATAATTAAAACTAGAAAATGTTCCTAATGAATAAATGTTCAGTGAGAGTTTGAAAGGTTTGTGCTAACTAACAATCCAAATAGAATCATTCATGTTCTGAAAAATAATCCAGCACATTTATAAAATTGTTTCCTTTATTTGATTAATATCCACCCCTTACATTTGCAGCATCCCCATCAGTAGCACTCACATGAAAAAAAATGTCGCTCATTTTTAGCTGCATTACTCCTATCTACGTATACACTTGTAGCAAGCGGAAAAACTCCCTCATCTCTCCGGAGCAAGACCGCAACAATCTCCATGACAAATGCGAGCACTTGGATGTTTCAACCCTGCTTGTCATCTGTCATTGGGTTGGTAGTGTTGGTAGACCTGCGCGTGCGTTGCCAACCGCATGGAACATAACGTAGCACAGTACAGCGGCGTTCAGATTTGCAGACATACATCAACAAGGTTAGGGAAGTACTTGCTGTTGCTGGATGTATACTATGTTCAATGATCATTTGGAAATAGTATGTTATGCATCAAGGGAGGGAAACAAGCGATTATTCCCGAGTGTTAGAGAAGTGAGCGTAAGTGAAGATTTACGAAACAGGTGTATAGGAGCGAATGGATGAATGTTTGTTGCGTGATGATGGATTTTGGTTGTGAGGAAAGAAAGAGTTTGTATGGAGGAAGTGTTAATGTGGTCGAAACAAGAATGTCGACAGGTTCGTGCTACCCCATTTAATAGGATATAGCGTGATGTTATGTATGTATGTATGTGAAGGTTTGCCAACTTCACACAAGGGATAATCGCGCCCTCTTGTAAAGCATATTATACTTTTCGTAACAAGTGCACAAAAATTACTGTCTTATCGGGACAAATGTCAAATATGGGTTGTGTAAATAGTTACCTAGGAAACACCGCAAACAGCTAATAATCGTAGTCTCTAGGGAGAGAAACATGCTACCTAGGGAGAGAAACATCTTACCTAGGGAGAGAAACATTACGTTTCTCTCCCTAGTGAAGAAAAGCAGTGTTTCTCTCTCTAAAATTAGGGAATAAGAACGTGTTTCTTGTGCATGTGTTACGAAATTTACTTTTAAATCCTTTCATTTATACTAAACGATGCTACTGTTACATATTCTTGATTTCAGGCAAATATATGCTCTATGTAGATTAAAAAATATATCTAGGAAAGAAGAAAATTGTTTTTCAAAATACAAAAATTATTAATTTAAATTTGTCAGACTCTGAACCTTATTAAAATTAATTATTTTTTGACATGTGGAAATAGTCACAATAAAACGGGTTAATAGACTAATAGTAGCACCTTACGAATGGTCATGGAAATCTACTAATACAGAGTGCCACACTCAGTAATGGGTAAAATGCGTGGTGATATATTTATTTAATTGGAAAATAATGTACATTTTTTATGTTAACAATTCTAAATAAATTGAATACCATCCTGTAGCTTTCACTTAAATTTGGTACAAATTATTACTAGTAGCACAGTTTAGTATTGTGCACACTTTAGTAAATCAATAATAGCATCACGTGATAAGTATTTTACTAACTCTATTGTATTTGAAATAATTTTAAGCAATTTTCATCTTTCTTAGATATATTTTGTAACCTACATATCTGAAACTAAGAATTTTAACAATATCATCGATTAGTGCGAACAGACCCGACGAGAGGGGAGGGTAGGGGGGGTAAAATACCCAGGGCCCGTGGAATTCAAAGGGCCCGGATGTGATGCTATTTTATAAATTGCTTTTAATTTTCTACTATTTCACCAATTTTTTATATTCTTTACTAAAACATGTATAACGAAATGTCTGATACACGTTTCCAACAATTTATTACATTGTATAAAAATTACGAAATGCTTGATCAAGGGCCCCAGTTGCAAATTTTAAATAAATTTATACACTATTCAAAGTACATTATTACATTGTTGCATTTTTGTTTCTTATATTACTACATTGTATACAATACACATAGGCAAAGGCTCTATACATTTGTGCGTAGTGCTGGTATCTTATATTTAATTAATAAATATTCAAAGTTAAAGGAGGCCCGAATTTGTTTTTTCCCGGGGCCCGCTTTTTCTCTCGGCGCCCCTGAGTGCGAATGTAAGGATTTAATGATCGTTGGACGTACTATACTTGCTGTTGCTGGATACTGGATGTACTCTATCTCTCTGTGTGGCTCTCTATGTGTGCGTGTGTGTGTGTGAGTGTGTCCCTTGCTATACATTTAGAACTAAATGTGAAGTGAGCGTTTCATTTTCATAATGGTTTCATGTATCACGTGGAATTTCAAGGATTTTGGAAACGGATTTGATGATATGTGGTTTTTGGACATTTGATTACAACAATACCTACTCTAAATATACAGGGTAATTCACAACTTATGCCACTTATTTTTACCGTATATACAAGACGAGCAACCAATCAGTTTTATTGGTTAATTCATAAGTGAAGAGAAAAAATAAATACACTGGTTTATACAGCAAAGAGGAGGACATATTAAAGATGTTGATTAAAGGAAAGGAATATTATTATTATTATTATTATTATTATTATTTACAAAAGCAGACAGCGGAGCTGATAAAGCTTTGCTAAAGATACATGAGTAGTATTTTACATAATAAACCATAGTATACATACTTTAAAAAACTAAAGAACAAAATAAATACTTAGAAAATAAGCGTGGCATTAAATTGGTAGTAGCAAGTCAGATTTATAAAAAAGTTATACGATGTTACACATTATCAAAGTTTACATATTTTAAATATAAATCTAAAGAGTTCTTAAATATATTAACAGAATTGGCATTTACAATGGAATCTGGTAATCTGTTCCACAAATCGACTACACGGTTACTGAAAAAGTGTTGTCTACAGACAGATTTAAATTGATCTTTGTTTAGTTTACAGCTGTGACCTCGTAGTTGGCTGTTTTGATTATAATTAAATAACACACTTATATTACAATAGTAGTGGTGGTTAAGTATTTTAAAAGTCTCAATAAGATCGCCTCTGATTCTACGGGTTTTCAAACTAGATAGATTCAGCTATCGTAGTCTGTCACTGTAGGGTAAGTCTTTAAGGGAGGGAGGAATTTTGGTAGCTCTACGCTCAACATTTTCCAGTAGCATAATGTCTTTGTTGAAGCATGAACTCCAGGTTTGAAATCCGAACTCTAAGAGTGGTCGGACGAAAGATTTGTATATTTTAAGGAACGAACTCAGGTTTAAATCACTAAATGATCGTTTTATTAAAAATAACAATGAGTTAGCTTTTTTCACTATATTTATAATGTGCGCACTAGGTTTTAAGTCACGTGTAATTGTAATACCGAGATCTGTTTGTTGTGTCACGGGAGTAAGTTCAGAATTTCCTAGTTTATATTTGTTTATTAGTTTATATGTAACATCATTGAAAAGAGAAAGTATAAAAAAATATAATGTGCAAATTAAGTTTACTACAATCGTTGATATTTTTCGTTGTCTATTATGACAGATATTTAATTTAAAATTTATAATTTTGAATCTTATTGATTATTGTAACATTTAAACAGTATGGCTTTTACCGATCACCAAAAACGTAGCTTGTTAGAAAAATATTTTAGAAACGGTGAACAAAAATTGATGGTCTTTCTAAATTGAACAATCGGTGACATTTTTCGTTGTGAATTATGACAGATAATTACTTATTTAATTTCAGACATAAGTTTTATTTTCATGGCACGATTTGATACCATTTTTTTAATGCTGCCTTCATTTCTTATAGATTCGTTGTTAGAGAAGTGGGTGTAAGTGAAGATTTACGAAACAGGTGTACAGGAGCGAATGGATGGATGTTTGTTGCGTGATGATGGATTTTGGTTGTGAGGAAAGAAAGAGTTCGTATGGAGGAAGTATTATCGAGTATCGTGTGTCAGGATGAGAATGTTGACGGGTTCGTGCTACCCCATTTAAAGGGATATAGCGTGATGTTATGTATGTATGTATGTTTTTAATCACCCATACATATATAACATCACTAAATGTCGCCATAAAATAGAGTAGCTTAAACTCTTAAAATATTCACTGAAAATGTATTGAATGTTACAATTAATCTTCACCAAACACCATGTTTACCTTGTTCACATTCAAAATCATGACTACTTTCTGCAATAGATGAACAAATAACTATTATTGATGATATTGTTGAACCAGAATTAAATTTTCCGTAATGTAAAAATAATAAAAGTGAAATTGGTGTATTGAAAGGAACATCATAATCGCAGCTGTCTAGCCTGCTCTCGTCTAAAGCCGCCATATTGATTTATAATATCCGGCGGCATCCCAGGCGCCAGGCGTCGCTACAGTCACGTGACAGGAAGGCGCGGGAAACGCGTTACGTTTCCTGTTCGCTCGCTCGCGCCAGTTATTAAATTTTAAGAGCGAAGACGGAATTCACTAAGAGACACACGCAGCTGCAATCAGCTGACGTGAAAGGAGATTTCTTTAACTTGTTTACATCTTATTTTCTTATTTTATCCACTGGCGAAGAGATGAGCGAATCTTGTTGCGAACATTTTCAACTTACTCAAAGGGAGGAAATAAGAACAAGATGGCAGACTTGTAGTAGTTGCATCTTTAAAAGAACGGTTCTACTAAATAGTTCTTGAATTATTTCTTTGTAAAAACAAAGTGAAAAATTAAGAATAACTAACCACTCTTTTTAACTATTCATTTCTTAATGGCATATTTATAATGGACAAATGTTCAAAACAATTTGAAAGTACTATACAGGGTGTACAAGCTGAACGAGTCTGCCTAATTATTGTCTTTAATATTAAACATACAAAATAGCTATGTATGAAACTAGTAAGGAAATGAAGGTTATTACCTTACGCATGTGAAATTTGCAGAACGAGGCGTAGCCGAGTTATGTAAACACATAAGTAAGGTAATAACCTTCATTTCCTTACTAGTTTCATACAATATATTTTCTACTTCCGTTCTAATAAATACGAAAGAGCGTTTTTGAAATTATGAAATTTTGACATATTAATGACAGTTATAAATTCAAAAAATAAAAGAATAACACATCAGAATTCGTCAACCAAGATATCTGTTGCTATGTTACCTCATTAATTCACTAGTTAAATAATGCAGTTCATTACCTAACTCAAATAAATGAAATAAAATTTCCTGACGAAAGTAGAAAAAAAAATTAAATAACGAAGTTATTGGAGACAAAGGGAGACATCTGATTATAGAAGAATTTATTTGTTTTTTTAAAACCAGTTTTATTTTTTACAAATAAAACACCATATTTAAATTTATATAGTTCGATAATTCATTATTTCCGTAATTCAATAATTTTATACTGAGTGTCAAATTAAAATCGTATCCCACAAGATTGAATAAACTTTAATATAGAGCGACAAAACTCTATTATTTATGTTTAGTAAATAATTAATATACCGGGTGTATAATATAATGGGGTAGGTGGCTCAGTGGTATCGAGTCGGCCTGTGGATTTTGAGAACCCTGGTTCGATTCCCACAGCCGACAAACAGTTTTCACCAAATTAAATCTACTCCTCCACTAATATCTTTGGAGGCCGTAATTTGACGGCTGGTAACCGCACTTCACGAGAAAAAATATATCACTTACCGAGATCTGCTTAGGGAGAGTGCCACATCCAGTAATGGGTAAAAGGCGTGATGATATATTTATTTTATTTAGTTTTATAATTGAAATATGTAACATAGTTTTTTTTTTGTATATTTAATCCAGGGTATATCGATCGATATATATCATGATATTTATTTTGATATATATCGTCATATTTTTGCAATGATATATATCCATTATATAAAAATATCAAATAGTTTTTGAGATATAGCCTCCGGAGAAGTGAAATTTTTCGTATTTTTCAGTTTTTCTACTTTTCCGCGGCTATATCTCGAAAACTAAATGTGATATGAAAACGCGCTCAACGGCATTAATTTTCTCGTGCTTCAGTTAACTTATAAACATAGTTTCAGCGATTTTTATTTTTTTTCTATTTTCCGCCAAAAAAATCGCAAAAAGCGGTTTTTTAACATTTTCTCGAAAACCAGAAGTCATATACATTTGAAGATTGCACCACTGGATTCAGTGGGTCAAAATACATATGTATGTAAATTTTCGTTTTAATAATCCTACGATTAAGGATTTTTGGGAAAATTGTATTAAAATCTGAAAAAACCAAAGGGGTACCCCTTAGGAAATAATTAAAAATATTAAATTGCATAAAATTGTATGAAAATTTGCTTACAAGTCAATTCGGACACGGGGAATTCAACGCCGTTGAGCGCATTTGCATATCTTGTTTAGTTTTTGAGATATAGCCTCCGGAGAAGTGAAATTTTTCGAATTTTTCAGTTTTTCTACTTTTCCGCGGCTATATCTCGAAAACTAAATGTAATATGAAAACGCGCTCAACGGCATTAATTTTCTCGTGCTTCAGTTAACTTATAAACATAGTTTCAGCGATTTTTATTTTTTTTTCTATTTTCCGCCAAAAAAATCGCAAAAAGCGGTTTTTTAACATTTTCTCGAAAACCAGAAGTCATATACATTTGAAGATTGCACCACTGGATTCAGTGGGTCAAAATACATATGTATGTAAATTTTCGTTTTAATAATCCTACGATTAAGGATTTTTGGGAAAATTGAATTAAAATCTGAAAAAACCAAAGGGGTACCCCTTAGGAAATAATTAAAAATATTAAATTGCATGAAATTGTATGAAAATTTGCTTACAAGTCAATTCGGACACGGGGAATTCAACGCCGTTGAGCGCATTTGCATATCTTGTTTAGTTTTTGAGATATAGCCTCCGGAAAAGTGAAATTTTTCGAATTTTTCAGTTTTTCTACTTTTCCGAGGCTATATCTCAAAAACTAAATGTAATATGAAAACGCGCTCAACGGCATTAATTTTCTCGTGCTTCAGTTAACTTATAAACCGGGTTCGAAGATATATATCCATTATATAAAAATATCAAATAGTCTATAATAAATACAGTATACCTCTCATTATTACTTTCATTAATTCTGTTAAAATTATTTTCTAAAGATAGTTCTTACTTTACTAGCTTTTGACTAACTTCACATCAACGACATAAATCCAAATTGTGTGTCATTTGTGATGTCATTAACGGCAAAGTCTGAACCATTTCCAAAATTTTTATTTGGTACTCATTTTAGAAATACAAATACAAAACTATCAATGAGTCAGAGTGGCCAAATAAAAGTACATTTATTGAACTATGTGAACAGTTACACACTGCTGTAACAGCCACAGCAGGGCTGGAACGATATTTCTCCACTTGGCATTGTCCAATCTCAATTACGTAATCGTCTCGGTAACGACAAAGCCGCTAAATTAGTTTTTATGCTTAAATATTTAAACCAAAAAGAAACTACAAAAAAAAAACTAATTTAGATTGGATTTGGCCAAGTGAGTCTATCTGCAACGCTATGTTCAGGAAGTTCATCAGAAGATGATGATTTGCCCCTATTTAGGATATAGGATTATTTAAATATTCTTACTATTCTTAGTACTATATAATATTTGTGTATCCATTCAATGTATATTTACTTTTTTTCATTACCTATGTTAATTTTTTATTTAGGAGTAATAATTTATTTTGTATTTCCTATTGTGATAATAAATGTGTACAAAAACTAAAATTAAAAAATAAATATCCAAAAAGTGATATTTATCTGATATATATCCTATATATCAGAAATTTTGATATTTATTATAGATATCATGATATTTACGAACCCTGATTTAAT
Organism: Pterostichus niger; assembly: GCA_947425015.1. Lineage (NCBI taxonomy): Eukaryota > Metazoa > Arthropoda > Insecta > Coleoptera > Carabidae > Pterostichus > Pterostichus niger. The sequence continues at coordinate 2,089,468 of OX380341.1, read as the reverse complement.
CATAAAAAAATAATGACGCTAGCTTGTTGAGCTGATACACCCTGTACGAGTATACACATTAATTTGTTCATAAAATGCTGAAGCTATTACAATTAGTAATAATAAATACATACATGCATAACATCACGCTATATCCCATTAAATGGGGTAGCACAAACCCGTCAACATTCTCATCCTAACACACGATACTCGATTCGACCACATTAACACTTCCTCCATACGAACTCTTTCTTTCCTCACAACCAAAGTCCATCATCACGCAACAAACATTCATCCATTCGCTCCTGTACACCAGTTTTGTAAATCTTCACTTACGCCCACTTCTCTAACAACGAATCTATAAGAAATGAAGGCAGCATCGCCTGCGCTTGTTTAAAAATACATTTAACACAATTGCAGTTACACACTGTATAGTAAAAACTGAAAATGAAGAAAAAAAAAGATGAGGAAGGAAATATTTCCTGAAAATATAAACGTCATAAAATATTTTCCTGCTGCAGCAGCAGCTAAGAGAGAATGTCAAATAAATTCACTTGTTTGGAGGAAGTTCCTGCATCTTCTACCTGAGTACTTTAGAGTACAAACTTAACCAACTTACAAAAGTTTAAGTTGCTGAAGTTGTTACTAACCTAATTAATTATTAAGTGCGAAAATTATTAGCTAAGTGAAATAGTTGGAATAACTCGTATTCTCCTAGACTTTATTAATTTCATTTGTTTAATCTTCATTTGCATATTAATGTTTCTATATCTAAGAAATCAATTCACAAGAGATGTGATAATTATATTACTACATAATATTATTATCTCTTGTTAATTTTAATATTGTTATTAACATATCTACATATTCAAGAATTATTGTAATAATAATTATTAATTATTATTTGTATATCAAGAGAAGAAAGTCTTCTTTCTGAATGTACTGTTTTATTTTACGAGTCGAAGACGAGGGATAGAATGACACCTTTTTCACTTGGTATGTTTGTTTTTTATTACTCTTTCAGAAAATAAAATAAATTAGAAATTTTAATAAAAGAAATAAATAAAAAAAGGGTATAACAAAATAAATAAATATCACACTTTTTACCCATTAGTGTGTGTGATACTTTGCCATTGCAGATCTGGGTAAATGATATATTTATGCGCGTGTAGTATGGTATCAGCTGTTAAATTACGGCCCCTACCCCTGTACTTCCCTCTCTACTAACATCTTTGAGGGTTGTGATTTGTTGGCTGGTAACCGCACTTCACGCGAATAAATATATCACTTACCCAGATCTGCTATGGCAGAGTGCCACACCCAGTAATGGGTAAAAGGTGTGAAGATATACTTATTTTATTTATTTACTATTATTCACAGTTCGTGCCTTTAAACCGAGCTGATATCAACTTGTAAAAAAAAATTATATCTCACTGTAATTGGGATTAATTTTCTGTTGTGCAGAATAGCAATAGTATGTTATGCATCAAGGGAGGAAAACAAGCGATTATTCCCGCGTGTGAAGTTGGCAAACCGAGACGTAAACGAGGGCTGAAGGCTCGAGCTGAAGTCGAGGTTTGCCAACTTTACACAAGGGATAATCGCGCCCTCCCGTGAAGCATATTATACTTTTCGTAACAAGTGCACAAAAATTACTGTCTTATCGGGACAAATGTCAAATATGGGTTGCGTAACTAGTTACCTAGGAAACGCCGCAAACAGCTAATAATCGTAGTCTCTAGGGAGAGAAACATAATGTTTCTCTGCCTATTGAAGAAAAGCAGTGTTTCTCTCTCTAAAATTAGGGAATAAGAACGTGTTTCTTGTGCATGTGTTACGAAAATAATAATAAATTGAAGTTATCGCCATCAAGTAATAAATAATAATTCGCCTAGCAACCACAATAAAAGTCAACAATACAAAAAACAGAAACTACAAACCGCTATCACCTCCATCCTCAAAACTAATCCTATATCCATCATAGCCCGTCCGAACCCAGAGTAAATCTACAGAAATCAAGATAGCGGAGAACAAGCCCCGAGCTACAACAACGCACGAAGAAATACAATCTCTACAGACAGTCATTCGTTCACACAAAAGATGAAAATACATTTTCCTCGACTGGTGTCCTGTATGTTGTGTGCGAGTGACGCGATGGCCGAGGGTTTTACAACCCTTGAATAAGGGCAATGTGGCTGATAAACACACCCGCATAAAGAAAGGATACTCTGAGGCAAAAGTTTGCTACGCTGCACAATGAAATCGTATAACAGATGCAGTCGCTGAAACTGAAGATGAAGTCAGACAGATTTAAATAGATAAAAACGAAAGAAAATCAGGAAAACTGTCCGCGTTTCTTACATGTTAGAATGAAGAACTTTATAGTAATAGTAGTGATTTTATATTTGTTTCAATTTGCATATTTTGCATATATTCATATTTAAATAAATAAATATATCATCACGCCTTTTACCCATTACTGGGTGTGGCATTCAACAGTAAGCAAATTTCGGTAAGAGATATATTTCATCGCGTGAAGTGCGATTACCAGCCGTTAAATCACGGCCTCCAAAGATGTTAGTGGAGGAGAGCCACAGGGGTAGAAAATTGTTTGCCGGCTGTGGGGATCGAACCAGGGTACTCAAAATCCACAGACCGACTCGATACCACTGAGCTACCTACCCCATTGATATTTTTATGCCTATTTTAATAAATTGTGTATGTTTGTTCCATATTTCTATAATTTTTCATGAATAAATATATTTTTAATATTTTTGCATGTAATTCCTAAATTGCTTCATATAATGTCGAATATGGTGCATATATTAGGTATTTTTAATACAAATATATATGCGCATATTTTTTATTTTTTATTGTATTTAATTCCGTGGTTTAGTTATTAGCTAGAAAGTATTAAAATATTATTTTTGTGTAATTAGCCGAATTAAATTTGAAATCAAATGAAACTTGTACATCAAATAGAATTTACGAGTTTTGCAATAATGCTTTATTGGATTGGTCATTTCAAATCGATGAGTTCGGTATGCATTTGCAAATTAAAATTGCAAAATATTTTTCATTCACATTCTACAGTAGAATTCTGATTGTTTTTTCTAAAATTTTCATTTGCAACTATTTTCTATTCACATTTTTTTGGATGAACAAATCGGGACGTATCCATAAAAAATTTCATTAAATAAATAAATATATCATCACGCCTTTTACCCATTACTAGATATGGCACTCTGCTGGAACAGATCTCGGTAAGTAATATATTTCTTCGCGTTAAGTGCGGTTACCAGCCGTAAAATCACGGCCCCCAAAGATGTTAGTGGAGGGGGAGCCACAGGGGTAGTTTTAAAGTGGTGAAAATTGTTTGTCGGCTGGGGGGATCGAACCAAGTTTCTCAGATCCACAAAATTTCATTGTAACTTCATTATATCTCTATATCTCTAACAATAGCTTATATGGGTATCAAGAGACAAAATTAAAATATTGTTGTTTTATATCTAATTATTTTTACTGCCCAATCAGAAATTAAATTATTCAAAAATAAATTAGAAATGTTTGTAACATTTATTCTCTTGACAGATGTCACCTGGATGTCATTAATGTCAAATCATGCCATTGTTTTCCATTTGTCATGCATATGATTTTAATTTTCTTCACCAAGAAAAATAAATTTACTTAAGGTTGAAAAGTATCATTTTCGTCTCTCAACTGAGGTAAGGAAATTTTACTTTATAACAGAATTGCAACACAATAAACAATAAAATAATGACAGATTTTTTTTGTAGGTGGCTCAGTGGTACCGAGTCATCCTATATGGATTTAAAAACCTGGGTTCGTTTCCCACATCCGTTAAACTATTTTCACCATATTAATACTACCCCTGTGACTCCCCCTACACTAACATCTTTAAGGGCCGTGATCTGACAGCCGGTTACTGTACTTCACTCAAAGAAATACACCCTATAGGGTTAAAAGCGTGATGATATATTTATTTTATTTTCATTCTCAATCATACATTCATTTATTCCTACCATTTGGAACTTTTCGTTTATACAACAAACCTTATGGAGTTAGTGGTCTAGTGGGTATGCAGTCGGCTTGCGGTTCTTGAGGACCTGAGTTCGATTCCCGCAACCGACAAACTGGCTTTCACCAATTTATATCTACCCTTGTGGCTCCCCTCCACTAATATCTTTGAGGGCCGTAAAAATATATCACTTACCGAGATGGGTAAAAGGCGTGATGATATATTTATTTATTTATTTTACAACAAACCTTCATTTACATTTATTTTAAATATAAAATTTGAAATGTATTTAACTATATCTAGTAAATTCTTAGAAATAGGAAGCAACTACAATTGAGTAAATCACATCAGCACCAAGATTATGATGATGATGATGTCCACCCCACCCAGTGTCCCCTATCTCGTCGCAATCCACAGCCTACTACCACCAACCGGAGCAGCGGAGCAGCTCAGCACCGGAGGATCGTGTCCAATATATATTATTTCTGCGACTGTGGCTTCAGGCTTTGTGTTCCGTTCGCGGACTAACTTCCTTCCTTTGCGCTGAAATCTACTTCCGCTCCGCTTGGCTCTGCCCCCGACAGCCTCCGCCAGCCACCGCCTGCCGCCTCCAATGCTAACCGCAACGCAGGCGGTAGGCGGCAGGCGGCCGTGGAAGCGTAGACGTTTATTTGTGTTTTGTTTATTTTTCTCGACAATTAGATGGAATTCGTGACGAGGAATTACGAAAATCGGTTTGGGGAGATTTATCTTTTATTACGCACGAATGTTTGTTAAATAAATAAATACCCATTACTGGGTGAGGCACTCTAATATAACAGATCTCGGTAAGTGATATATTTCTTCACATGAAATGCGGTTACCAGCTGTCAACTCACGGTCCTCAAAGATGTTAACAGTAATAATTTTAATATGACAAAAAATCAGTCACAAGGATAGTTTTAACGTGGTGAAAATTGTTTGTCGGCTGTGGGAATCGAACTTTGGTCTAACTTGATACAACTGAGAGAATGTTTAATGAATTTAATTATTACATTACCGTAATATACAGGGTGTTTCATAACTTAAAGCAAAAAATTAAAGGGTATATTCTGTACGACGTGCTGATCATGAAACAAAAATATTTTTTTTTAAATCGCAAAACTATTTTTCATGTTTCCCAGTCCAAAATTTTTCGTTGCCACTGCCACTGGGTGGATTATTATATTAAAGTTATTAATTAAATAAAATTCTATTATAAATAACTGCTAATAATTGAATTGTGTAATTATTCTTTCGTAGTTGATACCTACTTCATTGTTTGTGTTTAATAGGAAAGCGAATCCAGTGTAGTACTACAAAAAATGTTTTAGGTAAACAACCCTTAATTTTTCGAAAAAAAATCTTTTTATTTAGTGATCAGCACGTCGTACAGAATATACCCTTTAATTTTTTGCTCTAAGTTGTGAAACACCCTGTATAACTACATAACATCATGTTATATACTATTAAAAAGGGTAGCACGAACCCTTGAAACATTACCCCAAAATGAAAATAAATGGTACAAAGTAAAATATTTCGATATTTTCTTGTACATTCTCTAGTTTATATCTATAATTCTAGAATCTAGTATTCCACGAACTGGAAATCATGGAAATAAATAAAATAAAATTGAATTTACTAGCATTTCTATAGCGTCGTATAAAATTCTAACTTGACCGCATAAAACTTTTAAATTTATGCATTTTGTGACCGTCATCTCATTTTATATGTCAAATTAAATTTGTATATGCTGGAACTCTTGTAAATAAATAACTTAAACTAAATCTTGCAATTTTGCTTCCTGTATATTTACGACAATTTATCTAATAATTTACAACTCGATTTCCAAATAAGTTTTAGCGAATCCTGAATTATTAAGATAATATTTTGAAAATATATATATACAGGGTATTTCACAACTTAGAGCAAAAAATTAAAAGGTATATTCTGTACGAGGTGCTTATCATTAAATAAAAAGATTTTTTTTTAATTCGAAAAATTAAGGGTTGTTAACCTAAAACATTTTTTGTAGTACTACACTGGATTCGCTTTCTTATTAAACACAAACAATGAAGTAGGTATCAACTACGAAAGAATAATTACACAATTCAATTATTAGCAGTTATTTATAATAGAATTTTATTTAATTAATAACTTTAACATAATCATCCACCCAGTGGCAGTGGCAACGAAAAATTTTGGACTGGGAAACATGGAAAATAGTTTTGCGATTTAAAAAAAAATTCTTTTTGTTTCATGATCAGCACGTCGTACAGAATATACCCTTTAATTTTTTGCTCTAAGTTGTGAAACACCCTGTATAAGCAACAAAATCATCATGCCTTCTTTTATATAATACTGGGTGTTGCCCTGCTGCTGTAGCAGATCTCTGTAGGTAATATATACACTAGATTTTCTTCTTCAACTATATTGCGGGATTTTATCTTCTGCTTTATCTATATTTCTAAACAATTTGGTGTAAAAACGTGACATTTTAGATTTTACTTAAAGAAAAATTGATTCTTTTTGTTAATTTTATTTATTTGATGCAAGTTGCCATGAATATATTATTTTATGATAACTTGATTCTTTGAAGCAAAATATAAAACCTAAATTAATTTTAGTTTTGGTGTCGTTAGGATTTTCTTACCAAATCTGCCCTCGAGCATTAATTCATATCTGGGAAATATTTATCTTGCATTTCAACAATTCAATCTGCACTCGTGTTCCACTTGTGCAGATTAATATGTTGTTGGAATGCAATACAAAAAGATCCGGAAAGAATCAAAGGAGAATATGAAAGAAAATTATTTATTAATTTGAAGCAAATAATAATTTTTTCTACGATTGCTAAGAAAAGTTAATAATTACGCTCTCATTTGTCATCATAAAATTGACGTTTTTAGTTCAACAATCCAATGACAACGCGCGAAAAAGATGTTAAATGCGCGCGTTTCCAATGACATCGCGCGAAAAAGATATTAAATGTGCGCTTATTTCAATAGTTACCAAGGATATAAACAAAACAGAAACTTGTCATATTGAGAGTTGACAGAACGAATTTATTTTCAGTACGTATACGTTTTTTAATAATTTTAAGATGCAATCGTAGAAAAAATGTTGTGTGTATCACGAGTGTAAAGTGTCTTTGTTTCTCTTACACTATTGCAGCTCTCGCCTTCGGCTCGCACTGCCGTGTTTTCTTAATACACAATTTAATAAATCTACCCCTGTGGCTCCTCCACCACTAATATCTTTGGTAACCGCACTTCACGCGAAAAAATATATCACTTACCGAGATCTGCTTAGGCAGAGTGCCACACCCAGTGATGGCGTGATGATATATTTATTTTTATAAATAACTATTTGATAGCGAAAAATATAGGATGCCGAATGTTTAAAACTTTGCATGAATTTAATTTAAAAAGAAGAAAATAGTGTGCAACTTCTTCCAATAAATCCAATACACTATCTCCGTTAAACTAAACCACCCATCCATCTTAACGTGAATTACTTCCAACCTCTGCATAATTCATTCCGTAACAAGCGCCACCAATCTAAATCTTAAACATTCGCATGAACCGGAAGCAATACCGCCGTCTCTTACCCCGTCAACGCTAAGTAAAAACCCGGTACCGCAAACCAAGACCGAACCGAGACGAAGCAGAGCCGCAGTCTCTATTTGCTGAAACAGAGAAACTGTTCGAGAATGAAGGAATGGATTTGAGGGGAAATTGACTTCTGATTTCACGCTTAGCGATCACCGCAAGCCGAGGAATATATATGTGAAGAGGGAAGAGGCCGTTGGGAGAGGACGTGATGATACCGGGCACCAGCAGGTGATCCTGGAATTTTGATAGAGCTAGGGAATTATTTTATGTTATATGTGAGAGACGTAGTGATTTTTTTCGTTTTCAATTTCGCGTAGGGAAGTTATTTGTAGGTTTCTTTTCAATTGGGAATTGAAAACTAGTGGATTTACTGACTACTTGTATTTTATTTTGCTTTGGTGTTTGTACCACTGAACTATACATACAGAGAATTCTAATAACGTACGACAAAATAAATATCAAATTACTAATAAAGCATTTTTGCCGATGAATGTTAAAAGTGCATTTTTTCTTAAAAACTAAACAAATAAATAAAATATAAATATATCATCACGCCTTTTATCCATTATTAGATGTGGCAGTCTGCCTAAGCAGATCTCGGTAAGTGATATATTTCTTCGCGTGAAGTGCGGTTACCAGCCGTTAAATCACTGCCCCCAAAGATGTTAATGGAAGCGGAGCCACAGGGGTAGATTTAATTTGGTGAAAATTGTTTGTCGGCTGTGGAGATCGAACCAGAGTTCTCAAGATCCACAGGCCGACTCGATACCACTGAGCCATCTACCCCATATAAAACTAAACAAAAGATGAAAATGCGAACAACGGCATTGATGTTATCGTGCTTCATTTAATTTATAAACAAATTTTCAGCGATTTTTAATTTTTTAAAATTTGCTCTAAATATTTCTCGTAAAACAGTTTTTGACCAATTTTTCAAAAACAGAAAGACATACGTGTTTAAGAACTTCACCGTTGGATTCAGCGAGTCGCAAGATATATGTATGTAAATTTTCGTTAAAATATTCGTACAAGAAAGGATTTTAGAGAAAGTAATAAAAAAATGGCTTAAAATTGAAAAAAAAACCCAAGGGGTGCCCTTTAAGAAATATTAAAAAAATGAAAATGGTTAAAAATTGTGTTGTAAGTTAATTCCAATACTAAAAGTTCATTGTATATCTTCATATTTTGCTTAGTTTTTGAGATAAAGCCCTCGGATAGTTGAATTTTTCCTAAATTATTAAACATCATTCCACATTTTATATCATTAGATTTTTATTCATAGACTGAAATCAATATAAATATACATACTTATGCTAAAAACGATGAGAAATCTAATGGTGAAGACGCCAGGCCCGTATTAAATCTAGTTTTTGAGATATAGAACCAGTTCAAGAGAAATATTTAAAATAGGATCTTGTTTACTTTTTGAGATATAGCCTCTGGAAAAATGAAATTTTTCGAATTTTTCAGTTTTTCTACTTTTCCGAGGCTATATCTCGTAAACTAAAATTATTAAAAATATTAAATTGCATAAAATTGTATGAAAATTTGCTTACAAGTCAATTCGGACACGGGGAATTCAACGCCGTTGAGCGCATTTCCATATCTTGTTTAGTTTTTGAGATATAGCCTCCGGAAAAGTGAAATTTTTCGAATTTTTCAGTTTTTCTACTTTTACGAGGCTATATCTTGAAAACTAAATGTGATATGAAAACGCGGTCAACGGCATTAATTTTCTCGTGCTTCAGTTAACTTATAAACATAGTTTCAGCGATTTTTATTTTTTTCAATTTTCCGCCAAAAAAATCGCAAAAAGCGGTTTTTTAACATTTTCTCGAAAACCAGAAGTCATATGCATTTGACGATTGCACCACTGGATTCAGTGGGTCAAAATACATATGTATGTAAATTTTCGTTTTAATAATCCTACGATTAAGGATTTTTGGGAAAATTGAATTAAAATCTGAAAAAACCAAAGGGGTACCCCTTAGGAAATAATTAAAAATATTAAATTGCTTAAAATTATATGAAAATTTGCTTATAAGTCAATTCGGACACGGGGAATTCAACGCCGTTGAGCGCATTTCCATATCTTGTTTAGTTTTTGAGATATAGCCTCCGGAAAAGTGAAATTTTTCGAATTTTTCAGTTTTTCTAAATGTGTACAAAAACTAAAATTAAAAAATAAATATCCAAAAAGTGATATTTATCTGATATATATCCTATATATCAGATATTTTGATATTTATTATAAATATCATGATATTTACGAACCCTGGCTGTAAACGAAGCTTTAAAATTTTAAAGCAAAAAAAGAATAAAAAATGATGAAAATCTCTAGCATGAGATTTCCAATTCGCGAATTCTTCGCCGGGAAATTCGGCCGGAATGGAAAAAACTTTCTCTCAGATCATTTAACACAAGTTTCGATGAAAATTTGGAAAATGGGAAACTCGCTGAAATGTTAAATTGACCGTTCAGTGAAGAGAATCAAATTGCCAACAATGAAATAGTTCAGACTCATGTAAATTTTACAATTTATTTTCCAGTTTTATGAAAATGTCTCTTCCACCTATAAAAGCAGGTATGCGACTCGATTGCTTTGAAGTTGGAATATTTTCATATCTGTACACAATAAAAATTTGACCTAATAATATCATTTATTTTTTATTTTCTGGAATCTAGGATGGCACACAATGAGCACTTTCCAGACGCATCCTCTGTGAAATTTAATAATAAATATTTTATTATATGATTAGCTTCAAAAGTTTTTTCATCAAAGGTTCATAAAAATCTTTCTACAAAAGTAATATTTCTAAAATTTATATCTTTTTTCTTAAAGCGTTAAGTGTTTTTGTTCTCGCTGCAATTACCGTACTCGAGTAACAAAGAATCACTTTACGCTCTTAGTACACAAATAACTATTTTTTAAAAATTCTCTAAAATAATTGCACATTACTTGAAACAAACATTATTCGTGTTACTGAATAAATAGTTTACAGTAATGAATAAAAAACATTAAAATTAATATAATTTAATTAAAGTTGTGAAACAAATCTTTCAGTAAAAAATATAAAATAAACACTTGGCTAAGTGTCACAAAATTCAGCCTTCAAGTCACCTTATGAGGGCATGGTCAGAGGCTGGCCAGCACAGTTAGTAACCATAGACGCGTTTCGCTCTTATTAGAGCTTATCAGTATGGTATAACCCACTTCTTCACCTAGAACAAAGTTCACGTGAAGAAGCTGGTGACGAAGAACTGTGATAACAGAGAATAAGATCTCTAACAAATGGTAAGATGACATGAGGAGTTCTGTGGAACACGCCATGCCATCTACCGAAAAAAAGGAAAAGCTGCGCAATAGCAATTTAAATAACAACAAAGACAAAATTAATTGTCATCCAACACTTGGTGAAACAAGGTTTAATAAAAAATATAAAGTAAACACTTGGCTATGTTTCACAAAATTCAGCCTCCAAGTCGTCTTATGAGGGCATCGTCAGAGGCTGGCCAGCACAGTTAGTAACCATAGACGCGTTTCGCTCTTATTAGAGCTCATCAGTATGGTATAACTCACTTCTTCACCTAGAACAAAGTTCACGTGAAGAAGCTGGTGACGAAAAACTGTGCCAGCAGAGAATAAGATCTCTAACAACAGGTAAGATGACAAAATTAATTGTCATCCAACACTTGGTGAAACAAGGTTTAATAAAAAATATAAAGTAAACACTTGGCTATGTTTCACCTCTGACGATGCCCTCATAAGGTGACTTGGAGGCTGAATTTTGTGAAACATAGCCAAGTGTTTACTTTATATTTTTTATTAAACCTTATTTCACCAAGTGTTGGATGACAATTAATTTTGTCTTTGTTGTTATGTAAAATTTATTTTATTTAATTAAAGTTGTATAACAAATATTTCAGTGTTTAATGTTTACTAATTTTTATTCAGTACTGTAAACTATTAGACCAGTGGCACGAAATATGTTTGTTTCAAGTAATGTGCAATTATGAAAAAGATGCATTCAAATTTCGCTGACTTCAACTAATATCCAAAAAAATATGATTGTATCTAAATTTTTCGGATTCATCTAGAAGCTACTAAGAAATAAATGAAATAGTAAGTATATTTTAAGAGCTGAAGTCGTTTGTTAATGAGCAATACTGTGCAATATATACGAAGTAAATTGGTTTCGTTAAATTGGAATGAAAGTTAATCATGTTTTATTATCTTTCTAGTCTCTGGAGAACGAAGGCATACTGCGTTGACATTTTATTATTGAAATATTGAAATCCAGAGAGAAATATTTCTGAAGTGCGCTGATAGAGATTGCAGTACAATTTCCTGGTTAAACATTGAAAGAAAGCGTAATAAAAATGTGACGGATAAAAACGACTGATCTGATTTTTCTCTGAGGAAATTAACCAATAAAAAAACTCATAACTTTTAAAAATGTCATTTGTTTTTATGGTGTAATAAATACGGACTTTATGATCTTGGTATTTTCGTCATATTGGCTAAATTGTGTTACCGTTTATTGCAAATTTGAAAATATGTTTTTATAGATGTCATTAAAATATGCGTAGGACTTTCGTAGGCTTTGAATTTAAATGAAAAGTTGAAATTACTTTTTATGTAAATTTTAAGTATTTAAGCTTTAAACAAGAAATTAACGTTTTGTTAATATTCATGAGTATTCTGGACTGAACTATGTCTCCTCTATAGTAGTTTTAATAAATCATTGTCGAATGTTTAAATATTTGATGAAACTTCATGTTTGCTTTCATAATTGAATCGATCAATTTAAAGAAATGTTATATGAATTCAAGTTGGCATTTTCTCGCTAAACTTGATAAAGTACATAGCTAGAATATTACCTATTCGTACACTACACCACATTGTTTTTGAGAGTTATTATTTAAATAATTGTATAAAAAAGGAATTTAAAGAAAATACTCCAAAAATGGCCTAAAATCGAAAAAAAAACAATCTAACAAATTAAATTGCTCCAAATTAGCTACAAATTCGAACATAAGGCATTTATTTATTTATTTATGTTACGCTGTACAACAGGAACTTAAACACAATTACAGTACAGGGTCCGCACTCACCAAGCCGTAGTGTTGTAGTTCATATAATTTTTATCTTGAGTGAGATTCGAACTCTGGATCTCCGGATTCGAATTCCATATTGCTATCCACACCACCGTACTGACAGACAATTAATACGATTAACCCAAGATCTTCTAATTTTATCGACAGTGTTTTATTTTGTATATCAATGCCGTTGAGCGCATTTGTATATCTTGTTTGGTTTTGAAAAATTTTCCCGCTTTATATTTTATACTTTCGTTACGGTCCTAGTTTCTGAATATAACGTGATATTATGTTGTGTACGTAGAATAAATATTTTCGTAACAAATGCATAAGAAATACGTTCTTATTCCCTAATTTTAGAGAGAGAAACACTGCTTTTTCCCCTAGGTAGCATATCCGTCAGTACGGTGGTTTGGATAGCGATACGGAATTCGAATCCGGAGATCCCGAGTTCGAATCTCACTCTAGCTAAAAATTATATCAACTACCACATTGCGGCTCGGTGAGTGCGGACCCTGTACTGTAATTGGGATTAAGTTCCTGTTGTACAGCGTAACATAAATAAATAAATAAATAAATAAATGTTTCTCTCCCTAGATTACCCAATTATAATAAAGTTACACTGGTATCATGAGGTTGCTAGGTAACAAACACTGTTTGACATGAAATTATAATTGTTTTTTATCAAAATAATAATTTTTCGTAACACATGCACAAGAAACACGTTCTTATTCACTAATTTTAGAGAGAGAGACACTGCTTTTCTCCCCTAGGTAGCATGTTTCTTTCCCTAGAGAGATGTTTCTCTCCCTAGAGACTACGATTATTAGCTGTTTGCGGCGTTTCCTAGGTAACTAGTTACGCAACCCATATTTGACATTTGTCCCAATAAGACGTTAATTTTTGTGCACTTGTTACGAAAAGTATAATCAGAGATGTGCATCTACGTGTAATCTTTAATTGTCTACATCTATACGTAGATAATACGTCGACAATTCTAGCGACGTATATAATGTAAACAATGTAGATAATGTATCTGCCAGTTGTAAAATTCAACATAACCTAAATTTGTTTCCTTTGTAACTATTACATGTATTCGTATTCGTGAGCTCGGGTCATTATCGGTCTTTATATAATATAACTAATAAAGCAAGTGCATGTCTGTCTTGGGTCTTGGGCAAGCTTTCAAATTTTTAAAATAGCGAATCCTATTTTTGCCCATTAACCCACTGGAGTACAAGAAATATGTTGATTTATTATGAAAATATTTGAAAAAAATTAGTTGTGCAGAGCAAAACGTTCAAAATTTGTCAACTGGTTACTGTTAAAAATAGCGTCAAAGAAAACTCCGTCTGGTGAGATGGGCGCGTTAATCGATTTTTAAAATATGACAGTCTAGTGCTTGCACCGTTTGTAATTCGCAAGCACTAGACGAAAAATTTCTGTTAATGGCGATCTGTCATATTTTTAAAATCGATCAACGCGCCATCTCACCAGACGGAGTTTTCTTTGGCTCTATTTTAACAGTAACCAGTTAACAAATTTTGAACGTTTTACCCTGCACAACTAAAGTTTTTTCATGTAATCCCTAGAATAAAAATAAAAATCTCTAACAACATTTAAAATTCCCTAGTTCTAGGGATAAAATTTCTAATCTAACTTAAGTGAACACAAGTGTTTTCATTGTCTACATAGTCTACATAGTTTACATGAAAAATGAAGACGTAGACTACATGATTGTTTACACGTAGAGAATGGCGTAGATTACTTGCAGTAGACTACACGCACATCCCTGAGTATAATATGCTTCACAGGAGGGCGCTTGTTTCCCTCCCTTGATGCATAACATACTATTGTACAACTAGTAATGAAAACAATACTTTTTTCATAAATTTGAATCAGATAAGTAAAAAATTAGATGCTGCTAAAGATACTGGTTTTCACCCTAATTAATTTTTAATTGCACGACAAACAATTTTGACCACATTAAAAACTACCCCTAACTAACATCTTTGATGACTTGATGGTTGGCAATCGCACGAGAAGAAATATATCTTTTACTGTGATCAGGAGCCTGATTCTGTATCTTGCGTGACTACTTGCTGCACCCATACTAACACAGATATGTCACATGCATATAGTAAACCATCTATCGGACATTTAAAGAACTAATGGGTATGACGTCACTTCTTGCGAGACTCGCAAATATAGATGCGTGACCTCCGTAGGTCCTGTTTCTTACTTGCGACACTACCTGTCTCATTCTAACATTATGTTTGTCTTTTACATTCTTGTCAGTTTGCGTTTTCAACGTTTTCTGCCATAAAGTTTATTAAAATTTGTTTTCTATCTTCTGCCATAATAAAATCGTATAAAAAACTACAAAACGATGTTGACAAACAATGACATGTGATTGCAACTGACAGTTATAGTTTCAAAACTATTACCAACACTAAACTTGGCGCGAAAACGTAAAACACGGAATTCCCTATGCTCGACACCAGAAAAGAATCGATGATGTCATACATTGTACTAACGCAAATTTAATCACGCAACTGCTCACGCAAGATACAGAATCAACCTCCTGCTACATAAGAGTGTTACCCCTTGATGATATTTATTCTTTTATTTCGTTGTCGTAGTTTTGAAAATTTTCAAACTTGTTGCAAGAACAGTACATTCCAACATTTCTCATTTTCCATTTCCATTTCAACTCCATTTTCTGTTCTCTATACATCGTGGTACGTGTGTGAGTTGGTATGCGTGGCCCAGCGCGCCAACTAGATGCGTATCTCGGCAAATAAGCCTTCAGCGACGCATCCCCTCCCTCACCACACATTCACACTCACACACGCACTCTCCTACCCTGATAAAGAGCCCAGGGCTTCGCAAATGTCGACCAGATTGTATGGTAATTATTTGTGAGCTCTCGCGCTACCTTAATGTGTGAGGAGGAATGGTGCGCGAGGGGCCACACATTGACTTTCCATCCCTCCGGACGGATTAGTTTGTATTGTGTTGTTTGATAATCGGTACATGGTACAGATGAAGTGAGATATTTGCTTATTGTTAAGATGAAGGTTAAGAGAGAAGTTTAGTTTAATACTACGAGATATTGGAGATTGAAAGGAGTATTGAAATTGATGTGAACATTCATGATAATAATTTTGTAAATTCCTCTAATTTACAGGTCAAAAGTAACCTCCAGGCAGGGATGTGCGTGTAGTCTACTGCAAGTAATCTACGCCATTCTCTACGTGTAAACAATCATGTAGTCTACGTCTTCATTTTTCATGTAAACTATGTAGACTATGTAGACAATGAAAACACTTGTGTCCACTTAAGTCAGATTAGAAATTTTATCCCTAGAACTAGGGAATTTTAAATGTTGTTAGAGATTTTTATTTTTATTCTAGGGATTACATGAAAAAAAATTAGTTGTACAGGGCAAAATGTTGAAAATTTGTCAACCGGTTACTGTTAAAAATAGCGCCAAAGAAAACTCTGTCTGGTGAGATGGCGCGTTGATCGATTTTAAAAATATGACTGTTCGCTTAAGACCCAAGACAGACAATCGTCTAGTAATGTAGGAGCACTTGCTTTTTCAGTTTTATTATATAAAGACCGATAATGACCCGAGCTCACGAAAACGAATACATGTAATAGTTATAAAGGAATAAATTTAGGTTATGTTGAATTTTACAACTGTCAGATGCATTATCTACATTGTTTACATTGTCTACGTCGCTAGAATTGTCGACGTATTGTCTACGTGTAGATTTAGACAATTAAAGATTACACGTAGATGCACATCTCTGCCTCCAGGTGATTAAACCGAGAGAAAATTTGAGGTTATAATTTGACAAGATGTGAGTTTAAATTGTAAGAATAGTGTATTACATAACGAGAATTGTAACAAGTACAAGTTGCGCACGAGCCTTGGCGAGTGCAATAATTTCACGAGCAATGTAATATTTGTTAGGTATGTACGTATTTATGTATACAGTAACAGTACATATTACAGTAATAATTTCTAAAAAAAAATGTAAATAAATATATATATATATATATATATATATATATATATATATATATATATATATATACCGGGAGTTTTTTTTATCAGTAAACATAGGGATATGCCATTACCATAGTTACAGTTACAAAGTTTGACAGCAATGCA
Source organism: Pterostichus niger (assembly GCA_947425015.1). NCBI lineage: Eukaryota > Metazoa > Arthropoda > Insecta > Coleoptera > Carabidae > Pterostichus > Pterostichus niger. The sequence continues at coordinate 2,072,535 of OX380341.1, read as the reverse complement.
TTAGAGCGTTTATTTTAAAAGTAAACATAGGGAAAATAACATTGCTGTCATCTATAGTTGTCAAAGTAATAAAACTGTCCTCTTTCAAAATCAGACCGGGTTAATAGGGGATCAAATAGTGCGGCGTTTTTATATAAATGGAAATTTAAATGGGGAAAATTATTTAGAGTTGTTACAAGAGAGAGTAATATTGAGTAAATATTGAGGAAGTGTGGTTCCAACAAAATGTACGAAATTATCTGCACCGGATATTCCCCCAACGATGGATAGGATGAGGTGCAGAAGTGGAGTGGCCTGCAAGGTCGCCAGATCTTGCGTCAAACGATTTTTTTCTTTGGGGCCACTTAAAAAGTAAATTTTATAATGGTGGTAGAATGAGTGTAGAACAATTGAAACGTAGAATTAGTGTTGCATCGCATGAGATTCCTCCAGAGCAAATAAATAATGCTATAAATTCATTTTATAATCGTTTAGACTATTGTTTACAGGTAAATGGGGGTAATTTTGAAGTTATTGAATTAAAATTCCTATTTAAACTAAATTAAATTTTCTTTTTTGGTAGTTGTGATTTGACAACTGGTTACTGTACTTAACGGCTCAAAATGTATAGTTTATTAAGATCTGCTATTGCAGAGCTGCCATGTTCATGAATGACCAAAATTTTGACATATAAACATGCAAATGTGAATTCCTGGTTGATCCAGTACAAAAAGTCAAAATTTTTATAATATGGTTCTATATAGTTCAGAGCACGAGAAATGCACTCGTTTAAACCGTGTTTCAATATCTCTTTTAGTTTTGAAATTACAGCGATTTTTGACTTTTTTTAAAGCTCAACTTTGAGACGCCATAACTCAAAAACTAAAAGAGATATTGAAATGCGGTTTGAACGAGTGTATTTCTCGTGCGTTACTTAACTTGTACAGGTATTTTGAAAAATTTTCAATTTTTCAATTTTTTTCGAAATTTTCTTTTGTCAATATTTCAAAAAGTTGAAAAGATAATGAAAATCTGAAAACACCAGTGAATTCCTCGCGTGAAAATACATAGGTATGCAAATTTTCAGAAGAAAATTCGAACAGATATATTTTTTATTACAAAAACTCGAAAATGGCCGTTTTATGAAAATTTCTTAAGGGGTACCCCTTGGTGTTTTTACGGATTTTGGCATTTTTCGTTTTTTTGTAATAAAAAATTTATCCGTACGAATTTTATTTTGAAAATTTGCATACTTATGTATTTTCACGCCAGAAATTCACTGGTGTTTTCAGATTTTCATTATCTTTTCAACTTTTTGAATTATTGAGGAAGAAAAATTTTGAAAAATTTTAAAAAAATTTCCAAATTTTCAAAATACCTGTACAAGTTAAGTAGCGCACGAGAAATACACTCGTTCAAACCGCATTTCAATATCTCTTTTAGTTTTTGAGTTATGGGCTTTCAAAGTTGAGCTTTAAAAGAAGTCAAAAATCGCTTTAACTCAAAAACTAAAAAAGATATGAAGATGCGCCTTGCGCCATTCGATTTCTCGTGGTCTGAATTATATAGAACCACATTTTAATAATTTTTGATTTTTGAACTGGTTCAACCCAAAATTCTCATTATTTGTATGTACGAGCTCTTAAACGAAGAATTTGCGAACAAACCTCTATACAAAAGAACTTTTGGATTGTTTTGAGGTTCTAAATTTATACCTAACGTTTAGTTAATGTAATTTAAAGTAATTTAAATTCATTTAATTTGTTTAAACTTAAAATGTTTCTTTTAGACTATAGACTATTACAAACTTTGAGTATATCCAAGACAACATAATAAACAACACTCGTCCGTCAAATAAGGATTTAATTTTGGTTTTTGACTGGTTATTTTGAGTTGGATTAATATTTATTGATTGTCACCAGATTTTGTGCATATCCTTTTACTAAGATAAGTATTATCTTTGATTTTCAAAATAGTTTAATTTTTTATTTTTTTTGTCTTGTATATAGTTAGTTGTTTGGATTAGTTACGCTTAGATACGGTGAATTATGATTTGTTTTTAGGTGTGATTGACATTTGACAGGTGTGTGAATGTAATTTATTTCCTTTCTTTTATAGTTAAGGATAAGCCTGGTAAGCTACCTTAACTTCTTCTTCTTTTACCGAGAGAACCCTATTTCTTTTATCTTTTGTTCTAATGAGGAATAAATGGGCGAAATTTGATGAATGTAAGTTTGGTACGTGAAATGTTAGAGGTATAAATGGAAAAGAAAATGAATTGGTGAATATAATGCGTGTGTATAATGTAGATGTTTTGTGTGTGAGCGAGACAAAGCGGAAAGGCTGTAATGAAGAAGAGGTAGATGGATTGTTTTGCTTGTGGTCGGGTGTTGCTGAGAATGAACGGGCAAAACATGGTGTAGGAGTGCTTGTTAGTGAAAGGATGAAACCGTTTGTAAGAGATTATAGTTGTATTTCATCGCGAATTCTTTGGCTGAGACTTAAGGTAGGCTTTCATAGAATCTTCGTTGTGTCAGTTTATGGCCCAACTGAATCCGAAAGTGATCTTGAGAAAGATCAATTTTGGAATTTGTTAGATAGTGTGATTGATTCGTGTGATCCAGGTGAAAAAGTTATCGTATGTGGTGATTTGAATGGTTGGGTGGGAGTAAAGAGAAGCATGTCTGGGAATGTATTGGGTAAATATGGTGATGTGAGAGTGAATGAAAACGGTAGGAAAATAGTATCCTTCTGCTTAGAGCGTGATCTTTTCGTTTCCAACTCTGTCTTTAAACATAAATTAGCTCACTTGTATACATGGGAGAATGTGAGGGAGAATAGGCGGAGTGTGATTGATTTTATTTTGTATGATGAACGACTAAGAAGTTTAGTTGTGGATACGCGTGTGAAGCGTGGGGCTGAATTGGGTACGAATGATCATTATTTGGTGGTGTCGCGTATACGTCTGGATAAATGTTGGCGAATGAGGGTAAAAGGCACCGAAAAAATGTTTCGTGTGAAATCTAGTGTACTACAGAATGAGGATATTAGAGATATCTTTGTTGAGAAAATAAATGAATCTTTGCCTGTATGTGAGCCTAATTTTGAATGCAGCATAAATGATGTTTGGATGAAATTTAAGGATACAGTTCTTAAATGTGCAAAAGAAGTTTGTGGTGAATCCAGATTAGGCTCTTGTCCAAGGAATGCATGGTGGAATGATGAAGTGAAAGAAGCAATTGAAGAGAAAAAGAGAGCGTATTTGCAATTTCTACATGTAAAAGATGTGCCTGGAAGTTTACGTGATGAATGTTTGCTAGAATATAAAAGGTTAAATAAACATGTTAAGAGAGTAGTGAGAGAAAGTAAGGTGCGTTTTGATGATTTGATGAGTGAAAGAATGACGAATGATTTTACTATGAATAAAAGAATGTTTTGGTTGAGTGTGAAGAGATTGAGAGGTGGTAATGTAAGGGCGGTAAAAGCGATTAAGAGTGCAAATGGTGAGTTATTGTGGAATGAATTAGACGTTAGAAATAGATGGTGTGAGTATTTTAGAGGCTTATATGGTAGCGTAAATGGATCGAATTGCTGTAGTGAAAATTCAAGAGAAAATGTTAGAAGTGATGAATGGGATATAGATGAAAGTGATGTTAGTTTTGCATTGTTACGTTTGAAGAATGGTAAAGCTCCTGGTTTGGATGGTATAACGAATGAGATGTTGAAGTATGGTGGTGAGAGATTATTTGATTGGTTAGTTTATTTATTTAGATTTTGTTTGAAACTGTGTGTAGCTCCTGATGATTGGAAACGTGCTATCATTTGTCCTTTATTTAAGGGCAAAGGTAGTTCGAGTGATTGTACTAATTTCCGTGCGATAAGTTTGTTGAGTGTGGTAGGGAAGTTGTACGGGAAGATTCTTATTCACAAGGTACGAACCTTAACAATCTCCAAGTTGAGTAATATGCAAGGTGGATTTTTGCCTGAGAGAGGGTGTGTAGATCAATTGTTTTCTCTTCGTATGATTGTTGAGAAATCACTTGCTAAGAACAAGAAGGTGTTCTGTGGCTTTCTCGATCTTAAAAAAGCATATGATAGTGTTCATCGAGTTATTCTGTGGGATGTACTTCTAGAGTACGGTATAAATGGTAATTTGTTGGGAGCGATTCGTGCATTATACGAAGATAGCGAGGCTGCGGTGAGAGTTGATGGTAGATTGAGTGATTGGTTTTCTATAGATGTTGGCGTGAAACAAGGTTGTGGGATGTCCCCGTGGTTGTTTAATTTATATATGGATGTGTTGTTACGAAAGTCGCTGAATGGGGCGGATGGTGTACGTATTGGTGGCAGTGTAGTGCCTGCGTTAGCTTATGCGGATGATGTAGTTGTAATGGGTGAATCTGAAGAACAATTGAGAAGAATGATTCTAAGTATAAATGAAGTAGGAGAAGGTTTAAATCTATTACTGAATGTTGATAAATGTAAAGTGTTAGTGTTTGAGAAGAGTGATTTGGTTACTGATTGCAATGTTTCGGTGAATGGTGTGAGATTGGGTCAAGTAAATGAGCTTGTATACTTGGGGAGTGTGTTTTCGAGGGATGGACGTATTGATCGAGAGATTGAAAGAAGAGTATCTGCTGGATGTAAGATATTGGGTGCTCTGGGAACCTTTACTCGGAACGTGAATGTATCCAGAGATGCTCGATTGAGTGTTTATAATGGTGTGTTAGTGCCTACGTTGATGTATGGTAGTGAATGTTGGGTATGGATGAAGAAACATGAACGGCGTATAACTGCTGTGGAAATGAGATATTTGCGGGGTGTGTGTGGATATACTAGAAGAGATCGTGTCCGGAATACATTGGTGTATGATGAATGTGAGATTGGGAAGAATGTTGTAAGAAGAGTGGGAATAAGTCAGTTGAGATGGTTTGGTCATGTAGAACGTATGTCGAATGACAGATTGGTGAAACAGGTGTATGTTGGTGAAATTGAGGGTGAAAGTTTGCGTGGACGGCCTAGGAACAAATGGATGAATATGATTGAAGGGTTGTTGCGTGAGCGAAAGATTCTGAGCGTGAAGAATAAACGAGCTTGTATGAAAAGAATTATGAATGTGGTTGAAGCAAAAGTGGTGTGTCAGGATAGGAATGTTTGGAGAAAATTAATTGCAGGATAAATATGATGAATGAAGACAAGCGTATGATTCTTGATTTTAGATTAATTGGTTAGATGTTTTGAGTGTTTACCTGCAATTGTGCGGAGACGATCTTCAGAAACAAGCGCAGTGTACACTAGCGAATGGATGAATGTTTGTTGTGTGTTGATGGATTTTGGTTGTGAGAAAAGAAAGAGTTTGTATGGAGGAAGTGTTAATGTGGTCGAATCGAGTATCGTGTGTCAGGATGAGAATGTTGACGGGTTCGTGCTACCCCATTTAATGGGATATAGCGTGATGTTATGTATGTATGTATGTATGTACTATTACACTTCAATGCATTGCTGAAAATATTATTTTCCCTATGTTTACTTTTAAAATAAACGCTCTAATGTATTGCTGGCAAACTTTTTAACTGTAACTATGGTATATTCCTATGTTTACTGATAAGAAAAACTCCCGGTATATATATCATCACGCGTTTTACCCATTATTGGCTGTGGCACTCTGCCGAAGCAGGTTTCGGTTAGTGATATATTTTTAGCATGAAGTGCGGTTACCAGCCGTCAAATCACGGCCCCCAAAGATAGTGGTGGAGGAAATACAGAGATAGATTTAATTTGGTGCAAAAACAAATGAAATTGTAATGAAGAATATAAAATATGAAAAGTTACAAAAAGTACAAATGTATTCAAATTTGGTTGTGTGGTATTTCAAATCGTTAAATTCCTTTTATAATAATAACATTTTCATCCTAAACAAATATTTCCTATGCTCTTTACAATAGCCAATAGTGACATCTCCCGGTGAGTTACTTTAAAGCCCCGTCTTGTGTATGAGAGCTAGTGGTGGCTCATGTCTCCCCCTGCTCCCCTAAGCCAATTCCCCGCCGCACGCGTTGCTATATAACCGATAATGGGATCTCGCCGTTTGCTCTGTCGATACCACGCTGACGAAAATGCGAAAATTGATTTTCCTTTTCTGAGCGAATTTTTTCTTTCTTCTTCTGTTGACGCGCTTATTTTTCTTTGTTCGTCTTTATTGCCGAGTTTATTTTCTACATTTTTTATTTTATTTTTTATATGATTTGTTAGTATTACTGTCGGTGTTTTGGGGGGGAGATAACTTTTGATGTGTTGTTTTATTATTTTTTGTAAGTGTTAATTTAATTAGTTTTTTATTTGACCTATTTCCGGTGAATGAATTTTGTTCTTTTTGTAATTAAAAATTAAATTAAAGTTTGCAGGAAATTTAATTATTTTAACTTGTTGATAAAACAGACACGATTTTTATATTCTTTGTTTAATTGTTTCTCTTACTTAAAAATTATTTACGCAAGAATTGATTTTTGAAGGTATTCACACGTACATACATAACATCATGCTATACAGGGTGTTTATATAATTTGATATAGTGATTATACAACAAAACGAATTTTTATAAATTTGGAAAAATTAGGGTATTTCATTCCTACCGGACATTTTTAGTACCACTGGTTTAATAGTACATTTAATTATTTCGTTTTATGGGGTAGGTGACTCAGTGGTATCGAGTAGGCCTGTAGATCTTGAGAACCCTGGTTCGATCCCCACAGCCGACAAACAATTTTCACCAATTTAAATCTACCTCTGTGGCTCCCCCTCCACTAATATCCTTGGGGGCAGTGATTTGACGGCTGGTAACCGCACTTCACGCGTAAAAATATATCACTTACCAAGATCTACTTAGGCAAAGTACCACACCCAATAATGGATAAAAGGCGTGATGATATATTTATATTTATTTATCTTGTTTGATGGATGATAGCCGCACTTCACGCGAAGAAATATATTACATACCCAGATCTACTATGGCAGAATGCCACACCCAGTAATGGGTTAAAGGCATGATGTTATATTTATTTACTTTATTTTAAAGCTACCCCTGTTGTGGATGGAATCCGAATCACTCAAACACAATCGTAATTTTGTATATAAGTCTGCGAGATTTGAACGCACCAGAATTTTCTTATTAATCGCTGAATAATTAGTGCTAAATTAAGTTTATAAAAAAAAAAAGGGGTAAGGCATCTCTAGAATTTTTTAAAAATGTATTGTTATTATTTGCTTAAATTATAGTTTAAACCCTTAGGAATAAGGGACAATTAATTTAAATGCCGCGCGGAAGTATTTCAGAGGGAAAAAAGCATATATCTATTAGTACTAGTATTTATATATATATATATATATATATATATATATATATATATATATATATATATATATATATATATATATATATATATATATATATATATAATATATGACTCGAAACTTTAAACGCGTTTTTCTCGAAACCATATTTTCAAAATCGGGCGAAAAGAAATCTGAAATACTAATTGATGGATCGTGCTGAATCTTTTTATTTCTTATTCTAGATATAAAATACTCAAAAACTACGGGGGCTTTTTTTAAAAAGTGCTTAATTAGTTTTTTATGGTCGTTTTTATACAGAAATTTAGTCCCGAATAATGAACTTTTTTTCAAACGTTCGCCATTTTGTTAAAAATCAAAATTTTCAAAATCCAGCCCGTAGTTTTTTAGAGTATACATCAGAGATTAAGAAAAAATATCCCTTTTTGATCCAGGTCTATTGCTGTTCCCGGAATGTTTTCGCCCGATTTGCCCTACGCGCCGAGAGGAGTCGCTATTTTTTTTAATTTATGATGACAATTTTGAATATTTTCTTTAAAAAAAATTTTAAATAAAGTTTAAAGAGCTCTAAATATAGATCCAAAAACAGTTCTTAAGCAGCACGTTTAGATTTCGTTAAAAAAAATCTTGAAAATGACCCTTTTTTTCCTTGTCTAGATTGGCCTTACCCCTTAAATAGTCTCGACCTCCATGCAGGAGTAATTTTAATGTGTTAAAAATAAAATGTCTGTTGCGGGAATTAAACCCTCATTTGCATTTCCACGTCAATATTTATGCCATAAATAAAATTGTAATGTTTGAAAATAAATGAATCCCAATATAGAATAGAATAAACCAAATTCAGCGAATTGTAAATTAGTCTAGTGGCAATAGAGTAAACAAATGTCGGTATTAAATCATAGTGGAATAATTTATCACAGCGCAGTTATTCAAAAATATGCTCGCAATTTCACTTAACCCCACATACATCCCAACTACAATTACAAAATTACAGCACATTTGCCTTCACACAAATTCCATCTTTGCAGCCGGGCCACCACGCTCAAATATATTACCACCAGCAGCCAACCGACGCAGGAAACGGATGCGGCTTTGCTTCGCGTCGTCTCCACTGACAGCTTCCCCTACCACTTTTAATACGTGCAAGCTCAACCACATTACCTCCCAACAGAAAATCATAATTGTAATATTACAAGATTTGCAGTTTAAGCAAAGTTAGAAATAACACATTTTAAGAATTGTAAATAAATATATCATCACGTCTTTTATCCATTACTGGGTGTGGTACTTTGCCTAAGCAGATTTCGGTAAGTGATATATTTCTTCGCGTGAAGTGCAGTTACCAGCCGTCAAATCACGGCCCTCAAAGATATTAGTGGAGAGAGAGCCACAGGGGTAGATTTTTTAAAATTGGTAATAATTGTTTGTCTCAAGATCCACAGGCCGACTCGATACCACTGAGCAGGGGCGGACTTTGGTCTAGGCTAAAGAGGCAATAGCCTAGGGCCCAAAAATTTTGGGGCCCGGATTCTAACTTCACGAAGCACATAAATTATTTGTCTATAATGTAATTTAGAAATAAGAAAAAACAATATATGTATATATATATATATATATATATATATATATATATATATATATATATATATATATATATATATATATATTATGAAGGGGCCCGAAATAAAGATTTTGCCTAGAGCCCAAAAGAGTTTAAATCCGCCCCTGCCACTGAGCTACCTACCCCATAATTACAATTCAAGAATTGTAAATAAAATAAATAAATATATCATCACGCCTTTTACTCATTACTGGGTGTGGCATTCTGCCGAAGCAGATTTCGGTAAGTGACATATTTCCGTCAAATCACGGCTCCCAAAGATGTTAGTGGAGGGGTAGCCACAGGGGTAGATTGAATTTGGAGTAAATTGTTTGTCGACTGTGGGGATCGAACCAGGGTTCTCAAGATCCACATTCCGACTCGATACCATTGAGCCACCTACTTCATTCAAGAATTCACGCCAGTAAAGTAGTTATTTGTGTATTAAGAGCGTAAAGTGATTCTTTGTTACTCGAGCACGGTAATTGCAGCGCGAGTCAAAGGCGAGAGCTGCAATAGTGTAAGAGGAACAAAGACACTTTACGCCCGTGATTCACATATAGTTCTTTTCTTTGTATTTCTGGTAACCATTTAAATAAGTCGCGTTTAATAACTTTAAAAAAATTAAACAAAGTTTATTTTAAATTAAAATGGTCACATATCTACTGGATGTTCCATTTTCGCGCAATGATAGGTAACTATATTTTGAAATAGATCACTATAAAATATTTGCCAAATTCTTTTGTTTCTGTTTAAAACAGTTCTTGTTAATTATAGTCCTAAAATGATCAGTACAACAAACTATTCATGTTTTTATCATTAAATAATCACACACTGAAAGTATGCCAAAATTCACCAAGAATAAATATCATGTTAACTAATTCGTCTTTTGTAATAGTATGTTATGCATCAAGGGAGGGACACAAGCGATTATTCCCGCGTGCGAAGTTAGCAAACCGAGACGTAAGCGAGGGCCGAAGGCTCGAGCTGAAGTCGAGGTTTGCCAACTTCACACAAGGGATAATCGCGCCCTCCCGTAAAACATATTATACTTTTCGTAACAAGTGCACAAAAATTACTGTCTTATCGGGACAAATGTCAAATATGGGTTGCGTAACTAGTTACCTAGGAAACGCCACAAACAGCTAATAATCGTAGTTTCTAGGGAGAGAAACATCCTACCTAGGGAGAGAAACATGCTACCCTAGGGAGAGAAACGCAGCGTTTCTCTCTCTAAAATTAGGGAATAAGAACGGGTTTCTTGTGCATGTGTTACGAAAAAATCATTTTTACTTAAACAAACTAAATAAATTAAAGTAAACAAAAATTGATAAAGTAAGTGAGAGAAGCAAGTAATGATTATCAAAGATCTGACAGTAATTAATCTAATTGTTTAAATAAGTGAATTTATTTATTATCTGATGAGTGGATGTGCTGTGAATGTTTCGAAGGGTTTGTGCTACGCCATTTAACGGGATATAGCATGATGTTATACAAATCAATAAATATATCATCACGCCTTTTTACCTATTACTAGATGTGGCACTCTACCGAAACAGATCTCGGTATGTGATATATTTTTTCGCGTGCAGTGCGGTTACCAGTCGTCGAATCACAGCCCCCAAAGATGTTAGTGGAGGAGGAGCTACAGGGGTAGATTTAAATTTAATTTAAATTAGCATGATGTTATGTACGAAAATAATGTGGCACATTTTGCAAACTGCTGGTTAAACCAACGATTAAACCATCAAAACTCAGACAATTAATGAAACGTCATCCTTATCACAAAACAGACAACAAAAACCAGTATTAGAACTAATTCCCCACTTAACCCAAAATTAATTACCACATGTAAATAAAAACTCTACAATTAAATCTAAATTAATCTCTCCACATAAAATGAAACTCGGAAAACATTTTTTACTTTACATTTAAACCTCAGCAACGGGCGCTGGCAGTGTGGCAGTACGGCAGTGAGTCAAGGTAATGACGAAGAGCGTCCTACACAACACACGTTTCAAAATGACAAAATTTAATTTTACTACAAAGTCTTCTAACAAAAACATCGCGGCGGCTGTGGAAGTTCTCATTCATTTTGAAAACAGTGGCGGCGGTCAGAACACTCTCACAGGGGGCAGACAATTTTAAAATTACGAAATAGTACATTGTAAGACCCTTATTGATCATTTCTTATATCGCATTATGGGGTAGGTGGCTCAGTGGTATCGAGTCGGCCTGTGGATCTTGAGAACCCTGATTTGATTCACACAGGCGACAAACAATTTTCACCAATTTAAATCTACCCCTGTGGCTTTCCCTCCACTAACATCTTTGGGGGCCGTGATTTGACGGCTGGTAACCACACTTCAAGCGAAGAAATATATCACTTACCGAGATCTACTTACGGCGAAGTGCCACACCCAGTAATGGATAAAAAGCGTGATGATATATTTATTTTACTTGTATTTTATTATTGAATATATAAAAATAAATATATCATCGCATCGTTTACCCATTACTGGGTATGGCACTCTACCATAGCAAATCTCAATCAATGATGTATTCATGCTTGTAAAGTTCAGTTACCAGCCGTCAAATCACAGCCTCCAAAGATACTAATAAAGAGGATAATTTTAATGTGGTGAAAATTAAACCCACAGTCCAAATTGATATATAAATATAAATAAATATATCATCACGCCTTTTTCCCATTACTGAGTGTGGCACTCTGCCTAAGCAGATCGCGGTAAGTGATATATTTTTTCACGTGAAATGCGGTTACCATTAAATTAGACCATTGATAGTATGTAAATAGTATCAAATTAATTTTTTCCGATATTCCTGTGATGTTGCCTAAAATGTAATTAGTTCAAATATGTAAAAAATAAATATGTACTTTCATTATATGAAAAAGGACTTGAATAAAAAGCTTTGATCCTGATGTGTTATTTCTCATTTGTTTGTTTTTAATTTCCCACCAAAATTCATAAAACACCTGTATTTAGAAATGAATATAAACCACAAATTGTACATTTTCATATAATTTATACTGAAAATTAAAACAGTAATTACTTTTCTCCTCTTCCAAGCAAAAATTAATTAGCAGAATGAAATAAAGAGCAAAAACAAAAGAAAAACTGATTTAGTTCATCAAACAAACAACAGAACAACCAAACTCTCATTTCGGTATCTCGGGCGGCGTCACATGTATCCTAGGCGCAGTTAAGGAGAGCTTTCAATTACAGTTCGCGTCACATCGGCCATGAAATAACAGTTGAACGTCGTTCCGTTGTTTGGTGGATAACGCCTTCTACTTTCTTTAATTTATTTAACGCCGCTGCTCTGTTTTATCTCCGCTCTTTCGATTCTAGGGGAATTTCGTTTGTTGGTTTTATGGAGGGAAGAGAAAACGCAGTAGACGTGAAGGGTTTCTTCGACTCAAACCGTTTTATCCTTAAGGATATTTACTCAAATTTCAACTAACTAATTTACCAAACACGTAACTTATTTAAAAATAAATCAGAAATCAATTAATTTGGAGACAAGAAACATTTATCATCCAGCCATTTTTATTTCTTATAAGATGATTAATTTTTTGCCTTCATTTATTTACTTTTTGACTGGGTAATAATGACCTTTTTTATCGTGACGAAAGAAGGTTTTAATAACCTATATTCTTCTAACTCGTTTATTTCATGATTGATTGATTTATTTAAAATCTACCCCTGTGGCTCCCCCTCCACTAATATCTTTGGGGGCCGTGATTTGACGACTGGTAACCACACTTCACACGAAAAATGTATCACTTACCGAAATCTGCTTAGGCAGAGTACCATACAAAGTAATGGGTAAAAGGCGTGATGATATATTTATTTATGTTACTCTGTACAACAGGAATTTAATCCCAATTATAGTACTGGGTCTGCACTCAGCGAACCGTAGTGTGGTAGTTCATATAATTTATAGCCTGAGTGAAATTCGAACTCGGGATCTCCGGATTAGAATTCCATATTGCTATCCACACCACCGTACTGACGGACTTGCTACACAATAAACCCAAATTCTATATTTATTGTTGCAGTCAAATCAACGACTATTGATTTGCATTTGTCGAAGTGGAATATAAATAAATATTATAACCTATAAACTATCGCATCAAAGCACGTAGCAATTTTATACATACATAACATCACGCTATATCCCATTAAATGGGGTAGCACGAACCCGTCAACATTCTCATCCTGACACACGATACTCGTTTCGACCACATTAACACTTTCTTTCTTTTCTCACAACCAAAATCCATCATCACGCAACAAACATTCATCCATTCGCTCCTGTACACCAGTTTCGTAAATCTTCACTTACGCCCACTTCTCTAACAACGAATCTATAAGAAATTAAGGCAGCATCGCCTGGGCTTGTTTAAAATTTTATGTTATTGTAAAATTTAGCAACGAATATACACTTACCAATAATGAAGATAGACAGCAGTTGTTGAATCCTGGAAATGATCCAGACCTGAAAATATAATTTATTAGTTAAATTTAATTATAACTTTTCAATTGATTGATATTTATATTACTAGCTAATGTGAAATACCTATATGTCTAATGAAAATTTGATACAACAGATATACATGTTGGTGAATTTGAGGATGAGAGATTGTGAGAGACGGTATACTCGTAAGAATAAATGGATAGACATGATTGAAGGTACGATATATTGTGTTAACGAAAGATGAGACAAAAATTGTATGAAAGGAATTATACAAGTGGGTGGTGACTTAAAATATGAATAGCTTGGAAAGCAGAATAATTGCAGGTGGAATCTAATTAATAAATATTTAAGTAATATATTGCTTGAATGATTCGTGATAATCCATTTGATGGAGCATAATATATTCTAATGTATAAGGAGTAAAATAAGTAAGAAATATAAATAAATAAATAAATATATCATCACGTCTTTTACCCATTACTGGGTGTGGCACTCTGCCATAAGCAGATCTCGGTAAGTGATATATTTCTTCGAGTGAAGTGCGGTTACCAGCCGTCAAATCACGGCCCTCAAAGATGTTAGTGGAGAGGGAGCCACAGGGGTAGATTTAAATTGGTGAAAATTGTTTGTCGGCTGTGGAGATCGTACCAGGGTTCTCAAGATCCACAGGCCGACTTGATACCACTGAGCCACCTACCCCATATTGATATTATTTAAATAAAGAGTTTATGATTACGAACATTTTCGCGAAATCAGATATTTTTCGCAGTGTATGAGACATTTTTTTAAATGATATGCTATGATTTTTTTCCAATTAAAAAGAGTTAATTTTGTTCTATACAAACATAAAAAAATACTTTATTTGAAAAATAAAGCAGAAGAAAAAATAATGAATATAAAAAAATCGTGTTGAATAATAATATATTGTAATACTAGTGAGAAAAGGGTTTAATTTATGGCCTTTTTCCAAGTATGTTATATATTATTTTTGTTGTTGTTTGCGATATAAGAAATTTAATATTAATTTTATTTCAATTAAAGGAGTTGTATTTGCAAATGCACATCACGTTTCCTTGGTTACCATGTCAAATGTCATATCCCTTACTCAATTTAATTGTGATAGTATATAAATTTGATGTTATAGTTATTTATATTATTGTTCGACAATACATAAAATATTAGTATAGTTAGCGTTCAGATATTTCAAATTTCAATATATGAACTATCACACTGAGGCTCGATAAATTCTAACGATGTATTGTAATTGGGATACAGTTCCTTTTATACAGAGTGGTATAAATAAATAAGTATTTTTCTGCCATAATTATTAATTAAAATAATATTATCAAATGATGTAATCGTTCTAATAAGAGAAGAGCAGGAACAGATGTCAGTACGAATTCCAACTGGACGAATCAAGAAACGCATTGAAGTCTGTGTTGTTTTCGGCGCCGCGACGACCGACTGAACTGGACCCTCGTCCCCGCGCCACCGCCATGACACACCCCCGAATCTGCCCTAGTTCGGTAACGATGCTGTTTCTGTTGAAATAAATGTCGCGGCTTTATAAATTGTTTCGATGGCCGGTTATAAAGGACGTAATAAAGATTTCGGTCGATATGACCTTCAGATACCCGACTGAATTAATTTTTGGGGATGAATAAAAGGATTCCGGTGGCGGTAGAGATTTCTGTTTCGTGAAAAAAGTTTAATTGATTTCGGGATTTACGAGA
This sequence comes from Pterostichus niger, assembly GCA_947425015.1. Classification (NCBI taxonomy): domain Eukaryota; kingdom Metazoa; phylum Arthropoda; class Insecta; order Coleoptera; family Carabidae; genus Pterostichus; species Pterostichus niger. The sequence goes on along the minus strand of OX380341.1, from coordinate 2,057,373 downwards.
ATTTATATTTTTCTTTTTCTTCCAAATGGAGCTTATTTAACAATGTACCGCTTCTAAGATAAGATTTAAACATTTGTTTCTATTAATTACATAAATTCACCGTCATTCCAATTATTTCTTATTTCTTCTCTAGTTTATAATTAATCGTTTTTCTACAACCTTAAGTAAAAGTAGACTTTTTTGCCCTCTTACCCAACGGGAGGAAATATATAAAGTAAATGTTTTCTTTTCATATACAGGCTGAGTTGTTTTTAAACAACCAATCAGTTGAGCGGGCTAGCTAATAACTTTAGAGAAGAAATAGATACACGGACTTATACAGCAAATAGAGGGACATAATTGTATGGTTGATAAAATCAAATTATTAGGGGGGATTAAAGTTCAATTTTCTTAAATGTAACAGGGTACTTTTTATTGGAATAAATAAATAAAATAAATATATCATCACGCCTTTTACTCATTACTGGATGTGACACTCTGCTTAAGCAGATCTCGGTAAATGATATATTTCCTCGCATGAAGTGCAGTTACCAGTCGTCATATGAGTATCACATTCCTAAATCTAAATTAAAATTAACCTCACAAAGTTAAAAAAAAAAACATGAACGCCTTTAATATGGAAAATAAAACTTGAGCTAAGCCGTGTCACTCCTTCTACCCATTTCTGGGTGTAGCACTCTGTTGTAGCATATGTTAATGATTTTTTTAACCTTAATTTTAATTTTGATATAGCACACTTTTCCATTTAAGAGTGTCGTTTACCTGATTTAGCGAAAACATGGTTCACTAGAATTGAAATATCTTTTGTTTAACAAAATACTGTGTTTTATCCAACAGTGCCTTCGATAGAAAAAATATCAAAGAATGGATTGGGTGGAACACGTTTTTTAATTTTTCATTTATTTGTTGTTAAATGGGGCTCAAAGTTTGCATGATTTTACACATATAACTCTCACTGAAATTTATTAATTTCCATTAAAAAGCACTTTAAAATTAATTCTTTCTGGTGTACTTATTATAATAAGTTATATTCATATAAATAGTATCAGAAAACGATGATATATTAAAATTTTGATTTTTATTTATAGATATTTGAACAAAAATAGTAAAGTATAGCTTTAAATCTAGATTTAAAATTCTGCCTATTCTAGCCGCCTGTTCATGTAAAATATATCTTTAATTCTCCCCTTCCGGTAACGACATCTCCCAAATTATTTTATTTTATTCACTATACAATTATGTCTCCCTCCTGGCTGTATAAGACTGTGTATTTATGTTTTCTTTAAAGTTATTAGTTAACCAACAAAACTGATTGGTCATTTTTAAAAACTCACCCTGTATATAATTAGTTTTACAACAACTGTCAGCACAGCCTTAGACATTTATTTATTTATATAGCGTTAAGTATAGTTTCCAGAACAAATTTTCAATCATATCCATTTATTTTTCACCAAACTTAGCCTGTCACCCAATTTTCTAAATAAATAAATATATCATCACGCCTTTTACCCATCACTGGGTGTGGCACTCTGCCTAAGCAGATCTCGATAAGTGATATATTTTTTCGCTTGAAGTGCGGTTACCAGCCGTCAATTCACGGCTCCCAAAGATATTAGTGGAGGGGAAGTCACAGGAGGAGATTTTTTTTAAATTGGTAAAAATTGTTTGTCGGCTGTGAGGATCGAACCAGGGTTCTCAAGATCCACTTGCCGACTCGATACCACTGAGCCATCTACCCCATTTTTTAACAACTCTATAATTGCAGATCTAAATAAATGATATAAAATGAAGGAAATAAATAAATAAATAAAATAAATAAATATATCATCACGCCTTTTACCCATCACTGGGTGTGGCACTCCGCCTAAGCAGATCTCGGTAAGTGATATATTTTTTCGCTTGAAGTGCGGTTACCAGCCATCAAATCACGGCTTCCAAAGATATTAGTGGAGGGGAAGTCACAGGAGGAGATTTTTTTAAATTGGTAAAAATTGTTTGTCGGCTGTGGGGATCGAACCAGGATTCTCAAGATCCACATGCCGACTCGATACCCCTGAGCCACCTACCCCATTTTCTAACAACTCTATAATTGCAGATCTAAATAAATGATATAAAATGAAGGAAATAAATAAGTAAATAAAATAAATAAATATATCATCACGCCTTTTACCCATCACTGGGTGTGGCACTCTGCCTAAGCAGATCTCGGTAAGTGATATATTGTTTCGCTTGAAGTGCGGTTACCAGCCATCAAATCACGGCTCCCAAAGATATTAGTGGAGGGGAAGTCACAGGAGTAGATTTTTTTTAAATTGGTAAAAATTGCTTGTCGGCTGTGAGGATCGAACCATTTTCTAACAACTCTATAATTGCAGATCTAAATAAATAATATAAAATGAAGGAAATAAGAACAGTATTTGTTGAAATGATGTAACTAATTATATCAAAAAGTGTGTATGCGGCAATAAAAGGTTTTTGTTAAACACAGAGTGAAAATAAAAAGATAATCAAGCTAAATACGGCTTATCATCTTGGAAAAAACAACACAAAAACAATTTCATACGTTACGAAACGAGATTAGCTGAAAAAGTAATACGCAGTTGGGAACTCGGACATATGGAGTGTAATCCTAGTTTTACTAAAAAAAAATATCATAAACCTTTCACTAACACCACAAGTAAACCTCTAAAGAGTATTATCCCTCTATGTGAGTGATTTGTTAATTATTAAATTGAATGGATATAATAGCAACATTTAAAAATTAATTTTTCACATCTGTATAACATAAATATATCATCACGTCTTTTATCTATTACTGGATGTGGCACTCTGCCATAACAGATCTCGGTTATATTTCTTCGCGTGAAGTGCGTTTACCAATCGTCATATCACGGCCCCTAAAGATATTAGTGGAGGGGGAGTCACAGGAGTTGTTTTAATGTAGTGAAAATTATTTGTCAGCTGTGTGACTCGATACCACTAAGCCCAGGGGCGGATCCAGGGGAGGGGTCATGGGGGTCATGACCCCACCTCCCTCAAGCATGGACTTTTTTAAAATTTTGGCCCTAATACATAATAATGATGTCATTATTTACGATAACTCAATTTGTTAAACAAATTAAATAGAAAATATTATCTAAGAACTTAAAATTCTAAGATAATTAAGAACTATTGTTTCATTTATTATTCTAATAAATAGCCAAAAACCAATATTTTGTGTGGATATTATTTCGACCCGCAGATGGGAGAGGTATTCTATTTAAGACCTAGTCAAGTATGTGACTACCGACATTTGCACTTAGAAAATCAACTTCTAATTCAATAATCTTTGTATTCTATCGAAGAACCGTTTTTTATATTTAGAAGATGGACAAACACCCCCCCCCCCCCCCCGAGACAAATTTCACTCCATAATCCCCCCTCTAATTCGAAGTCTGGATCCGCCCCTGACTAAGCCATCTACACCATATTATCTTACAAAAATCATATTTTTCTACGATTATCATCGTAAAGTTGAATTTTCCGTACAGCATTCGAAATATAACTTTCCAATGACAACACGCGATAAAGATATTAATTGCACGCGTTTCCATTCACAACGCGTGTAATAGTTATTTACGTAGCCAGCGTAGTAATTTAATTTTTACGGGCTTCATCATCCAATGGGTTCAGTAAAGATTAACTGTAAGCGTGCCTTGTACAAATTTTTATTTCTACCTTCACAGCGGTTCGTTTTATTTTATTATTATTAATTTATATTAGTTTTATAAAAAGACTTTGAGGATGATTTTCTCGCTGCTCAAGAAAATATACAAATATTGCAAACGCTGCAAGTCATAACTTTTAATTAGTTTATATTATTTTTATGAGTCTTATAAAATTTACAGGCTCGTAGAATTGCTACGCGCTATAATTACCCATTTACTTTGTAACCACAAATGCCTAGAAAGTGTCATTTACATTGAAGGTGGAAATAAAAGATTTTAAATGCGCACTTTACTACAATAGTTATTAGGAAAATAATCAAAGCAGAAACTTGTCATATTGACAGAACGAATTTATTTTCAGTACATATACGTTAACTAATAATTTAAGATGCAATCGTAGAAACAATTATGTATGACGAGCGTAAAGTGTCTTTGATCCTTTTGCACTTTTACCGTGCGTGAGTAATAAAAAATCACTTTACATTCTTAATACACAAATAACTAATATATGACATGAATATGAATATGGGGTAGATGGCTCAGTGGTATCGAGTCGGTTTGTGAATCTTGATAACCCTGGTTCGATCCCCACAGCCGACAAACAATTTTCACCAATTTAAATCTCCCCCTGTGGCTCCCTCTCCACTAATATCTTTGGGAGCCGTGATTTGACGGCTGGTAACCGCACTTCACGCGAAGAAATATATCACTTACCGAGATCTGCTTAGGCAGATTGCCGCACCTAGTAATGGGTAAAAGGTAGAGATGGGCGAATATCAAATTTCTCGAATTCGAATATCGAATACGAATATTAATCAGTACCTCAAATATTCGAATACTCCTAAAAGTTAATATATTTATTATTAATAATTATTTAAGTATGTCCTTTTCATTATTTGAATGAAATTATTAAGATAAAATTAAATTAAAACAAAAAGTACAAACAAAAAAGAAAATGACGAAAACTTCAAATTTAAGGTGAAACGTACGGGCTAATGTTGGCGAAAAACAAATTTGAAATATGGTACGTCTTCATGGTTTTGAAACAAAATATCTTTGTTATTAATAACTTCAAAGTATTGTAATAGCTTTAAGTTTATGTACAAATGATAAAGAAAAACGTAGTCAAAAATTGAGGTCAACATATAGCGCGATATTCGAGGTATTCGAATGTTCGCTATACTGACGATAATATTCGAAAATCTCGAATATCGAATAATGTCAATATTCGCGGCATTCGACTATTCGCGGATGATATTCGCCCATCTCTAGTAAAAGGCGTGATGATATATTTATTTATTTATTTGTATAACATGAATTATAATCTATAATTTGTCTTGGTAAGAAAATAAAATTATCTAATCTAATTTCGTAGCTGTCACATATGGAGCGAAGTATCGCAGAAGAAATTCATACAAAACTAAAGACATAAGTTTATTTTCTCGATAAAAAGACACAAGAAAACTACAACAAAAATCACTCATCATCTGTGTTTTATTTTACAATGACAAAATTTAATCTTGTGAAACGATAAAACGAGAACATATCTGAATAATGCTTTGTAACAATCGCAACAAAATTGCAGAGTGTAAACAGTGTTTATGAAAGCAGTGTAAACATAAACCATTCATCTCGTTAAACACTTCACGTCACTTGCTCTCGCATAACACGTAGAAACACCGACATTCCATCCACCCTGTGTGTAATCCGACGCTTTAACCCTTTCACGAATTCGTGCATTCCAGAACTACGCATATACGCACTTCTGTCGATACACACTCAAGTTACTAATCACGTATGAAACTTATTATTTAAAATATAACCTGTACGAAAAAGTTGTACGTTGAGGTTAGCATTAATGTCAATAAAAATTAATCTAGTTTTCTGGTTCATTTATTTATTGCTATTCTATATAACAGGAACTTAATCCCTATTACAGTATAGGGTCCGGACTAACCGAGTCGAATGAAATAAAGCGAGTGTAAAAAATACGAGTATCTAAAAAGTTTATAAAACTATACTTATTCTACGATCGCAAATTAAGACAACAACAAAAATGTATAGATTTATGATTTATTTAAATAGTAAGGTTAAGTTATAATGACAAATGCCTGAAGTTAACTTCATCCCGTGCTTGTCAACATGTTATTTAGTGCCATGGAAACTACGAATAGTACGATAATAGTTATTTACGTATCAAGTGCAGAAAGATGGGTTTTTTTGAATGAGTGGTCCGTTGCTGCATGGCGAAGCGAATGCTGCAAGACCGCGAGTTCAAAAAAACCCCTTTCTGCATGAGTTGCGTACACTATTTTTTCTACAACCATATTTTGATAAAAATAATAAAACAACTTTCAGTAATTGTAACATCTCTGAAATTTTGTATTAATTTAGAAACTTTAGAAAGATACCTGGTTTAATGTATCCATGACAACTGACAATGACAAACTAACTCAATTATTTTGTTGATAATGAGGAAAAATTTCTCCGTGCTTTCAATTTAAAAAATGTTTAAATCGAGTGGCGACACGTATTAGATTCTATAGACATTATAGAAGAAGCAAATGCTGCAACATTAAATTTGCTTCCATAAATATTAATAGAAAGTATACTGTATAGAGTTTATTTATATTAAATTACTTTTCTGCACTAGTGCAGAAATAATTCACATTTTTGTACTAGTGCAAAAATCTGCTACTTTCATAATAAAAATAAGTTCAAAAATGCCTACTTTTTTTAATAGTAGTATAAAATAGTTATTTGTGTATTAAGAGCGTAAAGTGATACACACATAATTTTTTCTACGATTGCATCTTAAAATTATTTAAAAACGTATACGTACTGAAAATAAATTCGTTCTGTCAACTGTCAATATGACAAGTTTCTGTTTTGTTTGTATCCCTGGTAACGCGCATTTATAATATTTTTCGCGCGTTGCCATTGGAAACGCGCGTATTTAACGTCTTTTTCGCGCGTTGCCATTGGAGACGCGCAAAAAGATATTTTTCGATTGTTCCACAGAAAACGTCAACTTTACGATGACAAATGAGAGCGTAATTGTCAACTTTTCATAGCAATCGTAGAAAAATAATATTTTAATAATGGGAATAGAAAAAACATCTGTTGGAAAATCTAGAACCAGTTAGTTATTTTTTAATTGTAATTTTCTTCTGAATTATTAATATTAATTCTCTTATATATCTGTTCCCCTTCGGGCAAAATAAATTCGCCCCTGGAAAAAGGTGCCTGCATTCAACAATGTTTCTTATGTTAATAGCCTATGTCACAATATTTATGGCACACTCTGTATATTGATGTTTGATTTATGGGGTAGAATTGTGGAATTGACAACCTGGGTTCGATTCCCACAGGCGACAAATAATTTTCACCACTTTAAAACTATCACTGTAGCTCCTCCTTCACTAACATCGTTGAAGGCCGTGATTTGACGGTTGACAACCCCATTTCACGTGAAGAAATATATCACTTACCGAGATCTGCTATGACAGAGTACCATACCCAATAATGGCTAAAAAGCGTGATGATATATTTATTTTTATTTACTACCCTGCATAATATATAATTAATCCCAATTACAGTCCAGGAAAATTATAACTTATGGAAGGCACCGAAACCACTTGAATTAAGTTTTTGGTTATAAATGAGTAATATTTCAATTTGATTATAAGGCAATCATCGTAAATTTGTTACTGAAATAATAAGAAAAATCCTGATAAAACTTTGGAAATGAATGACGTCATCAGTAATAAGATTTGAGTATATCGTTACAGTACAATTAAAGCATCCTCTTATCTACTTATCGTAATAAAAACCAGCATCCTATCAGCAATTACGCCCTGAAATCCTGGCGGTCTTTCCACGCTATATCACACAGCCTTGCACAGCGCAGAACATCCCTGCGGAACATTCAATTCCACGCTACGGACTCCGGACTCCGGAGTCCGTACTCCGGTCTGCACAGCCTGGGCAATCCCATAGCTTCCACTACATTGAATAGCCAACAATGGCGACGTACCGACGCAGGGTACCGTTACAAGAGGAGAGGGGAATGAATGTCCTGCCGCATAATCTCCTGATTCCAAGGTCCAAGGTATGGAAAGGGCTCTGATGTATTGAACATTGGAACATAATTTGTAAGGGCTTTTAAGATGAGACTGATTGGGATCTAGAATTCTACTCTAAACTTATAACTAAAATAGTTATTTGTGTATTAAGAGCGTAAAGTGATTCTTTGTTACTCGAGCACGGTAATTGCAGCGCGAGCCGAAGACGAGAGTTGTAACAGTGTAAGAGGAACAAAGACACTTTACACTCTACGATTGTATCTTAAAATGGTTAAAAAACGTATAGGTACTGAAAATGAATTCGTTCTGTCAACTGTTAATATGTCAAGTTTTTGTTTTGTTTGTATCCCTGGTAACTATTGAAATAAGCGCGCATTTAGTATCTTTTTAAATAATTAAATTGCATTTTTTTCTTTTCGGTAAGAAATATAGTTATTTGTGTATCAAGAGCGTAAAGTGATTCTTTGTTAGTCGAGCAAGGTAATTGCAGCGCGAGCCGAAGGCGAGAGCTGCAATAGTGCAAGAGGAACAAAGACACTTTACGCTCGCAAAATAGCAGTTTCTGGACTAGTGATACAAATAACTATTACGCTCTTAATACACATATGTCACCGTTAGTACAGTGATGTGGATAGCGATATGGAATTCTAATCCGGAAATCCCGAGTTCGAATCTCACTCAAGCTAAAAATTATATGAACTACCACACTGCGACCCGGTGAGTGCAGACTCTGTAATGTAATTGGGATTAAATTCCTGTTGTACAGCGTAACATAAATAAAGAAATAAATAAATAACAATTTTTATTCGCAAACACAGATCAAACAGTATCCTCATAAAATAACTTTGTTTAACCATGAATAGCAATCGTATCGTAATGCATATCACATTGAATTAAATTCCTCCCCCTTTACCCCTGCGCTCAACTGCACAGTGAACTATTTAATTATTTAACGGCTGCGGATAAATGATTTGCGTGGATAGATTTTTAATATCGTCCGCGCTTGGCGCACGTTTACGCGATGCACTGTGGTATTAAATTCGCTTTGCGCGTGTGTTATTGATCGAGCGGACTCTGGTTTGTCCTCGCCGAACTATTTTGATTTATAATCAACCCCGCACCCGGCTACATGTAAATGAAAGGAAATATTGCTCATAAATTCTAGGGATGTGTATCATATTTCAACCAAGTTTTTGTTACGTTGCATCAATGTTTTTGTTGTTGAGCTTAAATTATTTTTGTGGGGTGAATATGCTACTGCAAATAGAATTATTATGTTGAAGGGGTTGTTTTTATTGCACAGGATGGCTGCAGTTTTGTTACGAAGCAAAAAGTGTTGCATAATTAAATTTAATTTTAATTTATGCAGAGATATATTATGAGACATCTAAAACAACCGAAAAAATTTTAAATCGATTAAATTACAAATTTTAACTATACCGGGAGTATACGTTTTTGTGGGTTATAGGAAATGTAATGCAAAAATTGTCATTCTCTGCACTAATATGGGGTAGATGGCTCAGTGGTATCGAGCCGACAAACAATTAAAACTACAACAAAGACAAAATTAATTGTCAGTCATGCACTTGGTGAAACTAGGTATAATAAAAAATATTAAATAATACTCTAGGCAAAGTCTCACAAAATTCAGCCTTCGAGTCACCTTATGAGGGCATCGTCAGAGGCCGGCCAGCACAGTTAGTAACCATAGACGCGTTTCGCTCTTGTTAGAGCTCATCAGCATGGTATAACTCACTTCTTCACCTAGAACAAAGTTCCTGTGAAGAAGCTGGTGACGAATAACTGTGCCAGCAGAGAATAAGATCTCTAACAAACGGTAAGATGACATGAGAAGTTCTGACGAACCAGTAATGCCATCTACCGAAAAAAAAACCAGCTTCTTCACATGAACTTTGTTCTAGGTGAAGAAGTGAGTTATACCATGCTGATGTACTCTAACAAGAGCGAAACGCGTTCATGGTTACTAACTGTGCTGACCGGCCTCTGACGATGCCCTCATAAGGTGACTCGGAGGCTGAATTTTGTGAGACTTTGCCTAGAGTATTATTTAATATTTTTTAATTAAAACTACCCCTGTGGCTCCCTTTCCACTAACATCTTTGGAAGCATTGATTTGACGGTTGGTAACCGCACTTCACGCGAAGAAATATATCACTTACCGAGATCTGCTACGGAAGGGTGCCACAGTAATGGGTAAAAGACGTGATGATATATTTATTTTTTAAATTTAAAACAAAAATATAAATTTAAAAAGTTCAGAATTAAAAACGATCCTGGGATATGCACTGTAATTGAAAATCGAAACCGATATTTTTTGTTATGAAATATGGGAACCAAAAGTAGTATCGAAAATTTAATAATTTCTATAACCGAAAACGTTAACAGAACCTATTATATTTCAGTTTCAAAACTGTAACATTAAATTGGTATAAATAACGTACTGAACCGAAAATAGTAACACTTAAGAGGATATTATCCGGTACGAAAAATAAGCTATTTTTCTGGAACAAATCCTGACTGTATAACAGCACATATTTGATTAATTTTTTCACTATTATGTAAATAAAGGATGGAAATAGTGCGCTAACTCCGATTTTTTAATTTTTCATTCCTGGAAAATTTTTGTATTTGCGTTGGAAAATCACCTATTTTTGATAGTAAATTAACCACAAAAAAAAGTACAATTTTGATATAATAGTGAGATAGCGGCCTGCAGGCAACCTTTATTTATAACTATAGCAAATTTCAAGCCTATAGGTTCATTCTTGTGGCTGTAGTTTGTTCCAGAAAATGATCGCTTTTCGAATACACCTTCCCCACTTTACAGGCGCAAAAGTTGAGATTTTCGCATGCAAATGAATGCGGAAAGTGAATACTTTCCGCTTTGATATAAATAAATATATCATCACGCCTTTTGCCCTATAGGGTATGACACATCTGGGTAAATATGCGCGTAAATAGCGGTAACCAGCCGTCAAGTCAAGCCTCCCAGAATGTAAAATAACCCGCATATATATAAATATTACATGACTCTACCGTGTTATCCGATTATAACATAATTTCGCTTAACGAAGTGTTGATGAATTGATTCATAATTTATTGGCTTTTAATTGAAATAAACATAGATAACATAGCAAAGCTGATAAATTGCCAAATTGTAATCAGATCAGCGTATAAATAATGCAATAAATATAAATGGAATTTGCAAAATGCAAATTACAAACAATTACAGGATAAAATTTAGGTCAGTGGCATTTATTTAATTAAAACCAAGAGTATTTTAAAACAAATGCGCAATAAGAGAATAAGAGAATGAAACAAGAGACGTATTTAACTTCATCAGGTGTTTACTTTCCTTAATTCTGGCCAGAGAATAATTATAATGCGATTAAAATTAGCAGCAGGACCAAGTCACACGGAATGCAAATAAGGAACGCTGAGCACTTCACGCCTTCTGTTCGCCTATTACTACGTTTATTTGCATATTCAAGCTGCTTCAAACTAGAATCTCACGTGATACTAGGACACCGAAAATTGTTGCTAATTTCACATGTAATAATAGCTTTACAATTACCTCATTGCATTTAATTTTTTTTACCGGCTTAATCGATATTAGAGCTACATTAGATTATATTAGATGGGGTAGGTCGCTCAGTGGTATCGAGTCGGCCTGTGGATCTTGAGAACCCTGGTTCGATCCCCACAGGCGACAAACAATTTTCACTAATTTAAATCTACCCATGTGGCTCCCTCTCCTCTAATATCTTTGAGGGCCGTGATTTGACGGCCGGTACTCGCACTTCACGTGAAGAAATATATCTCTTACCGAGATCTGTTTACAGCAGAGTGCCACACCCAGTAATGGGTAAAAGGTGTGATGATATATTTATTTATTTATTTATTAGATATCAAACTATCAAATTTATCAAATCACCAAATATAAATAAATAAATAAATATATCATCACGCCTTTTACCTATTACTAGGTAAGTGAGATATTTCTTGGCGTGAAGTGCGGTTACCAGCCGTCAAATCACGACCCCTAAAGATGTTAGTGGAGGAGGAGCCACAGGAGTAAATTTAAATTGATGAAAATAAATAAATATAAATATATAAATTCACGCTGCAATCAATAAAACATTTTTTCGTAACACATGCACAAGAAACACGTTCTTATTCCCTAATTTTAGAGAGAGAAACTCTGCTTTTTTTCCCTAGGTAGCATGTTTCTCTCCCTAGAGACTACGATTATTAGCTGTTTGCGGCGTTTCCTAGGTAACTAGTTACGCAACCCATATTTAACCATTTTAAAGATAAGATGGTAATATGCTTCACGGGAGGGCGCGATTATCCCTTGTGTGAAGTGGGCAAACCTCGACTTCACACGCGGGAATAATCGCTTGTTTCACTCCCTTAATGCATAACATACTATTATATTCATTTTACATTAATGTAACGTGAATATTATTTAGCTAGAAGTGTCAAAATCATATATCGTTTAATTGTACGCATTTAAAAAAAAAGTTCATGAATAAAAATCATGCATAAATAGGGGTCATTAATATATGACTTTGTATACATTTATGAACGATCAACGGAAAATAGTATATTATTTGATATTATTCGTTCATTTATACATTAGAACAATAGCTATTATGTGATTGTATGTACGTAATTTGTTACTAAATTATTGAAAATTTTACTTCACACGCGGGAATAATCGCTTGTTTCCCTCCCTTGATGCATAACACACTATAGCTTATAAATTACAGTCGTTACACGTTGATAATGAGTCTGATATCAAACTGATGAATTCTGAGCGTCTTGAAATGTGAAGGTAAACGTGGCAGATGACACCTCGGACGTATAGCTACCACTTCCGCCATTATTGCGTCTTTGGACGATATTTGTATTCGGTTTAAAAGCACCGAAGCTCAGAGCTTTAGTGAACAAAGTGGCTGGCAGTGCTGGCTGCTTGCCCGCCGATAAGCGACACCGCTCTTCGACGCTCACCGTACATACAAGCTTGCCAGTGGCGTACGTGAGCACGGCGAGAATCCAATAAAAACATATATAATTGTAATGGTATTGTCTTGGAAGTAAATGTTGGCGTAAAGATTCGATGAGTTTGAAAATATAATAAATAGTTTTATGCATATGCACAGTTACAGTGTTTCCAAAATAACTTGATAATGACGTCATGTTGACAAACATTTCTAATTTATATTAAGATGCTAAAGTTATATTCTATTTGATACTTTAAAGAAAAATCCATGTTAAACTTGCGTTTACTAATCGTGCATTCAAATTTCGCTGATATTAATTAATAACCAAACGATAAGCTATTGTAATTGGCTATAAGTTCCTGTTGTGCAACGTAACAAATTAAATAATACTATATTATCTTACAAACTACTATAATCATTAAAGCCCGGATTTTTAGGCAATTGCCTAAAATCAAATTTTAATATACTTCAGGCAATTTAGTGTTTCTATACATAGGTAATATGTTTACGTGTAATGGAAGATTTTTTTTTCGTGCCTTAGGGCCTATTTTTTCTATATTTTGGTTATTGTGCCTATTTTACCTTATACAACCTATTTTGCCTATTTTTGTTGCCTATTTTAACTTTTATTGACTAATTCAGCACTCGACATAGTGTTTCAACCTAACCTATAATATTTAAAGTACTTCCTTAAATCAAGTTTTTGTATGTGAATTTAAAATACCAAAAGAAAAAACGTGTTTTAGTCAAAATGTTACGTGACAATTCAATTGTCTGCCATTAATCAATGGAGCTGAGGTAACTTTAGACGATATGGCTAAATATAAGAATGCCCGTGTCACATTTTTTGATGTCTAACGAAGTTTTCAGCTTACAAGCAAGTTCTGACTGACCGAAGACAGTCCCTTTCCGAAAATTTCATAGAGCAATAGCTCGTAATATTATGTGAATCAAAGTATACTACATAATTTGAATTTGTATAATAGTTAATAAAATGAGAACCCTACATTATTATTTTATTAATATTTTTCAGATTGCGTTAATTTTTGTTTAAAATGATGATTTTTCTAATGAAGAGTAGATACGAGTACCAATATTAGAAAAAGGGTTCGTTTTTTTTAAACAAATTATTTACATTTAGGCTGCCTAAAATCCCGCCTATTTTAGAGTAATTAACGGCCTATATGCCTGCTTATTTGGGTGTTTTTAAGTGCCTAAATATCCGGGCTTTAATAATCATATACATAATTCAAACTACTATAATCACATATAATATAACAAGTAGTATGAAAATTGCTGAAAATATTTTGACATAAATTATGAGTTGTGTTTCCTATTTCCGTAACAACGAATGTATATTTATGTCAAAATATTATCTGTCAATTTTCATACTACGAGTTGTATTCGGCTTGAGAATTTACCAAACAAGAGTTAATTAACAAGACTAGTTAGATATTTATTTGCACATTATTAATTAGGTATTACAGTGATGAAAATTTTTAATATTAAATGTACACTGAACAAATGTAGAATTGACGTTTATGAAAATATCATTTATTTTATTCGTAACCAAGGATATTATTAACAGTGGTATTTCCGATATCAATTTCACTAGTGATGAATTTCCGACGATATGTACATTTCATTGGTTCATTTACAAATAAATTCGTGATCCTATTGGTTGACAGTGACGTGTAGTGAATTCTCATATAAATAATTATCTATGGTTTCATTTAAAGATTATATTATTAATATTAAATATACGTATATTGAATTATTATAATATGAATAAATTAATTAAATAATAATTATATAAATTCACTAAATCATTAGTTGTCCATATATTCAGATTAATTAACATATTACTGATATAGTCATATTAATTTCCGGTGATAATTACGTCATTTAGTTCTAATATCATAACTTTAATGTGGATTTTTAATATTTTGTTTATATAGTTTATGTGTTTGTTAATTACGTCATTGTATTTGTTTGTAATACAATATTAAATAAATAAATATATCATCACGCCTTTACCCATTACTGGGTGTGGCACACTGCTGAAACAGATCTTAGTACGTGATATATTTCTTAGCGTGAAGTTCGGTTACCAGCCGTCAAATATGTTAGTGAAAATCAGGGTTCGTAAATATCATGATATTTATAATAAATATCAAAATATCTGATATATAGGATATATATCAGATAAATATCACTTTTTGGATATTTATTTTTTAATTTTAGTTTTTGTACACATTTAGAAAAACTGAAAAAATCGAAAAATTTCACTTTTCCGGAGGCTATATCTCAAAAACTAAACAAGATATGGAAATGCGCTCAACGGCGTTGAATTCCCCGTGTCCGAATTGACTTACAAGCAAATTTTCATACAATTTTAAGCAATTTAATATTTTTAATTATTTCCTAAGGGGTACCCCTTTGGTTTTTTCAGATTTTAATTCAATTTTCCCAAAAATCCTTAATCGTAGGATTATTAAAACGAAAATTTACATACATATGTATTTTGACCCACTGAATCCAGTGGTGCAATCTACAAATGCATATGACTTCTGGTTTTCGAGAAAATGTTAAAAAACCGCTTTTTGCGATTTTTTTGGCGGAAAATTGAAAAAAAATAAAAATCGCTGAAACTATGTTTATAAGTTAACTGAAGCACGAGAAAATTAATGCCGTTGACCGCGTTTTCATATCACATTTAGTTTTCGAGATATAGCCTCGGAAAAGTAGAAAAACTGAAAAATTCGAAAAATTTCACTTTTCCGGAGGCTATATCTCAAAAACTAAACAAGATATAGAAATGCGCTCAACGGCGTTGAATTCCCCGTGTCCGAATTGACTTATAAGCAAATTTTCATACAATTTTAAGCAATTTAATATTTTTAATTATTTCCTAAGGGGTACCCCTTTGGTTTTTTCAGATTTTAATTCAATTTTCCCAAAAATCCTTAATCGTAGGATTATTAAAACGAAAATTTACATACATATGTATTTTGACCCACTGAATCCAGTGGTGCAATCTACAAATGCATATGACTTCTGGTTTTCGAGAAAATGTTAAAAAACCGCTTTTTGCGATTTTTTTGGCGGAAAATTGAAAAAAAATAAAAATCGCTGAAACTATGTTTATAAGTTAACTGAAGCACGAGAAAATTAATGCCGTTGAGCGCGTTTTCATATCACATTTAGTTTTTGAGATATAGCCTCGGAAAAGTAGAAAAATTGAAAAATACGAAAAATTTCACTTTTCCGGAGGCTATATCACAAAAACTATTTGATATTTTTATATAATGGATATATATCATTGCAAAAATATGACGATATATATCAAAATAAATATCATGATATATATCGATCGATATATATCTTTGAACCCTGGTGAAAATTGTTTTATTGTATTAGACAAATTATCCTAATCATATTTTGATAACGAAATGGTGAAAGATTTAAGTTAAAATTAATTCCAACTTTTAAATAGAATACAGTGTGTAACTGCAATTGTGTTAAATAAATTTTTAAACAAGCGCAGGCGATGCTGCCTTCATTTCTTATAGATTCGTTGTTAGAGAAGTGGGCGTAAGTGAAGATTTACGAAACAGGTGTACAGAAGCGAATGGATGGATGTTTGTTGCGTGATGACGGATTTTGGTAGTGAGAAAAGAAAGAGTTTGTATGGAGGAAGTGTTAATGTGGTCGAATCGAGTATTGTGTCAGGATGAAAATGTTGATGGGTTCGTGCTACCCCATTTAATGGGATATAGCGTGATGTTATGTATGTATGTATGTATGTACAAGTAACATGTTTTATTAATTGTACATTTGATCATTTTATGATCCCATCTTATATCTTTTCAGTTTCCATAAATCTTAACTAACTTTATCTGAAATGCTACTACGCATTCCAGCTTCAACTGGAAGTAGTAAATTTTCATTAAAACATCTTTATCACAAACCTATCACCAAAAAGCTGGCAGAAAAAAAATCCCAAACGCATCAGTACCGACTCTCAGCACGAACATATTTCAAACTAAATAATTCACTTTCAAATTCCCAGATACAATATTTCACCCTGTGGCAATCCCCCGTGGCACGACACTGGCTCCTCAGCGTCCTGTTTATTTTCACGAGTTTGGCGTAAGCCTATATGTGTCGTCTCACTCCAACACAAGGGCGGTAAATGGATTGTGGGAGAGAGATGGCAGGTGATGTGTTCTGTTGCAAAGGGATAGTGATGGACGTCTTTCTATCTTTTGTAAATCGCGTTATTTTCAACGCGTGGAAAGATCATACGGGATTTTTCTATACTGCGTTGCGTGTGAGTTGCATAGGAATATATGGATAGGGAATCGAATAGATATTAGAAAAACAGGAATGTTATATTGTACGGACAGTAGCTATACGTCATAACAAATGGTTTGACAATTATTGAATCGGTATTGAAACATAAATTAAACAATTTGTTTAGATATAACATCATGTATTTGACGGCTGGTAACTGCAGTTCATAAGCATAAATATATTATTTAGTGAGATCTACAACGATAGAGTACCACTGCCAGAATGGGTGAAGGCATGTTTATTTTTTGTGAATTTTTGGTTGAACCAGTTCAAAAACCTAAAATTTTATTAATATGGTTCTATATAAGTCAGACCACGAGAAATCGAATGGCGCAAAGCGCATCTACATATCTCTTTTAGTTTTTGAGTTACAGCGATTTTTCACTTTTTTAAAATGTCAAGTTTGAGACGCCTTAACTCAAAAACTAAAAGAGATATTGAAATGCGGTTTGAACGAGTGTATTTCTCGTGCGCTACTTAACTTATACCGAAATTTTACTATTATTGAAAATTTTTCAACTTTTTCTCAAAATTTTCTTTTTTCAATATTTCCATAAGTTGATGAGATAATGGAAATCTGAAAACACCAGTGAATTCCTCGCGTGAAAATACATCGGTATGCAAATTTTCACATAAAAATTCGCACGGATACATTTTTTATTACAAAAAATCAAAAAATGGCCTAAATCCGTAAAAACGCCAAGGGGTACCCCTTAAGAAATTTAAAAAAAATGGCTATTTTCGATTTTTTGTAATAAAAAATGTATCCGTGCGAATTTTAATGTAAAAATTTGCATACCTATGTATTTTCACGCGAGGAATTCACTGGTGTTTTCATATTTTCATTATCTCTTCAACTTTTGGAAATATTGACAAAAGAAAATTTTGGAAAAAAGTTGAAAATTTGTCAAATATGATAAAATTTCGGTATAAGTTAAGTAGCGCACGAGAAATACGCCCGTCCAAACCGCGTTTCAATATCTCTTTTAGTTTTCGAGATATAGGCTCTCAAAGTTGAGTTTTTAAAAAAGTCAAAAATCGATATAACTCAAAAACTAAAAGAGATATTGAAATGCGGTTTGAACGAGAGCATTTCTCGTGCTCCGAACTATATAGAAACATAATTTAAAAATTTCGATTTTTGAACCGGTTCAACAAAATTCACAAAAAATAAATATATCATGCTTTTAAACCATTACTGGCAGTGGCACTCTGCTGTAGTATAATATACAGTTTTCTCTTGAACGGGACATTTTTAAACAAAAGTTTTATTTTTTCATAACCTTTTTGTTTCATATACAAATTGTATATTGTAATGCTCCACACATTGCAAAAACCATAAATAATACTAACCTATTAAATTAAAAATTTAACGGCAATGAATTTTATAATGACTTATTATCGCTGTGACATCGTAAAATGATTTTTACAATTTGCCAGCATCGAAGCAATTCAAATTAATGTATTTGCTGCCGCACAAATTCATGTGACAAATCAACGATTACTATTGTTTCGCATTTTGTGTTGAATTGTTCAAATAATTTCTCATTTACAATCCCATTTGTGTTCAAATAAATGTTGAAATTGTCAAAATAAATTACCTTGCATATATCATTCATTCACATTCCACACGCACAATTAATTATTTGGAATGATAAATAATTTATATCCACAAATATTTATTACATTTTTGAAAGTAGGTAGTTTTAATATTTATTTTATTTTAATTATACTTTAAAAGTTATAATTTGACGGCTGGTAGCCGAACTTCACACAAAGATATATGTCACTTATCGAGATCTGCTACAGCAGAGTGCCACTCGCATTAATAGGTAAAGGCGTGATTATAAATTTATATTTAATTATTTCTAAATAACGCATTTTACCCATTACTGAGTATGGCACTCTGCCTAAGCAAATTTCGGTAAGTGATATATTTCTTCGCGTGAAGTTACCAACCGTCAAATCACGGCTCTCAAAGATGTTAGTGATGAGGGAGTCACAGGGGTAGATTTAAATTGGTGACAATTGTTTGTCGGCTGTGGGGATCAAACCAGGGTTCTCAAGATCCACAGGCCGACTCGATACCACTGAGCCATCTACCCCATTTGATTATTTCTAAAACATGTATTTTGATATAATGACAATTCCATATATTTTTGTTAAATGTCAAACTGACTTTTTTGATAATTTGGCTTAGATAAGTCAAGTAATGAAAATTTTCCAAGAAATTTTAATATTACGTTGGTAACCATGCTTAATATTTCTATTGGCTGTTAATTAGTGTCGTACGATTTTCTAGGTTATATTTAAGTTACTATTAATACCTTTTCCAAATTGCGTTTGGCAGCCATTTTGTCACTAGGGTTAAAAGGGTAACATGAACTATCGTGAAGTAGGGTGTTACAGGTGAAAATGAGCGGCCAAATGTTTTTGGGCACTTTGCCAAACCCGAAATATTACCACAATTTCTCTGCACGACGAAGTTAGAACTAGTATTACCAAAATAATTTGTTGTTTTGTCTTCAAACCTTATATTGTGTTAGAAATAAATATTTAATTAAATTCAATTATAGATAGTGCGGGTGATTCTTGAGTTAAGCTTTTTAGTTTATGAATGTGTCATGGGATTGCAGTTGCGTTTGACACAACAAAATAGGAAAAAAATGGAAATAAAATCAGATTGGAGCAGTGACTTATTGATTAATATTACAATTAAATGAAGTTATGCAACTTTGAAGTATGTTGTATAATTTTCTCTGTTTAATGTATTTAATGGGGTAGGTAGCTCAGTGGTATCGAATCGGCTTGTGGATCTGAGAACCCGGGTTCGATTCCCACAGCCGACAAACATTTTCACCAAACTACTCCTGTGGCTCCCGCTCCACTAACATCTTTGGGGACTGTGATTTGACGACTGGTTACGCGAAGAAATATATCACTTACCGAGATCTGTTTCGACAGAGTGCCACACCCAGTAATGGGTAAAAGACGTGATTATATATTTATTTATTTCATTACTATTGTTCTATAATCAGTATATCAAATTATATAACTAATTAAAGTGTCATGTGTCGGTATAGAAACACCCTGTATATCAATTCTAACTAAATTTAAATTACATGATGCTTGTAGCTCAGTTGGTTTAGGATTAAAGCAGTTGGCCTGATTAGAAAGGTTTTAGGTTCAATAATTCATTTAGATTTTATCAATTATTGTCAAGTATTTAATTAAAAATTCTAATTAAATATAAATAAATAAATATATCATCACGCCTTTTACCCATTACTGGGTGTGGCACTCTGCCTAAGCAGATCTCGGTGAGTGATATATTTTTTCGCGTGAAGAGCGGTTACCAGCTGTCAAAACACGACCTTCAAAGATATTAGTGGAGTGGGAGCCACAGGGGTAGATTTAAATTGTTGAAAATTGTTTGTCAGCTGTGGGGATCGAACCAGGGTTCTCAAGATCCACAGGCCGACTCGATACCACTGAGCCACCTACCCCATTAAATTAAACATTTAATTATTTTTCCTTGTTATACATTAAATTTGAAATAAAATGCTGACTATTAATTTAATAATCTAGGAAAATGTGAATAAATAGAATATTTCGTACGATGGTATTTTTCACAAGAAGCTTATAACATATCAGCATTTAATATGATTCTACTTAAAATGTCTGTATAAATGTGAAACATATAACATTAATATTTATTCAACGTGACATTAAATTCAGAGCAGATCCTACTTCCATTATTTTTCTTACAAGGAATAAAACGCAAAAATGAATTTAAATTCAAACAAAATCTCTTTCCGAGGATACTTGAAACCATGCATTTAAATTTCTACAAACAATAAAACTTAAATTCATCGCTGTTTCGAATTCCGACTGTTTGAAAGAGAAGGAAGCGTTTATATTATTTTTATATTTTTTTACTCCTACTTTATTTTAAGAACGTATTAATAATATAAAACTTGTTACATTATATTACGTTTATAAAACGAGTCCATACTATACTTTTTCTACGATCGCAAATTAGGACAACAAAAGAATGTAATGTTTTAAGAATTATTTAAAAAGTAAGGTTAAGTTACAATGACAAATACAGGAAGCCAACTTTCGCCTGTGCTTAATATATCTGTTGTTAACTTCACGCCGTGACTAAAACGGTCGAAAATCTAATTATGATGTTATTTAGCGCCTTGGAAACCAGTACGTTAAATGACATTTTAATAACGGGAGTAGAAAATAGTATATTATGTGACAAGTTTTATAAACATCCCTTTAGTTACGAGTATATAAAAAGCGAGTATCTAAAGAGTTTATAAAACGAGTCATATACTATACTTTTTCTACGATCGCAAATTAGGACAACAACAAAATGTAAAGTTTAGCCAAATTTAGCCTGTGCTTAATATATCTGTTATTAACTTCACGCCGTGACTAAAACGGTCGAAAATCTAATTAAGATGTTATTTAGCGCTATGAAAACCAGTACATTAAATGACATTTTAATAACGGGAGTAGAAAATAGCATATTATGTAACAAGTTTCATAAACGTCTCTTTAGTTACGAGTGCATAAAAAACGAGTATCTAAAGAGTTTATAAAACGAGTCACATACTATACTTTTTCTACGATCGCAAATTAAGACAACAACAAAATGTAGAGTATTATAAATTATTTAAAAAGTAAAGTTACAATGACAAATGATTGAAGCTAACTTCATCCCGTGTTTAATATCTCACGCCGTGACTAAACCGTTCAAAACTATGACTTTTCAACAATTGATTAAAATGTTATTTAGCGCCATGGAAACCAGTACGGTAAATGACAATTTAATAACTGGAGTAGAAGAAAAAAAGGTACCTGTTTCGCTTAAAGAACAATTTTGTTATTTAGGAGTTCGTCAATCATATTTTCAACACCGTAAAATTTAATAATATTTTGTATGTACACTTTTGTTCTAAAATTAATAGAAAAGAAACTATCGCCAAAAGAAAATTTTGTCATAAAAAGTAGACATCGTTGTTTGATATTAGGTTGAGGACATCGAGATTTAAATGGCTGAATTTTTGAAAAATGTTTTAAGGGTTCGTGCTATTTCATATGATAGAACATAACGTGATGTAATATATGAACAGGGTATAAAAGAACCATTTATTTTTTACACTCTCGTACGATATTTTTAACTTGAAGTAAAACCCAGTAGATACAAACTCCATTTAAATAACTGAAACATCAGGCTGTTTAACTCTCGTCACGCTCAGAATGTATCTGTTCAATCCGATACAATATTCTTCAACGCCACTGAAATTTATTCTTTACTTAAACTAAAATCTAAAGTGAAACCAAATACTCTAAGTGTCGTGGAGAGTTCTAGCATTCCATCGTACCATAGTTCCATGCGAACAGCAAATAAAAACAACAAAAAACAACAGAACAAAGTGGGATAAATCGGAAAACTGATCAGAGACTTTTTGTGAGCATCTCAGGATGGGAAGGTGGCCAAACCTTTTCAAAGGGGATGCAATGTTTATGTAAATAGCGGAGACCGTTCGAAGCGATTCGGGCGTACCGCACAATTGTATTTGGTATTCAAATTTGCACGGCGCGCTACGGCGAATCCAGGCGAGGAAAGGAAATCTGCTCTTTTCTTTTAGAGCGAAAACGATAATGGCAAGGTGCCTACAGTTTTGAAATACCGGAAGAGGAACGTGAAACGTTTGCACCGGGAACATAATAACACTACGTATATAATAATGTGGTGCTACAGTAATCCTGAATTTAAAATAAAAAGAGATTTCGACACCCCGCAGATTTTATTTTTATGATCGTTGAATCTAGATTCTACATGAGAAATAATGGTCAAAACCAAAGTCTACCAAGTTTAAAAATGAAAATACATATCATCAAATAATCTCTTCTTCTTCAAATATTCTTCTCCTTCTTGTACACCATCCATGTTTCAACCACATTCACGTTCAATCTTTAATCTAACTTATTTATTCGTTGCAATATATATGTTTCATTAACGTCCACTCCTCTAATAACAAATCCAAAAAGATAAATATCTGATGTGGACACCACATGACTTCCTTGTACCCGTATTAAACTATAGATATTTTTTTAATTGCACATATTTCACATTAAATCTTTGTTTTTGTTCTAATCCATAGCAAACTTAATTTTTTTTAAATCAAAAAATATATAATATTTAAATTTAGATATCTCGTTTATGCAAAAAGCTAATTTAAAAATTCTTAATGTGCTAGACGTAGAATTTAATTCTCTAAAACTTTTATTTGCAGCATTTATTTCTAAAATTAAAATAATAACATTTTTTTCAAGGAAAACTGTTAGCAGCTTCATGTAATGTGTCACTTCCGGTTAGTCTATTTTAACCAAAATCTATTATGTTATTTCCATTGATATAGTAGTCTTATATACCAAATTTGGAAAGTTTTAAATTATATTTGAATATAGTTTTTCATGAAAATCTATTATAGGCTTCAAGTAAAGTACCACTTCCGGTAGTTGTATAATGACCAAAAAGGGAGGTGCACAACTAGATGTTATAACAGTCCTAAATATAAAGTTTCAATTTTCTACGGCTTACCGTTATTTCCGTTGAAATCTGAGAAATTTTCGCGATTACAATACTTCCTTTACTTCGTACAAGGAAGTAAAAAGAGAGCTACCTGTGCTTGTTTTTGAAATGAAAACTAATCAAAAATAAAATAAATATATCATTACACCTTTTACCTATTAAAGGGTATGGCATTATGCCGTAGCAGATATAAATAAGTGATATCAAATTACGCTCCACAAAGTACAAACTACAAGAGTAGATTTAATTTGGTGAAAATTATAGGAATCAAACCTGGATTTTCAAATCCACAGGTTGATTCAATACCACTGAGCCACCTACCCCATAAAAAATAAACGAGTAAATTTCATACAATTGCATACTAAATGAATAAATAAGAAATAAATAAATTAGAGATGGGCGAATATCATCCGCGAATAGTCGAATGCCGCGAATATTGACATTATTCGATATTCGAGATTTTCGAATATTGACGTCAGTATAGCAAACATTCGAATACCTCGAATATCGCGCCATATGTTGACCTCAATTTTTGACTATGTTTTTGTTTATCATTTGTACATAAACTTAAAGCTATTACAATACTTTGAAGTTATTAATATCAAAGATATTTTGTTTCAAAACCATGAAGACGTACCATATTTCAAATTTGTTTTTCGCCAACTACGTTTCACCTTAAATTTGAAATTTTCGTCTATACTTTTCTTTTTTGTTTGTAGTTTTTGTTTTAATTTTATTTTATCTTAACAATTTCATTCAAATAATGAAAAGGGCATAATTAAATAATTATCAATAATGAATAAATTAACTTTTAGGAGTATTCGAATATTCGAGTACTTCGAATATTCGAGATCTGATTAATATTCGTATTCGATATTCGAATTCGAGACATTTGATATTCGCCCATCTTTAAAATAAATAAATGTATCATCAAGCTTTTTACCCATTACTGGGTGGCATAAAATACGGTTAGTAGACGTCAAAGCTTCCAAAGATGTTAATGGAGGGGGAGCCAAAAGAGTAACTTTAACGTGATGAAAATTAAACATTAATCAATTCGATAGATTTAACTGTCGGTTCTCGTTGAAACATTTTATAATAAAATTAAATTTAAAAAAAACACACTAGGTTAGTTTCAAATAATGTAAAGTTTATTTTACAATACGTATTTCGGTCGACTAGACCATCATCAGGTGAACAAGATATGAATGAATTTGTACATTAGAGTAAGACTTATAAATAGTATACACAAGAATTCTGACACAAGAAGTGGGAGATACATGATTGCAAACAGATGTAAGTACAATTAGTTTGGGAAAAATACATTTATGACCATAGTTGGAAGAAAATAAGATAAGATCAGACCGAAGAGGTAACTATCTTGTTCACCTGATGATGGTCTAGTCGACCGAAATACGTATTGTAAAATAAACTTTACATTATTTGAAACTAACCTAGTGTGTTTTTTTAATTTAATTTTAAACATTAATCTTCGCTAAACGTCCCTATCCTGACACACCACTTTCGCTTCAACCACATTGACAATTCCTTTCATATAAGCTCGTTTATTCCTCTCACTCGAAATATTTCGTTTTACCCAACAATCTTTCAATAATATAACACCCACCTATTTCACCTATAAACATTATTCTCACTGTTCTAACAACCACTAACCAAAATAAAACAAAACTCTTCTCTGTCCACGCTTTACCAGCCGTCATTTCCATCATAAATCCTCCTGATAAACTACCCCCACTCTTAGTGAGGTATCATTACTGTGTTCGTAACGTGAAACAATCGAGAATGAAGCCGAGGTTTTTTCACTGACCCGCAAGCGTAACCGCTGATATATTGCTGCAATATTGCGCTGTTCGCTGTGGCCAGGCGCGCGGCGGTTAACGGACGCTGTCATAACCCACTGGAGTTGGGTTTCATTGTGCGGGAAATCACCCCTTGATACGCATCTGCACGGAGGGGTTATTGATATAATTGGATATTTGATTTTGTGATTGTCGGCGGTTGCATTAATTCTTGTACTATTATTTGTTTGAATGTTAAATTCTTGTAATAATTTTGAAAGAAGAGGAATAATTCATCTCATCATCTGTGGCGCTACAGCCCAAATCGGGCCTGGGCCTACCGGACACACCGAGCCGCAGTTTTTACATTGCCGTACTGCCGGTTTTCGTAGTCGAATGCTATATTATTTAAGGCGTATAAGTGACTAGCTTATAGCGCCCGAGTGTGATAAATACATGTAACTGTATTTTTTATATTTTACGACAAATCACACATTGTCGACAGGCGGATTCGAACTGACGAACCTTGGCTCGGATGACGTCACAGTATGTTAAGAGAGGAATAATTACGATATAAAATATTATTAAATTATTTTTGACTTCAAATATAAGTGAAGGATTTATTTATTTATGTAACGCTGTACAACAGGAACTTAATCCCAATTACAGTACAGAGCCCGCACTCACCGAGCCGCAATGTAGTAGGTAGTTCATATAATTTTTAGCTTGAGTGCGATGCGATTTATTTATTTATTTTAACATGTGGATCGAAAATACAATTTTTCTACGATTGCTATAAAAAGTTGAAATTACGCTTTCATTTGTCATCGTAAAGTTGACGTTTTCTGTGGAACAATCGAAACATATCTTTTTGCGCGTCTCCAATGGCAACGCGCGAAAAAGACGTTAAATGCGCGCGTTTCCATTGGAAAGATATTAAATGTGCGCTTATTTAAATAGTTACCAGGGATACAAATAAAACAGAAACTTGTCATATTGACAGTTGACAGAACGAATTTATTTTCAGTATGCATACGTTTTTGAATAATTTTAAGATGCAATCGTAGAAAAAATTATGTGTGTATCACGAGCGTAAAGTGTCTTTGTTCCTCTTGCACTAATACAACTCTCACCTTCGGTTCGCGCTACAATTACCGTGTTCGAATAACAAAGAATCACTTTACGCTCTTAATACACAAATAACTATTTTGTCCAATCTGAGAAAAGTAACATTTCTCCGGTAGAAAATATTGTTATCTGCAGCCAGACTTTGCCATCTCATTATGTATGCAAATAATCTATAAAAGTTTCCGTTGAAAATATAAAAACAACTAGTATAAGTAAATATAAGAAAGAAGTAGGTACGGCGAGAAAGAAAAGTTTCAAATAAGATTTAAGTTTAAAAGAAGGATTTCCACTATGTGTATTGACTAGCTTTCTACGATTCTGACAACATGATGTGTAGCTAGCTACAAGATGAGATCAATAAATTCAAAGCGGTGCACAGAACATAGTATGAAATTGCTACGGAATTAAACTTAGATTCTAGCAGCTCCTACACAGTAATTGCAGTGTAAGTTCTGTCAAGTTTCATGTTAGTAATAGACCACAAGAATAATTTTACTAACTTCATAGTCGTAGCAGAACTCATTTAACTAACGAATATAAATGAAAACTTACTTATTCAAACATCCAAATTTGAATACATAATTGTCTGTTTTTACCGGGTGGGGCTTAGTGGATTTGAGAACCCAAGTTTGATACACCACAGTAAAACTACCTCTGTGGTTTCCCCTCCACTAACACCTTTTGGGGGCTGTAATTTGACGACTGGTAACCGCATTTCACTCGAAGAAATATATATGCAATGGCAGACTGTCACATCTAGTGATGGGTAAAAGGCATCATGATATATTTATTTTATTTAATTATAGTTATGTTTTCACTCGTCAAAATTGTGGTCAAGGTAGAATTATTTACCCATTACTGGGTATGGCACTGAACCGTAGCAGATCTCAGTAAGTGATATATTTTTTGGCGTGAAGTGCGGTTAACAGCCGTCAAATTACGGTCCCCAAAGATATTAGTGAAGAGAGAGCTACAAGAGTAATTTTAACATGGCAAATAGAGATTGATTTCAGGATGAACCTAATAAATTTAAGGGTATCTCAAAATTAAAGATATATATTATTGGGGTAGGTTGCTCAGTGGTATCGATTCGGCCATACAGCCGACAAACAATTTTCACCAATTTAAATCTACCCCTGTGGCTTTCCCTCCACTAACATCTTTGGGGGCCGTGATTTGACTGCTAGTAACCGCACTTCAAGAGAAGAAATAAATCACTTACCGAGATCTGCTACGGCGAGAGCCACATCTAGTAATGGGTAAAAGACGTGATGATATATTTATTTATTTATTTTATTGTATGTATTGATTATAACACAAAAAGAATTTTACCGAAATTCGCAAAAATAATAGCACATTACTTGGAGCAAACAGTTTTCGTGCCACTGGTCTGATAGGTTATAGTAATGAATTTAAATATAAAAAATAAATATATCATCACGCCTTTTACCCATTACTGAGTGTGGCACTCTGCCTAAGCAGATCTCGGTAAATTATATATTTCTTCGCGTGAAGTGCGGTTACCAGCCGTCAAATCATGGCCCCCAAAGATGTTAGTGGAGGGGGAGCCACAGAGGTAGATTTAAATTGTTGAAAAGTGTTTGTTGACTGTGGGTATTGAACCAGGGTTCTCAAGATCCACAGGCCGAGTTGATACCACTGAGCCACCTACCCCATATAGTAATGAATAAAATTAATAAACATTAAACATTGAAAGAACTGTAATTAAATAAATTTTAATGTTTACTAATTTTTATTCATTATTGTAACCTATCAATCTAGTGGCACGAAAAATATTGCAATTATTTTTGAGAATTTCGGAACAAAAATGCGTTGTATATAGTACATCAAATAATATATACCCTGTAATTATTTTACAATCATTTTGAAACACTTTGTATATACAGGGTGTTTCACAACTTAGAGCAAAAAATTAAAGGGTACATATATATTCTATACGACGTGCTGATCATGAAACAAAATAATTTTTTTTTAAATCGCAAAACTATTTTCCATGTTTCCCAGTCCAAAATATTTCGTTCCCAGTGCGTGGATGATTATATTAAAGTTATTAATTAAATAAAATTCTATTATAAATAACTGTTAATAATTGAATTGTGTAATTATTCTTTCGTAGTTGATACTTACTTCATTGTTTGTGTTTAATAGGAAAGCGAATCCAGTGCAGTACTACAAAAAATGTTTTAGGTTAACAACCCTTAATTTTTCGAATTTTAAAATTAAAATTAAAATCGTACAGAATATACCCTTTAATTTTTTGCTCTAAGTTGTGAAACACCCTGTATATAAATCTATGAATCTTTTGAGGAGATAAACAGCCTCCATCGTTCACTATTATTACAAATGATTATAAATGTCCTTGTCATATGCAAATCCTTATCAAATGGTTTACACCGGAAACTATATCGAGTCAGTCATAACATACGCCTGCTCTTATTCACCATTCCCTGACATATAGCACAAGTTATGAATGTGTACCTTGCATATTCAGATCGTACTCACATATAGCACAAAACATGTTGGTTATAAATTGTCCGCGAACCGCGTACGTTTCTATTCGGGTTAAGAAAATGACAAAAATTTCCATAAAGGCCTTTGCTTGAAACCCAAATGGCTGTCTGAGCATTGATACATACACATTGTTACTTGAAACTTTGAGGTTAGGAATAAATTAGAGACATACTATTGTTGAAAATATTTCAAGCTTAATACAAATTTATACCTCAAAATTGAAACATATGAGATATTTGTACGTGTGATTCATACACAAAGATACATTTTATATTTTGTAAAACAAAACACACTTACAATTTTGTAGGTATCCCATCGCTTGGATCACATATTGACTATGTTTGTAGGTTTGTACTAACAAACACTATTGTTATTGTTCACTATTGTTTTTAACACAAATTAATCACTATAACAACAATTTTTCATCACATTATTAATTACTTTTGTAAATAATTCACACTATCACAACACGATTTGACGTTTATGCATAACGTCTACCATTTGTTTTTTCGTGACTACTGCGCATCGGCCTACTACGATCCGAATTACTGTTCAATTACCCTACGAATGTGACGTGTAAAAACTTTGTAATTAATGTTCTCGAAAATAACAAAATTCTGCAAAAATTGTTCGCGACATTGCTCTAATTATACATTCCAGTACAAAAATATGCTCTTAAAATAACATTTTAATAATTTCATGCTTTACTTATTATGTTAGGAAAAAAAGCTTGAAATAAATGTTGTAGAGCATAAAATTCTGCATTTAAATCAATAAACACAAATAATTTTGCAGGCTTTATAACGATAGAAATTACATTAAAAATGTAGAAAATTAGCTTGGCAATGAAATAAAATGTCAGAAGAAAAAATAAATTTTATGATAAATTGTAGTGAAAGAAATTAATTTCTTTCACTAATTGAGCAATTATCTACCATTTTTTCGTCTAATTTATTTAATTTAATAATATATTCATGAAACAAGGAATATTTTTCTGCTGACAGATAAAATGTGAATCATTTGTTTAATTTTGTTTCATTTGAAAAGCTACCTCTATTTTTAAGCTAATTTTTAACATTTTCAATTTAATTTCTGCTGTTTTAAAGCATGCAAAATTTATTCTGTTAATTGATTAACATAAAATTTTATGGTCTACAACATTTATTTAAAGATTTTTTCTCTAACATAATAAGGGAAGCAAGAAATTGTAAAAATATGATTTTACATGCTAAAGTTTATATATTCCGGTGTCGCCATCACCATGTATTGGTTCTTTAAGTTTAATAAGAACTAATAGTATGTTATGCATCAAGGGAGGGAAACAAGCGATTATTCCCGAGTGTGAAGTCGAGGTTTGCCAACTTCACACAAGGGATAATCGCGCCCTCCCGTGAAGCTTTTCGTAACAAGTGCATAAAAATTACTGTCTTATCGGGACAAATGTCAAATATGGGTTGCGTAACTAGTTACCTAGGAAACACCGCAAACAGCTAATAATCGTAGTCTCTAGGGAGAGAAACATGCTACCTAGGGAGAGAAACATAATGTTTCTCTCTCTAGGGGAGAAAAGCATTGTTTCTCTCTCTAAAAGTAGGTAATAAGAACGTGTTTCTTGTGCATGTGTTACGAAAAAAATTTTGAAACAACTTTTTACGTTTTTAATAATGACAAGTCTGTCATTTCTCTTTCTCGCAGCAATTACTTTTAACATCCAAAGTTCCGTGTACCCACACTGTACTCCTAGGTTCATATCCAGTGCAATGAAGAAGCAAAATCACACTTCCGTAATGTTGACTTCCTGTCGTGTCTCGTGTACGAAGACACGATGACAAAGAAGAGAGAAACAACGATAATCCGAACGAACGCTGCTGCCTTTACTACTTTTGTAGTGTCTTCTTATATGTGTGTGCGTGAGATCATTGTGTGTTAGTACAGTCTGGGGAACAAGTCAAGACAGAGTTTTGTTTGGGAGTGTACTACAATGTGAAGATTAGTGTCTGGTTACCTTGAAATTGCTTTTTGTATTGGTAATTAACGTTTTTTTGTGCTTGTCACGGCTAAATATATTTCTGATTTCATTTCGCAAATTATTATCATTTTGTTCTGGCTAGGTCAAATGTTTTTATGTTATTATTTTATTCAAATATTTATTTATTATGCTGCGCACAAGAACTGAATTTCTATTATAAGTACTTACTATAAGTACTTACTCGTATAGCTTGCGCACTCCATAATGCTGCATTTTATTTTGACATTTATTTATTTGTTACTCCGTACATCGCGAGATTAATTCCAAATTACAGAACAAGAATCAGTGTTATTAACAATCTATTTATTTGCGTATTTTGTTACTCTGTACAACAGGAATTTAATCTAATAACAGTAGCTTATAATAGAATCTCAGCCACTAGAGCACAATCCTATATTTTATATATACAGGATGTAGAATTGAAATGTGGAGTATAGAGATTTCAATGTTATTTTTTAAATATTGCTGTATCTCTTTACCTATTCACTTTAGAGCAAAAGCGTAAACACAAAAATTGTTCAGAAATTAAAAACGCTTCCTATAAAGTAAATTTCATTACATAAATGTGAATAGTTCACGAGATATTAATTAAATGAAATTCAAAATTTATTCACTATTTCCTTACAATATTCTTCAAAAACTTGTTCAACAAATATTACAACACTGTAACAAACAAATGTCAAACTCTTTTACAATATGTCAAATATTCAGTTCATTTGTTTAATTTTCCAACGCAATCTACAAAGAATTTGAATAAATTTTGAATTTTATTTAATTAATATCTCGTGAACTATTTACATTTATGTAATGAAATTTACTTTATAGGAAGCGTTTTTAATTTGTGAACAATTTTTGTATTTACGCTTTTGCTCTAAAGTGAATAGGTAAAGAGAGCAATATTTAAAAAATTACATTGAAATCCCTATATGCCACATTTCAATTCTACACCCTGTATATATATATATATATATATATATATATATATATAAGTTGAAGATAGCGAGAAATGAATACAAGATCTTTCGCTTGTTAATTAGTAAATGTAATAAACTTTTCCAGGCCGATTCTCAGTTTTAACTAATTCTGAATTTTAGATTAACTAATTTTATTCTAATCGTATTATTAAAAAAAAGATAACAAGAAAGACAAAATTAATTGTCATCCATACACTTGGTGAAACTAGGTTCAATAAAATATAAACTAAACACTTGGGTAAGTCTCAAAAAATTCAGCCTCCAAGTCACCTTATGAGGGCATAGTCAGAGGCTGGCCAGCACAGTTAGCAACCATAGACGCGTTTCGCTCTTTTTTTAAAAAAGATCTTTTCGGAAAATAAATGGTCACAAGATTTTATAAGCATTTAATATCTTTGACGGCTGATAACCGCACTTCATGCGAAAAAATATATCACTTAACGAGATCTGCTTAGGTAGAGTGCCACACCCAGTAATGGGTAAAAGGCGTGATGATATATTTATTTATTTATTTTATATTTAAACTTTTTTTAAATACTGCTTAACTAAAGTTGATTAATCGAAAATTCTCTTTTAATAATTGGGTTGTTCGAAATTATAATCGATTATAGATAAACCGGGAAAAAAGTGGGTCATTATGTACTCATTTTCAGGGCAAAAGTGACTGTTTTAACCCACGTTGCTAGTGGCAACCGGGCGATAAAATAATTGCTACAAAATAAATGTGTTTGAAATTTGAAATGTCATTAGAAAAATTATTATAATTCGTAAAAACGTACTGAAAATAAATTCATTCTGTCAACTGTCAATATGACAAGTTTCTGTTTTGTTTGTATCCCTGATAACTATCTTTTTCCCGTGTTGCAATTGCCCACTAGCAATTCTATACTTAATTTTTTTGCTAACAATGGATAAATAATAATATTGTTTGAAATTATCTGTGTATTATTCACAAGTGTAAATATATATATTCGTATTTACAGTTCGTTAGTATATCAGCGGTCGATGAATTTCAGATAAATAATTTGAACCGTATAATCAATTTCAAAAACAATTTACATGTAAATTCAGTAATTAACATCGTCTGCGCGACGCCAGAGTATTGTTATTTGGCGTGAAGGAAATGCAATTTTTTCGGTAAGTACATAAATATCCACTTATAAGTTTCGAGTAACTCGTAATTATGTATGTAAATTTTCTTGTGAACACTTTCAACTTCAAAGAAATGCATTTACATAGAACGAAGTTACTGTACTCGCCCAAAAACGAAATAATCAGCTTTTCTTAGCACGGAGAAAAGCAAAGGGCTTGCTTCAATATGCAAGTATTCATTTGCTTCCAGCGAAATATAAGATATATTATATATTCTATACAATACAAGACAATCATATTTTTTTGCTAAAGCATGAATTGTTTTTATATTTTGGCTTTGTGTAAAGCCATCTTCAGCTACAAACAAAGTAAAAAGTTATATTAAATAAGTAAATAAAAAACAATAAACTTATATAAGTGATACTGCGATAAGAGGAAAGGAAAGGAGATAATGATAGTAAAGTCAAGACTATAAAATTATTTTACCTGAAACTGACAGGAAAATAAACATTTGCCTGAGCTTTAACAATCAGGAAAGCTCTGCTTTGCATGCCTAGTCAGGAAAATAACATATTGCCTACATAGGCAGGTAATGAAACAAATGTGTGTGTCTAGTTACTTATCAACATAAAATACTGACTGAATATGTACAGGCGCGGTGGCCGAGCGTTTTAAGGCACATCTCTTAACATACTATGACGTCACCCGAATCCGCCTGTCGACAATGTGTGATTTGTCGTAAAATATAAAAATACAGTTACATGTATTTATCACACTCGGGCGCTATAAGCTAGTCACTTATACGCCTTAAATAATGTAGCATTTGTCTACGAAGACCGGCAGTACGGCAGTGTAAAAACTGCGGCTCGGTGCGTCCGGTAGGTCCTGGAGGTTGATTCTGTATCTTGCGTGACTACTTGCGGCACCCATACTAACACAGATATGTCACATGCATATAGTAAACCATCTATCGGACATTTAAAGAACTAATGGGTATGACGTCACTTCTTATGAGACACGCAAATATAGATGCGTGACCTCCGTAGCTCCTGTTTCTTACTTGCGACACTACCTGTCTCATTCTAATATTATGTTTGTCTTTTACTTTCTTGTCATTTTGCGTTATCAACGCCATATCTGCCATAAAGTTTATTACAACTTGTTTTTGCTCCTCTGTAGCGTTCATATCACGTTTTCTATCTTCTGGCATCATAAAATCGTATAAACAAACTACAAAACGATGTTGACAAACAATGACATGTGATTGCAACTGACAGTTATAGTTTCAAAACCATTACCAACACTAAACTTGGCGCGAAAACGTAAAGCACGGAATTCCCTATGCTCGACACCAGAACAGAAACTGTGACGTCATATATTGTACTAACGCAAATTTAATCACGCAACTGCTCACGCAAGATACAGAATCAACCTCCTGGCCCGATCTCGGGCTGTAGCGCCACAGATGATGATGAATATGTAAGTAAAATATTTCTTTTAATTTAAATTAATTTAAAATATGTATTATTTGTTTATAAGTTTCAGGTAAAATATTATACGTAACACGTCAGTAAAGCGTCGTACAGGATTCGTAAGCTGTTTCAAGCTCGACATGAAACTATCTACTCATCCTGTAATTGAACACTTTCCTGACTTTTTAAAAGATCCGACATACCCATCTCTAGTAAAATCTGTATAATTATTGTAATATTTCTGCTAATTTAAAAATATTTTTTAACATATGACTTCGACTGAACGTACAGTAAAGAAGATAATTTAAAGTTAAATTTTTATGAAAGTGGTGTAGCGGTTAACATCTCTGCCCGGCAAGCGGAGGGTCCCTGGTTCGAATCCAGGCGTCATCCGAATTTTTCTTTCATAAAAATTTAACTTTAAATTTAAAAATACTTGATTAACTGAAACTTATGCCTGTTAAAATATCATAACATTCAATAATTGTAATCAGATTTTCCAGAAACAAACGAAACCATAATTTCCCGGTGATAACTTCATTTAATTGTAGATTTACATAATTATTTTTTGCGTTAATTGAATTGATGTGCAGTTCTATCTCACTACAGCTCCACAATAAAGTTTAAAGTGTTCTGGGTCACGCAACGAGCAGCGCTCATCGTCACATGTCCCGATTAATTTCAGCCCCGAGCGACAATCGATAGCAGCTGAATAATTTAATCGGCAATGAATTGAATCTCGGAATTATTTTGTTTTATTAAGAAAAGACAGTACGTACTGATAGTGTGGTTGTTTCATTATCGTTTCTTCTTACTAATGAGATATTAAAGACGAGAATGATGATTTAATTGACTAAATGTGATTTAATATTCTTTTTGATTGGTTCTATAAATTGCAGTAGTTTTCAGAATACAGAATACATAAAAATGAAATAGGTGATTTTATAAAGAATTTATAAATAAATAAATATATCATCACGCCTTTTACCCATTACTGGGTGTAGCACTCTGCCTAAGCAGGTCTCGGTAAGTGATATATTTTTTCGCGCCAGCCTTCAAATCTCGGCCCCCAAAGATGTTAGTGGAGGGAGAGCCACAGGGATAGATTTAAATTGGTGAAAATTGTTTGTCGGCTGTGGGGATCGAACCAAGGTTCTCAAGATCCACAGGCCGAGTCGATACCACTGAGCCACCTACCCCATTTATATGATTAATTAAATTACGGTTTCTAATTAAAAATCATAATTAAAATAAAAAAGTTTATCGAGTGGCACAAGAGTGCAAATTACTTGTTGGAATGTACACTAAAAAAATTCCGGATATGAATTAATGCTCGAGGGCAGGTTGGGTAAGAAAATCGTAACGACTTCAACAGAAAAAGTAAAATTAATTTTGGTTTTATTTGTGGCTCCCTCCCCACTAATATCTTTGGGGGCCGTAATTTGACAGCAGGGAACCGCATTTCACGCGAAAAAATATATTACTTATCGAGATCTGTTTAAGCAGAGTGCCACACCTAGTAATGGGTAAAAGGCGTGATGATATATTTATTTTTCTACTTCCGTTAGGAAATAGACGTTTTATTTCACTTATTTAAGTTAGGTAATGAACTGCATTATTTAACTAGTGAAATAATGAAGTAACATAGCAATATCTTGGTAGACGAATTCTGATGTGTTATTCTTTTATTTTTTGAATTTATAACTGTCATTAATATGCAGGGTTCGAAGATATATATCGATCGATATATATCATGATATTTATTTTGATATATATCGTCATATTTTTGCAATGATATATATCCATTATATAAAAATATCAAATAGTTTTTGAGATATAGCCTCCGGAGAAGTGAAGTTTTTCGAATTTTTCAGTTTTTCTACTTTTCCGAGGCTATATCTCGAAAACTAAATGTGATATGAAAACGCGCTCAACGGCATTAATTTTCTCGTGCTTCAGTTAACTTATAAACATAGTTTCAGCGATTTTTATTTTTTTTCAATTTTCCGCCAAAAAAATCGCAAAAAGCGGTTTTTTAACATTTTCTCGAAAACCAGAAGTCATATGCATTTGAAGATTGCACCACTAGATTCAGTGGGTCAAAATACATATGTATGTAAATTTTCGTTTTAATAATCCTACCATTAAGGGTTTTTGGGAAAATTGAATAAAAATCTGAAAAAACCAAAGGGGTACCCCTTAGGAAATAATTAAAAATATTAAATTGCATAAAATTGTATGAAAATTTGCTTACAAGTCAATTCGGACACGGGGAATTCAACGCCGTTGAGCGCATTTTCATATCTTGTTTAGTTTTTGAGATATAGCCTCCGGAAAAGTGAAATTTTTCGAATTTTTCAGTATTTTACTTTTCCGAGGCTATATCTCAAAAACTAAATGTGATATGAAAACGCGCTCAACGGCATTAATTTTCTCGTGCTTCAGTTAACTTATAAACATAGTTTCAGCGATTTTTATTTTTTTCAATTTTCGGCCAAAACAATCGCAAAAAGCGGTTTTTTAACATTTTCTGGAAAACCAGAAGTCATATGCATTTGAAGATTGCACCACTGGATTCAGTGGGTCAAAATACATATGTATGTAAATTTTCGTTTTAATAATCCTACGATTAAGGATTTTTGGGAAAATTGAATTAAAATCTGAAAAAACCAAAGGGGTACCCCTTAGGAAATAATTAAAAATATTAAATTGCATAAAATTGTATGAAAATTTGCTTACAAGTCAATTCGGACAAGGGGAATTCAACGCCGTTGAGCGCATTTCCATATCT
The DNA here is from genome assembly GCA_947425015.1 of Pterostichus niger. Lineage (NCBI taxonomy): Eukaryota > Metazoa > Arthropoda > Insecta > Coleoptera > Carabidae > Pterostichus > Pterostichus niger. The sequence goes on along the minus strand of OX380341.1, from coordinate 2,019,768 downwards.
TGTTTAGTTTTTGAGATATAGCCTCCGGAAAAGTGAAATTTATCGAATTTTTCAGTTTTTCTAAATGTGTACAAAAACTAAAATTAAAAAATAAATATCCAAAAAGTGATATTTATCTGATATATATCCTATATATCAGATATTTTGATATTTATTATAAATATCATGATATTTACGAACCCTGTTAATATGTCAAAATTTCATAATTTCAAAAACGCTCTTTCGTATTTATTAGAACGGAAGTAGAAAAAATATTGTATGAAACTAGTAAGGAAATGAAGGTTATTACCGTACTTATGTGTTTACATAACTCGACTACGCCTCGTTCTGCAAATTTCACATGCGTAAGGTAATAACCTTCATTTCCTTACTAGTTTCATAAATAGCTATTATTTGCTAAAAATAATCAAATTGATAGAATAATATATCCATGGCAACTTGTATATCTATTGGCTGTTAATTAGTATCGTACATTTTTTTGGAGTTAGTGGTCTAGTGGGTATGCAGTATGCTTGCGGTTCTTGAGGCTGGCTTTCACCAATTTAATATCAACTGTTGTGACTTCCCCCTACTAACAACTTTGAGAGCCGTGATTTGACGGCTGGTAACCGCACTTCACTTCACTTACCGAGATCTGGCAGAGTGCCACGCCCAGTAATAGGTAAAAAGCATGATGATATATTTATTTATTTTATATTTATTTGTTTTCTAATGTAACGGATCGCTTCCTAATCCGTCCCTGTGCTCGTCCTCCTGAGTGCCAGCCTGCTCGCGCATTCGCTCGTGTCAGCGGCGCCAGTCGGACGCTGGATCGGCTCCAGCAGTTCTCGCACGTTCGTCCTGGTGCTCGGCACGCGCTCCGGTCGATACGCACCATACTCCGGCGCTCCGGCACACCGGACTCTGTAAACACACGGCCAGCGAATCTACAGTTCACGTACCAGCGCGGTAGTGATACATACGCGCCCGCAGTTTTTGTTAAAATTGGACTTTTGATAGTGCGTGAAAGAATAAGTCATTGGTGAGTACGAAATTATATTTTTTACATTATTATTGTTACAATAAGCTTTTATTTCATTCGATGATTGTTAACATACATTTATAATTAATTAAATGTTACTAGACGAATTTACTATCACATATTTTTTGTTGACAAGTGTTTATACATTTTAAGAATGAAGTATTTTAGTTTATTTTGAATATTATTATTGAGGAAGAAGTTGATTAACTATAATTTTGTTTTTGTTTTATTTAATAACAAATTAATGAAATAATATAGAAACAAAACCTTAGTTTGTACATTATTTTCAAGAAACGTTTCAATAAATGATAAATTTTTGGTTTTATAAAACAAACAATAAATTTACTAGTACATATAATTAAATTAACACAATTCAAATAAATTTATGAAACATGTCAAAAATTGGATTGTCATTGAATAAATTAATTGTATTTACTTTTGAAATAAATTATGCAATTTTTCTTAAAAATAATTTAGAAATATTTGACAGTTTACAAAAATATATAATATCAAATGTGGCAAAATTTATTTTCATATTGATCATAAAAGTTGTTTTTTAAAACGAAAGTGACAGTTTTGAACAATTTCAAACATTTAAAAAATATAAAATGAGTGAAAAAAGTAATTGTTACATTCTCATCCATTTAATTTTACATTTTATTATTATTATTATTATTTATTTTACTTCTTCGAGATCATTTAAAATGTAATAACATGTCATCAAAATTATGACACCTATCAAAATAATTTTAAATTTTTTCGTCTCGTAAAATCAATCTAATATCAATATGCAAAAAATACGTGTATAGCAGATAAAAAGCATCTTTTTCTACTCATTTGATTGATGGGCTTCGGTTTCGCTGGCGTGCATTAAACTTAATATTCATAAAAAAAGTAATTCTTTTATTACTAGTTATACAAATAACTATACAGGGTGTTTCAGGACTAGTGTAACAAACTTTAACAGCCTATTCCTGAGGTTATTTTGAGCAAAAAATGTCATATAAACATAGGTCCTATTCCTTCTAGTTACCAAAATACAAGAGGTTGAAGTTCTATAAATAACACGACATTTTCAAATTTTTGTAATCAAGATACTTTCGGAAAACAAGAATTTTATTGAAAAGTCATACCTTATTTGTCCTAATTAAAAATTGTTGTACTTTTGATTGTATTATTGTTTCATAATGGATGGTTATAGTACTGCTAAATATGCAGATATGATTTTTATTTATGGATTATGTAATGGTAATGCCCGTTATGCGTCCAGAGAATACCAAGACACATATCCAAATAGAAGCCAACTTTCCCATCCCCTATTTGCGCCCATTTTTGTTTTCCGAAAGTATCTTGATTACAAAAATTTTGAAAATGTCGTGTTATTTATAGAACTTCAACCTCTTGTATTTTAGTAACTAGAAGGAATAGGATCTATGTTCATATGACATTTTTGGCTCAAAATGACCTCAGGAATAAGCTGTTAAAGTTTGCTACACTAGTCCTGAAACACCCTGTATAATCCTGAAATAATATATGAAGTTGTCATATAAAAAATATACGTATTAATTTATTTATTTATGCTTGTACAACAGGAACGTAATACCAATTACAGTACCTCAGTTTGGTGTTTCTTTTTTAGCGTGAATAGGATTCAAACTCGGAATCTTTTGATTCAAATTACCACACCACTGTACTGTCCGAATGACTCAAATATCTTGTGCTGTAATTAATGTATAACTTATTTAAAAATATACGTATTTTTTCTGGCATCAAACATGCGTAAATTATCTTTAAAAATACTTCAAATGCGAAGAATTAAATTTTCTGTAATAATGAGTTTTCTTTTCCGTGGATAAATTACATTTAATATTGTTTTTCCTTTGAGCATCTAATTAACGAACGACCTTGTAACTTGGTTCATTTTTTTTTATTTTATAATCGGCGGAAATACAGTGACAGCAATTTTTGAAATAATTTCAAAATTATTCAAGTTTCAACTGTTATAATAGACCTACTTATTTTGCTACAAAAATTGAAAAATAATTAAAAAGTTGATAGAACAGTCAACAATATAATTTGATAAAATTGGTAGCCAAGACAGATTACATCAGGCATCAGTACGGTGGTGTGGATAGCGATATGGAATTCGAATCCGGAGATCCTGAGTTCGAATCTCACTCAAGCTAAAAATTATATGAACTACCACACTGCGGCTCGGTGAGTGCGAACCCTGTACTGTAATTGAGATTAAGTTCCTGTTGTACAGCGTAACATAAATAAATAAATATAGGAAATACTCGTACAATGTCAAATTTTGTACATACATACATACATCATGCTATATCCCATAAATGGGGTAGCACGAACCCGTCAACATTCTCATCCTGACACACGATATTCGTTTGGACCACATTAACACTTCCTTTCTTTTCTCACAACCAAAATCCATCATCACGCAACATTCATCCATTCGCTCCTGCACACCTGTTTCGTAAATATTCACTTTCGCCCACTTCTCTAATTTTGTATGTCGATATTTTTGGACGAAATATAAAAACAAAATATTTTCAGAACTAAATTCATTGAAATGAGTTAACATATTAGTAAATATCATTCTCGGGCCGTATAAAAGTATCAGGTAGGCTGTAGTCTGCACATGGTTGGATAATATTGTTTAATATTCTAGATAATTTGTTATAAACAAAAAGATGAATTATGTCTACTCAAAGTAAACAGATAAATGCAAATATCGCCAGTAAATAAGGTGATAACTATTGACAAGTCAAGGCATACTGAAAATTACTTATAGTAATTTAAAATAAAAACAACAAAGACAAAATTAATTGTCCATTTCCTTGGTGAAACTAGGTTTAATACAATATTAAAATATTAAAATAAACACTTGTCTAAGTCTCACAAGATAGTATATTCCATTACTATTTTGTTGCACAGTTTGAAAGGATAAATACAAGAAGTTTAATTTTAATTAACACACATTTTGCTCTATTTAAAATTCATACAAAGTGTAGAATATGAGTACTTTTAACTTTTTAATTATTTTCCTTATTTCTTCTTTCAGACTTCGTAGCGTAATTAAAAGTTTTACCAACTATATGCCAAATAAAAAGCCGTACCAAGAAAACTAAATAATGAGATATTATTTTCATTTATTTAAAACAAAAGAAATATTGTCAAGCAACGTAGACCAATGTAACTCTGGGTTCGAATCTACTAAACGTCATTAATCACAGATTGCAATTGGGATTAAGTTCCTGTTATGCAGAGTGACAAATTGATAAATAACTATTATTCTAAAGTAAAGATCATTGTTTTGTAAGTAGAAAAACAATTCAAAATATACTCTCATTAAATCCATAATTAAAAAAGATAATACAATAAGTTTGAAATCTTGTGCTTTGATCATAATTAGATTATCATATTATTTGGTGAACTTAATTTAATGATTAGTATTGGGATAATAAGTTTAAGTTGGTATGATGAATTTAATCCCCTAAATTAATTTGAGTAGACCACACTTCATTAATTACAATTAGCCACGGAAACGCAACAAGAACAGGATAAATATTTTATTGACTCACGCAAAGATATTGATTTACTTGAAATATTTAATTTATCTATTTCTAAATGTAGAACTCTTTTGACGAAAATTTAGTCATTTATTTTTACGTATATAGTTCAGTTACCAGTCGTCAAATAATGGCCTCAAAGAATAACTGATAAAAATATTGTACATATTTTAAAATTGGAAAAATAAAATATTTGTAAGAATACCTAAGGTATTATTTTACTTAGAAATATTTGAATATAATTTATATTAATTTTTATATTGAATCCTTTTTAAATACATATTTATAAAATAATTTATGAAATTTTGTGAAACATAGCCAAGTGTTTACTTTATATTTTTATTAAACCTTGTTTCACCAAGTGTTGAATGACAATTAATTTTGTCTTTGTTGTTAAATAATTTATAGTTTTAATTTTACATTCAATTTTTAAAATATCCCTGTACAATTTTGTGCAGTGTATTTATTTGATCACAGTAGTTTGTCCAATACAAATATATTTTTACTCATTTAATACCAGCTGTCAAATCAAGCTCCCAAAGATGTCAGTTGAGGAGGAGACACAAATATATTTTTATGTTATTACAAGAATAATTTATATAAATATTTCAACCTGATTAAACTATTTCTAAAACAAATAATATTGTTTACATATTTTTAATATTTTATTCATAAAAACAAGTGAAGCATTATTATTTATTAAAAAAAATAAACATATTTCATTGAAATACCTTAGTATATGTATGTTTATATATTATTTTTGCTGCTATTTCTGTTTTTCTGTGTTTCAAAATAATTATTTGTTGAACAAAATATAATTTAAATAATTAAACAAATGTGAAGTTTGTGTTATTCCATATACGCCAGGGCGTTATTTAATAAATGAACCATATACGCTGAACAAAGGAAACCAATTTTTATTTTCCGGAAAAATAACTATATTATTTTAATTTGTGTATCTTCTCATGCATCTGTAATGCGCAAAGTGAGTTTTTTGCACGAGGAAGAAATTTACAATTTCACAAGGGTGATAAAACTATTTTCAATTTATATTTATTATCAAGTTGACAAACAAATTTTACTAAATTTAAATTACATCTCGAGCTCTCTTAACATCTTTGGTGACCGTGATTTGACGACTGGTAATCATACTTCACATGCATAAATATATCATTAACTGAGATCTGCAACAGAATACCGCAGTCAGTAATGAGTAAAAGTCATGTTGTTATATTTATATATTATATAGTACGAAAATGTTACTTTCGTGCACGCTGTTAAAAGTAACATTTTTTGACAGTTGTATAAAAGTGCATTTTGATTTAGAATGATAAAAAATTAAAATAACCAACTTGTATGAAAATAATTATGAATGTGGATTAAATGAAACTAATAAAAATTAGTTGCATCTAATGAATAAATGTTGACTGAATGTTACAAGGGTTCGTGCAACCCCATTTGATGGGATATAGCGTTATGTTTGTATATGGGGTAGGTGGCTCAGTGATTTGACGGCTGGTAACCGCACTTCACGCGAAGAAATATATCACTTACCGAGATCTGTTTCGGCAGAGTGCCACACCCAGTAATGGGTAAAAGGCGTGATGATATTTTTTATGTTTGTATGTAAGCGAATATATATATTTTTTCGCTTGAAGTGCGGTTACCAGCCGTCAAATTACGGTCCCCAAAGATGTTAGTAGAGGGGAAACCACAGGGGTAGATTGGTATGTAAACGAGCTTGTACAAAAAGAATTATGAATGTGGATGAACTGCAAATTTTACCGGATAAATCTAATGAGTGAATAGATTAAAAGCTCGTGCTACTTCATTTGATTTTTTTTCAAATAGTAATATTATTTTAGCTGTACTATTAACTGACAAGAAAATATTTTAAGACAAAGATTGAGTTTTAAAATGTCACTTAAAATTATTCATTTCCTCCTCATTTCAATTCACAGCTATAAAAAAACCATTCACGAATATAGCTTTCGTTTTACATTATCATAAAAATTTCGTCCGTTTCGATTCGGGCAAAACAAAGCTCTCGACCGCACTTTAAGAAAATGCTCCTTGAACAGAATTGTTAACGTGGAAATAATCATTTTGAAAGTGGGCGTGGTTTGTCTACTGGTACTTCATGGGGAATAGTTTAATAATCTGCAACAATGACGTCAGAGTGGTTATAAGCTCTAGTTAGTTTGTTTTGTTATTCGAGCGTTGTTAACGTCTTGTTGTTATGTTCGAGGTTGTAGTGATTGTTGTTTGTTTATATGCTATGAAATTTTAGTATTCCAGGGTAAGATAGGACAAGTTTCATATCTTTGTACGGGTTTATGACTGTGTTGAATCCGCAATGAAGTTGGCGATGGAAACATGAATAAATTATTACGATTTTTGTTTTTTTTATTTTCTTAGTTTCTAGAGAAAACATTACTGACTTATGAAAGAAATCTTACGGCCAAAATGTAAGACAAAATAAAATAAATATATCATAATGCCTTTTACCCATTTCTGAGTCTCGCACTCTGCCGTAGCAGATCTCGGAAAGTGATATATTTATGTGCGTGAAGTGCAGTAATTAGGTGTCAATTCATGACCCCCAATAATGTTAGTGAAAGAAAAGCCACAGGGGTAATTTTAACTCGGGTTCTCAAATCCGCAGGCTGATACGATAATTCAAAATAAAAGAATATATATATATATATATATATATATATATATATATATATATATATATATATATATATATATATATATATATATATATATATATGTATACTGTATGTCCTAAACAGTTAATAGAACCATACACAGGATGTTTCAAAATGATTGCAAATTATTGCAATGCAAAATAGTATATTAAAGAACGATTATGGGGTAGGTGGCTCAGTGGTATAGAGTCGGCCTGTGGATCTTGAGAACTCTGGTTCGATCCCCACAGCCGACAAACAATTTTCACCAATTTAAAATCTACTCCTGTGGCTAGCCTTCCACTAATATCTTTAAGGGTCGTAATTTGAAAGCTGGTAACCGCACTTCATGCGAATAAATATATCACTTACCGAGATCTGCTTAGGGAGAGTGCCACATCCAGTAATGGGTAAAAGGCGTGATGATATATTTGTTTATTTTTATTTATTATAAAATAAAAAATTCTGCGATATTTTAAAGCAAGTCAATTTAGAGTAATTTGTATATGAAATGTTGAGGTTGGTAACTGTTATTGACAGTCATGCAATTGTTCAGATTTTGAAGTTATATTAATTTTTTTTTAATGGGGTAGGTGGCTCAGTAGTATCGAGTCGGCCTGTGGATCATGAGAACCCTGGATCGATCCCCACAGCCGACAAACAATTTTCACCAATTTAAATCTACCCCTGTGGTTCCCTCTCCACTAATATCTTTGAAGGCCGTGATTTGACGGTTGGCAACCGCACTTCACGCGAAAAAATATATCACTTACCGAGATCTGCTTAGGCAGAGCGCACACCCAGTAATGGGTTAATGGCGTGATGATATATTTTTTTTATTAAATTTTTGATGTTCTTAGCTTGATAGGTTCAGTATGTCATCCGCTACTACCAACCGTCTAAAACAAAATATTGCGTATCATAATGAACGCACTTTCGATACGCAACTGGGTTTCGTAATGACGACCATATGAACGCAAAATAGAAAATGAATATTTCAGAAATTCGCAAAAATAATTGGTCATTAAAGTAATGAATAAAAATTAGTAAAAGTTAAAATTCACTTAATTTAATTGAAGTTGTGTAACAGTTCTTTCAATTGTTATTCCTGTTGTGCAGAATAACAAGCATTTATATTTTGTTTGAATTAATGTAAAGGTTATATGCAGGGTGCGAAGATATATATCGATCGATATATATCATGATATTTATTTTGATATATATCATCATATTTTTGCAATGATATATATCCATTATATAAAAATATCAAATAGTTTTTGAGATATAGCCTCCGGAAAAGTGAAATTTTTCGAATTTTTCAGTTTTTCTACTTTTCCGAGGCTATATCTCAAAAACTAAATGTGATATGAAAACGCGCTCAACGGCATTAATTTTCTCGTGCTTCAGTTAACTTATAAACATAGTTTCAGCGATTTTTATTTTTTTTCAATTTTCCGCCAAAAAAATCGCAAAAAGCGGTTTTTTAACATTTTCTCGAAAACCAGAAGTCATATGCATTTGAAGATTGCACCACTAGATTCAGTGGGTCAAAATACATATGTATGTAAATTTTCGTTTTAATAATCCTACGATTAAGGGTTTTTGGGAAAATTGAATTAAAATCTGAAAAAACCAAAGGGGTACCCCTTAGGAAATAATTAAAAATATTAAATTGCTTAAAATTGTATGAAAATTTGCTTATAAGTCAATTCGGACACGGGGAATTCAGCGCCGTTGAGCGCATTTTCATATCTTGTTTAGTTTTTGAGATATAGCCTCCGGAAAAGTGAAATTTTTCGAATTTTTCAGTTTTTCTACTTTTCCGAGGCTATATCTCAAAAACTAAATGTGATATGAAAACGCGCTCAACGGCATTAATTTTCTCGTGCTTCAGTTAACTTATAAACATAGTTTCAGCGATTTTTATTTTTTTTCAATTTTCCGCCAAAAAAATCGCAAAAAGCGGGTTTTTAACATTTTCTCGAAAACCAGAAGTCATATGCGTTTGAAGATTGCACCACTGGATTCAGTGGGTCAAAATACATATGTATGTAAATTTTTGTTTTAATAATCCTACGATTAAGGATTTTTGGGAAAATTGAATTAAAATCTGAAAAAACCAAAGGGGTACCCCTTAGGAAATAATTAAAAATATTAAAATGCATAAAATTGTATGAAAATTTGCTTACAAGTCAATTCGGACACGGGGAATTCAACGCCGTTGAGCGCATTTCCATATCTTGTTTAGTTTTTGAGATATAGCCTCCGGAGAAGTGAAATTTTTCGAATTTTTCAGTTTTTCTAAATGTGTACAAAAACTAAAATTAAAAAATAAATATCCAAAAAGTGATATTTATCTGATATATATCCTATATATCAGATATTTTGATATTTATTATAAATATCATGATATTTACGAACCCTGGTTATATGTAAGAACAGCCCCGGCTGAATATTGCCAATAAAAAAGTTTATTATTATTATTATAAATTTCTTTCCAGATTTTAACACATCACACCATGGCCGACAAAACATAACTTTCCTTAACAACTAACTCAAACAAAAACATTCAAAATGTTGTGTAAACAATTCCTCCTGACCTTAACCTCCCTGGTGAGCATCGCCAGCAGCTGCGACCTGCAGAGTTTCTTCAGCGACAAGCGTGTGAGCGTTGAGGAGAGTTCTGCTGCAGCGGATGTCATCTTCAGGGGGTTGGTGACTGCTGGTGCTCCTACAGTGGAGGTGGATGAAGATGGGGCTCCCTTCATAGCTCATTTTCACCTGGTGAGCACATACAAAGGGGCGGATCAGTTACTGGCTTCAGCCAACACAAATAACTATAGGTAAGAAAAAAAATATGTTTGAAGAATTTTTAGTTTTTAATTTGCTTTATTGTAAGAAATATACGATTTATCCATTGAAATTGGATAGCAAAAACTCAATCAATGCAATCATTACTTGTTGTACTCCACTTCAATAGTATGTTATGCATCAAGGGAGGGAAACAAGCGATTATTCACACAAGGGATAATCGCGCCCTCCCGTGAAGCATATTATACTTTTCGTAACAAGTGCCCAAAAATTACTGTCTTATCGGGACAAATGTCAAATATGGGTTGCGTAACTAGTTACCTAGGAAGCGCCGCAAACAGCTAATAATCGTAGTCTCTAGGGAGAGAAACATGCTACCTAGGGAGAGAAACATGCTACCTAGGGAGAGAAACATCCTACCTAGGGAAGAAAAGCAGTGTTTCTCTCTCTAAAATAAGGGAATAAGGACGTGTTTCTTGTGCATGTGTTACGAAAAATGTCTTTCATTTATTTGTAGATTATCAATTTCCATATAACACTTGGTTCACTTAAATCAGTTCAGTTAAATTATACATGACAAACTGAACTGAACTAAGCAAACTGATAAACTTATAGGCTAGTAGCACAAGCTCTGTTTTTGCCTGTTTTAAGAGCAATGCATTTGGGTGTTTTAGCTATCTCTAACATGTTAAAACCGTGCTCTTAGAACACCCAAATACAAAGCTTGTGCTACCAGCCAATATGATTAATAATTTCTGTAGAATTTTATGCTGTACAACATTTATTTGAAGCTTTGTTTCTCTAAACTAACACGGGAAGCAAGATATTATAAAAATATTATTTTACATGTTAAAGTCCTATGTTCCGGTGTCACGGCCACCGGGGTGTTGTTCTAATCGTATTAGTTAAAATCGATTCAATTGTTAAAATAAGAACTTCATTTTGCTAGCAAATAATACAATTGGCAGTCTGTTGCAAAATCTTTCAATGTGATTAAAGAATATTGCAATTTGTTTGTTCATGTAACTAAATTTAATTTCTGTTTTGAACACAAAAGTGAAAAATTTCATCTTGCCTCGAGTTCTCTGCTGATGCCATTAAAGTTATAAAGATCAAAGGAAGCTTGAAGCTCAAATCTACATACTATTTAATCGATATTACGAGTACTGTACTGTAGTAACCTGTAGCTGCCAGCAGGAAACTTTACTAAACTAATGAAATATGTTTCTTAATTAAAAGTTTAAACTGAAAATAATATTAAACACAAGTCTTTTAAAATATTATTTAGTCGCAGACTTGTTTGAAAATATAATTTATTTATTTATTTATTTATTTATGTTACGCTGTACAACAGGAACTTAATCCCAATTACAGTACAGGGTCCGCACTCACCGAGCCGCAGTGTGATAGTTTATAATATATAATATTTAGCTTAAGTGCGATTCGAACTCGGGATTTCCGGATTCGAATTCCATAACGCTATCCACACCACCGTACTAACGGACAATAATAGTTGCATATTTGTTGTACTACACTTTTAGTTGAAGCGTTTTTTATATCTTAAAAAAAAATTAGTATTATTTGACATCATTATAAAGTTTTCTTCAATAATTTAATGGCAAATTACGTACATACAATCACATAATAGCTATTATTCTAATGTATAAATGAGGGAATAATATCAAATAATATACTATTTTCTGTTGATCGTTCATTAATGTATACAAAGTCATATATTTAAGACCCCTATTTATACATGATTTTTATTCATGAACTTTTTTTTTAAATGCGTACAATTAAACGATTTATGATTTTGACACTTCTAGCTAAATAATATTCACGTAACATTCATTTAAAATGAATATAATAGTATGTTATGCATCAAGGGAGGGAATCAAGCGATTATTCCCGCGTGTGAAGTTGGCAAACCGAGACGTAAGCGAGGGCTGAAGTCGAGGTTTGCCAACTTCACACAAGGGATAATCGCGCCCTCCCGTGAAGCATATTATACTTTTTCTACAACCATAAAAAAGTAGGCGTTTTTGAACTTATTTTTATTATGAAAGTAGCAGATTTTTGCACTAGTGTAAAAAATGTGAATTATTTCTGCACTAGTGCAGAAAAGTAATTTAATATAAATAAACTCTATACAGTATACTTTCTTGAGTTTGTTTGTCATTGTCAGTTGTCATGGATACATTAAACCAGGTATCTCTCTAAAGTTTCTAAATTAATAAAAAAATTCAGAGATGTTACAATTACTGAAATTTGTTTTATTTTATCAAAATTTGGTTTATGGTTGTAGAAAAAATAGTGTACGCAACTCGTGCAGAAAGGGGTTTTTTGAACTCACGGTCTTGCACGGACCACTCATTCAAAAAAACCCACCTTTCTGCACTTGATACGTAAATAACTATTTCGTAACAAGTGCACAAAAAGTACTGTCTTATCGGGACAAATGTCAAATATGGGTTGCGTAACTAGTTACCTAGGAAACGCTGCAAACAGCTAATAATCGTAGTCTCTAGGGAGAGAAACATGTCCCTAGGGACAGATACATGCTACCTAGGGAGAGAAACATAATGTTTCCCTAGGGGAGAATAGCAGTGTTTCTCTCTCTAAAATTAGGGAATAAGAACGTGTTGCTTGTGCATGTGTTACGAAACAATAGAAACATTATTCTTATAACGAAAAAACTGTTAAGTAAACTGAACGCATCCGCTGAAAACTGTTGCCATGCTATCAAAATATTTCTGTCAAATCCCTACGTAACTAACCTAAAATAATTAGCTGCAAATTTCGATGGACTTCAATATTCCAATCGATAAAAATATTCCAAATTAAGAACAAGAAATACCTACTTATTTTCAGGTTTACAGTATATGCAGTTTACGCATCTGTCAGTCTCAAGTTATTTATTTATTTATTTATTAAGCTCTCTACAGGACAAAGTCCCAATTACAGAGAGCATATGAAAAAACAATACAAAAAAATAACAACAAAACATACGTTACCATATATAACAAAACAAGTATAAATTAATTAATCCAAAAAGTATGACGCTGTGATATAACAAATTTAACAACTATTTGTGTTCCATATCAAACAGAAAATTCCTAAATAATTTGTCCTTAAATATACGCAAAGTATCACAAAATATATATCGTGGCTATAACCTAACAAATTTGTTATGGAATGGAATAAGATTAAAAAGGAACAATCAACGGAAAAATATTGTAACTAACTCATCGGTGAATAATAATCTAAACAATTATAAATCGACCACTTGATAGTTAAATAATTAATACAAAATGGCAGAATGATTGAATCCAAAATATGTAATTTACAAATCATTAACTTTGCTGGAAACATCTAAAAATCGATGTTTTACATAAAAGAGTTTCACGGTTTGATACTCAAATATTCTGTGTGTTATCAGCATGTTCGTATTCGGAAAAAAGAGCGCCATTAACATGTGATACGGAAAATATATGAACAGTATTTTTAACGCAAAACCCGAGCTATAATTCACACTTATCTGTCGATTTTTCATTTCTGCAGTTACACAAAAGCTGTAAATTATTTTCTAAATAATCCACAACAGAAAGAACACATATTCACACATGTGGAATAATTTATTGTTGTAGTATATTGCGATGTTACGTATCTAGAGAATTACATCTTTATTTTTGTGTGGCTAACCGGTAAAACGGAATTTAAAGTTTAGAATGGGACCGATGCTTAATTGGGGATGAAGTTGGCGGCTGATATATTTGAAACGAGATACTATTGTTGTTATAATGAAAGCCATTTTGTTTTGTAAATATTTTTGAAGTTAATGTTTAAAAGTATTGTTATAAATCTGAAAACGTAACATTTATTGGCAACTGATAATGGAAAATGATTTAAACATTTATTGTAATAATTTTCATCAAATATTTTAAAGATGGGCGAATATCAAATTTCTCGAATTCGAATATCGAATACGAATATTAATCAGATCTCGAATATTCGAAGTACTCGAATATTCGAATACTCCTAATAGTTAATTTATTCATTATTGATAATTATTTAATTATGCCCTTTTCATTATTTCAATGAAATTGTTAAGATAAAATAAAATTAAAACAAAAACTACAAACAAAAAAGAAAAGTCAAGACGAATATTTCAAATTTAAGGTGAAACGTACGGGCTGATGTTTTCATGGTTTTGAAACAAAATATCTTTGAAATTAATAACTTCAAAGTATTGTAATAGCTTTAAGTTTATGTACAAATGTTAAAAAAAACATAGTCAAAAATTGAGGTCAACATATGCCGCGATATTTGAGGTATTCGAATATTCGCTATACTGACGTCAATATTCGAAAATCTCGAATATCGAATAATGTCAATATTCGCGGCATTCGACTATTCGCGGATGATATTCGCCCATCTCTAAAATATTTTATTCGCAGAAATAATTGCACATTACTTGTATCAAACATTTTTATTGCCACTAGACTAATAGGTTATAGTAATGAATAATAATAAGTAAACATTAAACATTAAAAAACTAAATTTTAATGAAATTAATTTAATTTTAATATTTACTAATTTTTATAACAACAAAGACAAAATTAATTGTCATCCATATATTTAGTGAAACTAGGTTTATTAAAAAATATTAAATAAACACTGAATTTTGTGAGACTTAGCCAAGTGTTTATTTAATATTTTTTATTACTAATTTTTATTCATTACTATAACCTGTCAATTCAGTGGCACGAAAAAATGTCTGCTTCAGGTAATGAATAAATAAATATATCATCACGCCTTTTACCCATTACTAGGTGTGGCACTCTGCCGTAAGCAGATCTCGGTAAGTGATATATTTCTTCGAGTGAAGTACGGTTACCAGCCGTCAAAACAAAGCTCTCAAAGATATTAGTGAAGAGGGAGCCACAGGGGTAGATTTAATTTGGTGAAAATTGTTTGTCGCCTGTGGGGATCGAACCAGGGTTCTCAAGATCTACAGGCTGACTCGATACCACTGAGCCAGCTACCCCATAATGTAATGTGCAATTATTTTTCTAAATACGGGCCTGGGGACTTAAGTGGTAAATATTCTATTACATAATATGCGACAGGGGATAAAATTTGACAAATTATCTACTTTTTCAAGGGCGATATCTCAAAAACTAAGCAAAATATAATGTTTCGCTCTAGGTCATTATATTCTTCATATCTAAATTGACTTATAAACAAATTTTATTTAATAACATGCTAGGAAATATGCAATAATAAATATTTTCACTTTTATATTAATAACAATTATTTTTAACGATAATTAGCAAACTAAAACAAAAAAAAGAACAAAAAGCATTTATTAGATATTGGAAATCAATACTTTAAATAATTCTCTTCAAGAACTAAATTACACAATGAAAATTTCTGTTCAATAACACGTATCCCTATATGGTAGCCAACTACCGAACACCAAAATCCCCAAACTTTCAATTTCATAATTTCCGAACGAGTATTAATAATGACAGGTTGATTAGAACTTTGTTTCCACTCCAAAGTTAAATTTGTTCCAAAATCCAGGACGTGATTTGAATATGTGTTTTCAGTAAAAGTTTTGTTTTACAGAGTACATTGGTTATGCAGATTAAATAGTGTTTACAACGAAAAATAAGTAAAACGAATTTGGCGCGCAATTGTGTTGGTTGTATAATCTCGCGTGCCGAAATGCATTGTGGGTCGCGAAGGCCGATTGCCGAGATAAAAGGACTGCAAGTTTTCTAATTATAAATTTAAATTGGTAATTGGTTTTAGATGCAATAAAAACAACGTTAAGTCCTTTCCAAATAACTTTATATTTTCCGCTATCAAACCTTTCGAAATTACTTTACACAGAAAAGCCTCAAATAAAACTATCTTTTATTTTTATTATTTTTATTTCATACTCTATCGTAATTTCATGTTTACAATAGTAAATTCAGTCCAAAAAGATTGACTTTACAGTACTAATACTGTAATAAATATTACGGTACTTTTAAGTTGCTAGGTAATAAACAATTTTTGACATTTATTTATAAATTTCTTTTTCTACGATTGCTATGAAAAGTTGACAATTACGCTCTCATTTATCATCGTAAAGTTGACGTTTTCTGTGGCACAATCGAAAATTATCTTTTTTGCGCGTCTCCATTGGCAACGCGCGAAAAATACGTTAAATACGCGCGTTTCCAATGGCAACGCGCAAAAAAGATTATAAATGCGCGTTACCAGGGATACAAACAAAACAGAAACTTGTCATTTTGACAGTTGACAGAACGAATTTATTTTCAGTACGTATACGTTTTTTAATAATTTTAAGATGCAATCGTAGAAAAAATTATGTGTGTATCACGAGCATAAAGTGTCTTTGTTCCTCTTACACTATTGCAGCTCTCGCCTTCGGCTCGCGCTGCAATTACCGTGTTCGAGTAACAAAGAATCACTTTACGCTCTTAATACACAAATAACTATTTTGCGCGTCTCCAATGGCAACGCGCGAAAAAGACGTTAAATGCGCGCGTTTTCAATGGCAACGCACGAAAAAGATATTAAATGCGCGCTTATTTCGATAGTTACCAGGGATACAAACAAAACAGAAACTTGTCATATTGATAAATGACAGAACGAATTTATTTTCAATACGTATACGTTTTTTTAATAATTTTAAGATGCAATCGTAGAAAAAATTATGTGTGTATCACGAGCGTAAAGTGTCTTTGTTCCTCTTGCACTATTGCAGCTCTCGCCTTCGGTCGTAACAAAGAATCACTTTACGGTCTTAATACACAAATAACTATTGTTTCATACTGTATATGTGTTTACATTTTTATATTTTTGTATTTTTTTTTGTTCGTGTCCAATTAATTCGGTTTGCCTGTCTGGACAGTGTATTGTAATAATAATAATAATTATGATTATATATGAAGATATTTTGAAAATGTTTCCAAATATGGTAGTTGAAAATAATAATGCACCTACATTCCAAAATCCATGAGAGAAATAATTGATTTAGTCCAAGATACGCGTACAAAGTTATATAAATCGTTCTTTGGTAAAACCTCCTCGTGTTTCTCCCCGCCTGGTACAAGTGATTATCGTTAAAAGCTTGCGCCACCGTTTGAGCGCCACGCTCTCATTCATCCAGTATCACACTGAGTGAAGTGATCTTTCAACTTTAATCTAGAGCGCGAACATTTCCTTTTTTATTTCGAGCTAGCTCGATATCAGATTCAATAAGTTTTCACTTTGTTGACGCAATATCTTTTGAAGTCTTGGAGTCCGCCCCTATTAAGGCGTTACACCGTCAAAGGAGAGAGTACCTACACCCCCCTCACTCCACTCTTTAGCCTCTACTGATATTGTAAAGGGCTAATTAAAACCCTTCGCTACTTTCTAGACCTTTTTCTGATGTCTTTTTCCCAAGACACAAGTTACGAATACTTCGAGGAAAATGTCGTCGTCGAAGTGAAATTGAATTTTTTTGTCGTAATATCACATACGCTTGTAGGAATATTAAAAACGCGAGATGTGAGCTGACTCTCGACAATGAAAATGGAAAACGATAAATGTTCGACAGTGCTGAATTTTCTTCCGTTGTGACTGGGAAAGAATCATATTACAACTACGGTTCAGTTGTTATTGTCATCTGTTATTCTTTATCCAATTTTAAATACGTATTTTTGGACTATAATACGAAATTTGTTTGCTTTGCTGATAACTTTACAAAAAAAAAGTTTCAAATTAAATTAAACTATTAAAATTCAAGTAATTATACACATATAACATCACGCCATAAAGGCTGTTTCAAAATTATTGCAAAAAAATAGGAATAGATATTACTGTGTGTACTGATTACAATGCTAAAATATATATATTTTTCTACTTCCGTTAGGAAATAGACGTTTTATTTAACTTATTTGAGTTAGGTAATGAACTGCATTATTTAACTAGTGAAATAATGAGGTAACATAGCAACAGATATATTGGTAGACGAATGCTGATGTGTTATTCTTTTATTTTTTGAATTTATAACTGTCGTTAATATGTAAAAATTTCATAATTTCAAAAACGCTCTTTTGTATTTATTAGAACGGAAGTAGAAAAAATATTGTATGAAACTAGTAAGGAAATAGGTTATTACCTTACTTATGTGTTTACGTAACTCGACTACGCCTCGTTCTGCAAATTTCACATGCGTAAGGTAATAACCTTCATTTCCTTACTAGTTTCATAATTAGCTATTAAATGCTCAAAAATAATTGTATTTTACTTGAAACAAACATTTTTTGTGCCACTGTACTAATAGGTTGCAGTAGTAAACATTAATTTTTTAAAGAACTATTACACAGTTTTAATTAAATTAATTTTAATTTTTATTCATTACTGTAACCTATCAATCCAGTGGCACAAAATATGTTTGCTGCAAATATTGTGAAATTATTTTTTCAATTATTCAGTACATCAAATAATATATACCCTTTATTTTTTTTGTAATAAATTTGAAACCCTCTGTATATAAATAAATATATCATCACGCCTTTATCCATTACTGGATGGGCCACTCTATCGTAGCAGATCTTGGTAAGTTATATATTTCTTCGCGTGAAGTGCGGTTACCAGCCGTCAAATCACGGCACACAAAGATGTTAGTGGTGAGTGTGCCACAGGGGTAGTTTTATTGTGATGGAAATTAAAACATGATTGTGTAACATTTGCAGACAAATAATTCTTATTATTATTTATTTTTCTATATATAAATCAATATTGTATAAAATTTTACTGTTATTCTTGTTATTTTTAAAAACAAGGGAATAATAAAACTTTCTTTGTACCTTCAAACAAATTATGTATTTTTTTTTATATTTCCTCCAAGGGATATAAAATTTTCCATATATTTGTTTTAATAATTTCCATTAAATTTTCAGTTTCTAAAATTAAATTTTATATCTACAGGCAACGAAAAATAAAGTATCAATTTCTGTAAGCCTACCTCCCCTTTGGGATATGTTATAAAACCAATATATTTCATCAAATTTAAATTAAATATTTTTAAGGGTCACATATTATCTAAATTAAATTTCATCATTTCATTCATAACAAAATAAATTAAGTTTAATTATAATTATTATTAAAATGATAAATTTTTTACATATTTGATAAAAATGTCACTTGAATATTTAGCATTCTTAAAAAATAAAATAAATATATCATCGCGCCTTTTACTCATTACTGGGAGTGGTACTCTGCCGTAGCATAAGCATAAGTGATATATTTCTTCGTGTGAAGTGCGGTTACCAGCCGTCAAATCACGGCACCCAAAAATGTTAATGGAAGGGGAGCCACAGGGGTAGTTTTATAGTGGTGGAACCCGGGTTCCCAAATCTACAGACCAACTCGATAACACTAAATCACCTTCCCCATTACTTTAACGACTATTATTGATTTAAATTTTCATCAAGTTAAACCTACCCCTGTGGCTCCCCCTCCATTAACATCTTTGGGAGCCGTCATTTGACGGCTGGTACTCGCACTTCACGCGAAGAAATATATCACTTACCGAGATCTGCTACGACAGAGTGCCACACCCAGTAATGAGTAAAAAGCGTGATGATATATTTATTTAAATTTTGTATTTATTGTGAAATAAAATTGAAATAAAGTATGGCGCCTTTTTATTTATAAAACCCTGCCTATAAATTAACTCCAGTTACGCCACTGGACATAATGCTAACTACACTACAGTACTGCCAGATTTGTTATTAAATAAAATATTTCAGTGTTGCAATATTAGGTCATTTTTTTCCAGTTAACACACATTGAAATGAAACAAATAAATACTACTTTCATAAAAAAAATATAAATAAATATAAATATATCATCGCGCCTTTTACCCATTACTGGGTGTGGCACTCTGCCTAAGCAGATCTCGGTAAGTGACATATTTTTTCGCGTGAAGTGCGGTTACCAGTCGTCAAATCACGGCCCTCAAAGATATTAGTGGAGAGGGAGCCACAGGAGTAGATTTAAATTGGTGAAAATTGTTTATCGGCTGTGGGAATCGAACCAGGGTTCACAAGATCCACAGGCCAACTCGATACCTCTAAGCCACCTACCCCATATAAAAAGAAAAATAATAAATAATAATTTACTTTGTTAGTATACTCCAAAAGAAAACATTCCATTATGAATTTATCTTACACAACAACATTCTATTTACATTCTGGATTAAAATCTAATTCTTATTCTACGACTGTTTCAGCGTTGCGATACATCCACTTCTGCAACGAATAATAACAGAAATATGGAATATCGAATTTCACACATGCATTGTCCGTAGCGTCAACGCACATATAAATGTATATGAGCGTATGAATAATACGTTACGGTCGTACCAACCATAATATGATTTGACAGTTGGGCGATATGTTATTTCTCACGTATCCGGTTTGGAAGGAGACGGAGATACCAATATCGGTTTGTTTTGTGAAAAATGTTTCAATCTGCTTCACTGAATCCGGCCTCACGTTTATTAATAGCTTCAATTTTCCTGTTTATAATGAAATATTGTATCCAATACAGATGGAAATTTAAAATAACATTTTTCTACAACTCTTAAAAAATGTTTACTTTTTCTCAATAATATCAATACGCGAAGTACATGATTTTTTCATCATTTACATGACAGCGCGTATTTTGCGCACTATTTTGCACCGTAGAGCGCAAAATGTGTATTTAGCGAAAGATTCTGAGCGTGAAGAATAAACGAGCTTGTATGAAAAGAATTATGAATGTGGTTGAAGCAAAAGTGGTGTGTCAGGATAGGAATGTTTGGAGAAAATTAATTGCGGGATAAATATGATGAATGAAGACAAGCGTATGATTCTTGATTTTAGATTCATTGGTTAGATGTTTCGAGTGTTTACCTGCAATTGTGTGGAGATCATCTTCAGAAACAAGCGCAGTGTACAGGAGCGAATGGATGAATGTTTGTTTTGTGTTGATGGGTTTTGGTTGTAAGGAAGGAAAGATTTCATGTTAATGTGGTTGAAACGAGTATCGTGTGTCAGGATAAGAATGTTGACGGGTTCGTGCTACCCCATTTAATGGGATATAGCGTGATGTTATGTATGTATGTATGTGTTTCGTATTCTAGTGCGCAAAATGAGTATCTCGCGCACGCTCCTAAATTATTTTTTGTCCGGTTTTATTAGTTACAATACATCAATAATATCAAATAAATATTGTTGTTGATTGTTTTCCTTCAATTTACTTAAATAAATCAATAATTATTGTACTATTCTTTATTTACAGTTGTAGAAAAAATTCTTTTTTATTTGACACGTACAAATAACTTTTTTCGAAAACTGTCATATAAAGTTAAAATTTACATGATAACTATCAATACGCGAAATGAGTGTTTTTTGTCTACAGAACGCAAAAGACTTCGGCATGCAGGATGCAAACAATTTTTTGATAGAAGAAAGGCTCACAATTTAATAAAATTTGTCACTTTATTTTTTTGGTTAGAAACAATACTTCTATTCTTTAACAAAATTTATATTTAATGTTCCAATTGAGCAATTATTCATATTTATCCCACTTGAGGAAGCTAACTGGTGTACTGGAATAGTTTCTTGAGAAATGCAATGCGAATCCCAATAAATCGCAGAAAAAAATTAGAACGTTTGTTTGGTTTCTATTGCCAACCAGCTGTCAATTGCTGGTCAGAGAATACAAGATTTGATAGCAATTAAATTACATACATTGTTGTCATGGAGACATTAGATGTCACATTAATTAATCCTAAACGTCAAAATTTTCTCATTATATTATTACTAATTTTGGGACATAGTTTTCGAAAAAACGTTGTTTGATACTCGATTGCGAAATGCTTTTGCATTCTCGAATGCAAAAGTAACATTTCGCAATCTAGAATCAAAAATAACTATTTTGTCTTTGCATTTTTTGTCCTAGTGTCATAAATAATTAGTTTTGAAAAAGATCTGTTATATAAATCCGAACTTCAGACCCAATTGACCTGAAGTATTTATTTATAATAAAATTGCTAGCTATTTAACAGTTTGCTGCCATTTTGTTATTTTAAAACATTACAATTTTATTTTTATTTTTATTTTTATTTTTATTTTTTATTTTTATTTTTATTTATTTTTATTTTATTTTTATTTTTATCTCAGTGGTATCGAGTCGGCCTGTGGATCTTGAGAACCCTGGTTCGATCCCCACAGCCGACAAACAATTTTCACCAATTTAAAAAATCTATCCCTGTGGCTCCTCCACCACTAATATCTTTGGAGGCCGTGATTTGACGGCTGGTAACCGCACTTCACGCGAAAAAATATATCACTTACCGAAATCTGCTTAGGCAGAGTGCCACACCCAGTGATGGGTAAATGGCGTGATGATATATTTATTTACAATTTTATTTTTAATTCTCCTCAAAACCGATAAAAGAGAAATATAAATGTACTCGCCATCAAGCAATGTTTATCTATCACGTGAAACATATAACTGCACCATCATGTTTATTTAAATTTTAAATCGATTTTCACTGCAACAGAAACAAATAATTGTTATTTACAATCTCACAACATTATTCTCCGTATATTTCAATTTAAATCGAAACTACAGGGAAATAAAAAGAATCAAAGTACAGTTCCTCCTCGCATCTATAAATAATATGTAATTGTGACGCATTGATACCCTAGATAATGACTTAATTTCGCGATAAATTTCGTTAACAAGGTATAGTGCTCGTGCCACAGCACTTGTAATCGAATTAGCTTGGCTTAGCGACAAAATGACGCTCTCTCACAACTACGTGCGTGGTTTAAATCTGATTTACGTCGGCGTTTTGTAATTAGAAAGAGAAGAGTCCTTTCTCTATACTGTACACTGGTGTGACGAAATCAACTATAGTTTGATTAGACATGGAGAAACATGGAGATAATACGATATTCTGATGATTTCTTTAATTGTTAATTAAGTTTTAATTGACTAAATAGCTTAGTAATGAAGAGGGTTTTATATTTTAACATGAATTATACAGCAACATATGGAGTAGGTGACAAACAATGTTCATCAAATTAAATCTATCCTTATCTATCTATCAAATACGAGACTGAATATTCTAAAACACCAATTATTCCCAATGAGAACAGGACAAAATAGAATATTAGTAACAACAAAGACAAAATTAATTGTCATCCAACACTTGGTGAAACAAGGTTTAATAAAAATATAGCCAAGTGTTTACTTTATATTTTTATTAAACCTTGTTTCACCAAGTGTTGGATGACAATTAATTTTGTCTTTGTTGTTATTTAAATTGCTATTGCGTAGCTTTCCCTTTTTTCGGTTCCACAGAACTTCTCATGTCATCTTACTAGTTTGTTAGAGATCTTATTCTCTGCTGGCACAGTTCTTCGTCACCAGCTTCTTCACGTGAACTTTGTTCTAGGTGAAGTAGTGAGTTATACCATACTGATGAGCTCTAATAAGAGCGAAACGCGTCTATGGTTACTAACTGTGCTGGCCAGCCTCTGGCGATGCTCTCATAAGATGACTTGGAGGCTGAATTTTGTGAAACATAGCCAAGTGTTTTAGAATATTAGTATATCATGGGATAGGTGGCTCAGTGGTATCGAGTCGGCCTGTGGATCCTAAGAACCTTGGTTCGATCCCCACAGTTGACAAACAATTTTCACCAATTTAAATATACCCCTGTGGCTCCTCCTCCACTAAAATATTTGTGGGCCGTGATTTGATGGTTGGTAACCGTACTTCACGCGAAAAAAAAATATCACTTACCAAGATCTGCTTAGACAGAGTGCCACACCCAGTAATGGGTAGAAGGCGTGATGATATATTTTATATTTATTTTATTGAACGCACGACTATTTGCTTATTATTTAAGAAATGCAAATTTTACTTTGGTTTAATTTAGGAAAATTCTCTAGCCATAGCAATAATCTGCTGTACAGCCATGGCAAATATCGTCTTTAGTAGAGAAATACAGCAGAGAATCGTTGACGATATTCCCAAACGGCAGCAGGAACCATCAGTACCAGGAGCAGCAGGAACATCGGCTCAGAAGCGCTAGCTCAGGCAATTTAATTCTGCGTCATTTATAAATTCCAGTCTCGTTGTAATTGGAACTTAAACATGGTCTCACACTAGCGACAATGTCTCATTACAGAATGCGCAATTTAACTTCGCAACTACAAGTAAATAAAGATAGCATAACGAGGTTTTAATGTCGACGTCACGTGGACTGTATTGCTTTTGTTGTTGTTGTTCTTACTCCAAGTAGCTGCTATTTTCTTTTCATTCTCGCAACTCAAACCTCTTAGGTCATAACTTAATTTTCCTGAAATATTCACCAAAGTTTTCTGAAACTTTAAAAGTTTTCTTAAAACGATAAAATTAAAAGCCTTGGAATGAGAAATGGTGCATTGCGAATCTAGAGCACTGAGATTTAAAATGCAGTTTTTTAAAATAAATGGCAAGCAGGAAATTCACTTGTTATTGTTTTTTGAACAACTGCTAGAGTTGGGTTTTGAAATTCTTATTGGGGCGGTTCCCGCAGAGTCAATGTTAAAGTAGTGCACTATCCAATATCTCTTTTCTTTGTTGTTTTTGCATTGTTCAATTGCCGACATTTTCTTTGCTATTGTTTGATATCAAGTTGCATTAAAACGTTTAGGTACTTCTAAATTCTAAATACAATTTTCAATACAATAGCTTTTGTTTCACATTTTCTATTTGCTTTCAGGCTAAGTACAGTATTGAAAATAATAATTGTCTTTGTTACTTACATTTTCGCAATGCAATTTAAATTCATTGTAGAATATTTCGCCGACAAACAATTTTCTGCAATTGTGTGGAGTTCACCTTCAAAAACAAGCGCAGAAGGATGCTCCCTTCCTTTCTTATCTCTTTGTTCATTTTCTATTTTACTATAGAGTGTCCAATTGCAATTGTGTGGAATTCAGTTTCAAAAACAAGCGCAGGGGATACTCCCTTCCTTCCTCATCTTTTTTGCTTCATTTTCAGTTTTTATTATACAGTGTGTAACTGCAATTGTGTTAAATGTATTTTTAAACAAGCGCAGGCGATGCTGACTTTCATTTCTTATAGATTCGTTGTTAGAGAAGTGGGCGTAAGTGAAGATTTACGAAACTGGTGTACAGGAGCGAATGGATGAATGTTTGTTGCGTGTTGATGGATTTTGGTTGTGAGAAAAGAAAGAGTTTGTATGGAGGAAGTGTTAATGTGGTCGAATCGAGTATCGTGTGTCAGGATGAGAATGTTAACGGGTTCGTGCTACCCCATTTAATGGGATATAGCGTGATGTTATGTATGTATGTATGTAAATCTACCCCTGTGGCTCCCTCTCCACTAATATCTTTGAGGGCCGTGATTTGACGGCTGGTAACCGCATTTCACGCGACAAAATATATCACTTACCGATATCTGCTTAGGCAGAGTGCCACACCCAGTAATGGGTAAAAGGCGTGATGATATATTTATTTTATTTTATGTTACTCTGTACATCAGGAACTGAATCCCAATTACAGTACAGGGTCCGGACTCATCGATCCGAAGTGTAATAGTTCATATATTTTTAGCTTGAATAGGATTCGAATTCGGTAACTACGGATTGGAATTCTATAACGCTAACCACACCGCCGTACTACCGGAAGTTATCGTTCTATTCATGAAGCAATAAATAAAATAATATGCAGTTTGACATTTCAAAGTTTTGTCATTTCTCATATAGAAATCATGTCTTTTTCATTTTGTATTTACATTTGCGAGTGAGTTTTTATGACAGCTGATAATAGCAAAATAAGTCAATTATAGATATCTGTAATTATTATTACGCAAGTATGTTTACTTCATTACTTTAAATAACAATTACATCATTGAATTTACTTGTGTAAGGTTAGAAATAGTTATTTTTGTATTAAGTGCGCAAAATGAGTGTTTTTTTTGTTGCGCGTGAGAATGTTACTTTTAGTCGAGACAATGAAAGTCATTCGAGCGCGCCAAAAAACAAGAATTTTGCCCACGAAATACAAACAACATTTTTTCTACAACTGTAAATAAAGAATAATACAATAATTATTGATTTATTTAAGTAAATTGAAAGACGCTGTGGCCGAGCGTGTTAAGGCACATCTCTTAACATACTGTGACGTCACCCGAACCAAGGTTCGTCAGTTCAAATCCGCCTGTCGACAATATGTGATTTGTCGTAAAATATAAAAATACAGTTACATGTATTTATCACACTCGGGCGCTAGAAGCTAGTCACTTATACGCCTTAAATAATGTAGCATTTGACTACGAAAACCGGCAGTACGGCAGTGTAAAAACTGCGGCTCGGTGTGTCCGGTAGACCCAGGTCCGACCTCGGGCTGTAGCGCCACAGATGATGAAATTGAAGGAAAACAATCAACAATATTATTAATTTGATACTATTGATGTGTTGTAACTAATGATATTTGATACTTTTCATCCCTAACGAAACATATACATTTGTCTTCAGTTATTATATAAATTGCTGCGATTTGTCGCCATTTTGGTTCCAAATTTAAGCGCCAAATTTAAAATAAATACAGCTGTCAAACAACCCTTCGCCATTTTGACCCAACACAGATTGACATTTAACTGACATCTGTCAAGGGAATAATAAATCAAAGTAATAGCTATTTATGAAACTAGTAAGGAAATGAAGGTTATTACCTTACGCATGTGAAATTTGCAGAACGAGGCGTAGCCGAATTATGTAAACACATAAGTAAGGTAATAACCTATTTCCTTACTAGTTTCATACAATAATTTTTCTACTTCCGTTCTAATAAATACGAAAGAGCGTTTTTGAAGGTATGAAATTTTGACATATTAATGACAGTTATAAATTCAAAAATAAAAGAATAACACATCAGAATTCGTCTACCAAGATATCTGTTGTTATGTTAACTCATTATTTCACTAGTTAAATAATGCAGTTCATTACCTAACTCAAATAAGTGAAATAAAACGTCTATTTCCTAACGGAAGTAGAAAAAAATTTAGTTATTTCTAATCAATTTTTTTGAAATGAAAAAAAATATATGTATACCTCGTGAAGAAAGCGTGAATCTTCGCCTTCACTCGAAAAGAGATCATCTTAACATTATGAAGCTCTTTCCATGTTAGCAGTTTGAGAAACTCTGTTCTAAAACATCACCTTCCTTAAATATCTATTCGTTTCAACATACATAGTACGTTGACGCAATTTTCCTAAAATAAATATTTGAAACGTAAACGTACGACAAAAGACAATTGAATTTCCTCAACTATCTCATCTTCTGCAAGAAATAAAAACTGAAAGTGTACGTTAAATCCTCAATTCCCTCACTTCCTCTTGAAGGAGGCATTAGACTGGAGGCAGAAACCGCTCCTCTCAAACACGATGGTTTCTATAGCCAAGTGTAAATATAATTACCATTGTTTTGGCAACAATTGTCAACTCATGAATATTAACCAGAACCATGTCTGCTTCGGCGGTGGTAAGAGAGGTAAAGATAACACAGGGAACCGCTTGTAAATATTGTCCTTCTGGAATAGTCAATATACCGCAAGAATAAACATTTTGTCAAAGATGGAATAATATTTGCGTGATTTCGCGATGGCGAAGAGTGAAGGGTTTGCTGAAACTTCATTGGCGAACGTAAATATTTGACAAAATTTGTTTGATAGTTCAAGGATTATTCAATAGTTGTTTTAACGAAGTTTTTATAGTGCTAACACTTTAGTTCGTTTGTTTTATCATTTCATTTCTATTTCACTACATTCAAAAAATACCCCTGTGGCTCCTCCTCCACTCACATCTATGGGGATCGTAATTTAACGACTGGTAACCACAGGTAAATAAATATATCACTTATTGAGATCTGCAAATTTTTGGTACTTTTTTACTTCCTTGTACGAAGTAAAGGAAGTATTGTAATCGCGAACATTTTTGGTTTTTAGATTTCAGCGGAAATACGCATTTTGGCCATCCCTGAATCCATTTTGACTAATTTCGTCGTGTCGTGTGTATGTACGTATGTATCTCGCATAACTCAAAAACGGTAAGCCGTAGAAAGTTAAAATTTTGTATTTAAAACTGTTATAACATCTAGTTGTGCACCTCCCTTTTTGATCATTATATAACTTCCGGAAGTGGTACTTTACTTGAAGCTTATAATAGATTTTCATGAAAAACTATATTCAAATATAATCCAAAACTTTTCAAATTTGGTATATAAGACTACTATATCAATGGAAATAACATAATAGATTTTGGTTAAAATAGACTAACCGGAAGTGATACAATACATGAAGCTGCATTCAGTTTTTCTTGAAAAAAAAATGAGTTATTCTTATTTTAGAAATAAATGCTGCAAATAAAAGTTTTAGAGAATTAAATTCTGCGTCTAGCACATTAAGAATTATTTAATTAGCCTTTTGTATAAGCGAGATATGTAAATTTAAAAATTATATATTTAGTTTGCTATGGATTAGAACAAAAAATAAGAAAAAAATTAAAATTTAATGTCAGATATGTGCAATTAAAAAAATATCTATAGTTTAATATGCGTACAAGGAAGTCATGTGGTGTCCACATCAGATTTTTTTGCTTAAGTGATATTTAAGAGACGACGGTTCTACTTCCCTTAATTGAAGGAAGAAAATGTTCTAGCAAGATCGTAGTAATAGTATATTGTAATACTAGTGAGGAAAGGATTTCATTGCAAAACGAGTACGAAAGTTGGGGCACGAACGTTAGCAAGTTTAATAGTACAACAAAACTAATAAAATTAAAGGTATTATGTAATTTTCAGTAACAAGTGAATGGTTTGATTAATTAAATGTACTATAAAATGTTCGCTAGGAATTAAATACCCTAATTTTTGCGAAAAAAAAATCTTTTTTCTACGATTGCTATGAAAAGTTGACAATTAATTTATCATCGTAAAGTTGACGTTTTCTGTAGAACAATCGAAAAATATCTTTTTTGCGCTTCTCCAATGGCAACGCGCGAAAAAGACGTTAAATGCACGCGTTTCCAATGGCAACGTGCGAAAAAGATATTAAATGCACGCTTATTTTTAATAGTTACCTGGGATACAAACAAAACAGAAACTTGTCATATTGACAGTTGACAGAACGAATTTATTTTCAGTACGTATACGTTTTTTAATAATTTTAAGATGCAATCGTAGAAAAAATTATGTGTGTATCACGAGCGTAAAGTGTTTTTGTTTACACTATTGCAGCTCTCGCCTTCGGCTCGCACTGCAATTACCGTGTTCGAGTAACAAAGGATCACTTTACACTCTTAATACACAAATAACTATTTGTGCATAGGTATAGAAACACCCTGTGTATACCCTTAATTATTTTTGCATTAATTTGAAACACTCTACATAACTAGTAGAATTCTAGAATATTAAGACACATTATTAATGGTCCTCTCTCCCTCTTTTAAAAGCTCTATGCACGCCTCTGATATTGATATTCCCTTAGTTGACGCTACTAAATGGTTCAAAGATGCAAACTGGAATTTGATTACGATATGGTAATGACTTGCTTACGGTCAACGAAATGCTTGTATCAACAGCTAAATTGAACCACGACATCAGATCATATCTCCAATAATCCCTTGATATATAGATCTTCTTTAACAGGGTATCAGATGGGGTAGGTGGCTCAGTGATATCGAGTCGGCCTGTGGATCTTGAGAACCCTGGTTTGATCCCCACAGCCGACAAACAATTTTCACCAATTTAAAACTACGCCTGTGGCTTCCCCTCCACTAATATCTTTGGGGGCCATGATTAGACGGTTGGTAACTGCACTTTACGCGAAAAAATATATCACTTACCGAGATCAGCTTAGGCAGAGTACCACACTCAGTAATGGGTAAAAGGCGTGATGATATTTTCATTTATTTTATTTTAGCAATAATTTTTTTCTTGAGAAACATTCGATGATATTTGTTTTCATTTAAGTGTTTGGTAAATTGGTGAAGTTTTTCTTTCAAATGAATTTAAGATTTGTACTAAATGAACCCTGGTTTGATCCCCACAGCCGACAAACAATTTTCACCAATTTAAAACTACGCCTGTGGCTTCCTCTCCACTAATATCTTTGGGGGCCGTGATTTGATGGCTGGTAATTGCACTTACCGAGATTTGCTTAAGCAGAGTGCCACACCCAGTAATGGGTAAAAGGCGTGATGATATATTTATTTATTTATTTATCAGATCTGCAAGAAAGTTGAGTTTAGCAAGTTTTCTAACGCTTCTAATACCGGATAGTATATTTGAAGACCATAGAGGACATATTTTTTTATCGTTTTATTTTTTGTTAAATTTAAGAATGGTTGAAACGACAAATTGGTTTCACATTTGTGACAAGTGACAAGGGAATCAGAATCAAAATGTCATTAAAATTACCATTTCAGTATTTTTACAGTTTAATTTTAAATTGCTTTTGAACAAGTTATTTTGAATAAATGTAAAACAGCATATAACATCGTTTGCAAAATAAACAAAAACAACTGAATATTCAATTCAATAAAAGATGACAGATGCTTAAAACAAAATATTTTTTATACATTGCTGTCAAAGAGAAACATTTTTTTGCTGAATTAAAAAAGAAAGTGATACTTTTTTCCCTAAGGAAAACAGTAATTTTCTTCTCCTGGGAAAGAAAATAAAGTAATATCCAACTAAATAATTATTAGTGACATCCAGGTGACATCTGTCAAGAGAATAATAAATCTTATTTCAATTTCTAATTATTTAAAAAAACAATTACTTTTTGATATAAAAAACAACAAAGACAAAATTAATTGTCTTTAAATGCTCACTTGGTGAAACTAGGTTTAACAATAAAATATCAAACTAAACACTTGTCTAAGTCTCACAAAATTCAGCCTCCAAGTCACCTTATAAGGGCATCGTCAGAGGCTGGCCAGCACAGTTGGTAACCATAGACGCGTTTCGCTCTTATTAGAGCTCATCAGTATGGTATAACCTACTTCTTCACCTAGAACAAAGTTCACGTGAAGAAGCTGGTGACGAAGGACTGTGCCAGCAGAGAATAAGATCTCTAAAAAACGGTAAGATGACATGAGAAGTTCTGTCGAACCAGTACTTTTTGATATGGTAGTGAAAAAATAATTTTTTGTTACTTTTTATAATTTAATCTATTTGGAACCGGAAAAATGTCGAAAAAGTTTATTGGTAATTTTCTTAACATCAGGAGTGCTGTGTAATAATTAAACTAATATTAATTAAGAGTTTATTTTATTTAATACATGAAAAAGTTATTTATTATAAAAAATGCTGAAAATAATTAGGGCAATCAATAATTTAAAACTTCAAAAATAATAATATTTAAATGAAAAATTAGATAATTTTGAAATGTTATTCAGCGGAAATAGGTTAAAATAATCAACGATAAATTTACTAAATAAACCCTTGTTGAAATTACAATGCAGAATAATGTTAAAATAATTATTGATTATTATGTAATATGTAATAGTTTAAAACGAATGACGTTCAAAATTAATTAATTAATTTGATTAATATGGAAAGTTGGATTGTTTGAGGTATGATATCCAAACCGAGGTTGAAAACTGGAGAACAGACGAAATTTAAACCTGGAATTCCATAAATATGGTGGTCAAAACTTTGGAGAAAGTCTGTGTCAAAGTCTCGCATTATTAATTATCTTTATTCGCTGTGACTTTCGCAAATAAATTTACAACTACTGGAATATTTTGGAACAAAGTTTATGATGAACATAAACCGCAACCATTCACAGGCCTTTGATGTAACGATTGCAGCATTACTGATAACTAAATTAATTATTTTAATTAATCGCTTTACAGCCACCACTAAGTTTAAAACATTTTACACCCTTATTATTGATGGATATACTTTTAAACAAAAGAAATAAAGTTATGCATTTTTAATTGCAATTTCGCTTGATAAGTAATGGGTAAAAGACGTGATGAAATATTTATTTCTAAATCATACAAGCAATCTCTCTTTCGGATGAGAAATTTTATTTTCGAATCGGATACTTTATCCGAATTTAGAATTGTATATATTATCCGAATTTTGGATGAGATATTTTATCAGAACTTTAAATGGTATCCAATCCAAAAAAGTTCTAATCCGATCCAATCCGGGATTCGACTTCAGATCGGATCACATCGGATTCAGATACGAATATCGGCATTTAATTTATGGGGTAGGTGGCTCAGTGGTATCGAGTCGGCCTGTAGATTTTGAGAACCCTGGTTCGATCACCACAGCCGACAAACAATTTTCACCAATTTAAATCTACCCTTGTGGCTCTCCCTCCACTAACATCTTTGGGGCCGTGATTTGACGGCTGGTAACCGCACTTCACGCGAAAAAATATATCACTTACCGAGATCTGCTTAGGCAGAGTGCCACACTCAGTAATGGGTAAAAGGCGTGATGATATATTTATTTATTTATTTATTTATTTATAATACATTACTTATGGGGTAGGTGGCTCAGTGGTATCGAGTCGGTCTGTGGATCTTAAGAACCCTGTTTCAATTCCTACAGCCGAAAAATAATTTTCACCAATTTAAATCTACCCCTGTGGCTCTCCCTCCACTAACATTTTTGGGGCCGTGATTTGACGGCTAAACACGCGCATAAATATATCAGTTACTGAGATCTGCTCCGGGGAGTGCCACACCCAATAATAGGTAAAAGGCGTGATGATATATTTATTTATTTATTTCACTTAGATATATCATTGTCTTCAATTTATATTTCAAAAAAAAAGTTGACTTTGAATGAATCGGATTTCACTATAAACTGTAGGTCCATTTTACGCGCATAAATATAATGAGATCTGTTTCGGCAGATTCTTACACCCAATATTGGGTTAAAGGTGTGCTGATATATTTATTTATTCAATCCGAAATCCGACTTCGAATCAGATCAAATCGGATTCAGATACGAGTACCGGCATTTAATAATATATAACTTATACGAGTGTCATTGAATAGCAGAGTAGCCAAACTTATATTTATTTTATTGTTTAATAATGTTGATGAGGTTTGTTATTTCCCTCACTTTTCTATCATTAATTTCGATTTTGTTAACGACATTTTGTTACAATTTTTTATGGCATACATCTCCATAATATTCTTATCTGTTTAATTATTATATACTTTATTTGGTTTAATGTTTTAATTTAGTAGCATTATTACTGTTTACTTTCTTTTGTAGCATGTCAACTGCATTTCACTACGTTTCTCTTTGTATTAAAATCACTATTAAATGATTATTATGTATCCTAGTGTAAACGATTATGCATTTATATTAACTGTATTATTTTATTTATATTTAATTGTAAACATTTTTTAGATACGGTTGAAAACCAGCAACTCGCTGAACCGATCTAATTGTACCCAATTTTTTGTGTGCAATAAACATTATTATTATTTAGAATTTTTGAAAAATCATGAGCATTCGCCGGGATTTGAACCCAGAACCTTTCACTCGCTAGGTGACTGCTCTACCACTTGAGCTACAAATACTCGGCGAATATTCATGATTTTTCGTGCATTATAATTTAGTTGTTAAGTAATTCTAACATATTTACCGGACAGACAGAGATGTCGAATATATAATTCTTAAATTATTATTATTATTATTATTATTGGATTTAATTTATATTATTTTTAAATACGGCTGTCTTTGAATGGTTCAGATTATACTGTAAATTGTAGGTCCACTGTACCGTTAATATAATTCAGTATCTATTGTATAAATTAACAAATAACAACGCCTGTGAACATTATCGATTAAATCACTAACCGAAAATAATAGCTATCCCAGAATCCAGGTTCCAATTCCTCTCCTCAATTGAAGCCTCAACCTCAGTCCTCAGCCTCATCAATTCAAATCATCACAATTTCCATCCAATACCCTTGTATCCCACACTCATTCTCCGGCACTGTCCTGCACGGCTGTCGTCGATAATAGTCCCACTGCCTGGTTCAAACAAAGACGAGTAATACCTTTCAGTGTAATGAAATGCCATGTGACTGCTAGACTAAGAGAGATCCTCACAAGAACCTGAGAGTGTTCATTCACTCCTCAGACCTCAATGAGGCTGTTTGACTTCGTACAAATAAGTTTCCTGCACAAAGTTTTTTTTTTATAATAATGCTGTAAGACAAAAGAGAGACGGTAATAGAAAACTGAAGGTTAGTTTACAATGAAATAAAAATTTGATGTGGATACTACATGACTTCCTTGTACGCGTATTAAACTATAGATATTTTTTAAATTGCACATATCTGACATTAAATTTTTATTTTTTGTTCTAATCCATAGCAAATTTAATTTAAAATGAAAACAAAAAATATATAAATAAATAAATATATCATCATGCCTTTTACCCATTACTGGGTGTGGTACTGTGCCTAAGCAGATCTCGGTAAGTGATATAAAAAATATATAATATTTAAATTTAGATATCTCGTTTATGCAAAAGGCTAATTTAACAATTCTTAATGTGCTAGACGCATAATTTAATTCTCTAAAACTTTTATTTACAGCATTTATTTCTAAAATCAGAATAATTCCATTTTTTTCAAGAAAAACTGTTAGAAGCTTCATATAACGTATCACTTCCGGTTAGTCCCTTTTAACCAAAATCTATTAGGTTATTTCCATTGATATAGTAGTCTTATATACAGGGTTCGAAGATATATATCGATCGATATATATCATGATATTTATTTTGATATATATCGTCATATTTTTGCAATGATATATATCCATTATATAAAAATATCAAATAGTTTTTGAGATATAGCCTCCGGAGAAGTGAAGTTTTTCGAATTTTTCAGTTTTTCTACATTTCCGAGGCTATATCTCAAAAACTAAATGTGATATGAAAACGCGCTCAACGGCATTAATTGTCTAGTGCTTCAGTTAACTTATAAACATAGTTTCAGCGATTTTTATTTTTTTTCAATTTTCCGCCAAAAAAATCGCAAAAAGCGGTTTTTTAACATTTTCTCGAAAACCAGAAGTCATATGCATTTGAAGATTGCACCACTGGATTCAGTGGGTCAAAATACATATGTATGTAAATTTTCGATTTAATAATCCTACGATTAAGGATTTTTGGTAAAATTGAATTAAAATCTGAAAAAACCAAAGGGGTACCCCTTAGGAAATAATTAAAAATATTAAATTGCATAAAATTGTATGAAAATTTACTTATAAGTCAATTCGGACACGGGGAATTCAACGCCGTTGAGCGCATTTCCATATCTTGTTTAGTTTTTGAGATATAGCCTCCGGAAAAGTGAAATTTATCGAATTTTTCAGTTTTTCTACTTTTCCGAGGCTATATCTCAAAAACTGAATGTGATATGAAAACGCGCTACACGGCATTAATTTTCTCGTGCTTCAGTTAACTTATAAACATAGTTTCAGCGATTTTTATTTTTTTTCAATTTTCCGCCAAAAAAATCGCTAAAAGCGGTTTTTTAACATTTTCTCGAAAACCAGAAGTCATATGCATTTGAAGATTGCACCACTGGATTCAGTGTG
Source organism: Pterostichus niger (assembly GCA_947425015.1). Lineage (NCBI taxonomy): Eukaryota > Metazoa > Arthropoda > Insecta > Coleoptera > Carabidae > Pterostichus > Pterostichus niger. The sequence continues at coordinate 1,983,932 of OX380341.1, read as the reverse complement.
TCAAAATACATATGTATGTAAATTTTCGTTTTAATAATCCTACGATTAAGGATTTTTGGTAAAATTGAATTAAAATCTGAAAAAACCAAAGGGGTACCCCTTAGGAAATAATTAAAAATATTAAATTGCATAAAATTGTATGAAAATTTGCTTATAAGTCAATTCGGACACGGGGAATTCAACGCCGTTGAGCGCATTTCCATATCTTCTTTAGTTTTTGAGATATAACCTCCGGAAAAGTGAAATTATCGAATTTTTCAGTTTTTCTACTTTTCCGAGGCTATATCTCGAAAACTAAATGTGATATGAAAACGCGCTCAACGGCATTAATTTTCTCGTGCTTCAGTTAACTTATAAACAGGGTTCGAAGATATATATCCATTATATAAAAATATCAAATAGTCTATAATAAATACAGTACCTATTATTACTTTCATTAATTCTGTTAAAATTATATTCTAAAGATAATTCTTACTTTACTAGCTTTTGACTAACTTCACATCAACGACATAAATCCAAATTGTGTGCCATTTGTGATGTCATTAACAGCAAAGTCTGAACCATTTCCAAAATTTTTATTTGGTACTCATTTTAGAAATACAAATACAAAACTATCAATGAGTCAGAGTGGCCAAATAAAAGTACATTTATTGAACTATGTGAACAGTTACACACTTGCTGTAACAGCCACAGCAGGGCTGGAACGATATTTCTCCACTTTTGGCATTGTCCAATCTCAATTACGTAATCGTCTCGGTAACGCCAAAGCCGGTAAATTAGTTTTTATGTTTAAATATTTAAACCAAAAAGAAACTACAAAAAAAAACTAATTTAGATTGGATTTGGCCAAGTGAGTCTCTATCTGCAACGCTATGTTCAGGAAGTTCATCAGAAGATGATGATTTGCCACTATTTAGGATATAGGATTATTTAAATATTCTTACTATTCTTAGTACTATATAATATTTATGTATCCATTCAATGTATATTTACTTTTTTTCATTACCTATGTTAATTTTTTATTTAGGAGAAATGATTTATTTTGTATTTCCTATTGTGATAATAAATGTGTACAAAAACTAAAATTAAAAAATAAATATCCAAAAAGTGATATTTATCTGATATATATCTTATATATCAGATATTTTGATATTTATTATAAATATCATGATATTTACGAACCCTGCTTATATACTAAATTTGAAAAGTTTTGGATTATATTTTAATATAGTTTTTCAAGGCGTCAAGTAAAGTACAACTTCCGCAAGTTATATAATGACCAAAAAGGGAGGTGCACAACTAGATGTTATAACAATCCTAAATACAACATTTTAACTTTCTACGGCTTACCGTTTTTGAGTTATGCGAGATACATACGTACATACGTACGTACGTACAGATGTCACGACGAAATTAGTCAAAATGGATTCAGGGATGGCCAAAATGCGTACTTCCTTTACTTCGTAGGTGACTCGGTGGTATCGAGTCGGCATGTGGATCTTGAGAACACTGGTTCGATCCCCACAGTCGACAAACAATTAATTTTGTCTTTGTTGTTTTAATTTTCATCAAATTAAATCTACCTTTGTGGCTCCGCCTCCACTAACATCTTTGGAGGGCCGTGATGATTCACGTGAAGAAATATATCACTTACCGAGATCTACTTCGGCAGAGTGCCACACCCAGTAATGGCTAAAAGGCGTGATGATATATTTATTTGTTTTTTTAAGGAAGTAAAAATATAAAAAACAAATTTCATTAAACTCGATTGTATGGAAGATATTATGAAGGTAGATGAAGCAGAAGTGATAGTAAAATGTACCTCCATTAAATTAATACTGCCATCTCTGTGACTTCACTACAACTAGAAACCATCATCACATCTCCGTTATCAGCTTGTGACAGGCGTTGAACACAAGAACAAGATTGTAAGTAGCGTCGAGACGCCAAGCGTCGAGAAGCATTCTCGCGCGTTCAATAAGTGAAAAGAGGCATGCACTTTACGTTTCACAGTTTTAACAGCGGCCAAGTGAACGAGCAATGAACATTCGATCGCGAAAATGAGAACGGGAATAAAAAGAAATACTGAGGTTCTTGTAACGCAAAAATAGACAAAGATAACTGTAAAATAAATAAATATATCATCACGCCTTTTACCCATTACTGCGTGAAGTTACCAGCTGTAAAATCACTGTTTGGTTTCTTAATAATTAAAAAATATGAAATAAACACTTGGCTAAGTTTCACAAAATTCAGCCTGCAAGTCACCTTGTGAGGGCATCGTCAGAGGCTGGCCAGCACAGTTAGTAACCATAGACGCGTTTCACTCTTATTAGATCTCGTCAGTATGGTATAACTCACTTCTTCACCTAGAACAAAGTTCACGTAAAGAAGCTGGTGACGAAGAACTGTGCCAGCAGAGAATAAGATCTCTAACAAACAGGTAAGATGACATGAGAAGTTCTGTAGAACAAGCCATGTCATCTACCGAAAAAAAGGAAAAGCTATGCAATAGCAATTTAAATAACAACAAAGACAAAATTAATTGTCATCCAAGACTTGGTGAAACTAGGTTTAATAAAAAATATGAAATAAACCTAGTTTCACCAAGTGTTGGATGACAATTAATTTTGTCTTTGTTGTTATTCTTAATAATTTCTCGGGTAGCCATTTTAAATAAATGTTCATCTGTTAACCTGGATCTTGTTGGGCTTTTATTGCAGTTCTTGAATGAGAAAGTGTATTCATAAATATATGTCGAACCAAATATGAAATTCCCATAAATATTACAACTATTATTTTCTTCACGAAAAAATCCGAGAAAAATTCTGTCATTCTGCACAACGTGTCTTCAATTGAGTGAAAACTGTCAAAACTACGGTGAAAATCATTAAATTAATAATATAGCAATAATTAATAATAATTATGGGGTAGGTGGCTCAGTGGTATCGAGTCGGCCTGTGGATTTTGAGAACCCTTGTTTGATCCCCACAGCCGACAAACAATTTTCACCAATTTAAATCTACCCCTGTGGCGCCCCCTCCACTAATATCTTTGGGGGTCGTGATTTCACGACTGTTAACGTGAAGAAATATATCACTTACCGAGATCTGCTTACGGCAGAATGCCACACTCAGTAATGGGTAAAAGGCGTGATGATATATTTATTTATTTTATTTTAGCAATAATTTTTTTCTTGAGAAACATTCGATGACATTTGTTTTCATTTAATTGTTTGGTAAATAGGTAAATTTTTTCTTTCAAATTAATTTATAATTTGTACTAAATGTGCATATAATTTTTTTTCTTACAAGATTTAATTAAAGTCATTGAGATGAGTTAAGCTGATTTAAAGAATATTTCTCTAAAACCTTGTAGAATATTAAACAGCAAAAAAGATATGCAGATTATATATAATCAAGCTCTTTTGAACGAGTATAATATTTAGAAAAGTACAATTTATAATTAAGATAGAAGAAAGTAAAGGAAAAGTTTTAAAGTTGAAGTAAAAATAAATGTACATTAAAGAATCCAAAACTTTTCTTATTTGAAATTCTTTTAGGTTGTATTTCTGTAGTACTTCGCATGCGATAGAAGCTAAAAGCTAGTAGCTAGCTAGATTGATTGCGAGACGTAAGTTCGCTAATCTGTTAGATCCATTTAATCTAAGATTTATAAATGCAGTATGCCAAGCGAAGTAAACCTAAATGCACAGAACACTACATATACTGATGGAACGTTTCTTACAACATATTTTGTTGGAAAAATAAAATCTTTGGACGACTATTTTTTTACTTTTACTTGGCACAACAGGAACTGAATCCCAATTACAGTAGCTTTTATTGGAATCCAATCCATTCAGATTACCACCGTATTTTTTATATAATTAACAAAGTTTGAACGCGCAAATTATATTTAGGTGTGGATTTGAGAACCCGGATTCGATTCTCACAGCCGACAAACAATTTTCACCAATTGAAATCTACTCCTGTTGCTACCTCTCTACTAACATCTTTAAGAGCCGTGATTTGACGGCTGCTAACCACACTTCACGCGAATTACTGAAATCTGTTATGGCAGAGTGCCACACCCAGTAATGGGTAAAATAAATCTAAATATTTATGGTGGAATTTTGTATCTGTAAATGATGAATAAAATTGCAATGAAATTTATGAATTTATGAAATATTTGATTAATGTGCTTTTATTAATTTTTTTTTAAATTTATATATCGGGCCAACTACTAAGGTCATATGCCGATATGTCCTTTGTATGGTCGCCACGGGCGGGACCCGAACCCACGACCTTATGGTTGCGAGTCAGGCCCTCAACCCGCGCGACCATCACGCAGGACATTTTATTAATTATTTATAGATTTGCGGATCTATAAACTTATAGAGTTCCATCATTAATTAAATTGCTAAATATCTCAGCTATTACAGATTCATTAACCTACATATTTAGTTGCGTAACGTATGGTAACCAGCCGTCAAATTACAGCCTTAAACATCTAGAAACGGAATCACAAATGTTGAATTACAAGGTAATTTATTGTACAATTTTATTATAACTTTTTTCTTTCTTCTTTCATAGACAAATCGATGTGACATTTATCCGAGACGACGGCTCCGAATGTTCCGGACCAGAGCCAGTGCCCGTTCCCGCTGAGTTCCTCGTGTTCTGCGTGGTGACACCAGACGTGGTGGACCTCATTTCCACGGGAAATACAACCAGGGCGCCACGGCTGCGCGCCGTGTCGCTCGTACGCTGGGCAGAACTCATTGAACAGAGAGTATGGAAGGCGCTTGGTGAGTAAGAAAAGTACTTTCACTCAAAACATGACAAGAAATTGAATGGTAATTTTATTTTTCTACAACCATTAAAAAAGGTAGGCGTTTTTGAACTTATTTTTATTATGACAGTAGGAGATTTTTGCACTAGTACAAAAAATGTGAATTATTTCTGCACTAGTACAGAAATAGTATATTACATAATAAGTCAGGAAAGTGATGCTTTACTTGACGAAGCGGTTGTTTGAAGTACGAGTCCGTTAGGCCGAGTATTTTAATTCGCTGAGTCAGGAACAGTCAGGAAATTACTTTACCTGACTGTTTTGCAAATGTTTTGGTAAATACTTACTTTCCATACTAAAATGCGTCAGGAAAGTAGGCATTTTCTTGACGATTTCAGAAAAAGTTATTTAATATAAATAAACTCTATACAGTATACTTTCTATTAATATTTATGGAAGCAAATTTAATGTTGCAGCATTTGCTTCTTCTATAATGTCTATAGAATCTAATACGTGTTCGCCACTCGATTCAAACATTTTTTAAATTGAAAGCACGGAGAAATTTTTCCTCATTATCAACAAAATAATTGTGTTTGTCATTGTCAGTTGTCATGGATACATTAAAACAGGTATCTTTCTCAAGTTTCTAAATTAATACAAAATTTCAGAGATGTTACAATTACTGAAATTTGTTTTATTATTTTTATCAAAATATGGTTGTAGAAAAAATAGTGTACGCAACTCGTGCAGAAAGAGGTTTTTTTGAACTCACGGTCTTGCACGGACCACTCATTAAAAAAAACCCATCTTTCTGCACTTGATACGTAAATAACTATTGTTTGAGTGATTTTGCTGGAAGCAAAATTTGTCGGTTTTGGAACTGAACCCGAGGTTTCAAATTTACAATCCTACTTAATATTACTGAACCACCTACCCTATTATAAAATTTATAATAAAAAAAAACTGACATTTTTTGACGCAAAAAAATTATTAATTTTGCTCGGGTAAGTCAAGTAATGAAAAATTCCCAATAAATTTTTATATTATCGCGGTAACTATGTTTAATATAATGCTTCTAATAGCTATTATTTAGTGTCGTACGATTTTCTGTAAAATGATCCTAAATTAGTTTATTTGAAACAATTTCAAGAAAGATACGAATTTATTTTTAAATTTATAATATAATGATTCACTTTGAATTAAAACCAAAGATATTAGTGAAGAGGGAGCCACAGGGGTAGATTTTTAAATTGGTGAAAATTGTTTGCCGGCTGTGGGGATCGAACCAGGGTTCTCAAGATCCACAGGCCGACTCGATACCACTGAGCCACCTACCCCATTAACTTGGTTCACAAGTCGTGTAATCTTGATTTTTTCCCTTTTTCACTGAGGATGAGAACTTAGTTCTCAAAATACGTATCTAATTTAATTCATTTATGAAGGCTTAGGGGTTAAATACTTTGTTAGTTAGTGAAAATACTTTATACATGTATTACACAACGTTTCGATAGCTATCGTCATCAGGTGACCTGATATTACTCAGTAGTATTTTTCTTGAGATATGTGACGGTCTTGTTTTTCTTTTTCTATTTTTACGCTTGAATTATCTAATAAGAGTAAGAAACAATTCTCAGTATTAGAACAGTGTAAGGGAGGCATAATTATGAAGTTGATGAAATCTTAGGGGTTGAAACGATGTACTGCAGACGTTAACAAGAATTACTTCTCTGTTGCCATGTTCAATGATTTCCAGATGTTAGGACAAAGTTTAGGCGTGGTGTAAAGCTAACTACGTATACTGTTCTACTTGTAAACTTGTTTTATTATTAACAGAACATAATGAAATGAAAATAATATTATGGATTGTTGAAGCTTAAGCAAAATAGACAAATGCAGAGGGTTTGTCATTTTTATGTGAGAGAAATATTGCATTAAATTTACTCCCAAAGGGAATTCTACTACAATATGAGAAAGAGATCTGTTCTAAAAGTGGAATAAGGAAAAGGGTGTTGCATTTATCTACATAAAAAATCAAGAAACTTGCCAACATCGTTAAATTTAGTCACAATATTCTATGCTCAAAGCAACTCTTTCTGTAACAGACAATATAAATATACATATAAATGTTCTCGGAATTTTAATATTTTACGACATTTAAATATCTAATTACATACATACATAACACCACGCTATATCCCATTACATGGGGTAGCACGAACCCGTCAACATTCTCATCCTAACACACGATACTCGATTCGACCACATTAAACTTCCTCCACACGAACTCTTTCTTTTCTCACAACTAAAATCCATCAACACGCAACAAACATTCATCCATTCGCTCCTGTACACCTGTTTCGTAAATCTTCCCTTCTATTGCTTCTAAATCAATTATAAATAGAAAACTAAGCTTTCATTGTAATTGAAAGTTTGAAATTTGCAAACATGTCATTTACATACATACATCAATACATAACATCACGCAATATCCCATTAAATGGGGTAGCACGAACCCGTCAACATTCTCATCCTGACACACGATACTCGATTCGACCACATTAACACTTCCTCCATACAAACTCTTTCTTTTCTCACAACTAAAATCCATCAACACGCAACAAACATTCATCCATTCACTCCTGTACACCTGTTTCGTAAATCTTCACTTACGCCCACTTCTCTAACAACGAATCTATAAGAAATGAAGGCAGCATCGCCTGCGCTTGTTTACAGTTCTACAAATTGTTTAAAACATGCATTATTTTCATTTATCGATATAAATAATTGTAAATAAATATATCATCTCGCCTTTTACCAATTACTGGGTGGGACAGCCTGTAGTTGTTGATAAAAATTCTATCGAAAATTAATAAATATTTCCGAGGATATTACTGTTCATGTAATGTATCACTTCCGGTTACTCCCTTTTAACCAAAATCTATTATGTTATTTACATTGATATAACAGTCTTATATACCAAATTTGAAAAGTTTTGATTATATTTTGATATAGATATTCATTAAAATATATTATAGGCTTCAAGTAAAGTACCACTTTCGGAAGTTATATAATGACCAAAAAGGGAGGTGCACAACTAGATGTTATAACAATCCTAAATAAAAAATTTTAACTTTAAAATAAATAAATATATCATCACGCCTTTTACGAATTACTGGGTGTGACACCCTGTAGTTGTTGATACAAATTCTATCGAAAATTAATAAATATTTCCGAGGATATTACAAACATTACTGTTCATGTAATGTATCACTTCCGGTTAGTCCCTTTTAAGCAAAATCTATTATGTTATTTGCATTGATATAGCAGTCTTATATACCAAATTTGAAAAGTTTTGGATTATATTTTGATATAGTTTTTCATTCAAATATATTATAGGCTTCAAGTAAAGTACCACTTCTGGAAGTTATATAACCACCAAAAAGGGAGGTGCACAACTAGATGTTATAACAATCCTAAATACAAAATTTTAACTTTAAAATAAATAAATATATCATCACTCCTTTTACCAATTACTGGGTGTGACACCCTGTACTTGTTGATAAAAATTCTATCGAAAATTAATAAATATCTCCGAGGATATTACAAACATTTTATCATGTGAGGCCATGGCAGTAAATCCTTTTAAAAATCCGTTAGCATTCACAAAATATTAATCCCTGAACACGACAGGAAATCAAAATTCAATAAATCACATCTCGTCACACATTTGACATAAACAAATAACAAATCACTGCGCAGGATTCAAACCCAGTCACATCGCCGTCAAATCCATTATGATTAACAATCCACAGATTTCGTCTTATTCCACCCGTCACTCTGTCACACAAACTGAGCTTTTAGAACGTTACAAATTAAATATGTTATTCATAATTAATTATATCATGTAATTCTGAATAAATGTCATGTTAGGTTCAATTAAATCACAGCCTCAGTTGCTGTGCACGTGAAATTCAATTTGTTTGTGTGGTAGCACTGATGAAGAACCTATTTTCCATACAGGAATGAAATAAATAAATGGGGTAGGTGGTTCAGTGGTATCGAGTCGGCCTGTGGATCTTGAGAACCCTGGTTCGATCCCCACAGCCGACAAACAATTTTCACCAATTTAAATCTACCTCTGTAGCTTCCTCTCCACTAATATCTTTGAGGACCGTGATTTGACGACTGGTAACCGCACTTCTCGCGATAAAATATATCACTTACCGAGATTTGCTTAGGCAGAGTGCCACACCCAGTAATGAGTAAATGGCGTGATGATATATTTATTTTAGGAATGAAAAAAATATTTAATACACAATAAATAAAATTGAGAATATGTTGTTATATAATAAGAGTTTAGTAATAAAAAGACAGGACGTTTAGTGAACATTTGAAAAAATAAGTTTTAAATCCCTTCTTTCACACTAATCGATGCTACTGTTAAAAATTCTTGTTTTCAGGCAAATGTATGCTCTATGTATATTACAAAATATATCTAGGAAAGATGAAAATTGCTTGAAAACTTTTCAAATACAGATAGAGTGTATAGGACCTGACGCGACCATAGTTATCAAATTAAATACTTATCCCGTGATGCCAGTCTTGGCTAAGCAACCTATGTACAATACTGAGCTGTGCAACTAGTAATGACAACAAAGACAAAATTAATTGTCATCCAACACTTGGTGAAACAAAGTTTAATAAAAAATATTAAATAAACACTTGGCTATGTTTCACAAAATTCAGCCTTCAAGTCACCTTATGAGGGCATCGTCACAGGCTGACCAGCACAGTTAGTAACCATAGACTCGTTTCGCTCTTATTAGAGCTCATCAGTATGGTATAACTCACTTTTTCACCTAAAACAAAGTTCACGTGAAGAAACTGGTGACGAAGAACTGTGATAGCAGAGAATAAGATCTCTAACAAACAGGTAAAATGACATGAGAAGTTCTGTGGAACAGGTCATGCCATCTACCGAAAAAAGGAAAGCTACGCAATAGCAATTTAAATAACAACAAAGACAAAATTAATCTATTAGTCTGTGGTTACTAACTGTGTTGACCAGCCTCTGACGATGCCCTCATAAGATGACTTGGAGGCTGAATTTTGTGAAACATAGCCAAATGTTTATTTTATATTTTTTATTCAACTAGTAATGTTTTGTACCGAATTTAAGCGAAAGTTACAGGATGGTATTTTATGTGAACGAAATATGAGATGAGAAGTATTCGGCGAAGATTATTAGCAAAAGAAATCTAATAAATATTGTAAAAGTTACACATACAATTTCTATTCACTGTCATAAATAAATAAAATAAATATATCATCACGTCTTTTACCCATCACTGAGTGTAGCACTCTGCCCAAGCAGATCTCGATAAGTGATATATTTTTTCGCGTAAAGTGCGGTTACTAGTCGTCAAATCATCTGCAGTTGGAAAGCAGCCACAAATGGATTAAAGACCCAATTATTTTTATCTACCTACGCCACTGTTTTTATAATTGCGATAGGATATTGTCTGTATTGACTATATACTAACTTGATGTAGTAAATTCAAACAAATGAAATCAATAAATGAAATATAATGTAGGTCGGTTGTTCGGTACATCGGGGATTTTCAGGATTCTGCGGTTCATTTCTCTTGCAGTAAAGAGATTGTGGTGGAAAATAGAATATTTTCGAACGAATATGTACATAATTGAAATTATTGTGGTGTGTACTGCATTCTAAAATGGTTATTGATTTATAGATGTTATATTAAATTAGGAATGCAAAATGTGCTGCATACTGAAATGTAAAATATTTTAACAAAGTATCTTCAGTTCAAAAATTGCCCCAATATAGAAATTTACCAGGACGATATTTCGAAATTTAAAAAATACAAACACGCAAATTTTAATTGTATTCAGTGCGTTGTAATATATACAGGGTGTTTCACAACTTAGAGCAAAAAATTCAAGGGTATATTCTGTACGACGTGCTGATCATGAAACAAAAGGAATTTTTTTTAAATCGCAAAACTATTTTCCATGTTTCCCAGTCCAACATTTTTCGTTGCCACTGCCACTGGGTGGATGATTATGTTAAAGTTATTAATTAAATAAAATTCTATTACAAATAACTGCTAATAATTGAATTGTGTAATTATTCTTTCGTAGTTGATACCTACTTCATTGTTTGTGTTTAATAGGAAAGCGAATCCAGTGCAGTACTACAAAAAATGTTTTAGGTTAACAACCCTTAATTTTTCGAATTTAAAAAAAATTCTTTTTGTTTCATGATCAGCACGTCGTACAGAATATACCCTTTAATTTTTTGCTCTAAGTTGTATGGTCGCCACGGGCGGGACCCGAACCCACGACCTTATGGTTGCGAGTCAGGCCCTCAACCCGCGCGACCATCACGCGGGATGTACTCAATATTATCATATCACGTTATGATCCATCAAATATAATGAAACATTCACGAAACATTTATTCATTAGATTCATCCACATTCATAATTCCTTTCATAAACCCTTGTTTCATCTTTTGTTCATAACAAACTGTCATTATACCCATCCATTTATTCACTCGACATATGTTTCAACAATCCATATCAACTAACACATATCTCACTCAGTCAATAAATAAATATAAATATATCATCACGCCTTTTACCCATTATTGGGTGTGGCACTCTGCCTAAGCAGAATGTAACAAGTACATAATTTAGGTCTTTATTGGACGAGCCGAATTTTATGGCAGAGCGAGCGCAGCGAGCGAGGCTAATAAATAAGGCGAGTCTATAAAGTCCGATTATGTACGAGTTGCATACAACGTTTTATGTTCGACTGCATGAAGAATATTTTCTCTTAAAATATGATTATGTCAATACCTATATTTAAAACATTTAATTGCATCTCAAAGTGTGCTTCGGTGTTATGCATTTGTTGCTTTATTTATCAAAATGTCAAAGTGAAAAAAGTATTGAAATGGATGAAGACATTGAAGACGTTCCAAAAGAAATAAAAGATCTTGCATTGCATGCAAGAGAATATCTAACAATTGTATGAAGACACATATGATACATACAGAAAACGGTGTTTAAATATTTCTTTTGAATTTTGTTTTAATGTGACATTGACAGCAGTCCAATTTTGCATTTTTATCGTACTAGTCCAATAAAGTACCTCATTATGGACAGTAAACAGTGTCGTAAAACAAGGTAATATGATGCAGTCGAACATAAATAAATAAATAATTTAGAAATATGCAACAGTTGATTTATCAAACAATGAATAAAATTGTAGGATGATTATACCGAAATTAAATTTCCAATGGGAAAACATCCAACAAAGCTTCATCTGCCTCTTGTTATTTTATTAACTGCAGGTACGCTGCAGTATCAAAATACGTTCCTAAATTAATTATCGTGTATAAGAGTCACTCGCTTTGTGTAGGTCATATTTTTGTAGTACTTAGTCAAATAAAACTATCTCCGTCTTCAAGTTGAGAGTCTTGAAAAATGTAATAAAGCTTCAAAGCTCTACACAAAGCTCATGGAGCCGACAAAGAGCCATATAACATTTAATTAGTGTTGTTACCGCCAGGATTATAAAAAAGTAATTTAATTGTTCTGGCCGCCGCGCAGGGTAAAATGAAATATGAGCCACCTCGGAAAACGAGACGATCTGCTTTTTGCTAAATAAGATTTCTTTGCAAATGGAGATTTAGAATAAATTAGATTTATGTTGAGAAATCTCAGTTTGAGAAAAATAATGACAATTTAATTTTAAGTTTAATCATATTTTTGGAGTGCCTTCAAATTATCTTTTAAAGTTAATTTTGAGATATTATGCAATAGCTAACCTAAACGTAAATGTTAAATGAAAATCAATGTTAACGAAGTAAAATTTAGAAACTTTTAAGGCTATAAAGTAAAATTTTATAGCGCTGTTAGTTTATAAAGTTACATTCTAAAATACTCTTTAAAACAAATAAATTAACACCTTAGATTAGGTTGTTGATAATATACTGAGTGTCTATTTTATTTGTAGGAATTATAATGGTTGCATTTTCATAATAATAATAAGAAGATTAATATAGAATATTAATGTTTGTATGGGGTAGGTGGCTCAGTGGTATCGAGTCGGCCTGTGGATCTTGAGAACCCTGGTTCGATCCTAACAACCGACAAACAATTTTCACCAATTTAAAAAATCTACCCCTGTGGCTCCCTGTCTATTAATATATTTGAGGGCCGTGATTTGACGGCTGGTAATCGCACTTCACGCGACAAAAATATATAACTTACCGAAATTTGCTTAGGCAGAGTGCCACACCCAGTAATGGGTAAAAGGCGTGATGATATATTTATATTTATTTATTTATTTTACTTTCATTTAGACTTTAATCCCTCTGTTCAGTAATTTGGTTATTATCTGTTACTGATCAATGATATAATGACAATCTTATTTTCTTCTACTTCCATTAGTAAATAGACGTTTTATTTCACTTATTTGAGTTAGGTAATGAACTTCATTATTTAACTAGTGAAATAATGAGGTAACATAGCAACAGATATCTTGGTACACGAATTCTGATGTGTTATTCTTTTATTTTTAAAATTTATAACTGTCATTAATATGTCAAAATTTCATCATTTCAAAAACGCTTTTTCGTATTTATTAGAACGGAAGTATTTCATCACTACTTTTACCCATTAATGGGTATGGCACTCTGTCGTAGCAGATCTCAGTAAGTGATATACAGGTGTTTCAAAATTATTAAAAAAAATATAAGGTTACATATTATTTGATGTATTAAATACAACGCAAAAATGTATCGTCCCAAATTCACAAAAATAATTGCATATTACTTGAAGTAAATAATTTTCGTGCCTCTGAATTAATAGGTTACAGTAATGAATAAAAATTAGTAAACATTAAAATTAATTCAATTTAATTAAGTTTTGCAAGTTCTAAATTTTATAACCTATGAGTAAAAGGGCACTAAGATGTTAAATCCGAGTAAAGTGCACAATAGTTTTGCATTATATTCAGTACATCAAAAAAATATATAAATACTCGTAAATATAAATATATCATCACGCCTTGATATATTTTTTCGCGTGAAGTGCGGTTACCAGCCGTCAAATCACGGCCTCCAAAGATATTAGTGGTGGAGGAGCCACAGGGGTAGATTTTAATTGGTGAAAATCGTTTGTCGGCTGTGGGGATCGAACCAGGGTTCTCAAGATTCACAGGCCGACTCGATACCACTGGGCCACCTACCCCATAGTATATTATATATATATTATTTAATTTATTTCAGTGTTCGTAAATATCATGATATTTATAATAAATATCAAAATATCTGATATATAGGATATATATCAGATAAATATCACTTTTTGGATATTTATTTTTTAATTTTAGTTTTTGTACACATTTAGAAAAACTGAAAAATTCCAAAAATTTCACTTCTCCGGAGGCTATATCTCAAAAACTAAACAAGATATGGAAATGCGCTCAACGGCGTTGAATTCCCCGTGTCCGAATTGACTTATAAGCAAATTTTCATACAATTTTATGCAATTTAATATTTTTAATTATTTCCTAAGGTTTTTTCAGATTTTAATTCAATTTTACCAAAAATCCTTAATCGTAGGATTATTAAAACGAAAATTTACATACATATGTATTTTGACCTACTGAATCCAGTGGTGCAATCTTCAAATGCATATGACTTCTGGTTTTCGAGAAAATGTTAAAAAACCGCTTTTTGCGATTTTTTTGGCGGAAAATTGAAAAAAAATAAAAATCGCTGAAACTATGTTTATAAGTTAACTGAAGCACGAGAAAATTAATGCCGTTGAGCGCGTTTTCATATCACATTTAGTTTTTGAGATATAGCCTCGGAAAAGTAGAAAAACTGAAAAATTCGATAAATTTCACTTTTCAGGAGGCTATATCTCAAAAACAAAACAAGATATGGAAATGCGCTCAACGGCGTTGAATTCCCCGTGTCCGAATTGACTTATAAGCAAATTTTCATACAATTTTATGCAATTTAATATTTTTAATTATTTCCTAAGGGGTACCCCTTTGGTTTTTTCAGATTTTAATTCAATTTTCCCAAAAATCCTTAATCGTAGGATTATTAAAACGAAAATTTACATACATATGTATTTTGACCCACTGAATCCAGTGGTGCAATCTTCAAATGCATATGACTTCTGGTTTTCGAGAAAATGTTAAAAAATCGCTTTTTGCGATTTTTTTGGCGGAAAATAGAAAAAAAATAAAAATCGCTGAAACTATGTTTATAAGTTAACTGAAGCACGAGAAAATTAATGCCGTTGAGCGCGTTTTCATATCACATTTAGTTTTCGAGATATAGCCTCGGAAAAGTAGAAAAACTGAAAAATTCGAAAAATTTCACTTCTCCGGAGGCTATATCTCAAAAACTATTTCATATTTTTATATAATGGATATATATCATTGCAAAAATATGACGATATATATCAAAATAAATATCGATCGATATATATCATCGAACCCTGATTTATTTGCAATCATTTTGAAACAGCCTGTATATATAAGTAATAAAAATACATGAAAATAATAAAAAATGCCAGGGTAAATTACTCACATTAGAAAATACTGAAATAATTAAAATCTATAGAATAATATCATGAAATATAAAAATTATCAATCATTACCAGATATTCCTACAGTTACAAAATTTGGAGGAATAACTGCAATAATCAAAGTGCTGTGAACTATACATATCACATGTGTCCAACGAAAACAAGTAACCTAGATAACGTTGGCAATAGCAAAACAAACTCTCCAAGTTGTAAAGATGTTAGTTAATGCAACAGCATACATTTCACACAACATGAAACAACAGACAATGCAGAAAACTTCTTACCAACAAGAGAACATATAACGTTTTTTCCCTAGAAAAATAAAAACCAACAATTTATAAAGAGATAAAGTGGCCTTCGTTAGCAAGACAAGACGAACGAACCAACGAACGTTGATGTTGA
The DNA here is from genome assembly GCA_947425015.1 of Pterostichus niger. NCBI lineage: Eukaryota > Metazoa > Arthropoda > Insecta > Coleoptera > Carabidae > Pterostichus > Pterostichus niger. Next base: position 1,968,103 of record OX380341.1, on the reverse strand, counting down.
TGCTTCACGAGTAGGCTCTGAACGACCGTACATTGTTAATGAAAAAAACTGTTTGTAAAAATGAAAATGTAATAAAGCCACGATGATGGCAAGTTTGGCGAAATTCGTTGCCGAAATGAAATTAATAAAGCTTTATGCTGATGCGAGCTATTAAAGTATTACGCAGGATCATAATAAATAATTTTCTGTACCGACATTTAGATTAAAACAGTAGATCTTCTATGAAATATAAATGGCGATATTTGGCATTTTAATCACGATTTTATTAAGGTCTTGTGTGAATTTAGTGCAAGGAAACAATAAACGTTGTTTGTTCTATTTTGTTTATGAAATTTATAGTTTTGTTTTGAAGGTTTATCTAGATATATTGTATTGCTTTTATCTAAATTGGACTGTAAATTTTACTTGTGGTATCTTCGAAGTTTCTATATTTCTTAAAATAAACACACACAAAAATAGACGTATTGCAACAAATTTATATATTAATAATTCTGGTTTTGTAACCCAAGTTTTTTGAGATAAAAAATATTTTAAAAACTAATAAGAAGTATACTTTTTATATTTGCTATTTAATATTAATAATAACATTTTAATTATTTTTTTATGACTCTAAATAAATCTGCAAGTTAGACTTTAATTCCTCTATTCAGTAATTAGATTATTATCTGTTACTGATCAGTAATATAATGACAATTTTATTTTTATGATTGCTTTATAGATTGCTACCATATCAGCAATAATAAATATATCATCACGTCTTTTACCCATTACTGGGTGTGGCACTCTGCCTAAACAGATGTCGGTAAGTGATATATTTTTCTTTGCGTGAAGTGCGGTTACCAGCCGTCAAAGATGTTAGTGGAGGGGGAGCTACAGGGGTAGATTGAAATTGGTGAAAATTGTTTGTCAGCTGTGGGGATCGAACCAGGGTTCTTAAGATCCACAGGCCGACTCGATACCACTGAGCCACCTACCCCATACAAATATTAATATTCTATATTATTCTTTTTATTATTATTATGGGGTAGCTGGCTCAGTGGTATCGAGTCGGCCTGTGGATCTTGAGAACCCTGGTTTGATCCCCAGAGCCGACAAACATTTTTCACTAATTTAAATCTATCCCTGTGGCTCCCCTTCCACTAATATCTTTGGAGGCCGTGATTTGACGGCTGGTAACCTCACTTCACGCGAAAAATATATCACTTACCGAGATCTGCTTACGGCAGAGTACCACACGCAGTAATGGGTAAAAGGCGTGATGATATATTTATTTATTGTTGTCTTTCTAGGTTGGAGCGATTGGTCCGACTGGTCCCCCTGCTCCGTGACCTGCTCCGGAGGAATCCAACAACGGTCCCGTCGCTGCCTAGCCAACAGCTGTCCGGAGCACAACGTAGAGCAGCGCCACTGCAACTTATTCGGTTGCGGAGCAGCCGCGAACCCTCTAGCGCTGAACGAGCGGCGCTACTTTCATCCCGCGAGGGCTCGCTGGCAGCATGTGCCAGGGAGGACCTCGGCCTGGAGGCTGCAGCCCAACAGCTACATCTGGGTGCCCAGTCAGCAGCTGTTTAATAATGGGGAAAGCAAAAGGTTCCCGGCGGAATTTACGTTGTTTGTTACGTTGAGGTTGCACAATGATGTGAGTCACATTTTTATTTTAGATATTTTTCAAACTTTCAAATGGAGGTATAAACTTTGATTTCATTAATAATATATGCTATCGGATGATTTGTAAAAATGGCATCAAATTGTGCCATAAAATAATAAACGTATGTTTGAAATTAATTAGGTAATTATTTGTTATAATTGACAACGAAAAATGCCACTGATTGTACAATTTAGAAGGACTTTTAAAAATGAAATAAATGTAATTAGTGCAAATTGTTTTGGTGGTAATGAGTAAAATTGAGCAGTTACTCAATCGATATATACAGGGTGTTTCACAACTTAGAGCAAAAACTTAAAGGGTATATTCTGTACGACGTGCTGATCATGAAACAAAAAGAATTTTTTTTAAATCGCAAAACTATTTTCCATGTTTCCCAGTCCAAAATTTTTCGTTGCCACTGCCACTGGGTGGATGATTATGTTAAAGTTATTAATGAAATAAAATTCTATTATAAATAACTGCTAATAATTGAATTGTGTAATTATTCTTTCGTAGTTAATACCTACTTCAATGTTTGTGTTTAATAGGAAAGCGAATCCAGTGCAGTACTACAAAAAATGTTTTAGGTTAACAACCCTTAATTTTTCGAATTTAAAAAAAATTCTTTTTGTTTCATGATCAGCACGTCGTACAGAATATACCCTTTCATTTTTTGCTCTAAATTGTGAAACACCCTGTATATACTCAAAGAAATATTATTGTGTTTTATAGAATTACACAATGTTGGCAATACTGTGGTTACAAATATATGAGCAGACGCTAAGTACAGAATACACAAAGTAAAGGTTACACTACAGGTGAATCTTATCCTGCAAATATTTTAAAATACGCGGCTGTATTTAACAGACTTAGGACTTGAATCTCCGCCTCTTATTCCTGCGAATTAGTCGCAAGGGAACGTTGCGGTTGCCATAGCAACAACAAACGCTTTAATCCGCACGGCTACATTACATTATACCTAACAATGCTTTGTTTATCTCCAGATCCGTTGCTATTAGCAACGTTATCCAGCTAAGGGATAATTGGCTATACAAGAAGCTACCACTTCTACTAGTATTTATTTGACTGAGGCTGTAGTCGTTTTGTTGCGAGAAATTTTAATTATTAAAAAATTTATGTTCATTTAGTTTTTAGAGACTTTAGAAACTTGAATATTAATATAAAATAAACAAAATTATTATTTGTCAAAAAAAAAATAAGTAGAAAATTTTGAAATCAAAAAGATTTTAGTTCTTTTTAATAAGCCGAATGATATAATTTTAATAATTATTAATTGGACTTCAGGTTTTAATTACAAATAAAAAGTACGTAAGTATTAATTCTTTTTTTATTCTCGATTACATTATAACAGTTACAATATGACTCTTGAGATTTTCATCTCAAATAAGGTTTATTATTTCCTCTTACTTTAAAATAGTTTATTATGCATCAAGGGAGGGAAACAAGCGATTATTCCCGCGTGTGAAGTTGACAAACCAGAAGTAAGCGAGGACCGAAGGCTCGAGTTGAAGTCGAGGTTTGCGAACTTCACACAAGGGATAATCGTGCCCTTCCGTGAAACATATTATACTTTTCGTAACAAGTGTACAAAAATTACCGTCTTATCGGGACAAATGTCAAATATGGGTTGCGTAACTAGTTACCTAGGAAACACCGCAAACAGCTAATATTCGTAGTCTCTAGGGAGAGAAACATGCTACCTAGGGAGAGAAACATTCTACCTAGGGAGAGAAACATTATGTGGGAGGGGAGAAAAGCAGTGTTTCTCTCTTTAAAATTAGGGATTAAGAACATGTTTCTTGTGCATGTGTTACGAAAAAATGTTTTATTGATTGTAAAATATATTTATTCAATGTTAATTTTTATTCATTTTGCTTGAAAATGGCCTAAATAATTGTGCCGAAACATCGTCATCATCGAAAATAAAAAAGGAATTAAAATAAATATTTACATTTATTTTTTATCTGCAGCCTAAAATCCAACTAAAAATTATTTTTAAAAATGTGCCATAAAATAGGGTAGCATGTACCCCTGAAATATTTTATTAATCATATTCTTAGGGATCCCTGAATTTCACCAATCTTTCATTCGACATACGTTGCACATGTCCAAACCATCTCAACAACACTCTAATATCGTTTGAAATGATTTTGTTTGTCTAGACCCAAATGGGAACCATCTTCAGCTTAAGATCCAGAAGACGTCAAGACGCCTACCTGTCTCTTGAACTCGCTGGAGATGGTGGAATTAACCTGGTGCATGCAGCTGCAGCTAACGGAACAGATGTCGTCCGAATACCAGCCAAACTTAATGATGCCAAGTGGCATCAGCTTGCCATTAGGTAAGAAACAAATATTACAATATTTTAAAATAGTTTTATACTAATTTAAATAAATATATCATCACACCTTATAACCCATTACTGGGTGTGACATTTTAACGTAACAAGAAATATATTACTTATCAAAATCAGCTACGACAAAGTGCCACATCCAATAATGGGTAAAATATTGATATATTTTATTTATTTCATTGAATAATTAAGAAACAAAAATATAAAAACTTTTTGAAACTGCAACGGTTAATTTTGCAATTAAAAATTCCTTTTATGCCACGTTAATGTCAATATGCACGATGTTCTCAGAAACTTTGTCGCAATCTATTAAAAAATTAATCAAAGTCCAACATAAATTTTCATAAATCTAAGGGAACTAAAAGTTTTAAATTTACTTAGGAACATTTTATGTGGCAGTAAATTTTCTGTGCGAAATCCACAGACAAAAGACAATATTCGTCTGTTTTAAACGACTTCATCTAGAGATTCTAGAGCAGTGGTTCCCAACCGGAGGAATACGTTTCCCTAGGGAAATGTGGAAAATTATAAAATAATAGTTATTTTTGTAATTAGTGAGCGAAATGAGTCGAGACAAAAAACTCATTCGAATGCGCAAAACAACAAGAATTTCTTCCACGAAATACAAACAATATTTTTTCTACAATAAAGAATAATACAATAATTATTGATTTATTCAAGTAAATTTAAGGAAGACGATTAAATGAATTTGATGGTTCAAATAGAACCTGAAAAAAAAATAATTTGAGAGTGTGCCGCAAATACTCACTTTGCGCACTAGAATGCAAAACAGTGCGCGAAATACGCGTTGCCACGATAATGAAAATAATAAAGAAATCTAGATTTTTGCGTATTGATATTAATAAAAAAGTGAACATTTTATGACAGTTGTAGAAAAAAAATATCATTACTTGTTGTGGCATATTGTTGTAGCAGACCTCGATAGATGATATATTTTACGCGTAATGTGTGGCTACCAGTCTGAGTCGGGAGAGCCACAAGGGTAATTTTAATGTAAAGTAAAATGAGAATTGAACTCGAGTTCTCAAATACACAAACTGGCGCGATTTCACTAAGCTATTTCTACCCCATTATCGAGGTTGACACTCTACCGTAGCAGATCTCTATAGATACTATGTTTTACATATAACGTGTGGCTACCAACCGTCAAATTACGGTCCCAAATATGGAAAAGCCACAAAAGTAAATTTAGTCTGAATAAAGTAGGAATTGAACTCCAATTCTCAAATATACAGGCTGGCGCAAATTCACTAAGCTCACTACCCCATTATCGGGGTTGACTTTCTGCCGTAGCAGATCTCTATAGATGCTATAATTTACGTATAAAGTGTGGCTACCAGCCGTTAAAATACGACTCCAAATATGTAAAAGCCACAAAGGTAAATTTAATCTGAATAAAGTAAGAATTGAACTCGAGTTCTCAAATCCACAGAGTGGCGTGAAGTAAAAATGTTGAGAAGCAGTGTAGTAGAGAGTGTAGAGGCTCAGTCTAGAGTGCTGAATATTAGGGCGTGACAAACAACCCAAACGCAAAATGGAATGTTCTAAAGCGTATGAAACTTTTCTCTTTGTTTGCGCAGCGTGAGAGATGACAGCACTGTCCAAAGTTACGTGGATTGTGAGTGGCTTCGCACTGACATCTTGAGGAAGGATTCGCTGGATACCCCTGAAGATTCAGATTTAATCATCGGATATTTGTTTACTGTGAGTCAACTTCCTCTAGATCTATCTTTTATTTCTGTGTTGCTGTTTTTGTTGAATCGATGAAATATTTTCAGCACGTATTCGTATTGAGTTTGAAATTGTCATCTTTCTGAACTGCACCAGGATTTATTTTATTTCAAACTTTGCTGTACTTTTTTGTCTTTTTTAATAATTCTGCATTAAGCTAGCCAAACAGTTTTAAACTATAAATAATTTATATGGGAAAAATGTTTCAGAAAATGTTTGGAATTTCGAAGTATGCACTTTTTTATCTGATCCGACGAAAAATTACACTTTCCGTACTCATTTGCATGTGGAAAGTGATTCATTTCTGCACTCATTATTGTTTCCGGTTGTCAAACATAAAAAATTACAATAACGCATTGGTTATTATTTGAGGAAAGTGCAAAAAATCTAAAAATTAAATAAGTTCTTGTATGTAATGCACGTGTTGAAAGGCCATTGTAAAACTTGTGTGAATCTACATGCTTTCCAATGACGCCCTTTCAAAAATGTCTACTTTCCATACTTAAAATAAATGCTGAAAATCTACTATTCATCATAGCCGTATAAAATTAAATTATTATTATTATTGTATAAGTCGATTGAATAAAACAGTTCATTACGTGCCTAGATCGAGACATACAGGAATTATTATTACAAGTGCACTGAATGACCCTTTTTTAATGCGTGTTTTATTTTGTGACATAATTGTCATTACTGCCCAGTTTTAGAACTATAATATTTTTACCGACCAGTTTTAAGACCATATGTATATATACGCTATGAAAGAAACAGCTTACGAATCCTGTACGACACTTTACTGACGTGTTACGTATAACATTTTACCTGAAACTTATAAACAAATAATACATATTTAAATTTAAATTAAAAGAAATATTTGACTTACATATTCAGTCAGTATTTTATGTTGCTAAGTAACTAGACATTACCTGCCTAGGCAGGCAATATGTTATTTTCCTGACTAGGCGTGCAAAACAAAACTTTTCTGATTTTTTATGATCAGGCAAATGGTTATTTTCCTGTCAGTTTCAGGTAAAAGCTATTTTCGTCCTAGAAAAACGCATTAAAAAGATTTATTTCAGTGCACGTGTGATAAAAAGTAATATATGTAACACGTAGGAAAAGTGAACATTCCCGAACTCCTATGATTACAGGATTTGGCTAACAATTGCCAACATCATCTAGAAATATATTACTTTTCCTACTAGTTACACAACAAACTATTATTTAAATAAAATAAATTCACATTTTGATTTGCTACAAAACAATTGAAAAGATAAGTAAAGATGTTTGTTGTTGCAGGGCGACCTAGAACAAATGACGATAGTTCCAGATTCCAACCTAGTCTCTCTGCAATGCTCCCCGACTAAAACACCAATCATCGATTCCAGTCTCGAGACAACAACCGAGATCGTGACCTTGCCCCCAAAAGAACCCACCCCCACGTACAAGAAGAAGCACGCGCACCACAGCAAATCGCATCACAAGAAGAAAAAGTACGGATCCACGAAAAAAGAATTAACAGATTTTGAATAGAGAGTGAACTACCTATAGTTCTCTGTACATATATTTATTTTTCTTTACTTCCTGATATTAACATTGTTTTACTTGTGTTAGTGACTATTTGTTAGTGGTAAGTGGACGGGAAATGGGAATTCATTTTCGGAAAATCAAAAATATTATTATATAAATATAAGCTGATTATATATGACGTTAAAATGTATTCAACAGTATTATTACTAAAAACACGTTATTCGATAATATGACAACAAATGCGCCATATTTGTTTAATTTAAAGAAAAACTTAAACGCATATACAGGGTGTTTCACAACTTAGAGCAAAAAAGTAAAGGGTATATTCTGTACGACGTGCTGATCATGAAACAAAAAGAATTTTTTTTAAATTCGAAAAATTAAGGGTTGTTAACCTAAAACATTTTTTATAGTACTGCACTGGATTCGCTTTCCTATTAAACACAAACAATGAAGTAGGTATCAACTACGAAAGAATAATTACACATTCAATTATTAGCAGTTATTTATAATAGAATTTTATTTAATTAATAACTTCCACCCAGTGGCAGTGGCAACGAAAAATTTTGGACTGAAACATGAAAAATAGTTTTGCGATTTAAAAAAAATTCTTTTTGTTTCATGATCAGCACGTAGTACAGAATATACCCTTTAATTTTTTGCTCTAAGTTGTGAAACATCCTGTATATCAAATTTTTCCTCACAGGATAATAATTGCTAACAAAAATGTAAGAATTTTACAGACATTCGCAAAAATAATTGCATATTAATTGAAGCAAACTTTTTAGTGTCACTAGATTGATAGGTTACAATAATGAATAAAAATTAAGATAATTTCATTTAGATTAAATCAATTTTAATGTTTACCAATTTTTATTCATTACTATCAAGTATATTATATTGCCCATCTTCTAAATATAAAAAACGGTTCTTCGATAAAATACACAAATTATTGAATTAGAAGTTGATTTTCTAAGTGCAAATGTCGGTAGTCACATACTTGACTAGGTCTTAAATAGAATACCTCTCCCATCTGCGGGTCGAAATAATATACCCACAAAATATTGGTTTTTGACTATTTATTAGAATAATAAATCAAACCATAGTTCTTAATTATCTTAGAATTTTAAGTTCTTAGATAATATTTTCTATTTAATTTGTTTAACAAATTAAGTTATCGTAAATAATGACATCATTATTACGTATTACGGCCAACATTAAAAAAATAGTCCATGCTTAGGGAGGGGGGTTATGACCCCCATGACCCCCCTCGATCCGCCCCTGGTTTAATATGTCAGTAATAAACTTCACGCCGTGGGTAAATTGTACCGAATTTGCAGTACTATTTTGTATATAAGGAAATGTCATTCGTTACAATCGAGTCCTTCTATAATTATTAACTGTTTAAAGTCGTTACCCGATCATCTGTCAAATGGACAAAAAACCTTCGTCCTCTCGTTCCAGGAGCATCCACAGAAAGTTCGGAGCACCCACGACACAAATGAATAAAAAAAAACACACTGCCGGAATGTAAACTCGCTCAATTCCCTCATCTAACTCTAAAAATAGCAGGCACGGTGTTTCCAGCTTTAAATACACATGCCGGTGTCGGGAACACTTCAGTCAGTTTCAGTTGGTACGCGTGCGAACTGTCATCTAGATGCGCACACTGCGCATGCGTTGAACTAGGTAACTACTCGAGAATGAGTTGACAAGTTGTACATTATTATTTATTTATTTATTAGTATTTGTTTCTATTCTGTGATTTGTGAATTTCTTTAATTGTTATTTATTATTTTGTTGTGTATTGTTTGAACTTTCAACGACAATTGAAATAGAACTTCTTCTGGTGTTCTCCGGTGATTATAGAGGTTAGTGATCTTTAAATATGTTTTTATTGTAGGTTAAAACATGTTTATTTTTACTGAAATTTAGTGTGTTAACAGCTAGACGTAAATGTGTTGAAATGTGACATTTTTTCTTACTCATATTTCCGGTAAAGCTCTGTGTATAAAATAAGTTTTAAGCAAATTTGCTTTTTGTTTTTTAAGTAAAACATAAATTGTTATAAGGAAGTAGTACAGTCGAATTGAAAACCATATTTTAGAATAACGTGTTTCTGTATAAATATACATAAATCTACGCCAAAATAAAGTATTATTTGTTCAAGAAAAATATTTATATTGTTAGAATTAATAATTTTCTACTACATACGTATTCTTCAAACTGTGCTTTGATATAATAAACAAACAATAGTGTAAAATATTACAGGCTGAAGCAAAAAATCTTGATATAGTATTATTTTTTGAATCTTCCTGTAATTTTAGAAACTAACAAAGCATACATATATTAAACGTTCAAACAGTGTTGTATAAATCTACATTTTTGTTCTTTTTGTATAAATGTACCTGCATGACAATAGCCACTTGTTAAAAATTTCACTGTTCTCAGTTTTGTAAAATAAATATCAGTATTCTGACGCATTTGGCGCTAGTGTAGCTGTCATGAAACAAAGGTAAAATTTTGCGTTGATCTGTTACGTACGTCAATATCATATTCGCAGGAACTTGGCACAACTTTTGCGACAATAATGCATTTATTTTGTTTTTGTCAATTTGCCAAATGTGTCACTATACAATCGTCTATTATATACAAATATTAGGTAGGCGATTAAATAATTTATTATGCGTCAGTAGAACTAAATAAAACTATAGCTTTTCAACATTTCTTCTCTATTTTCTTATTCCAAAATTTTCTCTCGAACAGGAATCTCGTATAAGTTCATTAAAAAACACGTTGCTTGGTAACCACACGATGCAGTAAACGGAGGACTCTTACCTAAAAGAATCGTATTTATTGAAACAGATATTTATTTAGTTATTAACTTATTTTATAATTATTAAACATTATATTCATATCCTAACCTTGAAAGTGATATATTAAAATAACTTTAATTAAATGTCAAAAACTATTTGTTACCTAGTAACATCATGATAACAAAAAATATATTATCACGCCTTTTATCCATTATTTATTTCTTCACGTGAAGTGTGGTTACCAGTCATCAAATTAAGGCCCCTAAAGATTTTCGTGGAGAGATGAGCCACAAGGATAGTTTTAAAGTGGTGAAAATTGTTTGTCAGCTGTGGGAATCGAACCCGGGTTCTCAAATCCACAGGCCGAGGCGATATTACTGAGCCTCATTTTCCAAAATGAAATTATTTCTGTAAACATGATAATATAATAAATAATTTATTTCATATTCAAACCATAAAAGTAATGATTGAAAACAGTTATAATTAAATATTAAAAACTGATTGTTACCTAGCAACCTCCTGACGTAAGTGATAATTATTTGTGAAAATAATTTTTGTCACAATCAGTTTATTTATGATAGTAACCATTACCTTTCACTAGTGAAAGTAAATAACTTTTCTCACTAGTTATTTTGAAATTTTTTCAAATTTTTAAAACAATTTTCTTGTAGCAATATCTCAGAAAGTTGACGAGATAATGAAAATCTGAAAACACCAGTGAATAGTGAAGGCGCTAATTAACATCTTAATAACGTGTTGACAAGCCGTGGCTTCAAACGTTTTAGTCACGGCTTGAAATATTAAGCACGGAGTGAAGTTAACATCCTGCAACTGACATTGTACGTTAACCTTACTTGTAAAATAATTTATAAAACTTTAGATTTTTTAGTTGTCTTAATTTGCGATTGTAGAAACAGTAAAGTATGTGTCTCATTTTATAAACTCTTTAGATACTCATTTTTTATACACTCTAACTTAAAAGATTGAACCTCAAAATAGTTTATTTAGTTAGATACATAGTTGTTGCGTCAATTTTTAAGAGTTTAAGCGGCGATGAATTTTAGTTTTAAGATAAAATACGACAGTGTCTTGTTGATACATTTCTTATTGCAAATTGAAAAATTTTTAAATTGCAGAAGTGAATTTTTGGTTGAACCAGTTAAAAAAATAGAAAAAAAATTAAATTATGGTTCTATATAATTCGGAGCACGAGAAACCGAATGGCGCAAAGCGCATCTTCATATCTTTTTTAGTTTCGGAGTTACATCGATTTTTGACTTTTTAAAAATCTCAACTTTGAGAGCCCATATCTCGAAAACTAAAAAAGATATTGAAATGCGGTTTGAACGAGCGTATTTCTCGTACGCTACTTAACTTATACCGAAATTTTACTATTTTTGAAAATTTTTCAACTTTTTTCCAAAATTTTCTTTTCTCAATATTTCCAAAAGTTGAAGAGATAATGGAAATCTGAAAACACCAGTGAATTCCTCGTGTGAAAATACATAGGTATGTATATTTTTGCAACAAAATTCGCACGGATACATGTTTTATTACAAAAAATCGAAAAATGGCTAAAATTCGTAAAAATCCCCAGGGGTACCCCTTGGCGTTTTTACGAATTTGAGCCATTTTTCGATTTTTTGTAATAAAAGACTTATCCGTGCGAATTTTGATGTGAAAATTTGCATACCTATGTATTTTCACGCGAGGAATTCGCCGGTGTTTTCAGATTTTCATGATCTCTTCAACTTTTAGAAATATTGTGAAAAGAAAATTTTGGAAAAAAGTTGAAAAATTTTCAAAAATAGTAAAATTTCGGTATAAGTTAAGTAGCGTACGAGAAATACGCTCGTTCAAACCGCATTTCAATATCTTTTTTAGTTTTCGAGATATGGGCTCTCAAAGTTGATTTTAAAAAAAGTCAAAAATCGATATAACTCAAAAATTAAAAGAGATATGAAGATGCGCTTTGCGCCATTCAATTTCTCGTGCTCCGAATTATATAGAACTATATTAATACAATTTTGGGTTTTTGAACTGGTTCAGACAATAATTTACATTTACAGTTTTTCCAACATTACTTGTGAAAATAATATTTCCCTCACTCAATTTAGTTGTGACCGTAACCATTTCCCTCACTACTAAAAGTAAATAACTTTCCTCCGTAGTGAGGGAAACGGTTACTATCACAACTAAATTGAGTGAGAGAAATGCCTTTTGACATGGTGACCAAGGAAACGTGATGTGCATTTGCAAATACAACTCCTTTGATTTAAATTAATTAATTATTAAATTTATTGTATCGCAAACGGAAAAATGTAATTTATACGTTTCACGTTGAAAAAAATTGTATGTAACACACGTGGGAAAGGGTCATTACAAAACGAGTACGCAAGTGTTTCAATAGTACTAGGGAAATACTCGTATTTTAATTTAAATTAGAATAAAATTTTGTTTTGTAGAAACTTTTTAGATTAAATAGCCCTAATTTATTTTGTGATTCATCGTCATTTTCAACAAAACAGTTAATCATAAAATATATACAAAAAATGGTCCACGCATAATAAATCTGAAATCTTTCTAAAACCAGCCCTGCAATAATGCGTCATATCAAAATAGAAATTAATCATACCTCCACCAAAAAAAAACCCAAGAAAAAAATTACAAAAAATATGGGGTGATTTTTTGTTACTCACAATTCCTCCTCTAGGGGTCGTTGAACCCTGGCGCCCTCTCCTCTTTCCCGAGGAGGGGAATCTATCCCTGTAAAGGCGTGAAGTGACAGCTTCGCCCTTCGTAAGGTCCTGTGAAGTAAAGGGAGAGACTACGTGCCGAAACCGTTCTTTAAGTGAAAGCACGTGCCGCAGACGAAATCACAGTTTGTCGTAGCCGCGCTCTAAACACCTACACAGGGCCGGAGTGGCCCATAAACACCGGGACTACTGTCTATAAAATGTTGGAAAGAACAAACAAAATGTAGTTACAGAGTTTAATTAAATTTTGGGGCGTGTTAATTTTAAACTGGGCACAGATGCTCAGCTTTTTATTATAAACAATTATGGTTTTTAGTACCAGCTGCAAAAAAAGGTTTTCTTAAAATTTACAACAAAAGAAAATTAGCAAGAACAATCTCTAAAGTTAATTTTTTTAATATGTACCATTAAATCTTTCAGCTGGACAATTTGAAAAATCTATGAGAATTCTCTAGAATTTGCACCCAGATCATTTCAGATTTTTCTGGCTACTCTACCACTTATTTACATATTTTTGCTGCATTTGTACATTATTATGGGGTAGGTGGCTCAGTGGTATCGAGTCGGCCTGTGGATCTTGAGTACCCTGGTTCAATCCCCACAGCCGACAAACAATTTTCACCAATTTCAAAAATCTACCCCTGTGGCTGGTAACCGCACTTCACGCGAAAAAAATATATCACTTATCGAGATCTGCTTAGGCAGAGTGCCACACCCAATGATGGGTAAAAGGCGTGATGATTTATTTTATTTTTATTTTTGTACATTATTTTTAACGAAATATTAAATAAAGCAGCATTCACAGCTATTCAATTATTAATTAGAATTAGTAATTATAGTTACAAATTCGTCTAAGCACCTTAAAACTTGTGATTCATATTGCAATTAATTGGACCATAAGTAAATTAGTAAGAAATGACATTTTTAAAGAACTTTGAAAAGAAACATAATCTAAATCTGGACTGCAGTGTCTTTGAATTATTTTCATTATTATTGCCCAATTTTTCACCGGGTAAAAACTACCCCTGTGGCTCGCTCTACACTAACATCTTTAAGAGCCGTGATTTGACAGCTGATAATCGCACTTCACGCGAAGAAATATATCGCGATCTACTACGGCAAAGTACCACGTCCAGCGATAATTTTTCTTAATTTAAACTCTTATTTAATGGGGCAAGTGGCTTAGTGATATCGAGTCAGCCTGTGGATTTAAGAACCCGGGTTCAATTCCTACAACCGACAAACAATTTTCATTACATTAAAACTACCCCTGTGGCTCCCCTTCCACTAACATCTTTGGGGGCCGTGATTTGATGGCTGGTAACCGCACTGCACGCGAATAAATATATCACTTACCGAGATCTGTTACGATAGAGTGCCACACCTAGTAATGGCTAAAAGGCGTGATGATATATTTATTTCTGATATTTTTGTTTGTTTTGTAAATAAATTGACTAAAGCATTGACCAAAGTAATTGCAATCAGGGGCGCCGAGAGACAAAGCGGGCCCCGGGAAAAACAAAAATTCGGGCCTCCTTTAACTTTGAATATTTATTAATTAAATATAAGATACCAAAAAAAATATATTTATAAATATATGTATGTAACAATAAGAATTATTAATATCTAAATAAAGTTATAACAATATAAATAAAATTAAATACAAAATTCTGAGTTAATTGGTGCAGCGATGTGTATTGTATACTCACTGTATGACTATCTAATATCTAGTTGCAAATTCGATAAATGCAGGGGATACCAAAACAGCACTACGCACAAATGTATACAGAATATAAAAAATTGGTGAAATAGTAGAAAATTAAAAGCAATTTATAAAATAGCATCACATCCGGGCCCTTTGAATTCCACGGGCCCTGGGTATTTTACCCCCCCCCCCCCTCTACCCTCCCCTCTCGTCGGGCCTGATTGCAATTGTAAACTGGTTAACTGAGATTTCAACTTTAGTTTTCACCTTTTGTCCAACAAGCATTCCCTACATCTTCCTATTTCCGTTCCGCCGTTTGAGCACCAGTCTCCCTCACTCCAGTTTAAACCTTCACGTCCTGCGTCCATTTCCTCTGGGACACAAAACCAAAAAGAAATTATCCTAAGCCTCTCAGCATCGCACAGAACGAACTGTTTTCCATTCTCGAGTCTTGATTTCGGATTCTGGCGTCGCCTTGGCGGCGTCGCTATTCCCGACTAATTCTACGGCTTGCTCTCAATGATTCCTGTGGGATTATCTCTGATCGCAGAGCGCAGAGCGCAGTTGTTCTGCTTCACAGAGTTAGTGGTTCGGTTTAGTTGAGTCCCGTCCCAGAGCCCAGACTATCTTACCTTATCATTATATTTGTAATGGCGACCCAGGAGAATTGTTACGATTTGGAGATAACTAAAACTAAGCTGATTCGACTTTTTTCGGTTTTACAGGAAACTGAACACTTTATTATCAACTTTCAATTATATAAAATAAATAAATAAATATATAAAAATGTAAAGTAAACACTTGGCTATGTTTCACAAAATTCAGCCTCCAAGTCACCTTATGAGGGCATCGTCAGAGGCTGGCCAGCACAGTTCAGTTAGTAACCATAGCCTCTGACGATGCCCTCATAAGGTGACTTGGAGGCTGAATTTTGTGAAACATAGCCAAGTGTTTACTTTACATTTTTATTAAACCTTGTTTCACCAAGTGTTGGATGACAATTAATTTTGTCTTTGTTGTTCTTTAAATTGCTATTGCGTAGCTTCTCCTTTTTTTCGGTAGATGGCATGACCAGTTCCACAAAACTTCTCATGTCATCTTACTAGTTTGTTAGATATCTTATTCTCTACTGGCACAGTTCATCGTCACCAGCTTCTTCACATGAACTTTGTTCTAGGTGTAGAAGTGAGTTATACCATACTGATGAGCTCTAATAAGAGCGAAACGCGTCTATGGTTACTAACTGAACTGTGCTGGCCAGCCTCTGACGATGCCCTCATAAGGTGACTTGGAGGCTGAGTTTTGTGAAACATAGCCAAGTGTTTACTTTACATTTTTATTAAACCTTGTTTCACCAAGTGCTGGATGACAATTAATTTTGTCTTTGTTGTTATTTAAATTGCTATTGCGTAGCTTCTCCTTTTTTTCGGTAGATGGCATGACCAGTTCCACAAAACTTCTCATGTCATCTTACTAGTTTGTTAGAGATCTTATTCTCTGCTGGCACAGTTCTTCGTCACCAGCTTCTTCACATGAACTTTGTTCTAGGTGTAGAAGTGAGTTATACCATACTGATGAGCTCTAATAAGAGCGAAACGCGTCTATGGTTACTAACTGAACTGAGCTGGCCAGCCTCTGACGATGCCCTCATGAGGTGATTTGGAGGCTGAGTTTTGTGAAACATAGCCAAGTGTTTACTTTACATTTTTATTAAACCTTGTTTCACCAAGTGTTGGATGACAATTAATTTTGTCTTTGTTGTTAGTTAAATAAATATATCATCACGCCTTTTACCCATTACTGGATGTGGCACTCTGCCGTAGCAGATCTCGGTAAGTGATATATTTTTCCGCGTGTAGTGAAGAAAATAATAATTTGTTTGTTTTGTCTGACATTATTTGACATATTGGACCAGAATTGGAAGTTTACTCTAATTTATTTGTTTATTCGAGCATTTAATTTAATAATAAAATTAACTATAGCAACTATTATTTTCTTTTTTCTACTTAATGCAGACAAATAAATACCTATTATTAAGTTATCTAATTTGTTTTATTTCTCATGGCACTCTGATAATTGCTTTAAAGCGTGTATTTTCTTTTGCTTCTAACTCGGACATAAGAAACAATTGAACAACAAACTTATACTCTATGGATGTAGTTTTTCATTCTGAACATTTTTCTTGAGTACACTTTTGTTCTAAAATTAATAGATAAAGAGATATTGCTAAATCAAAATTTTAATATTGAATTTCCTATGTTCGGAAAAAATATCTCTATATAATTGCGAAAAAATTGAAAAAAAGATAAGTGATGCTAAATTGTTTAAAAATATGCATAAATTAATCTATACAATTTTAAAATTATGTTATCTATAAATCTCTGTGTAAATAGAAATATAAATTGTGTCGGTATTTAGCTTCTAATTAAGTTTTGCTAAAAATATTCCATTTATTTTTAACAAGCATTCATTTAAAATTTAATTAAAGGATAAAAATACTGAAATATCTTTTCATACAAAATCAGTAATTTAATTAAAATTCAACAATCAGACTTAATGAATCATAAAAAAATAATTAGACCAATCAGCAACGTTCAAATGTAACCTTCTCTCCACAAACAAAACAAGACATCCTGAAACTGAAACTTTCCTCTCCTGAAACAGAGAATTCCACCAGACCAACAACACATTCACAATTTCCATTTTCCTACAGAGCTTTTAGTCTTTTCATTAAAACCGCATCTTCCTGTTCTTCGTGTTCTCTTTACTCTTGTATTCTTCATTTTTTGTCGCGTTTTAATTGTTCTCTCGACAGATATCCAGCTTCTCATTATGTGCTCTCAGCTGAAAAACGGTACGTTTTTTCCTTCATTATTGAAATGCGAATACTTTGAATTAATGCTCATTATATTATTGATGATGGTTTGTCTTGTTAGATTTGTGTTTTGGAAATTTAAAAGAAAATGAAAGTAAATAGGAAGGCAATAAATGGTGTTATGAATTTTCATTGGTTAAAATTTGAATATTGGGAATTGGAAAGATATTTATTTAAATTGGTTTAACTCGACAACCAGATATTATTGAGTAATAGACGACGTTTCTCATTTTCTTGTCCGAAAATAATTATTAAGTAATGCATACTTACAAATAATGCGGTTCATTACTAGTAATTTATTACTCACGCGTTATTACAAGGCAGCGATGATCATGAATAATAACTTCTATTTGACAAATATTTGAGAATTATTAATTTCATCGAACTAAAATAAATATATTATTATGCCACTACTGGGTGTGGTACTTTACTGTAGCAGATCTCGGTAAATGATACATATCTTCGTGTAGGGCAAATTACCCGAAAAGAAATAATGAATTTTCTTTTTAAACAAACAAATAACTATAACGCTTATAAAGTAAAAGAGGCCGTAAAATAGTCTTTGACACATATAAAAAAGAATCACTTTACAATTATCAAAGGATACTTAAAACAACTATTTATGGGGTAGGTGGCTCTAGTACTGTGGATTTGAGAACCTGGGTTCGATTCCCACCGCAGACAAACAATTTTCACAACGTTAAAATACTTTTGTGGCTCCTCTTCAACTAACATCTTTGAGGACCGTGATTTGACGGCTGATAACCGCACTTCACGCGAAGAAATATATCTGCTATGGAAGAGTGCCACACCCAGTAATGGGTAAAAGACGTGATGATATATTTATTTATTTATTTTACCGTTCATGTAACAAACCCCATTCTCATGAATAATACCTATCATTGCGCGCTCGTTGAATAACATACCAATTTCACAGACAAATGAAAACATATTTTAATAATTTATTTACACTGTATAAAAACAATCCTTAATTACA
Organism: Pterostichus niger; assembly: GCA_947425015.1. Classification (NCBI taxonomy): domain Eukaryota; kingdom Metazoa; phylum Arthropoda; class Insecta; order Coleoptera; family Carabidae; genus Pterostichus; species Pterostichus niger. The sequence goes on along the minus strand of OX380341.1, from coordinate 1,949,650 downwards.
CCATTCTTCGAATACATATAGAAGGCGATGGTGGCGTGAAACAAGTGCCACTCGGCGTCGCCAACTACGACCTTACGAGCAGTCCAAGCTCAGCCTCCTTAGACCTTACAGCAAATCGGTCTCACGTCGCCAACAAAAACGGGTGAAAACTCCTAAAAAGACTGTCACACACCGGAAAGTGAATTTCTTGCGGAAGTGACGTCACGGAACGCTCTGCTGGAACGCTCCGCTTGACGCGAACAGCAAGCACATCCTGCTGCTGTTCCTCTTTTGTCTCGCACTGTCGTCCGTCAGACAATGGATGAGTACTAATGGAATTATTGTTTTTGTTATGTTGTTTCTTTGCCACTAATGTCAACGAGGTTTTTGGTCGTTTCTGTGGAAATATTTAATCTATTTTTAATTAATAAAAACATTTTCATTTGTAAAATAAATTAAGGTGAAGGTCTCAAGTTGACACCTGAACATTGTTCTTTTGGGAACCAAACATTATTGTTGTTATAAATAATATATTATATATTGTATAGTATTATCATTTTAAACTCGAGGGATCGGCATAAAACGATTAAATGTCCCTGTTCCATATAACTACAATGAAATCCATTAGTGCGGCTACCCCATATCGCTTATCGATGGTCAAAATAAGTAAATTTTCAAGGGTCGTATTCAGCCTAAAATTATTCTTGTTTTTTCCTATGATTGACCGTACCGGCGAATGGGGCTGTACAACCCTATGTGAACCTTGTGACACCAGTTATGACGGATCATATTTTGAGTACCTTTGTAAACGTAATTGCAGTGCATTTAATCGTTTTATGCCGATTCCTCTAGTTTAAAATGAAAATAGTATATTTATTTTTGAAGTTAAAGGTGGAAAATATTGTTAAAGAAAACATTAAATTTATTCTCAAATAATATTATAAATTGATTTCAACATTTTTATAATACAGTAGCGTAATAGTTATTTTATACGTCAATAACAAAAAGTAAACTATCATATTTATTTCTTATATGGAAAGTTTACATTTGCAGTTTACTTATGTAGAAAGTACTATTTTCTGCACAAGTGCAGAATGTGAGTTATTTGCGATCCTGTGAAAATTTAGTAATTATGTATTCATTTTCAGTGCAAAAAGTAATTGTTTATATACATTCATATTATTTTTGATTATTTTCCTTAAATTTTCTTGAATAATTCAAAAATTATGTACTACTTTCTACTGTAGAAACAAAACAGATTATAACGGAAAGTATGCTATTTCAGCACTCATGATAATAGAAAGTTATTGTTTCCCGAGCAAGAAGCGTTTATTTCACTTTTTCAATTGTTTCCAATAGCAACAAGCAGGAAAATAATTTTTCTGCTTGTCTCCAATAACAACAAAAAGAACAGTAATATTTCCGCTTTTGAAAAATAATTTTACATTCTTTTTAAATATTTTTAAATGGTCATGCCACTTGCATAGTTGTTGCTTTTGGCTCCGCCTCGATTAAGAATCTCTGTGCGCGAGCGACAATAGACTACTTTCTACTCTAGGTACACAAATAACTATTTCACAAATATGCATTTAAGAATAATTTCCACACTTTTATTTCTCAATTCCGGTACAAAACTTTTACAAATCTGTCATCAAATATTAACTAAAACATGTAAATTTAATTTCATATATATATAACTGTTTCCTCCAATTCTGACACCCAATTAAAATGGCTACTAGTTGACTACATTCAACTTTTTTTCTTCTACGTTCGTTTATCTCTGTTATGCGATGAAAAAATCAAAAAGAGATGAACAGCGAACTGGCCACGTCCATGTTCACATTGTAGATACGAACATAAAACCTTCAACATCGTGAGGCTTTACGATTTTTTTTATTTTTCAAGTAAATGTGAATTTACTGCCTCGTCCGTCGGTACAGATTTATGTTTTAGAGGCATTTGTCACATAAAAACGTGACTTGTTATGGACACGCGTACGGCTGCAATAATCCTAGATAATTTCATTTTTTTCCACCAACTTTTTTTTTTCAGGGTTTACTCTTTATTGTTCTGTTGTTCAATAGCAGTGGTTCTCAACCTTTTCGATACAATACTTCCTTTTAATAAGCATGAAAAATCGGTGCCTCCTCATTCAAACATTATCAAAACACAAAAAAAATAACATATATTATAAATAAATAAATAAATATATCATCACGTCCTTTACCTATTACTGGGTGTGGCACTCTGCCGTAGCAGATCTCGGTAAGTGATATATTTCTTCACGTGAAGTGCCGTCAAATCACAGCCCCCAAAGATGTTAGTGGCAAGGGAGCCACAAGGGTAGATTTAAATTGGTGAAAATTGTTTGTCGGCTGTGGGGATCGAACCAGGGTTCTCAAGATATACAGGCCAACTCGATATCACTGACCCACCTACCCTATAATTACATATATTAGAAGATACAAATAAAAAAATTAATTAATGTGATCGTTGAGCCTGCTTCGAGCTTACAAGCTTTTCAATGTCTGATGTTGTCGACAATAAAGCACAATGAAGGCCATTTTTAATGTTGAATCTTTTACGCTGTTTTGTTTTGTACTGAGCAGAACAAAAAAAAACAGATTCACAACAATGCGAACACATAACGCCCGTTGCGATAATTTTGGGACAACTAGAATGTATTTAACCTTAAAAGTTTCTCTTTAGGACTCGTTAATATTTTAAGTAAATACTACACAATTGATAATTTTGAACATACGAATTGTATTCGTTATGATTACATAAAAAAAAAATAAACGGAAAACGTTCCATCACGAAATTACATCAAAATTATAATTGAAATAATAATAACAAAGACAAAATTAATTGTCATCCATACACTTGGTGAAACTAGGTTTAATAAAATGAATTTTGTGAGACTTAGCTAAGTGTTTAGTTTATATTTTAATTGAAATAATATTTTCGACATTGCCAATGACTTCAGTTTGTTGACGACAATGCTTTTTGACGTACTTGTTAGTGCAAGATTTTATATTTATTTCGATTTTTTATTTATTTCTTGACCTGGTGAATTTATGAAAGTGATTATAGTGATTTAAAAATTGGTAAATATATTTGATTGATTTTATACAGGATGATTCTGCGAAGACGAACCCCCCCTTTACTTTTTTATTATAAGAAATAGAAAATTTTTCTTCATATAGAAGTTTTAGTATATTAAATATACTATTTTATGATACATATAGAAATTTTTTATAAAGTCAGGTTTACATGATACGACTATCAACTTTTATTTTTCAAATGGGAACCTAGAATTATTTTATTAAAATACAAACCGCCATTTTGTTCTCTTTTCAACAATGTATTACTTGTCATAAATGTATATAAAAAAATTCGAGATAAATAAGATAATTGAGAAATGTCAGAAATTATTTTTATTCAAATCTTTTAGGTGGCTATGCAAAATTAAACAAAATGTAACCAGGTAAAATGAATGAAAAAACACGTGAAACAAGTAACAAATAAATATCTGCATTGTTGTCAACTTCCAACCTCGTTTGCAACTGCCAATACCAACTTACAAATATAAACCCTAAACTCAATCAGTCAGTGCATGAATCCATGCTCCTCTTCATGTTACCCGAGTCATTCTGTCTTGCTGCAGCTTCATTCGCCCTCTTCGCTTTCGTACAACTTTCCAAGTCCATTTCGTTCCACGTCACGTCTGCTGAAGCCGACGCCGACGCCGACGTCGCGTTGGTGGGAGTGTGTTCCACGCTCGTTGCCTCGTTACGTCCAGGACTTTCAAATCACTTTTCTTCTTTTTGTCTTCCGTTGCTTCGATGGCTCTGATGGCTTTGGTTGAAGGGGGACTCAGTTCTATCTAGGTGCAAGTTGTTTTTAGAATGTGGGATTGGTAATGACAGGCAGTTGTAGCTTTCTGGTTGCGCTTACTTTTCACTCGATGAATTTAATACAACTGTGTCTCTAATATCTTTGTGAGAAGTGATTTGACGGTTGGTAATCGCATTTCTCGCGACAAAATGTATCACTTATCGAGATCTGCTTAGGTAGAGTGCCACACCCAGTAATGGGTAAAAGGCGTGATGATATATTTAAATTAAAGGAGTTTTATTTGCAAATACATATGAAGTTTTCTTGGTCACTATGTCAAATAACATTTCTCTCACTCAATTTAGTTGTGATAGTAACCGTTTCCCTCTCTACGGAGGAAAGTTATTTACTTTTACTAGTGAGGGAAATGGTTACAGTCACAACTAAATTGAGTGAGGGAAATATTATTTTCACAAGTAATGTTGGAAAAACTGTAATGTAAATTTTTGACTGAACCAGTTCAAAAACCCAAAATTGTATTAATATGGTTCTATATAATTCAGGCCACGAGAAATCGAACGGCGCAAAGCGCATCCTCATATCTCTTTTAGTTTTTGAGTTATATCGATTTTTGACTTTTTAAAAATCTCAACTTTGAGAGCCTATATCTCGAAAACTAAAAAAGATATTGAAATGCGGTTTGAACGAGCGTATTTCTCGTGCGCTACTTAACTTATACCGAAATTTTACTATTTTTGAAAATTTTTCAACTTTTTTCCAAAATGTTCTTTTCTCAATATTTCTAAAAGTTGAAAAGATAATGGAAATCTGAAAACACCAGTGAATTTATCGCGTGAAAATACATAGGTATGTAAATGTTTGCAGCAAAATTCGCACGGATACATGTTTTATTATAAAAAATCGAAAAATGGGCAAAATTGGAAAAAACACCAAGGGGAACCCCTTGGCGTTTTTACGAATTTTGGCCATTTTTAGATTTTTTCTAATAAAAAACTTATCCGTGCGAATTTTGATGTAAAAATTTGCATACCTGTGTATTTTCACGCCAGGAATTCACTGGTATTCACAGATTTGCATTATCTCTTCAACTTTTGAAAATATTGAGAAAAGAAAATTTTGGAAAAAAGTTGAAAAATTTTCAAAAATAGTAAAATATCGGTATAAATTAAGTAGCGCACGAGAAATATGCTCGTTCAAACCGCATTTCATTATCTTTTTTAGTTTTCGAGATATATGCTCTCAAAGTTGAGATTTTTAAAAAGTCAAAAATCGCTGTTACTCGGAACTAAAAAAGATATGAAGCTGCGCTTTGCGCCATTCGATTTCTCGTGCTCCGAATTATATAGAACCATAATTTATTTTTTTTTTTCTATTTTTTGAACTGGTTCAACCAAAAATTCACTTCTGCAATTTAAAAATCTTTTCAATTTGTAATAAGAAATGTATATATATATATATATATATATATACAATCACGCAGTGTAAAGTTAATTTCTTGTTGTACAGCGTAGCAAACGAAATTTAAAAATAATTGTGGTTAGGTACAACTTGAAAACGTTTTAATAAATGTATAATGTTCACTGGAGCTGGAATAATTTGTCGTAGACCTCCAGCAGAGACCAAATGAGCAACATAAATACTAATGTTGTGCTATTTTTGTGAGTCAGCAGTATACATTCGTTTAATTAAAATTTCCGGCATATCAAATATGCAGTTCTACACAGCTTAAATTAGACGCAATACAGTTTTATGTGATTTCTTTATCTCTTTAGATACTAAAATAATAAATAATAGTTATTTTTCTACTTCCGTTAGGAAATAGACGTTTTATTTTACTTATTTGAGTTTAGGTAATGAACTGCATTATTTAACTAGTGAAATAATGAGGTAACATAGCAACAGATATCTTTTTTGAATTTATAACTGTCATTAATATGTCTAAATTTCATAAATTCAAAAACGCTCTTTCGTATTTATAATACGCCTCGTTCTGCAAATTTCACATGCGTAAGGTAATAACCTTACTAGTTTCATAAACAGCTATTATGTTATAAGTCCGGTAATACTTACTTATTTCCACCTTCTATGTAAATGATTTTCTCAGTATTTCTGGTAACTAATAGCTATTAACATACCTAGGAATGTTATGAGTATCATTACAGCCGCAGATGTCAGTTTGAAATCCGAGCTCGTAGAGACATTTAAGGCCTGTTATGACTCATAACATCTGTGGTTTGTTCAATAGTTTACCGGTTTCAGAATATAAACATGTTAAAGTCATTAATAAATATTATTTTTTGAAATTCTTTTATGAATAACTATCATTCATATTCAGTGTTACCAGCTCTATTATGACTGTATATTTTCGGTTCAGTACGTTATTTAAATCAGTTTAAATTTACGGTTTTAGAACCGAAATAATATCGATTCGGTTACAAAATCAATTCAATTTTTGTTTCGGTTTTTAATTTCCATATTTTAAAACAAAATATATCAATTTCAATTTTCGGTTATTCATAAAACTGTGAATATCGGTGCGGTTTTCGGTTACAGGTTCGTTACGATTCGAGTCCCGGCTCTCCCCTCTAACTTTCTTTAAGCATCATTAATATTTATTTATTATTCTAATTATGTTGGTAATAAATTTTAATTTTCAATGACAACACTTTGATGATCGGGATATCAGTCTAATATATTTGAAACGGTTACACTTCCTACGTTTCGGCGATAACTATCGCCTTCCTCAGGGATATGTAACGTCTAGTCATAAGTATAAACAAAATGTTTAAAAAAACAGAACATAATGTTACAAATTTAAAAAAATAAATAAATAAATAATTAAAAAGGTTTAAAAATTACACAACTTTTAACATTAACAAATAAAACACATTGAAAGGAACATTACAAAAAATCATTTACACAGTTTTAAATCTAGTCACAGAATGAGACTCATGTTCCCTCTTGTATATTTGTTTCACTGGTTTTTCAGTTGACTCATCAATTTAAAAATAAAATAAAATAAATAAATATATCGTTACTCTTTTTCACCCATATCTAATCAAAATTAACAGATCTGCAATTGTAGATCTCTTTTAAGTATATAAAATAAAATTGTTAATTATAATATTTATTCAATAATAATATTTAGTGTAGCTAAAATACTTAGAAATACTTAGATAATAAATAAACGAACTTGGTCGTTCGGCAATTACTTGAAATTATGTGTTAGTGTCAGTATTACGTTTCTCGTTGTCAGTGTTGTTTCGTGGTCAGTTTTATATGAAATTTTATAGTTTTCAGTGTATTTTGTGCTTGTGATTAGTGCCTCTCAATGGAATTTGCGATGAAATCTGAATAAAATAAGGTATTTACATGATTTGTTTATTGTATTTCATAGCTATGTATATTATAGTCAATTATAATTCATTTTAAACTTGACAATATTGAAGAAAAAAATTAAATATGCAAATTAAACTTGTATTTCGGCTATAAGATAGGTACCTCAGTGGTATCGAGTTGGACTGTAGATTTGAGACTTCGGGTTCGATTCATACAACTGACAAACAATTTTTACCACATTAAAACTACTCCTGTGGCTCTCTCTCCATTAACGTCTATTAGGGTCGTGATTTGACGGCTGGTAAAATCATTCTTCATGCGAAAAAATATATCATTTATTAAGATATGCTATACCCAGTAATGGGTATAAGGCGTAATGATATATTTATTTAATTTAAATGTAATATAAATATATAATTACACATTTTACTCATTACTGGGTATCACACTGCCGTAGCAGATCTCAGTAAGTGATATATTTATGCGTGTGAAGTGCGATTATCAACAAGAAGATTGTACTGAACTGTGATCTATATAAAATAAATAAATATATCTATTACTGCGTGTGGCACTTTTTCGTAGCAGATCTCGGTAAGTGATATATTTCTTCGCATGAAGTGCAGTTACCAACCATCAAATCACGAACCCCAAAGATGTTAGTGGCGAGGGAGTCACAGGGGTAATTTGAATGCGGTGAAAATTGTTTGTCGGTTGTGGGAATTAAAAGCTACTTTTGTGGCTTTTCTATTACTAATACCTTTGAGGGCCGTGATTTGACGACTGGTAGCCGCATTTCACGCAAATAAATATATCACTTATTGAGATCTGTTATTGCAGAGTGCCATACCCAGCAATGGAGTTTTTAAAATAAAAATAAGTACTTCAAATCATTCAACCCAATTAAGTGCATAATTTGTCTTAATTTCATTTTGTACAAAGTGGATAGTTTTGTCGCGTAATAAGCTAGAGTTACCAAACATATTGGCAGGTACCACAAGCTCTGTTTTTACTTGTTTTAAGAGCAATATGTATTTGGGTGGTTTTAGCTATCTCTTAACATATTAAGGGGTAAGGCCACTTTAAAATTTTTTTAAAATGCATTTTTTTAATTTGCTTAAATTATAGTTTAAACCCTTAGGAATAAGGGACAATTAATTTAAATGCCGCGCGGAAGTATTTCAGAGGGAAAAAAGCATATATCTATTAGTACTAGTATTTATATATAGATATGACTCGAAACTTTAAACGCGTTTTTCTCGAAATCATATTTTCAAAATCGGGCGAAAAGAAATCTGAAATACTAATTGATGGATCGTGCTGAATCTTTTTATTTCTTATTCTAGATATAAAATTCTCAAAAACTACGGGGGCTTTTTTTTAAGTGCTTCATTCGCTTTTTATGGTCGTTTTTATACAGAAATTTAGTCCCGAATAATGAATTTTTTTTTCAAACGTGCGCCATTTTGTTAAAAATCTAAATTTTCAAAATCCAGCCCGTAGTTTTTTAGAGTATACACCAGAGATTAAGAAAACATATCCCTTTTTGATCTAGGTCTATTGCTGTTCCCGGAATGTTTTCGCCCGATTTGCCCTACGTGCCGAGAGGAGTCGCCATTTTTTTTAATTTCTGACGACAATTTTGAATATTTTCTTAAAAAAAAAAATTAAACAATGTTTAAAGAGCACTAAATAAAGATCCAAAAACAGTTCTTAAGCAGCACGTTTAGATTTCGTTAAAAAAAATCTAGAAAATTACCCTTTTTTTCCTTGTCTAGAGTGGCCTTACCCCTTAAAACCGTGCTCTTATAGAGCTTGTGCTACCAGCCATTGACATTAACTTACATTTGTAAAAAATGCAGTTTGCAAATGTTTAGACTTCCTGCCTGGATGAAATAAGACCAGTTGTAGTTCCATAGATAAAACATTCCCCTCACGAACTAGAGCTCTATCATCTTAGCGCATTTTTACAGCAAATCATAATAAATCAGTCCTTTATCATATCTCTTAACCACTGAAACTAACGACTGCATCTCGTCGCTATCCCGTCGTATCTTTCAAATGCCTCACATTTCACAATCCTGCTCCAAGTATGTGGGGTCTCCTGTCTCGTCTCCCCTTCCTACAGGATGTGCTCGAGTTATTTTAGCATTCGTACAACGAGCAGCCAGACCACGGTATTGTGTCTACTCACACAAACTTAAATTGGATTGAAACGCACTGGAATAGCTAGCACCACCACTCTAATAGAAAACAACGAAGATTCTAGGTAAAAAGTATCGACGTTTTATAGATCATTGTTTATTGTGTTAGTTACAATCACACTAGAAGTATTGTTGGGTATTTGTGAATATAACAATGGAAAGGATGAGAAAAGAATGGAGAATTTGTAAGAGATTAAAGGATGAATAATGGAGGAATCCTTCGACATGGACGTTAGTTTTACTTCAATGTTTTATAATCTTCCATCAGAAAATTCGATATCATATTCTAACGTACACTTTTGTAACTGTCAAATTATGTTTCAGAATCTTTAAATATTTATTTTCTAATTTCAAAATTCATTTGTATATAAATGAACTCAGAAAAAAAATATTTTACCTTTGATAGTTCGGAACTCAACAAAATGTTACATAATTATTCGAGCCCATGAGCTATATAACATCACGATATATCCCTTTAAATGGGGTAGCACGAACCCCTGAAACATTCACACAACATCCACTAACATATTCATATATAATATAACAAGTAGTATGAAAATTGCAGAAAATATTTTGACATAAATTATGATTTGTTTTGGAAATGGAAACATAACGAGTGCGAAGCACGAGTTGTGTTTCCTATTTCCATAACAACGAATGTATATTTATGTCAAAATATTATCTGTCAATTTTCATACTACGAGTTGTATTCGGCTTGAGAATTTACCAAACAAGAGTTAATTAACAAGAATAGTTAGGTATTTATTTGCACATTATTAATTAGGTATTACAGTGATGAAAATTCTACATTTTTTCAGTGTACATTTAATATTCAAAATTGACGTTTATGAAAATATTGAAAATATCATTTATTTTATTCGTAACCAAGGATATTATTAACAGTGGTATTTCCGTTATCAATTGCACCAGCGATGAATTTCCGACGAAATGTACATTTCATTGGTTCATTTTCAAACAAATTCGTGATCCTATTGGTTGACAGTGACGTGTGGTGAATTCTCATCAAAATATCAGTCGTCATCCAAAATTCTTATCCTGATACACGATACTTGCTCCCTTAATACAAGTTCATTTATTCCTCATACCGGAAATCCTTCATTTATTTATTTATTTATGTTACGCTGTACAACAGGAACTTAATCCCAATTACAGTACAGAATCCGCACTCACCAAGCCGCAGTGTGGTAGTTCATATAATTGGTTGCGAGGCACTGTTCTAGAATAATTATAATTTCAGGCTGAAAAAATGTGGCTCATTTTTCAGTTTCAAATTGCATTTCCCGTTCAACAAACTCTGTACAATCTAAACATTTCCAGGATTCCTACAATCTAATGCAGCAAATACCATTACAACATCCACAAACCGCGCTCAATAGCTGTTGTTATTCCAGCACGTCGTAACTTACGCCGTAAATGTAACTTCTACTTGTCACATTCACGCCACGTGTCCCGCGTCGCGACGCCATGACGTCATCAAACCCAGTCAAATAATAATCCTAATAAAACGAAAAATAAACACAACAAAAAAGAGATGTGTAAAGAGTGAAGTGTTCGGTTTTCTTTAGGCATTCCGTGCTCGACTATTTCCATCCACTTCCGTTAGTTACTTGTGACGTGGCGCGATGACATTGGCTGGAATTAAATGCGGGAGATTAGGGTATTTATAAATTAGGGATTGCTGTCATGGGATGTATAAAATAATGATGTATTTTCTAATTAAATTAGGGTTATATCGATAAGAAAAGCGTCGAAGTAAGGAGTAAAATATGCATTGCTGCATTACTGATATAAATACTTAATATTTGTGTTGCGATGGAAGCCATTAAAATCAAAATTATCAAGTTCAAATTTATAAATAAATAATAAATATATCATCACACCTTTTACCCATTACTGGGTGTGGCAATCTGCTTACGCAGATCTCGGTAAGTGATATATTTTTTCAGGTGAAGTGCAATTACCAGCCGTCAAATAATACCCCCAAAGATGTTAGTTGAGGGGAGGGGGTTTGTCGGCTATGGAGATCGAACCAGGGTTCTCAAGACCCACAAGCCGACTCAATACCACTGAGCCACCTACCCCATTGAAATATAAAGTTAGTAAAATCATACAAATCTAATACAATATTAAAAAGACAAATTAAAATAAAAATAATAATAATAATAATAATGAGCAAGGAATCACAATCTTTATAATAGAGTATTAAATAATAATTAATGAGATAGCTGAATTTGAGAACCCGCGTTCGATCCCCACAAACGACAAACAATTTTCACCGCATTCAAATTACCCCTGTGGCTCCTTCTCCACTAACATCTTAGGAGGTCGTGATTTGATGGTTGGTAACTGCACTTCATGCGAAGAAATATATCACTTACCGAGATCTGCGTCGAAGTAAATATTTAATATTTGTGTTGCGATGGAAACCATTAAAAATCAAAATTATCATGTTCAAATGTATAAATAAATAATAAATATATTATCACGCCATTTACCCATTACTGGGTGTGACACTCTGCCGTCGCAGATCTCAGTAAGCGATATATTTCATCGCATGAAGTGCGGTTACCAGCCATCAAATTACACCCCCTAAAGATGTTAGTGGAAGGGGAGCCACAAGGGTAGATTTAAATTGGTGAAAATTGTTTGTCGACTATGGAGATCGAACCAGGGTTCTCAATTTCTACCTACCCCATTGAAAATAATTTAATACAGTATTAAAAAGACAAATTAAAATAATAATAATAATGAGCAAGGAAACACAATCCTCATAATAGAATATAAAATAATAATTTAAATAAATTTAAAATCATGCCACAAAATATCTAATAATTATCACATTACGTGTTATATTTTGCGTGAGAATTTAACAAGCAAAAATTTCTTCTGTAGAAGCAGTTGATCGAAAAATGTTTGATTCAAGTGCAATTATTTTTGCGAATTTCAAAAAAATTCTTTTTTTTTGTATTCAGTTTAAATTTTTTAATTTAATTTTGCAACACCCAATATATGTAATAAATTCTCAAAATATATAAGGGCTCAAAAAAAATAAAATCCGTATTGAAATTTTAAAAAGAATACTTCACAAACGTAATAAAAAAATTAATTAAAAGGCAAGAAACAAAAATTGTTAGTTAGTAAATGATCAACTTTGACATGAGTTAGTAAGCTATCCAAATATCTACCTGCGCACAATTCTAAATATGCTAAGACCACCCAAATAGCAAACAAAAACAAAACAAAACCACTGACCATTAACCCGAAGACTGTAAATCTATTCCAGATCCAATTAAGTTTAATCAGCTGACATTTAATTCCAAATCTAACTCGGTTATCAGCCTCTGTCTCATTTCCAAAATATTCGCGAAAGAAACATCTTAATAAAAAATATGAAATAAACACTTGGCAAAGTCTCCCAAAATTCAGCCTCCGAGTCACCTTATGAGGGCATCGTCAGAGGCCGGCCAGCACAGTTAGTAACCATATACGCGTTTCGCTCTTATTAGAGCTCATTAGTATGGTATAACTCACTTCTTCACCTAGAACAAAGTCCACGTGAAGAAGCTGGTGACGAAGAACTGTGCCAGCAGAGAATTCTTCGTCACCATCTTCTTCACATGAACTTTGTTCTAGGCGAAGAAGTGAGTTATACCATACTGATGAGCTCTAATAAGAGCGAAACGCGTCTATGGTTACTAACTGTGCTGGCCAGCCTGTGACGATGCCCTCATAAGGTGACTCGGAGGCTGAATTTTGTGAGACTTTGCCAAGTGTTTATTTCATATTTTTTATTAAACCTAGTTTCACCAAGTGTATGGATGACAATTAATTTTGTCTTTGTTGTTAGAAACATCTTACGTGTCTAAAAATAATTTACGAGGTGTGTGACCACCAGTTAAGAGCCACTGGTTCATAATAAACTTACTTTCTTCTCGCATTTACCTCACGGTGTTTTATAGGCTGTCGGCTCTATATACCAGACCGAAAAGATTATTAATCGTTATTGGTTTTTGAAAAGTCTGGAAAAAAAGTAGAACAACTTTACAGCATTTAAAATGCTTATTAAACAGGCTGGTGCTGTCCTGGCGTCAGGGGACCTTTAAAATCAATGTTCCGGTCGTAAAATCGCTTTGTTTACCAGATATCTGTCAGTATGGAACCTCGAGGAAGATAAATGACATTATATTGATCGGTTTTTTACAATTACCAGTAAAGAAAAGTATTGTTCTCGGCCAAAGCTCAAGCCAGTAGGCGGGTTACGAATGTTTGTAACGGTTTGAGTAATTTTAACTTTTATTTTATTTATATTCTTGCTGATTCATTTTGTTTCACAAGAGCTATCATAAATATTATATCGTTTCAAGTGGTTTATTTTTAACATCAACGAAATTATTTATATATTGTTTATGAATCGGGTAATTAAGTTTTAGGGTTATATTTATTTATTGACCTAAATATATTGAATCAGCCTGTATGTACAGGGTAACAAAATTTCTACGTATATTAATTTCGATCACAATCAAAAATAATTTTTTAAAAATTCGCAAAATTATATAAAAATGTTTCTAGACGAGTACATTTCTAGTGCCACTGGTCGACACGTAATTTTTAATAAAAATTATAAATAATGGATTTTGTAACCACGTAACAGTGGTATATCGAGTCGGCCTGTGGATCTTGAGAACCCTGGTTCGATCCCCACAGCCGACAAACAATTTTCACAAATTTAAAATTTACCCCTGCGGCTCCTCCTCCACTTATATCTTTGGGGGCCGTGATTTGATGACTAGTAACCGCACTTCACGCGAAAAAATATATCACTTACCGGGAATGCTTAGGCAGAGTGCCACATCCAGTAATGGGTAAAAAGGCGTGATGATATATATCTTCATTTATTTTATTTGTAACTAATGTTGAATAACAAATGAATTATTTTTATTAAAAATTACGTGCCAACCAGTGGCACTAGAAATGTACTCTTTTAGAAGCATGTCCATAATTTTGCGAATTTTGAAAAAACTCTTTTTCTACAACTGTCAAAAAAAGTTAATTTATTTCACCAATATCAATACGCGAAGTACGTGATTTTTTCATCGTTTACATTACCATGACAACGCGTATTTTGCGCATTATTTTGCTAAGTATTTTGCGCACTGTTTCGTATTCTAGTGCGCAAAATGAGTATCTCGCGCACGCTCCCAAATTATTTGTTGTCAGGTTTCATTAATTACAACACATCAATAGTATCAAATTAATCTATGCTCTAGGTACATTATAAATGAAAATTAATATTCCTTCTGCAATTGCAGATTGTGCTAGATTACTTTAGTTAACAATGAAGGACTCGTGGTTTTATGGATAGAATAATAACTTGACTTGTGAGAGTTGCTTACTAAAAATTACTGTATTTTATTAAACTGCATACACCTTTTATTCATCACTATCTCAACAAAAAATACTACAAATGCAAGAAAATATCCTGAAAACAAAATATATATCATACTCATTAAATGTTGAATGCTCAGTGATTGCAGATCAACCCCTTGTTTTATTACAGGAAAAGCAAGTGTTTCTTGCCATTTATTAATTAATCCATTAGACATTAATTGCATAATTAGTTCATTAAATCTATTTAGGAACGGGTATCCTCTTTGCGTGTACATACTGTAATTAATCTGTTTAACAATTTTTTTAAAAGCATATACTGAATATTTCGTATCATTTCTCGCCATATACAATGGTACTCTAAACGCCATAGCCATTTCTGGCATAAGAAATCCAAAATTACCTTGAAAAATACGTGCAATATAATCTTCAAAATTGAAGCAAGGAATAAAATTTTCGTAAATAATTTTATCTTCATCTGTTTTTTGATCAATAAAGTAATTCTTTGCGTTTGGTATTGAACCAAATGGTAATTTAGATTCTATCATTTCCTGGACTGTAGATATTTGGTGACCTGGGATTGGTTTAAAAAAGAAACTGATTAATTTTGATTGGTAAGCAATTGCAATTAAAAATGTTTCAAAAGTCCAGAAAATAAATAATATTTTGATAGGTCTAGCTATCGGTTGTTTAACAGAAACTTGTAAAAAAATACCTAAAGTTTTTAAAAATATTGCGGATATATTTTGTCTTCGTAATCCAATCAAATACCAAACTAAAATATACAGAATTAAACATGATATTAAAATTACCCAAATTATTGTATGGAATATTAAAAAAACATTTTTCCATCTTTCTATTGGACGAGCTAACGGCACGAACCACAACGATCGGTCATAAATGTAATAATCTGTAGAATCAAAATCAAAATCGAAACTTGCATTCCTGTTTATATGTCCAATTATTACATCAACTTGTTTCTTAAATAAATACTCATACATTAGTGATGAAGAACCATCAGAAAACTTAGATCCCCACATTGAAAACTCATTAGGGATATACACTGGTGTTAAGTTGGTATAACGTATCAGATTATTTACTATAACAGTCTCTAAACCTAGTTTTTTTGGGTTTTCTGTCATTGGACCTGTTTCTAAAACGTATGGTCCTTGGTATAGTGCCATTAGAATGATTTGACATCCATGTACTTTTTGTGGTACTTTCCTCGGGTATAAATTTATTTTTTGTAGGTTATGTTCATCGCAAACTGTTAATATTTCGGCTCTGGTATTGTTGCAAGTATTATTTTTGAACGGAAAATATGTGTATATTGTATTGTTGTACAATACATTCATATTATAAGCATAATATTTCCAAGATATGTCTAAAATATGTTGTATTTCTTGTTCTAACCCCAAAAATATAATAAATATGTAGGCTCTTGGGTTCCATATTGAATTGTACTGCCATTTTGTTATGTACTTTTCAAATTCAACTGCCTTTTCTATTAATAATATGTAATAATTAAATATTAACATCTTTGATTGTGGTTTAAAACTTTTGTTTAAGTTAATAACATAAACAGATTTAAATTGTTTTAAAACTTCATTTGTTTTTTCGGTTGTTGAATATGCAAAAGCTAGGTTAGGGTCAAAGTTTTTAAAATATACTTCTCTTATGCAGGTTGTTAAAGTTGTTGAATTTAATAGTTTATTTGAAGATATTTTTATATACAAAAATAATATAAGTATTTTCAAACTTTTTACCATTATCGTTGTAAAATGAGCAGGATATTTTATGCGTCTTAACTTATATTGCTTAAATATTATTTTGATTCGATTATAATTGAATTTATTACTTCAAGAAATGAGATTTAAATTATGATTATTATATGGTGTACATTTTTATTATTTATAATCTACAGTTAATTTATAATTCATTCATTTTATTATATGTTGAAGGATACTATTTTATAGGGTAGGTGCAATATAATAATAGGTGTCAAAGTCACCCAGGTAGACGAAAACAAATAAATAAAATATTAATAATATAAATATAAATATGTCTTGTATTACTACTAAATACTTCTGAGTATGTAGTTAGTAAGTTAGGAAAGTTGGTAGTTTTAAAAAAATCAAAAATTGCTGTAACTCGAAAATTAAAAAAGATATGAAGATACGCTTTGAGAATTTTGAACCAGTTGGTTCAAATTCTCGATATTACTTTTTGTATTTTAAGTGGCTCAGTGGTATCGAGTCGGCCTGTGGATCTTGAGAATCCTGGTTCGATCCCCACAGCCGACAAACAACTTTCACCAATTTAAATCTACCCCTGTGGCTCCCCCTCCACTAATATCTTTGGGGGCCGTGATTTGACGGCAGGTAACCGCACTTCACGCGAAAAAATATATCACTTGCCGAGATCTGCTTAGGCAGAGTGCCACACCCAGTAATGGGTAAAAGGCGTGATGATATATTTATTTTTATTTATTTTATTGTACTTAAATAAAATTCTGACAGTACGCTGGTTTGAGATCAGGAGATTCCGAGTTCAAATCCCACTCAAGCTAAAAATATATAAACACGGTTCGGTGAATCCGGACTGCGTACTGTAATTGGAATCAAGTTCGTTTAACATATTCCATCTTCATCCAGTTCTTCTTGCATGTCTTCAGCAACTGGTCTTTTCACGGCCACCTCCACGTCTCCTCACATGCCTCGGGAGGTCATTGCTTGGCGTCGGCCTCAAGCGTCCCGACGCCAATGCCACGAGTTCAACGACGCGGCGCACCGCACAGACATATCTCAAAATAGCCTCATTCCCTCTCTGCGCAAGCGAGATGACTAGAGTACCAGGCGGGGAATTCCTCCACGCTGGTTGAGGACCGCTGAGAGTGTATATTTAGATGGCCCCCTGCGAACAGCGACGCCCGTGACGTAGTAAAGCTTGCTGTAGACGAAAGAGTGTGAAATGTATTTGCAAGTCTACTAAAACGACTATTTCGGCTATTTTTAGATCAAGTATAATGTAATGTTCATTTCACTTGATTATGCAATAAAAGTTTTGTCAAATTGTTTGACAATTACGTCATTGGTACCTATTAGTTTATATTACAGATAAACCAACAGGAAATGAATCATAGGGTGCTCTAATCGAATGAAGAAATTTCTAAAATATAACATTCGTCAAGCAATGATAATACTTATTTGTATATCAAGAGAAATCGAAAGTACCTAAGGGAAAAATGACACATTTTTCTCTGCATTAAAAAAAAATAAAACAGCACCGATATTCATCTTTATATGAAACCGTAACTAAATAAGCAATAGTTACTGCAATAATTTATTATTTAATATAATTAAACTGTTATTTTTTGTAATGTAATTATTAAGGACCTGGGTACCAGTGCTTGCACTGTTTACAGGATCCCAAAATGAGTGAATAAATAAATAAATAAATAAATAATATATTTGTTTTGAAATATGGAAACTAAAAATCAAAACAAAAGTTTAATTGATCCTTTAAGTAAACCAATATTATTTCGGTTCTACAATCGTAAATTTAAACATTGATAGCTTTAATATATCTACACAAACAAAAACGTTACTTTTAAATGGGTATGCGGAAAATGTCTACTTTCTAAATATAAAATAAATGTAGAAAAATCTACTTCTGTTATTACTTTCTTCACTAGGGTAGAAAAGTATCACTTTTTCTTCCAACTAGCAACGAAAATTTAACTTTCTGACGTTGAAAATGTTTTTACAATAATTCAAATTGACAGTTCATAGAAAATCCATCAATATTTTACTGTTTCAAAAGTTACCTAAGCTTCTAATTATAAATTTTTAAAAAATATATCATCACTCATTTTACCCATTACTGGGTATAACATTCTGTTGTACCCAATCCGGGTAAATTAAGAGCGTAGAGCTGTTAAATCACGTTAATTTTTATTGTTTGTAGGAATTGAACCAGGTTTCATTATCATTGGTCAAATTGATATATTTTGTAAAGATTCAAACAAAATGACATTTTATTTCATTGTACTATATTTAGTTTGTTATTGCGTTATTGTCACGGTTACAAAGTTGACGTCATCGTCAAGTTATTACACATAGACTATAGCTACTTTTTGTTTAATAATGTTAAAAAATTTGACCTCAATTCATGATAAAAATAAGTACCTAGTATTTTTGTTTGAAAGCAATTACTAGAAGTTTTGAGAATATATTGCAAATATTTCTCTAAGTACACTTCAAAACAAAGACTTGTTAGTTAAACGAATTATAAGTTAAAATTTAGTACTGAACTTATTCTTAAAGAAGACAAGATATTTCTCGTGATTAAACTTGTTAAACTTTAAATTTAAGATTGAAGTTTTTGTAAAGGAAAACAAGTAAAGAAGCAAAAACTTCCATTGTTTCAACTTCATTTATACCTATCTATAGGCAGGTATTATGTTTTCTACTTGTTAATAAATAGAGTACGTAGAAACTTAAAAAGAACATAACAAGAAAAACTTCTTGTGCACGCAACTTCTAAAGTAAATACTCGGGAAAAATAAAGCACCCAAGCTGTCCAATTAATTTTCATACGTCAACTACATAATTACTACAAGTTCAAATAATTAGTATAGTTATTTAGGTTAATAAATTTAATTAACTTCCCATTACGAGCTCGTCATATTTGTGTGACAGTTGACAGGCGGCCATATTACATTTCACCACCAAAATAAACAAAAATCTATTCTTTTCAGCGAGAGTTAAATCGCCCAGTTACAAAATAAGTGTTCGTATTTTTACCATCAAAATTACGATGAAATTCAAAATGATATATGATCGCTTTCTCGGTCGACTTGAGATTGTTTCTTGTTTAATATAAACAAATTGCTGTTGTCCAATTAAAATAGTCTGGCCTCAATTAAATGACAATAATGAAATAAAAATTGCGCTAAACGGATATCTGTGTCAGCTGAGAGAGTTTATGTGTTAAGGTGCAATCATTTGTTCTTGTTAAACTGTTGAGTAATGAGATGCATATTTTGATGTTGTTCGGTTAATTGCCATGGAGATACTCCTGATAAAAATTTAAATGTCAAAATGTCAACTTTTTACACGCTATATCAGTCAAAATAAAATACATGCATAACATCACGCTATGATCACTAAATGGAATAAACACAGAAACATTTATTCATTTACAAATTGACTTTTGATGTGTAAAATAAATAAATATATCATCACGCCTTTTACCTATTACTGGGTGTGGCACTCTGCCGTGGCAGATCTCGGTGAATGATATATCACGGCTCTCAAAGATGTTAGTGAAGGGTTAGATTTAAATTGGTGAAAATTGTTTGTCGGCTGTAGGGATCGAACCAGGGTTCTAAAGATCCACAGGTCGACTCGATACCACTGAGCCACCTACCCCTTAAATTAATTAATTAATTAGTTATAATTATTTTTTTTAACATTACTTGTGAGAATTTAATTTTCCTCACTCAATTTAGTTGTTATAGTAACCGTTTCCCTTACTAACAGGGTTCGAAGATATATATCGATCGATATATATCATGATATTTATTTTGATATATATCGTCATATTTTTGCAATGATATATATCCATTATATAAAAATATCAAATAGTTTTTGAGATATAGCCTCCGGAGAAGTGAAGTTTTTCGAATTTTTCAGTTTTTCTACTTTTCCGAGGCTATATCTCAAAAACTAAATGTGATATGAAAACGCGCTCAACGGCATTAATTTTCTCGTGCTTCAGTTAACTTATAAACATAGTTTCAGCGATTTTTATTTTTTTTCAATTTTCCGCCAAAAAAATCGCAAAAAGCGGTTTTTTAACATTTTCTCGAAAACCAGAAGTCATATGCATTTGAAAATTGCACCACTGGATTCAGTGGGTCAAAATACATATGTATGTAAATTTTCGTTTTAATAATCCTACGATTAAGGATTTTTGGTAAAATTGAATTAAAATCTGAAAAAACCAAAGGGGTACCCCTTAGGAAATAATTAAAAATATTAAATTGCATAAAATTGTATGAAAATGTGCTTATATGTCAATTCGGACACGGGGAATTCAACGCCGTTGAGCGCATTTCCATATCTTGTTTAGTTTTTGAGATATAGCCTCCGGAAAAGTGAAATTTTTAGAATTTTTCAGTTTTTCTACTTTTCCGAGGCTATATCTCAAAAACTATATGTGATACGAAAACGCGCTCAACGGCATTAATTTTCTCGTGCTTCAGTTAACTTACAAACATAGTTTCAGCGATTTTTATTTTTTTTCAATTTTCCGCCAAAAAAAATCGCAAAAAGCGGTTTTTTAACATTTTCTCGAAAACCAGAAGTCATATGCATTTGAAGATTGCACCACTGGATTCAGTGGGTCAAAATACATATGTATGTAAATTTTCGTTTTAATAGTCCTGCGATTAAGGATTTTTGGTAAAATTGAATTAAAATCTGAAAAAACCAAAGGGGTACCCCTTAGGAAATAATTAAAAATATTAAATAGCATAAAATTGTATGAAAATGTGCTTATAAGTCAATTCGGACACGGGGAATTCAACGCCGTTGAGCGCATTTCCATATCTTGTTTAGTTTTTGAGATATAGAGTCCGAAAAAGTGAAAGTTTTCGAATTTTTCAGTTTTTCTAAATGTGTACAAAAACTAAAATTAAAAAATAAATATCCAAAAAGTGATATTTATCTGATATATATCCTATATATCAGATATTTTGATATTTATTATAAATATCATGATATTTACGAACCCTGCTTACTAGTGATAAAAGTAAATTACTTTCGTCATTAATGAGAGAAAAAAAAAACTATTTTCATATCACATCTTAAAATATTTATAATTAAATGTCAAAAGCTGTTTGTTACCTAGTAGCTTCAAGATAACAGTACCATAATATTTATTACATTACTAGTACTAAAAAGTCTCACTTTACAAAATGAAATCACCCCTGTAAACATGCAAATACGATTCAATGTAGTAAATAAATAATTATTTTCTTACTTAAATAATACAAGTAAAGATTGAATACTAAATAATAAATAAATAAATATATCATCACGCCTTTTACTCATTACTGGGTGTGGCACTCTGCCTAAGCAGATCTCGATAAGTGATATATTTATATGCGTGAAGTGCAGTTACCAGCTATCAAATCACGGTCCCCATATTAGTGGAGGGGGCGCCACAAGTGTAGATTTAAATTGGTGAAAATTGTTTGTCGGCTGTGAGATCGAACCAGGGTTCTCAGGATCCACAGGCCGACTCGATACCACTTAGAAGATTGAATACAATTATAATGTCAAAAACTGTTTGTTACCTTGCAAACTTCTAATGTAAGTGATAATTCTAAATTTTTAACATTACTTGGGATAATTTCCCTTACTGAATTTAGTTCTAATAGTAACCATTTTGCTCACTTGTGATGAAAGTAAATAACTTTCCTTCCTAGTAAGGGAAACGGTTATTATCACAACCAAATTAAGTGAGGGAAATGTTATTTGAGAAAGAAACGTAAAATAAATATATCATCATGCCTTTTACCCGTTACTGGATGTGGCATTCTTCCCATCCCCCAAAGATGATTTAATTTACAAAAAACACACTTAGAAATATATCACTTATCGAGATCTACTACATCAGAGTTCCACACCCAGTTGTGGGTAAAACTCGTGATGATATATACATGTATACTCAACCACAGAATTAATATATCTCGCTTAGTTTATCCCTGCCTCCGCCCAATAATTCCCGGTCCAAGCTGCTCGTGTCACAATCATTTCTCATGCTGTCCGCTGCCACACTACATGGGCGGCGTGTGCGTCCGGCCACGGGGGCCCTGTACCCCACGGTGAGTGATTCGACATGCGATGGGGCTAATTAATTCTCTCATCGCGCGGTACTCCACTCGCTCCGGGTCCGTGGACAGAGGTTATTAATTGTGTAGTAAATTTCGCGAACAGACATCGTCAAGTGGTGCGTGAGGGATGAAGTGAAGTGTTTATGAGAAGGGATGATGGAGATGGATTTAATTCATATTTTTATTTACTTTTTTGCGGGAATGTTTGTTTATTTCGCAGAGATTATTGCAGTACTGGATTCGTAATATTTTAACAAAAACTGATTAAGACTATTTGAAAAATCATTAGACACCCTATTTTTTGATATGTTAAAATTAGCCAAATGGAATTAAAAAAATAGCAATAGTTATTTATAGCCGCAATTTACACTCATAAATATATCACTTATCGAGATCTGCTACGGCAGAATGCTACACCCAGTAATGGGTAAAAGACATGATGATATATTTATTATTTTAAAATTACTCCTGTGGCTCTCCCTCCACTAACATCTTTGGGGGTCGTGATTTAACAGCTAGTAACCACAATTCATTCGCATAAATATATCACTTACCGAGATCTGCTTCGACATAGTGCCACGCCCAGTAATTGATAAAAGGCGTGATGATATATTTATTTATTTTAAAATTACATCTGTGGCTCTCCCTCCACTAACATCTTTGGGGGTCGTGATTTAACAGCTAGGAACCCCAATTCATTCGCATAAATATATCACTTACTGAACCAGCTACGCAGAGTGCCACACCCAGTAATTGGTAAAAGACGTGATGATATATATATTTATTTTAAAATTACACCTGTGGCTCTCCCTTCACTAACATCTTTGGGAATCGTGATTTAACAGCTAGTAACCACAATTCATTCGCATAAATATTTCACTTACCGAGATCTGCTTCGACAGAGTGCCACGCCCAGTAATTAGTAAAAGGCGTGATAATATATATACATATATATTTATATATATATATATATATTTATTTTATAATTACTCCTGTGGCTCTCGCTTCACTAACATCTTTGGGGGTCGTGATTTAACAGCTAGTAACTTCAATTCATTCGCATAAATATATCACTTATAGAGACCAGCTACGGCAGAGTGCCACAGCCAGTAATAAGTAACAGGCGTAGGATGAAAGATACACTGAAGTAAAAGAATAGCATAGTAAATAAGTTCGCGAATTTAATTGTCAAAATATAAACTGCTAAATTTAAACACGTCTACAGACAAGATGCATGTTTATAATTTGAAAACATGTAACAAATATGTACTACATCAAATCTTGACAGTATGATTTGCTGTAGTTAGTTAACTGCATTCTAGTTTAAGTTTTAAATCAATAATTCGCTGGAAGAGTGAATATATATGTTAACCTATAATTATAAAGAAATTTAAACACTGAAAATGTGTTAACATATAATTAATTTCCTCGAGTAATAAATGATTTCTTTTTAATCAAATTTTTTGTTATCGCGTAAAGCTCACACATGATAAATGATCATTATATTCTTTACTCTATTCAATCAAGCTATGAAAGTCACAATAATTAATTCACTACAAAATGAATGAAGGATTTAATTACATAGTTCTAATGTGTGGCTCCGTGTATAGGTGTTATTATGGATATTTCATCATTATTCATAATCACTGCTTGTCACCGTTCTCTTTCAACTGTTTTCCCTAGGTATTCATTTGTTATCCGTGTGTGAATATTTTTCTCTAAATCATTTATGTGTGACACTTGTAGATGATCTATTTATTGATCTACTGATCTATATTTTTAAGCGGAATTTGAACTATTAATATTTTTATAAGATTGTAATAAAAAGTTGACAATTAAGCTCTAGTTTGTCATCGCAAAGTTGACGTTTTCTGTGGATAAATCGAAAAAATCTTTGTTGTGCGTTTCCAATGGCAACGCGCTAAAAAGATGTTAAATACGAGTGATTCCAATGGCAACGCGCGAAAAAGATATTAAATGCGCGCTTATTTTAATAGTTACCAGGGATACAAACAAAACAGAAACTTGTCATATTGACAGTTGACAGAAATAAAAAATAAATAAATATATCATCACGCCTTTTACCCATCACTGGGTGTGGCACTCTGCCTAAGCAGATCTCGGTAAGTGATATATTTTTTCGCGTGAAGTGCGGTTACCAGCCGTCAAATCTCGGCCTCCCAAAGATATTAGTGGTGGAGGAGCCACAGTTGACAGAATGAATTTATTTTCAGTACGTGTAATTTTTTAATAATTTTAAGATGCAATCGTAGAAAAAATGATGTGAGTATCACGAGCGTAAAGTTGCACTATTGCTCGAATAACAAAAAATCACTTTACGCTCTTAATACAAAAATAATTATTTTTGCTTCAGTTCATCGTTTTGATGTTTATAAAATATAAATTAATATCAATAAAGATAAAAATACGATAACGCCACTAATTAGCCTAAATGACATTAATTATGTAGAGCAACTAATACTAATTTTATTTAGTTGATAATAATGCGAGCTTTTTCAAGTCACGTGAGGGTCAATCATTTTGAATCACTCTGTATAAACTCTTTAGATACTCGTTCTCTATACACTCGTAACTAAAGAGATGTTTATAAAACTATTAACAATAATACAATACCTTTGGGAGGTGTGATTTGACGGCACTTCAAGCGAGACAAATATATCACTTTCGGAATCTGCTACGGCAGAGTGCCACATCCAGTAATGGATAAAAGTCGTGATGATATATTTATTTATTTTAAATATGTAAAATATAAAAATAAATATTTGATTTAGATGCAACTTTTTCAATTTTCCATGTTGATCGGCCAATGGCGTAGTTTTTATTGGACACCCAGTATATTTCAGTATATTGTTGTATCTAGTATATTTAAAGGTAATAGTACATTCAGAATAACATGAAAATTACATAAAAATAATGGTACATAACCCACTCCTTCACCTTGAAGGAGTGGGTTATACCATACTGATGAGCTCTAATAAGAGCGAAACGCGTCTATGGTTACTAACTGTGCTGGCCAGCCTCTGACGATGACCTCATAAGGTGACTTGGAGGCTGAATTTTGTCAGACTTAGCCATGTGTTTATTTTATATTTTATTAAACCTAGTTTCACCAAGTGTATGGACGACAATTAATTTTGTCTTTGTTGTTAAAAAAATTAGTTTATCGCATTTTTATTTGAAATTCTTGAGGCAAAATTTTATAACGTCTTTTCAATTGATTATAATTGATCGCAAAATGACAAAGTTTATAATTGCATTTTTAGACATTTTAATAATAAATAATTAATTACATAAATTAGGTGAGCAGTATTTTAACATATTGCTATATTTAAAAATAGGCATACTAATTACAAATACAACTTAATCAATTTGAAAATCAGTGTAGCAACAAAAACCACGTTATCTGCACTAAATATCTTTCTATCATTAACCAATTAAAACTACAACCATTTAATTTACGGTTAACCATCGTTCGAATCCAACAAAAATCACTCTCCACGTTTAATAAGTTAATTAAAAATATGGGAACTAATAAATCAGATGTCAATCAGTGTGGCACGACTCAGAGGCGTAGATCCCGCCGGGGCAAAGAGGGTAGGTTCCCGTTACTTAGTCATAGACGTCCGTCACGCGCGAACGTGATTCAGATTCGTGATCTTTCTCACGAACGTGCACAAGGCGTTAAATCTCACATGATTAATTGGTTTTTATAAAGAACTAGTTGTTATTTTTAGGCCAACTACGAGAATTTTTACTTTTTGTTGTTCTAATTTTTGTTTGATGAATATTATGATGTTTAAATGTGAGTGATTTTTTAATTAAAATATTTACTTTGACAAGAAGATTTTACAACTTTTTTTAAGGTTTTTTTTAATTTATTAACTTGGTTAATATTTTTGTTTTAGTAGCAAGTAAGATATTTAAATATTCAATAATAATAACTTTTTGTTTATAGTAAGCTTATTTTCTAATTTATTTATTTTTTTGTTACTCTGTATAACAGGAATTCAATTCCAGTTACAATCTCGGGCGCTTACAGCTTATAACGGAAATTTTCCACAGTAAAGTAATACAGGGTGTTTCAAAATTATTGCAAGAAAAAATAAGGATATATATATATATATTACTGTATGTATGAACTACAACGCAAAAAGAATTTTTCCGAAATTCGGAAAAATAATTGCACAATATTAGAAACAAACATTTTTGTGCCACTGGTCTGATAGGTTAGAGTAGTGAACAAAAATTAGAAAACATTAAACATATATATTTTAATGTTTATTCATGTTTATTTATTACTGTAACCTATCAATCCAATGGCACTAAAAATGTTTGCTACAAGCAATGTGCAATTATTTTTGCGAATTTTGGAAAAAATATTTTTCGTTGTACACACTACATTAAATAATAAATATCCTCTAATTTTTTTGCAATCATTTTTAAATAGCTTGAATATCTATTCTTCTTGCTAATTATCAATCCAGTGGCACGAAAAAATTTGCTTCAATAATATTCAATTATTTTTGAGAATTTCGGTAAAATTCTTTTTGTGTTGTATTCAATATATCAAATAATAAATACCCTTTCATATTTTTTCCAATAATTTTAAAACAGCTTGTATATCTATTCTTCTTGCTAATTATCAATCCAGTGACACCTAAAATGTTTGCTTCCAGTACTATGCAATTATTTTTGAGAATTTCGGTAATAGTTATTTACATTGCAAGACCGTTATACAGAAATTTACAGGCGAGCATAGAAAGGTAACGGGCTGTTATCTGTGTGAGCCTGTAAATTTCAGTTAACGGTCGAGCATTGTACAATGTTTTATGTGCATTTGAATCGCAATATATGTATATTTAATCAAATTAATTGCAATAGTATAACGTAATAACTGAAATGTTCAATCAAGGTAGACTTCGAAAATCTGACAGATTTTGTTTAATCAAAAAATATTTAAATATCAAACGTTTAAAATTAGATATGTTGTCATAGTAACCAATGTCAACAGCCCGTTATAATTTTTACACGGGCTAGCACGTTATAAGTCTCGTAACCCCTAGAGACAGAGTTAAGTAAACAGTTCATTACGATTCAAATGTACGTAAAATTCTTTTTATGTTGTATATATCAAATAATATATACCCTTTAATAATTTTGAAACAGCCTGTATATCACTTGTTCTTACAAGTTAAAGTTTTAATAATACCTTCAAAGTGTGTCTCCTTAGTGCTGGCCTGCGTGTAATCAACTAAATACTGGGCCAATTAAGTTGACAACCACAACATTATAAAGTTACTTTAGTTGGCGCTCTCACCCGCTGTAAACTCATTAATTTCGCTCGTAGAAACTATAAACTTCCCCATGGTATTAATAATCCATTATAACAATCATTTTGCAACAGAGTTTCACTATAAATCTCCATACAAATTATTTTTCACCCAATAATTTACTTTAGAAAGATTTGTCTCTATTATGGAAAGATCAAATAGATGTATGTTTGTGATACTGAAGATGAGAGATTATGTGAAAGATCTAGGATCCTTAGGAATAAATGGATGGATGTGATTGAAAGAGGAATAAGCAAGCTTGTAGGAAACAAAGCGAAAGTGATGTAACAAGAAAAGAAGTTTTGGTGAAAATTAATTTCAGCATGAATCTAATGAATAAATGGTTTTTTTTTCTGTAACCTCAACCGAAAGTTGGCTTTTCTTCCTTCATGTACGAGTGGAAAGTAGAAAGTGATACATTACTTCACGAATTTGTCATTTTATTTTCCGAAAATAATATTTTAAGAAAAAGAATAGATATATTTAAATAAGATTTATTGTTTTCCTGACAAATGTCACCAGGATTTACTAAAGTAAATTACACCATCGATTTTCAACTAAAATAGTTATGGGTCTACTTTTCTTCCTGAGCGAAGAAAAATTTTCTTTCGTTTTTAGAGATCTTAGGGATGAAAAGTATTACTTTTGTGAAAAGAAAAAATAAAAATGACATGTACTTCCTAGGAAAATAAAGTGATTCAAAGCTATTGGAAAATCTTTTTTTTAACATAATAAATTTTTCCGTTTGTATACAGGATGTTTAAAAATAATTTCAATAAAATAAATAATATTATTTGATGTACTGAATACAATGCAATTTTTTTTCTTCCGAAAGTCGCTAAATTAATTGCACATTACTTGAAGCAAACATTTGTCGAGCAACTGGATTAATAGGTTACAGTAATGAATAAAAATTTGTGAACATTAAAATTAATTTATTTTAATTAAAATTGTGTAATTGTTCAGTCCAGTGGCATGAGACATCTTTGTTTCAAATAAGGTACAATTAATTTTGTGAATGGCGGAAAAAAAATTGTGTTTTAATCTATACATACAGGGTGTTTTACAACTTAGAGCAAAAAATTAAACGGTATATTCTGTACGACGTGCTGATCATGAAACAAAAAGAATTTTTTTAAATTCGAAAAATTAAGGGTTGTTAACCTAAAACATTTTTTGTAGTACTGCACTGGATTCGCTTTCCTATTAAACAACAAACAATGAAGTAGGTATCAACTACGAAAGAATAATTACACAATTCAATTATTAGCAGTTATTTATAATAGAATTTTATTTAATTAATAACTTTAACATAATCATCCACCCAGTGGCAGTGGCAACGAAAAATTTTGGACTGGGAAACATGGAAAATAGTTTTGCGATTTAAAAAAAATATATTTTTGTTTCATGATCAGCACGTCGTACAAAATATACTCTTTAATTTTTTGCTCTAAGTTGTGAAATACCCTGTATATACATATATATCTTTAATTTATTTTGCAATAATTTTGAAAATTTCTGTTTTAAAGATCGTATATAACACGTAAGTAAAGAATCATTATTTGCCTTCGCTCTCGACAAATAATGACGAACTTTCCTCCCTTGTTATATAAACTACTATTATTTTCTGATAGAGTAGCGAAAAAATTAAATGTATACCTCATGAAGAAAGTATATCTCTTTCTTTCGGCAATGTCACACATTTTTACCTTATTATTGTCTTAAATATATAATTGTCACCCTCTTAGGACAAAATTACATGAACCATTGTATTATCACGTGTGCTGTGCTAACCAACATGTCACTTATGTATCGCACGTACCGAACGTGAAGGCGCAAACATTAATTAAAATCAAGTCGGTCATGTGTATAACAGGAGAACGTCGCTTTCCACGTCACTCGCTCCAGGCGACGTTCTTTTATTTCTTACTCTGAAATTATAACGAATGAATTAATTTTTCGATTGGCAAATGCATGATTTATATCGATATTTAATTTATATAAATCAATCTGTTGTCTTGTGAATGTTGGTACATCAAATTCTATCTTGATATTTGATTTGAAACGTCAAGGTTTTTTCTTTTTAATATATCCTATTTAGGTCATTTCAAATTTAATGAATACTTAATTAAAATTATTTATCTGCTAATGACAATAGTTTTAATTTGTATGGCGAAATACTTTCTACGTTTTACTTTTTAAATTGACATTTTGTTATCTCTCTATATAAGATCTATGGCATTTTGAGTGCTGCAAGTATATTGTATATTTCACAAAACATAACAGCTAATTATTGAGTAATAATATATCACATAGTAATTGTGGTTCATTGTTCAGAACGCTTGCCTCACAGACGAGAGTTCGATAGTTTAAACTTATAAACATAAATATAAATGCATTCTGATAGTTTGGATTCTATTATAAATATACCGGGTGTCATTTTTTTGTTATACCGGGTACAAAATTTAAATGTGTAACAAATGAAATGATTGTTGCTTCCCTAATTAAATTAGACAAAATGTAATAAATACAAAAAATGTTAATTATTAAAAACTGCATCTATATGTTACTCAATTGTTTTTTATACAAATAAAAAATGGCTTTTATAAACCATCTATCTCTTTGTAACCAAATAAATAAATATGTCATTACGCCTTTTACCCATTACTGGGTGTGGCACTCTGCTACAGCAAATCTTGATAAGTGATATATTTAGGCGCGTGAAGTGCGGTTACTAGCCGTCAAATCACGGTCCTCAAAGATGTTAGTAGAGAGAGTACCACAGGGGTAATTTTAATATAAAGTTTGTCGTCAGCGGGAATCGAACTCAGGTATATATTTTTTAAATTCAAGATTGAAATCGATGTTGTCAGCTAATCACTTTGTTAAATATTGTGGCTCCCCCTCCAGCTTTGGAGGCCGTGATTTGACGGCTAGTAACCGCACTTCACGTTAAGAAATATATTATTTACCGAGATTTGCTACGGTAGAGTGCCACACTCAGTAATGGGTAAAAGACGTGATGATATATTTGTTTATTTATAACTATGCGAAAAGTTGAATTAGAACAAAAAAACGTAAAGTTTTGGAGGGTTCAATATTTTAGAACGTTATAATAGTATGCATTAAACTAATAATTATATTTTATAAATATTGTTTTATCATTGTTATTTAACTAACAATAAATATTTTAATCCTAATATTAATTAATTGTAACATAAAAATAAGAAAAAAATGTAAAATGTGGTGTCGGCCATCTTGGTAAAAATGGAAATCTTGAAAACTGTTAAAAAAACTATAAACATAACTCTATTAATATGTATAAAAATAAGTACTGCTATAATTAAAAATTCCCAATATATTTTTATGAATTTCCTACGGTTACTAAACAAAATCTAACCTAATATTAATCTCAGACGGCCAGTGTCGTAAACAATATCGCTCAGCAAGTCAATTTACTATGAAACTATAATGTATCAATTAGTTCTACATTCTCGACCGCATGTATGTATGTATGCATGAAACACTGAATACTTCGTTACGCTAAATTAAAATGTATAATTATTATAAATTAAACTTGTCAAAAAAATAATTTAATAAAATTAGCGCGCGGTCTTATTAAAAATTTCCCAACTGTACCACGCCTTAAAACAACGAAACACGAAACAGTTAAACATCGACTGCTTTTAGTTGACACGGATTTTATCAAACACTTGGTTGCCTTCATGTTCATCAACATTCTTTTTTTATGCAAATAATTTTACATGAAACTGACAGGAAAATAAACATTTGCCTGAGCTTTAAGACTCAACAAAGCTTTGCTTTGCATACCTAGTCCAGAAAGTAACATATCGCCTGCCTAGGCAGGTAATGAAAGAAACGTGAATGTCTAGTTACTTAGCAACATAAAATACTGACTGAATATACCGGGAGTTGTTCTTATCAGTAAACATAGGGATATATCATTACCATAGTTACAGTTAAAAAGATTGACAGCAATACATTAGAGCGTTTATTTTAAAAGTAAACATAGGAAAAATAATATTTTCAGCAATGCATTGAAGTGTAATAGTCTATAGTCTAAAAGAAACATTTTAAGTTTAAACAAATTAAATGAATTTGAATTACTTTAAATTACATTAACTAAACGTTAGGTATAAATTTAGAACCTCAAAACAATCCAAAAGTTCTTTTGTGTAGAGGTTTGTTCGCAAATTCTTCGTTTAAGAGCTCGTACATACAAATAATGAGAATTTTGGGTTGAACCAGTTCAAAAATCGAAAATTATTAAAATGTGGTTCTATATCATTCAGACCACGAGAAATCGAATGGCGCAAAGCGCATTTTCATATTTTTTTTAGTTTTTAAGTTACAGCGATTTTTGACCTTTTTTTAATCTCAACTTTGAAAGCCCATAACTCAAAAACTAAAAGAGATATCGAAATGCGGTTTGAACGAGTGTATTTCTCATGTGCTACTTAACTTATACCGAAATTTTATCATTTTTGAAAATTTTTCAACTTTTCTTCAAAATATTCTTTCCTCAATATTTCCAAAAATTGAAGAGATAATACAAATTTCAAAACACCAGTGAATTCCTCGCGTGAAAATATATAGGTATGTAAATTTTTACTGCAAAATTCGCACGGATAAATTTTTTATTACAAAAAAACGAAAAATGGCAAAAAATCGTAAAAACGCCAAGGGGTACCCCTTAAGAAATTTTAAAAAAACAGCCATTTTCGATTTTTTGTAATAAAAAATGTATCCGTTCGAATTTTGTTCTAAAAATTTGCATACCTATGTATTTTCACGCGAGGAATTCACTGGTGTTTTCAGATTTCCATTATCTTTTCAACTTTTTGAAATATCGACAAAAGAAAATTTCGAAAAAAATTGAAAAATTGAAAAATTTTCATAATACCGGTACAAGTTAAGTAGCGCACGAGAAATACCCTCGTTCAAACCGCATTTCAATATCTCTCTTAGTTTTTGAGTTATGGCGTCTCAAAGTTGAGCTTTAAAAAAAGTCAAAAATCGCTGTAACTCCAAAACTAAAAGAGATATTGAAACGCGGTTTGAACGAGTGCATTTCTCGTGCTCTGAACTATATAGAACCATATTATAAAAAAATTGACTTTTTGAACTGGTTCAACCAGGAATTCACATCTGCATGTTTATATGTCAAAATGTTGGTCATTCATGAACATGGCAGCTCTGCAATAGCAGATCTTAATAAACTATACATTTTAAGCCATTAAGTACAGTAACCAGTTGTCAAATCACAACTACCAAAAAAGAAACTTTTATTTAGTTTAAATAGGAATTTTAATTCAATAACTGTAATATCGTTTTTTTCTTTTACAGCTCGCGTAATTTTATTCGTAATGTTTAACTTCTACAAACCTACATAAACATTAACTCTACACTCAACAACATGTTGGACGACTGCCACAGCATTGCTGCGTCCACCGATGAGATTCTATGGTCCGATGATGACACCATCGTAGCTGACATGGAGAACGTTTGGCACGAAGGTAAGTCCATTGACATTTTGTCTTCTTTGTCCTCTCATTATTGCATCTTCCGCCTTAATGCCTTACAAGTCTTACACCACAATAAGATGGACAATGTCACAAGAAACAAATACAAATCAAGTGTATCATACAGGGTGTTTCTATATACTTATCACATCACAAAATAGCAGTATGATTAATTACCATTTTTGATATGATTTTTATGTATCGTGCTAGTTAATACTGTACACATTATCCGGAAATGGAAAAACTGTCCCTTAATGTTCAATTGTACAAGTAGCACACATTAAAACCCTAACCCTCTAACATTTTTGGAGACGAAATATATCACTTACCGAGACCCATTAATGAATATATTTTTTATTTTTCTAAAATTAAATCACCTTCAATCGAATATAAACCATTCAATCGTCTTGCTGTGCTCGCTCGTCCACAAATTACTGCTCGTTCAATAAAGTCTTACATTATGTACTTGTTACATAAACAGCTATTACTTAATGGCAAAATTTTCTTCTAGAATACTGTACACATTATCCAGAAATAGAAAAATTGTCTGTTAATGTTCAATTGTTCAAGTAGGATATGTGATATCTTTTTACTTTTCTAACAGTGAACGCTAATCGCTATCAAGTTTTATTTATTTTTAATTTTTTTATTTATATTTAACTTGTAACTGTTCCACCAGGTTTTAATTAAACTGATTACGTATAATGCAAAAAGTTAAACAACTTAATACAAAACCTATTTTATTTAATTATCGTGTACATTTTTTATGACTTTGTTTTAAACTAGATCATGCTTCTCTATTATATTTTACATGAAATGATTTTTATTTGCCTGTAAAAATTGTTAGCATGGAACCACGCGAATTGCCATTAAATTCATTTGAATGAAATTTATAATAGATGGGAAAAAAGATTCTATTATAGAAAATTACAGTGCAGAACTAAACAAACTCTATTTTACATATTAAATATTCATTTTAAACACATAATAGGTTAAACTTCCGTTGTTAAAAACTTAATTAAAAGAAAATAATATATCCTGTTACAACAATTAATACATTTATATTTATCCTGTTTTTACAATAATTTCTATACTACTGAACCCATTCTTGTATTTGACATACATATATAGATATAATATCACGCTATCTCCTATCAAATAGGGGTATCACGAACCCTTAAACATTCATTATATTTATCCTGTTATTTATTTATGTTGCGCTGTACAACAGGAACTTAATCCCAAAGTACAGTACAGGGTCCGCACTCACCGAGCCGTAGTGTAGTAGCTTGAGTGAGATTCGAACTCGGAATCTCCGGATTCGAATTCCGTATCGCTATCCACACCACCGTACTGACAAACAATTAATACGATTGAGCCGAAATCTTCTGATTTAGCGATACAGTTTTATTTTGTTATTGAATTGTTTTGCTATAAGAAAAAAAAATAGGTGTTTGAAAATAATAATTATTTAGGATATTTGATATATCTGAGACAAATAAAATAATATTGTGTCAAACTGACAAAGATTAATAATTGACAACATATAAGCACATTTACTTGTTGACAGAAAGAAAGAAATTTGTAAATGTTTTACACACCACGCTTCATCTACATTCATAATTCTTTTCATACTAAGTTGTCTATGCATTATTTCACCTCCAATTTATAAATCTGTTTTATCAATCTTTCATTCATAATACTGTACCTACGACAGTGCGAAAGTACTCACTTTCCGCACTTGTTTGCGTGCGAAAAAAAATTATTTTCTACACTCAAAAGTCAACAAATATGGTAGGTGGCTCAGTGGTGTCGAGCTGGCATGTGGGTTTAAAAAACCGAGTTTTATATTACATTAAAACTAACCCTGTGGCTCCCCCTCTAGTAACATCTTTGGGAGTCGTGATTTGACGGCTTGTAACCACACTTCATGCTTTTATATTTATATATATATATATATAACTTACAAAGATCTGCTAGGGCACAGATCCACACCCAATAATGGGTAAAAAGCGTCTATAACAAATGACAGTGAGACCATGAATTTATAACAAACTTTGATATTAGCTTGGCTAGTAAGAAAAATCTAAAAATTTAAATTTTTCTTTTAGTGTAAAGGCTAAATTGTCTTAGGAAAATAATATGTAAAATGAAAAGCTACTGGAAAACTTATGTAAATGGAAACCTCGCTTTTTTCAATAATACAATTTCCCAATGCGGATTCGCTCATAATTAACAAAATAATACTAATAATATTTTAAAGTTAAATTTATGACAGAAAAATTCGGATGACGCCTGGATTCGAACCAGGAACCGTCTGCTTGCCGGGCAGAGATGCTACCCGCTACACCACGTCACCTGTGTCCGACGTATGGCATCAACCGAATTCTTCTGTCATAGTGTCTAACGTAGCATCGATCCCAAAGACTCCTATATCTATGATAGGCATTGACAACGGGTTTCGTCTACAGCGACACAGTTCTGATTTATAGGGAATCATTCCACGAACTGATTTTTGAACATATGACTTCGACTGAACGTACAGTAATTAAGATAATTTTAAAGTTAAATTTATGACAAATTATCTTCATTACTGTACGTTCAGTCGAAGTCATATGTTAAATAATACTAATAATATTATTTCATAATTTGATTAAACTTTTGCTTCATTCATATTCGAAACTTCTTTCATACAAGCTTGTTTATTTCTCCAATTAATAATTTTCGTCCTTCGTCCATTTATTCCTCGACTATCCACACAATTTCTCACCTTCAACTTCACTATATCACCTTTACCAATCTTTTATTCGCCATGAAAATTAGTTGTAGGATATGAAATTCTTTCTTGCCACGAATATATTATATATAAAGTATAATAATACTAGAAATCGGTTAAAATACCTCCAAAATGTGCTTGCAAGCTCTGCAATAATTCCGAATTCGCGTTTGCAACAGATGTCGCTCGAGGCAGCCCAACCTGCGTCATTGCAAATAACAGTGTTTAACCAAATTAATATGACACCAGAACCGGTGGCCAGGCACAATGATTACAATCGATCATTGCAAAGACGGAGAAAATCATCAGACAACCAACACTCTCGAACGCTATGCGGCAATAAAATTCTTCTTCTTATTATTATAATTATTATTAAACGTCTTTCACTTCAACCTCATAAATAAGTAATTGGTTTGGCGCTTGACAATGTTATTCCAATACGAGTACAATACCATGCACGGAGACAAATACTTTTACATTTTTATATCACAAGTAACAATACAAGATCTCCTGATTTTATTGATAAATTTTTAGTTTACACAAATTGTTTTGCTTAGCAACAAGCTCGACAGCAAACTTCATGGAAAATTTCGACAGTTTTTGCTTATTTTGTCAGTTTATACAAATTAGTTTGCTACAAGCCTAAAAGTGAATAAAAATATAAATTTAGAGAAAATTCAATTCCCACAGACGACAAACTATTTTACCACATTAAAACTACCCCTTAACAGAATTTTATATACCGCTATAGAAATGCTTGTAAATTCAATTTTATTTTATTTTTTTCCATGATTTCCAATTCGTGGAATACTAGATTCTAGAATTATAGATATAAACTAGAGAATGTACAGGAAAATTTCAAAATATTTTACTTTGTTCCATTTATTTTCAATTTTGGGGTAAATATTATCTGAAATGTGAATGAAGCCTGATTCTTGATAAATCTGATGGTATATAACATGATATTACGATAATTTAATAATTAAATTCATCAACCATTTGCTCAGTTGTATCAAGTCAGTCTGTGTATTTGAGAACCAGAGTTCGATTCCCACAGCCGACAAACAATTTTCACCACGTTAAAACTACCCTTGTGACTGATTTTTTGTCACATTAAAACTATTACTGTTAACATCTTTGAGGGCCGTGATTTGGCAGCTGGTAACCGCATTTTATATGAAGAAATATATCACTTACCGAGATCAGCTACTACAGAGTGCCACACCCATTTATGAATATATTTTTTATTTTTCTAAAATTAAATAAACTTCAATCGAATATAAAGCTTTGTAAGCAATTCCTACAATCAATCGCCTTGCTGTGCTTGCTCGCTCACAAATTACTACTCGTTCAATAAAGTCTTAAATTATGTACTTGTTACATAATTAGCTATTACTTAATGACAAGATTTTCTTCTAAAAATATGATTCAAATGTTTTTCATTATAAATAAAATAAATATATCATCAAGCTTTTTACCTATTACTGAGTGTGCCATTCTGCCGAAGCAGATCTCGGTAAGTGATATATTTCTACGCGTGAAGTGCGGTTACTAGCCGTCATATCACGGCCCCCAAAGATGTTAGTGGTGAGGGAGCCACAGGGGTAGATTTAATTTGGTTTGTCGGCTGTAGGGATCGAACCAGGGTTCTCAAGATCCACAGGCCGACTCGATACCACTGAGCCACCTACTCCATGTTTTTCATTATGATTGAAAACAAATTAAGGGAAATTATCTAAAATAATATTTGATTTCAGTCAAATTATTGTTTTTTTTTTTAATTTTGTTAACGTTTCGGCTGACACTTCAGCCTTTTTCAGGAAGTAAAAAATAAAAAAGAAAGAATAATTTGACTGAAATCCGAAAAAACCTGTTTTCATATTGACTTAATATAACAGTCAAACAAAAAACGTATATCCTTTGATTGTCATAGCGAAATTTCTTAAGGACGCCACTGGTGAAAACTTCATACTTCAATGCAATATTTTAAAGTTTTCACTAATAATTGTGGCCTGGAATAATAAAGTTAAGAAAGGATTTTAAATATGTAATTGACTCACGGCGGTACGTTTTTGAGAAACTCGATATTACTCTTATCCAATTAAATTCTGATTTTATTTAATTGGGATACATGATACCTCTCATTTTAAATGTATTACGACATATTGTTTTATTACAACATAACTCTCTTCTTTTAAGTGTTTCATGTGAATATAAATAATTGAATAGTGAGAGGGAAATACTACTCGTATAGTCATAATTTATTTATTTAAAAAAAAATCATCCTAGTTGGAAAGCTGCAATTTATAAAACAATAAATAAATACTGGGTGTGGCACTCTGCCGTAACACATTTCAGTAAGTAGCATATTTTTTCACTGAAGTGCGGTTACCAGCCGTAAAATCAAGCCCCCTAAATATGTTATTGAAGGTAAGCCACAGACGTAATTTTAATGTGGTGAAAATTGTTTGTCGGCTGTGGGAATCGAATTCGGGTTCTTAAATTTTAATGAATTCAGGCGCAGTTATATTCTTCGTTATAAGTTAAAGTCAACGAGGTTTGAACAGGTACTCTTGCTAGTAATGCAGCAGTGCTATCTTTGTGCTACAACTGCACGTAATTACCAAAATAAAGTATTTTCAAATTATCTTGGTTATTTAGTAAAGTATATTTTCCTGTTCTAATAATTATTTATGTATCAAGGACATTATCATCTATTAACGTCCATGGTGCATTTTTATAATAACCTACTTTTTATATATTAAATAAAATAACAAAACTTTTAAAAACAATAGAAAAATCAAGTGAATGCTAGTGAATAATAGATTTATTAAGTTTAATAAATCTCTGCTTAGGCAGAGTGCCACACCCAGTAATAGGTAAAAGGCGTGATGATATATTTATTTATTTATTTAATAAACAAAAAGTTTTATTTTTTCCCCTCTATTTGCCTTAAAAATTTATTAATTTTTTTTAACACCCTGTATATATATATATACATACAGGCTGGTGAATCAAAGGACGTACCATAGCGTTTCCAATACTATTTTTGAAGTTATCAATTATTGGCTTCCCTAATTATTTTACATCATCAAAGTTAATTAATTTATTCCCTTTATATATATTTTGTAATAAAGGAGTGTTTTTCAAATTAATGAATTTATTTAATTAAAAAAATAATATTACAATAATTTAACATGAGCTAAGCAATGACAGGCAAAATTCAGACAAAAATTTCCCCAAAATCAGTTAAGAGAAATTGGCTAAATATCAATCAAAATCATAAAGACGATTTTAATTTCCTGTAATCATAAGTTGGACTTCTTGATGAAGTAAAAATGATACTCAATTTACTGGTCATGTTATTATCGGCTCTTAAAACAGTCCTATATTTAGTGATTTACAGAACCGCTCTTTTTATGTTGGCAACAATGGTTAATTCGTACTGTACCCTACAATTTAACCGCTTAACCTCATATCTGACTGTTTTTTATTTCATTCAAGAATTTAACCGAATTGAATTTAATATCTCTGCACAATAATTATACTAATTTACCATTTAAAGAGTCACGCATTTAATAACCAAAATCAAGAAGGCGAGTAAGATTTATAGTCACGAAAATAACAGGAAGATACGACTTTATTATTGTGTGAGAAGGCGTGGTACCAACTGCAAGCCTGCAAGGTCAAAAGGTCACTAAATACTTCAACAATCCAAAAAGAAAGCGACGAACAATTTCGGAAATACAATTCTCAAATTCGCGATAGCATATGTAGATTGAAAGATAGAGTCAAGTTGTTCATGTTCTCTTCTGAATCCTGCTCTTTGATTGGTCTATTTGTTGCTGTTTGTGTCTGCAGGCTGTGAACGTGAATTCAATTGTTTTGTGAAGTCAAGACTGGCTTGATGATATATTTATTGTTTGTGCAGAATTTATAGAGAGAAACTGGATGAAAGTAAAGCTTTTTAATCGAACAGGAAATGGTGGGGTTTCATTTTAAGACGATTATTAAAATTGTAATTATATAGAACTGCGTGTATCAATGCATATATCATTATTATAACAAAGCGTTTAAGGAAGCTTGAATTTCAAAGCTCGACTTTGACAAATATATGAAAGGATAGCGTTCAGTCATTAAAATAAAATTCCAGCTTATAAAATATATGTTATTTTTAGAACAATCTTTAAGCCTAGACAAAATAGACTAATTTTGAGGGTCCCTCACTTTCAGGGCCCATATATTGTAAACTTATATGTGGTAGATGGCTCAGTAGTTTCGAATCGGCCTGTGGATCTTGAGAACTCTTGCCGACAAACAATTTTCACCAATTTAAATCTACCCCTGTGGCTCCCACTCTACTAACATCTATGGGGGCCGTAATTTGACGGCTGGTAACCGCTCTTCACGCGAAAAAAATATATCACTTACCGTGTTATGCTTAGGCAGAGTGCCACACCCAGTAATGAGTAAAAGGCGTGATGATATATTTATTTATTTATATATTGTAAACTTATTAAACATTAATTAATAATATTCTTTTATTTTATGCATTAGGCATTGCATATTTTTGTCGTCTGTGGGAATCGAACCCGGATTCACAAATCCACAGACCGACAAACAATTTTCATTACATTAAAACTACCCTTGTGGGTCCCCCCTCCACTAAATTCCTTCGGGGCTGGTAACCACAGTTCACGCGAAGAAATATATCTCTTACCGAGAATTACAACGGCGAGAGCCAGGCCCAGTAATGGGTAAAAGGCGTGATGATATATTTATTTATTTTATTTATCTAACTAATATCAAATCATAGGATTGTTTTCCATTTGTGGCATAACTTTTCTGCCCTAGGGAAGACAAACAGTTTCTTCTATCAACTAAGGGAGGAAAATTTTACTTTCTCACAAGATAGTGAAAAACAATAAGCTTTTCGAACGATAACAAAAAGAGAACAATTGCAGATCGTTTCTGTTTGTTGCCCGTTGCTACTGACAATCAAAAATGATTCCATCAACATCATCAACTCATCAAGACAACTTCCAACAAAATATAACAAAAGCTAGTCGCACTCGTATATAAAATTAGCACAGTAATGTCACAAAAGTGGAAAATAAATCTTGTTCAGAAACACAGAACGATGCTGTCTAGCCGTTTCGCATCACGCACATGCACACGTGCTCACGTGACCACGTGACACGGCTCGTGAGCGTGAACATGACCAGCGTCAGCGTGATTCATTCAGCGACAGTCTTGTTATTACCATCACAATTACTGTGCACTGTACTATGAAGGCTGGTGTTTTTCAGTTTTGTATGTTGTTGTTCCTGTGTGAATCTGGTGTAGATTTCACTTTTCTCTTGTTTGTTTTGTTGCTAGGTATAATAGTTATATTTATATTGCAATTTATAGTTCTGCAACAATATCTATTTAAATATAATTTCAGAGATGAAATTGTTTGTTCGTTAGTGACTAGTTTAACTTTCTTTTTATTTTTAAATGGTGGTATAGTTATCAACACGCTATTTCTTCATTAGCTAAGCTAGCTATTGTTGAAAAAGAATTATGAATGGATTGCGATCCCCACAGGCGACAAACAATTTTCATCAAACCCTACCCCCGTGGCTCCCTCTCTATTAACATCTTTGGGAGCCATGATTTGAAAACTTCATGCGAAAATGTATATCACTTGCCGAGATCTGCTACGGCAGAGTGGCACACCCAGTAATGGGTAAAAGGCATGAAGATATATTTATTTTATTTATTATAAGTTAAATCTCTTCAGTCTGGCAATTTTACCGATAAATTATTGACTTTCAATACAGGGTGTTTCAAAATTATTACAAAAAAATAATAAAGGATATATATTATTTAATGTACATTACCTAAGAAATAAAAATAATTTACCAATAGGTTCTGTTCTGTTCTGTTCTGTTCGAGATACATGTCGGGCCCTAAAACTAATCCTGGTTTATTTACATTCTGCTAAATATTGAATAATAATGATTCAATATCCGAAAAGAATCGCCAGTTCGGAACATGCACCCTAGACATAAAGACAATACACTACACTGCTTAGGCAGAGTGCCACACTCAGTAATGGGTAAAAGGCGTGATGATATATTTATTTTATTTTATTTTTACTACACTCCGCCCAGTTTCTGGCAAGAGCTGGACTGACCTGCTTATACCTTAAATAAAAGACATAGTGCAATGCAAATCAGCCGACGCCACGATACACAATAGTTATTTGTGTATTAAGAGCGTAAAGTGGTTCTTTGTTACTCGAGCGAGAGTTGTAATAGTGCAAGAGGAGCAAAGACACTTTACGCTCGTGATACACAAAAATATACGATTATACGATTGCATCTTAAAATTATTTAAAAACATATACGTACTGAAAATAAATTCATTCTGTCAACTGTCAATATGACAAGCTTCTGTTTTGTTTGTATCTCTGGTAACTATTGAAATAAGCGCGTATTTAATATCTTTTTCGCGCGTTGCCATTGGAGACGCGCAAAAAAAGATATTTTCGATTGCTCCACAGAAAATGTCAACTTTACGATGACAAATAAGAGCGTAATTATCAACTTTTCATAGCAATCGTAGAAAAAAAACGTTAAACCTCCAGACGACTCCCCAATTTCAAAGTAAAATCAGTGTTGGGTGACTTTTTCAACCACACTTTGTTGCTTCTTTCCAAAATGCAGTTCAAGTTTAGGGCTAGCTTACTAGTAGTTGAATTGCTTTCCCAATTGCTGTTCTGTTGTATTTCTAATTATCAAATAGACATGTTGTCATGTACAGGGGCGGATCCAGACTTCGAATTAGGGGAGGGTCATGGAGTGAATTTTGTCCCGGGGGGGGGGGGGAGAGGTAGGTATTGCCCATCTTCTAAATATAAAAAACATTTGTATTTGCTCATATTATATTCTTGCTTTAAATAATTTTTACAATCACATTAAAACACATTAAATCGTCTTTGGAATCGCATTAAATCACAATAAATCATTTTTTCACCTCAAGAACGCCAACACTTTTTAAATCATAAAGTTTTAATATCTAAACGGTTCTTCGATACAAAATACAAAAATTATTGAATTAGAAGTTGATTTTCTAAGTGCAAATGTCGGTAGTCACATACTTGACTAGGTCTTAAATAGAATACCTCTCCCATCTTGCGGGTCGAAATAATATCCCCACAAAATATTGGTTTTTGGCAATTTATTAGAACAATAAATCAAACAATAGTTCTTAATTATCTTAGAATTTTAAGTTCTTAGATAATATTTTCTATTTAATTTGTTTAATAAATTGAGTTATCGTAAATAATTACATCATTATTAAGTATTAGGGCCAACATTTAAAAATAGTCCATGCTTAGGGGAGGGGGATCATGACCCTCATAACCCCTCCCCTGGATCCGCCCCTGGTCATGTACCAACAGTTAGATAAACTATGTATGGATTAGTTAGTCATGTGAACATCTGCATTTACGTCATTTCCTCTTTTAATAAAGAAAACTGTAAATTCAGTGCTTATTTTAATAAATATCCCGAGTGCAAAGTCTCCCAGCAATGAATAATTTTAATCAGGAGCCCGGTAATCTCCCCGGATCGCTTGGCTTTTTCTACCGGAGTCACACTCGTATTACGTGGACAGTTATGGCATGTAAAGCAATATTTATGCCCTCGACAATGCATATTAATTCTCCGCGTTCTGCGCAGAATCAACTAGAGTGTTTGAATGCCGTTATAATCGCCATGATTATTGCAAATCACAGTCGTTGCGATTTGTAAAAGCATTACGGTTTTACTGTGCATGTGTCGGATTGCGTTAAGTTTCCGCAATTATATGTGTGTTAGACGTTCCACTCATGTTTGAAGTGTGCTTGATACCAATATAGCTACATGGGAACGAGATGCTTTATGACCAACTAGATGCTTGATTTATTTCTAAATATCAATATTGATATATCCGATTGTAAATCACTTTGAGTTATAAAGATACAATGTATGCTATATATCTTCACGCCTTTTACCCATTACAGGGTGTGGTACTCTGCCGTAACAGATCTCGGTAAGTGATATATTAATTCGCGTGC
Organism: Pterostichus niger; assembly: GCA_947425015.1. Taxonomy (NCBI): domain Eukaryota; kingdom Metazoa; phylum Arthropoda; class Insecta; order Coleoptera; family Carabidae; genus Pterostichus; species Pterostichus niger. Next base: position 1,905,187 of record OX380341.1, on the reverse strand, counting down.
AGTGCTGTCAAGTACAGCCCCCAAAGATGTTAGTGAAGAGGATGGCATAAGAATCGAAGCCGGATTGAGAGAGTTGAATTAACAATCAAAAAATACGGTGGTGTGGATAGCAATATGGAATTCGAATCCGGAGATCCCAAGTTCGAATCTCACTCAAGCTAAAAATTATATGAACTACCACACTGCGGTTCGGTGAGTGCGGACCCTGTACTGTAATTGGGATGAGGTTTCTGTTGTACAGCGTAACATAAATAAATAAATAAATATATCATCACGCCTTTTACCCATTACAGGGTGTGTTACTCTGCTGTAAACAGATCTCGGTAAGTGATATATTTCTTCGCGTGCAGTGCGGTTACCAGCCGTCAAGTACAGCCCCCAAAGATATTAGTGGAGAGGATGGCATATGAATCGAAGCCGGATTGAGAAAGTTGAATTAACAATCAAAAAATACTGTGGTGTGGATAACAATATGGAATTCGAATCCGGAGATCCCAAGTTCGAATCTCACTCAAGCTAAAAATTATATGAACTACCATACTGTGGCTTGGTGAGTGCGGACCCTGTACTGTAATTGGGATTAAATTCCTGTAGTACAGCGTAACATAAATAAATAAATAAATGTATCATCACGCCTTTTACCCATTACAGGGTGTGGTACTCTACCGTAACAGATCTCGGTAAGTGATATATTTCTTCGCGTGAAGTACGGTTATCAGCCGTCAAATTACGGCCCCCAAAGATGTTAGAGAAGAGGATTGAAGCCGGATTGAGAGAGTTGAATTAACAATGAAACAATACTGTGGTGTGGATAACAATATGGAATTCGAATCCGGAGATCCCAAGTTCGAATCTCACTCAAGCTAAAAATTATATGAACTACCACACTGTGGCTTGGTGAGTGCGGACCCTGTACTGTAATTGGGATTAAATTCCTGTTGTACAGCGTAACATAAATAAAATAAAATAAAAAATACATAAATAATAAATAAATATAACATCACGCGTTTTACCCATTACTGGGTGTGGCACTCTGCTTAAACAGATCTCGGTAAGTGATATATTTTTTCGCGTGAAGTAAGGTTACCAGTTGTCAAATCACGGCCCCCAAAGATATTAGTGGAGGGGTAGATTTAAATTGGTGAAAATTGTTTGTCGACTGTGGGAATCGAACCATGGTTCTCAAGATCCACAGGCCGACTCGATACCACTGAACCACCTACCCCATATAACAAAATTAGAATTAATTAATTAGTAGAATTAGAGACGTGTGTATTTTTTTATATAAAAAATACACACTTCTCTAATTCTACAGCTACATTGGCTTGGTGTTATGTGTAAGCTAGCAGATCTAGTAGCGTGATTAATAGCAAATGTAGCGTATACAGAAATAATTATTGACACACTTTTAACATGCAAGTAAGGCACACCATTATTTTTATTAATAAATTGACGCCTAGACTATGATCTTTATCTATAATTATATTTGATAAATGATTAAAACTTTCTGCTTGATAATATTAATGAACGAAAATAGATACAAATATTTATTAAACCCAATTATATTAACAAATAAATAACAATAAAAAGAAACACGCCTCCTGCGACTGAGAAATCCACAAAAGATTTTGCGAAATAATTTTCACAATATTAATTAAATTAATTAGTTGTTCATTCATTTTGAAAACTAATAAATATGATTATGGTTGATTTTTAAATTATAACCATTATTAAATGAGGTGTTAATGAAACCGCCACACCCATTGACAGAAGACATACGCGCAAAAAATACTAAATATATGCTGCATGTTAATCTTTAATTAGTTTAATTAAATAGATTCGAGTTAATTTACGACATACAAATGCTGAAATGCAGTCGCATTGACCTAACATTGAAATGGAAAGAATGTCTGTTCTGTGCGTTCATTTCTAATTATGTAACGCTGTGAACATAAATTTGTTAACGCGATAAATACTAATTTTATATTTCTCTACACTTTAAAATAATAAAAACAATGTAAGTGCTACAAAAATATACACTTTTAAACAATTGTTTATGTTTCTATACCTCTGCACAAAACTTTAATGACATATAATTTGATATACTGATTATTGAACAAAAAGAATTTTTTTGACATTCGCAATGAAGCTAACTTCACCCCGTGCTTAATATCTCAAGCCGTGACTAAAACGTTTGAAGCCAGTTTGTCAACATGTGATTGGGATGTTGTTTAGCGTCATGGAAACCAGTACGTTAAATGATATTTTATTTTAAAAAAAAATATAACATTTGATCTTATGTGCAGTATTTTATTTATGTTTATAATTATTTTTCAACTTCATAATTCCAATTAGTGTATTGTACGAAGTTATTGAGTTGAATCCTGTAACTCTAGCTTGTTAGAAGAGAGCGTTAACAATGTGGCCTCTTTCTTGTTTATTAGTATTGCAAATTTATTTATAAAAAGTGTTTCTATACCTCTGCACAAAACTTTAATGACATATATAATTTGATATACTGATTATAGATAAAAAATATATATTTTTTTGAAATTTGAGACAAATGTATAGCAACAATGAATTAGTGGATATGCTGTTAGTGTATGGAGAAGCGGCGAAAAATTCCGAATTAAATCAGTGACACTAAAAATGTTCGCTAGGAATGAAATACCCTAATTATTGCGAATTTCAAAAAAATATATATATTTTTGTTCTATAATCAGTATATCAAATTATATATGTCATTAAAGTTTTGTGCAGAGGTATAGAAACACTTTTTATAAATAAATTTGCAATACTAATAAACAAGAAAGAGCTCACATTGTTAACGCTCTCTTCTAACAAGCTAGAGTTACAGGATTCAACTCAATAACTTCGTACAATAATCTACACTAATTGGAATTATGAAGTTGAAAAATAAATATATAAATAAATAAAATACTGTACATAAGATCAAATATTATAATTTTTTTTTAAATAAAATGTCATTTAACGTGCTGGTTTCCATGGCGCTAAACAACATCCTAATCACATGTTGACAAGCCGTGGCTTTGGACGTTTTAGTCACGGCTTGAGATATTAAGCACGGAGTGAAGTTAGCTTCATGCATCTCTCATTGTAACTTAACCTTACTTTTTAAATAATTCATAAAACTTTACATTTTGTTGTTGTCATAATTTGCAATCGTAGAAAAAGTATAGTATGTGATTCGTTTTATAAACTCTTTAGATACTCGTTTTTTATACACTCGTAACTAAAGAGACGTTTATAAAATTTGTTACATAATATACATCTAGTCGGCCTGTTGATCTTGAGAACCCTGATTGGATCCCCACAGCCGACAAACAATTTTCACCAATTTAAATCTACGCCTGTGGCTCCCCTTCCACTAATATCTTTGAGGGTCGTGATTTGACGGCCGGTAACCGCACTTCACGCGAAAAAATATATCACTTACCGAGATCTGCGTAAGCAGAGTTCCACACCCAGTATTGGGTACAGGCGTGATCAGGGTTCGTAAATATCATGATATTTATAATAAATATCAAAATATCTGATGTATAGGATATATATCAGATAAATATCACTTTCCCAAAAATCCTTAATCGTAGGATTATTAAAACGAAAATTTACATACATATGTATTTTGACCCACTGAATCCAGTGGTGCAATCTTCAAATGCATATGACTTCTGGTTTTCGAGAAAATGTTAAAAAACCGCTTTTTGCGATTTTTTTGGCGGAAAATAGAAAAAAAATAAAAATCGCTGAAACTATGTTTATAAGTTAACTGAAGCACAATTAATGCCGTTGAGCGCGTTTTCATATCACATTTAGTTTTTGAGATATAGCCTCGGAAAAGTAGAAAAACTGAAAAATTCGTAAAATTTCATTTTTCCGGAGGCTATATCTCAAAAACTAAACAAGATATGGAAATGCGCTCAACGGCGTTGTATTCCCCGTGTCCGAATTGACTTGTAAGCAAATTTTCATACAATTTTATGCAATTTAATATTTTTAATTATTTCCTAAGGGGTACCCCTTTGGTTTTTTCAGATTTTAATTCAATTTTACCATAAATCCTTAATCGTAGGATTATTAAAACGAAAATTTACATACATATGTATTTTGACCCACTGAATCCAGTGGTGCAATCTTCAAATGCATGTGACTTCTGGTTTTCGAGAAAATGTTAAAAAACCGCTTTTTGCGATTTTTTTGGCGGAAAATTGAAAAAAAAATAAAAATCGCTGAAACTATGTTTATAAGTTAACTGAAGCACGAGAAAATTAATGCCGTTGAGCGCGTTTTCATATCACATTTAGTTTTTGAGATATAGCCTCGGAAAAGTAGAAAAACTGAAAAATTCGAAAAATTTCATTTTTCCGGAGGCTATATCTCAAAAACTAAACAAGATATGGAAATGCGCTCAACGGCGTTGAATTCCCCGTGTCCGAATTGACTTGTAAGCAAATTTTCATACAATTTTATGCAATTTAATATTTTTAATTATTTCCTAAATACGAAAAATTTCACTTTTCCGGTGGCTATATCACAAAAACTATTTGATATTTTTATATAATGGATATATATCATTGCAAAAATATGACGATATATATCAAAATAAATATCATGATATATATCGATCGATATATATCTTCGAACCCTGGGCGTGATGATATATTTATTTATTTATATTGTTTGAAGTAATTCTATTTGATAGTAATTCTAATGACTTATCCCAGATGTGGTCTGACATACTGAATAAATCTGCAAAACCTTCAGTTGATATATTGTTGGTAAATGTAAGTAACTGTATGTAATACTTAATGAAGCTAGAAATAAACGTTAAAATTATCTATAAATTATAGTTAATTAGTTAGAAAATTGAGCACTATAAAATAACTAGAAATATTATCCTACAAAAATGTCTTAAATATATCGTTTAAGTAATCTTATGCGAATTGAAGCAAATGAAATAATTAAACCGTATAAACGGTAATTCAGAAATAAATCTGCAATATTTTCACGTAAGAGATTATCTTTCTCGTAATAAATCTTCAATATTTAAGAAATACATTTTAAATTTCTTCGCAAAAAAATGAGATACTATCAGAATGAAAATAACTGTTATTAACAACAATAAAATGTGTAATGAGAGGCATGGGCGTGCATGTGGGCGGGTATTAAAGCTCAACTTCCCGATCCCGATGAAATTTGATAATTTTCACGTCATAACAATGTGATCTTACCGAAAAAATCGTGACTGAAACTTTAATCTTCTTTACCAAAATGGTTGCCGGGAATTTAAATTAGTCAGGTATCATTTATGTTTATCAAATTTTGTTTTTCTTGTGCCCACATATATTTTAAAGTTTTTTCTATTGTATAATCCATAAAATATAAACCTTTGCCATAGGCCCCATTAACACAATTCATTACTACTGAAATTAATTTTATAAGTTGGTAACAATTTATTTTTTTATGAAACTGAAGCAATTGACCGTCAGTACGGTGGTGTGGATAGCAATATGGAATTCGAATCTCACTCAAGCTAAAAATTATATGAACTACCACACTGCGGCTTGGTGAGTGCGGATCCTGTACTGTAATTGGGATTAAGTTCCTGTTGTACAGAGTAACATAAATAAATAAATAAATGTTAACATATTTATAGCGTTTAATTAATTCACTTTGAACTTGATTTAAACAGTAACTAAATAAATAATGTCAAAAATTTTTAGGAAAAGAATTATGAATGTGGATGAAGTTAAAGTAATAGGATGGAAATTACTTGCAGGATAAATTCCATGGAAACTGTGCCATTACTTTCCTGAAAATGTTTTAAAGAAAAGTTGTAGAAAATTAAATTATGCATCTAAATCAATTAACAACATTAATTATTTGCACTTGAAATGAAATATCCTTTTTGATCTGAAATCAGTATATTTTTCCCTGAAACCTTGTAATTTTTAATTTGTGGGTGACTTTTTTTCAATCATTTTTGAGACATAAATAAAAATTTTAAAATAATTTTACATTATTATTGATACATAAATATATTGTTTAAATAATTATTACAATATTTGGGGTAGGTGGTTCAGTGGTATGGATTTGAGAACCCGGGTTCGATTCCACACCCGACAATTTTCACCACATTAAAACTACCCCTGTGGCTCCCTCTCCACTAACATCTTTGAGGCCCGTGATTTGATGGTTGGTAACCGCACTTCATGCAAAGAAGTATATCACTTACAGAGATCTGCTACGAAAGAATGCCACGCCCATTAATGGATATATTTATTTATTTTATATAGATCAGAGTTCAGGTACAATATTTATACGTCGATGACTAATTTAAGGACGAGTTTAAAAATAACTGTTAATTGATTAATTATTGAATATATTTTTTGCATCTTCTATTATAAATTATAGTCACGTCTATAGTATCTATTAAGAAATATAATCACGCATATACGAGATACAGACATTTATAATTAATTTAAACTTGGAATCCTTAGTGCGTGTATGATTCAATCCCATCTTTGAATTGAATGGCAAAATGAAATTCGAAAGTAAAAAATGCAAAGCCCACCATCTAATAGTGAGGTACTAAGAATGACCCATAACCTGACATTTCGTACAACAAGTGAATGACGGTACCATTCATGTCAGACACGGCGACACGGGCAACGTAGATTGAATCGCGAACACGTGAATGTAAACAAGAACGAATCGCGGCGAGAGCGTCCAGGGCTTGCTGCGATCACGACGTGCAGCACAATGAAAGGTTTCAAGTTCTCATTGACCTTATTATAATGGACGGAGGCAGCAGATATTGGAAATCGTAACGCAGGTGCGCCGAACAGAGAGTCGCAGGCATTTAGCACGCCGTGGATGAGAACAAATGAGAGCGAGCGGATTTTGTTTAAGGATCTAGTTGGCTGATAGTGTTCTATTGTTTTATATCAGCGCGAGATATATGTATCTTGTCCAACAACTATTTCCTAATACAGATATTTCAAATGTTTTCATTTTCTCTTCTTTTTACTATTTTTGATATTGGAGGATAGCTACCTCAGCTGGATTATCGATTTTCACAGCCGACAAACAATTTTCATCACTTTAAAATTACCCCTGTGGCTCTTCCTCCACTAACATCTTTGGAGACCGTGATTTAACGGCTGGTAACCGTATTTTATGCCCATAAATATATCACTTACCGAAATCTGCTACAGCAGAGTGCCACAATTAGTAACCGAAAAATAATGGTTTCTGTTTTCGGTTACGGTTTCATAAAACTATGAATTTTGCGAAAAGAAAACATATCGGAAAAGTGTAAAAAAAAATTAGTTATTCAGTTATTGACTTGAGCCATCGTTGTTAATGTTAATCTCAATTTAATTAACTGAATATTTCATTCGTTTTGATGAAAAAATTCTAAATTAATTAAAATGAATACAATACAAAAAGTTGGATTTAAAAAAGTTTTCAAGCTTAAAAAAATTGTTTTATCTTCTCTTTGTTAAATATCCACTAATTTCAACTTGGAATTCAGGATACTTTTTAGTTTGTTAAGTTCGCAAAATTAAAGACTTTCTGGTCATTATTTTCCCCGTAAAATAAACGTAACAAAAGGTAAAATATATAAATAAATAAATAAATATATCATCACGCCTTTTACCCATACTGGATGTGGCACTCTGCCGAAACAGATTTCGGTAAGTGATATATTTCTTCGCGTGAAGTGCGGTTACCAGCCGTCAAATCACGGCCTCCAAATATTTGTTAGGTAAAACTAAATAATTAGATATCACAAAACATATCTAATATACTAATATCTTTGGAGGCCGTGATTTGACGGCTGGTAACCGCACTTCACGCGAAAAAATATATCACTTACCGAGATCTGCGTAGTGCCACACCCAGTGATGGGTAAAAGGCGTGATGATATATTTATTTATTTATTATTTTACAAAACATCTGAAAACAAGCAATCCAAACAGATTTAACAATTTGAATGTCACACAAGCTCTAATTACCTCATTACCATTATCAGTCCGCAGTAATTTGGCACAAAACTGTACCAACCCCAATTAAAACATCATTACTGCAGTCCAATCCTTCAATCTTTCCCTTCAATCATCCGTTACGGCACAAAAACCAACGATTTCCTGTGTTCCATCCCATCCGCCATCTTGTTGCATCGAACACCTAGGAAAATAAGAAGAATATACGAGCGACATCTCATTCCGTTCTTTCCCACTTCAACCTTTAAGAAAATATACACTACACAAAGAAAAAAACGTAACACTTTGCAAACCCCCAAAAAACGTTATTTTCAAGATTATGTAACTTGGTGGAAAATAAGTTGTTTTCAACGTATTCGGGATCAATTGAAAGGTTGAAATTTTTCCTTTACAATGACGTATATAATGACAGTGGCCATCAAGTCGTAAAAACAACCTTAAAATATTTGAGAATTAAATTTAAATAACCTTAAAATGACTAACAAAGAATTTAACCCCTAAGCCTTCATAAAAGAATCAAATCTCTATATGTATTTCGAGAACTAAGTTCTCATCTTCAGTAGAAAAGGGAAAAAAATTAGATTACACGACTTGTGAACCAAATCACTGGTCAAGATAGAATCCGATTTGCCCAAAAGGGGGCATACCTATTTATACTAAAACGTAGCAAAGAGCCGTGTCCAAGATATGTTTGAAAATTGAAGTTGTGATAAAATGAAATACATTTCATAGAATTGATTATCTTATTTATACATGATTATTATTATGGGGTAGGTGGCTCAGTGGTATCTAGTCGGCCTGTGGATCTTGAGAACCCTGGTTAGATCCCTACAGCCGACAAACAATTAAATCTACCTCTCCCCCTCCACTAATATCTTTGGGGGCCGTGATTTGACGACTGTTCATGCTCATAAATATATCACTTACCGAAATCTGCTTACGGCAGAGTGCCACACCCAGTAATGGATAAAAGGCGTGATGATATATTTATTTATATTTATACTAAATAAATAAATAAATATATGATCACGTCTTTTACCCATTACTGCGTGTGGCACTCTGCCTTAGCAGATCTCGGTAAGTGATATATTTATACATTCAATATGATTAGGTTAGGTTATATTAGTTATAACGTATCTTGTAAGAGGCGCTAGTTCCGTGTCCGCTATATAAATATGAAACTAGGAATTTGAATGACATATGAAACGGCCATAATAAGCGTAGTACATGCACAGACTAACAAATAAATATATATAGTTTGTAGTTTCGTATAATATGTCTGATATTGGAATCGGAACAAATGAGAATAGTTGAAATGGGAAACACAGTGAGAGAGAAACACGAAAAGACAAATAACTGTGTTCATATTGTGGAACGGGTTTATCTTCAGCCAGCGCCAGCTACGAGCCCGGGGTTATCTGTACCATCGTGCGTTTACAACAACTCAGTTCAACTGAACTCCATCATCTTCTGCAGCTCTCTGCACACTATCCAACTGGCTTATTGCCTCCACGATAACTTAATAATTCTTTCTGTATCCCTACAATCGATTTGAACACGTTACGTATTTATGACATAGCATTTACTGAGAAGACAGAAGACACACAATCGCAACGGAAGTACTGCGGTGTGGTTTTTGTTTTGAGGTGATGCGCAATACGACAATAAATTTCACAAAAACTTGTACAAGGCTTGTTCTCTCGCGGCTGTGTATTTATTACACTTTGAATAAGATTTATAGCATTGAATTATGCTCGTATGTATGTCAACTTTATTTGACAAGTGCGTGAAAACACTAATTTCCTACAATCACTAATATCTTTGGGGGCCGTGATTTGACGGCTGGTAACCGTACTTCACGCGAAGAAATATATCACTATCAGTAATGGGCAAAAGGCTTGATGATATATTTATTTATTTATTAATTATTTGTATTATTATTATTTTCGACTTATAGAGTAGTGGTGTCGATTCAACCTGTGGATTTAAGAATCCAGGTTCGATTCCCACAGTCGACAAACAAATTTTACTAAATTAAATCAACCCTTATGGCTTCCACTCCACTAACGTCTTTAGGGGCCATGATTTGACTGCTGGTAACCGCACTTCACGCGAACAAAAATATATCACTTACCGAGATTTGCTTAGGCAGAGTGCCACACCCAGTAATTGGTAAAAGGCGTGACGATATATTTATTTATTTATTAATTATTTGTATTTTTATTATTTTCGGTTTATAGAGTAGTGGTGTCAAGTCGGCCTGTGGATTTAAGAACCTAGGTTCGATTCACACAGTCGACAAACAAATTTTACTAAATTAAATCAACCCCTGTGGCTTCTACTCCACTAACGTCTTTGTGGGCCGTGATTTGACTGCTGGTAACCGCACTTCACGCGAAAAAATATATCACTTACCGAGATCTGCTTAGGCAGAGTGCCACACCCAGTAATGGGTAAAAGGCTTGATGATATATTTATTTATTTATTAATTATTTGTATTATTATTATGTTCGGTTTATAGAGAAGTGGTGTCGAGTTGGCCTGTGGATTTGAGAACCCAGGTTCGATTCCCACAGTCGACAAACAATTTTCACCAAATTAAATCTACCCCTGTGGCTCTCCCTCCACTAACATCTTTTGGGGCCGTGATTCGACGGCTGGTAACCGCACTTCACTCGAAAAAATATATCACTTACCGAGATTTCCTTAGGCAGAGTGCCACACCCAGTAATGGGTAAAAGGCGTGACGATATATTTATTTATTTATTAATTATTTGTATTTTTATTATTTTCGGTTTATAGAGTAGTGGTGTCAAGTCGGCCTGTGACTTTGAGAACCCAGGTTCGATTCCCACAGTCGACAAACAAATTTTACTAAATTAAATCAACCCTTGTGGCGCTCCCTTCACTAACATCTTTGGGGGCCGTAATTTGACTGCTGGTGACCGCACTTCACACGAAAAAAATATATCACTTACCGAGATCTGCTTAGACAGATTGCCACATCCAGTAATTGGTAAAAGGCGTGATGATATATTTATTTATTTTATTTATAGATAACAAATTATAATAATTTATGTTTTGAGCCTACAGGAATATTCCACGTAAGGGCATTATAAATCTAGTTCCACTAGTTTTTATTCGTATTTTAATAACTTACAATTGTAGCACAATGGTTACCTATCTCTTCACAAATGCAACCATGGCCAAATGGTTAAAACAGCATAAGTTAAAGGCCCTCTGTTCAATAATTAATACAAATAATTTTCATTTAATGTTCTAGACCCAATTATGTAAACCTAAGCGTAGTTTATGCTAACAACCAAATTTTTATTTTCCAATAAACCTACACTCTAATCTATAGCTCGTAACTATATCATTGCTTTATTTATTTGTTGTCTATACCTACAAATTACTCATTACTGTTTAATTATATGATACAACCAAGGTTTATTGCATTACAAGTAACGTGAACAGGTCGTAGTCGAACATTTTTATTATACAGGGTGTTTCACAATTTAGAGCAAAAAATTAAAGGATATATTCTGTACGACGTGCTGATCATGAAACAAAAATAATTTTTTTTAAATTCGAAAAATTAAGGGTTGTTAACCTAAAACATTTTTTGTAGTACTGTACTGGATTCGCTTTCCTATTAAACACAAACAATGAAGTAGGTATCAATTACGAAAGAATAATTACACAATTCAATTATTAGCAGTTATTTATAATAGAATTTTATTTAATTAATAACTTTAACATAATCATCCACCCAGTGGCAGTGGCAACGAAAAATTTTGGACTGCTACAGCAGAGTGCTATGTCTAATAATAGGTAAAAGGTGTGATGATATATTTATTTATTTATTTTATTATTTCACGTTGTCACAGATATATTCGTTTATTTATACCGGGTCTCCTCCTCCACTAATATCTTTGGGGGCCATGATTTAACGGCTGGTAACCGCACTTCACTCGAAAAAAATTTATATCACTTACCGAGATCTGCTTAAGCAGAGTGCCACACCCAGTAATAGGTAAAAGGCGTGATGATATATTTATTTGTTTCAAAATTATTGCAAAAAAATTAAGGGTACTTGATGTACTAAATATAAAGCAAAACTATTTTTTCCTAAATTCGCAAAAATAATTGCACATTACTTGAAGCAAACATTTTTCGAGCCACTGTATTGACAGTTTATAGTAATGCATAAAAAATAGGTAACATTAAAATTTATTTAATTTAATTTAAATTGTACAACAGTTTTTTCAATGTTGAATGTTTACTCATTTTTATTCATTACTGTGGCATGAAAACTGTTTGTTTTAAGTAATAAGCAATTATTTTTGTAAATTTCGGAAAAATTATTTTTACTTTGTAATCAGTACACACAATAACACCTTATTTTGTAATAATTTTAAAACACTTTGTATGTGACAATCAAGGATAAATCTTAAATATGTTTGGTTGATTATATTTATTTATTTATTTATTTATTAATCTCTCTACAGAACAAAGTCCCAATTACAGAGGGCGTATGAAAAAACAATACAAAAAATAACAACAAAACATACGTTACCATGTATAACAAAACAAGTATAAATTAATAAATCAAAAAAGTATGAAGCTGTGATTTAACAAAATTAACAACTATTTGTGTTCCATATCAAACAGAAAATTCCTAAATAATAGTTATACAATAATTAAAATATTTATGTTTTAAGTTACATATCGGGTGTCCCAATATAGAGAGACACATCTAAAAAAAATTATATTAAAAAGAATTACATCAGAAAGGCGCGACTACATAAAATTAAAAATTATTTCCGGTGTAATAAAAAATAATCCCTAGATATCCATTCTATTATTTGAGCCCTTATTTGGCAGGTCCCTTTTATTTAGAGCAGAGCTCTTCTTTCCTGCGCCAAGGTCAAAATTGATAGTTTAGATTCTCGTCAGCACGAATAGTTTCGTTTTGTTTTTCGTGTTAGTTAGTCAAGTTTGCAACCACGTGAAGTATGTGGGACTGTAGACAGGCGTTATCTGTTTTCAACTCAAATTGGATTATCACTAGTATCTACGGCTTCTGGACGAATTCCAATTAACCAAATCCACGGAATTTAGAAATATTTTTATTTAGTTGAAAAGTGAATGAAACTTTGATACACATTTTCTGTTGTAACATTTTTGTAGATGATTTTAAAGAAAAATGTTTCAAATAAAAGATAGGAAGAACTAAATTTTTTGCCACTATTATTATACAGGGTGTTTCAGGACTAGTGTAACTTACTTTAACAGCTTATTCCTGAGGTCATTTTGAACCAAAAATGTCATATGAACATACGTCCTATTCCTTCTAGTTATCAAAATACAAGAGGTTGAAGTTCTATAAATAACACAAAATTTTCAAATTTTTGTATCAAGATACTTTCGGAAAACAAGAATTTAATTGAAAAGTCATACATTATTTGTCTTAATTAATTTTATTTATTATTAATAACATGCATACGAGTTCAAGGCGCTCATTTTGAACACTTGCTGTAATTTTTTTTTAATTTGTTATCTTATTTCATATTATGTTAACCTATTCCATGTTTGGTTATGTTGTTCTGTGTCTATTTAATTGTGTCATTTTATGTTTTGTTCTCTAAATCGTATTCGTTAATATTAATAAAGAAAATTAATTAAGACAAATAAGGTATGACTTTTCAATAAAACTCTTGTTTTCCGAAAGTATCTTGATACAAAAATTTGAAAATTTCGTGTTATACATACAACTTCAACCTCTTGTATATTGGTAACTAGAAGGAATAGGACCTATGTTCATATGACATTTTTGGTTCAAAATGACCTCAGGAATAAGCTGTTAAAGTTTGTTACACTAGTCCTGAAACACCCTGTATAATTATATAATATATTTATTTATTTAGCTTTAAGCTATTAAATACAAGAAAATTGAATATCTCTAATTTAGTAAAAAAAAGTATGTATAAGATGGTATTTAATAATATAGAATAAAATTCAATTTTACATAACTCTTGTTAAATTTGTTTTAAAAGCTTTAATTTTATTTAAAACATTTTTCTCTAAAATGGTTCAGAAAGTTTTCACATTGAAATATTTGCAATTAAACAATATTTAGTAACAATTATCTCAACCGGTAAAGAAGTTGGTAAAAGCTATAAATTAATCAATTACTTGATTGTATAGTATAGGTGCGTTTATGAATAATTTTATATGCCTAACTTTAATAGTAAAATTTCTAAAAAAAATATTGCGAGTTCATAAAACTGATTGTTTCTTAGTAAAATTTATTACTTTTCTGTAGACCGTAATAAATAATTATTGCTTTAAAAAAATGATTTAATTTATTGTTTTCTAAATTAATTTAATGGCGTAGTAGGCGCCAGGCGTAATTATATAGTTTTATACTAATTTAAATTCCAATTTATAGTTAATTATTTTTTAAAATAACCCAGAATACTGTAGACACCTTTTTACTAAAACTTTCTCTTCATCAAAGCTTCTTGATTTTAACCTTTTAATTTTTATTTCACTCTCAAAATAACATCAACCCCAGACACATTTGGCCAGTCGACAAATTTCAAAAAAAGATCTTTTTTTGCAAGTCCATCTCTGGCTATTTCCGCGCGGGACAGAACCGTAACCAGCAAATTTTAAATGTCATGCTGGTTTCCAAGTAATAAGGGAAAACAAACGTTGCAAAATTTTGCCGCAAGCGGCGCTCTTTCCGACGATTTTAATAATCGGTACAATAAAGACCATTAACTAAAAATTCATCACGCCTTTTACCTATTGCTGGGTATGGCAGCCTTCCGATCTCAATAAGTGATACATTTATTCACGTGAATTGAGGTTACCGGCCGTCAAATCACGGTCCCCAAAGATATTAGTTAAATAATATGCAAAATTTAGTTTGGCTTCTAAACTCTCAGTCATTTAAATTAACATATTATTGTTATTATAAATAAAACATATATAACGCATAATATATCTTTTATCTGTTATGTATTAAATCTTTTATGACCGAAACAAGTGCCCTAGTTACGGCTCTGGACAGGGGTCGTGCAAGTGCAGTCAAACACCGCAACTACATATGGCCGACATGCGATCGGTTGCGTGGATGGCACGCATCGACGCAATGAACAGAGTATTCAGTCCTGCTGTTGCCATCCGATTCAGTTGTTGATATCTAGTGTTCGATTGTTTATTTGTGACAGAAGTGACTATTGTGTAATAAATAATTATAACTTATTAATTTACTTACTGACAAAAGTGTTCATCAAATCACACTATATTTTCTGCTGTCAAACATTTCTAAAACTCTTTAGGTAAACTACTTTAAATAAAAAATATGTAGAACTTTATTAT
The DNA here is from genome assembly GCA_947425015.1 of Pterostichus niger. Classification (NCBI taxonomy): domain Eukaryota; kingdom Metazoa; phylum Arthropoda; class Insecta; order Coleoptera; family Carabidae; genus Pterostichus; species Pterostichus niger. Next base: position 1,889,765 of record OX380341.1, on the reverse strand, counting down.
TAGTAAAATAATTAAGAAACGTTAGACAGTGAAAGTACCACTTTATTTGTGAATAAATAATAACTTACTGAAAGCTATAAATAAATGTTTACATTCAATTGTTTCATTAGTAAACAAAATAAAAGAAGTTTAACGATCTACGAACTCGTTATTAAAACAATTAGTCCATGGTGATTACCTGTAAATATAAGCAATTCGCTGTCAACAAAAATATACTATAAATAATGTTTGTGTTTTGTTAAAAATTCTGCGAATCGGTTATTATACAACAGGATAAAAGTGCATATTTAATTAATGGCGGATTTGACTGTTCATTTCACAAGTTCTTTGTGCAGCGGCAAATAATTAAAAAAGAAAATTGACAGTCAGACTCAGTAATGTAGATTTTATGTTCGTATCCGGTCCGTCGTGCTTTAAAACTGATTTATGATTATGAGAGAACATTCGCAATCTACACTCTGCTTCTTCTTGTTCTCCGCGAACGTTATGTTTGTGTGTGCGATGCGATAACTACATATACCTGTTTCTTCTTACTGTCCACTTATATACATACATACACTTGAAGAACCAACTTTCTTATGTAAGATTATAATATTATTTATACTCGGTTCGATCATTTTATTTTCTAATAATTTAAACCAGTTTTTTGTACTTTAAATGAAAATTAATGTGGAAGGCATTTCATGATTGCAAGAGAATTTATCCTTAAATTATTACATAATTATTTTGGACGTTAATTAATAACAATTAACAAAAATATGCCATTATGTCATATTGCCTGTTTCTGCTATTTAATTATAAATAAACAGTTTTATAAATAAACATTGATAAGTTGGTATTTTTCTTTAAATAATAAAGTTATTTTATTGAGAAGTAGATAAAAATATTTATTTACACACAAAGGCAGTTATTGAAAGAATGAAATTAATGTTTACTTTTTAATATATTTTTCGCAAACTTTTTAAAATTATTTTAAAGAAAAATACTTCAATTAGTTTGTTAGAATTTAAATTAAATATATAAATAAATATATCATCAAGCTTTTTTCACATTATTGGATATGGCAATCTGCTGTAGAAGATCTCGGTAAATAATATATTTCAACGCGTGTAATGTTATTAACATATTGGCGTGATTACCGCACTTCACGCGTAATATATATCACTTACCGACATCTGCTATGGCAGAGTACCACACCTAGTAATGTGTAAAAGGTGTGATGATATATTTATTATTTATTTAAGCTCTTCTTATCTTTCGTTCACGCAACAAATCTCCATTTATTCCTCTCTCCCTCAATTTTACATATACTTATTTCACCAAACTTTCATTCGACATACGTTCTTGTAATTAGTGGAAACATTTAAACTTAATAATACTCATGCAAAAAATAAAAGAAACTAATCTTTCCAGACTTTAGTTGCACAGTCAAAATAATTTAAATCTTAAATAAATAATAAATATATCATCACGCCTTTTACCCATTACCGAGTGTGGCACTCTGCTGTAGCAGATTTCAGTAAGGGATATATTTCTTCGCGTGAAGTGCAGTTACCAGTCGTCAAATTACAGCCTCCAAAGATGTTAGTAGAGGGGGAGCCATAGGGGTAGATTTAAATTAGTGAAAATTGTTTGTCGCCTATGGGGATCGAACCAGGGTTCTCAAGATCCACAGGCCGACTACCCCAATTTATATCTTCTAAGCAAAAATTCTCGCTGTCAAATTTTGTTACCCTCAACTTATTTCCAAAATATACGATTGTGATTAAATGCTTCATACTACACTATACGAGCTACTATAATTGAGTTTAAATTTAACAAAATAAAATAAAAATTTACAAATAATTTTATAAAATATTAAATCTTCTTCATTGAATTGCGTTAACGCTTATTATGGCCGTTTCATTTCATTGTTTTGTTAAATAAAAATTTGTCGTGAGTTTTTTACAAATTTGGTACGTCAAGTATTGCCATCTAGGGATTTTTATTTTAATTAAATGAAAGTGACCACGCTGTCAAATTACAAAAACAATTTTAATAAAACAACCTTAACATATTTTAAAATGGAAGTTTATGTGATAAAATGAAATACATTTAATGAAATTGTGTATTTTATTTATACATACAATTTTATTAGGATAGGTTAGAAACACTGGTTCGATCCCCACAGGCGACAAACAATTTTCACCAATTTAAATCTACCCCTATGGCTCTCCCTTCACTAACATCTTTGGGGGCCATGATTTGACGACTGTTCACGCGCATAAATATATCACTTACCGAGATCTGCTTAGGCAAAGTTCCAAACTCAGTAATGGGTAAAAGGCGTGATGATATATTTATTTATTTTAGGTTAGGCGCTGTAAATTTGAAACTAGGAATTTTACTGACATGAAACGGCCATAAAAAACGTAGCGTAATTTAATGAAATTGGCCATGTTGTGACTGAATGATTCAGATTCTACTATAAGCTACTGCAATTGAATCAAACTGCAATGAAATAAAATAAAAGTGTGTGCAAACCAATTGTATCAAATAACTCTATTAATTTCTGTGCTCCTGATACGAATAATGTCAATAAGGATGCTCTCCTCTCGTCGGTAAAATGCCAGCGACGGTGCACAGCAGCGCCACAGCGGATACGGATGGGCCGGAAGTTGCAGGTGAGTTGTCTAGGTTGACCGCGAGCGTGAGAACTCGGTATGAAGTCGGACTCGGAGGTCTTGTTCTTTTTCTTGTGTCTGTCTGGTCACTTGAAGATTTTGCTGAATTATATACGTAGATTATTAACCGTGGAATTACTTCAGCTGAGATAACAAAAAATGTTTATTGTCTGTTGTGTAAATGTGAAAATAATGCAGCGTGATTCGGAAATAATATCGAGAAAATATATTGATTTTATTTGGAATTTTATTTTTATCAATATTTTAAATTGATGCTGTTTGGAGTAGGTGGCTCAGTGGTATCGAGTCAGCTTGTGGATCTTGAGAACCCTGGTTCGATCCCCACAGCCGACATACAATTTTCACCAATCTACCCCTATGGCTCACCCTCCACTAATATCTTTAGAGGACCGTGATTTGACGGCTGGTAACCGCACTTCATACAAAAAAAATATATCACTTACCGAGATTTGTTTAGGCAGAGTGCCACACCCAGTAATGGGTAAAAGGCGTGATGATATATTTATTTATTTATGATACTGTTTTAGTTAGATTTTTGTTAATACTATGTTTAAACAAAATTTAAAAATTGCGTGAATGATCTAGAAATTAGTGGATGAATATGAATGAATGTTTGTTGATTGAATGAAAGATAAGACGAGCTTGTATGAACGAAATTATTAACATGGATGGAATGTTTGTCGAAGATTCATTGCAAAATGAATGTAATGAATGGTTCTAAGGTTCATGCTATCCCATTTTGATAGGACATGAATTTTAATCCCTTTACTAAAAAAAATATAATCAACAGCAAAAATAATAATTAATATGACATTTAAAAATCGAACAAGTTAATTAACTCAATATTTCATCTTCTTTAGAAATCTTTGTTCACTTTTCATTTTTATTTATTTATTTAATTTTTTGTATATAAAAAAAGGAGGACCACCCGTGTTCAGGAATTACCGAGCATTAGACCAAATCTAAACGATTTTTTTGAACAGGTTCATAATGAACAACTTTTTATAGTTCCATCTAAACCTACACCATTTAAAAAAAAATAAAATGAGGCCCTGCTCTATACTTTCTAGTTCGATTACTTTATTCTAAGGCTCTAAGATATAATTATATTATATATTAAACAATTAATAGCAATAATTATATTTTGTAATATAAGAAGAAATTAAAACACCCGAAAATTTTTACAACTAAAAATGTATGTAAAATAAAAAGTATCAAATAAACACTTGCCTCAGTTTCACAAAATTCAGCCTTCAAGTCACCTTATGAGGGTATCGTCAGAGGCTGGCCAGCACAGTTAGTAACCATAGACGCGTTTCGCTCTTATTAGAGCTCATCAGTATGGTATAACTCACTTCTTCACCTAGAACAAAGTTCACGTGAAGAAGCTGGTGACGATGAACTGTGCCAACAGAGAATAAGATCTCTACCAAACAGGTAAGATGACGTGAGAAGTTCTGTGGAACAGGTCATGCCATCTACCGAAAAAAGGAAAAGCTACGCAATAGCAATTTATGTATGTTACTATGTAGACCTGTCAATATTTTTATCTACTGAATCTGTATAAAATCTGTAGTATTAATAATACTAATTTGAAATTTGAATTGATTTTACAAATAAACGAAAACTGGTGGTGAAATACAACATATAATTTCTTTTAGAATTGGAATAATATAAAACTTATTTGAAAGGAAATTAAGATTACAACACTAAAATAGTGTAAATATTATAGTATTGTTATCTAAACAAATAGTGTTGATAATAAATGAATAGCCAACAATCCATATCTTAAATTAAATTATATATATAAAAGAGAATTCGATACAGCAAATGCAAAAGTATATACTAATATCGCGCATAACAAATCTGATTTATAATTTTCATTAAGAAATATATGCTCGCTATTAAAAAACAGTTTTTCATGTTCATTCATAATGAAATATAATTTGAGATAAGGCGATTTATTCCATGTAAACATACTGATAAATAAAAGTAGAACACTCTGCAATCGTAAGCAAAGATTAGATGAAAAAATTAGCATTTGTATTACACAGTTAATGCACTTAGGCTCTTACGTAAATATATTGGCAACCTGTGACACTATTTATGACTTTCATTTATTTCCAGAATACAACTATGTATTTCATTCATTTGTTCCCACAGTCATTTATTTTGCGCTGTAAAAGAAATAAATTGCAATTATGAATTAGCTATACTTTTTAACCATATAAAATACAGGCTGATTCAAAACTTACAAATTTAATTCTGCATCTAAAATAAATAAATAAATATATCATCACGCCTTTTACCCATTATTGAGTGTGGCACTCTGCCTAAGCAGACCTCGGTAAGTGATATATTTTTCGCGTGAAGTGCGGTTACCAGCCGTCAAATTTGCATTTGCATGGAGGGGGAGTCACAGGGGTAGATTTAAATGGGTGAAAATAGTTTGTCGGCTGTGGGGATCGAACCAGGCCGACTTGATACCACTGAGCCACCTACCCCATATAATTCTGCACCTAAATTAATTAAATTATTTATTCCTGGTTTTATATATCTATATATACAGGTTGTTTCAAAATTATTGTGAGAATATACAAGTATTATTTGATGTACTGACAACACAAAAAGATTTTTTCTGTAATTCGCAAAAATAATTCCATATTACTTGAAGCAAACATTTGTTGAACCACTGGATTCATAGGTTACAGTAATAAATAAAAATTAGTAAACATTAAAATTTATTTAATTTAATTACAAGTGTGTAATTGTTCTTTAATGTTTACTCATTTTTATTCATTACTATAACATATCAGACCTATCACATAAAAAATAATTATTTTTACGAATTTCTGAAAAATTATTTCTGCATATAATTATGTACAACTTTTTTATTTTGGAATATTTTTGGTGTAAAGTAATGACAGAAATAAATGTAACACCCTGTATATTTTACAATAATTAACTGTACTGTTTAATTAAAGTATTAAACACATAATCAATGTAATAATTAACTTTTTCTTGTAAACTTGCTTTTAACTTTTATTTAGTAATTTTCATTAAAGAAATGAAAGTACAATTACAAAACTATTTTATTTTCAACAAAGGAAAAGTTGTAATTTTCTTTCTCACATATTTCATTTTTATTTTCCGTTCTTTGCGATGAGTTCTTACCAATATCATTTAAAGAAACTGTATGTATGAAATGAGATTCTGCTTTTCTTTTCTAATGGCGACATGGCGTGAACGAATACAATTTTGTGGATCTATAAAAACAGCAATTTTTCTTTTATAAATAATGCTTTGCGTTTATTTATCCTGACAAAAAAATATATCTCATCAAATTTACATAATATCTTTATAAATATAAAAAATATGTGTTGAGTCAAACATGTTTATTAGAATATTATGATAGACGATACTTTTTTATTTTGATTGTATCTCGTTGGAATAAGCACATAATTTAATATGAAATAAATTGACGTTTTATTATCACTTGTTTTGATTAATATAGGGCAAATATTCAACCTTGAATTATTGCCATCTACGTCATCATTTGATATATTCAACTATTTGCTGCTATGAAATTAATTTCAATTATACTACAGGAAAATTATACTACTCAGAACTGTATTTCCATTCTGTATAATTTTTTCATATATAATATAACAAGTTGTCCCGCGTGATGGCCGCGCGGGTTGAGGGCCTGACTCACAACCATAAGGTCGTGGGTTCGAGTCCCGCAAGTGGCGACCATACAAAGGACATATCGGCATATGACCTTAGTAGTTGGTCCGATATATAAATTAAATATATATATATATATATATATATATATATAACAAGTAGTATGAAAATTGCTGAAAATATTTTGACATAAATTGTCAGTTGTTATGGAAATGGAAACATAACGAGTGCGAAGCATTATCTGTCAATTTTCATACTACGAGTTGTATTCGGCTTGAGAATTTACCAAACAAGAGTTAATTAACAAGAATAGTTATGTATTTATTTGCACAGTGATGAAAATTCTACATTTTTTCAGTGTACATTTAATATTCAAAATTGACGTTTATGAAAATATTGAAAATATCATTTATTTTATTCGTAACCAAGGATATTAATAACAGTGGTATTTCCGATGAAATACCACTAGTGATGAATTTCCGACGAAATGTACATTTCATTGGTCCATTTTCAAACAAATTCGTGATCCTATTGGTTGACAGTGACGTGTGGTGAATTCTCTACTGAATATTATTTCTCAAAGTTTCTAATTTATTTTCGTGAAAAATGCTTCAAATAAATTAAATTTTTTGTCAGAGTTTATTTATAAATGTACGATGGCAAATATTGAAGACAATTTGTGTAAATTTGAAATGAAATCTGAATCCATCCCTGTTCTTGTATTTTTATACACATGTTGCATTTTCAAGTATACCATTCTTTATCGCTAACATTCTTGATATGAAATGTATGCAGCAGAACCAGTGCTAGTCCAGTCACAGTTTTACCAACGTCTTAAACGAGATAACACTTAAAATTCATTTTAAAAATTCCCAACTAAAATAAACCGGCCCTTGTGATGTAGTCGGAGCCACTCTCTTCAACGTGCGGCATGTTATTTACGTATTTATTTGCTTGCTACTCGGTATTTTTTAGTGACACTCTAGAATTCAGGTAATGCATTTATTCACTATCCTACAATTGCAGTTAAACATTAATTCATTACTCAAATATTTATTCACTGCTATAGAATTTTAATAAGACATTCACTGTTCTAGAATTAATATTAGAAATATTTTTCAGTTCTCTACAATTGGATTAAGATAACATTCATTTCTCTAAAATTTACTATTATAGAATTGTAGTAATACATTTATTCACTACTCTACAATTGAAGTAAGACATTCATTCCCTATTCTAGAATTATAGTAAGATGTTTTTTCACTACTCTACATATAGAATAAAACATTCATTCTCTACTCCAGAATTGGAGTAAAATATTTATTCACTACTTTAGAATTGTAGTACGATATTTACTCACTACTATACAATTGGGTTAAACAATTATTCACCACTCTAAAATTGAAGCAAAACATTAATTCACTATTCCAAAATTAGAGTAAAACTTTTATTCACTACTATATAATTTACGTGACGTTTATTCACTACTCTATAATTGGAGTAAGGCATACATTTACTAATTTATTCCCTACTTTAGAATTGCAGTAAGACATTTCTAATTTAAAATTGGAGTAATACATTTATTCAATACTCTACAATTGAAGTAAGACATTCATTCCCTATTCTAGAATTATAGTAATATGTTTTTTCACTACTCTACATACGGAATAAGACATTCATTCACTACTCCAGAATTAGAGTAAAACATTTATTCACTACTTTTTGAATTGTAGTACGATATTTACTCACTACTATAAAATTGGGTTAAACAATTATTCACCACTCTAAAATTGGAGCAAAACATTAATTCACTATTCCAAAATTAGAGTAAGACTTTTATTCACTACTATATAATTTACGTGACGTTTATTCACTACTCTATAATTGGAGAAGGCATACATTTACTAATTTATTCCCTAATCCTATTTCTAATTTAAAATTGGAATAATACATTTATTCATTAACTTAGAAATAATATTATATTTTTTCCATTAATTTACAATTGAAGTAAGATTCATTTACTATTCCAGAATTGGAACAAAACATTTATTCACTATCACATTACTTTAAAATTGGAACAAGCAATTATTCACTACTCTAAGATTGAAGTAAGACAGTTATTCACTATCCCAAAATTAGAGTAAGACTATTTATTCATTACTCTACTATTGGTGTAATACATTCCTTCACTAATCTTAAATTGAAATAAGATATTTATTCACTATTCCAGAATTAAAGTAAGACTTTTATTCGATACTCTACAATTAGATTAAGATATTTGTTAACTAATCTAAAATTGGAGCAATACATTTATTCACAACTCTAGAATTTATTCACTAACCTAGAATTAGAGTAAAACACTTATTCATGTATCTAGAATTATGTTATTTTCTACTCTAAAATTGGAGTAAGCATTTATTCACTAACATGTGCGGTGGCCGAGCGTGTTAAGGCACATCTCTTAACATACTGTGACGTCACCCGAACCAAGGTTCGTCAGTTCGAATCCGCCTGTCGGCAATGTGTGATTTGTCGTAAAATATAAAATACAGCTACATGTATTTATCACACTCGGGCGCTATAAGCTAGTCACTTATACGCCTTAAATAATGTAGCTTTCGACTACGAAAACCGGCAGTACGGCAGTGTAAAAACTGCGGCTCGGTGTGCCCGGTAGGCCCAGGCCCGATTTGGGCTGTAGCGCCACAGATGATGATGATTTATTCACTATCCTAGAATAGGGACAAGACATTTATTCATTACTATATACGATAAAGTAATAATATTTGAACCCACGAACTCTAGTTAGTGAGATTGCTCGTACTTTCAAAAAACAATGTTAGCAATTAACCTAATTTGTCCTTGACAAAGCTGAGCAAGTGAGCAGTGCTCAGAGAATGTAAAATAATTATTCATAATCGCAGTAGCTAAATAAAAACAATCACGCATTGCTGAGATATCTTCGCAGGTAATAATAAAATTGTTTATAATAAGTAACCACATTTCTGCAAATGTTATTAGAACATTCTTGCATGGAAAAATAATATTTATGTGTCGTAATTCTTGTTTAATTGTAGAAGAAATAATGCGTAATAAAACAAACAGTTACTTTTATTTTATAATAAGAAATGCTAGTTGACAAAATACTTGTGTTATGTTCAAAACATCTTACATACGAGTATTTTGTCATACTCAAATCATAGCTATTTATAATAATTTTTTTCTAATCCCGTTGTAAAAATGTTATTTTTTACTTCCGTTAGGAAATAGACGTTTTATTTCACTTATTTGAGTTAGGTAATGAACTGCATTATTTAACTAGTGAAATAATGAGGTAACATAGCAACACAAAAAAATTAAGATACGATATCTTGGTAGACGAATTCTGATGTGTTATTATTTTATTTTTAGAATTTATAACTGTCATTAATATGTCAAAATTTCATAATTTCAAAAACGCTCTTTCGTATTTATTAGAACGGAAGTAGAAAAAATATTGTTTGAAACTAGTAAGGAAATGGATTAATACCTTACTTATTTGTTTACATAACTCGGCTACGCCTCGTTCTGCAAATTTCACATGCGTAAGGTAATAACCTTCATTTCCTTATTAGTTTCATAAATAGCTATTAACGTACTGGATTCCATGGCGCTAAAAACATCTTAATCACATGTTGACAAGCCGTGGCTTTGAACGTTTTAGTCACGGTTTGAGATATTAAGCACGGGGTGAAGTTAGCTTCAGGCATTTGTCATTGTCACTTAACCTTACTTTTTAAATAATTTATAAATCTTTACATTTTGTTGTTGTCTTAATTTGCGATCATAGAAAAAGTATAGTATGTGACTCGTTTTATAAACCCTTTAGATACTCTCTTTTATGCACTCGTAACTAAAGAGACGTTTATAAAACTTGTTATATAATATACTATTTTCTACTTCCATTATTAAAATGATGCTGAATTAAGTTGCGCTCAACGGCACTCAATTCCTTATACTGGAATTCTGGAATTGACTAATAAACACATTTTCAGGTATTTTCAGCGATTTAGATTTTTGAAGATTTTATCATAATCATCTTTTTATTTCTTATTCAATAAAAAATTTAGGTATGATCTGAATTAGATATCATTACACAACAAATTAGTAATTAATATTTCTCAGCAATTAACTTACATAATTATTATTACTAACAAATATGGAGAAGCGTATGAGAAAATCAAATTACCATAGTAATTAATTAATTCATCAATTACTTGATAGCATCACCGACTAGTAGCAATGCTATCATCATTAAAATTTCATGAAACAAATGCATAGCATATGATTAAACTAATTATGTCTGTCTTCTTGGTCACGTGTCGTGCAATGCAATGCAATGCAAGATTGCAAGCAATGGCAATTACCTCTTGTTACCAACTTGAAAAAATACATTCTCTCGTTTACTAATCTCTGTTAAATTCCTAATTAAAATAACTCTGTAGGTTATTTTATACAATCAAGTTGTTTTATCATTTGCCTTCTATGGCGATTAGTGGAAATTGTCCTTAATTGTTTTAAACTAAAGTGATTTGAAATGAGTTTTCTTTTTATTGGGTCATTAGCAACTTTTTGTAGTTATCTTAGGCGGTATAATAATGATGTTTACATTAATGAAATAATTAAATGCCCTTTTTAATTTAAACTATTCAATATTTTTCATATTTCTTTTATTGTCCTTCCACAATATTATGAATTATTCTATGAAAGGCAATAAAATATGTATTCTAGTAATCTGTTATCTAACTTATCAGTATTAGTATTATATTGATACTAATAATACTAATAAATATACATTAATAGTTAAAGTAAAATTTACAGTTTGATTATGACAAAATACAATTTATTAATAAGTAAAATTGTAAAATATAAACTAAACACTTTGTCTCACAAAATTCAGCCTCCTAGTCACCTTATGAGGGCATCGTCTGTTTAGTTTATATTTTATTAAACCTAGTTTCACGAAGTGTATGGATGACAATTAATTTTATCTTTGTTGTTAAGTAAAATTGTATTTAATTTATAAAAGACCTTGGCAATGAAAATATAAAATTGTTCGTATCTTTATCGTTGTTAGACATCCCGAATTATTTAAATTAGTTATAAATTCTTCAATTAAATATTGCAAAGAGTTGAAGAAGTTATATATACAGGGTGTATCTGTACTTCGAGAAAAAAAAAGAAAAGGTATATACTATAAGACGTACTGATCATGGAACAAAAAGATATATTTTAAATTCTCTAAATTAAGGCTGGTTTTCTTGAAATGAACATTTTTATGGCCACTGGACTAGCATACTTTATTGCTTGACCTGCTGTATTTAACTAAATTAAATTATTAATTACACGACATCAGACATTTGTTTGGTGTTGTGTAAACAATTACTTGTAAGAAGATTTAAATAAAATTATTAAAAATAGCTAACAAAATTTTGCCTTTAAATACGATTCAAATTTTTTTGTGAATTTAAAAAAATATATTTTTGTTCTATGATCAGTACGTCGTATAGTATGTAGGTACCCTTTAATATTTTTTCCGAAGTACAGATATACCCTGTATATATACAGGGTGTTTCACAACTTAGAGCAAAAAATTAAAGGGTATATTCTGTACGACGTGCTGATCATGAAACAAAAAGATTTTTTTTTTAAATCGCAAAACTATTTTCCATATTTCCCAGTGCAAAAATTTTCGTTGCCATTGCCACTGGGTGGATGATTATGTTAAAGTTATTAATTAAATAAAATTCTATTGTAAATAACTGCTAATAATTTAATTGTGTAATTATTCTTTCGTAGATGATACCTACTTCATTGTTTGTGTTTAATAGGAAAGCGAATCCAGTGCAGTACTACAAAAAATGTTTTAGGTTAACAACCCTTAATTTTTCGAATTTAAAAAATTCTTTTTGTTTCATGATCAGCATGTCGTACAGAATATACCCTTTAATTTTTTGCTCTAAGTTGTGAAACACCCTGTATATGGCACCGATTGTTCAATTTAGAAGGACAAAATAAATGTAATTGGTTCAAATATAATTATTTTGGTGGTTGGTGAAAGCCATATCATTTAAATATTCCAATAATCAATAAAATTCAAAATCACAAATTTTAAATTAATTATCCGTCACAATTGACAACGAAAATGTCACCGATTGTGGTATAAGCTCAGACATACTTATTACATATATCTTTGTTTTTCATAGCACAATTTGATTCCTATTTCTTACTCATCCTGTACAAATAGTTTCCATCATTGAATTTCTTTAAAAACAATTTGCCGGTATGTGCGGTCAGAAGCGCTCCACATTCGAACAATTTTCTAATAATCGTATAAATGAATTATGATACATATAAACTTCTGTTTCAGGTCAATAGATTTATAGTAATACTGAGTCAAAGATATAATTATTGCCTATAAAATTTTTAAGAGCATAAATATTGTTGTTGTTAATTATGATACTAGTAAACTATTTCTTTGAGAGATATTATAAATATTTATAAATAAAATATTATTTATTCTAACGCATAAAATATTATTTTAATTACACTAATAAACTTTTCTCTAATTTCATTGTTTTATTACATTTGGTAACCGATAATGTACCAACACAGCAGGGAGGTATGTATCGTAATTTAACCTATAATGTTACAGAAAAAAGTTTCAATTATCTCAAAAAAGATACAATATTTTTTTACTGTACTTGTAATTAGATATATGAACATATTGTAATAATTAATAAGAAATGTCATAAAAAATAAATGTTACTGAGATATCTTGGATATCATGTTACGATTAAATATTTTTTTATTTATTGAAGGGATAAACATATATTTTATAGAAAATAAAATAGTTATTTTTCTACGATTGCCATGAGAAGTTGACAATTACGCGCTCATTTGTCATTGTAAAGTTTACGTTTTCTTTGTGGAACAATCGAAAATTAACTTCGTTATTAAATTTGCGCGTTTCCACGGGTAACGCGCAAAAAAAATATTTTAAATGTGCGCTTATTTCAAAAGTTACCAAGGATACAAACAAAATGGAAACATCATGTTGACAGTTGACAGAACGAATTTACTTTCAGTACATATTAAGTTTTTAATTATTTAAGATGCAATGGTTGAAAAAAATATGTGTCTATCGTGAGCGTAAAGTGTCTATTTTCTTCTTGCATATAGTTATTTGTGTATTAAGAGCGTAAAATGATTCTTTGTTACTCGAGCACGGTAATTACAGCGCGAGCCGTTGGCGAGAGCTGCAATAGTGCAACTTTACGCTCGTGATATGCACATAATTTTTTCTACGATTACATTTTAAAATTATTAATAAACGTATATGTACTGAAAATGAATTCGTTCTGTCAACTGTCAATATGACAAGTTTCTGTTTTGTTTGTATCCCTGGTAACTATTGAAATAAGCGCGCATTTAATATATTTTTTCTACGATTGCTATGAAAAGATGACAATTACGCTCTCATTTGTCATCGTAAAGTTGACGTTTTCTGTGGAACAATCGAAAAATATCTTTTCTGCGCGTCTCCAATGGCAACGCGCGAAAAAGACGTTAAATTCGCGCGTTTCCAATGGCAACGTACGAAAAAGATTATTTCAATAGTTACCAGGGATACAAACAAAACAGAAACTTGTCATATTGACAGTTAACAAAACGAATTTAGTTTTAGACGTATACGTACGTTTTTTAATAACTTTAAGATGCAATCGTAGAAAAAATTATGTGTGTATCACGAGCGTAAAGTGTCTTTGTTCCTCTTGCACTATTGCAGCTCTCGCCTTCGGCTCGCGCTGCAATTACCATGCTCGAGTAACAAAGAATCACTTTACGTTCTTAATACACAAATAACTATTTCGTGCGTTGCCATCGGAAACGCGCTCATTTAACGTCTTTTTCGCGTGTTGCCATTGGAGAGACGCGCGACAAAGATTTTTTCGATTGTTCCACAGAAAACGTCAACTTTACGACGACAAATGAGAGCGTAATTGTCCACTTTTCATAGCAATCGTAAATAAAATTGTTTATCGGTTGTGATAATTGAAGCCTAGTTCTCAAATCCACAGTAACAAATAAAATAACTTGGTTTAATTGTGTCTTTTTGAAACTGTATAATATTTTTGGAATAAAAGCTTAAATTAATGATTATAAATTCATATTTGGCGAGATTGCGATCGACCGACAGATAACAACACAAGAGCGGAAGAGATGAAAAGCAGTAAAAAATCGCGGATGTACGGTAGCTCTACAAATTTAAATTTTTAATAAACCGAATCGAGTTGTCTGTCCAAGTGCAGTTGACCCAGTGGCCGAGCTCCCAACCATCGAACAAAACAAGCACAGGGCAGTGCAAGGGCCGATTGCTGTTTGTCAGGGCCGTACCCCGCAAACTTCACACACATAATCCATTTATTTAGTTTTAATGTGGTGAAAAATTGTTTGTCAGCTGTAGGAATCGAACCCAGGTTTCTAATTATTTTAAATAATAGTGGTAGAAAATTTATTTTGCTGTATCTTTTATTTGCTCGAACATAATTTATAAACTTTACAATAAATATATCATCACGCTTTTTACCCATCACTGGGTGTGGCACTCTGCCTAAGTAGATCTCGGTAAGTGATATATATTTTTTTAATTTTTTACTTAATTTTATTTTGTCCTGAAAAAGGCTGAAGTGTCAGCCGAAACGTCAACAAAATAAAAAATAGTAATTTGACTGATATCCGAAAAAAAAACAAATATTATTTTAGATAATTTCCATTAATTTGTTTTCAACAGGGTTCGTAAATATCATGATATTTATAATAAATATCAAAATATCTGATATATAAGATATATATCAGATAAATATCACTTTTTGGATATTTATTTTTTAATTTTAGTTTTTGTACACATTTATTATCACAATAGGAAATACAAAATAAATCATTTCTCCTAAATAAAAAATTAACATAGGTAATGAAAAAAAGTAAATATACATTGAATGGATACACAAATATTATATAGTACTAAGAATAGTAAGAATATTTAAATAATCCTATATCCTAAATAGGGGCAAATCATCATCTTCTGATGAACTTCCTGAACATAGCGTTGCAGAAAGAGACTCACTTGGCCAAATCCAATCTAAATTAGTTTTTTTTTTTAGTTTCTTTTTGGTTTAAATATTTAAACATAAAAACTAATTTACCGGCTTTGGCGTTACCGAGACGATTACGTAATTGAGATTGGACAATGCCAAAAGTGGAGAAATATCGTTCCAGCCCTGCTGTGGCTGTTACAGCAGTGTGTAACTGTTCACATAGTTCAATAAATGTACTTTTATTTGGCCACTCTGACTCACTGATAGTTTTGTATTTGTATTTCTAAAATGAGTACCAAATAAAAATTTCGGAAATGGTTCAGACTTTGCTGTTAATGACATCACAAATGGCACACAATTTGGATTTATGTCGTTGATGTGAAGTTAGACAAAAGCTAGTAAAGTAAGAATTATCTTTAGAATATAATTTTAACAGAATTAATGAAAGTAATAATACTGTATTTATTATAGACTATTTGATATTTTTATATAATGGATATATATCTTCGAACCCTGTTTATAAGTTAACTGAAGCACGAGAAAATTAATGCCGTTGACCGCGTTTTCATATCACATTTAGTTTTCGAGATATAGCCTCGGAATAGTAGAAAAACTGAAAAATTCGAAAAATTTCACTTTTCCGGAGGCTATATCTCAAAAACTAAACAAGATATGGAAATGCGCTCAACGGCGTTGAATTCCCCGTGTCCGAATTGACTTATAAGCAAATTTTCATACAATTTTATGCAATTTAATATTTTTAATTATTTCCTAAGGGGTACCCCTTTGGTTTTTTCAGATTTTAATTCAATTTTACCAAAAATCCTTAATCGTAGGATTATTAAAACGAAAATTTACATACATATGTATTTTGGCCCACTGAATCCAGTGGTGCAATCTTCAAATGCATATGACTTCTGGTTTTCGAGAAAATGTTAAAAAACCGCTTTTTGCGATTTTTTTGGCGGAAAATTGAAAAAAAATAAAAATCGCTGAAACTATGTTTATAAGTTAACTGAAGCACGAGACAATTAATGCCGTTGAGCGCGTTTTCATATCACATTTAGTTTTTGAGATATAGCCTCGGAAAAGTAGAAAAACTGAAAAATTCGAAAAATTTCACTTTTCCGGAGGCTATATCTCAAAAACTAAACAAGATATGGATATGCGCTCAACGGCGTTGAATTCCCCGTGTCCGAATTGACTTATAAACAAATTTTCATACAATTTTATGAAATTTAATATTTTTAATTATTTCCTAAGGGGTACCCCTTTGGTTTTTTCAGATTTTAATTCAATTTTCGCAAAAATCCTTAATCGTAGGATTATTAAAACGAAAATTTACATACATATGTATTTTGACCCACTGAATTCAGTGGTGCAATCTTCAAATGCATATGACTTCTGGTTTTCGAGAAAATGTTAAAAAACCGCTTTTTGCGATTTTTTTGGCGGAAAATTGAAAAAAAATAAAAATCGCTGAAACTATGTTTATAAGTTAACTGAAGCACGAGAAAATTAATGCCGTTGAGCGCGTTTTCATATCACATTTAGTTTTTGAGATATAGCCTCGGAAAAGTAGAAAAACTGATAAATTCGAAAAATTTCACTTTTCCGGAGGTTATATCTCAAAAACTAAACAAGATATGGAAATGCGCTCAACGGCGTTGAATTCCCCGTGTCCGAATTGACTTATAAGCAAATTTTCATACAATTTTATGCAATTTAATATTTTTAATTATTTCCTAAGGGGTACCCCTTTGGTTTTTTCAGATTTTATTTCAATTTTACCAAAAATCCTTAATCGTAGGATTATTAAAACGAAAATTTACATACATATGTATTTTGACCCACTGAATCCAGTGGTGCAATCTTCAAATGCATATGACTTCTGGTTTTCGAGAAAATGTAAAAAAACCGCTTTTTGCGATTTTTTTGGCGGAAAATTGAAAAAAAATAAAAATCGCTGAAACTATGTTTATAAGTTAACTGAAGCACGAGAAAATTAATGCCGTTGAGCGCGTTTTCATATCACATTTAGTTTTTGAGATATAGCCTCGGAAAAGTAGAAAAACTGAAAAATTCGAAAAATTTCATTTTTCCGGAGGCTATATCTTAAAAACTAAACAAGATATGGAAATGCGCTCAACGGCGTTGAATTCCCCGTGTCCGAATTGACTTGTAAGCAAATTTTCATACAATTTTATGCAATTTAATATTTTTAATTATTTCCTAAGGGGTACCCCTTTGGTTTTTTCAGATTTTAATTCAATTTTCCCAAAAATCCTTAATCGTAGGATTATTAAAACGAAAATTTACATACATATGTATTTTGACCCACTGAATCCAGTGGTGCAATCTTCAAATGCATATGACTTCTGGTTTTCGAGAAAATGTTAAAAAACCGCTTTTTGCGATTTTTTTGGCGGAAAATTGAAAAAAAATAAAAATCGCTGAAACTATGTTTATAAGTTAACTGAAGCACGAGACAATTAATGCCGTTGAGCGCGTTTTCATATCACATTTAGTTTTCGAAAAACTTCACTTCTCCGGAGGCTATATCTCAAAAACTATTTGATATTTTTATATAATGGATATATATCATTGCAAAAATATGACGATATATATCAAAATAAATATCATGATATATATCGATCGATATATATCTTCGAACCCTGGTTTTCAATTAATCATAATGAAAAACATTTGAATATTATTTTTGGAAGAAAATCTTGCCATTATGTATAAATATATCATCACGCCTTTTACCCATCACTGGCTGTGGCACTCTGCACAGCAGATGTCGGTAAGTGATATATTTTTTTGCGTGAAGTGTGGTTATCAGCCGTCATGTCACGACCGCCAAAGATATTAGTGGAAGGGGAGCCACAGGGGTAGATTTAAATTGGTGAAAATTGTTTGTCGGTTGTGGGGATCGAACCAGGGTACTCAAGATCCACAGGCCGACTCGATACCACTACACCACCTACAATAAAAGTAAAGTTACTCAATTATTTAATGACTCTAATACCCGGTTTTATAATGTACAAAATAAGTTTACTTCCATAGTAAATATATAAATTAACAAATTTGAATCAATTTTATTTATTTTGTCATAATTTTTCATTTATAAAACCGACCTACATATAATTTTAAATAATTTTAGATAAATACCTGAAATGTGTCATCTCTTTAATGTGTCTTTAAAGGAGTTAGAAGATAGGGTGTACTTGGAATTAATTTTTGATAAATTTTCCCAATCAATTATTAACTTATACATAGATACATTTAATTTATTTTGTATTTAATGATAGTAATTCTACGAACTTGAAATCGAACCGTATTTCTATTTATAAATAGCTCATTAATTAACTGCGTGAAAGATGACAGCATTATTAACATTTCGTGTTAAAATGACAACTAATAATTTATTAAAATCAAGAAAATTAATTGCATTAATTATTCACGAGATTTCCGTGCAAAGCAAAAAATAGCAAAATTAACAAATATCTTTCCTTAATCCCACCCTGATGGTTCTTGGCTCATTGGGGGGTCCAACCCAACACGTTCGCCCCCTGTTGCGCCGTCCTGCGTATGCAACAAAGATAACACGATACAAAGCAAGACAAGGAGATGCAATCATCAACACTTGTAATGAACGCGTCCGCTGGCTTCACCAGGGTGCTGTGGAATACCATGTTCTTAAGCTGCGTCAACACGGACGAGCACACGAATCACGAATGACAAACGTACTCAAACACTGACAAATGTTGCAAACAGGTTGGTTTTTTATGTTGGAAAGTAAGATACTCATGTGGAAAATGATACTTTCTGCATATGGGTGGAAAGTGAGTTTTCTTGATGGAGTATATTATTGAATACTACATATAATTAAATAAATATATCATCACGCCTTTTACCCATTACTGGGTGTGGCATTCTGCCGTAAGCAGATTTCGGTAAATGATACATTTACATGGGATAGGTGGCTCAGTGGTATCGAGTCGGCCTGTGGATCTTGAGAACCTTGGTTCGATCCCCACAGCCGACAAACAATTTTCACCAATTTAAAAAATCTACCCCTGTGGCTCCTCCTCCACTAATATATTTGGAGGCCGTGATTTGACGGCTGGTAACCGCACTTCACGCGAAAAAATATATCACTTATCGAGATCTGCTTAGGCAGAGTGCCACAGCCAGTGATGGGTAAAAGGCGTGATGATATATTTATTTATTTATTTATACATTTCTTCGCGTGAAGTGCGGTTACCAGCCGTCAAATCACGGCCCCTAAAAATGTTAGTGAAGGGGGAGCCACAGGGATAGATTTATTTTGGTGAAAATTGTTTGTTGGCTGTGGAGATCGAACCAGGGTTCTCAAAATCCACAGGCCGACTCGATACCACTGAGCCATCTACCTTATGAAAACAGTTAATGTTTCCAGCGAATTTTAAATTGAAAAAATTGTCAAAATATATTATATTTGTATTAAGTGCGCGAAATGAGTGTATTTTGTTGCGCGTAAAATGTTACTTTTGGTTGAGACCGCAGGTTGAAACAAAAATATTATTCGAACGCGTTAAAAAACCAGAATTTCGCCCACGAAATACAAGCAATATTTTTCTACAACTATCAAAAACGAATAATATAATAATTATTGATTTATTCAAGTAAATTAAAGGAAAACAATTAAACATAATATGAATGTGGTACTATTGATGTTGTTGTAATCAATGGAATATAAAAATAATAATTTCGGAGCATGCACGAAAAAGTAAAGTAAACATTTTATGACAGTTGTAAAAAATGATTAATTAATTTCTAAGTCGTCGTTTATAGAATGGTGTGTTCACCTCAGCGGCAATAGACTACCTTGTGCTCTAGATACACAAGAAATATTACTTGCTTCTGTTTGTTCTTAAAGTGTGGACGCAGCTTTATATGTTGTCTAACTGATGTTATATAAAAATGTAAACATCCTGTAGAATAGGCTGTGATATGTTTACCAAATAATTGGGGAGGTAGGATACTAGACCACGCGTAATGATTCCTCTGTTGACTATACACTATGATTTATTTATTTATTTGTCACTCTGCACAACAGGAACTTAATCTCAAATACAGTACCTTATAATGGCATTCAAATAATTCAGATATAATTACATTTTTTATGTAGTCAGAAAAATTTGAACACTTAATAGATGTTTGTATATCAAGAGAAGAATGTCTTTACATATAAAAGTATATAATAAATTTTCAGAAATAAATTAGAAATTAAAATAAGTAATTTTCTATTGGCAGATGTCACTAATAATATGGCCAACGTCATTGAATTGCGCTACGCTTATTATGGTCATTTCATATGTCATTAAAATTCTTAGTTTCAAACTTACAGAGCAACTAACGCCTCTAACGACATACGTCGTAACTAACATATCCTAACCTAATAATATTGAATGTATAAATAAAATACGCTAATCCAATAAAGGTATTTCATTTTATCACATACACTTTTATTTTTTAAATATTTTAAGGTTGTTTTTGTAACTTGACAGCGTGGCCACTTTAATTTAATTGAAATAAAAATCACTAGATGGCATTATTGGACGTATCAAATCTATTAAAAACTCATGACAAATTTATATATGGTAAAACTATACAATGAAACGGCCATAATAAGCGTTAGCGCAATGTAATTTTGCTAACATCAAGTCAAATCATTGTGTCCAATTTGCCATTGTTATAGTTTTACATTCTTTCCCTAAAAACGACAAAATTCCTCTTTAGCGATAAAAAATATCACTTTCTTTTCTCAATTAAAGGGAGAAAATTTTACTTTTTGACAAGATCGCAAAAAAATATGCAGAACTAGAATGTCGTCTTTGCGTTTTAAATGTCCAAACCCTCTCAACTGACACATATTCATTCATCTAACAATTTTCTTTTCAATCTCACACTGAAATACCAACGTATTTCTGTTAAGGGTGAAATTATTTTAAAACGCAGTAATAGGAAAAGATTTTTTGTTGCTTCCTAAAGAAAATAATAAAATAAAAAGTAAACAGAATAAATAAGTACTCGAGGCAACCACCAATTTTCCGTAGTTAGCGGTGGTTATTATGAAGTCATCACCGTAAGATTTCTTCTGTAATAGACTTGGATCGTCTATAATCATAATAGTGTACAGCGTATACTACACAACAAAATTTGTTCAGCTATAATAAAGTTCTCAAACATGGTGAGAAGCAATTTTATATTTTTTTATTGTTTAACATGATTGTGTTCTATGAAATTCGAAATAGGTGCTGCCAGATAATTGAAAAGAAAATTCCAGACATTGTTATTTAATTATTTAGGATCTTTACACTACTGGAAATTAATTTTAATGATACTACAAGTGACCGATCTAGAAATAATAAAATATGATTGAAGGTTACTAAAAATTTTCATAATTTTTAAATTTTTCATGCATAGCATCACGCTATATAGCATGAAATTAGGTAGCACGAACCCTTGATACATTTACTAAACATTTATCACCAGATATTCATATTTTGACACACCACTTTCGCTTCACGCACCTTCATAATTCTTTTCATTCGATTATTTCTCACACTCAAAATCTTTGCCATAACAGATCTCGGTAAGAAAAATGCAGTTACCAGCCGTCAAATTATGCCTCTTTAAGTGTTAGTTACATGTTAGTTAAGGGGGAGCCACAGGTGTAGTTTTACAGTGGTGAAAATTGTTTATCGGCTGTGGGAATCTTTAAGGGTACTTCACGCGAATAAATATATATATATATATATATATATATATATATATATATATATATATTTTTAAATTTATATATCGGACCAACTACTAAGGTCATATGCCGATATGTCCTTTGCATTGTCGTCACGGGCGGGACCCGAACCCACGACCTTATGGTTGTGAGTCAGACCCTCGACCCGCGCGACTATCACGCGGGACAAAAATATATATTACTTATCGAGATCTGCTACGGTAAAGTGCCACAACCAGTAATGGTCTACAATCCTAAATTAAGATTAAGCGTTTTTCAATTGTAATTAATAATAGTTATTTATGTAACAAGACCTGAAAGTGATACTTTACTATACGAACAAGCATTTTAATCCGTAAACGAGCTTTAGAAGCTTGAGAGCTTTCAAAGAATTTTTTTTAAGACCATCAATGACTCATTGTTCATAATTTCGCACAGAAATAAAAAATATTTGCACAAAATGATCATCATAGAAACATTTATTTTCTGATCTCTTTTTGCAATTTAAGGATCGGTAAAATTTTTACCGGTCCCTCTGATCGTACTTTCGCAACTACATCCGTAATAATAAGGTTTTGGGCGATAAAAATGTAAAAAAAATACATTTGTGACCTATAAAGTGCCTCGTTACTAATAGCACCGTTCTGCAAAGAGTTTTACTCTAAAATTGTTTATTTTCTGTCATCAAATGATGTTCGAGAAGCCTACTTATTTGACTTGGAGGCTGAATTTTGTGAAACTGAGCCAAGTGTTTATTTTATACTTTTTATTAAACCTAGTCTCGCCAAGTGTTGGGTGACAATTAATTTTGTCTTTGTTGTTATTTAAATTGCTATTGTTTTTTTTTTGGTAGATGGCATGACCTGTTCCACAGAACTTCTCATGTCATCTTGCCTGTTTGTTAGAGATCTTATTCTCTGCTGGCACAGTTCTTCGTCACCAGCTTCTTCACGTGAATTTTGTTCTAGGTGAAGAAGTGAGTTATACCATACTGATGAGCTCTAATAAGAGCGAAACGCTTCTATGGTTACTAACTGTGCTGGCCAGCCTCTGACGATGCCCTCATAAGGTGACTTGGAGGCTGAATTTTGTAAAACTGAGCCAAGTGTTTATTTTATACTTTTTATTAAACCTAGTCTCACCAAGTGTTGGGTGACAATTAATTTTGTCTTTGTTGTTATTTAAATTGCTATTGTTTTTTTTTTGGTAGATGGCATGACCTGTTCCACAGAACTTCTCATGTCATCTTGCCTGTTTGTTAGAGATCTTATTCTCTGCTGGCACAGTTCTTCGTCACCAGCTTCTTCACGTGAATTTTGTTCTAGGTGAAGAAGTGAGTTATACCATACTGATGAGCTCTAATAAGAGCGAAACGCTTCTATGGTTACTAACTGTGCTGGCCAGCCTCTGACGATGCCCTCATAAGGTGACTTGGAGGCTGAATTTTGTAAAACTGAGCCAAGTGTTTATTTTATACTTTTTATTAAACCTAGTCTCACCAAGTGTTGGGTGACAATTAATTTTGTCTTTGTTGTTATTTAAATTGCTATTGTTTTTTTTCGGTAGATGGCATGACCTGTTCCACAGAACTTCTCATGTC
Organism: Pterostichus niger; assembly: GCA_947425015.1. Lineage (NCBI taxonomy): Eukaryota > Metazoa > Arthropoda > Insecta > Coleoptera > Carabidae > Pterostichus > Pterostichus niger. Next base: position 1,865,870 of record OX380341.1, on the reverse strand, counting down.
ATCTTGCCTGTTTGTTAGAGATCTTATTCTCTGCTGGCACAGTTCTTCGTCACCAGCTTCTTCACGTGAATTTTGTTCTAGGTGAAGAAGTGAGTTATACCATACTGATGAGCTCTAATAAGAGCGAAACGCTTCTATGGTTACTAACTGTGCTGGCCAGCCTCTGACGATGCCCTCATAAGGTGACTTGGAGGCTGAATTTTGTGAAACTGAGCCAAGTGATTATTTTATACTTTTTATTAAACCTAATCTTACCAAGTGTTGGATGACAATTAATTTTGTCTTTGTTGTTACCTACTTATTTTACTGATCATAGAAGAAAATAATTTGTTGTTTTGGGAAAATGTAATAAAAATAATAGAAGTAAAAAGCGTGAAGTAACAGTAGTAAAAATGTCTTTCCTGCAAGAAAGTAATTGTATGTTAAATTTGTATAATAAAATGATTCCCAGCAAATAGAAACTATTATAAGTAGGCGTATTTCTCACAGTTTTATCGTTTTGTTTTGATACGAGTGTAAAATTGAAATTCAATTAGGTGTTATTTCAATAATTACACGTACGCATTATTTTACATAAACAGCAATAAGGAATATTCAGAAGAGAAAGTCACATAACGGTTTGATTTTATTTATTTTATATTCACAACGACTAGATATTTAATTCCTATTTTTAATTCACCGCTATTTTGAAATTATTTACTAGACACCCACGAGAACGCATTATCCTATTTATATTAATTAATGTAATTCCTACACGGTTAGTTAACACAGAATAATATATTTATTCATAAAAATAAAAAGGCATAAATTGTGTTCGATATTTCTCAATGTTAATAGCATCATTATCGCAAAAGAAATTGAACTTAAGATATCAGTATAACAAAGAAATATCATTGTTATATTGGTGAATAATATAGGATATAAGTTTTCCATTATCCTTGCTTTCCTAGAGGAAAAGATTTGATTTAAATGCTATAGAAAATTAAATTCTGCTTCTAGATCAATTAAAATATTTAAATAAATAAATAAATAAATATATCATCACGCCTTTTATCCATTACTGGGTGTGGCACTGTGCTGTAGCAGATTTCGGTAAGTGATATAATTCTTTGCGTGAAGTGCGGTTACCAACAGTCAAATCACGGCCTCAATGATGTTAGTGGAGGGGGAGCCACAGGGGTATATTTAAATTGGTGAAAATTGTTTGTCGGCTGTGGAGATCAAACCAGGGTTCTCAAGATCCACAGGCTGAGTCGATACCACTGAGCCACCTACCCCATATAACAGGGACGTATCCAAGGGGGTCATGGGGGTCATGGCCCCTTCCCCCTAAGCATGGACTTTTTTTTTAAATGTTGGCCGTAATACGTAATAATGGTGTCATTATTTACGATAACTTAATTTGTTAAACAAATTAAATAGAAAATATTATCTAAGAACTTATAATTCTAAGATAATTAAGAACTATTGTTTGATTTATTATTCTAATAAATAGCCAAAAACCAATATTTTGTTGGGATATTATTTCGACCCGCAGATGGGAGAGGTATTCTATTTAAGATCTAGTCAAGTATGTGACTACCGACATTTGCACTTAGAAAATCAACTTCTAATTCAATAATTTTTGTATTCTATCGAAGAACCGTTTCGATATTGAAATTTTATGATTTAAAAAGTGTTGGCATTCTTAGAGCAAATTTTTGAGGTGAAAAAATGATTTAATGTGATTTAATGCGATTCCAAAGACGATTTAATGTGATTTAATGTGATTGTAAAAATTATTTAAAGCAGGAATATAATATGAGCAAATACAAATGTTTTTTAATATTTAGAAGATGGGCAATAAACCCCCCTCCCCTCAATTCGAAGTCTGGATCCGCCCCTGCCATATAATAATAATATAATGATATAATTTACATGTTATAACGTATGTCCTATAAGTTTGTGCACAAATTTCAATAATTTTTTTTATAAAAAATGCACTTTTTAAAAGAGTGTAATAAACAAAATCATAAACTTAAATTAAATAAAGAGAGACGTAGTCCGCCTTAAGACGCAAAATTGAGCAGTGTAACAATTCTTATCTATATTTGAAAAGTATCATTTTATACTTCTTTTGATTGAGGGAAAAAATATGTTTCGCATTTAAATAATGTACTCTTTTTGAAGTTTTAATATTTTTACAGGTCACATATGTGTCGTAAACTGAGTAAAAATATGATTATATAATATTAAATTGAACAGAACATGAAATATTGTTGTAAAGTGCAGTATTTCAATTAATAAATTAATTTCCAAAACCCACGGGCGCGGTAAACAGAAAGTAATATTCATGACTCCATTAACAGTAAATTTTCGCTCTGAAATCAGCATGTCAGCAAAATTAACCAAAAAATAAGCCCACGTACACGTACGTTCCATAAATAAGTTTCACAATATTGCACAACAGCGCCCAGATTATTTTTTATCAAACCTTGTAATTTCATTTCTTCTTCATCAAGTTCTTTTAGTTGTTTTCTACTTTGTGAAGAGAAACAGGAGAAACTGTTTGTGTTACGAAATGCGTAATGTCATTCAAACAAATTGAACGTAGGTTGCGTGGCTTCGTGTTATGCTACGTTAACGTTAACAGCGTTCACGTTATGTGCTGAAAGGAGCTGCGTTTTATGTAATAAACATTTAATAAAACATAATTGCGGCGTCGTTATGCTCGTCTTCAGCTTCGTCTTAAATCAAAAGAGAAATCTCGTAAATTTTACGCATGTGACAAGTTTTCTTCGAGATGAGACCCCGAACGAACGTGTTGTTGCTTTTATTTTTTCAGATTTATGCTAAACTTTTTACTTTTTTTTGGAGATTTAAATTGCTTTGCTGTTGCTTCTGTTCGTACAAGAAAATAAAATAAAACACTTGTTATTCATTTTGATATGACAGTTAATTATATTTTTTCTGCAATTGCAGATATCAAACTTCTAGTAGGTGACATATTTTTTTAAGTAACGCGCAAAATTAATTGAACTTCTTATAAATAAAATAAATAAATATATCATCACGCCTTTTACCCATCACTCTCGGTAAGTGATATATTTTTTTTGCGTGAAGTGCGGTTACCAGCCGTTAAATCACGGCATCCAAAGATATTAGTGGAGGGAGAGCCACAGGGGTAGATTTAAATTGGTGAAAATTGTTTGTCGGCTGTGGGGATCGAACCAGGGTTCTCAATATCCACAGGCCGACTCGATACCACTGAGCCACCTACCCCATTCATAAATAAAATAAATAAATATATCATCACACCTTTTACCTATTACTGGATGTGGCACTCTGCCGTAGCAGATCTCAGTAAGTGATATATTTATGAGATTACCAGCCGTCAGCCTCAAAAGATGTTAGTGGAGAGAGAGTTCCAGGGGTAGTGGAAATTGTTTGTCTGCTGTGGGAATTGAACCCGGGTTTTCAAATCCACAGGCCGACTCGATACCACTGAGCCACCTACCCCATTCATAAATAAAATAAATAAATATATCATCACACCTTTTACCTATTACTGGCTGTGGCACTCTACCGTAGCAGATCTCAGTAAGTGATATATTTATGAGATTACCAGCCGTCAGCCTCAAAAGATGTTAGTGGAGAGAGAGTTCCAGGGGTAGTGGAAATTGTTTGTCTGCTGTGAGAATTGAACCCGGGTTTTCAAATCCACAGGCCGACTCGATACTACTGAGCCACCTACCCCATATAATGGGCCGTGATGTTATGTAATAGCTCTTTGTCAAACTAAGGAAAAAAGCGATAATTTTTTCTACTTGAATTCAAAGGTTGTTTCACGACATACTTCAACATGATTCAATCAAACTTTAAAAGAAAAAATAAATAAATAAATATATCATCACGTCTTTTACCCATTACTGGGTATGGCACTCTGCCTAAGCATCAAATCACGGCACTAAATTGAGAAGATAATACTGTAATTATTTGAATCAAATTTGTAAGATAATTTAAAGATTTAAAATATATTTATATTAAATAAGAATTTCAAAATAATAATTTAAAAAAATAAAGCATCAAATAATATTGCTACAATCTACAAAGGGTAACCTAATTTCCCTCATATTTTGCGTGAAGAAAGTTGAGTTTTCAGTGCATGTCATGAAAAACTATGTTTATAACTGAGTCTTGAAGAATATAAAAAAGTTGTTCAATTATTTCTCATGTTAATCAATTTGTCAATCATTGGATAAGACTTATTTGTATAATATTTCCGGTTGGTTTTTTGTCTCCAAATTAACCTAAAAAAATATACCGTAGGAATTAGTCACTCAGTAGTCAGCACAATTCTATAAGTAGTCAAATATCTTAGTCACTAATCTATGCTCCCAGCGAAAAAATCAATCTGATTCATTTCAGAATCCATACCACTAGCCCCCACAGCATAGGCGTACGTGAATTTATAAATAATAAATAATGTCAATCTGTGGGCCGTCGATCCGCAACCAAACAAAAACGCATCTAATCTCCTGTCACATTGAATGTGAATGTCTCCAAAGCAAGAGCGAGTGTCCTGCTACCGTAGACAGTGACGTATCTCGCGTAATCGGTTCATTCATGGCTAGAGACATGAGCGCGCGTTTACCTGGGGCACGTGGGTGCAGGTGTTAAGTGGGGGGCCGTGGGCGTCAGGTGACACCAAGTCTCGAGGATTGTGGTTACGTGGGACGATGTAGGAATCAATAAGAAGTTTGGAAAGTTATTCATGATTTCTTGATCATATAGCTTCGGATTTTTTTGCATTTCAAATGTTTCTGGTAACAATCCTAACTTTTATTCGAAACATTTTTCTCTAAAATGAAAATCTTTTTAGGAAAAATGCTCCATAAGCATAAGTTTTCCTTTAACATTGTTTCTATAAATACTTTTCGTAACATATGCACAAGAAACACGTTCTTATTCCCTAATTTTAGAGAGAGAAACACTACTTTTCTCCCCTAGGGAGAGAAACATTATGTTTCTCTCCCTAGGTAGGATGTTTCTCTGCCTAGGTAGGATGTTTCTCTAACTAGGTAGGATGTTTCTCTCCCTAGGTAGGATGTTTCTCTCCCTAGGTAGCATGTTTCTCTCCCTAGGGACATGTTTATCTCCCTAGGGACTACGATATGTATAATATGCTTCACGGAAGGGCGCGATTATCCCTTGTGTGAAGTTGGCAAACCTCGATTTCAGCTCGAACCTTCGGCCCTCGCGTACGTCTCGGTTTGTGAACTTCACACGCGGGAATAATCGCTTGTTTCCCTCCCTTGATGCATAATATACTATACATACATAATATCTTACTTTCCTTACTATTAAGGGAAACGGTTATTTTCACAACTAAATTAAGTGAGGGAAATTTCATTTGACGTGATGACCAAGGAAACGTGAGGTACATTTGCAAATACAACTCCTTTAATTTATATAAAATGATTATTAAATAAAATAATAATTAATTGTGCAAATTAATGCAGACTTTAATTCTCTCCAACTATCATTTGAAACAAGAGTACGCGAGTTCACATCTCAATTTATGAATAAATTTTTCTAATAACAACCTTGTATTTTGAAAAAAATAAGATTAGCTAATCTGACAAAATAGTAAACTATTTTAATATTTTGAAATTGTAGCAAATAACAAAATAGTCAAGGCAAAAATTATGTAAGAAAATATGAATGAGTTTTTATCATAATTACAGAAAGACATGTCACAAGAATTTTATTAATTTGTGCGTAATACACTAAAAAAAATCACGAGGTTACACATACCAGAACAAGAACAAAAAATTGTCAAGGATCTACAGGCTGTTTCAAATTTACTATCCCGTGCTTAATAGCTCAAGCCGTGACTAAAACATTCGAAACCACAGCTTGTCAACATGTGATTAAGATGTTTTTAAATCTACCTCTGTGGCTCCTCCTCCACTAACATCTTTGGAGGTCGTGATTTGACGGCTGGTAATCGCACCACACACGAATAAATATATTACTTACCGAAATTTGCAGAGTTCCACACCTAGTAATAGGTAAAAAGGGCGATGCTGCCTTCATTTTTTATAGATTCGTTGTTAGAGAAGTGGGCGTAAATGAAGATTTACGAAACAGGTGTACAGGAGCGAATGGACGAATGTTTGTTGTGTGTTGATGGATTTTGGTTGTGAGAAAAGAAAGATCTATTTTTGTTGCACTCCCATGGCTATTTGATATTTTGAAAGTAATTTTTAATATTTTTTTATTTAATTTCTGTCGTTACAACGCATGTAAATGTAATTCTGTTTATTGATTTAGATGCAGAATTTTATGCTCTACAACATTTATTTGAAGCATTTTTGGCTAAAATAATTTGGGGAGCAATGCGCACGGAAAAACTGTTTTTTCATGTTAATCGCCTATGTACACAGGTATGATGTTCCACCCGGTATAATGAAAAATCAATTGAGATCGAATTCTGTCTAACTCTTCAAACTTAATCACAGTTGTAGCAAGACTTCAACTTCCGTATGAACATTTGAATGTAGTTTTCCCCGAGCCCCTCGTCGCTAATTGTTACCTAAGTCTAAGTTAACGTTGTGCTACGTGCTACGTAACGTGAATGCGTGTGCGTGGTCGTAGTGTTTCACTTCATTCACAAACGTGGGCTTAGCTTATCCGGTCCAAGTGATCGGCAATCGCAAATGGAGAGCATATGGTTCATTGATTCTGTTGGAGGAATTATAAATGATAGATATGAAAATTCAGGGATTTGTATGCGATAGAATTCTATGTGCAGAAGAAACTAAAAAGAATTTGATGAAATAAATACATATATGGGGTAGGTGGCTCAGTGGTATCGAGTCAGACTGTGGATTTGAAAATATAGGTTCGATTCTCACACCCGACAAACAATTTTCACCACATTAAAATTACTCCTGTGACTTCTCCTCTACTAATATCATTGGGGACTGTAATTTTACGGCTGGTAACTGCACTTCACGAAGACAAATATTCCACTATGCATATTAGTGAAAACGTCTCCTGTAAGTACTAAGTGTCAACCATGGTGTGTGTAAGTGTTAGTTCAGAAGTACGCACGCAAAAGTTTCGTTGAGATGACATATTGAACCGCGATTTGACGGCTGGTAACTGCAGTTCACGATCATAAATATATTACTTACTGAGATGTACTACAGCAGAGTGCCACTGCCAGTAATAGTTCAAAAGCATGATATATTTACTTTTTGTGAATTTTTGGTTGAACCGGTTTAAAAATCGAAAATATTAAAATTATGTTTCTATATAGTTCTGAGCACGAGAAATCGAACGGCGCAAAGTGCATTTCAATATCTCTTTTAGTTTTTAAGTTATATCGATTTTTGATTTGAAAAAAAACTCAACTTTGAGAGCCAATATCTCGAAAACTAAAAGAGATATTGAAATGCGGTTTGAACGAGCGTATTTCTCGTGCGCTACTTAACTTATACCGAAATTTTACTATATTTGAAAATTTTTCATTTTTTGTCAAAATTTTCTTTACTCAATATTTCCAAAAGTTGAAGAGATAATGAAAATCTGAAAACACCAGCGAATTCCTCGTGTGAAAATACATAGGTATGCAAATTTTTACATCAAAATTCGCTCGAATAAGTTTTTTATTACAAAAAATCGGAAAATGGCTAAAATTCGTAAAAACGTCAAGGGGTACCCCTTGGTGTTTTTATGAATTTGGGCCATTTTTCGATTTTTTGTAATAAAACATGTATCCGTGCGAATTTTGTTGCAAAAATTTGCATACCTATGTATTTTCACACGAGGAATTCACTGGTGTTTTCAGATTTCCATTATCTCTTCAACTTTTGGAAATATGGAAAAAAGAAAATTTTGGAAAAAAGTTGAAAATTTTTCAAAAATAGTAAAATTTCGGTATAAGTTAAGTAGCGCACGAGAAATACGCTCGTTCAAACCGCATTTCAATATCTCTTTTAGTTTTTGAGATATTGGCTCTCAAAGTTGACTTTTAAAAAAAGTCAAAATTCGATATAACTCAAAAACTAAAAGAGATATTGAAATGCGGTTTGAACGAGTGCATTTCTCGTGCTCTGAACTATATAGAAACATAATTTAAAAATTTTCTATTTTTGAACCGGTTCAACCAAAAATTCACCCATTCTGGCAGTGGCACTCTATCGTTGTAGATCTCAGTAAGTGATATATTCATGCTTGTGACTTGCAGTTACCAGCCGTCAAATATATGATGTTATTCCTTAATATTTATATAAGCAAAGCAATTTCTCATTTATGTACTATAAATAATTTGAGTTATTTATATTGATGTTGAGTACAGTTCATTTATTTTAATTGTTGTTGTTTCTAATCTAATAAATATTTGAAGAATAGATAATAAATACAAAATAACGTGCAAATTCGTCTAAAACTTAAATGTCTGTGAAACTCGTATCATCTGAGTTAGATATTTCGGAAGTCGAAGATAATACAACGAATATTTGAATACACAATAACAGCATTTAAAAAAAATTACAATTCTTAATAAATAGACCCTCGGTCAGCAGACAACGGTTCCAAGAACAGTAACACGGCAAGTTGCTGAGTTTAGCGGGTGCATAAGATTTATGGACAAATACGAAAATTGTATTCACTCCAGAGCGGCCTTAACTATATTTCGGAACATTACACTACAAGTTTTTTGTCCTAAAATAAATATATCTAAACCGTCTAAAATCAGCAAATATAGAAATGTCCGTGATCGTGCGTCGTTCTAACATTTCTTTGAAAGAGTTTATGTATACGCATGTACTCTTCTGTTTATATTTGAGCAGTTTTTGTTTATACTTCACTGCTTCTTGGATGCGATTTTGTGAATTTAAATTGCTGCTAACTAAATTCTAGGTAAGATGAAAGGCTCAGCAAATACCAGTCAAATCGGGGGAATTTTTCTTCGTGGTTCTAAGAGCCATTTTAATCTCTTTGAAGTTTGTACTGTACACACCTTGCAGGCACTACTATAATATTTATTGTTTTATGATTAAATATCATTTTATAGGAGTGCCTTCTCGGTTTGACAAGTCAAGTATTTACAGTTCATATCAAATATGGTGATTGTGCGTCATCGAATTTTAGCTTCGTTTCGGGAAGTAAATGTGTTAAGTTTGATTTCATTCTATCTCTAAATTAATTATTTAGATGTGACAATTTAATAGAGCAACAAGTGATTAAGATGTTATTTAGCGCCATGGAAACCAGTACGTTAAATGACATTTTAATAACAGGAGTAAAAGAAATTATTATAACATTCGGTCTTACATTATTTATTTATATTTTCATTTCCTACTATAAAATTCCAATTAGTGTAGATTATAATGGAATCTGAACCACTTATACGAAGTTTAATCCTGTAACTCTTGCTTGTAAAGAGAGAGCGTTAACCAGTGTGACTGTGTGTAACATCGCAATATATTATCCTTAAAATATTCACTGAAAATGTATTAATCTCACAATTAATCTTTATTAAACATTCTTATTGTTGCAACGAAATCATAATTGAGTCTCGAGGTCAAACTAAATATCGAGACAAAACAATATTGAGTCTAGCAAAATGTTTTTTAAATTTGTATTTAATGTTTTTTTTTCTCTTTTGTTTCAGGTAAGGTTTTACAAATTTTTTGCTGTTGAAGTAATATCAGAAATGGTAAGTTAAAATGAAAAACAATTTTAAATGACTGAACGAAATCCGATTAAAACTTTTATTAATAATTTTTCAAGAAGCCTGATTTTATAACGGACGAATTAAATTTAATTTATAGTAATATGCGATAGTATAAACGACAAAAATGAGGTAGGTGGCTCAGTCCATAGCCGATAAATAATTTTCCCCACGTTGAAACTACCTCTGTGGCTCCCCCTGCATTGACATCTTTGGGAGAGACTTAAATCAACAGCTGGTAAGCACACTTCATACGAATTTAATATATCATTTACTGAGATCCTCTACGGCAGAGTGCCACACTCGAAATAGGTAAAAGGCGTGATGATATACTTACTTATTTATTTAAAATTACTCCTGTGGCTCCCCTTCCACTAACATCTTTAGGGGATGTCATTTAACTGTTGGTAACTACACATCATGCAAAAAAATATATCATTTACCGAGATCTTCTACGGCAGAGAACCACACTCATAAATGGATAAAAGGCGTGATGATATATTCTTATTTATTTATTTCAAATTAGCCTTGTGGCTCCCCTTCTACTAGCATCTTTGGGGACGTGATTTAACGGCTAGTAACCATACTTCATACGAACTTAATATATCATTTACCGAGATCTTCTGCGGAATAGTGTACCACACTAAAAAATGGGTAACAGGCGTGATGATATATTCTTATTTATTTATTTAAAATTAGCCTTGTGGCTTCCCTTCCACTAACATCTTTGGGGACGTGATTTAACGGCTGGAAACCACACTTCATGCGAAAGAATATATTATTTACCCAGATCTTCTAGGACACAGTGTCACATTCAGAAATGGGTAGAAGGAGTGATGATATATTTATTTATTTTTATTTATAAACTACAAATAAATTTATGTTTATTATATCAGTAAATTTAGACTCAATGGATGCAGTTTTTAATCCTTAACATATTTACACTTTTGTTGTAAAAACAATAGGCAAAAAACTACCAACAAATTAAAACTGTATTTCCTACAATACAATTTCACCATTTTCACGAGCGAAAGTTCTCAAATTCAAATCTCACTGGATAAGATTAGTTTCCTGTTGTACAGAGTAACAAATAAATAAATCTAATAGTTTGAAGAACATAACACAATCGTAGAAATAAACTTTTTAATTACCTCAAATACAAGAAAACGATAATTTACGACAAACCTTTCCACAACAATCAAACGTTATATAACCACCATAAACATTGTAACAAACTTACAAACATTGTCTTAATGCAACATCCTCAATCAAGATTTTCCCAGCATCCAGCAAATCTCAAACGGTCGATTAGCACAACTAATAGCACAAATAATAACATTGTAAATCAAGTGAATTGCCAATCGGGTGCTTTTCACTGGAGAAAGGAGTACGTTACTTAATATGGCTCCAAGAACAAGAACAGAGACAGGCATCGTGTAGTAAGTTGGTATCGGTGATGCTTGTAGACAAGTGGAAGTATTTATGCCCACACGGTGACATAATTTTGTTTGTGACGTCATCTTTTTATTGCTTTAATATGATGTTTAGGCTGAGACTGACTATGTACTCGCATGAATATTTTGTTACTTATTTTTCTCTCATTCTCAATTTTCACAACATTGAAATAATTAATAATTAATAATTTAATGGGGTAGGTGGCTCAGTGGTATCGAGTCGGCCTGTGGATCTTGAGAACCCTGGTTCGATCCCCACAGCTGACAAACAATTTTCACCAATTTAAAAAATTTACCCCTGTGGCTCCTCCTCCACTAATATCTTTGGAGGCCGTGATTTGACGGCTGGTAACCGCACTTCACGCGATAAAATATATCACTTACCGAGATCTGCTTAGGCAGAGTGCCACACCCAGTGATGGGTAAAAGGCGTGATGATATATTTATTTATTTATTTTTATTTGAAATAATTTTGAATACGACCGTAAAAAAATTACCTGTTGTAATGAGATTTGTGGTAGCCGCACTAATAGATTTCATTGTAGTTATATGGGACAGGGACATTTAATCATTTTATGCCGATCCCTCCAGTTTAAAATGAAAATAGTATACTCCTGTGGCTCTCCTTCCACTAACATCTTTAGAAGCCGTGATCTAACGGCTGGTAATCGAAGTTTACGCGAAGAAATATATCACTTATTATAATCTGCTACGGGTAAGTGCTACGCCCAATAATTATTTTTTATCTCATTCTGGATATTTATTCGTTTTGTATTTCATATATATTTATAACTCTTTTCATATCAGCTAGTTCATTCATTCATGCAAAAAACATTCAATAATATTTATTTGTTTATTCTTCATATCATTGCTATATACAGGGTGTTTCAGGACTAGTGTAACAAACTTTAACAGGTTATTTTAAGCCAAAAATGTCATATGAACATAGGTCCTATTCCTTCTAGTTACCAAAATACAAGAGGTTGAAGTTCTATAAATAACACGAAATTTTCAAATTTTTGTAATCAAGATACTTTCGGAAAACAAGAGTTTTATTGAAAAGTTATACCTTATTTGTCTTAATTAATTTTATTTATTAATAACAACATGCATACAAATTCAAGGCGCTCATTTTGAACACTTGCTGTATTTTTTTTTAAATTTGTTATCTTATTTCATATTGTGTTAACCTATTCCATGTTTGGTTATGTTGTTCTGTGTCTATTTAATTGTGTCATTTTATGTTTTGTTCTCTAAATCGTATTCGTTAATATCTTGATTACAAAAATTTGAAAATTTCGTGTTATTTATATAGGTAGAACTTCAACCTCTTGTATTTTGGTAACTAGAAGGAATAGGACCTATGTTCATATGACTTTTTGGCCCAGAATGACCTCAGGAATAAGCTGTTAAAGTTTGTTACACTAGTCCTGAAACACCCTGTATATACGAGTATATGAACCACTACACAGCAGCTCGGTAAGTCCGGCCCCTGTACTGTAATTGGGATTAAGTTCCTGTTATACAACTTTATGTAATATAAATAAATTATATTGTTCATGTCGTTAAAGCTATTCTTTGAAAGATTAACTGACAATTCTTTGAAAATGGAAGGTGTAGCTAAATTCATGCATATAAAATTAGTTATTTCTGGGTTTGCAATTCTTAGATTTTCATTTACATGTACATATGCTTATTTTATTTTGCTTGTAAAATTGCACAACATGTGAGGTACGGTAGCTTATATCAAATTGATATCAGCGAAGCGAGACAGTAATAACGAAAAAGAATAATCTTGTTTTGGAGTAAAATAAGTACATAAAGGGATAGGTGGTTCAGTGGTATCGAGTCGGCATGTGGATTTGAGAACCCGGGTTTGATTCCCATAGCCGATCAATAATTTTCACCACATTCAAAGTATCCCTAGCACTCTGTCGTAGCAAATCTCGGTAAATGATTTATTTATCTGCGAAGAATGCGGTTACCAGTTGTCAAATTATTAGTTGTAGGGAAAGTAGAGGGGTTTTCATTGTATTAGATTATTATTTTAGCTTTATTACAACACGTTACGTTATGGGGTAAGTGGCCCAGTGGTATCTTGAGAACCCTGGTTCGATCCCCACAGCCGACAAACAATTTTCACCAAATTAAATCTACCCCTGTGGCTCCCCCTCCACTAACATCTTTGGGGGACGTGATTTGGCGGGTGGTAACCGTACTTCACGCGCATAAATATATCAGTTACCGAGATCTGTTTCGGTAGAGTGCCACAACCAGTAATAGGTAAAAGGCGTGATGATATATTTATTTATTTTTTACAACACGTTACAACTACAATTAAAACCCTTATTGTAGGGTATATCAAAGTCATCTCTGCTGTTTAGTATTCAGTTGTGGGGAAAGTAGAGGGGTTTTCATTGTATTAGATTATTATTTTAGCTTTATTACAACACGTTACGTTATGGGGTAAGTGGCCCAGTGGTATCTTGAGAACCCTGATTCGATCCCCACAGCCGACAAACAATTTTCACCAAATTAAATCTACCCCTGTAGCTCCCCCTTCACTAACATCTTTGAAGCCCATGATATGGCGGCTGGTAACCGCACTTCACGCGCAGAAATCTATCAGTAACCGAGATCTGCTTCGGCAAAGTGCCACAACCAGTAATGGATAAAAGGCGTGATGATATATTTATTTATTTTTTACAACACGTTACAACTACAGTTAAAACCTGTAGGGTTGTAAACCCTTATTGTAGGGTATATCAAAGTCATCTCTGCTGTCTAATATTGCAGATGTTATTCTGCTTAATCGAGTCGAAAGTTTGGAGAATATACAAAACAAATATCAATAAAGCATCTCAAATGTTAATCTCAAACAGTTAAAGCGGTGACACTTATCGCAAACTTGCGTCACTGACCCCAATTACACATTTGACACGCTCTGAGTTGGACTCGGAACTCTTAGAATGCTCTGCTGTCAAATCTGCGCACTTTGCACTCTATTTTCACTACATACTTCCACAGATATCTAATTACATCTCTTGTCTTTATTACTTTACTTCTCACACAGATAGAAAAACAGAAAAGATACAAACAGAAAGACAAATAATTTGATTTATAAAGAGAATTGAATTTGGAATTAATTAACCAATATTTTATTCGAAAAACACTAGATTAAATAACTTATTTATTGTACCTCACAGCAACACAAATACCGATAAAAACTCACCGACTAATAAAGTTATGTTCATCTACAACTCTAGATTCGTGCAGATTAATTTGTTCTCTCTGTTCCTTTATAAATTTAAGAATGCTGTTCAAAACATTTTAAATCAATAATTGCAACTTGCTTATACTATAAGTTTTGTCTTTTTACTTCCTTGTACGAAGTAAAGAAAGTATTGTAATCGCGAAAATTTTCGGTTCTCAGATTTCAACGGAAATAGGTATTTTGGCCTTCCCTGAATCCATTTTGACTAATTTCGTCATGCCGTCTGTACTACGTATGTATCTCGCATAACTCAAAAACGGTAAGCCGTAGAAAATTGAAAGTTTATATTTAGGACTGTTATAACATCTAGTTGTGCACCTCCTTTTTTGGTCATTATACAACTACCGGAAGTGGAACTTTACTTGAAGCCTATAATAGATTTTCATGAAAAACTATATTCAAATATAATTTAAAACTTTCCAAATTTGGTATATAAGACTACTATATCAATGGAAATAACATAATAGATTTTGATTAGAATAGACTAACCGGAAGTAGCACATTACATGAAGCTGCTAACAGATTTCCTTGAAAAAATGGTATTATTTTAATTTTAGAAATGAATGCTGCAAATAAAAGTTTTAGAGAATTAAATTCTGCGTCTAGCACACTAAGAATTTTTAAATTAGCCGTTTGCATAAGCGAGATATCTAAATTTAAATATTATGTATGTTTGGTTTAAAAAAAAAAATTAAGTTTGCTATGATTATAACAAAAAATAAAAAATAAAAGATTTTATGTCAAATATGTGGAATTAAAAAAATATCTATAGTTTAAGACGCGTACAAGGAAGTCATGTGGTATCCACATCAGATTTTTTTCTTTTATTTCACCTACTGGAATATGTGTTGTTTTAATGTATTATTTGGCAAACTGTTATTATTAATTTGTAAGGTCAGTATTTTGTAAATAAATAAATAAATTCTGAATTGAAATAATTTAGTTCTTCGTCACCAGCTTCTTCACGTGAACTTTGTTCTAGGTGAAGAAGTGAGTTATACCATACTGATGAGCTCTAATAAGAGCGAAACGCGTCTATGGTTACTAACTGTGCTGGCATGACTTGGAGGCAGAATTTTGTGCGACTTAGCCAAGTTTTTATTTAATATTTTTTATTAAACCTAGTTTCACCAAGTGTATGGATGACAATTAATTTTGTCTTTGTTGTTATTACAAGAACATTTGGCGATTTAGTTAGTGCTTTAACCCTTATATTAGATTTCGTTTTTACTGCCCATAAAATAGTCAGTGCAAATCCTCAAAAATTAGAACTAAAAAAGTAATTTATACTTTTAACGCTAGTTTTCCAAACTGCTTTATTGTCATGTCAAACGAAGTATCTGTGAAGGTACGTACTAATGTCTTCATCACCACAAAGTGTAATAGTCAGCAAAACTATTATTATTAGTTCCGAGTTTGTCAGTTTCTCAATTTACTTCTAAATATATGAGTGACGAAGCGAATAAACTATTCTAAAACATTCTTAAAATAAATATATCACTCGACCTTGTCCCGGTTTATAAACAAAAAATGTTTTCAACAAAAAGTTGATAAAACTTTCACAAAAACTGCGAATCTGAAGCGAATTGTGTAGGATGGAATAGAATAGTGAAAGAATGGATTGAAGTAGCAGTAGGCGTCTGCTGAAAAACTTGTTTGGGAATTTTGGTTACACTTGTTACGAATAAGAAAATGTTGGCGGCCGTGTGGATATGAAAATTTGGACGTTCGTCATCAACACAAAAAATTATTTTCATTGATATTTGTGCTGGATTTTTACAAACAAATTTAAATATTAATACTTTAAAAAAAGATAAATTTCAGTACTTTTATTGTAACCTTAAAAGTACATGTTATGTTTTGCAGCGCCGAGTTGACATTTAAAAATATTTTCGAATATATATACTAAATAATAATGCTTAGATATTTTTATTTATTTATTTATTTGTAATAATTAATGGGGTAGGTGGCTCAGTGGTATCGAGTCAACCTGTGGATCTTGAGAACCCTGGTTCGATCCCCACAGCCGACAAACAATTTTCACCAAATTAAATCTACACCAGTGGCTCACTCTCCACTCACATCTTTGGGGCCGTGATTTGACTGCTGATAACCGCACTTCCTGCAGAGAAATATATCCAGTAATGGGTAAACGGCGTGATGATATATTTATTTATTTATTTATATTATTTGAGCATGGCAAACTTCATTGACTTGCGCTAACGCTTATTATAGCCGTTTCAAATGTCATTAAATTTACAGTAGCGCCTCTGACGACGTACGTCGTAACTACCCTAACCTAACCTAATAATAATAAATGTTTAGATAAAATAAACTTCAATTTTCAAATATTTTAAGGTTGTTTTTGTAACTTGACCGCGTGGTCACTTTCATTTAATTGAAATAAAAATTACTAGATGCCATTACTTGACGTACCAAATATGTAAAAAAAACTCACGACAAATTTTTATATCTCAAAACGATGGAATGAAACGGCCATAATAAGCGTAGCGGAATTCAATGAAGTTGATTTAAGACGTAAATCTACCCCTGTGGCTCCTCCTTTACTAATATCTTTGGAGGCCGTGATTTGACGGCTGGTAACCGCACTTCACGCGAAAAAATATATCACTTACCGAGATCTGCTTAGGTAGAGTGCCACACCCAGTGATGGGTAAAAGGCGTGATGATATATTTATTTATTTATTTATTTGTTTTATAATTGTCTTTGCATAAACCAAGCATAAAATTAAAGTATTTAAGAATGCTTGAGATATTAAAAGACTGTAAATAAGTTAGCATATGTTTAATATGCAACAATTTAAACTATTTTGTTTATGACTCAAGAAAAAATACTTTTATTAATAATAAATACTTGCAGCAATTTGTTAAGTCAATAAATATTCATTCAATTTGATATTTATATTAACTTGCATGGTATTTAGTCAACGTTAACCTGTAAAACTAATCAACTAGTCGTGTTAATGAGAAAAAATGTTGGTGTCCCTGTATCTAAGAAAATTTTGCAATTCGTCATTCTTGATAAATAATCTTTCACTGTGATATTTAGCGATAATATCGTGGGAATTAACAAACATTATTTAATTCTATAAATTTCGAATTCTCTGTTTATAGTTTAATGTCAACGATATTGATGATTCGATGTTTATAAAACTAGATTTGAGGTTTTTGTAGCATATTGCAAAATTCACATTACAATAAAGAAAATAGAAATTTACATTCCGATTTCACTAGTGATGACAAATTGATTACACATGTTATTGGCTTACTTTGATTTAATCTGTAACGAGATCAAGATATTGATGTAAAAGTAGATGTAAACATGTAAATCTTACTAGAACGAATATAAATATTTATAAACATAACATCATGTTACCTTATATGGCTCTCATTTCACTCTTCGCTAACGAATATGTAGAGTAGATTCTACAAGGTTCATTTTAGAATTTTGTTTCGTTGTTCAAATCGTGTTCTGTCGTCATAATAATAACAATTTTATACATTTTATTTGTGTACAACTTTTCTCTGTTCTGAACTATATATTAGAGATGAATAGTTCGTGACTGATCCGTACAATTGAGCCGGTTTGGTACCGGGAACGAAGTGAACCGGATCGCTAAGTGAAAAAGATCCGGGTTCTAGCTCAATACAGACCTGCGCTAGATAATACCTTTATTAGTTACTTGGTTAATTATTACAAAATTCTTTAATTCATTTTTTTCGCTTAAGGTTGAAATGCATTTAATATTTACGAAATTATATCATTCGGTTTATCAAAATATAAAAATATTGAAAAACCATAATAGTTATTTTTGATTCTAGATTGCGAAATGTTACTTTTGCATTCGAGAAAACAAAAGCATTTCGCAATCGAGTATTAAACAACGTTTTTTCGAAAACTATGTTCCAAAATTAGTAATAATGTAATGAGAAAATTTTGACGTTCAGGATTAATTAATGTGAAATCTAATGTCTCCATAACAACAATGTATGTAATATAATTGCTATCAAATCTGGTATTCTCTGACCAGCAATTGACAGCTGGTTGGCAATAGAAACCAAACAAACGTTCTAATTTTTTTCTGCGATTTATTGGGCTTCGCATTGCATTTCTCAAGAAACTATTCCAGTACACCAGTTAGCTTCCTCAAGCGGGATAAATATGAATAATTGCTCAATTGGAACATTAAATATAAATTTTGTTAAAGAATAGAAGTATTGTTTCTAAGCAACAAAATAAAGTGACAAATTTTATTAAATTGTTAGCCTTTCTTCTATCAAACAATTGCATTCTGCATGCAAAAGTCTTTTGCGTTCTGTAGACAAAAAACACTCATTTCGCGTGTTGATAGTTGTCATGTAAATTTTAACTTTATATGACAGTTTTCGAAAAATAATATTTATCGTTTCAAATTTTTTTCAATTTTTTCTCTTTATACCTCAATGGGTGGGAGGATGAGGTTGAAATCTGCAAATAAATTACAGTTTTGTATGAAGAATGCAATAGTGCAATAAAATATAGGAGCTAATTTTTAGTTTGAGTGCGATTCGAACCTGGGATCTCCGGATTCAAATCCGTAACACTGTCCACACCGCCGGACTGTCGTACAATTAAAAGAGATATTAGAAAATATAGTTGCTACATATTATTATAAAATCCTTCGTATAATTTACACGAGACGAAAGTTGAATAAAATGAAATAAACCTAGTGGCTCAAAATAACAGCTGTAGGTTTCATCTACAACTGAAATGAAATCGTGAAATTAAATTCCAGTGTGTCTGGATCAACATCAACACTCTGCGCCATTTTAAAACAAAGGTGAACGTTGATTTCCGAGAGCTCATGCAATGATTCACTCCTTGCTTTTTATTTAAGTGGAAGAAGAAACACCTGTACAGTTCACTCACAAAAGTTTTAGAAGCTATTCTTAAAATAGATACAAAGCCAGAAGCATAAACTATGAATTCAAGAAAGTTGATAACAAAATATTTGTTTATTTTTGTTTCAATACTTGGATTTAGAATGGTAATTATTAAACTAGATTTCATATTTTCTATCAATGTAATACAGCTTGATAAAATGTAATCATTAATTAATTTATTATCAATATTATTCTTGTTTATTTATTTAAACTAAAAATATAAATGATTAATATTTCTGTGCTTATCTAATGCGTAAATAACATATTTTCTTAGAAATGCCTTACTTTTATGTAATTCTGAACTAGATTTGACAATTTATAACAAAGGGGTTTAATTTTTTATCTCCATAAATATTTAATAACTATCCACCAAATATAAGTTTATAAATATATTCTGGAAATTTAAAATATTTTTTATACGGGTAATTGTAGCCCTGTAGATAATATTAATTAATAAGCAAGGGCTCATATATATATACAGGGTGTTTCACAACTTAGAGCAAAAAATTAAAGGGTATATTCTGTACGACGTGCTGATCATGAAACAAAAATTATTTTTTTTAATTCGAAAAACTAAGGGTTGTTATTCTAAAACATTTTTTGTAGTACTGCACTGGATTCGCTTTCCTATTAAACACAAACAATGAAGTAGGTATCAACTACGAAAGAATAATTACACAATTCAATTATTAGCAGTTATTTATAATAGAATTTTATTTAATTACTAACTTTAACATAATCATCCACCTAGTGGCAGTGGCAACGAAAAATTTTAGACTGGGACACATGGAAAATAGTTTTGCGATTTAAAAAAAAATCTTTTTGTTTCATGATCAGCACGTCGTACATAATATACCTTTTAATTTTTTGCTCTAAGTTGTGGAACAGCCTGTATATATATACAGGTAGCCCATCGGTTTATTTTAAATTAAAATGTCCACATATTTGCAATATAAGTTTTCCATTTTTGCAACTTTATATTTTTAAATGAAACATATTTTTTTTAAATAATGATCTTAGTAGTTAGTCCGCCAAGAAGCCACAGATAAAAAAATAATAATTTTGAAGCACCCTCTATAAATACAATTGCATCTGAGTGATTCATACCCCAGTATAAGCCGTTCTCTGAAACTTTAACCAAAGCAAATAAATAACTTGTAAAACTTTTCCTGTCTTGTGTACCTGCACCAGGTCGTTGGTTCTTTCCAAGACTCCGCATCTCTTTCTTCGACTCCTGCTCCTGCATTCCTCCCTTGCGCCTCTTGCAAAATCCTTCCCTGCAAGCCTACTCCATCCAACAGCGCAACATCAACAACATGCCGCACTGAAGCTAGATGTGGTGTGCACGTCCGGTCCGGAGCCTTATAAGGCAGTAGCGGGCTCCGGTGATGACTCAGCTTGGCTCCGGCGCCGGCCGACAGACACCAGACGTGGAGGGAGATGGTGCGGAAATGGGGAAGAGCTGATGAACGAGTTGATGACCTAAATATGGAGGTTTTGTCTGGATTTCGATTATCAAGTTTCGGTGGAATTTTGACATGACCCAGATAACAAGGAAACTTGCGAATTAATAATAATCTTAATATGTTTGACACACCTAATAATGGATTTTAAATAAATATATCATCACGCCTTTTACCCATTAATGAGTGTGGCACTTTGCCTAAGCAGATCTCGGTAAATGATATATTTCTTCGCGTCAAATCACGGCCCCCAAAGATGTTAGCGGTGGAGGAGCCACAGGGGTAGATTTTAATTGGTGAAAATCGTTTGTCGGCTGTGGGGATCGAACCAGGGTTCTCAAGATGCACAGGCCGACTCGATACCACTGAGCCAAGTGAATTTTGAATAAGCCTTTAAAATAATTTATTAACTTGAGAATTAATAATAATCTTAAAATGTTTGACACACCTAATAATGGATTTTAAATAAATATATCATCACGCCTTTTACCCATTACTGAGTGTGGCACTCTACCTAAGCAGATCTCGGTAAGTGATATATTTCTTCGCGTGAAGTGCGGTTACCAGCCGTCAAATCACGGCTTTCAAAGATTTTAGTGGTGGGGGAGCCACGGGGGTAGATTTAAATTGTTTGTCGGCTGTGGAGATCGAACCAGGGTTCTCAAGATCCACTGGCCGACTCGATACCACTGAGCCAAGTGAATTTTGAATAAGCCTTTAAAATAATTTATTATGTTTTAACAGCAGAAAAACAGAAACAAGAAAAGGAGAAACCTCTCAAAAATAGTCCATTTATAATATGATACAATTATTTTTCACCTTTTTACGTCAATTTTAAAATAAATCAGAGAAATTCGAAATTCGACAAGATGACTTTGCAACTTATGTTCCGTGACGAACTCACGAAAAAATAAATCAAATCGATCAGAGTTTTACTTTCGAGACGAATCAAATCTCAAACAAAAACCATCACCTGGATTTTATACTTTCAATCAAATAAAAAGTAAATTACAATAAATCAAAATATATACATAAAATTGTACCTTTCAACAAACATCGTCTAACAATAATATGGGATTTGACCAGTCAAATATTTTTCGGTCAATTGACCGACTATTTGACCGGTCAATTGACCAAGAAACATTTAATAAAAATCACAATTAAAATTGTAATTTATTTATATAGTACTGTTTACTACATCCAATATTACTGAAAATGAAAAACCAACTGCAACTAATAAACAAAACCACATCAAATTCAAAATAAAGGGGAAAATAAAGTAAAAGACGTAACGAAATGAAATAATATGTATTTATTTTATTTGTGAAGTAAAGTAAGCAAATTATCCAGAACCCAGAATACCAAACTAGACATATTCATGTAATAATAGTATGTAGTTATTTCTATTGAACAACATATGTCGTGGCGGTTCCATTTAGATTATTTGACCGTATTATTTGGCCGTCAAATATTTTTGGTCAATTGACCAGTAAATTGACCGGTCTATTGACCACGGCACAACCCTAGATAGGTGGCTCAGTGGTCGGCCTGTGGATCTTGAGAACCCTGGTTCGATCCCCACAGCCGACAAACAATTTTTACCCCCCTTTACTAATATCTTTGGGGACCGTGATTTGACGACTGTAACCGCACTTCACGCGATAATCTGCTTAGGCAGAGTGCCACACCCAGTAATGGGTAAAAGGCGAGGTGATATATTTATTTTATTTATTTATTTGTCTAACAATAAAGAAATATACATAGTTTATTTTAAAGACAAATCATAGAAAATATATTTCGTCATGAAAAATAATAACAAATATTTTAAATATCTCATATAATCAGTAGTTAAATAAACATAAACAACACTAAAAACAATTACATAATATCAAGGAATGTAATGGAAAAACAAAACAATTAATCAAGCGTTCTCCACAAAATAAGAAATTCACGAAAAGTTCTCCAATCAGATCGCCTCATTAAGTTTATCTTAGTGACTTTGTGAAACCAATAACATCGAATTTACGCTAACCGAATTACACATGGATTTAAACCAGTGTCTTACTGCATCTGAAAGTTGTCGCCCACTCGTAAACATTTATTATTAATGTTGTTGCTGGTTTCAAGCTCGTTTTACATGAATAAATTGATGTTTCGGTCGTGAGTGACATCCATTTATATATTGAGAAACAGAAGCATTACAAACAGTTTTTGTCAAATATTTTGTTATTTCTAGGATACATAACTCAAAAACTAAACTAAATACTGGCCTGGAGACTTTATTACTAGAGTCTAGGTAGTTTTTTTACATAAGAATAAACAATTTTATTAATTTAAATGAAGAGCAGAATATTTTATTGCATAAAATGTGAAAAAGAATAAAATTTCTATTTTTTCTGAGGCTATATCTCAAAAACTAAACAGAATATGAAGATTCTCTAAACGGCATTGAATTCCTCGTGTTCGAATTAACTTATAAACAAATTTGTAGCTAATTTGAAGCAATTTAATTTTTTTAATTATTTCCCAAGGGGTACCCCTTAGGTTTTTTTCAGATTTTAAGCCAATTTTCTCTAAAAGTCTTAATCGTAGGAATATTATAAAGAAAATTTACATACATATGTATTTTGACCCACTGAATCCATTGGTAAAATATTTAAGTGCATATTTCATCTAGTTTTTGAGATAATATTAAAAGACCATTTTTTGAGAAAATTATGGCGGAAATTTAAAAAAAATAAAAATTGTTTATACTTTGTTTATAAGTCAACTGAAGCACGAGAAGTTAAATGCCGTTAAGCGAATCTTCATATTTTGTTTAGTTTTTGAGATATTGCCTCAGGAAAGTAGAATTTTTCTCAAATTTCATTCAATTTTTCAATATTCTCAAAAACTAGACTTGATATGGGTCTGGGTTCGACACCATTCAATTCCTCTTCAGTTTCTGCATAAGTAGGAATATTTATATTGATTTTAGTTAGTAGATATGGTGTAGGTGGGTGGCTCAGTGGTATCGAGTCAGCCTGTGGATCTTGAGAACTCTGGTTCGATCCCCACAGACAACAAACAATTTTCACGAAATTAAATCTACCCCTGTGGTTCCCTCACCACTAACATCTTTGAGGGCCGTGATTTGACGGCTGGTAACCGCACTTCACGTGAAAAAATATATCACTTACCGAGATCTGCCCCGGCGGAGTGCCACACCCAGTAATGGGTAAAAGCCGTGATGATATATTAATTTATTTATTAGTTAGTAGATAAATCTTTTATGACACGAAATGTAAAATTATGTTTCATATATTGTCCGTTAGTACGGTGAATAGAGAATTAGAATCTCACTCAAGCTAAAAATTATATGAACTACCACACTGTGGCTCGGTAAGTGCGGACCCTGTACTGTAATTGGGATTAAGTTCCTGTTGTACAGAGTAACATAAATAAATAAATAAATGTAAACATATTTATAGCGTTTAATTAATTCATTTTGAACTTGATTCAAACAGTAACTAAATAAGTAATGTAAAAAATTTTTAGGAAAAGAATTCTGAATGTGGATGAAGATAAAGTAATAGGATGGAAATTAATTGCAGGATAAATTCCATGGAAACTGTGCCATTACTTTCCTGAAAATGTTTTAAAGAAAAGTTGTAGAAAATTAAATTCTACATCTAAATCAATTAACACGATTCATTATTTGCACTTGAAATGAAATATCCTTTTTGATCCGAAATCAATATATTTTTTCCTGAAACCCAGTAATTTTGAATTTGTTGTGACCTTCATTTCAATCATTTTTGAGACAAATAAAAATTTTAAAATCATTTTACATTATTATTATATAAATAAATAAATAAATATATCATCACTCCTTTTACCCATTACTGAGTGCGGCACTCTGCCTAAGCAGATCTCGGTAAATGATATATTTTTTCGCGTGAAGTGCGGTTACCAGCCGTCAAATCACGGCCTCCAAAGATATTAGTGATACATAAATATATTGTTTAAATAATTATTACAATATTTGGGGTAGGTGGGTCAGTGGTATCGAGTCAGCCTGTGGATTTGAGAACCCAGGTTCGATTCCACACCCGATAATTTTCACCACATTAAAACTACCCCTGTGGCTCATCATCGCTTAACATAAATAAATAAATAATTTTGAAAAAAATCTATCGTTTTTTTTTTTAGTTTGAGTTACTCTAATCTCTAATGAAATCGTAGTATTTTCATATGTTTCATTGATCAAATATTTACAAAGAAACCGAAAATCATTCTCAATTCCCCAGTGTAAATGAAACTTTACACAAAAACCTAAACACAAAACCCCTCACTGCGTAACCAATAGTAAAAACACGCAATCTCTTACACATATAAATACATAATAATATTATAGAGATCTCGTGGGCGTAGACACCTGCACTGAGTTAAACCTACGTTGAACCTGTTGCACAGCACTTTCTGCTAGCTGTTGTTGGCTGGTGCTGTTGCTCGATGACAAGAAAGCCGCAGTGACAGCCAGAGTTGACTTTCTGCTCTGATTGCAGCGGTAAGAGCTCGAGGACTGGACGCGGACGGAGTGTATGTCAGCTTGAACTTGGAAAAATATTTGTGCAGTTGCGTTGAGTTATTGTCTTGGAAAGTGAATGGAGTTAAGTGCAGGTTTCAATTTACTGGTTTATGAAACTGAAGTGCTTGCTAGTATTTATTTACAAGAGAAATTGTTAAACAAATAAATTTATTAAAATTAATAGTCTTCTACTGGCATTTTTTTCCTCCATTGAGAGAAGAAAATTATTAAAAAAAAATATAAAATAAACACTTTATTAGCAGTTATTTATAATAGAATTTTATTTAATTAATAACTTTAACATAATCATCCACCCAGTGGCAGTGGCAACAAAAAATTTTGGACTGGGAAACATAGAAAATAGTTTTGCGATTAAAAAAAAATTCTTTTTGTTTCATGATCAGCACGTCGTACAGAATATACCCTTTAATTTATTGCTCTAAGTTGTGAAACATCCCCTGTATATATATATATAAGGTGTTTCACAAATAATGGCACTTGTTTTAACCCCATATAGTACTCATTATGAAACAGAAAGAATTTTGCTGTTTAATTCGCAAAATTAATTGCACTTTACATGAAGCAAACATTTTTAGTGCCACTAATTGGAGAGTAGAAATATATTCATAATTAAATTGTAATTAAAACACTACTAATAGGCATTTATCTAGTGTTTCATAATGAATAAAAGAAGTAATGTACTGTTTATAATTATAATTTAATTATTTATATAAAAATGTGTACTTCATGTCAAGTACAAATAATTTAACTAATTTTGAAAAAAATATTTATGTTTCCAAATCAATACGTTGTTATAAGTTGTGAAGAAACCCTGTTTAAGCTTATTTAGCATCACCTTATTTTCCCTTAAATGGTGTAGCACGAACCCTTAAAACCTTTTACTGATAATTTTTTTATTAAATTCATTCAGAAATTAATCTTCACCAAACATTCCTAGTCAGTTGTCAGCTGTGAGAATCAAACCCAGAGCAATTAATCTAAAGTTTACTTAATTATGAACCATATTATATCAGTAATAGGTAGTAATGAAATGTTTACCACACAAGAAGTAAAGAATCCATTTACAGGCCTCCCGCAATTGTATCAACCCAAATTAATTATTAATTAGCACTTGTAATTTACAATCAATAAAAATACGAACCAATGAGCCGTTATTCCACATTACAAGACCTTAACTAAAGTTATACGAACGTAAAACTTACAATTTTATATTCTGGCTCAGCGGGAGATACGTGAATGTCTGTAAAAGCACAGTAAACAAATATTGACAGCTACATGCATTTTTAATTCGAAGTAATGCAGTAGGTGATTTTATTTCCTTGTTGAACTTTTAAACTTTTCAGTTTTGTAAGTAATCATGTAAACATGAAAATGCTGTTGCACATTTTACTCACCTCGAATAAAATGAAAGTTAGTATTGCAATGCAGAGTTTAGTAAGAAGGATAATCATAAATTATAGTAGGATATAGCGGGTGTAACATGAAAACCTGGCCATAGGCGTTTAACATGGGAAATCAGTTTTTCCTTGCGCAAAAGTGGCCAATTGATTTTAGACAAAAATGCTTCAAATAAAAGTTGTAGTGCTTGAAATTATGGATCGAAATCAGTGTTCAGATTTAATTTGGCACGATCTGTAAGCGAAATAATCGCATTAATATTTTATAAGAATTTCTACTTCATAGTGATAGCCATGGAATTGAGACAAAATGATAAACAAATGTGTGACGTTTTAACTGTCAGAAAAGTTTAGTTTGAAATGGATTTGTGATTTATTTAAGTGACAATACAGGTGATTGTTGTTATATCATTATTGAAAATGGATAACTATTCACATGAAGAAAAGTTACAAATTATTAAGTGGAATTATTCTGGTGAAAGTTTTCGAAGAATACGTGATTTAATCAGTATTATTTAGCCGCACCATAACATTTCAAATGAAATACATTTCGAATAGTATCGCAGATCATAATTTTGGAAAATGCCACGTGTAGAAAGTGGTACATTATATTCCTCGCCTTTGGCTCGAAAAACGACAAATTCAGAAAAAAAATCTCACTATTTTTTAGTTTTCCATTATCCTTGCTTTCCTACAGGAAAAGATTTGATTTAAATGCTATAGAACAGTGGTTCCCAACCTTTTTTTAATCGTGACCCTTTTTAGTTTTTTTAAAATGTTCGCGACCCCCCTTTCGCATATTTGATCAATAAAACAAAAACTAAAAGGTTTGACAAAATATATTTTAGGACTTAATGATTATATTTTTTCCCCTCAAAAAAGCCAAGGCGACCCCCCAAAAAAGCTAAGGCGACCCCCTTGTGGGTCGCGACCCACCGGTTGGGAACCGCTGCTATAGAAAATTAAATTCTGCATCTAAATCAATTAATACATTAAATAAATAAATAAATAAATATATCATCAGGCCTTTTACCCATTACTGGATGTGGCACTCTGCTGGAGCAGATCTCGGTAAGTGATATATTTCTTAGCGTGAAGTGCGGTCACCAGCCGTCAAATCACGGTCTCCAAAGATATTAGTGGTGGGGAAGCCACAGGGGTAGATTTTAATTTGGTGAAAATTGTTTGTCGGCTGTGGGGCTCTCAAATAATAATATACAAATAACTATTTAATATAACGCTTGAAATAAAAGTAGTGTATAACTTGCTTCTACAAGAAATAGTTCGTGCGTTTAAATCTTGCTGATTTATATCTTTAAAAATCAAGTATGTGTTTGTGTGTATATATATTTTGAATCACTCTCTCCTCAAGAAATATTTATTTACTTTATAATTATAATTGCGTAAAAAATAACATACCTTTGCAACGATTCGTATTAAAAACTAATTGCATTATCATTTCTACTAATAACCAATAATAATATAATAAAGGGAAAATCGAAAGAACATTATTGCAATACAGTTATGTAATTTTACGCTTGATATTGCATTATATTATCGTTAATTTATGAAAAATAAAAGTACGAAACTTTTTCACATGTGATAATTTAATTTCACTGTTTTACATTCATTTGTAAATACATATTTTCTACAAATTACAAACGGTTGTAGTCCAGTGCATATATACGCAGCACCCCAAAAATTAAAAGTTCGCGGATTCAAATCCCGCTGGCTTCAATTTCTAATACAACTACGTCCATTATAAGCTACTATAATTGAGATTAAGGTGGCAATTGAATACTAAATCTTTTTGAAACAAAATATTTTTCTGTTAATAATCTATAATTTAATAATAACTTTTATGTTTCATGATTATTACAATTTTTATATTCTATGAGCAAAATAATTGTCCCTAACATTGTAATAGTATATTATACATCTAGGGAGAGAAATGCATAATTTTTTCATGAGGCTCTGGCTACAAAATACCGAGAATAAATAGTTATCCCTCACGAGGTGTATAAACAATTTTTTTCAGGACCTAAGTAGAATTAAAAATAATAAAAGTAATTTTAAAATGATTAGTAGTATTTACATAATTTATTTATGTCAAATTTAAAAACAAGTACAGAACGACGCTTCCTTTTCCTTTGTTATCTTTTTAGGTTCGTTGTTCGCGGTGTGGGCGCAAATGAGTAGAAATGATTTGTGCATGTGAAGCATATGTAGAATAAAAGATGAATGAAACAGGTGTATAGGAGAGAATGAATGTATGTGATTGAAGGTTTGTTATGTGAAAATAGTCAGCGTATTTCGTTTGTTATAACGTTGTTTAATGTCAAAAATGACGTAACTGTCATGGCCAATAAATATAATTCAGTTTATTATTTACAATTTTCCGCATCTGTCAAAATATATACATTATTTTCTTCCATTTAAAATCGCCAATTTATTTATAGAACAAATCACGTAAGTTACACAAACAAAGCTCTCTCTTCATGTCAGTAAAGCGGCTAATCTTTCACTATTCTGTTTTCACGTGTGCTGCTCGTGCGTTGAAATCTCTGTGGGTTTGCATGGCGAAGAGTTCAGTGGCAGGTTAAGCCAGCGCTCAGTGCAGCGGTACTGCTGCGTTGTGCTTGTTGTTGTTTGTTGGATTTCTTTGCAGAACGCACCCAAGTCCTGAAATATTAATACTGAGGACAACGGTCTTGTTTAAACTGAAAATCGCTGGCATTATTTCTTCTTTATTATGTATGTGTGATGTTTAATTTTTACTGTAATGAAAATGTCTTACGCGGAAGAATGGTATTTATGTTGTTTTATAATAACAGGGTCTCAAAATATATATATATATACAGAGTGTATCAATATTTCAAAAATTAAATTAAATTGCAGATACACTATGATATACTGATCTTGGATGAAAAAGAATTTTTTCTGAAATCGTCAAGAAAATGCCTACTTTCCTGACGCATTTTAGTATAGAAGTGTTTACATGATTCAAATAAATAAACTAAATAACTAAAAAATTTAAAAAGATTTTTATTTATTTTTATCAATAATATTAATACTAAATATCATCATCATCTGTGGCGCTACAGCCCAAATCGGGCCTGGGCCTACCGGGCACACCGAGCCGCAGTTTTTACACTGCCGTACTGCCGGTTTTCGTAGTCGAATGCTACATTATTTAAGGCGTATAAGTGACTAGCTTATAGCGCTAATACTAAATATACAATTGCTTAAATTACTAAAATTTATGTATGACACTGGCGAATTTGAAGCTAAATTTATTGGACAACAACCGCTTCGTCAAGTAAAGCATCACTTTTCTGACTACTATTGATATACTATTGAAGTACTTACTTTTAGTGCCACTGGTCAATAATTAATTTATTCATTAAACAAAATCAAATAATTTAATGATTATAATGTTTATAATGATTTATTTATTCTACTCTCTACAACAAAAACTGAATTCCAAGTACAGTACAGGGTCCGGATTCACCGAGCCGCAATATGGTAGTTCTTATTATTTTTAGCTTGAGTGAGATTCGAACTCAGAAGCACTGGATGTGAATTCCGTTACGCTAACCACACCAAAATAAAATATTATAAATTAATAATTAAAATATTAATAGTAATAACTATTAAACCAGTGATATTAAAAATTTGTACTTCATGATATTAAATGCGTTTACTTCAATAGTTACCAAGGATACAAACAAAACAGAAACTTGTCATATTGACAGTTGACAGAATGAATTTATTTTCAGTACGTATACATTTTTTAATAATTTACGATGCAATCGTAGAAAAAAGTATGTATCACGAACGTCAAGTGTCTTTGTTCCTCTTACACTATTGCAGCTCTCGTCTTCGGCTCGCGCTGCAATTACCGTGTTCGAGTAACAAAGAATCACTTTATGCTCTTAATACACAAATAACTATTGATCCGGAATCATTTAATTATGTTCGCTAAATTGATAGAAAAATATATATATTTATTCAATTATTTCAACAAATTATTATTTTAGGGCGAGAATTCCTTGAAGTTTCCTAAAGTTATAAAATTAATTTAAAATATTTTAATAGTTAATTAAAATTGACTTCGAATACTTTTTATAATGCATTTAAAATGACTGTAGTCTTATGTAAAATGAAGTACACACACATCATATGAAAGAATTGATAATAAAGAAAACGAACACGGAAACAAAATGCTCCCCGCTGCCTCGATCCACGTTTCGCGTACGCAATCTGTCGGTAATTACCGGTTCGGCTCATACAGCATGCATCCTATTCAAAAATAATACGACACGGCTCTGAACGCCACGTTGCCGCGTTTCGCGTTTGAATTACTGCCCTGATGTAATTAATGCTTTCCTGACACAATCGTGTAATTTTCTCGCCAATAAAAAGTAAATTAAAAGATTGCAGCCACTTTCTAAAATAATTACCACCCCAAAACAACTAAACTAACAGCGGGATAACAAGAAGAAAACGCTGAGCAAAGTTGTACATGCACACAGAGGTTATTACACATGCAACTGACATTTCTACCAGACTCAAGAACTGTGTTTACAAAGAGTTTCATTAAGCTTTAACACTTTGTTCATTACCATGGCATTTGTTCAAACTTCAAACAATGTTATATATATATATATATATATACATACACTACAGTTTATTTTTAAAGTTATTTGGTACTATTTATTTGTAATTTTTCTATGAAACATTTAAATTGAAAACAAAATACAATATATACAGGCTGTTTCACAACTTAGAGCAAAAAATTAAAGGGTATATTCTGTACGACGTGCTAATCATGAAACAAAAATAATTTTTTTTAACCTAAACATTTTTTGTAGTACTGCACTGGATTCGCTTTCCTATTAAACACAAACAATGAAGTATTTATCAACTACGAAAGAATATTATTAAGTTGTGTGATTATTAAAGGTAATCATACCTGTAGTTTTTGACTAAAGTTAATTTATATTATGATGACGCCTGGATTCGAACCAGGCACCTTCCACATACCGGGCAGAGAGACGTAGTGTAGCGGTTAGCATCTCTGCCCGGTATGCGGAAGGTCCCTGGTTCGAATCCAGGCGTCATCAGAATTTTTCTGTCATAATATAAATTAACTTTACGAAAGAATAATTACACATTCAATTATTAGCAGTTATTTATAATAGAATTTTATTTAATTAATAACTTTAACATAATCATCCACCCAGTGGCAGTGGCAACGAAAAATTTTGGAAACATGGAAAATAGTTTTGCGATTTAAAAATTATTTTTTTTGTTTCATGATCAGCACGTCGTACAGAATACACCCTTTAATTTTTTGCTCTAAGTTGTGAATCAACCTCTATAAAATTAAATACACAAATATATCATCACACCTTTTACCCATTACTGGGTGTGGCACTCTGCCTTAGCAGATCTCGGTAAGTGATATATTTTGTCGCGTGAAGTACAGTTACCAGTCGTCAAATCACGGCCTCCAAAGATATTAGTGGAGGGGAAGCCACAGGGGTAGATTTTAAATTGGTGAAAATTGTTTGTCGGCTGTGGGGATCGAACCAGGGTTCTCAAGATCTACAGGCCGACTCGATACCACTGAGCGACCTACCCCATATAACAAAAATATAATATTACAACATTAATTGCAATTATGGGGTAAGAGACTCAATGGTATCGAGTCGGACTGTAAATTTGTGAATTTGGGCCGACAAACAATTTTCACCACATTAAAACAAAATTCCCCTAGGGCTCACCCGCAACTTACATCTTTGGGGGGTCGTGATTTGACAGCTGGTAACTGCACTTATCACTTATTGAAATCTGCTACAACAGAATATCATGCTCAGTAATTGATAAAATTTATTAATTTATTAATTAATGACAATTATATTGAAACACCTCAAACAAGAAATCATGTATTCAAATCTAGCTAACATCAACTTATATCCAAAACATACGAACGTATCTAAGTGCTTCAGATTCCACTATAAGCTAGTGTAATTTGGATTCATTTCCTGTGGTACAGAACAACAAATAAATTAATAAAATCTACGAAGTTGATTTTACATTAACTGAAATGTAATGTTAAATATTGATAATTAATGTTTTTAACAGTTTTTATAATAACATCCTTTCGGTAAAAACAAAATGAAGTAAATTTCTTAATTCTACCCGTTTTGAAACGTAGTTCCAGATTTCAGTTTCCAGTTTCCAGTTGTATGATTTATTTGACAGGTAACCAAACATTAAAAAGTTAATAACATGTTATCATATTTTTTACCAATTAACGAAAGAAAATTTAGTAAAATGGTTTACTTTTGTCACGTTATCGTCGATAATAAGCTATGTACTTTGTATTTTGAACTGAAGTATAAAAATATCAAAATTTGGAAATTTATCTAAAAATGTATATAGGTCAAATTGGCTATTATATTATGAAAAGCAATAACCTTTTATACACTGCTGATTTTAAATTTTGCGTAAGTGTACTTAAATTTTTATTGTTGCAATTAAAATTTTACAATAAATTTTTACTTTTAAGAAAATAAAAAGTTAACTTGGTTATACTATCTTTAGATCTCTTGATGATGACCTCTAAAAAAGCCTTGAGAAACAGTAAACAATTTAAATATAAATATATCATCACGCCTTTTACCCATTACTAGGTGTGGTACTCTGCCGAAGTAGATCTCGGTAAGTGATATATTTCTTCGCGTGAAGATCATCAATTACTTAAATTGGTAGTAATAATTTGCAATTTTTATTTTTTTTAATACAGCTTTAACTAACAAAAAATGGATGTTTTAAAATATTTTCAAAACAAATTTAGAATATACAGGGTTTTTTAACAATACCAATCAGTTTTGTTGATTGACTAAATATCTTTAGCGAAAAATTGTCCACTGTTTTAGTATTATTTCTACAACAATAAAAAAATGTTAACTTTTTTTCACTAATATCAATACGC
This sequence comes from Pterostichus niger, assembly GCA_947425015.1. Lineage (NCBI taxonomy): Eukaryota > Metazoa > Arthropoda > Insecta > Coleoptera > Carabidae > Pterostichus > Pterostichus niger. The sequence continues at coordinate 1,832,020 of OX380341.1, read as the reverse complement.
AAAGTACTTGATATTTTCATCATTACTATGACAACGCATATTTATTTACGCATTGTTTGTAAAATGAATATTTCATGGACACTCCCTATTTATTTTTTTCCACGTTTTATCGGTTACAACACACCAATAATACCAAACTCATATTATTTTTGATTGTTTTACTTCAATTACATAAATTAATACTTATTGTATTATTATTTTTTGACAGTTGTAGAAAAAATATCGGTGGCGAAATTGTTGTTTTTTATATTTCATATTATATATATTATTATATTTTATGGGGTAGGTGGCTCAGTGGTATCGAGTCGGCCTGTGGATCTTGAGAACCCTGGTTCGATCCTTACAGCCGACAAACAATTTTCACCAATTTAAAATCTACACCTGTAGCTCCTGCTCCACTAATATCTTTGGAGGCCGTGATTTGACGCCTGGTAACCGCACTTCAGTCGAAAATATATATCACTTACCGAGATCTGCTTGGGCAGAGTGCCACACCCAGTGATGGGTAAAAGGCGTGATGATATATTTATATTTCAATTATTTTTCTAATGCTCATTTGCATCAAAGAAACTTATTTTTTATGTTTGACTTAAATAAACAAAAACAAATCAAAATAAAATGTCATATGAAAAAAATTATATTTCAACCATTTTATGCGAAATTATTAATTTATCTCAAACTTAAAATTTAAATTTCATTAATGCAATTGAGCTTCAAATAATTTATAATCATTTTATAACAAAAAACAGTTCCATTGTCAATGAAAACCAACAAACTTCATTGAAAACTGTTGAAGCCTCATTAACACATCTCTTCATGACTAATTATTGACATAGCAGTAAAACAATCACCCAAACATTCCTCTTTCTCCTCACACCTTTCATTCCAATCCTACAACTTCCGTAACAACGTTCACCACGTTTACAAACCAAACCAACGCGCCAAACTCGCTTCACTGCATTTGCAACTAACTTTGCGTGTAGGCAGCGCGTGGGAGAACAAGAACAGGACATGTGACTGACTTCACGATGTTGACGGTTTGGTTTTGTGAATGAAACGAACGAACAAACTGAGTATTGCAGATTACGAGTGAAGGCAAACATTCAGTTATAAGTTCATGCGTGGGTATTAACCAATGACATGATTTGTTTCATGTTTTTTGATAGTTTGATTCGTCAGTTGATAAGTTAGGTTAGGTTTGTGGAAGTACTGATGGGTGATGAATGATGGGAAATTGATGAAATATTGTGTAATGGTATCGGAGTTTCTGTTTCATTAGATTTGAATTTGATACTAATTAGGAATAAGAATTGATAAGCCTTCGAAATATACTCATTAATGATTTATTTCTCTTATAATTACAAATACAATCTTAAGTTGTATAACTTCCATCATGGCGGCCATATTTGTTTTCATTAATCAGTTGCTATTTTACTTTCACTATTAATTTTTTAATTTAATAAATACTTTTCATATCACATGCATTGAAACAGCGAGTTTTGATCTCTGTTTTGCCAGTCGAAATAAGACAATTTCAGACCAATGCGACTGTGTCAGTCAGAAACAAAGTTGTTTCTGCCCGGCACATTCATTTATTTATTATTTATGTCTTTATTTCAAGTCTGTCAGAATCGCATTTGTAATAAACAAAAGCGAATAAAATCATAATCGTCTGACAGCTGTCGTCAAATCGTTGTCAAAGATTTTAATAAATTACAAATAAAATGAGTACATGTGATATCAAAAATATAGTGTGTGGCACGGGATGAAACAAACACGATTTCAGACCAGGGCGATGACAGGCAACTCTCGCCCTCGTCAGAAATCGTCTTGTTTCACCCCTTGCCACACAATATACTATTGCTACTTTACTAATACACATTTTCAATATCGAACGTAATTAACCAATAGCAAACATATCATTTATTATTTCTATAGTTTTTGTTTGTTCATTAAAATAATATTAGTTTCGTTATTTTGGCCCATAAGGGTGACATTGATTTAAATAAGATTACTTGGATTTAGTCGTAGACAAAATATAAAAAATAAAATAAATATATCATCATGCCTTTTACCCATTACTGAGTGTGGCACTCTGCCGAAGCAGATGTCGGTAAGTGATATATTTCTTCGCGTGAAGTGCTGTTACCAGCCGTCAAATCACGGCCCCCAAAGATGTTAGTGGAGGGAAAGCCACAGGGGTAGATTTAATTTGGTGAAAATTGTTTGTCGTCTGTGGGTATCGAACCAGGGTTCTCAAGATCCGCAGACCGACTCGATACCACTGAGCCACTTATCCTATAGACAAAATAACATATGTAACTCGTGTATAATGGCTATTATAAACTTTTTACATAATAACTATTCAGTAAAGCTCATTTTTCACAATTCTTATGATAGGTCTTAGAATAATATATTGTAATATAAGTGTTGATAAAGTATCAGTACTTCAATAGCGAAATCTGCTATTTTCTTGTAATTTATAAATAAAAATAAATAAATATATCATCACGTCTTTTACCTATTACTGGGTGTCGCACTCTGCCTAAGCAGATCTCGGTAATTGATATATTTTTACGCGTGAAGTGCAGTTACCAGCCGTCAAATCACGGCCCTCAAAGATATTAGTGAAGGGGGAGCCACAGGAGTTGATTTAATTTGGTGAAAATTGTTTGTCGGCTGTGGGGATCGAACCAGGGTTCTCAAGATCCACCTATTAAATAAAAATAACCAGAACAAATTAAAATACTGGGTTAATTGGAGGTTAATAATTATTTTTGCTTTGTGAACTTGGCTTGCGTTTTGACCAATCAGAGGATAGAAATGATTGACCCTATCTATCTATATGATCCATTCTTAACTGAAATGAACTATAGTTTGCTCATTATCAATTCTCAAATTAGACATATTATTTTCTTGTAATTTAGTTCACATGTTTTCCGTTTAAATTTGATTGCGCTGTAGGAACAAATATCTTACAAAAAAAATAAGTTGCTTTGCTTAATAAAAGAATAAAATATATTTATGATGCTATAAAAATGTGAAATAAAATCCAATCTTATTAGCGGTATTTAAATTAATAATTACAATATAAATTAAACCTTCATTCTAGCGTAATCTTTCAAAACACATTCTTGCACATTTAAATGCAAATTTCATCATCCACTATTGATAGAATAAGAAAATGTAACCTATAAACATAGGTAAACGTCTCAACATGAACACAGTGAACACTGGCAGACAACCAGGCAGCGTTTTTTACAATTTTATGAATATTTAGCATTTTGCTCAAGGCTTCAACAGCCAGCCAGCTGTTGTCATTCTGAGTTCCACTAGTCACTTCTTACGTTGTTGAGTTGTCGGTGAGTGTGGGCAGCAAGGCAAGACTTTCCAGGAAAATACAGTCTCTTCCTAAAACTAATAACCCCGGAAAGAAACAGATCTTTAGATCTTTTGTGCTTTTGTTACCATCGACCTGTCGGGAGCTTTGACTAACTGTCTTTCATTTGTTTTGTTGTAAATCTCTGCATTTTTGGAAGGCTACGTCTTTCTTCGAAGCTACAAGGAATTCACAATAAACAATTTTAGCTCTCCTTATTTTTTTTTTCTCTTGAAATTGTCAAGTTTAAATAAAAGTAACTGTATTTGAAAAATTTAATCAAAATTTCTTTATTTTTACTTAAATTTAAGACAAAAACTGAGGCCTTGGTTCAGTTCTATTGAGTCGGCCTGTGGATTTAAGAACCCGGGTTCGATTCCCACAGCCGAAAAACGTGATTTGACAGCTGGTAGCTGCACTTCACGCGAAGAACTATATCACTTACCGAGATCTGATATGGCAGAGTGCCACACCCAATAATGGGTAAAAGACATGATGATATATTTATTTGTTTTTATTTTTTAAGATCTATGGTGTATCGATCATCAAAGTCATCGAAAAGAGCGCCGCTTGCGTCAAAATTTCGCAATATTTGTTGCCCCATTTTTACTTGGAAACCAACGTGACAGTTCAAACCTTGTATACAGGGTGTTTCACAACTTTAAGATAAAAATTAAATTAAATGTATGATGTAATAATCACGAATCAATAAGTTTAAAGACTTAAAGTACACATTTTAGTGCTACTGATTTGAGAGTTATTTTTAATATGTTATTAATTAAATTATAATTGTAAACACTACAAACAAAATTGGCTATTGTAGTATTTGTAATTTAATTATTAATATATTAGAAATAACTCTCACTCAAATTATTTTACGAATTAATTTGGCAAAGTCATACTGGAATATCTATAAAAGTATCTCCCAAAGAGGATCCAGATTTGAGATCATTTTAGAAGGCGTTAAAATGACGCATTTGGTCATTCATACAAGAAATTTAGTGTATTGTTAGTGTTTACTTATCTGATAAAATAGAGACTTAGTAGACCACCTCGATGAGTAGTATTTTAAGTAAAATAACTTCACAAGTTTGTAATTTATTGGCTATGAAGTTGACGTTTATATTTCACGATGATTATTAAGATTTAACTGTCCGCTACACAGTTATAATTTTGAGATTTCATCGCGAACGAAATACTGATACGTCCACTTGATTTAGAGGTTCATAACTCGTTCTGTTCATATCAAATTTCAACATCATAAATTATTTGTGATCATGTTCATTTTTTTATATATATAAAATGACAAAATTATAATTCGACATGTATTTAGAGAGCTTTAATGTAACACTTATTTAAGCAAACATTTTCCTACGACAGTGCGGAAAGTATTTATATTCTACTTGTATCAACAGTATGAGATAATAGAAATATGACAGTGAGACAAACAATGAGTTTGTAACAATATTTAAATGAAATGTAATCTAAAAATTAAATAATTTCTTATAAAGTATATAAATAAATATATCATCACGCCTTTTTTATCCATTACTGAGTGTAGCACTCTGAAGAAGCAGATCTCGGTAAGTGATATATTTCTACCTACCAGCTGTCAAATCACGACCCCAAAGATGTTAGTGGAGTAAAATGCTAAATTGTCGTAAGAAAAATAGGACGTGTTGAAAGGCCATTCAAAAACTTGCATTTTACGTACACGCTTTCCAATGATACCCTTTCAACACTTGCATTAAAATATAGGTACTATTTTATACTACCATGACTGAAAGTAATCTTTTCTGTATTCATGGGAAGACGAAAATAATTTATAAATTATTAAAAAAAAAACACTTGGCTATGTTTATATTTTTTATTAAACCTTATTTCACCAAGTGTTGTTTGACAATTAATTTTGTCTTTGTTGTTATTTATAAATTATTTATAAGTGTTTTTAAATGGTTGTATAAAATGAAATGTGTGCACTAAGAGCAGAAAGTGTCTTTGTCGCTCTTGCTCAGAAATGCACCTCAATCAACAATCTCCATACCCAAACGACAATAGGCTACTTTCTGTTCTAGGTACACAAATAACTATTTTCACAACCCAGTAAGAAAGTATTTTTTTCCCTTCAATTAATACTTTTTATCGGTAGGGAAGAAAGTACATTTTTGTGCCCTAGGGAAAAAGTAACGCCAAATTCTTGGTAAATATAAAAGAAAAGCATGATTTGATATTGCAGATATCGAAGTGATATTTGTCTAAAGAATAATAAACCTTTTTAAAATTATTTTCTGATAAGGTAATGAAACAAATTATGTGTATAATTCGTGGAGAAAGTGTCATTCTTCCTTCAGGTGTTTTAAATATATCTTCGACTCAGGAAATGAAACAGTACAAATAATGTTTGTGGATCGGAAATATATTCAGAATATTAATTAATTCATTTTAAAAATTGCATTAAGTATATTTCAATTATCTCTTTAATATTAATAAATAAGAACGAAGATTAACCTGTAATCTTCAAAGTTTAATAAACAATTTGCAATCGCAATCTGCATAAAATTTTGGCATAACAATTAACCAACGTTTAATAATTTTTCAATGAATAAAATTATTGGAGCCGGTCCTGTACAGCTGTGTTATTTGCCTTAGTCCAGGTAAGAAACCACAGACCCAGTTCTTGTTCGGTTCTCATCAGACGACTCAAGTTCGAACACGTTTACCTGCCCTAAACACAGGGTAAAGATAGCCGACATTTTTTCCCGAAAATCTCACGGTTGTTCACGAATGCTTCAGACTGAATAAATTTTAATTATTTCCTATAGAAACATCACATTGTTGTCATTTGTTTGTTTGTTTATGTTAACAGTTGTAAAATGATTTTCTTTTGTCGTAATTTTGCTGTCATATCGCGCAATAATACATTCTTAGACAGAGATTAAAAAAAACTTTAAATAAAAATATTTTGGCGTCAGTTTATCAACGATAATTAATCTTGTAAAAATAAATCCGTTTTATCAGCTTTATTACAAGATTAAATGTTATTCATTCTAGGAAATAGTACTCGAAATAATGCACAGAATATTTATTGTATTCAGAGGAAGTTCATATCTCTTCTAAGTTTTTTTAATTTATTTAATAGTTACATTTTGAATTACTTTTTAACAAGTTGCAATATGAATAATATTTTTAATAGTTATTTGAAATATATCAAGGAAAGAAAAGTAAAATATTTCGTCTTAAAGGTGCAATTTACACCTGATAGAAACATGACATTTTATACACTTTATATAATTTTTTTAATGGCTTTCAGAAAGTAAAATTTTAAAAAATAAATTAGAAATTTTGATAAGATTCTTTTGACTTTTGATGTCACCTGGAAGTCACTAATGGCAAATTGTACCGCGGGTGAAATAATCACACAAGTGATGAAATGACATTTTACTCCAGAGATATACATACTATTTTCTACGACTATTCTTTTATGTCATTTATATAAAAATTTAAAAATACTTACAATATTTGAATAAATAAATAAATATCTAAGACTGTGTGTTGTTTAAAACAACTATAAAAACAATTAGTTTCTTGTCCATGGTAGAAAACAGTTTCTTTCTTATCTAGTGAGGAAAATAGTTACTTTTCTTTCTAGGGAGAATATAGACAACTTTTGACCCGCATATTTATTTATTTATGTTACTCTGTACAACAGTTACGTAATCCCAATTACAGTACATCGTCCGGATTTACCGAGCCCAGTTTGGTAATTCTTATATTTTTTAGCATAAGTGGGAAAAATAATTACTTTTCTCTCTAGGGAGAATATAGACAACTTTCGACCCGCATATTTATTTATTTATGTTACTCTGTACAACAGGAACGTAATCCCAATTACAGTACATCGTCCGGATTTACCGAGCCCAGTTTGGTAATTCTTATATTTTTTAGCATAAGTGCGAAAAATAATTACTTTTCTCTCTAGGGAGAATATAGACTACTTTCGACCCGCATATTTATTTATTTATACTACTCTGTAAAACAGGAATGTAATTCCAATTACAGTACAGCGTCCAGACTTACCGAGCCGCAGTTTGGTAAATGATATATTTTTTAACATAAGTGGGATTCGCATTTGGAAAGAAAAGCTTACTTTCTGTTAAGATCATATACAAAATTACTTTCTTCTCTAGGCTTGAAAAGTGCAACTTTTGTCTCTCAATTTAGGACAAGTTTATTTTCAAACAGTGTCATGAAAAACACTAATTTTATATGTTTTCATTGTGATTATTTTTAAATACTTATTTGTTCCTATACTTATGACATTCTGTACATTTTCTATTGTCAAATGTTTTTAAATTATTTTTGAGAAAAATGATTGAAATAAAAGTAGTTATTTAAATTGGTTTCTTCGAAAAGATATAGTTTAAAGAAAGTATTAATTGTCACTTTCTCAAGTAATTTAGGTACATTTAATAAAAAAAATACCTTTGTGTTTATACATAAAATAGGGCTTATTAATTTACTTGAAGACGGATCTGTATCCCATTTCGATCTTGTTAATACTTATATCAATTAAAGAAACAAATTTCGGTATCTAATATGTTCTTTTATAATCAAACAAATTTAAAATCATTAAAATAAAACGAAGATGATAAGTTTAATATCCATTTGACACTAAATTAGGTTAATGCACGAATCAATTAAGAAAATCTCAGACAATAAAACAACAATCAGTAATTAACCATTTCTATCACACGATTATTAAGGACACCGTGTTTTAGATTGATTATTTTCCTCACAGAGTATACTTTGAAATTTCTAACTGCCAATCAAAATTCAGATACTTAAGAGAGCTTCATTATCTTGATAAAGTTAAAAAGGAAAATTCTGAATAAAACTCTACAGCTTTTCTCTTGTTCGTTGTATTCTTTCAACGTTGATCGTATCGTGAGAACTTATTCTACAGAATAATAAACTATTTAAAATGATGACAGGTAAGAGTATTTGTTTCTGTAGTTAATGGAAACGTCAAAATATATTTTCATATCACTAGAACAGATCCAGAATAACGGATGTTTGTTATTATAAATCGCTTTACTAATTTTAAACTGATCATTTGTCAAATACAAATGTCAAAACTCCGAGAATTATCATTCTAATTTCTGAATTATAAAATTAGTTTTTGTAATTATATTATTAAGTTATTAGAAGAGTGGGTGTATGGAACATATGGTGAATTTGAGGGTGAAAGATTGTGTGGACGATATAAGATTCCTAGGAATAAATGGATGGATATGATTGAAGATACGACATACTAAACAAGCCTTTAGCAAAAGAATGAATCCTGTAACAAAATTCTAATTTTTAATATAATAATAATAATAATAATAATACTTTATTTAACCACAGCAACCAATACATTTGGTATAAGGCAAGTCAGAGAATAATTACATATAGGTATGCATACAATAATAAAAAATATGATTTACAAAACTTTATTTGTCTATACCGGATGCAGAATTGAATATGTAACATAGGGAATAAAATGGTATTTTTTTATTGCTTTCCTAATTAAATTAGACCAAACGTGTAAATAAAAACAATATTAAGTATTATAAACTACATCTAATGAGTATCTACTTGTTGCTCAATTGTTTTTTATGCAAGAGTAAGAAGTAAACGAAAAATTTTATAAAGAATATTTGGAAATACTGTGGACAACAATGAAACAGTAGTATACAGGGTGAGTCTGCGAAGACGAACCCCCCGTTAACTTTTTTATTAAAAGAAATAGAAAAATTTTCTTCATATAGAAGTTTTAGTATATTAAATATACTAATTTATGACACATAGAAAAGTTTTATAAAGTCAGGTTTACATGATACGACTATCAACTTTTATTTTTCAAATGGGGACCTAGAATTGTTTTATTAAAATAAAAACCGCCATTTTTTTCTTTTTTTAACGATGTATTACTTGTTATAAATGTATATAAAAAAAATTCGAGATAAATAAGATAATTGGGAAATATCAGATATTATTTTTATTCAACTATTCCAGGTGGCTATGCGCAATTAAACAAAATGGCGGTTTTTATTTTTATAAAATAAATCTAGGTTCCCATTTGAAAAATAAAAGTTGATAGTCGTATCATGTAAACCTGACTTTTCTATATATGTCATAAATTAGTATATTTAATATACTAAAACTTGTATAAGAAGAAAATTTTTCTATTTCTTATAATAAAAAAGTAAAGGAGGGGTTCGTCTTCCCAGACTCACCCTGTATTGTAATACTAGTGAGGGAAAGGTTTAATTTCAAAACAAGCAAACAAAAATGTCTCGATTCAACGAATTTCTCGTGTAATACCATTTTGTAAATAAAAATGTATGATTCTTAGAAAATATTTCCATATTTAAAACAGTTCACAACAATTAATAACTTAACTAAAACTTTCAGTGTTATTTTTCAACTATTTGACGTTAATATTTCAGTAACTGTCAAAGTTTATAATAAAAATGATTTTTTTCAACATTACTTGTGGAAATGGCATTTATCTCCCTCAATTTAGTTGTGATAGTATCCCTCACTAGTGATGAAAGTTAATAACTTCCCTCACTAGTGAGAGACTAGTTACTATCACAACTAACGTCTTTTTTCATTCAAATAATGTTACGAACTCATTGTCTTACTGTCATTTTTTGTATAATCTCATTCTTTTCACACGAGTAGAAAATAAATACCTTTCGCACTGTCGTAGGAAAATGTATTTTTCCTCACTCAATTTAGTGTAAAAGTAAAAAACTTTCATCACTAGTAAGGGTTACTATCGCAACTAAATTGAGTGAGGGAAATGTCATTTGACATGTTGACTGCATTTGCAAATACAACTCCTTTGATTTATATAAAATAATTATTAAATTTCTTGTTTCGCAAAAGTAAAAATGTAATTTTCACTTTTAATATTGAAAAAGGTAGTATGTGGGAAAAGTCCATTTCAAAACTTTCGTACTCGTTTTGCAATTAAACCCTTCCCTATTACAATATATTGTTCTTCTATAAAAATATGTCGGCGGAAACTATACGTCGCCAAATATTCTCAATATTTTGGTAATCCTATAAACGAACCGCAAGCTTTAGGAAAATCCTTGGCAATATTAATTTGCACAATATTATTTACCAATCAATAAAAAATTGTCAAATATTAGCTTTGCAATAAACCTCTAAAATAGTTTATCTAAGATTAAACTGTCGCCAGCGGTTCATTTATTTCCTCGCGTTTCTTGATAACCGTAAATAAACATCTTATCGAGTAAAATGTTATCAATGAATATCGGCGCCAGAGCATCAGACAGGCGTCTCGTTTCTGACATGTTTTGCATGACGTTCACGCACCCGATATGCACTTGTAAATATCAACACGTTTTATTAATATTTGCTCTTTCAATTCTTCGTTGCACGTGATTTTTATTGCGGAATGTACAGGTGGATAAATAAATACAGTGCAGAGTGCATTCTTTTCAAAGTTTCACACTTCATGGACGAATAGAATCTCAAATGAATATTGTACAAAGAATGCTAATTATTGGTTTCATATTTCGACGGAAGTATTCGTTTTGGTCTTCTGTGAACCGGCTAGACCTTTTAAATAGAGATGGGCGAATATCAAATTTCTCGAATTCGAATATCGAATACGAATATTAATCAGATCTCGAATGTTCGAGGTACTCGAATACTCCTAAAAGTTAATTTATTTATTATTAATAATTATTTAATTATGTCCTTTTCATTATTTGAATGAAATTGTTAAGATAAAATAAAATTAAAACAAAAAAGAAAAAGACGAAAATTTCAAATTTAAGGTGAAACGTACGGGCTGATGTTGGCGAAAAACAAATTTGAAACATGGTAAGTCTTCATGATTTTGAAACAAAATATCTTTGTTATTAATAACTTCAAAGTATTGTAATAGCTTTAAGTTTATGTACAAATGATAAAGAAAAACATAGTCAAAAATTGAGGTCAACATATAGCACGATATTCGAGGTATTCGAATGTTCGCTATACTGACGTTAATATTCGAAAATCTCGAATATCGAATAATGTCAATATTCGCGGCATTCGACTATTCGCGGATGATATTCGCCCATCTCTACTTTTAAATGATAATGTTCGCATGTTTGTCTTGCTTATTTTGAAGATTCAATAACTGCCTAGAGTTAGTTTGATTGATTTTGTCGAATTAGAAAATAAATTAGATGTAAATATAGAATGTATTGACCTTTTGGGTTACGATCGTAGGTTAAAGAGCTAAAAGTAATTATTATGCTGTCTATGATCATTTTAAATCTCAATAAAATGCCACTGCATCATAAATTTTCATTTTATTGGAGACTGGCTTTCTTGTTCCATTTCCTTTTACAGCTTTTAGTTCCTTTTCATGAGCGCAACACCAGATTTTGAAACTGACAATTCTTCATAAAATACTTATCAAATCTAATATTATTATGCTTATGACAGCTGTACAATTGCAGATCTCAGTAGATAATATTTTGTCCTGAACATTATTTAACATTTACAAGAAAATTCTTCAAATTAAAATTTAGATTTCGTATTTTTTTAAACATTTGTTTTCGTTAATAACTTATAAACATATTTTGTGTGGTATCAAATCGGCTTGTGAAATTGAGAACCGGGTTCGATTCCCACAGGCGACAAACAATTTTCACCAAATTAAAATTATCCCTATGGCTTTCCCTCTACTAACATCTTTGGGGGACGTGATTTGACGACTGATAACCGCACCTCATGCGACGAAACATATCATTTGCTACGGCAGAATTTCACACCCAGTAATGGGTAATAGGCGTGATGATATATTTATTTATATTTTGTGTTTATGAGATATAGGAGAAGTTTGAGAGAAATAATTAATATAAGGTGAAATTTGAGAAAAATTCCTGAGGTAATATCTCAAAAACTAAACAAGATATGAAGATGCGCTCAACGGCATTGAATTTCTCGTGCTTCAATTGACTTATAAATAAATTTTCAGCAATTTTTAAATTTTGAAAATATTTGTTAAAATTTTTGCCAAATAACAGTTTTTAAACCATATTTCAAAAACCAAAAGACATATGTATTTGGAAACTTCACCGCTGGATTCAGCAGGACAAAATACATATGTATGTAAATTTTCGTTCAAATATTCGTACGAGAAAAGGTTTTAGAGAAAAAAGTCCAAAAATGGCTTAAAATCGAAAAAAAGCCAAGGGGTACCCCTTAAGAAATTATCAAAAAATGAAAGTCCTTCAAAGTGGCTGAAAATGTTATTATAAGTCAATTCGAACACGAGAAATTCAATGCCGTTGAATGCATCTTCAAATTTTATATATTTTTTGAGATATAGCCGTCAAAAAGTAGAATTTTTCCTAAATTATTAAACATCATTTCATATTTTGTATCCTAAAATACTTGTCCATTAACAAAAATCAATATAAATAACCAAACACGAGTGGATGTTTATATACGCTGCGAGCACCTAATTTCTTCTGAATACTGATCTTTTTGAAACAAGATATTCCCCTATACACGGGCGGATCCAGACTTCAAATTAAGGGGGGGCCATGGAGTGAATTTTGTCTGCAAATGTCGGTAGTCACATACTTAACATACATACATACATACATACATACATAACATCACGCTATATCCCATTAAATGGGGTAGCACGAACCCGTCAACATTCTTATCCTGACACACGATACTCGATTCGACCACATTAACACTTCCTCCATACAAACTCTTTCTTTTCTCACAACCAAAATCCAACACACAACAAACATTCATCCATTCGCTAGTATACACTGCGCTTGTTTCTGAAAATGGTCTCCACACAATTGCAGGTAAACACTCGAAACATCTAACCAATTAATCTAAAATCAAGAATCATACGCTTGTCGTCATTCATCATATTTATCCCGCAATTAATTTTCTCCAAACATTCCTATCCTGACACACCACTTTTGCTTCAACCACATTCATAATTCTTTTCATACAAGCTCGTTTATTCTTCACGCTCAGAATCTTTCGCTCACGCAACAACCCTTCAATCATATTCATCCACTTGTTCCTAGGTCGTCCACGCAAACTTTCACCCTCAATTTCACCAACATACACCTGTTTCACCAATCTGTCATTCGACATACGTTCTACATGACCAAACCATCTCAACTGACTTATTCCCACTCTTCTTACAACATTCTTCCCAATCTCACATTCATCATACACCAATGTATTCCGGACACGATCTCTTCTAGTATATCCACACACACCCCGCAAATATCTCATTTCCACAGCAGTTATACGCCGTTCATGTTTCTTCATCCATACCCAACATTCACTAGGTCTTAAATAGAATACCTCTCCCATCTGCGGGTCGAAATAATATCTCCACAAAATATTAGTTTTTGGCTATTTATTAGAATAATAAATCAAACAATAGTTCTTAATTATCTTAAAATTTTAAGTTCTTAGATAATATTTTCTATTTAATTTGTTTAACAAATTAAGTTATCGTAAATAATGACATCATTATTATGTATTAGGGCCAACATTATAAAAAAAGTTCATGCTTAGGGAGGGGATGCGCCCCTGCCCCTATATTATATTATCTGTTAATGACAACTTTTATATTTCATGATTACTTATAGATCATTATGATTTACACCTCATTTGAAATAATGTTACCTGCGCTCATGTCACCTATTAAAAACAATCCCAACTAGAAGATAGTTAGAAAATGACCAGAAGTGTAATAAACCCTTATGATACATCATATAAAATAGTAAGTTGTAAATTTAAATCATGTTGAAGTTCATGGGAAGCCCTGAATCGTACAAGAAGAGAACGTACAGCAACAAGTTCACGTAGGCCGGGCTAGCTGCGAAGCCTTCTAGCGTGCAGTGTAACGAACGACCACTTGCCGCGCTTCGTCGGCCGACAGTGCGTCAGTCACCATCGAACCGTCAACGAGATAGCTTAAAGAGTATTCGTAGGAGATTGTTTTCAGTCCAAGTGACACCAAATATCGTCTGTTGTGATTCATTGTTATAATCAGTTTCGATTGTTGTGATCAAGTGATTGTTGACAATAGTGCATCAAGTGCATCTAGTGAAGGATTGGTGTAGTGTTTGTGATATGGGATTCAGTGCAAGCACCTGTTAGACTAACATCATCTTCTGGAAGGATGCCTATTATACAAGACAGTAAAAGCACCGGCAATGCACAGAAACGAAGCAGTGGGTTGAGTCTTAGCGTCTTGGGTATGGAATTTTGATTATTTTTATTTTTTTTTGGGTCGTTGCGTTTTTACGAGGCTCGGCGTTGAAGGCCAGGAGGTTTTTGAATTTTACTGTGCTGGAGAGAGTAAAAAAGAATGAGTCATGTTTATTCTCACACGCGGTGTTCTGCTAACCGTTTTTTGTTTGTAATGCAAACTGCGAGATTGCGAGAAATCATACATTCATGGTAATACTATTTTATGTTCTAATGTTGAAATAATAATTCGTACAATACAAGTTTTGTCAAAACTTCAAGAATTTAAACTTCACTAACTTCAACTTATACAGCCTGTACCATAACATTGAAAATTACTGCTTTCCTGAATACTTTTCAGGAAAATGATTCAAATAAATGTTAAATTCTGTATCTAAATCAATTAACATAATTCGTTTTACTTATTTGATTAGGTACTACTAAAATTATTTTTAAATGTTGTCAAAATCCGATTTATGTTCTTAGTTAGTCATGAAAATAGAACAAATGTATACCAGGTGTAGAATTGAAATTTATTTATTTACTCATTCGAACAGGCAATCGCCCAAAAATACAATATGTGTGTAGTACGACTTTACATATTTCATTTCACATGTAACATAGGATACAGGTCATTTCCCAGGAGAAATCATTTAATAGTATATTTTTGGTTAAGTCTATAAATCTGGTTAACGTGTAATGTGTAACATTGGAAATACAATGGTATTTTTTAATATGATAAATATTGCTGCATTAAATTAGATCAAAAGTGTAAATACAAAAAATGTTAACTGCATGTAATGAGTATCTACTTGTTGTTTAATTGTTTGTTATGCAAGAGTAACAAGTAAACAAAAAATGGCTTTTGCAATGAAAATAAATAAATTAAATTACTTAACTAAAATTAATAATAAATTATGCTTGAACGTGTAGTGTTATATTTTATTCAAAATAATAATAACAATAAATTAATAACAATTTTCTTTATAAAATCAATTTTTCCTCTTACATAACAAACAATTGAGCAACAAGTAGTTACTCATTAGATGCAATTTAATACCTAACATTTTTTTTGTATTTACACTTTTGTTTTAATTTAATTAG
This sequence comes from Pterostichus niger, assembly GCA_947425015.1. Classification (NCBI taxonomy): domain Eukaryota; kingdom Metazoa; phylum Arthropoda; class Insecta; order Coleoptera; family Carabidae; genus Pterostichus; species Pterostichus niger. The sequence goes on along the minus strand of OX380341.1, from coordinate 1,816,224 downwards.
GAAAGCAACAATCACCATATTAGCATAATACCATTGTGTTTTCTTAATTTTAACAGTAACTAAATATGTAAAATATTATGTCTAGCCTAATTTAAAAACAGTAACATCCTGTATAAAATAATTAATATGAGTTCAGATTCCATTAGGTATTATTTAGGTATTGAATTGCTATAGTAAAATCTCTCTTTGCAAAATGAACAAATCTAAGAAACCCTTTAAAATATATCTAATATTAAGAAACAATATTCACAAGTCAAATATCCGTTTGTTATTAGAAACAAAATATGTCAATCTTTTTGCTGTTTCCAATGCTACCTAGATTACTTGTTATCATTGATCAAATTACTGCTAAAATTGTACAGGAATATTTTTTAAATTAATTTTAAAATTAAAATTATAATTTATATTATAAATATGTATTTAAGAAGATTCAATATAAAAATGAATATAATTTATATTCAAATATTTCTAAGAAAAATAATATTTTTATAAATATTTGAATATAATTTGTAGTTTTAATTTTGCATTCATTTTATAAAATATGCAATTTTGAGCAGTGTATTTTATAGAGTTAGATTTATATAATAGTTCACACATTTTCCGAATTAGTGCTGTACTTAATTTCAATTACAGTATACCTTATAATATAGTTTCGAAGTAAGTTGAAATCCTCGAAAATTGAACGCGCGGATTTGTCGAAAGTTTCTAAGCGTTTTCTTGATGTTTTTCTGTTTGTATTTCCATTATATCTACAGGCGACAAATTTTCACTACCCCTGTGGGGTAGGTGGCTCAGTGGTATCAAGTCGGCCTGTGGATCTTGAGAACCCTGGTTCGATGCCCACAGCCGACAAACAATTTTAACCAAATTAAATCTACCCCTGTGGTTATCCCTTCACTAACATCTTTAGGGGCCGTGATTTGACGACCGGTAACCGCACTTCACGTAAAGAAATATAACTGAGATCTGTTACGGCAGAGTGCCACACTCAGTATGGGTAAAAGGCGTGATGATATAGTTATTTATTTATAAAATTAGAGTTTACCTTTTTAAATAAATACATACATTAATTTCGAACAGTTGCGGGAGGCATTGATCGTGATAGATGGCAATGCAACTGCAAGAGGCAAGTGCTGATTACCTTCGAAGCTTAAAGTGGTCACGCTAGTTAGCGTTCTTATTTCTAAAGCATTTTTTTTATTGTGTGTGTCAGCGATAAAAATATTGAGCAACGCAAACAAAAAAATACAAAGTCAGCGTTTTCTTCGCCGTGTACATATCTAACAAGCTCGTTCATTTAAATTTAAATAATCTTGAAGCCAACGGTTTTTAATTTTTCATTGATATATTATTTTATATTAAATCATGATGTAACACCTAATGTCAAAACGAATTAAAGTTAAAGAATATTAAACAGATAATTCCTAATGACACTTATATAATAAAATTTAATATAGACATTTTTTATTCTACTCATTAATATTCATTAATACAGAATCGATAAGTTCTTTCAAATGGATTTAAATTTTAGAAATGTATCTCGTGTTTTCGAAACAATCTTTGATTTTAATCTAAACGAATTATAACAATATGGCGAGTGCTTTCTCAAAAACAAAAAATGGTATATGACATGTTAGAAACTAAAAATTATATGAACTAACACACTCCGGGTCGGGGAGTCCGGATTCTGTACTATAATTGAGATTAAGTAACATAAATAAATAAATAAATGGGGTAGCTGGCTAAGTGGTATCGAGTCTGTGAATCTTGAGAACTCTGGTTCGATTCCCACAGCCGACAAACAATTTTCACCAATTTATATCTACCCCTGGGCTTACTCACCACTAACATCTTTTGGGGCCGTGATTTGACGGCTGGTAACCGTATCTGCTACGGCAGAGTGCCACACCCAGTAATGGGTAAAACTCGTGATGATATATTTATTTATTTATATTTTTTATGGGGTAGGTGGCTCAGTGGTATCGAGTCGGCCTGTGGATCTTGAGAACCCTGGTTCGATCCCCACAGCCGACAAACAATTTTCACCAATTTAAAAAAATCTACCCCTGTGGCTCCTCCTCCACTAATATCTTTGGAGGCCGTGATTTGACGGCTGGTAACCGCACTTCACGCGAAAAAATATATCACTTACCGAGATCTGCTTAGGCAGAGTGCCACACCCAGTGATGGGTAAAAGGCGTGATGATATATTTATTTATTTTTTTTTATATTTATATTTTTTGAGTTTTGAATAGATAAATGTTGTTAACAACAAAGACAAAATTAATTGTCATCCAACACTTGGTGAAACAAGGTTTAATAAAATAATAATAAAATTAATTTTGTCTTTGTTGTTATTTAAATTGTAGATGGCATGATCTGTTCCACAGAACTTCTCATGTCATCTTACCTGTTTGTTAGAGATCTTATTCTCTGCTAGCACAGTTTTTCGTCACCAGCTTCTTCACGTGAACTTTGTTCTAGGTGAAGAAGTGAGTTATACCATACTGATGAGCTCTAATAAGAACGAAACGCGTCTATGGTTACTAACTGTGCTGGCCAGCCTCTGACGATGCTCTCATAAGGTGACTTGGAGGCTGAATTTTGTGAAACATAGCCAAGTGTTTATTTTATATTTTTTATAAATGTTGTTTTTTTTTTTAATTTACATATCGGACCAACTGCTAATATCATATGCCGATATGTCTTTTGCATGGTCTCCACGGGCGGGACCCGAACCCACGACCTTATGGTTGTGAGTCAGGCCCTCAACCCGCGCGACCAACATGTTGTTATTTTTACTTCAGTTGCTACTCACGGTTTAGATCATTTTCTAGTTTATTTAGTTTTGTAAAACTGATTCCAAACAACGACAAAGCGATGATAATGTCAAACTATTAAAGATAATATTCGCATGTTGTTTGTCTTTGAATCGTGCGAATCGAAACCGGAACAAACTTGAATATCAAGATTGTCTCATCCTCAGCAACACCATTTTCAATCCGTGATGCACGAATATTACAACTTTCAACGCATTTCTATCGAACACGTCGGAATGCATTTCTTCTAGCAAGCCACACAAAAGACTACATCTCTCTTCTTACTGGCCTCGAGCTAATCGTTCTATTGTTGAACGGACTATACACGTAGATTGACAGTGACTTCGTGTCATGTCAAACATGAAGCGGCACCATGAATAATAACTAGAATACCTACACTGCATGTGTTTCAATTCATTAGCTGTTGTTTTAATTACGTAACTGGGTGAGAATATGGTTAAGAATTGTTTTTTTTTTCGTTTTAATGGATTCTGTTTGAAGTCCAAAACCTTGGTTTGTTGATGTCGTGGTTCATTTGAATGTCATTACCATAGTGATAGACATGATGGCAGGATACGTGACGTATGTGTTAGCAATATTGTGAAATTCTTATTTTTAGCATCTACTTAAATCATTTACATTTTATATTTTGGATAGTTTAAATTGAATGGGGTAGGTGGCTCAGACAAACAATTTTCACCATTTTAAAACTACCTAGATAGATGGTTCAGTGGTATCGAATCGGCCTGTGGATCTTGAGTACCCTGGTTCCATCCCCACAGACGACAAACAATTTTCACCAATTTAAATCTACTCCTGTGGCTCTCCCTCCACTAATATCTTTGGGGGCCGTGATTTGACGACTTGATAATAATATTATTATTTTTGACATAAATTTAAGACAAAAAAATGAGGTAGTTTTTTCAGTGCTTTCGAGTCGGTCTGTGGATTTAAGAACCCGGGTTCGATTCCCACAACCGAGAAACGTGATTTGGCAGCTGGCAGCTGTACTTCACGCGAAAAAATATATCACTTACCGAGATCTGCTTAGGCAGAGTACCACAAACCAGTAATGGGTAAAAGGCGTGATGATATATTTATTTATTTCAATTAAAACTACCTACGTAAATTTCACTTCACTATTATATTTGGGGCCGTGATTTGACGACTGGTAACTACATTTCACGTGCATAAATATATTACTTACCGATATCTACTTCGGCAGAGTGTCACACCCAGTAATGTGTAAAAGGCGTGATGATATATTTATTTATTTCAATTAAATTAACCAACAAAAAAACATATATCTTCGGCCGCTTTCATCTAATTTATTTATTTATTTATGTTACATTGTACAACAGGAACAGTGCAAGGGCACACGAAATACAAACAACGTTTTTTCTATACAACTGTCAAAAAAGAATCATACAAAAATTATTGATTTATTCAAGTAAATTGAAAGAAAACTATCAAAAATGTTATGAATTTGGTACTATTGATGTGTTAGAACAAATGCAACGTGAAAAATAATAATTTGGAAGCGTGCGCGAAATACTCATTTTGCGTACTGATGTACGAAACAGTGTGCAAAATACTCATTTTGCACAATAGGCGAAATATCTGTTGTCATGGTAATGTAGATGAAGAAAAAAACACGTGCTTCGCATATTGATATTAGTGAAAAAAGTGAATTGTGTTTCAAACAATTCACATTCAATAAAAAGTATAAAATAAACACTTGGCTATGTTTCACAAAATTCAGCCTCCAAGTCACCTTATGAGGGCATCGTCAGAGGCTGGCCAGCACAGTTAGTAACCATAGACGCGTTTCGCTCTTATTAGAGCTTATCAGTATGGTATAACTCATAGCCAAGTGTTTATTTTATACTTTTTTATTAAACCTTGTTTCACCAAGTGTTGGATGACAATTAATTTTGTCTTTGTTGTTAATTCACATTCAATTAATAAATTATGTAAGTGGTAATAAAACAGTATTCAATTTTTATTTTATTAAAGATCTTCTATGAAATCGCCCTCATAAAAATTAGAGCGTGTTTTATCTATAATTGATTCTGTTATCAAACAAACAAAATTAACTTTTTTGTGTTGAAAAGGAATTATTGGTATTTCAATTGAACCGTTTACAAGTTTTCATAAACAATATGTTTCTCTTGTGAATGATTATTAAAAGTACAATAGTATTATAACAATTTTATTGTTATTTACGAAATTGAATTACAGTGCAAAAATAAACAACTTTACTAACGAATAAATAAAACAAAACTGGCAGAAAATTTAGACACGTTTGACAAAGGGAAAGGATATGTAATTTTCAATGACATCATGTGCAATAAACCGTTTAATAACTTTTAATTTCTATTATTTTCTTCATATAACATGAAATTTCTCATCAACAACGAAGTAAAATATTTGTTTCTCGTAATTAATCTTGTAGTTGATTATGTTTATAATGATTTTAGTTAATTATATTTTATAATTCTGTATGTATTTGCGAAATTATGTCTCTCTTATACATGAATGAGATGAATTGCGCGTTAAATTTAGCCAGCATATCTAACCGTGCAAAATTAACATACATTAGATACATCCGTTGTGGAAATTGTGTTTCAGCTCGGCAAATCATTTATTTTGTTGTTTATGTTGTTGACAACTTATATTTAAAATTTATTAGAAAAGAAAGTAAAATTGTTATTGTTCCTTTATTAACTTATCATTTTATAATAACAATCGATCTTTGATTCGTTCTGCAATTGCTATAAATTTAATTGTATTTCAAGGTATTTTTAATAAAAATGCAAACGAATTTTATTATTTTTTAGCTCAATGCCAAATTAATTTATTTAAAAAGTTGGCATTATAATTAATTTGTTAATTAAAAATATTGTGCGCTATTATATAACAGCAACATTTACACACTCAAATTGTAAATTTTTTAAAACGACTTAATAATGATTGATACTTTTTTCTGCTGTCAACTTTTTTTATACTATTTTATAAATAGTAAAATATCACAATTACATATACAAGTAGGTGGCTCAGTGGTATCGAGTCGGCCTGTGGATCTTGAGAACCTTGGTTCGATCCCCACAGCCGACAAACAATTTTCACCAATTTAAAAAATCTACGCCTGTGGCTCCTCCTCCACTAATATCTTTGAAGGCCGTGATTTGACGGCTGGTAACCGCACTTCACGCGAAAAAATATATCACTTACCGAGATCTGCGTAGGTAGAGTGCCACACCCAGTGATGGGTAAAAGGCGTGATGATATATTTATTTATATTTATTTTTTTAAGTAGAACCCTGTCTAGACCTGCAAAATCTCATCAAATAGGGTAACATGAACCCTTTATCATATTTCATTATACAGGGTGTTTCTATACCTCTGCACGAAACTGTAATGACATATAATTTGATATATGATTTTTTGGAAATTCGCAAAAATTAGGACATTCTCAGTAAGTTGTCGACTGTGGGAATCTAACGTCCTCAGTAATTAATTTAAAGTTTACTTAATTATGAGCCATATTATATCAGTAATAGGTAGTAATGAATTTTTTTCTACGATTGCTATGAAAAATTGACAATTACGCTCTCATTTGTCATCGTAAAGTTGACGTTTTCTGTGGAACAATCGAAAAATATCTTTTTAGCGCGTTTTTAATGGCAACGCGCGGAAAAGATATTAAATGCGCTCTTATTTCAATAGTTACCAGGAATACAAACAAAACAGAAACTTGTCATATTGACAGTTGACAGAACGAATTTATTTTCAGTACCTATACGTTTTTGAATAATTTTAAGATCCAATCGTAGAAAAAAATATGTGTGTATCACGAGCGTAAAGTGTCTTTGTTCCTCTTAAACTATTGCAGCTCTCGCCTTCGGCTCGCGCTGCAATTACCGTGTTCGAGTAACAAAGAATCACTTTACGCTCTTAATACACAAATACTTATTTTGTGCAACATACATGTCCAATATTCATCTCAATTCTACACTCATTCAGCCTAATTCTTGTGACCATTGTATTCAATACAATATCATAAACTTTACAATTACGATTACAAGGTACTTTAAGACATTGTAATAATTTGGTATTCTCGTGACCACCTTGTAAACAACAAAATAAGATATTGTATGAATTACGATATTGTAATCTAAACAAGTATGAAAGCAATAATAATTGTTACCAACATAAAATGCATTTGTTTTGATGGATGAAAAACTGTTTGAAATTATTTTAAAGTGATATTAAATAATTGAATTGTTGTACATTTACACTTAATGCTTTAAAATTAAAAGTACATTTAATAAAAATGTTATATTGTAGAAAAAAAAATATTTTTCATTTACGCGTGTTGGTATCCCATATTGGCACTTTGACGTTTGATAGATATTTTTAACCTCTCTGTAATCAAAATCATGGCATCAAAGAAGAAGGTTTGTAAAACCCAGTATCCCTTAATTGTCTTCTTGAACCCCTTAAGTTTTGTCTTTTAAAAGACCACAAAAATATAAAATAAATAAATATATCATCACGCCTTTTACCCATTACTGGGTGTGGCACTCTGCCTAAGCAGATCTCGGTATGTCATATATTTTATCGCGTAAAGTGCGGTTACCAGCCGTCAAATCACGGCCCCCAAAGATATTAGTGGAGGAGCCACAGGGGTAGATTTAAATTGGTGAAATTCAACCAATTCAATAAGGTTAATAATTATACATACATATATATAAATCCATCATTTGCCATGTTCCACCAATATTTAACTACTATAGTTAATATTTTTCAAGAAACAATTTGCCTAACAAGTCGTCGAAGTACTTGCTGAGATTACAATAAGTTTATGCGATTATCTTATTCAATGCAATTGTCAGTTTTATAAAATTGGTCACTAGAATACCACACTCGACTAGTTCTTGTAATGTATAAGATATTGCATTCTATGCAAGATCGTATTCAATGCAATGGTCACGTGAATACGAATTTTCATAATTATTGTAAAGTTTACAATAATCGTATTTTATAAGATATTGTATCGAATACAATGGTCACGAGAATAAGGCTGATTATCAAGTATTCCAAATAATAGCTACATCTAATTATTCTTTTTAATAATGATTCCTGTCAAAAATTGTTCTAATTTATCAATCTGTCTGGTACGCCTTCATAATCTGTTACCCAATTACCCTAGTTTTTCGTAATAAAAATAAACTAAAAAGTTTAAAAAAACTGTTGAAAATAGATTATTCATCGGTGCTCCATCAAAAATGGTAATCCAGTTCAAGAAAAATTACCTCACCTAGAGGCAATATAATTTCTTAATTTGTAACGCATTCTCGACTATTACGCTACTTCTGTGGATACTGAAGGTCGCAACATAAGTCCGCGTTTTTAGTTTTTTTTTATCTGTGTTTAATTAAAACTCGCGTCAACGAGTCTGTTTACTGTATTACTAATTTCACTTGTTCTTGACTCATAAATTTACATAAAGATTGGTATGCGTTTGTATGTTTTTGTACAAAATTCTTTTATGTTTTTTTTTCTTTTGAGTCATTATAATTCGTGGGTGTGAGAACGATCATGTATGGAGTACGGAAATGGAATACATGATTCGACGTCAAGGATGACGAATAAGGCGACATAAGTTGGGGTCAACTTCATCATTTTAGAAATTTGATACTTATGACCAAATTATGGTTGTGGCTTCTTTAGTAAAGGGTTACTAACCTTTATTTATAGCTATTATTATGTTTAAAGTCCCGTAAATTTAAATGCAACAGTTCGCGTATTCAAATCTCGCTGTATCTATCGGCGGCAAAATGTGGAATTTGGGTTAAGTACCGACCGACTTAGGGTTTGTTTATTTAAAATGCGAGTGAAGCAAGTCTGGCCAAAAACACTTCTAATATTATGAAATTTTGTTTCATTTTTGTAAAAATATCAGTAACTTTTAATTTTGTTATGACCTCATTTCAAACAAACTCGTGCGAAATGAATAACATTCCTTGCTTGTTGTCAGGGTTCGAAGATATATATCGATCGATATATATCATGATATTTATTTTGATATATATCGTCATATTTTTGCAATGATATATATCCATTATATAAAAATATCAAATAGTTTTTGAGATATAGCCTCCGAAAAAGTGAAATTTTTCTAATTTTTCAGTTTTTCTACTTTTCCGAGGCTATATCTCGAAAACTAAATGTGATATGAAAACGCGCTCAACGGCATTAATTTTCTCGTGCTTCAGTTAACTTATAAACATAGTTTCAGCGATTTTTATTTTTTTTCTATTTTCCGCCAAAAAAATCGCAAAAAGCGGTTTTTTAACATTTTCTCGAAAACCAGAAGTCATATGCATTTGAAGATTGCACCACTGGATTCAGTGGGTCAAAATACATATGTATGTAAATTTTCGTTTTAATAATCCTACGATTAAGGATTTTTGGGAAAATTGAATTAAAATCTGAAAAAACCAAAGGGGTACCCCTTAGGAAATAATTAAAAATATTAAATTGCATAAAATTGTATGAAAATTTGCTTATAAGTCAATTCGGACACGGGGAATTCAACGCCGTTGAGCGCATTTCCATATCTTGTTTAGTTTTTGAGATATAGCCTCCGGAAAAGTGAAATTTATCGAATTTTTCAGTTTTTCTACTTTTCCGAGGCTATATCTCGAAAACTAAATGTGATATGAAAACGCGCTCAACGGCATTAATTTTCTCGTGCTTCAGTTAACTTATAAACATAGTTTCAGCGATTTTTATTTTTTTTCTATTTTCCGCCAAAAAAATCGCAAAAAGCGGTTTTTTAACATTTTCTCGAAAACCAGAAGTCATATGCATTTGAACATTTTTCCATTGGATTCAGTGGGTCAAAATACATATGTATGTAAATTTTCGTTTTAATAATCCTACGATTAAGGATTTTTGGGAAAATTGAATTAAAATCTGAAAAAAACAAAGGGGTACCCCTTAGGAAATAATTAAAAATATTAAATTGCATAAAATTGTATGAAAATTTGCTTATAAGTCAATTCGGACACGGGGAATTCAACGCCGTTGAGCGCATTTCCATATCTTGTTTAGTTTTTGAGATATAGCCTCCGGAAAAGTGAAATTTAACGAATTTTTCAGTTTTTCTACTTTTCCGAGGCTATATCTCGAAAACTAAATGTGATATGAAAACGCGCTCAACGGCATTAATTTTCTCGTGCTTCAGTTAACTTATAAACATAGTTTCAGCGATTTTTATTTTTTTTCTCTATTTTCCGCCAAAAAAATCGCAAAAAGCGGTTTTTTAACATTTTCTCGAAAACCAGAAGTCATATGCATTTGAACATTTTTCCATTGGATTCAGTGGGTCAAAATACATATGTATGTAAATTTTCGTTTTAATAATCCTACGATTAAGGATTTTTGGGAAAATTTAATTAAAATCTGAAAAAACCAAAGGGGTACCCCTTAGGAAATAATTAAAAATATTAAATTGCATAAAATTGTATGAAAATTTGCTTATAAGTTAATTCGGACACGGGGAATTCAACGCCGTTGAGCGCATTTCCATATCTTGTTTAGTTTTTGAGATATAGCCTCCGGAAAAGTGAAATTTTTCTAATTTTTCAGTTTTTCTAAATGTGTACAAAAACTAAAATTAAAAAATAAATATCCAAAAAGTGATATTTATCTGATATATATCCTATATATCAGATATTTTGATATTTATTATAAATATCATGATATTTACGAACCCTGCTTGTTGTACAATAAACTATTTTCGTATTACAAGCAAAATATTAGAATAAAAATCGTACGACACTAATTAACAGCCAATAAAAAAAAATTACCGAACTAAGCAAAATTAATAAGTGGAATTTTTAAACTGGGGCATTCAACAAATTTACTTCTTTTTCTATATTGCGGGACAATGCGTATTTTGCGCATTATTTTGCACTGTTTCGTATTCTAGTGTGCAAAATGAGTATCTCGCGCACGCTCCCAAATTATTTGTTTTCAAGTTTCATTAGTTACAACACATCAATAGTATCAAATTAATATTATTGTTGATTGTTTTCCTTCAATTTACTTAAATAAATCAATAATTATTGTATTATTCTTTATTTACGGGTGTAGAAAAAATGTTGTTTGTGGACAAAATTATTGTTTTTTGGCGCGTTCGAATGACTTTTATTGTCTCAACTAAAAGTAACATTCTCACGCGCAACAAAAAAAAATACTCATTTTGCGCACTTCATACAAAAATAACTATTTATTGTCATTTTTATTTATTTGATACAAGTTGCCATGGATTTATTATTCTATCCTAACTTTATTATTTTAAACAAAATATAAAACCTAAATCATTTTTACTTTTTGGTGTTGATATCGGTACAATTTTCTTACCAAATCTGCCCTCGAGCATTAATTCATATCCAGGAAACTTTTTATCGTGCATTCCAACAACATTATCTGCACGAGCAGAACACGAATGCAGATTAATTAATGCTCGAGGGCAGTGGTTTCCAAACTTTTTCTCTCAGCGGCCCCTTTTTTCCGTAAAAAATTGTCGCGCCCCCCTTATTTTTTATAACAGCGTAACTTCAAAAATCATAAATAATTTATTTTATAAAATACAAAAAAATGAGTACTATAAACAAATATTGTTATTATATAAGATATTTTTATCTTTTTCGTAACCTAAAATGATGTTTATTACAGCATAATAATAGAACAAAATAATGTAACAACATTAATAAACATAACATTGTAATAAGATTGGAAATTATATTTAATTTAAATTAGGCATATTTAATACAATATAATCATAATTTTTGAGTGTGCTGAATGGGCGCTTGTTTTTCAGTTTCTCGAACCGGGGAGTCATTGAAGATATCGCCACTCGCAATTCTTTTTCAACGAATAATCGAGTTCGATATTTTGTCTTTAAAACAGCTACAGCGGAAAAGCCTGTTTCACACAAATAAGATATTATGAAACTTAATAAAATTTCTAAGGCTTTGTTTGTTAAACTAGGGATATTTTACTGCGAGCGCGAGTTAGAAACACGTGTGTGCTATGATGTGAATGGAGAATATGTTCATAAGCCTCAATTATATTTTTATATAGCGCGCCCCCCTCGAAACAATCTCGCGTCCCCCTAAGGGGGCGCGCCCCACAGTTTGTAAACCACTGCTCTAGGGAGTTATAAGTGAAAATTGAAGAAGAAAAAGACAGTGTCTGTGCATGAAGTAAATTATAAATATAAATAAATAAATAAATATATCATCACGCCTTTTACCCATCACTGGGTGTGGCACTCTGCCTAAGCAGATCTCGGTAAGTGATATATTTTTTCGCGTGAAGTGCGGTTACCAGCCGTCAAATCACGGCCTCCAAAGATATTAGTGGAGGAGGAGCCACAGGGGTAGATTTTTTTAAATTGGTGAAAATTGTTTGTCGGCTGTGGGGATCGAACCAAGGTTCTCAAGATCCACAGACCGACTCGATACCACTGAGCCACCTACCCCATAAATTATAAATGAGTACTTGTAATAAAAATCGCAAACTTACACATTGAAATTAGCATGAACATTTGCATAATGAAAGAATCGTGTCAGTTCGATGTTAAGCGTGAAGATATGTAGGTGCAGAAGAAACAATTGTTCCCGATCACTAAGTCTAGATTCACTTATCGATCAATCTAGATCGCTTTCACCTTGTTACTCGCTTTGCTTATGTCACGACTTCGACGACGACGAGATGGCGCTGATGTTGCTGATGGTTCCGAACTCTCAGCGATTAAAACACTTTTTGTTTATTGTTTTGGTCGAGATATTTTTATCGTTTCAATCGACCGGTTTCTGAACCAATTACACGGTTTTTGCGACAGGAACTCTTTAATATCTCACCGTTATATACAACACATTTAGTAAATTTACATTTCTAATAATGTGATATACAGGAACTGTGTTCATTTTAATGTGGAAAAGGTCATTGTCGCCTTGGAGAGTTTCAACACTTAATTATTTATAATTTATTCTGTTTTTTTCTTCCTGAAAAATTTATCAAATTCAACTGTTTCTCAATGCAATTTTGTTTTCTATGAATATCTTACATATTGCGGTAGGAAATTATTTTGACTCTATCAAAAAATAAAATTTTCTTGCTTTAATTAAAAGTAGAAAGCGATACTTTTTATTCCCTGTAAAAGAAGTACCTTTTTCAGTCCTAGGGAAAAATGAAAACAACGGTATTATTTGACCAACTTCAATGAATAGCCCTACGCTTATTATGGCCATTTCATTCCATCGTTTTACAGTTTTCACCACATTTAAATTACCTCTATAGCTCCCTTACCACACCCAGTAATGGGTAAAAGACATGTTGATATACAGGGTGTTTCACAACTTAGAGCAAAAAATTAAAGGGTATATTCTGTACGACGTGCTGATCATGAAACAAAAAGATTTTTTTTTTAAATCACAAAACTATTTTCCATGTTTCCCAGTCCAAAATTTTTCGTTGCCACTGCCACTGGGTGGATGATTATGTTAAAGATATTAATTAAATAAAATTATATTATAAATAACTGCTAATAATTGAATTGTGTAATTATTCTTTCGTAGTTGATACCTACTTCATTGTTTGTGTTTAATATGAAAGCGAATCCAGTGCAGTACTACAAAAAATGTTTTAGGTTAACAACCCTTAATTTTTCGAATTTAAAAAAATTCTTTTTGTTGTTTCATGATCAGCTCGTCGTACAGAATATACCCTTTAATTTTTTGCTCTAAGTTGTGAAACACCCTATATATTACTATATAAATTTGGTACAAGTAATGCCATCTAGTGATTATGATTTCAATTAAATGAAAGTGACCATGCTGTCAAGTTACAAAAACAACCTTAACATATTTGAAAATTCAAGTTTATGTGATAAAATGTACATACATTTAATACATCTATTCGAATTAATTATTTTATTTATAGATAACTCGACAGATTTCTAATTTATTATCCCTTGAAGAAAGTGTTATTATTTCTCAAATGCTTTATATCCTTTTTCTTTGCCTCGGCAAACAAAATGGCGTCTTCGAGAAGAAATGTCTCACTTTCTTCACTTGATATACAAAATTATACTCCATTTTTTTTTATTCAAAGCATTTTTCTCTAAAATAATTTAGAAATATGACAGCATAAATATACGATTCAAGATCTAGTTGATATGTGTTATATTTTAAATATTTCTAAAGAAATCAAATACGTATTTCGCATGTTCTTCTGTTCTTTTTGTTTGATAGCATGTATCTGTTTATATATTTCTTTTGTTATTAATTATACGATTAAGAGTATTAATTAATTATTTATTGTTATTGTTTTGAAACTAGAGATTCTTTAAGGCTGTACAAATAAATTACAGTAATTAATATAAGATAAAAATATATGTCAATTAAATTATGTATTGATTCATAACAAATATGAAACATCTGCTATGTAGTTATTTAAACGCATTTTAATTATTACTACATATACAGGCTGTCCCAATAAAACTGCACCATAAGTGATTAACTGCCGTTGCTTTCCTGATTATTTAAAAAAAAAACATAACTTTTATTTGAAACTATTGCCTGTAACGTACTCAGAAACAATGATAATGATAATAGCTATTTGTATAACGTAGGAGAAATGAATGACGTTAGCAATTTTAAATTGTAGAAAGTAATACTTTACTGAACAACAGAGACTCAAACCGTAACAAAACCGTTACTGAAAACCACACCAATGTTCACCTTTCTAAGAAACTGTAACCGAAAACAAAAACCGATAATTTTTGTTTTAAAATATGAAAACCGGAACCGAAATAAAAATTTAATTGATTCTGTAAATAAAAACGTAACCGAACCGATATTATTTCGGTTATAAAACCGTAAATTTAAACCGCATAAATAACGTACCCGTTGGGAAACAATTATTTACTTTGAACCCGCATATATAAATAAATAAAATAAATATATCATCACGCCTTTTACCCATTACTGGGTGTGGCACTCTGCCTAAGCAGATCTCGCTAAGTGATATATTTCTTCACGTGAAGTTCGGATACAGCCGTCAAATCACGGCCCCCAAAGATGTTAGTGGGGGGGGGGGGGAGTCACAGGGGTAGATTTAAATTGGTGAAAATTGTTTGTCGGCTGTGGGGATCGAACCGAGCCACCTACCCCATAAAAAAAATAATATGTTTTTTAATAGACGAAACTAAATTAATAATTTTGTTAATTAAATATATATATATATATATATATAAATATATCATCACGCCTTTTACCCATTACTAGATGTGACACTGTACCGTAGCAGATTTCAGTAAGTGATATATGTTTTCGCGTGAAATGCGATTACCAGCCGTCAAATCACCCATATATGTACCACAGGGGTACATTTAATTTGGTGTAAATTGTTTGTCGGCTGTGGGGATCGAACCAGGGTTCTCAAGATTCACAAGCCGACATGATACCATTTTTTTAAAATAAAATAAATAAATATATCATCACGCCTTTTACCCATCACTGGGTGTGGCACTCTGCCTAAGCAGATCTCGGTAAGTGATATATTTTTACGCGTGAAGTGCGGTTACCAGCCGTCAAATCACGGCCTCCAAAGATATTAGTGGAGGAGGAGCCACAGGGGTAGATTTTTTAAATTGGTGAAAATTGTTTGTCGGCTGTGGGGATCGAACCAGGGTTCTCAAGATGCACAAGCCGACATGATACCATTTTTTTAGCAGCTCAAATTCGAAATGTTGACTGATTCAGAGGCAAAATTTAATTGTTTATAATATTTATTAGCACCATTTACCGCTGAAATATTTCGAGAGGCAATGGCCGTATAAAAACGTCTTTGGCCCGCTTTTATAAGACCTGTATAAGTATAATAAAACAACTAATGAAAATTCTATAGTTTCTCGTAAAATTTATATCATGTTTTAAACATGAATTTAAAACCCATTGAAAGATATGACACGGTTAAACATAAAACACAAACAAATGAATAAAAGTTATCAATCACATCGTCGAACAGGTTTATTTCGCCCGTCTCAACTCAACTGTAATGTAGGCATCGCCTCAGTGCGTAGGAGCACTTGCTTACACACCGAAGTGCACATACATCGTCCATAAATTCAGGATTTTAAAGATGGCCGACACACAGGCGCCGCGTGTGGGGATAATGTATGCGTCTGCGAAATTTAAAACTCCAAAGAACGTTTCACAATTCGTGTGGAGAGTTGCGGGAAGTTGGGTGCAGTCGAAATGACACCTCATTTTACGAAGATGCTTTAATTATACAGGGTGTTATATTTTAATAGACCCAGCAAATATCTCGCTTATTTCAGGGTGGCGACTAACCTGGAAAACCGGGAAAAGTCAGGGAATTTTATATTTCTGGAAAAGTCAGGGAATTTTATTCCATGTCAGGGAAAAAAGTTTTTTGTTCTTTAAATTTTTTAATTAAATTTTAGAAAAATAACTACAAACTTTTATTTCAAAATGTATTTAGTTATTTTTAGATTTTATTGGCAGAATACCTTTTATTAGATAGATAGTATACCTTTATTGGCAACAAATACCCTTTATTGCTTTTTAAGAGTGAGAACCGCCATCTATGAAAATATAACCGAAGAATGTTTACTAATTGAAAACTGTTTTGTTTTGTCTAACGTTTCTACCGCGCTATGTTTTTTCTGTATGCAATATTTAAGGTTGTGTCTTTGCCTGTTTAGAAACACAAATTGATTTTGCTTTTACTATAAATTTAATTTAAAAAAAAAAAAAAAAAACAATATATGATATAATATATGAAATGTAACCATAAATTCATAAATAAGTCAATATTCTAGAAGTCAGGGAATTTTTTTACTTAGTCAGGGAAAAGTCAGGGAATTTATTAATGTTACTTGAATCGCCACCCTGTATTTATCAACATTATTAATAAGTAAAATGGCGGGCACTTTAATATACACCAAATCGGTAAGAGAATAGTGAGCCATGACTGTGACACAATTTTAATTATTATTATTAAACGAAATAATATTTTTTGTCATAATAATACAGAAAATAAGAATAAGGAACACTTAATAACAACAAAATGATTTTATAACAAATATTCAAAATGACTCTCAGCCCCTTCAATGCATTTTCTCCCGATATGACCACTTGATTTTTGTATGGAGCTACGTGAAAGATTTTGTTTGTAATGAACCAGTAAACACATTAAACGGACTGAAGAATAAAAATAAAGCAGCAATTGAATCTTTATCTGCTAACCAAATATAAAGGGCTACTTATTCTGTTTCAAAACGTTGTGCAAAATGTATTGAAGAGACTGGGAGCCATTTTGAATATTAGTTATAAAATTATTTTGTTGTTATGAAGTGTTCCTTATTCTTATTTTCTGTATTATTATGACAAAATATATCATGTCATCTTACTAGTTTGTTAGAGATCTTATTCTCTGCTGGCACAGTTCTTCGTCACCAGCTTCTTCACATGAACTTTGTTCTAGGTGAAGAAGTGAGTTATACCATACTGATGAGCTCTAATAAGAGCGAAACGCGTCTATGGTTACTAACTGAACTGTGCTGGCCAGCCTCTGACGATGCCCTCATAAGGTGACTTGGAGGCTGAATTTTGTGAAACATAGCCAAGTGTTTACTTTACATTTTTATTAAACCTTGTTTCACCAAGTGTTGGATGACAATTAATTTTGTCTTTGTTGTTAATTAAAAAAAATATTATTTCGTTTAATAATAATAATTAAAATTGTTTTAGTTAATTGTTTTATTTCAAGTCAGTCATGGCTCACTATTCTCTTTCCGATTTGGTGTATATTAAAGTGCCCGCCATTTTACTTTTTAATAATGTAACATATGGATTATTTTACATGATTGTAAAGCAAATTTGATGCACTTTTCAAATTTGTAAAACAATATAGTATGTTCCATTTGAAATTTCAAAGTTGACATTAATTACTAATAAACCGGAAATGATATCATGAATGTACATCCGTCATCAACTAGCTTTCATGTTGCTGTATAAATCATGTTATATGAAAGAAATTGCTAAGTTGATAAATAAGCGAGATATTTGCTGGGTCTATTAAAATATAACACCCTGTATATAATACTTGTCTGTTCTCACGATTAAGAATGTTGCCACCCGTAAGCTGAGGAAAATGACATAGGTAATTATATAAATTCATGAGCGTTATGGGGGAGATACTCGTGTGTCATTATTTTCAAATTAATGTACTTAAACAGCAAATTTGCAGGCGTTTTTTATTTTTCAAATTTCAATTAATTTTAACGGTCTTTCCATCTGTCGTTAACCGCAGTCGTTTCTCTTTCCTATATTTTTAAATAAATAATTTTGCATTCACCTCCATGTTTGTTCATTCACAAATACAAAAGAATAGAAGTGACTCGTCACACAAGATGCTATTAACCATCGTATATATTTTGTATTTTCTGCTATTAAATTATACAAAATTGATAAAATATTTAGTTCTTTATATCTTTCATTTCAAGCATTTGTTTCTAAAATAATTTATAAACTTTTTACAACAGAAAATATACTTATGGAGTATGCAGTCGACTTGCGGTTCTTGAGGACTTGAGTTCGATTCCCGAAACCGACCAACTGACTTTCACCAATTTAATATCAACTCCTGTGGCTCTCCCTTCACTAACAAATTTGATTTGACGGCTGGTAACCGCACTTCACGCGTAAAAATATATCACTTGCCGAGATCAGCTACGGTAAGAGTGACGCACAAAATAATGGATAAAAGGCGTGATGATATATTTATTGAACGTAAAGTGATTCTTTGTTACTCGAACACGGCAATAGTGTAAGAGGAACAAAGACACTTTACACTCGTGATACACACATAATTTTTTCTACGATTGCATCTTAAAGTTATTCAAAAACATATACGTACTCAAAATAAATTCATTCTATCAACTGTCAATATGACAAGTTGCTGTTTTGTTTGTATCCCTGGTAACTTTTGAAATAAACGCATATTTAAAAGATATTTTTCGATTGTTCCACAGAAAACGTCAACTTTACGATGACAAATGAGAGCATAATTGTCAACTTTTCATAGCAATCTTAGAAAAACAACTAATATGTATATATCATGAGAAAAGTGTCATTTTTTCTCACTATAAACATACTAATATTTCCATCCAACAATTATTTCAAAAACCGTTTTCATTCACAAGGGTTCCAGCTCAGATGTTAGTCAATTGAGTCACCGGTAGCAGGCTGATTCAGTAACGGATTAATAACCTGTAACCGTGTGTTAGTAAACCCCATATGTTTGTATTGGTTTGTTGGTGATGTGGTCGAACGCCGGTTAAACCGCGACCAATCCACCAAGCTAGTCCCAGTCCATGAGTCCGGTCTCCACTGCACTCCTTATATGTCGCACGTCGGAACGGGTTAATGTATGTAATTACTTATGTACATCCGGTCGACTGAGATCCAGTGGCGGAGGCACATTATATTATTTAAGGATCACTGTTTACCTGTTGATAATATCATACCGGCATTTGTGTGAGGGATAAAAATAAAGTAAATAAATAAAAATATATCATCACGCCTTTTACCTATCACTGGGTGTGGCACTCTGCTTTAGCAGATCTCGGTAAGTGATATATATATATATATATATATATACAGGGTGTAGAATTGAAATGTGGCGTATAGGGATTTCAATGTTATTCTTTAAATATTGCTGTATTTCTTTACCTATTCACTTTAGAGCAAAAGCGTAAATACAAAAATTGTTCAGAAATTAAAAACGCTTCCTATGAAGTAAATTTCATTACATAAATGTGAATAGTTCACGAGATATTAATTAAATGAAATTCAAAATTTATTCAAATTTTTTGTAGATTGCGTTGTTTGTTTATAAAACCAATATTGCAAACATTGATATTTTTAAAAATACAATTATAAGAGAATGTGAAGCATTCACACAAAGACAATTAAGTAATGTGCGCCAAGCATTTTATGATTGGTTAGGGCATTGCTTAGCAGTAAATGGAAACTTATTCGAACATTTCTTGTTAATTAATATCTCGTGAACTATTCACATTTATGTAATGAAATTTACTTTACAGGAAGCGTTTTTAATTTCTGAACAATTTATGTATTTACGCTTTTGCTCTAAAGTGAATAGGTAAAGAGATACAGCAATATTTAAAAAATAACATTGAAATCCCTATACGCCACATTTCAATTCTACACCCTGTATATATAAAAATAAAGAAAACTTATTGTAATTGGTTCTTCGTTGTTTAGTTTTAATATTAGGGAAACTTGATAACAATTTCAGTAGTTTATAATGCAATGAAATTAAATTAAATCTACCCCTGTAGCTCCCCCTCCACTAATATCTCTGAGGGCCGTGATTTGACAGTTGGTAACCGCACTTCACGCGAAAAAATATATCACTTACCGAGTTCTGCTTATATAGAGTGCCACACCCAGTAATGGGTAAAAGGCGTGATGATATATTTATTTATTTATATAATGCAATGAGAACTACTCAGAAAGTAATACAATAATAGGAATATTTTGTTTTTGTACTCGTAACGTTCAAAATGCCACCTCCCGCACGCAGCACTCAATCTGGAACAAGTGCTTTCCGATTAACTCGACTGTAAAAATTGCAAAAAAACACTAGCCCTTTGGAACATTCTAAAATAAATCTGTCCTGATAATAATGAAATCTAATTTATAAAATACAAATTAATCAACTTGAAAATGAACCCAACATTAAAGTAAAGAAATCCAATCAAAAAGAAACTGTCATCTTTCTACCTTCAAAGTTTGTAACAAGAAAATCAGAGATAAAATATTCTCATTCATGTGTTTGATAAATCAAACAAGCGTCGTACACTGTTGTTTACTATCAATACTTTAAACAAATACTATTTCTTAATAACGGATAATAAACAATGATTTTATGTCTTCATTCATCTTAACAATATTTTCAAGATTCATGAATAAACCAAGAGATAAGCCTTTTCTCTTTTATTTTAAGATAAAAACGATTTTATATCTTTTACCAACAAGCTATACATACTAGTTACTTGTTAAAGGTGGACTACGTCATAAAATAAGTAGGCAATCCTTATTAAATATATTTTCTTTTTAACATCTTATAGATAGTAAGACCAAGTACAGTTGGATCATATAGACTCACCGTTTTTATTATCACTTATTTATAATTTATATTTCCTTTCTTAATAGTTGCTATCTTCGTTTGATGACTAGTTACTACAATTTACGTGTTGGATTGTATATCATTTCGAAGGATTTACTAGCCCTCTCTTTCAATTTAATTACTCAAATTTATTGTGATAATTATACTATTTTATTAAGTTTTAATTACAAACTTTAATTTATTGTTACTTACGTTTTAAACATATACACATTTATAGCATGTAATTAAAAAATAAATAAATATATCATCACGCCTTTTACCCATTATTAGATGTGGTATTCCTCCGTAACAGGTCTTGTGAAGTGCGGTTATCAGCCGTCAAATCATGGCCCCAAAGATGTTAGTTGAAGGTGTAAAATTTGACAAGTTCAATAACAGTTATTTACATTTCAAGACCGTTATACAGAAATTTACAGGCGAGCATAGAAAGGTAACGGGCTGTTATCTGTGTGAGCCTGTAAATTTCAGTTAACGGTCGAGCATTGTACTATGTTTTATGTGCATTTGAATCGCAATATATGTATATTTAATAAAATTAATTACAATAGTATAACGTAATAACTAAAATGTTCAATCAAGGTGGACTTCGAAAATCTGACAGATTTAGTTTAATCAAAAAATATTTAAGTGTCAAACGTTTAAAATTAGATATGTTGTCATGATAACCAATGTCAACAGCCCGTTATAAATTTTACACGGGCTAGCACGTTATAAGTCTCGTAACCCCTAGAGACAGAGTTAAGTAAACAGTTCATTACGATTCAAATGTACGTAAATAAATAAATTGCTTAACCGAAATTAATAATAAATTATACTTGAATGTGTATTGTCATATTTTATTCAAAATAATAATAACATTAAATTATTTTGTTTGATTGTATTTAACAGCACTTTTATTCCCAAATTTTCTTTATAAAAGCTATTTTTCGTTTGCTTGTTACTCTTGCATAAAAAACAAGTAGATACTCATTAGATGCAGTTAACATTTTTTGTATTTACACTTTTGGTCTAATTTAATTAGCAAAATAACAATCATCATACTATTGTATATCCTATGTTACATATTTTAATTCTACACCCGGTATATGTAAGTTGTAGTTAGCACGATTGTAAGCACAACAATTGCATATTTGCTACTTCAAACAGAAGAAAAGCTACAAAAAAAATTGACGCAATTAAAATAATAAACACCGTACGAATGAAATTACAAATCAAATATCTCAAACATTGAATGTGAACCGTTGACCGCAGTTGAAATCACGAATCAAGTATCAAGTGTACGATCGTGAAACAAAACGTATATAAAAAGTTGAAAGTTCAGTTGCTAGATATCGTAAGTTAGTGTATGCTATATGGTGTAACTGTAAAGCACATCTTGATAGGATAGAAGGATGAAAAGATGAAATGCTCAGTGGAGAATCGAAAACGCTAAATTGAATTTACCCGGTGCCGGTGTGAAATGCGTGTAGGTTTTGTGTAGAGCTAAACTTGCCTTATGATTGAACGGCGATTAGGATACACGATCGAAAAAGTGATGGGACACGCTTTGAGAATCCATTAGGAAACCAGGATGCTTATTTTCAATCTGTACCTCTTCACACAATCAAATTAATCTTCAATCATAATTCTTACAATCTATGACTTCATTCCGACCTGAACACTAATATTATAAATAAATATATCATCCCGCCTTTTATCCATTACTGGATGTGACACTCTGCTTAAGCAGATCTCGGTAAGTGATATATTTGTGTGCGTGAACTGCGGTTACCAGCCGTCATATCACGGCCCTCAAAGATATTAGTGTAGGGGGAGCCACAGTGGTAGATTTATTTCGATGAAAATTGTTTGTCGGCTGTGGGGATCGAACCAGGGTTCTCAAGATACACAAGTCGACTTGATACCACTGAGCCACCTACCCCATTAATAATATTATTGTTATTTTAAATGAAACCTACTATACAGGGTGTCCAAATACCTTCAAAATTTTAGATAATTTTTTAAAATGTGTTTTTTGCTCTTCTTACCAGTGATTCGGTTTTTGCTCTGGTAAATATTCTAGGTTTCCACTTTTTTGAAGAATACCTTGTTCACATTAAATTGTTGGCCAATAAATAACTATTACAGGGTATATTTTGATTTTCAAAAATGCGTAATATTTCGGCTTTAACTAAATTATAGATACTTTTTCAACATTCTAATTTGTAAGCCATATCGATATAATTAACTTAAAAAATTAATTAATCGTCGTTGCAAACAAAACCCGTTGTCAATACCTATCATATAGAAGTCTTTGGATCGATGCTGCGTTAGATACTATGACAGAAGAGTTCGGTAGCATCTTTGTCTGGCAAGCAGAAGATCCATTTAATGTTAATGTAAAATTAAATGGGGTAGATCCCCAAAGCCGACAAACAATTTTCACCACATTAAATCTACCTCTGTGGCTCCCTCTCCACTAATATCTTTGGGGGCCGTGATTTGACGGCTGGTAACCGCACTTCACGTGAAAAAATATATCACTTACCGATATCTGTTTAGGCAGAGTGCCACACCCAGTGATGGGTTAAAGGCGTGATGATCATCATCTGTGGCGCTACAGCCCAAATCGGGCCTGGGCCTACCGGACACACCGAGCCGCAGTTTTTACACTGTCGTACTGCCGGTTTTCGTAGTCGAATGCTACATTATTTAAGGCGTATAAGTGACTAGCTTATAGCGCCCGAGTGTGATAAATAAAGCCCGGATATTTAGGCTCTTAAAAACACCCAAATAAGCAGGCATATAGGCCGGTAATTACTCTAAAATAGGCGGGATTTTAGGCAGCCTAAATGTAAATAATTTGTTTTAAAAAAAATAAACGATTCCTTTTTCTAATATTGGTACTCGTATCTACTCTTCGTTAGAAAACAATAATAATTTTAAACAAAAATTAACGCAATCTGAAAAATAATAATGTAGGGTTCTCATTTTGTTAACTATTATGCAAATTCAAATTATGTAGTATACTTTAATTCAAAAAATATTACGAGCAATTGTTCTATGAAAGGCACTATCTTCGGTCTGTCAGAACTTGCTTGTAAGTTGAAAACTTCGTTCGACATCACAAAATGTGACAGGGGCATTCTTATATTTAGCCATATCGTCTAAAGTTACCTCAGCTCCATTGATTAATGGCAAAGACAATTCAATTCCCACGTAAAATTTTGACTAAAAAACGTTTTTTCTTTCGGCATTTTAAATTCACACACAAAAACTTGATTAAAGTAATATTATAGGTTAGGTTGAAACACTTTGTCGAGTGCTGAATTAGTCAACGAAGTAGATGATAAACCTTGTCTGCTCAATAAAAGTTAGAATAGGCAACAAAAATAGGCAAAATAGGCTCTAAGGCACGAAAAAAAAACCTTCCATTACACGTAAACATATTACCTATGTATAGAAAAACGAAATTGCCTGAAGTATATTAAAATTTGAATCTAGGCAATTGCCTAAAAATCCGGGCTTTAGTGATAAATACATGTAGCTCTATTTTATATTTTACGACAAATTACACATTGTCGACAGGCGGATTCGAACTGACGAACCTTGGCTCGGGTGACGTCACAGTATGTTAAGAGATGTGCCTTAACACGCTCGGCCACCGCGCCTGTGGCGTGATGATATATTTATTTATTTGTAAAATTAAAATGTTAAACAAATTTTAGTGTCCATAGCAACTTGCCAATTTATCTTATTACCGATTTTATATACATAAATACTTGTAGTTACGATGAGCCTTTTTGAAAGTACGCGTCCTGTTTTTGAAGTCCATGCGTAGTGAACAAATCGTTGACCGGGCCTCATCCACTTGTCCAGTCGGCTCTTGCACTGACAAAGGAGTTGTCAGTCTGTCACGACTCCCGCTATCTCCTGGCCAGAGCCAGTGTCTGTTGGTGTCTGCATGCCTGAAGACTGATGCTGGACATGTATCGCACCGCGAGAGATCTCGGCGATCGAGAAAGGTGATCCGAATGGAATGTACAAGGTTTTTGCGATGATACGAGGTGATATGGTTCGATACTAGATTGGAAATTCTAGCTTTATGTTTATTAATTAACTAAGCGAGAGGTCGTGAGTTTAAATCTTGCTGAACAAAAACATACGAGTTGGTGTATAATTATTTTTTTATACTGTACAACAGGAACTTTTAATCCCAAGTACAGGGTCCGGACTCGCCCAGTTGCAGTGTTGTTGCTCGTATGAGTGGAAAATAAGTAAGGAATATGGATCATTTAATCTAAATAATAACAGAGACGGCTGTCATTTTTGCCATAACATGATTTTTGTTTATTTTATCACTATATCTATAACTATTAACTCAATTAATGATTGTATTCTGTTACAAAACGACAACTACAATATTTTAAAATGGTCTCATAATTCAAAATTATTCTTTAATTTCAGCAAATGCAAGATAATGAGTTATTTAGTGAAAAAATATGTTTACACTTATGCATACCAAATGGAAACTATTTCGCTTGAGAGAGTAACTCAGTTTAAAGATCTTGGGATTATATTTGACACAAAATTATCATTGAATGTACACATTGAGACTACTGTAAGAACATCCTACAAAAATCTCGGATTTGTAATTAGAAACTGTCGGTCTTTCTGTAAAATAAGAACACTTAAAAGCTTATATTGCGCATTTGTCCGTTCTAAGCTAGAATATTGTCTACAAATTTGGAATCCAATTTATAACCGATACGTAGCTAAAATTGAGTCTATTCAGCATAAATTTATGAAATATTGTTATTTTAAATTGCATGGACAATATCCTAGTTGGGACCAAGACTATTCTAATTTATTGCCTGAAGTGAACTTAATGTCATTAAGTAGCAGAAGAACTTTACAATCATCTCTCTACTTATATAAATTAATTAATAACAATATTGATGATGCATGTAGTCTTGAGCTAATATTATTTCATATTCCACGGGTCACTTCAAGAAATAAAGCACTATTTCATTGCAAAAGAGCTAGGACTAATTATGAATTGAAATCCCCTATAAGACAACTCTGTGTAGCATATAATAATATATCATGTATCATTGACATATTTGGCGATTCCTTACCTAGATTTAAGCGTTTATTAATTAATTATTTCTCTGTTTAAGTTACTTGTATATTTTCTTATATTTCTGTCTATTTCTTTTGTGACAACTCATTCTTTTATTTTTTATTTTCTGTATAATCGTCCTGTAATTGGGATCTTGTATCCTGTTGGATCGATTAATAAAATAAATAAATAAATAAATAAATATCAACTTAAATCCATTTTCGGTTATTAGCTATTTATGAAACTAGTAAGGAAATGAAGGTTATTACCTTACAAACATAAATAAATATAAATAAATATATCATCACGCCTTCTACCCATCAGTGGGTGTGACACTCTGCCTAAACAGATCTCGGTAAGTGATATATTTTTTCGCGTGAAGTGCGGTTACCAGCCATCAAATCACGGGCTTCAAAGATATTAGTGGAGAGGGAGCCACAGGGGTAGATTTAAATTGGTGAAAATTGTTTGTCGGCTGTGGGGATTGAACCAGGGTTCTCAAGATCCACAGGCCGACTCGATACCACTGAGCCACCTACCCCATATTACCTTACGCATGTGAAATTTGCAGAACGAGGCGTAGCCGAGTTATGTAAACACATAAGTAAGGTAATAACCTTCATTTCCTTACTAGTTTCATACAATATTTTGTCTACTTCCGTTCTAATAAATACGAAAGAGCGTTTTTGAAATTATGAAATTTTGACATATTAATGACAGTTATAAATTCAAAAAATTAAAGAATAACACATCAGAATTCGTCTACCAAGATATCTGTTGCTATGTTACCTCATTATTTCACTAGTTAAATAATGCAGTTCATTACCTAACTCAAATAAGTGAAATTAAACGTTTATTTCTTAACGGAAGTAGAAAAAAATCTGTAAATATACATTTATTCAAATAAAATATTATTATTTTTGATATATTTGTCTTTCGAATAGGATCAAAAAAAGAATAGTAAGGCTTTAAAAAAATGTTGTTTCCTTCACTAAGATCTGCTACGGCAGAATGCCACACCCAGTAATTGGTAAAAGACGTGATGATATATTTATTTATTTATATCAATATTTCTAACTTATTGAGTGGGATTCAAAAGTCATAAGGCGTAAGTTCCTGTTGTGTTCAGTAACAAAAAAATTCCAAACAATCTTAATACAATTTTTGTTACACTTATATTTTTTAATAACAACATTTGTAAATGCACTTAAAGTAAAACAAAGGAATGTTATATACAATGGGAGTAGATTAAAAAATTTAAATACTTTAACAATGAAACGTGTTGACAATAAAATAAATAATAATCCTTGTAGTGATATGAACTAATCTAATTATTCTAAAACAATTAGTGCATTTCTAATAAATATAACAAAAACGTGTCAAATACAATAACTAATTATGAAATAAAATAATGAAGGACAAATTACAGGAAAGCTGTAAAGATAACAACAAATAAAAATGTTATGTTTTATGTTTTTGTTCTGTACAATAACTAACTTCAAATTACAGATTGAGGTACTTGTAGAGGGAATATGAAGCACTCCGACATAGTGGTATTTTTTTTACTGTAAGTTGAAGTCGGTGAGATTTTAACTTAAGAGCTCTTGTTTGGTGGATGTAAATTATATATATCTTCACCATTCCTTATCGTTTTTTGCATAAATATAAATATTTTTATTGAGTTAATGGATAAAACTACGAAATGAAGTTTAGTAATTTGTGAAAAATTCAACTTTCCAGTGGTTATATCTCAAAAACTATACAAAATTTGAAGATGTATTCAACGGCATTGAATTTCTCGTGTCCAAATTAACTTATAACCATATTTTCAGCGATTTTCAGTGATTTTAATTTTTTTTAAATTTCTTAAGGGGTACCCCTTGGATTTTTTACGATTTTAAGCCATTTTTGGACAAACATCTCTAAAATCGTCCCTCGTTTGAATATTTTAATGAAAATTTACATATATATGTATTTCGACCCGCTGAATCCAATGGTGAAATTGCCAAATGCGTATGTCTTCTAGTTTTAGAGATATTGGCCCAAAACTGTTATTTGGCAAAATTTTGGACAAATATTTTGAAAATAAAAAAATTGCTAAAAATTTGTTTATAAGTCAACTGAAGTACGATAAATTCAATGCCGTTGAGCGCATCTTCATATCTTGTTTAGATTTTGAGATATAGCCTCAGAAAAGTAGAAATTTTCTCAAATTTCATCCAATTTTACATATTTCTCTCTAACTATTCCATTATTTAATAAACTATATTTAATTCAGATCTTGTGTCTTCACCACTCGATTCCTCTTCGTTTTCTACATTTGTAAGAATATTTTCATTAATTTAAATTGAAGAATATAAGTTAATTAAGATCTGTTAATTTGTATTTAACTTTAAATTTTTGAGATTAAAACTTGCGTATTGACAGTAAACTATGGCAGAATATTATTTAAACTATAATACTGGTAATCATAGCACAGTACCATCTTTTAAATAAATTTTCCCGCGTTCATATCGCGCTGACATTAATTTATATCAAAAAAATATGACTGATTGAGTGTCTCAGATTTTAGTGTAAGCTACTATAATTGGGATTAAGTTCTTATTGTACAGAATAACAAATAGTCAGTACGTTGGTGTGTATAGCGATACGAAATTCGAATCCGGAGATTCCGAGTTCGAATCGCATTCAAGCTAAAAATTATATAAACTATTACACTGCGGCTCGATGAGTGCGGACCCTGTACTGTAATTGGGATTAAATTCTTGTTGTACAGCGTAACATAAACAAATAAATACTTAATTTATCAAAAGAAAATACAATATATTATGTATATTAGTAGCAGAAAGATACCAATATGTAGTTCCAAATTTTATCACCAGATGTCAAACTTGCAATGTGTCAAACGGGAATATCTTCTGTATAAAAACAATTAATTTATTTCTGAATTCCCTGGATGACAACACTAACAACAACAGTATCAGTTCATCTTGCACATATCAATAGTAGTCTCTGCCTGTGAGTGGTATGGTAATGGAACGCCCTTCAGCTGTTTTACATGCTCAGTGTCGTCATGACAACTCACGCACGTTGTCACGCATTCAATTGTTTTGTGGGCGTGCGGCTCGTATGCATACAAGCACTTCATATGGCACGTTCGGTCGAATAGTCCACTCGCTACAAATGGCACCCAGATGCTGCTGATACTGTATTAGTATTCCAGTACCGTTTTTATTTCACTTTCAAATTTGAATTAATGGACAGTTTATTAGATAATGTTGTTAAAGAATTATTTGATTAAAAATCCATTATTTTATTAAAATATTACGTAACAGTTGATTTATGTTGTTGCGTGTAATGTTTTTTGACAGCGAAATTGAATTAAATTGTTTTCAAGTGGCCTTACACAATATATATATATATATATATATATATATATATATATATATATATATATATATATATATATAGGGTGTTTCACAACTTAGAGCAAAAAATTAAAGGGTATATTCTGTACGACGTGCTGATCATGAAACAAAAAGATTTTTTTTAAAATTCGAAAAATGAAGGGTTGTTAACCTAAAACATTTTTTGTAGTACTGCACTGGATTCGCTTTCCTATTAAACACAAACAACGAAGTAGGTATCAACTACGAAAGAATAATTACACAATTCAATTATTAGCAGTTATTTATAATAGAATTTTATTTAATTAATAACTTTAACATAATCATCCAGTGGCAACGAAAAATTTTGGACTGGGAAACATGATCAGCACGTCGTACAGAATATACCCTTTAATTTTTTGCTCTATGTTGTGAAACACCCTATATATTTAATATTCCTTGATCTATTTCTTCGAATTGAGTATAAAAGCGTTAGAAGAACAATGTGTGGGGAGAAGGCGGGTGATTTCCTGGTATATATGTGTCTGTCAGCAGTTGTTCAGCAAGTCTGATGGGCCCCGCGTAGCGCCACATCCCACATCTCAGCCATCTGTTTCAAAGAACCGGAAGTGTCGTACACTTGGGTGCTTCCTGGTTCATCGAGTGTGCTTTGCAAAAACTGATACACTTCATTTAAAAATTATCTACAATTTTTTTGCTATTGAAAGATGTTGGTGCATTGAAAATAATTTCCTATTTACTGTCGTTGTAAATTTCTTATTTTTTGTTTGTAGACATACATTGAAGCCCCTTCTCTAACTAAACTTATAATAATAAACACTACAATAGTTCATTTATCCATTATATAAAATCAGATACATGCCTATTTTTTTTTTTTTGTGGCTTCTTGGCGGACCAACTATTTAGGTCATATGCCGCCATTACGCCCTGATCCGCGTTTTAGGAACATGCCTATTAATAGTGTTATAATTATTAATATATTAGAAACAACTCTTAAAAGTTTACTTCATGTAAAGTGCAATTAATTTTGCGAATTTTAAAACTCTTTGTTTCATAATAAGTACGTTAAGTACCGAGATCTGCTACGACATAGTGCCACGCCCAGTAATGCGTAAAATGCGTGATGATATATTTATTTATTTATTTTTATAAAACAAAATAAATAAATATAATAAATACTGTGCATTCAATGGGAAATTAAGTCCGAAAAATATGTGAACGAAAGAGTAATTTCGTTTGAACTTCTACAAATTATGTTCAATTGTCCAATAATCATAAGTAACCTAGGTAACTTAAGAAACAGAAAAATGTTGACAGATTTACTGTCATATATAATGCCTATGGCACACTGGTCGATGAGCGTCGATGACCATCGATGAACTCCTCGATGAAACAACAGAACGCACCCGTCATCGACGAAAATTAGAGGCTCCTCTATTTCCATCGAAGAGCTCATCGATGAAACGAACGTATCTCATTTCACTCGTATCTTCTGTGTCTCACTTCACGTTAGCATATTTTTGAAATTTAGTTTTTCTTTCTCAACTTTAGAAGCTTTTATTGTTTGTCAATGAAGAGTGCGTTCTGTTGTTTCATCGAGGAGTTCATCGACGGTCATCGACGCTCATCGACCAGTGTGCCATAGGCATAATATTACAAGTAGTATGAAAACTGCTGAAAATATTTTGACATAAATTATTTCATTGTTATGGAAATGGAAACATAACGAGTGCGAAGCACGAGTTGTGTTTCCTATTTCCGTAACAACGAATGTATATTTGTCAAAATATTATCTGTCAATTTTCATACTACGAGTTGTATTCGGATTGAGAATTTACCAAACAAGAATAGTTAGGTATTTATTTGCACATTATTAATTAGGTATTACAGTGATGAAAATTTTGAATATTAAATGTACACTGAAAAAATGTAGAATTGACGTTTATGAAAATATTGAAAATATCATTTATTTTATTCGTAACCAAGGATATTATTAACAGTGGTATTTCCGTTATCAATTGCACCAGCGATGAATTTCCGACGAAATGTACATTTCATTGGCTCATTTTCAAACAAATTCGTGATCCTGTTGATTGACAGTGACGTGTGGTGAATTCTCATTTAAATTGTGAAAACTTGTCATCTTCCGTTGCTTTTAAATTAGTTATAAACAAAAAGTAAGAAGAATTTAGCACTCGTCTTTGTAGTAACTATGGAAACATCTTGCATC
The DNA here is from genome assembly GCA_947425015.1 of Pterostichus niger. NCBI lineage: Eukaryota > Metazoa > Arthropoda > Insecta > Coleoptera > Carabidae > Pterostichus > Pterostichus niger. Next base: position 1,784,343 of record OX380341.1, on the reverse strand, counting down.
ATATCTTATTAATTAATTGTTGCATATTGCTTTCTTTTATTGGGGTGGCCCACTGATATCGCCTCGGTGTGTGGCTTTGAGAACCTGGTTCAATTCCCACAAACGACAAACAATTTTCTCTATGTTAAAACTACCCCTATGGCTTCCTCTCCACTAACATCCACGATGCAGTAATTTGACGGATTCACGCGAATAAATATATTACTTACCAAGATCTGCTACAGCAAAGAGCGACACCTAGTAATGGACAAAAGACATGATGATATATTTATTTATTTCATTTTAAAAAGCAACCACATTTCGATCTATTGACTTATTTGTATTCGAAGCAATTTTTCTAAAATAATTTAACAGCTAGTAACATACCGTTAATACTAAAATCTTCTAAAAGCACCTTTCAGTGAACTCACACAAACCACAACAAGATTTATTTGTTCTTTTCCAATAAATCATAATTTATTACACAACTTCAAGTTCATAAAACCATACATCCTAACCACACCATGAATGAAACCAGCAGACGAACCTTCACCATCAGGCCATCACCATCTAACCAGTCTTCCTACGCGCTCTCCCTGTCCTTCCCGTCCGCGTCTGCATCTGCATCTACAGCTGAAGACATGAAGACCCGGTGCAGCGAACTCGCTCCACGTGGGCGTTCAGAGTCGAGCTGCTGACTTCAGCTGAGACTGAGGCAGAAGTTGAGGTGCATTCATTGAGAACGAATAGTCGTTTGTGGTTGTTGGGTATAAGATGGGATTTGAGGGGCACGGAGCGGTCTTGCTCCCGCCTACGTGCACGCCTCTGTAACATACGTGGAGATGGAGGAAAATGTTGTAATGAGGCTTAATATTATTTTAAGTTTGTGGAATTTCAAAACAAAAAAATATATCAACTTTTATTTTTTTAGTCGGATTTGGATTCCTAACACCGACAAACAATTTTCACTGGATTAGTGGATTAAAATCGTGATTTATTTTTTATTTTTTGGTGGTTTTAAATTGGTAAATTTATTAAAAACTTTGTAAAATAAGAGAATAGAATACAAATTAAGATATATGTTCTTAAAAATCTTTCCTCAATTTAAATTTGATAAATGTAAATATTCAAACTAATGTAAAAAATTATGGGAAATTAAATGGTGAAGTCGCCAGGCCCGTACCAAGTCCTGTTTTTGAAATACAGGATAGTTAACGAAGAATATTTAAACATTGATGAAATTTGAGAAAATCTTGATGTTTCTGAGGCTATATCTCAAAATCTAAACAAGATATGAAGATGCGCTCAACGGCATTGAATTTGTCGTGCTTTAGTTGACTTATAAACATATTTTTAGCAATTTTTTTATTTTCAAAATCTTTGTCTACAATTTTGCCAAATAACAGTTTTTGGTCAATATCTCTAAAACTACAAAACATATGCATTTAAGAATTTCACCATTGGATTCAGCGGGTCGAAATACATATGTATGTAAATTTTCATTAAAATATTCGTACAAATAAGTATTTTAGAGATGTCAGTCTAAAAATGGCCAAAAATCGAAAAAAATCCAAGGGGTACCCCTTAAGAAATTTTCAAAAAATCAAAATCACTGAAAATCGTTGAAAATATGGTTATAAGTCAATTTGGACACGAGAAATTCAATGCCGTTGAATATATCTTCAAATTTTGCATAGTTTTTGAGATATAACCACTGGAGAGTTGAATTTTTCACAAATTATTAAACATGATTTCACATTTTGTGTCATAAAAGATTTATCAATTACCTGAAATCAATCTAATTGCTTATACTTATGCAGAAAACGATGAGAAATTGAATGAGGAAAACCACAATTTCATATCTTCTCTAGTTTTTTAGATACAACATAATTACAGGCAACCATAACTTGCAACCATCAAACAAGAGTTCATAACCTGTTGAATAATAAATAAATAAATAAATAAATAAATAACTTGTTTGATTTTAAATGGTTTGAAGTGCAAACCATCCAATAAATACATTTGCTTGTTTTATAATTATTAATTAACTTTATTTTTCATTCTTAATTATTTTTTTTTTTTTGGTGAAATGCTTCAAATAAAGTGGTAGGAATATTTAGTCTTATTTAACAGCAAAACTACAGCTTTTTATATTAGTAGTGTTTCTGTTTAACAGTTACTAATACGTCAGCAAAAGTCTAGCAAAAATTGTGTACATATCCAATTATGGGGGTGGCAAAATACTATTGACTTAAAGACCAATAAATTCTCAGAAGTCTGGGTAAAAGTGTTAACGTTACAACACTATTTAAATAATGATTTGATGATATCTTATCTTTCTGTTATTTAAATTTACTTTTCACTATCACTTTCTTTCAAAACTCAACAAATAAGTTTTACCAAAAATACCTACACATCTGGAAACGTGTCATTCAGAAATATGAACAAGTAAAAAAAGTGATTTCGTAATATGAGCCGTGTGAAAAACGTAGTACATTTGATTCACCGTAATAAAAATATCTGATGTGGACACCACATGACTTCCTTGTACGCGTATTAAACTATAGAAATTTTTTTAATTGGACATATTTGACATTAAATCTTTTATTTATTATTTTTTGTTTTAATCCATAGCAAACTTAATTAAAAAAAAAATAAATATATAAATAAAAAAATAAAATAAATATATCATCACGTCTTTTACCCATCACTGGGTGTGGCACTCTGCCTAAGCAGATCTCGGCCTCCAAAGATATTAGTGGTGGAGGAGCCACAGGGGTAGATTTTTTAAATTGGTGAAAATTGTTTGTCGGCTGTAGGGATCGAACCAGGGTTCTCAAGATCCACAGGCCGACTCGATACCACTGAGCCACCTATATAAAATATTTATATTTAGATATCTCGCTTATGCAAAAGGCTAATTTAAAAATTCTTAATGTGCTAGACGCAGAATTTAATTCTCTAAAACTTTTATTTGCAGCATTTATTTCTAAAATTAAAATAATACCATTTTTTTTCAAGGAAAACTGTTAGCAGCTTCATGTAATGTCACTTTCGGTTAGTGTATTTTAACCAAAATCTATTATGTTATTTCCATTGATATAGTAGTCCTATATACCAAATTTGGAAAGTTTTAAATTATATTTGAATATAGTTTTTCATGAAAATCTATTATTGGCTTCAAGTAAAGTAGCACTTCCGGTAGTTGTATAATGACCAAAAAGGGAGGTGCACAACTAGATGCTATAACAGTCCTAAATATAAAGAAGTTTAAAGTAAACACTTGGCTATGTTTCACAAAATTCAGCCTCCAAGTCACCTTATGAGGGCATCGTCAGAGGCTGGCCAGCACAGTTCAGTTAGTGTGCTGGCCAGCCTCTGACGATGCCCTCATAAGGTGACTTGGAGGCTGAATTTTGTGAAACATAGCCTAGTGTTTACTTTAAACTTTTTTATTAAACCTTGTTTCACCAAGTGTTGGATGACAATTAATTTTGTCTTTGTTGTTATCTAAATATAAAGTTTCAATTTTCTACGGCTTACCGTTTTTGAGTTATGCGAGATACGTACGTACGTACAGACGGCACGACGAAATTAGTCAAAATGGATTCAGGGAAGGCCAAAATACCTATTTCCGTTGAAATCTGAGAACCGAAAATTTTCGCGATTACAATACTTCCTTTACTTCGTACAAGGAAGTAAAAATAATTGATCGCTTGAACTGAGATATATCTTTGGAATATTTTCAAGAGCTTTCACAATATGCGCTACTGTTATATCTTCACACTGTAGCTATCCATGTGTCTAGCATCTACAGCTGGAGTTATAGAGCTGCAGTTGTCTAGATGACTCTAGAAAACGCTAATCGAGCAACAGACCGTAACAAAACCAGAACGATCGGTTTCGTTCCTCTCGTCCTCTCTGGTCTCGATCACTGTTCGACTGTTTAGTAGATTGAGGGTAGCCGTGATCCTATGTGAAAGTACGATGGCCAATATTTATTTATTTATTTGTTACTCTGTACATCAGGAACTTAATCCCAATTATAGTAACTTATAGTGACATCTGAATTACTTATAGATTCTATCGTAGTTTTGGTATAAGTTGAAGTGTGCGAGATTTAAACGCATGAAGTTGCGATTATTTATAATTACCCTGTATTTATCTATTTATGTTACTTAGTACAACAGGAACTTAATCTCAATTACAGTACAGGGTCTGCACTCACCGATCCACAGTATCGTATCTCAAAAACTATACTAGATACAAATCTCGAAATTTCATTATTCGATTCCTCACTGTTTTCTATATAATAAATAAATATATCATCACGCCTTTTACCCATTACTGGGTGTGGCACTCTGCCTAAGCAGATCTCGGTAAGTGATATATTTTTTCGCGTGAAGTGCGGTTACCAGCCGTCAAATCACGGCCTCCAAAGATATTAGTGGAGGAGGAGCCACAGGGGTAGATTTTTTAAATTGGTGAAAATTGTTTGTCGGCTGTGGGGATCGAACCAGGGTTCTCAAGATCCACAGGCCGACTACCCCAATTTATATCTGAGCCACCTATAAATATAAATAATAGCTATTTATGAAACTAGTAAGGAAATGAAGGTTATTACCTTACGCATGTGAAATTTGCAGAACAAGGCGTAGCCGAGTTATGTTAAACACATTAGTAAGATAATAACTGAGTTTTCTTACGTGTTTCATACAATATTTTTTCTATTTCTGTTTTAATAAATACGAAAGAGCGTTTTTGAAATTATGAAATTTTGACATGTTAATGAAAGTTATTAATTCAAAAAATAAAAGAATAACACATCAGAATTTGTCTACCAAGATATCTGTTGCTATGTTACCTCATTATTTCACTAGTTAAATAATGCAGTTCATTACCTAACTCAAATAAGTGAAATAAAACGTCTATTTCCTGACGGAAGTAGAAAAATAAATAAATATATCATCACGCCTTTTACCCATTACTGGGTGTGGCACTCTGTCATAGCAGATCTCGGTAAGTGATATATAAATATTTTTATTGATTTTAATTAATGGATAAATCTATGGTGGTACAAAATGTGAAATGATGTTTATAAATTTGAGAAAAAAACAACTTTCCGGCAGCTATATCTAAAAAAATATGCAAAATTTTAAGGTGCATTCAACGGCATTGATTTCCTCGTGTTCGAATTGACTTATAACAAAATTTTCAACCATTTTCAGCAATTTTGATTTTTTGAAAATTTCGATTTTTCGATTTTAAGCCAATTTAGACTATTTTCTCTAATAACCTTTCTCGTACGAATATTTTAATGAAAATTTACAAACATATGTATTTCGACCCGCTGAATCCAATCGTGTAATGCCCAAATATGCATATCTGCTAGTTTTTGAGATATTGATCAAAAATTAATTTTTGGCAAAATTTTGGACAAAAATTTAGAAAATAAAAAAATTGCTGAAAATTGCTTTATAAGTCAATTGAAGCACGGGATACTCAATGGCATTGAGCGCATCTTCATATCTCGTTTAGTTTTTGAGATATCGTCTCAGAAAATTTGTCTCAAATTTCATCCAGTTTTAAATATTTCTCTCTAACTGCTCTTATTTTTCAAAAACTAAATTTGATACAGGTCTGAAGTTTACACCATTCGATTCCTCTTTATTTCCTGCATAAATATGAATACTTTCATTTATTTAAATTTAAGGATACACTTTGCATAGAGATAAATGTTAATGAAGATATTTTTAAAATAAGTTTTAATTAATATTCAAACTCTGCAGTTACTTATTTTTATTTATTTGTTAGTCTACACATCAGGAACTAAATCTCAATTAGAGTAACTTATAAGTGGAATCCAAACCACTTAGAATTGAATTTAAATTAGGTTGAAATCAGTGAGATTTAAACACATACGACATTTTGTTTCTTAATTAATAAACACCAGTTTCGTAACAAAACAAACCCACAAACTTCATATTGGTAATATTGATTTTCAGTTGTTATTAACGCCATATATGTGCACCACAAGCCAACTATGACGTATCTCCAGTGATTAATGTATAATTCACTGAATTTCTAATTTAATCTTTGAATGGACAGCTTCGAGCTTCTACTGCTAGAGCCACTTGCTTATATTAGTTGTGTTTTATGCTTGGCTTGTTATTTTTTCGACCAACGAAACATTATTAAGTTGATTCTAAGATTGCAACATAATAATAAATAGGTGTAAGCAACTGACTGGCTCAAGAAGTTTTCTAATTCATCATAGTTTTGGCGTAAGTGAAGATTTACGAAACAGGTGTACAGGAGCGAATGGATGAATGTTTGTTGCGTGTTGATGAATTTTTGGTTGTGAGAAAAGAAAGAGTTTGTATGGAGGAAGTGTTAATGTGATCGAAACGAGTATCGTGTGTCAGGATGAGAATGTTGACGGGTTCGTGCTACCCCATTTAATGGGATATAGCGTGATGTTATGTATGTATGTATGTATGTATAGTTTTGGTGGAATTACAGTTAGATCGTGGAAATTTAAAACTTTCAATTTAAATTCGTTGTAACGAGCTACATTTACATATATGATATCATCAAGATGGAAGATTTATCTTGAAGAAAATGACTCGACATTGAAGGAAATTACTCAGCGAGACCATATACCGGGTGGAACATCATACCTGTGTACAGTTTTTCTGTGCGCATTGCTCCCCAAATTATTTTAGCCAAAAATGCTTCAAATAAATGTTGTAGAGCATAAAATTCTGCATCTAAATCAATAAACATAATTACATTTACATGCGTTATAACGACAGAAATTAAATTAAAAAAATTAAAAATTACGTTGAAAATATCAAATAGCCATGGAAGTGAAACAAAAATAGATAGATGCTTGACGTTTGACAGATCTCCTGATTTAACACCTAGTGATTTTTTATTTATTATTAAATTGTAATCATAGGTATGGAGTTTTTTGTATGAATTTTATTGAATGATTAATTTGTCGGGGGTAAAATATCAAATAGACAGAAAAACGTCAAGCATTTATCTATTTTTGTTTCACTTCCATGGCTATTTGATATTTTGAACGTAATTTTTCATATTTTTTTATTTAATTTCTGTCGTTACAACGCATGTAAATGTAATTCTGTTTATTGATTTAGATGCAGAATTTTATGCTCTACAACATTTATTTGAAGCATTTTTGGCTAAAATAATTTGCGGAGCAATGCGCACGGAAAAACTGTTTTTTCATGTTAATCGCCTATGTACACAGGTATGATGTTCCACCCGGTATGTAGAATTTTCGAGGCATTGTTTTATTTTCTACACAGAATACAAACAACTTTTTCCTCTATTATATTATGCATAATGAATCTAATGGTAAAAATGTTTTGTAAATATAATATTGTTATATAGACAGGTGTTAAATGTACGAAAGAGAAAGACTATTGTCTGACGTATTTGATAGCATTGTTTGATGTTTAAGTTCACCAGTATTTATCTGCAATTGCAGAACTTTAAGTGTTCGTATACAGATGTTTTTATACTTCGCGAAAATATATATATATATATATATATATATATATATATATATATATATATATATATCGCATATTATATGTGGTATTAATTACAGAATAAAAATTTTTTTTTTCAAAATTTGCTAAATGAATCAGATATATGAGGTAGGTGGCTCAATGGTATCGAGTCGGTTTGTGGATTTGAGAACCCAGGTTCGATTCCCACAGTCTACATCAATTTTCACCACATTTAAACTACCCCTATGGCTCTCTCACCACTAATAATTTACTCGTATAAATATATCACTGATCGGGATCTGCTACACCTAGTAATGGGTAAAAGAAGTGATGATATATTTATTTAGATTTTTCGTATATTTCGATTTCGTTTATCTGTTAAGGTTTTTTGAATGTTTCGGTTTTAATTTTTTAATATTATAAATTTCTATATCTTTATTGTTTCAATTCAAAATAAGGTCATTATTTCAAAATAAATGTATAATTACAGTATATTTTTAAGTAACTTATTCGCAAATTTTCTAAAATTATTTGTATTTCTTCAAAAATAATTTCTACGTACGCCATAGTGTCGATCGTGCTTTCACACTACCTTTCATATCCAGTGTTACCAGCCCTATTACGACTGTAATAACTGCCAGTTTATAAAAATATAAAAACTAATAAGTTAACTCTTCTTCATATTCTTACTATTTGCAGTGCAGTACGCAATTTATACCGGTTTAAATTGACGCTTTTAGAACTGAAATATTATCTCTCAAATTTCATATAGCTAATTCGGTTACATAATCAATTAAATTTTCATTTCGGTTTTCGGTTTCCATACAAAGGTGAATATCGATGTGGTTTTCGCTTACTATTATTAAACCTTGTTTCACCAAGTGTTGGATGACAATTAATTTTGTCTTTGTTGTTATTTAAATTGATTTTGCGTAGCTTTTCCTTTTTTCGGTAGATGGTATGACCTGTTCCATAGAACTTCTCATGTCATTTTGACTGTTTGTTAGAGATCTTATTCTCTGCTGGCACAGTTCTTCGTCACCAGCTTCTTCACGTGAACTTTGTTCTAGGTGAAGGAGTGGATTATACCATACTGATGAGCACTAATAAGAGCGAAACGCGTCTATGTTACTAACTGTGCTGGCCAACCTCTGACGAGGACCTCATAAGTTGACTTGGAGGCTGAATTTTATGAAACATAGCCAAGTGTTTATTGTATATTTTTTATTAAACCTTGTTTCACCAAGTGTTGGATGACAATTAATTTTGTCTTTGTTGTTATTTAAATTGCTATTGCGTAGCTTTTCCTTTTTTCGGTAGATAGTATGACCTGTTCCACAGAACTTCTCATGTCATCTTACCTGTTTGTTAGAGATCTTATTCTCTGCTGGCACAGTTCTTCGTCACCAGCTTCTTCACGTGAACTTTGTTCTAGGTGAAGAAGTGGGTTATACCATACTGATGAGTACTAATAAGAGCGAAACGCGTCTATGGTTACTAACTGTGCTGGCCAGCCTCTGACGAGGACCTGAATTTTTTTAGACTTATGGTGATATTCTGTATATATCTATATGTTTTTTAGATTTGTACATCTGTAAATTATGAACAAAATCGTAACTAAACGAATGACTTTATGATAGATTTTCTATTTATCAACAAATATTGATGCGATTTTGTTCATTATTTACAGATTTATGAATCTATAAAATTGCAGATTCTTCACAGAATTTCACCATTAGACGAGTGTTTAGTTTAATATTTTATTGATAATATTTAAAGCTATCCAAGTAGACTATAATCCCTGTGTCTCAGGCTGGCAAAGTAGATCATCACATTCTCAATCACACATCATATGACACAGTATGCTCGTGTACATGTACATGCACATGCACATGCAGTTGCACAGCGAGCACAGCGATCCAGTGCAGTGTGTAGCAATGTGTTGTGACCCCGTTCAGCGGGCCGGCGTGCAGCACAATGACGGGTCGATGCCCCTGGCACAGGTAACAGGTTCACTCCACAGCTCCACGACAAGCAAACCAAAACTCTCGCACTATTGCCACTCTACACTCGCCTTCATATCAACGAACTGTGTCACACACACGTCTGACGAGAGAACTAGAGAACGAGAGACTATGCACATGACTACTTCATTCATATTGCAAGGAATTAGTCGTCGGAAAGAAAGAAAGAAGTATTGGGAGAGTATAAATGTGAACAGTTTGTTTAAATTAAACTCTAACAGACAGATTTGTAAAATAGATTAGCTGCTAAAACCAGAGGGAAAATGGTAATGGAAGCAAGAGAAGTTGTGTAAGTCAACTACAAAATGTTCTATGAAATCTGCTCCAGTTTCAAATTAATATAGAAAACTAAATTTTGCATTTAATTCTGAGGTATATAAAACAATAACTATTCATATCAAAAGTATGAGCCGTTGGCACTTGGTGAAACATTATGAATAAGAATAAAGAACGTAGACACTTGATGTAGTTTCACAAAATTTTGTGAAACTACATCAAGTGTCTACGTTCTTTATTCTTATAAATAACTATTACTCTGTGCTCTATTTTTTTTTTTACAATTTGTGTGATTAAACTCACACAAAATCTTTTGTTATTAATTTAAGGCCTAATGGTCAGTTAACTTTCAAATTATTTTAAATAAATATATCATCACGCCTTTTACCTATTACTGTATGTGGCACTCTACCGTAGCAGATCTCGGTAAGTGAGATATTTCTTCGCGTGAAGTGCGGTTACCTGCCGTCAAGTCACGGTTTCCAAAGATGTTAGTAGAGGGAGAGCTACAGAGGTCCTTTTTATTACTTATTATCAGTGGTAACAAGTCGGACTGTGGATTTGAGAACCCAGGTTCGATTCCTACACCCGACAGTTTTCACCACATTAAAGTTACTTCTGTGGCTCTCCCTCCACTACTCTGCTTACCTGCTACGACAGAATGCCACATCCAGAATTGAAATATGGGGACGTGATTTGACGGTTGGTAACTGCACTTTCTGCGATAAAATATATCACTTACTGAGATCTGCTACGGCAGAGTGCCACATTCAGTAATGGGTAATAGGAGTGATGATATATTTATTTATTTGTTTGTTTGAGATTAGCCCTGTGGCTCCCCGTTTACTCATATCTTCTGGGGGTGTGATTTGACGGTTGGTAACAGTACTTCCTTCGATCAAATATATCACTTACTGAGATCTGCTACGGCAGAATGCCACATCCAGTAATGAGTAAAAGGCGTGATGATATATTTATTTATTTATTTGAGATTAGCCCTGTGGCACCCCGTCTACTCATATCTTCTGGGGACATGATTTTACGGCTGGTAACAGCACTTCCCGCGATAAAATATATCACTTACTGAGATTTGCTACATCCAGTAATGGGTAAAAGGCGTGATGATATATTTATTTATTTGAGATTAGCCCTGTGGCCCCGCGTCTACTCATATCTTCTGGGGGCTTTGACGATTGATAACAGCACTTCCCGCGATAAAATATATCACTTACTGAGATCTGCTACATCCAGTAATGGGTAAAAGGCGTAATGATATATTTATTTATTACTCCTGTGACTCTCCCTACACTAATATGTTTGGGGACCGTGATTTGACGGCTGTTGTACATACAATCGTCGTGTATTATTATAATTTAATGTATTTAATATATGAATTATAATATTAATAATGAACTATTTTTATAATAATTATATAATTTATTAGATTCTGAAACCTTTTATTTATTTAATAATTTATACAGCAAACTATTTTGTTTGAACACACAGTGTGCCTTGAGGGATCTGCAGGATCAGGCAACCGACTCTACAGCAGGTAGAGAAGTATACAGGCCCGCCTGAGTGTGACGGGATTGCATGCAATCGAAGCGTCAGGGGCTCAGCTAGAAAGAAGATTTGTTGCTGATCGCCGAACTGCGGTACCGAGTAACGTCGCGGCGCTGTTCGAACTTGTTAGTTAAAAGTCGTGTTTCGCGATTAATACTATCTATTATAATTAAATAGGTTTCGCGCAGGAACTAGAATTAAAATAAACATTATTTTATCGATCCATAATGTTACTATCTGTTTCAAAAATATTTTAAACAACAAAATAATATGGAAATATTTGGCAGCGGTTTCTAGTTATCTTCGTCTAGATCTATATTTTGCGGGTCTTCTACCTGAAGTATTATTCATCTAAGTGTTATGCAGATTTAATAAGAACCAATTTAAATTTTTGCTGATAAATCTAAGAACCCTAACTTAAAAATATCCAGTCTTTATGCATTAGGATGCCTCTTCGAGAACAAAAAAATAATTGGGAGACGTCTATTCGTCTACCATCTGTTTCCAAGCACACTATTCATAAATTTGCATTTCTATTACTAGGTATAAGAAAGGAAGAAAGGAGTTTTATGAAATTCGCTTCTGTGCTAAAATGTTTGCACACTTTTTTCTTCATTCATCAATCATTTTTTTTGTGAATTCAGTAGCCTCAAATTTTTTGCAAATTTTGAAACAGTTGTATTACAAATTAATTAAGTATAATTTCTCTGGCGCGGTGGCCGAGCGTGTTAAGGCACATCTCTTAACATACTGTGACTCGAACCAAAGTTCGTCAGTTCGAATCCGCCTGTCAACAATATGTGATTTATCCTAAAATATAAAATACAGTTACATGTATTTATCACACTCGGGCGCTATAAGCTAGTCACTTATACGCCTTAAAATAATGTAGCATTCGACTACGAAAACCGGCAGTACGGCAGTGTAAAAACTGCGGCTCGGTGTGTCCGGTAGGCCCAGGCCCGATCTCGGGCTGTAGTGCCACAGATGATGATGATGATGTACGCCACTGGTATAAATAGTAATATATATCTGTAGAAATCTACCTTTCTTTTATTCAAGAATTTGTTCTTATTGTTAAGACGTATTTGCGAATGCCGTTGTTATTATTAATGTGATGGACAGACTTTGCCATCATTGTTTCAGATGATGAGATTAATAGTTCTTTCTGTTCTACATCATTTATTCTGTTGCACTCAAATTGATTTTTAACAACGAATTATCGAAGTACAAATCAAAGCTACAACGTTTATAAATACCTACAATCGTGTCTTCCAAATAAGTTATTGTTTTCTTAAGATTGTTTGACAGAAACATTTATTGATAATGTTTTTTTTTTTGCGAAAATACAATTATTAAATTATTGTGCCATTTGTCAAGTAGTTAAATAAAATATGGGGTAGGTGGCTCAGTGGTATCGAGTCGGCCTGTGGATCTTGAGAACCCTGGTTCGATCCCCACAGCCGACAAACAATTTTCACCAATTTAAAAAATCTACCCCTGTGGCTCTCCCTCCACTAACATCTTTAGGGGCCGTGATTTGACGACTGGTAACCGCATTTCACGCGAAAAATATATCACTTACCGAGATCTGCTTAAGCAGAGTGCCACACCCAGTGATGGGTAAAAGGCGTGATGATATATTTATATATTTATTTATTATATTAAAAAATAATAACAAATTTCTATTGATGAAAAAAATATTTATTTATTTAAAAGAGCATGAAAGAATATTGAGCAATCTAATAATAAATTGATGAATATAATATGGCATTCTCTCATAGCAGATCTCAGTAAGTGATATATTTAGCGCGTGATGTGCGATTACCAGCCGTCAAATCACGGCCCTCAAAGATGTTACTGGAGGGAAAACCACAGGGGCGATTTAAGGGGTAAGGCCACTCTAGACAAGGAAAAAAGTGGTAATTTTCTAGATTTTTTTAACGAAATCTAAACGTGCTGCTTAAAAACTGTTTTTGGATCTTTAATTCAAAATTTTTTTTAAAGAAAATATTCAAAATTGTCGTCAGAAATTAAACAAAATGGCGACTTCTCTCGGCGCGTAGGGCAAATCGGGGAGAAAACATTCCGGGAACAGCAATGGACTTGGAACAAAAAGGGATATGTTTTCTTAATCTCTGATGTATACTCTAAAAAACTACGGGCTGAATTTAAAAATTTTAGATTTTTAACTAAATTTCTGTATAAAAACGACCATAAAAAACGAATGAAGCACTTAAAAAATAAAGCCCCCGTAGTTTTTGAGTATTTTATATCTAGAATAAGAAAAAAAACGGGTTTAAAGTTTCGAGTCAAATATACATATAGGTATATACTAGTACTAATAGATATATGCTTTTTTCGCTCTGAAATACTTCCGCGCAGCATTTAAATTAATTGTCCCTTATTCCTAAGGGTTTAAACTATAATTTAAGCAAATAAAAAAATGCATTTTTAAAATTTTTTTGAGTAGCCTTACTCCTTAAATATATCATGACGCCTTTACCCATTACTGGGTGTGACACTGCCGTAGCAGATCTCGGTGAAGTGAGTATACTAACCGTTAAATTACGGCATTCAAAGTGAAGAGAAAACCACACGAGTAGTTTTAATGTGGTGAAAACTGTGGGTATCGAACCCGGACTCTCAAATTTACAAGCCGACTCGATACCACTGAGCCACCTACTTAAAGATTGTGTTAATTGCTATTAAATTCTTGCTGTGCAGAGTACCAAATAAATGAAGCCAACTAACAAGTAGTATTATTATATCTAGTTCAATCCAATAAATCTTGTACAACGTTTCCCTATGCTACCTAACAACCAGCAGCTATATCTACACATTTCTTCTAACATAAGTTTGAAAGGACACGATAAGATAACAAACGCTGCCCAGTCCATATTTCTCCTGCACCACAATCCCTATCAGCGAAGATATATGGGTTTGTTTCTTGTTTCACACCTCCAGAGCAACGCTAGATTCGTGCTCGTAGATGAACAGATATCAAAAGGTTAATTTACTCCCGCCACGTAAAAATATGGTTCACGAACTCGATGGTTGAATAGAAAATAGAAGGAACTGAAATATGAAATAGAAACTTGTGAGAAGTTCGAGTTAGTCTAGGATGGATGATAGCGTTGAGAAATGATAGTTTTATCGCGAGAATGCCGAGGAAATATAATATGATGTGAACTGGAGTCATGTATAAAGTTTTTGCTGGAATGTTGTACGAGAGATCGTGGTTATAATGCAGAAAAGTCTTTCCGGGAAATGAATTAGTATGTCTCTTATTTGAATAATTAATTATTGTTGTCTTGCTTTCGCGACACTTGAAAATACAACTGCGACTCAGTGGTTCACATCCCACTATGTCCTCTTATATTATTATTCAAATTTATAAGTGCCGAAATAATATAACAAATCTGATGGCACTACAGCCCAAATCGAGCCTGGGCTCAGGCCCGACGAGAGGGGAGGGTAGGGGGGGTTAAAATACCCAGGGCCCGTGGAATTCAAAGGGCCCGGATGTGATGCTATTTTATAAATTGCTTTTAATTTTCTACTATTTCATCAATTTTTTATATTCTTTACTAAAACATGTATAACGAAATATCTGATACACGTTTCCAACAATTTATTACATTGTATAAAGTACTAAATGACGAAATGCTTGATGAGGGCCCCAGTTGCAAATTTTAAATAAATTTATACACTATTCAAAAGTACATTATTACATTGTTGCATTTTTGTTTCTTATGTTACTACATTGTATACAACACACATAGGCAAATGCTCTATACATTTGTGCGTAGTGCTGTTTTGGTATCCCCTGCATTTATCGAATATGCAACTAGATATTAGATAGTCATACAGTGAGTATACAATACAGATCGCTGCACCAATTAACTCAGAATTTTGTATTTAATTTTATTTATATTGTTATAACTTTATTTAGATATTAATAATTCTTATTGTTGTCATACATACATTTATAAATATTTATTTTTTGGTATCTTATATTTAATTAATAAATATTCAAAGTTAAAGGAGGCCCGAATTTTTTTTCCCGGGGCCCGCTTTTCCTCTCGGCGCCCTTGCCTGGGCCTACCGGACACACCGAGCCGCAGTTTTTACACTGCCGTACTGCCGGTTTTCGTAGTCAAATGCTACATTATTTAAGACGTATAAGTGACTAGCTTATAGCGCCCGAGTGCGATAAATACATGTAATTTTTTACATTTTACGACAAATCACACATTGTCGACAGGCGGATTCGAACTGACGAACCTTGGTTCGGGTGACGTCACAGTATGTTAAGAGATGTGCCTTAATATATCATCACGCCTTTTATCCATTACTGAGTGTGGCACTCTGCCTAAGCAGATCTCGGTAAGTGATATATTTTTGCCCATGAAGTTCGGTTACCAGTCGTCAAATCACGGCCCTCAAAGATGTTAGTGGAGGGGATCCACATGGGTAGATTTAAATTGGTGAAAATTGTTTGTCGGTTGTGGGGATCGAACCAGGGTTCTCAAGATCCACAGGCCGACTCGATACCACTGAGCCACCTACCCCATGTTTTATAAGTTTTAAGTGTATATTAAGCTTGTCACATAATTTTGAAATGATCTTTTTTATAAGGAATAGAATAATTTGATTTATTATTTTTTCTACTCACGTTACTAAAATGTCATTTATCACATGTTGACAAGCCGTGGCTTCAAACGTTTTAGTCACAGCTTGAGATATTAAGCACGGGGTGAAGTTAGCTTCAGGTATCTGTCAATGTACTTTTACTTACTTTTTAAATAATTCATAAATCTTTACATTTTAATTTATCTTAATTTACAATCGCAGACGAAGTATAGAATGTGACTCGTTTTATAAGCTTTTTAAATACTCTTTTTTTATACTCTCGTAACTAAAAAGACGTTTATAAAACTTGTTGCATAATATACTACTTGATAAGTCGGATTTACACAATTTGACTTAATGAAGTGATTTAAGTGTCATTTTTGGCAGGAGTTGCCGTTTTTACCATTGCTAACTTCACTGATTTGTGCTACGCTTATTGTGGCCGTTTCATATGTCATTAAAATTCCTAGTTTCAAATTCTAACAAAATATTGAATGTATAAATATTTTATTTATATTATGGGGTAGGTGGCTCAGTGGTATCGAGAACCCTGGTTCGATCCCCACAACCGACAAACAATTTTCACCAATTTAAATCTTCCCCTGTGGCTCCCCCTTCACTAATATCTTTGGGGGCCGTGATTTGACGGCTGGTATCCGCACTTCACGCAAAGAAATATATCAGTTACCGAGGTCTGCTTAGGCAGAGTGCCACACCCAGTAATGGGTAAAAGGCGTGATTGATATATTTATTTATATTTTATTTAAATACTTTATTAATTTTTTATTCGCTGTAATTTTCAGTGGTATCGAGTCGGCCTGTGGATCTTGAGAACCCTGGTTCGATCCCCACAGCCGACAAACAATTTTCACTAATTTTAAAAAATCTACCCCTGTGGCTCCTCCTTCACTAATATCTTTGGAGGCCGTGATTTGACGGCTGGTAACCGCACTTCACGCGACAAAATTTATCACTTACCGAGATCTGCTTAGGCAGAGTGCCACACCCAGTAATGGGTAAAAGGCGTGATAATATATTTATTTATTTATTTTATTTTATAATGTAACGAAGGAAATAATCATAAATAAATTGCGACTCGATTCTCTGGTACAAAAATTCAAATATTGAAAGCATTCCGAAGACTTTGTTTCATATTTTCTACATCTCTAGATTCTTGTCCATTTCCTAAGCTACGATTGGCTATATGAATGCTACGAGTCCTTCCTGTTCTTCAAGTTGTCTTATTGGGGCCCAACACAAAGAAGTCCTGAACAGTGTTTATTTATGAAAGCACGCGTCGCGCGTCTGTTGCCGCCGAAGGCGCTTCACACAACACTTGCTAATCAGAACGATGCCTCTGGCCTGATACAGCTAAATAACTATCTCATTTCTATCTAATGAATGTGTGTCTGTTTAGAAATAGTATGACACTAATTAATAGGTACTAGCGTCGAGCTAGTGTCTTGTTTAACTATGTAAATCTAACAAGAACCTTCCTTCTATATATCTACTACTAGAATTAATTCAGTTTTTTATACATAGATAGTAAAATTTACATTCACAAATAATCTTTGATTGGTAATTTGCTAGTTGTAACTGACAATTTGTGTTTGTTATGTTTTAATTGGAAACAGGATAGATCAATTGTCGTGTTTACAACGTGATTTAAATTTCCTTTCTTGATTAATTAAACAACAATCTAAAATATATATAATTAATAAGAATGATAATGAACTATCATCAAATTATAAACACAATAATATTGATAAAAAATATTAAATAAACACTTGGCAAAGTCTCACAAAATTCAGCCTCCAAGTCACCTTATGAGGGCATCGTCAGAGGCTGGCCAGCATAGTTAATAACCATAGACGCGTTTCGCTCTTATTAGAGCTCATCAGTATGGTATAACTCACTTCTTCACCTAGAACAAAGTTCACGCGAAGAAGCTGGTGACGAAGAACTGTGCCAGCATTTTGTGAGACTTTGCCAAGTGTTTATTTAATATTTTTTATTAAACCTAGTTTCATCAAGTGTATGGATGACAATTAATTTTGTCTTTGTTGTTATTTAAATTGCTATTGCGTAGCTTTTCCTTTTTTCGGTAGATGGCATTACTGGTTCGACAGAACTTCTCATGTCATCTTACCGTTTGTTAGAGATCTTATTCTCTGCTGGCACAGTTCTTCGTCACCAGCTTCTCCACGTGAACTTTGTTCTAGGTGAAGAAGTGAGTTATACTGATGAGCTCTAATAAGAGCGAAACGCGTCTATGGTTATTAACTGTGCTGGCCAATCTCTGACGATGCCCTCATAAGGTGACTTGGAGGCTGAATTTTGTGAGACTTTGCCAAGTGTTTATTTCATATTTTTTATTAAACCTAGGTTTACCAAGTGTATGGATGACAATTAATTTTGTCTTTGTTGTTACAATAATATTGCGTGAGAGTAATAGCGAAAATATTCATGAAAGATATTAGATATAGTGAGAAGATGTTTAATAAACATCCTGTTCTACTTATTCATTGATTAATAGATGATTGATAAACACGTGGTGTATTATCAGCAACTGAACTAATATTTAGGAAATTATACCATAACACACATAAAATATTAATTACAAGTTGATTAACTTTATTTTCAGTTTGAGAAAAATATGAAATAAATAATAGTATATTATACAACGACGCTATAATGGATGCTCTTATTGCCGAGGATGAAGTTTGCAACCCGATCGAGCGGAGCGAACAAGGGTTGTAATCATCCGAGGTAATAATAGCTATTATAGCGAGTTGTATACTATACTTTATATACGACTAATTTAATAAAAATTAGTTAATTTTTATATTATTTATTATCTATTAATTTTACATCTATTTACCTAATAAATTTACATCTAATTGAAATGAGTAAATGGAGTAAAAAGACCATAATGAAGATGATTTGTATTTTTCACCTAATTCAGTAAAATATGCCAACAATACATTTTCTGAATACGAATTTGTCTTCATTTTAATACGCCAGTCCATAAAACTTTGGTATGCTTTGTCATAGAAATTTTTAGACTTTTGCGGTAATAAACCATATGTAGTAGCATCAGCGATTTTCGTTATTTCTGGTGGTATAGAAGATATACTGTCTTCTGTAATACTGTCCATTTTTTCAATTACAGTTAAACACAATAATTTAACACAATTTGCAAAACTGTTTTTGACAACGTCTCAACGATGATTTCGTTTTGTTTGTTTCCGATTCGTAAACAACAGTGAACTTAGCAACGAGCATGTTTAATTTAAATATGAGTCGCTATGGCAATACTGTTCCGATGGCACAATAAAACAATGATCCATGTTTTAAGCATTTTGATTGGTTCACGAGCGGGAATAATGACAATTATTCCCGACTCATTATTCCTGGCGGGATTAATATATAGCATTATATAGCAAAAAACGCATATATAATGATAATATTATTAGTTAGTCGTATATAAAGAAATATATCATTACGCTTTTTACCCATTACTGGTTGTGGCACTCTGCCGTAGCAGATCTTGGTAAGTGATATATTTATGTGCGTGAAGTGCGGTTACCAGCCGTTTAATCACGGTCCCCAAAGACGTAAGTGGAGGGGAATCCATAAGGGTAGTATTAAATTGGTTAAAATTATGGGAATCGAACCCAGCAACCAAACAAAATTGCTGATTCAACGTCAGAAAAATATTCCACTATAAAATATTTTAAAGAAGTTACATACATACATACATACATAACATCACGCTATATCCCATTAAATGGAGTAGCAAGAACCCGTCAACATTCTCATCCTGACACACGATACTCGATTCGACCACATTAACACTTCCTCCATACAAACTCTTTCTTTTCTCACAACCAAAATCCATCATCACGCAACAAACATTCATCCATTCGCTCCTGTACACCAGTTTCGTAAATCTTCACTTACGCCCACTTCTCTAACAACGAATCTATAAGAAATGAAGGCAGCAAATAGAATTTGTATTATTGTTTTGTTACAAGTGTAGCTAACATATCTCTTAATTCTCGTTGCAGATCTAGCAGCAATTCGGCGCCTCCTGGACAGTGAAGGCGGCGGTGGCGGAACCTGCTGTCCCAGCTGCGAGATGCCGTTCGACAAGGGTAAAAAACGACGACTAATCGACACATGTGGCCACGAAAGATGTTACACGTGCATGTTTACTAACGAAGCGTGTCCGCTCTGCAACGGCCGCTCCGGGGACACTCTTGATGGCCTGGTGCACACCCCGCAACGACCTGCAGGTACACACAAAAATATTGGACTTTTACATAAAATAATTCTAGTTGATTTTATTAGTATTTGTATCCTGCATCATGTAATTGTTTTTATGAGTGTTTATTAACTCATATGTATTTATAAAATGTATGAAAGAAATATTTAATATGTGGGACCTGTCAGCGTACGTCATTCGCGTGCAGATATAACTCGTTTGAATTGAACATTTATTGTTTATGATAGAAGTACGTTGCATAACATTTATAACAGTCTTGTCATAACAAGGTTAATAAATGCGTTACGTTATTTGCATTGGCATTGCACTTGTTACTAACATATTCAATTCGAATTCTTTATAACTAAAATATTAGACTAGATGTAGATCCAAGTGTGTCACCAATGAATTCAGAATAATTAGTATGATATAATAATGGAAGGGAACATATTGCGAAAAATAAGTTTGCAAAAAATAAAATTTTCGATAAATTAAAAAATAGTTCAAATAAAACATATAGAGAAAAACTTAGCAAATAATTTCTTTCATAATAATTTTTTTGTAAAGTAAATCGATAAGCCAAAAACCGCGATAATGTTTTCGGTAATTTTCAAACGAGACTTCTGGCGCCATCTTTTCGAAAACTGCTGAACTATATACGTGAGTTAATATCTCGAAACTGGGAGGGTAAATAAAAAAATGTTTGAAATAAAATGCACTAAAAATAAGATAAATAAGGAAGTTTTTCTTGAGTTAACGTTTAGTTTACTAAATATCAACTAATATATAAATTTATACCTATCTACTGTACCCACAATTGGGTGAAATACATATTAAACATGATAGTGAAAAAACACTTACCGTATTGTACTGGTACTTCCTCCAAAATTGGAGTGCACTGCGCCAGAACACATTACAATACAAGTACAAATACTGACAGAAGGTCCTAATTACATTATTACTACACTCAAGTATTTCGGTCTTTACTTTTTGACCGCTAAAAAAGTTTCTAACTACTATCTGACAGTTACACATTACAAGTACAAATACTGTATTTGTACCGGTATTTTTAAATTTTTTCGAAATTTTCTTTTGTCGATATTTCAAAAAGTAGAAGAGATAATGTAAATATGATTTTTATAATATGGTTCTATATAGATCAGAGCACGAGAAATGCACTCGTTCAAACCGCGTTTCAATATCTCTTTTATTTTTGGAGTTACAGTGATTTTTGACTTTTTTTAAAGCTCAACTTTGAGACGCCATAACTCAAAAATTTTGGAATTTTTCAATTTTTTTCGAAATTTTCTTTTGTCGATATTTCAAAAAGTTGAAGAGATAATGTAAATATGAAACCACCAGTGAATTCCTCGCGTGAAAATACATAGGTATGCAAATTTTTAGAACAAAATTCGAACGGATACATTTTTTATTACAAAAAATCGAAAATGGCCGTTTTTTGAAGATTTCTTAAGGGGTTAGCCTTAAGATTTTTACGATTTTTGGCCATTTTTCGTTTTTTTGTAATAAAAAATGTATCCGTGCGAATTTTATTGTGAAAATTTGCATACTAATGTATTTTCACGCCAGAAATTCACTGGTGTTTTCAGATTTTCATTATCTGTTCAAGTTTTTGAAATATTGAGGAAGAAAAATTTTGAAAAAAATTGAAAAATTTTCAAAATTTTCAAAATACCTGTACAAGTTAAGTAGCGCACCAGAACTACACTCGTTCAAACCGCATTTCAATATCTCTTTTAGTTTTTGAGTTATGGGCTTTCAAAGTTGAGCTTAAAAAAGTAAAAAATCGCTGTAACTCAAAAAATAAAAAAGATATGAAGATTCGCCTTACGCCAGTCGATTTCTCGTGGTCTGAATTATATAGAACCACATTTTAATAATTTTCGATTTTTGAACTGGTTCAACCCAAAATTCTTATTATTTGTATGTACGAGCTCTTAAACGAAGAGTTTGCGAACAAACCTCTACACAAAAGAACTTTTAGATTGTTTTGAGGTTCTAAATTTATACTTAACGTTTAGTTAATGTAATCAAATTCTATTAATTATGATGCAAAATAAAAAAAATTATTAATTTTTTTTAATAAAAAATCCGTTCATTTAAAATAAATAACAAAATATGAACTAATGCGGAAAATTATTGTGAATTAAATGCTGAAATTCTTATAGTCATAGCTTGTCTAGTTTGCGAGATATTTAATAATAAAATTGTTTGCAGCACCATCTCCAGTCCCTATGGGTCGTTCAGGATTACGAGGCTCCGAAATAACTTTATACGGTGAATTAGGTTGTCCTGTTACATCCACCAGGCCTAAAGTCAAAACAAACGGCCATTTCACTTCTTTCATGCAGGTATATAATACATCAAACAGATTTAGTAACTGTTTATTCACAATTATTATTATTATTCCAGCAGCAGAGTCGCCAAGATCTAACAACGTCAGGCACCGAATGGCCATCACCAACCCGTTTACCAAAAGCTCGTCCTTCAGCATCGAGATCATCAACAGCTACTCCACAACCGCCATCATTGACACCATCTAGTACAGATGCCATGAGTCAAAG
Source organism: Pterostichus niger (assembly GCA_947425015.1). Lineage (NCBI taxonomy): Eukaryota > Metazoa > Arthropoda > Insecta > Coleoptera > Carabidae > Pterostichus > Pterostichus niger. Next base: position 1,761,473 of record OX380341.1, on the reverse strand, counting down.
TTGTCCGACTCCAACACCGCCGCAAAATAGACGCAGGTTCTTCTTGAGCCCCAGAGCATTGCGAAGTCCTTTCGCGCAAAGAGCAAGCCGGCAACAGAGGGCTCATGAGCAGGCCATGTCGGGTAGGAATTATTAATTACGAGATTAAGAAGTAGAGATGGATATCTGGAACGAATCCAAATGAAAGATTGATGAATTTTTGAGGTGTGAGATTGCGTAGACGATCTAGGAATAAATGAGTGATATAGATATAAGTATAATGATGTATGTTTGTCATAGATGAATTGCGAATGAATTTGATGAATAAATGTTTAATGAATGCCAAAATATAACACTGTAAGAAAGGGAGTAGACCATCATGGTAAATGGTATCTTCTAGCAAGCGCAACTGAAGTATTAACCAGGCCATCTGGAGCATCTTCTGCGTTGATGTCCACGTCCGCGTGTTCGGACGGTGGTCGCGGATGGCCCAGCGTTGTGTTGGGTAAAATTCGTTCACTCTGGTCAGCTACAGGAAATTCCACAGGAGCCGGCCTCAATCAACTAGCAGGCACGGCTGACATTTATTTGTTTGAGATGCAAGCACGGCGTTGTTTTGTTTGTTGTTTTGCGCACCGAGTTCAGCATGATTTTGATTTTATTTTATTGTTGAAGCAAGAACAATATTGAGAAACAGTTAAAAGAAATGTTTTTCTCTATTTTTCTTGCTTTTTCGCTTCAAGTTATGATTATGAAGCTTTATTTTTATTTTTGAAATAGGTATTGATTTTTAGGAACAATCGAAGAATGATCTGCATGGCCTTGTCACCAATTTTTTTCAGTTTAACCAGATTTTTATTATTATTTATATATGGCCAGTTGCATAATTTACTTGGGCGTATTCTGTAAATTACTCTGTTAATTGTTATTAGTCGTTGCTATTTATATTTTCTTAATAAAAAATTGTAACGATAGTTCAAAATTAACAAAATCAGTTAGTTACAATAATGCCTACGCTCATATACTATATATTTTAATTAAATTTGTAAATATGTTTTTGTAAATTTGAATAGTGCAACTGGTTAATTGCATGTTTTATTATCAACCTGCACCAAATACAGTCAGTTCTAAAAGTAAAGTCATATAAACTGTATTTATTGCAAAAAGTATGCTTCTAAGTGCGAAATAATTCCACCAATCATTTGTCTAAATCCATCTTCATCTTGCAGATGATGAAGGAGGTGGCGTGAAACCACCCATCACTGCCACTCGGAAATCATCTCAAAACGACCTCTACATGCGCCTGGGTCTTCTCCTCGGTGATGGTGCCAGGCGTCGAGCTGGTCGTAATACCGGACGAACTACCGGAGAATCATGTTCCTCGCTTGCCAGCTGCGATACTACGGCAATGATGTCCACCAACACCAGTCCCGTGTCTACCCTGACTGGTAGCTCGGAGGATCCTCATAGAAATAACCCCAGCTCGGAGTCTGTGGGGTCGCTGATGTCAATGAGTATGTCAGGACAAAGTAATTGCAGTTCGAGTCCTGTTAGTCGACGACATTCTGTTACCAGTGAGTAAAAAATCATAGTTTTTAAAATGTTATCTACTGAAACTTTTGAGAGGAAAGTTATTTAAAATGTTGATATTATCTTCTTTGCAGCAACTCAAGCCGGCCAAGTAGAAGACCTAGGAATGTTCCGAAACCGCCGTACTCAAGTCCGTCGATCAGCCCGAACTGGAACAGTGAAAGGTCCCGTCGATCCGAAAATTCGTTTCGCTCAGTACAGATCTCCTCAACTAACCCTCAAACCTTTATTCTTCGAAGTACCTTTGCAAGAACCTGACCCACTGTTTGTTGGACGTCAGTGGTTAATCCGTGAAATAGAAGACATCCTAGAAACAACTAGTCCCGGAGTTCTTCTTTCTGGAAATCCTGGAACAGGTAAAACTGCTCTAGTGCTCCAGTTAGTGGAATACAGTTGTTTTGGAAGAAAAGAATCACAAATTGAATCATCTTCATCTCCGGAACCACATGTTCAACATCAAATCAATTTAGCATCGGAAAGAATGAAGAAAATTGCATCTGATGTTGTTGCGTATCATTTCTGCCAAGCGGACAATAATTCAACTTGTCTTGTGCCTGATTTTGTACACTCACTTGCCGCTCAATTGTGCCAAGCACCACAATTACTAGCGTATAGAGAACAACTTCTTGGTGAACCTCATCTGCAAGGAGTTGTTTCGTTGAAAGAATGCATTGCAGATCCAGATCTTGCATTCAATCGAGGAATATTGGAACCCTTAGCTGGTTTAAGACGACTGGGAAAAATTGAAAATAGAAATTTTATTATTTTAGTTGACGCATTTTGTGAAGCAGAATATCACAGACCCGATACAGGAGATACTATTGCTTCGTTTCTTGCCAAACATGCATCCGCTTTTCCTTCTTGGTTGAAAATTATTTCAACAGTAAGAACTCAACTATTAGAAATTGTAAAACCAGTGCCTTATGCAAGAATATCTCTTGATAAACCCAGTGATTCACATAAAGATCTACTGGATTATATCAGTTTTCGAGTTAATAATAGCCCAAGTATACAATCTAATGTAACTTCGGCGACGGGTAAGCCTGAAGGAAACTCCCAGTATAGATTCGCACAACACCTTGTATCTTTAAGTCAAGGTTCGTTTCTGTTCGCGAAATTAACCCTCGACCTCTTAGAAAGAGGTCATCTAGTAGCTAAATCTTCTGGATATAAAGTGCTACCTGTTTCTTTAGCCCAAATATTCCTCCTTCATTTTAACCTTCGATTTCCTACTGTCCGTTCTTTCGAAAAAGTCTGTCATATTCTCAGTGTTTGCTTATCAGCTTTATATCCTTTAACCCTTCTCGAAATTTACTATTCTGTAAATTCGTTGTTAGTGGATCAATTCTTGCCATGGGAGGAATTCCTTCAGAGGTTTAAATTACTTTCTGGTTTTCTTGTTAAAAGACTGGATAACACCTACATGTTCTTCCATCCTTCGTTTAGGGAATGGTTGATTAGGCGTGATGAAAATGAAAGCACGAAATTCGTTTGCGATCTTCGAGCTGGACATGCAGCTATAGCTTTTAGATTATCTCGAGTACAAGCTCCGTTAGATGCAGATAAAACTTTAGAGCTTGGACATCACATTCTAAAAGCTCATGTTTATAGAAATGTTCAAGGAGTATCTTCGAGAGATCTTCAGGCTAACTGGGTAGCTTCAAGTTCGGTTTGTACATCTTCTGCTTTGTGTTCACTAAGAAATGTCTACAGTCCAAATGTGAAAGTGTCTCGGTTACTTCTACTAGCAGGAGCTTCACCTGACTACACGACAGAATTCTTGGGAGACGCCCCAGTACTTTGTATGTTTGCTCACGAAGGAGTCGTTCCCATGGTATCCTTACTCCTGGAATTCGGCGCGGATGTTGAACTCACCAACAGTCAAGGATCAACCGCTCTTTCTCTGGCTTCCTCCAGAGGACACTGCGATGTTGTGAGACAACTCATAGCAGCGGGAGCAAGTCCTGGACATACAGATACCAGTGGACGTTGTGCTCTAGTTCACGCTGCAAGAAGTGGAAGATTAAACGTAGTGGGATATCTTTTGGCTTGTGATTGGGTAACTGGAAATTACGCATCAGAACGAGATGATGCGGAAGTGACGCTAGTGGAAGCTGCTCAACAAGCTCTTGTTGCTGCTGCTGCACATGAACACACTGAAGTTGTGGAGTATTTGTTGGATATGGCTGAAGTTAATGCTGATGCTCCGGATACACTTACAGGTACATTTACTTTACTATTATTCAGAATTATTACAAAGTCGAAACTCTAGTAAAACTTAATTAATGGCTGAAACTCAATAAATAATTGAAGTTTTATTCATTTAACATTATTTAATAAATTTGTTGTTTATTAGGTGAAACAGCGTTAACAGTAGCTGCAGCAAACGGCTGCGTGGGAGTAGTATCAGCTCTCATTGGTCGAGGAGCCGACGCTTCCGTCCCAAACCGCCGTGACCTTCCTCCACTTCTTGTAGCAGCTCGCGAAGGTCATTGGGCCGTTGCCGAACGCCTGCTCCAAGCCCGAGCTCCTCTCGAACAATGCGACAACGCAGGACGAACTGCTCTCTCCCTTGCTGCATCCGAGGGTCACGTCGGTATAATTGAACTTCTCCTCGACAGAGGCGCAACTCTCGATCGACAAGATCGCGATGGATTGACTGCTCTCTGTTGGGCTTGTGTTCGTGGCAGAGTTCAAGCAGCACAATGTTTGTTGGATCGAGGAGCAAACATCGCGCATACTGATAAGACTGGCAGGACGCCGCTAGATTTAGCAGCGTTTCAAGGGGGCGCTGCATTGGTTCAGTTGCTGTTGGATCGAGGAGCTCTTATTGAACATGTTGATATTAATGGAATGAGGCCACTAGATCGAGCGATAGGCTGTAGGAATATTCAAGTTGTGCAATGTTTCTTAAGGAAAGGCGCCAAGTTGGGACCTGCTACTTGGGCCATGGCTGCTGGAAAGCCAGACATTATGTAAGTTATACTTCGAAGATGGATTGAGAATGAAAGATTGGTGATATTGGATGTTTATATGAAAGGAATTATGAATATGAATAGGCATGAAATTTAATAATCTGCTTTAAAACCTTAAATTTGTTTATAATATGAATGAAAACTAATGTATGATTGTTGTTACAGGCTTATCCTGTTGAATAAATTATTGGAAGACGGTAACGTGTTATACCGTAAAAGTCGTCTAAAAGAAGCAGCACACCGATACCAGTACGCCTTGAAAAAATTCCCGACTGAAGAAACATCTGGAGGAGAACATGGAGCTACCTTCCACCAACTTCGAATCAATTTCTTGCTCAACCAGTCTCGATGCAAGCGAAAAATGAACGTAAGTTATCAAATACACATAAATTTACACGCCAACTTCAAACTTATTTTAAAAATATACAAAATTGTTAGAATTGAATTAATGTACAATAAATAAATCTGACTATAAGAAAATTGTTAATTTATTTGCAGGAAACCGAAGAAGCCATCGACCTAGCCGACCAAGTGTTAGTACTACGCCCCGATTCATATGAAGCTTTCTACGCACGTGCAAAAGCCCGTGCAGACGCAGGAATCTACGACGGTGCCTTATCCGATGTCCGGGAAGCCTTGCGACTCACTCCGGCAACTCACGCCCATGGCTCCGAGGTTCGCCGCGTTCTCGGCCATCTGCGAGACGAGATCGCAGCGAGGCTGAACTCTCGACCAGGAGCTAGTTGCCATCGACGAGACCTTGCAGCCTCTGTTGACACTCTCAATGAACATTAAATGAAGACTGACAAAATGTATCGGATCATTGCATGCGCGTGTTTAATTTAAAGTGTTTTACTGTGTCCATAGCATTCCTGTATCCAAGAACAGTTTTTGTTAATGATTAAGTTATTCTAGAAGTGTCTTCCTATGACGCGTTGTGCAATGTGACTATCAATAATTGTTGCCTTATATTATCTGTAATCATTAAGTTAAGATAGTTTAGAACGGAGCAGTAAGGATATTTAATATTGAAAACTGTTGTACATGTCCAGAGAGTACCTATTTAATGCTGACCCAATATATTTTTAATATTATTAGGTGGCTAGATAAAATAATGTTGGATCAGTGTTGAATTTATGGAGAAAGAAGACTTTATTATTTTGGCTTTAACAGTTAATATTACTGTTCTAATATTGAATTTAAAGTGTTACATACTATTTATTATAAATGTAATTATTTATCATTTATTAATTATTTATCGTGATATTTGAATTTTAGTTACTACTGCCACGAAGGTGCTTTAAATATTGTTTGCCTTTTATGAAAAGTAAAATAATTAAACTATTTGTCAACTTGAAAATTATATTAATAAATTTTTAAAAGTATTAAAAAGCAAGCCTTCACTTCTAGTGCGAAATAAATATAAGGAATGACAAATTGGGTTTAAAAACTCAAAAATAAAATCATATAAGTTATATATTACACTTTGATTATGATATAACAAAAATAAAAATACATTAAAATTAATAATGACTAATTACAAATAAAGAATCTGCTATTATATAATTTATTAATAATTTCAATTGACACTTGACTGCAATCAGTAATTTTAGAATCTCACGAATTTTCAGAAGACTCTTGGAATATTTTCAACAAATAACTAATTTTAGTTAACAAGATAATATATTATTTAAAAAAGAAAAATAATTAATATTGTCTAATAGTCTCGATATAATTAACAATTCTATTGAACTGACTATGCATAATTTTTATAGTTAACAAATAGACACATATTCAATATTTCACATTGCTTGTAAATTTAACATACTCCGTATAATAACTGAAATATACACGCCACATAATCCGAATAATCGTAACCAAAGGAGCAAATATTTAAATTACCTAACACAGAATTAAAATATTATAAATTACATAAAATCTACAAATTGTAATTTAAAATGATTTAAACAGTTGCAATACTTGTTCATTTAATCGCCATAACATGAAAGCTACAAGACATGAAACAAGTGGAATACAGAAGTTGGCAGTGCAAGCATATAAGAGCTTCACAAGACCACGTGACAACTACAGTAAGCTTTCTAACTACACAAATATTATATACATAAGAAGGCTGTCCTATAGATCACAAAAATGTAAGTAGAATTGTAATCGTATAATTTACACAATGACACACTTTTCTATGCGATAATGCACCGCACAGATACATAAACCCGAATATAACAGTGATTTCTAAACAATTGTGACGTTTTAGAGAAAGAAAGATTGAATTTCTCCATCAACAAGTGTTTCTGTGTAAATTATATCATGTTTATAGTTTACGTCTAACAGAAGTAACAGAAATCGTTTACGGTAAAACTGTGACATTTATGTATATGATAAGCCGGTAGCTAATGTCAGATGTCATTTGGGAAATAGAAGGAGACTTTTTTCAGTGATTTCTAGTTGCTCAGAGTTGCTAGATCGCTGAGAAAACCTTCAGGGGTGAGAATGTGGGAGGAACCCATGATTACCTCCCAGTTCTTCACCGCGTTTGTCACTTCGTAGGCACATCGGATCTCCGAGAAGCATACGCCACCCACTATGAACACTATCAGGCGAGGTACGTTCTTGATAGTTTGTTGCCCTTTGTCTTTGTGCCAGTGGCCGTAACGAGCGCTACACACATTCAATATCATTTTATTAGTAAATACTTCTCAGTTGATTAAATCAATTATTAATGTAGAAAGAAAATCTTTAATTCTACCAAAGCGTCTTTTCAGTATACAATGGCCTCGACATCATTTGAATTTTCTTTCTACATTAATATACATACAATAACATCACACTATGTCCCTTCAAATTCACATTCCCTCAACAATAATTCATTTGATCATCGTTTATATAACAAAACTTCAATCATATCTATCCAAATATTTCCAGATCGTCCATCAATATTTCATTCAACATAACACACGCTTCTTTTCTAACCATATTTTTCTATAACTATTTCAGTTTCTAACCTGGTGGGTGCATGGTATCCGCTCGACTGAGCACGGCCAGCTAAGAACGGGTAGTGTCTATGATCCAGTTTATCATCAATACAATCTTCGATAATATCCTTAGCAATGGGGGTCCAACGAGACATCTGGTAGGTCTGTTCAGTGATGCGCTCTTTTCGGGGAACTGAATATCCTTTTTTGCGATTTCCACCCTGCAAACAACAAACAACAACAAAAAAGGTAAATGGAAAAAGACTAATTAAATTTATTTTGTGATGTCATACATCAACGATTACATTAAGTCCAAGATGTGTCAGATTGGCGATCACTTGTTTTTCTTGAATCTGAGCATGTGTGACGAGTTTGGTGAGATTTTCATCGGAGATTCCATTCTTGGACATCACGTATAAAGCGATTATACGCATTTTATCATATGGATTGGTAATTTTGGTGTCTAGAAGAATTGGTACAATGTTACGCATGTGGTCTTTGATCTTTTCGCCTTCAGCATCGGTTCCCATTGCCAAATCCTACAAAAAAGTCACAAATAACATAAAATCAAGATAAATAAATGTTAGAAGAGTGGGTGTAAATCAGTTGAGATAGCTTTTGCATAAGGAACTTATATGAGTTCGTGCTATCTCATTTCTTGGGACATAGCATAATGTTATGGGAATAAATGGTGGACATGATTGAAGGTTTATTGTGCGAACAAAAAATGTGACGAACTTGTATGAATAGAATTTTGAATGTGGTGTGTCAGGATAGGAATTAATAGCAGGATTAATCTAATGCATGTTTTATTGGGATATTTTACCTGTTCGACTTTGCAAAGTTTGTCAACATATCCCTGGTAAGCCTTCATGCAATCCTCGGCTAAATGCAAATGTGTAGCATACTTAGAAAGTTCTTTTTGATACTGTGGCATCTTTTTAATCATTTGCGATAAGTCCCGCATAGAAGCTTTATCACCTTGCGGCATACGTTTAGAATCAGTAAATTTCTTAAGATTCTTTGTAACGTTTTGAGATACAACGGCAATATGCTGATGTCGTAAATCAACCCAGAGTTCATCGTTTTCATCTAGAAGTACTTCTTTTGTTACTCCAGCACTTGCTTCATATCTAAAATAATTTCCAATTAGCGATTTTATCATACAAGAAATTAATGTATACATACTTATATACATCGTTTTCAATCGGGAGCAAATCATAAGCCATAGCTTGTAAAGTCAATTCATGAAGTAATGGAGAAACACAATCAAAACCGCGATCTAAAATCAGTAGTTGTGAACGGGCCTTTTCAGGACCTTCTCCCATTGTTGGTTCATCTGCTTTGTAGGCGTCAAGTTTTTGTTGAACTAGTTGAGCGAGCTCAACATTTCTCTCCCAATCACTGTAATTGATTTATGTTTATTTTTTGGATTAATTTTAACTATTTTAACAACATACGCGCGATATCGCACTTGGGGATATTCGCCCAAAGTAGCGCACAATGTTGCGATTTGTTCTGCCATACGTTCCATGTTTGCATTTCGTGCCGAAATCAACGATGGGTTGTACATGCATTGGAATGTTTCGGGAGAATCCAGCGAAAACACCTAACAATATTAGTCAGTTATTATTTAACAGAACGCAAGGTAAGTATTTATTTATTATTAACAAAAGCAAAGAAAATGTTAACAAAAAGATGTTACATTTGTTAGATAAAAATGAAACACAAACAGAACACTAAGCTAAAAGCGAGTGTAACAACATAAATACTATTGCAGCATGCCCCACACACCTGTGACTCATATGGTAAGAATGCAATGTTGATTTCCTTAAGTGTTTTTATTTTCTTAGCTGCACACGATTTGCACAGTTCATTGAACAGTTCCTCAGGACACACTGTCATACGTAAAAGACAATTAATTAACACAAGGTCTTTGCATATTATAAATAAATAAAACAAAAGGCAAGATGTGCATTCACGCCAGAGTACAGGAAGTTAGTAATCACGAAGAACCCAATTAGCAATTTTATTTTGTCCACCACCACGCATTTACAAATACAAGCGTTATTATTTGTACCTGTTCTTCATAAGGAACAAATGCTATGTTGATTTCTTTAAGTGATCTGATGTATTTCGCTACTGGCGCATGGCTTAAAGTATTAAACAAGTCGTCAGGACAAGCTAAACAAAGTTACCCATCAGTACATTCGACAGTGTCAATAAAGAAACTAATTTTTTGTCAAATATTTTTAAAGAAATATCAGATTTGATACCTTCTGTAAAGAAAACATGAGCTCCGCGATACATCGCTCTATTGGGCATCATGAAATCTTGCATCAAAGCGTGTACGGATTTTTCACAAGGTGTTATCAAGTAAACAGCTTCCATTGTTGATAGGGGCTCTCGTTTTTTATGGATGTCTTCTACCACTAAACAAAAATATATTTAATTTATTTTAATATAAAGGCATATGGAATCTATGTCCAATGAAATTGAGGGTGAGAAATTTCGTGGACAGCCTAGGGATAAATTCATAAGATATACATAAAGCTAGAAAAATAAATGAGCTTTCATGCAAATAAATAGGAATGTAGAGGAATCAAAAGTGATATTATAGGATGGAATGAATAAATGTTCATTACATGTTAAATATATTTCTTACGTGTAATTCCTTCTGCCGAAATATCGTGCATTTTGCAACACGCTGAAACCATCCGCATGGCAAGTTGATCAACAACAAGAACTCTCCATTCGACGTTATGCCCCGGTGGTCCATTTTTCTTTACTTGTTTGTAACGAATTACTTCGTTCATAATTTCTGTGCAATTTAAAAAGATATAATAATTAGCATTGTTCTATATTATTGCCGCCAAAATTTTAAATTAAAACATTGTCGAGTTATCGACCGCCTTATCTGTCCCCACTACGCAACGCACAAAAGATGCATGAACAAAATAATCGATAAATAATAATAGAAACGTAATAGTTTAATTTCTAACATCTTGTACAAATTACCGAAATATTGAACGCAAATATATGAGCATTTTAAAGTAATATACAATCCCCATTGATACCAAACATTTTATGCGTCAAAGGGTGCAGCTTAGGGAGATCCTGAATGATGACTCATAGGTCAATTTTTGTAAAAATCAAAACTGGGCAAATCTTACAATAAGATTGAAATAATACAGTTTGTAAATGCATTACTTGTACTGTACTTACTTTGTCCTACTTGTCCTTTAAGGGCCATGGCGCTTGATTTACAGGAGCGGTTAGACACACGAACACTATCCAAAAGCAGTAAATGTACCGCCTACGTTGATTTTACTAAGGTATTGAATATTTGTATGTATTTCTGATTAGTTACACTATCACTAATTTATACATTTATTCTTACTAACAAACTACTCAAGAGTGCTTTATTCTTTACAATAATTTATATTTACAGACATTTGACTTCGTTTGACAGTTGGCTACGCTAACCTTAAAAAGTTTTTTCGATGACTTTGACAGTTGGCTAACCTTATTTTTGGACACTAACAACAGTGACAGATATTTTATTTATTTATCCGCGTTATTTCGCATAAATGTTATAGGAAAAAGTGATAAAAATAGATAATTATCTAGTTTTATGCTGTTAAAAAATGGAAGAACGTTCCTCATGTCCTCAAATGATAGATTCATCACAATCATGTTCGGGAAACACAGGTATTCAAATTCAACGAAACGCTAAATTATACTGTACAATTCAGAATTTCAGATGATCCAATGAATAATATAAATAGCAATAATAAAGATGAATTCTGTGGAACCAGCATTCAAGATTTATACCATAATAAATCTCCTTGGAATTATTATTGCCCACCTTTAACCCCTTCAAGACATCATACAGTGTTATATCAAGTTCCAGTAAATTTAAGAGATGTACCCAAAGCACATTATTCACCTAAAGCAACCATTTGGGACTTGAATCACGTTAAAATGCCATTTTCTCCAAGTAATGTATTTCCCGTGAAAGAGGTATTTGTGCATTCAATTTCAAAATAATTTTAAATACTACTTGAATATTTTAAAGAATGGCTCCGATGTTGTAAAACCACGATGGGAAATAATACAATGTGCACTTCTTCGTACAATAAAGAATAGTTATGAACTGGAGGAAGCAATATTATCGTACAATATTAATTTAAGACGAAGAAAGTTTTACGCCTTACACTACCTCTTTGAAAATGTAAGTAATTAAGTTATTTTAATAATCATTTATTTAATTTTCTTGATTGTAGATTTTTACCGAAGATGAAGCCGACTCATTTTTTACCAATCTTCTTCCAAAAATTATTAATTTAGCCTTACGATTGCCAGAATTAATAAAAGCACCTATACCTTTGCTAAAAGCGGGAAAACCTCATGCTATAAGTTTAAGTCAGTTACAAATTTCTTCTTTGTTGGCAAATGCTTTTCTGTGCACTTTTCCATTCAAAAAAGAATATATTACTTACCCTGGCATTAATTTCAATGGGTAAATATATTTATTATTATTATTTTTAAGATAATTACCTAAGTATTTATTTCAGTTTATATGAATGTCAAATGGGTGTAGCGTCGAGCAAAGAAATTCTAGAAAAGCTCAAATGTATATTACATTATTTCAGGCGCGTTTGTTACAAAGGTACGTTATAAAATATAAAAAATATATATTTCAGATGAGATAAATTGTATTATTATTATCTTTAGAACCTGTTGGAGTAGTAACGTTTGAACGAAAACATCTTCCAAGATCTCAATTTCCTCGTTGGGATAAAGTTGAAAAAAGCATATCAAGTATAAAGTTACATATTACAAGTAATGGTACTATCGAAGATGGCGGACTTGGTATGCTTCAAGTCGACTTTGCTAATTGGTAATTAATTTATAAAGTAATTCTTGCATATTGTAAGTAATTAAATAAATATTTTAGTAGAATAGGTGGCGGCGTCCTCTATATGGGCTGCGTTCAAGAAGAAATTCGATTTGTTATTTGTCCAGAATTAATTGTAAGTCGATTGTTTACTGAGGAACTAGCAGCAAATGAAGGTCTTCTGATGATTGGTTAGTGTGTTATTTATTTATAATTAAGCATATATAAATGGTTACGAAACTGTGGGGTCAAAGAGAGCTTAAACCTTCTCTGACAAAATACAGAGAGAGCTGAGCCTGAAGAAATCAAAGTGTCTCCGGTAATTGTATATACTAAGCAAAACAAATAATAAAACATTCATAAAATTCTAAATTAATTAAATATGACTGCATTTAAATCGGATACTATATTTTATTTAGATAAAAATTGAAAATTTTAATTGATTATATATTTTGAGATCTCCACATACGTAACATTACGATGTCTCCCATTAAATGAGGTTGCATGAACCCTTATTCATTAGTTTCATACAACAATTATTCTTTTCCAAGCAATTTTTTGAACCTTCTTTGGTGTGCCATCCTATGCGCCAATTTATTTAATTTATTTACAACTTATGTGCAGTACATATCGTTCCATTTATTCCTATAATATAGTCGTCCACTCTCAGTTTTACCAATTTTTCATTTGACATACGTTTCACATGTTTAAACCATCTCAACTGACAGAATTACAAATATAAAATATATTTTGTCGTTTGTTAGGCGCGGAATGTTATTCTCATTATACAGGATATGCATATTCATTTGAATGGTCAAGAAATTGTAATGATGAGACCCCATTCGATGAATATGGCAGAAAACAAACAAGTATTATTGGTATTGATGCTATACCATATTTTAAATCTGGTTTGCAATTTGCTCCGTCGAAAATGATACGAGAATTGAACAAAGTAGGAATAAATATTACGTGTATTCCATTCGCCATTTTGTTCAAGCGCAACACTTATTTATCATTCTATTTGATTGTTTTACTTTTCTTGCACTACTAATTTTACTGATTAAGACTCAAATTCAAGTAATCCACCTACCTAGGTCAATCAGTTTTTTCATTATTGATATATTACATGCAATCGTACCCCGGGGTATAAAAAAGATAAAATTTGCGTATATTAATTAACAATTGTGTCTTAAGAATAAGTGAACCAAATGGCAAATGGAATACATCTTTTTTTGATAATAAATACATTGTGACAATATCTTTCTTGTAGGCATTTATTGGGTTTTGTGAGAATTCGTTAAATAGTAACTTACCTTTGGCGCCCGTTGCTACAGGAAACTGGGGTTGTGGCGCATTTGGAGGAAATTTACACCTAAAAGCTATTATACAAATTATGGCTTGCACGACAGCTAATAGAAATATTGTGTATTATACATTTGGTGATAAAAAATTGCAATATGCTGTATTTAATATTTATAATTATTTAGCTTCTAACAATGTTACAGTAGGTAAATATTTTTTAAAATTCAGTCACATTCTTTATATTTATATAATATTATTTTCAGCACAACTATGGAGGTATCTTTGTAGATTTAGTGAAGCGGGTATATCTAAAAATCAGTTACTACCGTTTATTAAACAATGTCACATAGATAGTTTAAATAATACATTTGAAGAAAAACCTAAACCGAATTCACCTCAAAAAAACACAATTAAAAATATGCTGAATAAATGTATGAATAAACAAAAAAGTCCATCGTCCTCTTCGAGTACACCTCGGAAATCTCCAAGAACAACAAAAAATGATATAGAAAATTGTCCTAGTACCTCTAAAGAACAAACAGTTCAAAGTCCAGATGAAGAAAAAACTACAATAAGTTCACAATCTGATGATGAAATTATAGATGCTTCTCAAGAAGATTATTTAGAGTTGCCAGTCCCTAAGTTGAGATCAAAAGCTCCGAAGCCTTCACCTAAAAATTCTAAAGTTAAGCCCAATTCAAATAAGTTTAAAAGACTAAGAGATGTGTCTGCCTTATTTTATTCAAGCGACGAAGAAGATATCGAAACAGAAAAATGTACAGGGTTCTTATCACAAATTGATAATCTAAATAGCAAATCAAAGATAAATGATTCTAAGATGGATGTTGATGCTTTAATTAGCAGTGATGACTCAGAATGTTTAATGGAAGTAGTTGTTGATGATAAAAAAAGAAGTGAAGTAATAAAATCCGTCAAAAAAATGAATGATAGCTCAAGTAGCAATGACTCACAGAAAGATAAATCAAGAAAATCGTTGATAACAGACTATTTTCTTACAAAGTAACGTATTTTGGAATACATTTTGTATTATGATTGAATGTTTTTGTTGTGTACATTTGTTATTGCAATTTTTCTTAAATCCTGTACTAAAGATTATTTTAATAAATTATACAAATATCCAGTTTATATTCTACAGCGCAACCAACAAAAAATGAACCCCGAAAAATAAGTGTGAATTTCAACCAATGAAAATTAGAATTGTGGAAATTTTTGTATCAATTTTAAATCGAAAAGTAAGTATTAAATCATATATTATACTATTTCTTAATATTATATTTTAGAGCTTTTCTAGATTTGTTCATATCCATTGGATGAAAGCACCCAAGAGTGAGTCACATCCTGTCGATTTATCTGGTAGTAAAAAGTTTGGGAACCACCGTTGAAACGTGTTGGCCGATGAATAATAAAAAGAAAAATCACGTTCTAATTTTTGTTTAGCTGTCATGGCCGTTTATTTCATGTCAGCTGTCAAAATTATGTGAAGGGCGTATGTTTATAAAATGTAGATTTCAATGCATTTATTATTAAAAGGTAACTTAAACTTCATTAAATATTATATATAAAATTTAAGCCGCTTATTTCCTGATTAATACAGTTTGATAACATTGAACGTCATGTTGTAGAGTTTCCGGGAATGTTTAATTATTTATTTTGAAATGCAACGTCATAAATGATTATTACACCAATTTGCACAAGTTTTTTTGTATTTAAACTTATTTCGCCTTGTGCTATATGGCATGTATGATATAAGAAGCTACTGATTTTTAATTAAATCGTAAATTAGTTAGATGACATTTAACGATTAGTGCATGGCTAATGATCGTATTTCTTTAAGGCGCTGTGTAGATACACAGTGTGATGAATATCGTACGAAAATTACGGGGGGCCAGTGCAGGAGGGGGAGGAGGCTCATCAACAGCAAACAGTGAAGGATCCGAAAATGGGGGATCAGCACATACACAACTTGGACTCATGCATCTTAAGAAATTATTTTCTGAATATACTCATCCACCACATCCACTGTCTGACGCCGAAAAAGATGATAAACTTTACAATATGTTACCATTATTCTGCAAGGTCCATAACTGCGTATATTATATTAATTATAATTTGCTAATTATTAATAAATATTTAGGTTTTCGGATCAAGTCCATCGTGTGACATGAATGAAAAGTTCTGGGATATTTTAGCGTTTTGCCACCAAGTATCCATGTTAATGGTATCAGAAATAAGACGAAGAGCTTCAAACCAAAGTACAGAAGCTGCAAGTTGTGCCATAGCAAAATTTCTTGAAATAGAAAATTGTGAAGAATCCAGCAACGGTTGGATGTTACTATCAACGTTAAATCTTCTTGCAGCTGGAGACAGCACTTTAGTACAGGTATTACATATTTTATGTAATATTAAATTATGTGACCTTATATTTAATGTATTTACAGGTTATGGCAGAAGTTTCTGTTCCTTCAACACTAGTAAAATGTTTATATCTATTTTTTGACTTGCCTGAAATGTCGGAGGATGAAGCGAACAACACCGATACAAATAGTGATTTTACACCACGGGAAAGACGAATTTTACTTCAAAAGATCTTTGTCCAGCTTTTAGTCAGATTATGTAGCCACAGAAGTTCTGCTGAAGAATTAGCAAGAAAAGATGATTTAACCCTCCTGTTTTCTGCAATAACATCTTGGTGCCCTCCGCATAACAGCATGTGGAGGAAAAGTGCTGCCGAAGTTCTTATGACACTTTCGAGACATGGACTCACACCGCCTGTCGTCAGTTACATTCATTGTAAGTTCTTTTCTTAAACATAAAATAACACTTACAAATTTTTAGATACTTATTTTTGAAATGTGAATTTGTTGAAATCAGTGACATTTGAAATCTACATTCAATTTTAAAAAATTGGCGCAATATTTGATCGAGAAAATGTGATCCGAATTAGATTTTAACTTATTCCTACAGAAACAGATAACTTATTTCTTATTAGTCTTTTTATTTGACTAATTTACTTCGTTCCTTTTACTATATTCACTGATTCAGACTTAGCTTCAAGTCATATATTTTTCTGTGTAAATTAGGTCGTTTAGTTTAATTAGTAATGAGGCGTATTTCATTTGCCATTTAGATCAGAGCTTACTTATTCTTAACAGATTACTTAAGTTATTTATAATTGTATATGATTGGCTTATTTTGCTTTCTTTATCTATACTATTTAATTTATTAGTAAAGAATCAACATAATACTAACATATTATTTTCTGATTTATTTTAAATGAATTAAGTGATAAATAGAGTACAAGAAATATTATTATTTTCAGCTAAAAGTTGTGTGGCATTATGCATCGACAATATGCAGAGAATACCCGAACTGGCTCCATTAGAAGTAGTGGAAATGTTCGTAGCAGTTTTCTGTTTCTTGAAAGATTCTAGCGATGTTGCTCCAACACTATTAGATGATTTTCGATCTTGTCAGGGTTACTTGTTCTTATCTGAATTCTTATTAAAATTAGACCAAGATCGTGAAAAATCTCCCGAAGCACAAGAAGCGATACGTAATTTAATTCTTATGGTGACGTCTCTCTGTATGTGTGGATATATGGAATTGAAACCTTCACAAGCTTCGATGGGTTCATTGTTTCAATTGCAAGGGTTTACGTTACCTCAACCTTCTGGGCGTGGGACTAGCGTACGGAACATTCAAGCCTTCCAAGTACGTATTACAATTTTTTATTTTTCTACATGATGTATTTTGCAAAACTCCTTTCATATAATTTCGTCTCATCTTTCGTTTAAGCAACAAATCTTCAGTCATATCCATCCCTTTACTCTCAAAACATTACTCTATGTCCATGCAATCTATCGCCCTTCTTTTCACTAATGTTGCATTCGTCATACCCACTTTTGTTTGAATATTATTTTAATTTTTTTTTTATAGGTATTACAATCAACATTCATCAAATCAAATTCTCCTATGTTATGCTGTACAATATTAGATGCCATATCAAGCATATACCATTCAGATGATGCAAATTATTTCATTCTAGAAAGTCAAAACACTTTAAGTCAATTCGCAGAACGAATACACCACAAACCTTTTGAAATACAGCAAAAACTCTTTCAACTAATTGAGTTTATAGTATTTCAGTTAAACTTTGTTCCTTGTAAAGAACTAATATCCTGTTCAATTCTTTTGAAAACCCACAGTTCAAATCATGCAGATTGCTGTATAATGTGCATGCAAACTCTTTTAAATATTTTAAAACACAACGCGATGTTTAAAGATGTTTACCGCGAAGTAGGAATGCTAGAAGTGTTTGCTACTTGTTTAAATCGCTACGCGACTTTGCTAGAGCAGAAAACAGCGAATCGAGAACAACAGCGTTTGGGGATGTCTGTTATGGAAGCACTAACTGTCTTACTGGCAGGGAACGCGCCGAATGCAAACGTTTTAAGAGAATGTGGAGGAGCAAGAACTGTTCATTCTTTAGTGTCACAACCGGATTGTAGGCAGACCGCCATTGGTAAGTGTTTTGTATTCTTAATTGCGCGGGTGTTACAATAATGAAATAAATGAGAAATGTTTATCTGCTTGAGATTAGAATTATATGCATTGGCATGATTGGGTAATAAATTTAGTGATATGATTCAAGGTTTATTGAAAAAAGTGTTGCTTGGTAGAAACAATAAAGAAAATAATATGTTCAAGTTCAAATACATAGTTTAAGATGAGCTCGTGCTATTTTAAATTAGGTACAAATATTATTCATTTCATAACCATTTCCTCATTTATTTATTAATGTCATTCTTTATTAAAGGTATGAGTAACTGAAATAAATATATATTCTGTTAATGTCAGCATGTTACACTTTATTAATGCTTATCTTTATTAGGCATAATTCGCGAACTTGTACTAACAACTGGTGGTGATGACGATATGGCTACACTATTAGGAACATTACATTCTGCTCCTCGATCTGATCTACAATTAAAGAACGATATTTTGCGTGCGTTGTTAGCCTGCTTGCGAGATTCACATCGAACAAGAACAGTTTTCAGAAAGGTTCGTCTCTTTCCACCAAACACTGCAATTTTACTAAATTTGCTTAAATTAATATAACACATAATTTTAGGTCGGGGGATTTGTGTATGTAACAAGCGTATTAGTGGCACTAGAAGGACGACTATCTGAAAATGAACCAGATCCTGCCGTTTTGTCTTTACTTCACATCGTGTTTCATACAATTAGCACTGCTATGAGATTTGAACCAGCAAATGCTAAGTTTTTCCATCATGATATTTGCATGACAAGTTTATGTGATACTTTGCGACTACTTGGTTGCTTTTCTTCATTGAAAATTCCGTGCTTGTCTGAAAGTGAAATGGAAATTCCTTCTTCGTTTATTCAGTCTACTTACAATACTCTTTTTACTGGAAGCATCCTAGAACCCGAGTAAGATATATTTAAAACAATAAATGTACCTTAATTTCTACATATTTTATCTTGCAGATTTCCAAAAGAAATTCCTCCATCTTTATCATACGCTTGTATAGTATTAAGATTATTGTATGACGTTGCTCTTGACGCTTTCGACAAACCAGGTTTATCCACAAATGTCTTAAATGTTAAATCTCCTTCATTATCCAGACAAGTTTCTGGTGAAGTAAGTCATTGTGTTATTAATATAGAAATTATTTATTAAATAATATTTGTTTTTAAAGGCTGTAAGTAGTGGAACAGGTAAAAGATCAACAGTAAACTCTTTAAATTTAAATCCGCCTGCACCAGATCCAATTGTTGTCCATCCAGGAGTTGTTGTTGCAATGTTGCAATTACTACCGTCTATTGAAGTAAGAAAATTCGATATTCTTTTTAATATTTTGACTCTAAATATTTATATTTTTTAAGCAGTATAAAGACGATGAACAAATGGCGTTAGGACTACAGTATTACGTAGCGGAAGTTATAAAATCATTAGTTCGAAGCGAACGTAACCAACAAGTTATGTGCGAGTGTAGTTTTGTTGGACAATTACTTGCTGTTGGTAGTGTACCTCTACAAAACGAAAGTCATCCTCTACATAATGCATTGCAGTACATGCTTGAAAGACTTGCAGCTCAAGCTTTGGAGTCTACAGATTTACGACAATTCTTGAGATTAGGTATGTTCCTTATTTATCTAAATATTACATATACCGGGATTTTTTTTTATCAGTAAACATAGGGATATGCCATTACCATAGTTACAGTTACAAAGTTTGACAGCAATGCATTAGAGCGTTTATTTTAAAAGTAAACATAGGGAAAATAACATTGCTGTCATCTATAGTTGTCAAATTAATAAAACTGTCCTCTTTCAAAATCAGACCGGGTTAATAAGGGATCAAATAGTGGAGCGTTTTTATATAAATGGAAATTTAAATGGGGAAAATTATTTAGAGTTGTTACAAGAGAGCAAATAAATCATGTTATAAATTCATTTTATAATCGTTTAGGTTATTGTTACAGGTAAATGGGGGTAATTTTGAACAGTTATTGAATTAAAATTCCTATTGAAACTAAATAAAATTTTCTTTTTTGGTAGTTGTGATTTTACAACTGGTTACTGTACTTAACGGCTTAAAATGTATAGTTTATTAAGATCTGCTATTGCAGAGCTGCCATGTTCATGAATGATCAAAATTTTGACATATAAACATACAGATGTGAATTCCTGGTTGAACCAGTTCAAAAAGTCAAAATTTTTATAATATGGTTCTATATAGTTCAGAGCACGAGAAATGCACTCGTTCAAACCGCGTTTCAATATCTCTTTTAGTTTTGGAGTTGCAGCGATTTTTGACTTTTTTTAAAGCTCAACTTTGAGACGCCATAACTCAAAAACTAAAAGAGATATTGAAATGCGGTTTGAACGAGTGTATTTCTCGTGCGCTACTTAACTTGTACCGGTATTTTGAAAAATTTTCAATTTTTTTCGAAATTTTCTTTTGTCGATATTTCAAAAAGTTGAAAAGATAATGGAAATCTGAAAACACCAGTGAATTCCTCGCGTGAAAATACATAGGTATGCAAATTTTTAGAACAAAATTCAAACGGATACATTTTTTATTTCAAAAAATCGAAAATGGCTGTTTTTTTAAAATTTCTTAAGGGGTACCCCTTGGCGTTTTTACGATTTTTTACCATTTTTCGTTTTTTTGTAATAAAAAATTTATCCGTGCGAATTTTGCTGTAAAAATTTGCATACCTATGTATTTTCACGCGAGGAATTCACTGGTGTTTTGAAATTTTCATTATCTCTTCAACTTTTGGAAATATTGAGGAAAGAAAATTTTTAAGAAAAGTTGAAAAATTTTCAAAAATGATAAAATTTCGGTATAAGTTAAGTAGCACACGAGAAATACACTCGTTCAAACCGCATTTCAATATCTCTTTTAGTTTTTGAGTTATGGGCTTTCAAAGTTGAGATTAAAAAAAGGTCAAAAATCGCTGTAACTCAAAAACTAAAAAAAATATGAAAATGCGCTTTGCGCCATTCGATTTCTCGTGGTCTGAATTATATAGAACCACATTTTAATAATTTTCGATTTTTGAACTGGTTCAACCCAAACTTCTCATTATTTGTATGTACGAGCTCTTGAACGAAGAATTTGAGAACAAACCACTACACAAAAGAACTTTTGGATTGTTTTGAAGTTCTAAATTTATACCTAACGTTTAGTTAATGTAATTTAAAGTAATTTAAATTCATTTAATTTGTTTAAACTAAAAATGTTTCTTTTAGACTATAGACTATTACACTTCAATGCATTGCTGAAAATATTATTTTCCCTATGTTTACTTTTAAAATAAACGTTCTAATGTATTGCTGTCAAACTTTTTAACTGTAACTATGATAATGATATATCTCTATGTTTACTGATAAGAAAAACTCCCGGTATTACTTCTCGCTATGTCCTGGCAAATGCGATAACAAGAAATATTCTTAAATTAATTTTTTTTAAATTATGCAGTCAAAAAATAATTGTTTAATTTAGTGTCCTTTGTTCATAAATACTTTGAACTGTGTAACTGCTTCCCAATTAATTGAAAAAAAAGTTATTGTTGAATGATCAATTTCAGGGAGCCCATTATGCTGCCTACCTCTGGGTTCTTGCGAGCAAAGCGGCGGTCCCGTCCCTCTAACCCGCATTAAAACTCTTGTTTCTATGACAACGCCACGTGATTTTCGTGCACAAAATTCTTTCATTCTTCCACCTTTCGTTGAATTTGATATGTCTGCTGAAGGCTTCGGTTGTTTATACTTACCGAGTATCGCACCGCAGTCAGCAGCAGCTCCAAGTGTTGTCACCGGTCTTGATTCTAATGTTGTTGGCGGAATTGGTGCGGGAGATAGACTGTTTCCGCCACAAACTGGACTAACGTACTCAACTTGGTTGTGTGTTGATAAGTTCTCTGATCCAAGAACCGATCCACATTGTGTTAGATTGTTAACACTTGTAAGAAATTCGAATGGTGCGAGAGATGATCATCTGATTTGTTTATCGTTGGTTCTTTCCGCGAGGGATAAAGCGATTATTGTTTCTACCCATGAAACGCTGTTTCCTCACAGTGAGTAAAAAGTTTTGGTGAAATAGTAACAATATATTGATGTAATATTTTGTAAGATATAGGTGAGTGGGAACCAGAAGGCTCAGGCGAATATGGAGCTAGAGTTTGGTGTCCTGATCTACTACAAGAAGGACAGTGGCATCACCTGGTGTTAGTTTTAAACCGAGCTGTGTTAAAAAATTCTTCATTTTCTTTATATTTGGATGGTCAACACATGCACACACAAAAACTACATTACATCTCGCAAAACCCTGGAGGAGGTGTTGCTAATTTAACAGTCGCTTGTTCAGTTTATGGATTCATTGGAACTCCACCAGCATGGAGACGATATTCCAGACTCTGCTGGAAGCAAGGTGTTGCCCACCTAATCGAAGAGGTACGATTTTAACTTTACATATTTGTTTATAAATTATATTGAAATTATTTTCTTAGGTATTAAGCCCAGTAACAGTAAACAGCATCTATCAACTGGGTCCCCACTACATGGGTTCCTTGCAGGCACCGAAACTAACTGACCCAGAAATTGTAGCAGCTTTAGTTGCCGAAGAAAAATTAATGTTTGGTTTAAACGGTAAAGCAATGAGTCAATTAACTTTGGCTAAGATTCGGAAAGTTTACAGTCGTGTAGATAACAAAACAATCGCGAAACAGTTAGGAATGTCGTCACATGAAAATGCGACTCCAATTCGTGTTCTGCATAATTCAGCTGGACATTTAGCTGGAGCAGCACGTACTCTTGGAGGAGTTGTCGTTGGATATCTTGGAGTAAGAGTGTTCTGTCCTCGACCAGTCTCAGCTATGGTGAGGAAGATTATTTTTCTAATTAATGTTTGTTTCTAATTGATTCATTTTGGTTTCAGATCGATACAGTTGGTGGTTGTTCCGTCCTGTTAGGTCTTATTGCAATGGCGCAAGATGTTGAAAGTTTATATGCGGGAGTCAAGGCTTTAGTTTGTGTTGTTCGAAGTAATAAAGCAGCACAAGCTGAAATGGATCGACGCAGAGGGTACCAAACTCTAGCGATGTTACTGAGGAAGAAACGGCCGTTGTTAAATTCGCACATCCTTCATCTTGCGTTCAGTCTTGTTGGAACGGTGGACAGTGGACGGGAAACTTCTGCCATTCCAAACTTAACTGCTTTCCAAGTAAGTTTTTCAATATTTAATTTCTAAAATTTATTTCACTTACTAGCAGATTCATAAAACCGATTTTAATTACATTTCTTATTCCCTAAAATAACTGTTAATTATGGCACTAAATGTTTGGCATCCAAATTATTAATTTAATTTAATTAAATATGACGTTTAAAAAACTAATACGAATCATTTTTTAAATTCGAAATAACAATTTAATTACATTATGTAATCTGCCTGTTGAAAAATTATTAGATCGTTATTGTACAAAACAAATGATTTTAGGACTTACTGTGTGATTTAGAAGTGTGGCATGAGGCCCCAGGTGAACTACTTCGTTCACATTTAGAACACCTTTACGAATTAGCTGCTGAATCAAGTGAAAAACGAAATAACATGTGGATAATGCGAGATTTACAGTTAGTAACAAAACTCCTCCACATAGTATCAGAAGTACGCCACCAAGCATCTCGCCAAGTACTTTTCTCTCTTTTGTCCGTTTTGTTAGGCGGTCAACCTAGAGCTAACGATTTACTCTGGTTCGGTCAATTTGTTGCCTCGACGTTACCAGTTCCTGCAATTATGGAAAAACCTCTTTCCCTCCGCGAAGCCGACGCAGACCGCGACGGAGAAGGTGAACACATTCTTCTTCGGAACCGATGTCTTCAACTTATGCATGCTTTGTTATTCACTCCGCGGAATGTCGTCAGTTTGATGGTTTGCGATGAACTTGTAAAAACTCTTGGATTTGATTGGGTGTTACTATTCGTACAAGCACATTTACATCCAACTACAGTTGTTTGGGGACTCAGAATTTTAGTTGTTTTGTGTTCAACACCTGCTTTGATGAATCGGTTCCGAGAAGGCAGCAGCAACGGTGGTTGGTTAAGAGGAACAGAATTAGTTTCACATAACAAAATGGTTGTGGTTTTGGGTTATCACTCAGCAAATTCTCATGGACACGAAGTAAAATCAGAGGCACTACATATACCTGGTTTTCAACAACTTTTGTGGATGTTACCTGCACATCTTGATGTTCCAGAAACTTATTTCTTACTAACAGCTTTGATGATGGGACAACCTGTAAAATTATTACCTGCAGATTCTAAATTAAATTTGGATACAGTCTGGGCATTTTTATGGGGTGTGCCATTAAATAGTCAACCTGTTAACAGTATTGCACCTAGAATAACCATATGTGCTGAAGCTGTTGTGATTTTATTATCCATGGCTCGTGCTATGATGCATAAAGATCAAGTGATGCTACCTGACTGGTTAAAAAATCATGCTGTATCAATAGTACAAGTTCTGTTTTCTCTCTACCACAATCTTCCTGATTTTATGCCAGTATTTATGTCCGCGGAAGTACTAGGCGCGTTAGCCAGTACTCTGTTTCCACCAAAACCAGCTTCTGAAAGTGCAGAAAGTAGTGGCGCATCAACACCAGCTAACGAAGAACCAGAACCGATGGTTCTTATCCGAACACCGAGCGAAGAATCGCCTCTTATAACACATCCAGCTAGAAAGTTCATCATAGATTTTATTCGAGTTATTGCTGTTGATTCAATAAGTTTATCCGTTTCTGGAAAAACAGTTCCTGTTATCGATTTGATTCTTGATGCTTATCCGGAAAATTCAACAGTTTCTCAACAAACTTGTTACCAAACTGAAGTTTTATGTACTTTAATGGATCATTTACTAGCTGCTGATATGTTAGTTGGCGATCAAGCTGCAATACCTATTGTACCATTACCGAACGCGCATGTACAAAATATTGCCCCGAATGTATTTTATCTAACAGCAAGAATTGTAGATAAACTTTGGCAAGGATCCTTAACAAAAGATCCACATGAGGTATTTGATTTTGTTGTGAAATTAATTGGACAAGCTAGAAGAAGACCAGGAAACTTTTCAATCGAAGGATTACATCATTGTTTGAACAGATCTACTTTGTTTTTATTATCGAGGCCAACAGATTCAATTGCAGATCAAATGTCTGTTTTGGAAGCTCTACACAAACTTACAACCAATAGATTAATTGTCTTCGGTGCTGGAAATCACGAACTAGATTTTATCGGCTGTCTTACTTATTGTCTCCTTCAGCTAACATCTGATATGAAGATCATGCTTGATTCAAACATGCGTACAGTTTGGCACGTAAATCCATCCACTGAGCTAGAATCGCGTGATGAACGTCTCAATCAACACCAAGGTCGCAATTTAATGGCTGGCGCTGCTCTTAGAGTATGGGAAGAACTGTACGTCTGCAAGAAACCAGCCATTGAGGAAGTTTTTAAAGTAACTTTCACAGCACCAGCTGTAAATGCCAAAGCTCCTGATTTGGTGTCAGTTCGAGAGCAAGTTTGTGAAGCTGCTACTAGATTATGGTTAAATTATGTTGATGGAGAAAGAAAAGCAACTTATCGTGTACCATGGGAGCTACATAATCAAATACAATCCAAAATTCATAAAGTAACAGGGGGATTAACCAGATTGGCAAGTAGAACTAAAGTTAGAAAGGAAGAAGTTGCCAGAGTTAAAATTAGAATCCACAAGACGCAAGCAGAATCTTGGATGATTACTCACGTCGGATTAATAAAGTAAGTAAAAATATACAAATAACCTTCGCTAGATTGAGTGCCTACTTTGATGTCTGGTAGTGAATGTTGGATGTAGATGAGGAAGGATAACTTCTGTAGAAATGAGGGATTTGTTGAGTAGGTGAGATTGAAACGAATATTGTTTAAGTCAGTTGAGATAGTTTGAGCGTGTGGAATGTATGTCTCATGAAAGATTGGTGCATGAAAAACATAGGAATAAATGGATGGGATATAATTGAAAGTTTGTTGAGTGAACGAAAGATGGGACGAACTTATTCGAAGAAAATATGCATGTGGATGAAATGTGATTTGCAGGATAAAAATATTAATTTAGTATTTTCGTAGGGAATTGGCAGAAATGCGCCGTGCACAGCACATGAACACAACTCAACACACTCAGCGTTATGTTCATCAAGAATGGCTCCAAACAGAAACGGAACTGACTCGTGAACGGGGACTTTGGGGCCCACCAACTCCTTGCAATCTAGATAAATGGATGTTGGATATGACTGAAGGACCCAGTCGCATGAGAAAGAAGATGATGAAGAATGATCTCTTCTATTTGCACTATCCATTTAGACCAGAACATGAAAAGGGGACTTTGAAGTACAAGGTATTTATAAAAGTAAATAATTCTTTACAGTATTTATTTTAGTTTAGTACAATAACATTATTAACAAATATATCACATTTTATGGAACAAACAAGAATAAAAATGGCATGCAAATAAAATTATTGCAACGTAAATAATTGAATCAGGTAGCAATAGTAGTTGAAACATTTATGGAAAAATCACGAATATTTAATATTTAACGATTAAATCATCACAGTAATAACATTTATTAATTTAATGAACACACACTCATAACAATTAATGTTCTCTGTTGATAATATCTTCGATGTTCTGTTTATGTTTATCAATTTCATCTTCGTGATGTTTAATTTGATTCTGATGAAAATGTATTTTATGAAATACTTCATCACTCATATTTTCCTCGAAAGGCTCTTTATTAGTTCTTAAATTATTTTCTCGTGGACTGAACAAACTCACTGATATTTTTTTTTCTCTTGGATGACTTGAACTTGCTATCAACAAATGTTTCAATTCTTGTTGAGCAATTTGTTTTTGTATTTCGGCAGTTTCTCGTTGTAATTTTGCAGTTTTTAACTGTTCATCTATTATCATCATTCGCTTTTGATGTTCTTTGTGTTTTGATTCAAATAATGATTGTAGAAATTGGAATTCTTCTGCATCGTTTATTTTTCGTTTGCTTTTATTATTATTTGAATTATTTTCAAGTGCTTCATTGTGTTGTTGAGTTTGGCAAATGTTAGTTAAAATATTTAATATTGTTTCGTGTTTATTATTTATATTCGTTAATTGAAGTCTTGATTGTGAGTTTATCACAGCTGTTAATGAAGAAAGAGAGCCTTCAGAATCATCTGCTACGAAGTCTTTCAGTAATTTTTGCTGGTCTTCATTTTCGTCTCTATCATCTAGTTCTTGTTTGACTTCTGTTTCACAAAAATATGTTGGAATGTTGTCTTGTTCCGAATTTTCTGAACTGGAGAACGAAATATCCTCTTCTTCATGATTGTTTCGATGTGCTATTTGCATTATTTTCAATACCTCTTCAGATATGTTACTTATTTTTCTCACTTGTTGCACATCATTTAAATTTTTTGATCGTAATTTGTAATCTTGTAATTCTGAACGGGCTTGCTTTTTCATTCGTTGCCATTGTTCTTTTAAACGAAGGATATCACGATCAGTTCCAATTTTTGACATAAATTCTCTATGAATATCTTTCCAAACATTTGTTTTTATTGTTAAGGAATACTGATCTGCTTTTTTGCTTTCTAAAATATTTATGTTGTGTCCACATAATTTTAATAGAAGAATCTTTTCATCTGGTGTCCAATTTTGAGTTCTTTCTCTTTTCTTATGCGATGTCATTTTTATTCTGTAATCACTTGAAACAACTCATTTCATTGTTGAACTTCAATTTTTTCCATTATTGCTTTCATTATTCGTTACAACTATTATTTACAGAAATTAAATAATCAGGACATATTATAATTATTTGATTTGCTATTTTTCATGTCTGCATTCTACGCTAAGTAATAATTATCAAAATATAAAGCTCTTGCGTCTTGTATTGATTAAAATAGGGTACATTCGGTGCGAAAACTGGGTGCGGTCTAATGTTGCGGGACTCGAGGACATTATTGATTATTCAACAGATGTCTCATTTATTTTTAATTTTTCTATTTTATAAACAATAATAAAATATTTCAAAAATGTGTGTTCGCAGGTGGCAACATGTTTCCACAGCAAAGAATACTATACACTTGTAAAACATCGCGCACTTGGTGTGAGTGATCTCACAGAACCAGAAAGACATGACAGCATTTCGGAGGATATGGTCCCAATGCCAATGGCACCTTTACCCCCCTTAGCACGACTTAAATCTGAGCCAGATGATCAACAAGATGAGAACGAACAAGAAGAGGAACCAGTACCTCCTCCAGACAACCAAACACTTCTTCGTTTACTCCAAGAAAACGAAAAAATCAGCCACATGTTCCGTTGTGCTCGCATTCAGGGTTTAGATACAACAGAAGGATTATTATTATTTGGCCAAGAACACTGTTATGTTGTTGACGGCTTCACTCTTCTCAAAAGCCGTGAAATCCGTGACATTGAAAGTTTATCTATTGACGCATATGAACCGATTCTACCTAACCCTGGTTCACCTAGGAGATCTAGAGCTATGAGGCAGTGTTCTAAATTTTCTTACGAAGAAATTCGAGAAGTTCATAAACGTCGTTATCTTTTACAGCCAATGGCTTTAGAAGTTTTCAGTGGAGATGGACGCAATTACTTGTTAGCTTTTCCAAGGAAAGTTAGAAACAAAGTTTATCAACGATTTATGGCAACAGCAACTGGTATTGCTGATAGTGCGCAGCAGTCAGTTGCTGGACAGAAAAGAACTGCGAATGTTGAACAAGCTGCTGGACTTTTATCAAACCTCATTGGGGAAACTTCAGTCACACAACGTTGGGTGGTAAGTTATCGTAATATTTATTAAAACATTCCATTTGTATTGTTCAATTTATTCTAGCGCGGTGAAATATCAAACTTCCAGTACTTGATGCATTTAAATACATTAGCTGGCAGATCTTACAACGATCTGATGCAATATCCAGTTTTTCCTTGGATTCTTGCAGATTATGATTCAGAAGAACTGGATCTGACTGACAATAAAACTTTCAGAGACTTTGGTAGACCAATGGGTGCTCAAAGTCCTGATCGGTTAGATCAGTTCCGAAAACGATTCAAAGTAATACATTAAACAAAATTATTTATAATTAATTTTATTCATAATTGATTTGATTGACTATTAGGAATGGGATGATCCTCACGGAGAAACACCACCTTATCATTATGGCACTCACTACTCAAGTGCAATGATTGTGTGTTCATATCTCGTACGAATGGAACCATTCACACAACATTTTCTAAGACTACAAGGCGGCCATTTCGATCTTGCAGACAGGATGTTCCACTCTATTAAGGAGGCATGGCTCTCTGCCTCCAAACACAACATGGCGGACGTTAAAGAACTCATTCCAGAATTCTTTTACTTGCCTGAATTTCTTGTCAATTCTAATAGATTTGATTTTGGGTCAAAACAAAGTGGTGTTTCTTTGGATGACATTGTGTTGCCCCCATGGGCCAAACAAGATCCGAGAGAGTTTATACGTGTGCATAGAATGGCACTGGAGTGTGATTTTGTTTCTCAGCATTTGCATCAATGGATTGATTTGATTTTTGGATGTAAACAACAAGGGCAAGCTGCTGTTGATGCTGTTAATGTTTTCCATCATCTATTCTATGAAGGCAACGTTGATATTTACAAGTATTTATTCTTTGTTATTAAACATTTTAATTAAATAATTATTCCATTTTAAAAAAGTAAAGTATACAGAGTTCATGTTGAAAATGATAGATATTTATAAAGAAAAAGAATATTATTGAAGTTTTTTGTTTTAGTATTGATGATCCATTGAAGAAAAACGCAACAATCGGTTTTATTAATAATTTTGGTCAGATTCCAAAACAGTTATTTAAAAAACCACATCCTTGTAAAAAGATGGGAGGAGTAAATATTCGTTCTTCAGTTATTGATACCGGAGCACTTGTACAAGCTCTATCTTTACCTAGCCCAGAAAAATTATTTTTTCATCATCTCGATAATTTACGACCATCACTTCAACCTATTAAAGGTTCATTTACATTTACACAACAATTTAAACAGTATTATATCATTTAATTTGTAGAAGTGAAAGGGCCTGTCGGACAAATTCTACATACGGACAAAGCGATATTAGCCGTCGAACAAAATAAAACTCTGATGCCGCCGTTGTACAATAAATATGTTGCTTGGGGTTTTGCTGATCATTCATTACGAGTTGGACATTATGATAGTGATAAAGCTCTATTAGTCTGTGAATCCGTTGTTCAAAATATTGGCGAAATTGTTGCCTGTGTTTGTCCATCTCCAAAGCTGATCGTCACTGCTGGCACTAGCTCAGTAAGAAATAAAATATTAAAACTTCTGACATGGAACGTATGTTGAATGAAAGATTGGTGAAATTGTGTGAGAGATTGCGTAGACACTCGAGGAATAAATGGATGAATATGATAAGGTTTATGAATGCTAACGGAACGAAAATAGTGTGCTAAGATTGAAATATTATTATTTATTTTATTTTTTTTAGATTGATATTTGTAATTATAAAGTATTTGTGATTTGTTGTTCCAGGTGGTGACAGTTTGGGAATACGATTCCCGGCGTAAACAACTTCGCGTGAAACAAAATCTCTACGCTCACACCGACGCCGTAACTTGTCTTGCCGCTAGCCCAGCATACAATGTCATCGTGTCGGGTTCACGTGACTGCACTGCCGTAGTTTGGGACGTCTCTCGCACGGTGTTCGTCCGTCAACTTCGCGGACATGCTGGACCAGTAGCTGCCGTAGCCGTCAATGATCTCACAGGCGACATAGCGACCTGTGCAGCTACTTGGCTACATGTCTGGAGCATTAATGGAGATCAACTAGCCATGGTCAATACTTGCGTTGGGAGGGCTGATCGCATGCAGCAGATTTTATGTGTAGCGTTCTCCCAAAGCCATGAATGGGATGCACATAATGTTATTATGACTGGATCTACGGATGGAGTGGCTAGAATGTGGTCAATGGACTACGTGCAGGTCCCAATAGACGACGATACCCAAGTTATCTCAAAAGATGATCGTACTAGAACTATAACATCTTCTGTTTCCCATGATTCAAACCCTCCGGAGCGCCCACATCGCCCAACTCCTTCAGCTCTCCACGGACGTCTAGTCAAACAAATCCACGTGTCGAGCTCAGGAGAAGGCGCTGGTCTGCTCGTTAAAAGTGGCTCCGAATCTTCACTTTCTGAAGACGGCTCCGCTAGGCACGCTTCCACCGAACGAGAGCGCTCTTCAGAAAGCAGTGCTAAAGAATGGCAACGCGAACAACAAGATGAAAAAGACATCTGCAGTGATAATGAAGATATTGTACCAGCGGTTCCAGTTGCTGGAGACGCTGTTGTTAGAAGAAGACGATCAAGAGTAAATACAGTGTTTAGAAAAAGTGAAGGAGGTAGTAGTGCAGACGGCGCTACTCTTGAAGTTTGTAGTTTTGATGATTCGGCTGCAAGCACTTTGAGAACTAGCAAGTCGGATACAAGTCTCACGGATTCGTTTGTTGTTGTGCCGGACACTAGGAAACGACCGATTAATCCGCAGAATATTCTCAGAAGTGGTAAGAAAGAGTTTAGATAGAAGATTCAAGTAGAAGTTTATTGTATTTTTTATTTGCAGGTTTTAGATGGCAACGTCAGCTTGTTTTCCGCAGTAAACTTACCATGCATACTGCTTACGATCGGAAAGATAACGCTGAGCCTGCATCTGTTACAGCTTTATCTGTATCCAAGTAAGTCACTTTTATTTACACTAAATTAATAAACTGAGTTTCCCCTTTAACTTTATCAATCTTTCAATAAACGTCCAACATCTCAATGTTACACTCAAACCATTTTGTTTTTCAGAGATCACCGAAGCGTGTACGTGGGCGATGCCAGAGGCCGCGTGTTCTCGTGGAGCGTATGTGAAGTCCCTGGTCGCGCTGCCGATCATTGGCTGAAAGACGAAGGCGCTGACTTCTGCGCAGCTTGTAGCGTGCGTTTCACCCTCTACGAGCGCAAACACCACTGCCGCAACTGCGGTCAAGTGTTCTGTTCACGATGTAGTCGCTTCGAGAGCGAAATCTCGCGACTTCGTATCTTAAAACCCGTTAGGGTCTGCCAGAGTTGTTACGCGGCGCTCCGCCATTCCAGTAATGCGAATGGAAATCACGAAGCGGCGAATACTTAAGCGGAAGTTCTCTAAGGTAAGGTAGGTAACGCAGAAAAGCAGTTTTGTTTAGGAAGTAGATATGAAACTATTTTTCAAAGTGTTTAGATGCCTTTTATCCTCGTATTGCAGTTTATTTCATAGCAGAAAAGATAACAGCTCTTACTTTCTTCTGGTATTGCAAGTTTAAATTGTGATGATCGTTAAAGACTTGTCAGTATTCAAAGATAAGTATTTCGGATGCAGTATTAATTATGTTTATTGTATAGAAATATTAATGGTGAAGTCGCGATCATCATCTTTGGAATGAGCATTATCTGCTTTCGATGATTTGCCACAACTTTTCTGCGTTGTGTAACTATACCTGACAGTAAATCAGCCTTCAATTTCACGCTACACGGTATGTGAGTAAATTAATACGATGTACGCTGCCATTTAATGGAAATACATTTCAATTATATTTGTTACAAGAAAATAGACTACGTGTAAAGTTATTTTATAGAGAGCTGTGTACAACTGATATCTTTATCTGCTGAATTATAATTTTTCATGAGAAAATCTAATGAATAGTGTAAAATAACTTAGCAGAGTATGTAGGTAGATTAAAGTAAATAGTGTGAATATTTAGCGCTCGAAAAACGGAAAACGTTATTCACTGAACAGTTATTTATTTACTTGAGACTAATTTTAATCTGATTAATTTGTTTTTGATTTGATTTTAATTCACTGCACGGGTCGGGCACATTCTTTGTTATTTTTAAGATAAAAGAGGCTGTGAGTACATGAACATTTGTTTACTCGAAAACCAAAATGTGTACATGAAATTTTATATAATTGTATTACGTTTCAATTGATATTAACCCGTTATTTAATTTTATGACGATTTTAATTAATTTATTACACCTTCAATCTGTTTTTAATTTAATGAGTTTTATTCAAATGTCTTCTTATTTAATATTATGTGAGTTTGATTTCTTCGCAATAAAATTTCGAAATCATTTTTAAATCAAGCGTATAGGTTTGATATTTTTCTATTTATAAAATGTATACATTATCAAAGAGACATAGGAATTATAAAGTCTAATAGATTTTTTTAATTTTTTAAATTTCTAAAACTATGCACAAGAATATCAAAATATTAATTTATTAAAGAAGTCTATCCTCTATTAATCTTTATATAAAAATAATGTGTATAGAAACGATTGAATAATGAACGTAATTCCTA
The DNA here is from genome assembly GCA_947425015.1 of Pterostichus niger. NCBI lineage: Eukaryota > Metazoa > Arthropoda > Insecta > Coleoptera > Carabidae > Pterostichus > Pterostichus niger. The sequence continues at coordinate 1,727,700 of OX380341.1, read as the reverse complement.
TGATCATTTGAAGTCTAACGGTGCAATAAAAGTATTAACATCTGTTGACAGATTTGCCCTCGCAATTTATTGCAGTTTTACATAATAATTATTTTAAAATAATCCTTTTTATTATTATAAAGTATTATTATACATTTAAAATATCAGCTGTCTATTTTTTGTGTTACGTAGAATTTATTTTTTGAGTAACATGAAAAATTTGACATGGATTTAAAGATTTTAAAGTATTAAAAGACTTTAATTAGTATGCATTTATGACACGTGAATATATTTAACTCATATTTTAATCCAAATATATTTTTTATTGTTTTTAATGTTTATTAAATTTTTATTTATCTTTGCAATTAAGATTCATTGAGCAAAAAAAAGTGTTGTTAAAAAATTTAATGTGTGTTATAAAACAATTAGTTTGATTGTTAAATATGTATTAAAATGCGTTGTAATTAGCAACATCAAGCACCACACAATACGACAATATAATCTTGTAGCACTGATGTGCATTCCAGTAATCCGAATATACTAAGTATGTTTTATATGTATGTGATATGAAGTTATATTATTACGCGCGCAATGTGTACACGTATACCTGCTAATAAACATACTTGTATACATTTGGCGTATCCAGAACTGTATATATAAAGAATAATAAATGTGAGTAGATTATTTTTGTTGTATTACAACTAACTCCGCAAACTAAACACACATTAAATTATTCCAAACAAATTAAACACACCCCATAAATATTTAGTAATTACGTATTTTCTTTTTGTTTGTTGTACAAATAGAATATGGAATTTAGTGCGCACAACAGGATGCCGGAAATGAATGGACAAATTTGAAGATGCAAGAAGGATAATTTCCCAAAAATGAAAATTGTTAAGAGGTATGCTTCAGAATAGTCATGACAAAAGGTAAAATATTTATTTGTATAAATATTAATGATTCTAAAGATACATTTTTAAAAATTTGTCTAATTTTTGTGTTCTCTTCAGGTAAGATATTTATTTTTATGAAATTGAGGTTTCAGATATTGCGTAGACGACCCAGGAATAAATGGATGGATATAATTAAAAGTTTGATGAGACAGGCTTGAATGAAAGGAATTATGAATGTGGATGATATGCCAGGATAGGAATGTTTGGCAACGATGAATCTAATAAATTCTCAAGGATTCTCATTAAAACAACAGTCAAGTTGTTGAAATATATCATTTATTACATTTAAAAACCATGAATTATAAGTTCTAAATCTCAATAACACAACAATAATACTCAATTTACGTTTTGTGGGTGGGATCCTCCATGGGAACGCCACAAAGCGATTTCCCCTCCGTGCAAGCGAACAATTTCATCTCCTCCTCTTTAGTTCTTGGAGTATATGAGGGAAATTGATTGTTTGAGGTTAGATTTAAATTAAGTTCGGTGGGGCGAACTTCGCCTGCTTCTATGGCGTGTTCCACCTCGGACGGTTGGTGCTGAGTGAAGTAACGACTTGTTAACAGATTGCAAAGCTAGAAATCAAACATATTTTAAAGACTGATGATAGCATATTTTTGCAATTAGTAGATGCCACTTGGTGATACATTTTCAGTAGTAAATAATTATTCTTTATTTATAATTGATGAAAGTATGAAATATGTGTATGATCTTACTTCGTGAATGCCATCTAAAGCTAGTAAGGCATCTCGATTGGCCTCAGTATTGGGAATAGCTTTTGAAAGAACTTTATGATATTGCAAGAGCTTTAAACGTGATAATGACATGATGCTGTGTGCGTGTTTAAGTTCTGCTACAAGCCTATCTGGATTCTAGAAACAAACAAGTCAAATATGCCACACATTATTTAGTTTCGTCGAAACCTCTTTTGCTATATAATAAAATTGTACATACTTCTGAAACTAAAACGCTAGAATCTCCGCTGTCCCATTTCTGTACAAACTTATTGCTAAATTTGTTAAAATTTTTGCTAGTTGGTGGTTTTGCAATTGATATAAAATTATTTTTAAGTGTATAGACTTCTGCGAATTTTTCTGGTTTCTTTTTATGTATATTTGCTAAACAAATATTTTCTGTCTTAGAGGGTGGATTAGGATATTCCTAAAAAGATTAAATATTTTTTACTTTTATTTGTAATTTAAAATATGAAATACCTGAGGACTTTGTAAATGCAGTGCATATCTTATGACATAGGAAATATCAACATTCGTTGGATATCGCATTAAATGCATCAAGCAAGCCGTGTAATCTCCATCTAACACTAAAATAAAACAAAATAAATGTATAATTACCAAAGAATAAATATAAATATTTACATTGTTTTCGAATTGCAACCAACATTGCCACTACAATATAATGTACAAACTTAAAATCCTCTCCTCGAGAAAAAATTGCGTCCCATAATACTAATAAATCTTGAAGAGGAAATTCGCGTCCAAATAATAATCGTAACCAACGACTGCAATAAAACAACAATCAACAATAAATAACATCACACTTTATCCCATCAAAGAGGAGTAATACGAACCCTTGAAACATTTATTTATTCATTAATCTTCGCCAAACATTCTTTTAATATAAATTTGTCTCAGGTTTCAATCACATTCATCCAGTTTGCAAATAAAATTGTTAAGTTACTTACATGCCAAATAAAGGTAGAGTAATATCTAGAGTTTTTAAATGATCACATAATTCTGGATCTACTTTCTGAAGTAACTGATCTCGTATGGAATTTAGTTGAGAAACAACTTCGTTTTCTGATTCTCGGTTATCAGTGGGGCTCTGAATTTTGTTTTGTATTAATAAGTATTTATTTCAATGAGTTTTAAAACTTACTTCAGTAGATGAAGTATTTGTTGGAAAATATCCTGTAGAAGTTGGGGCAACGTTATTTATATGATAACAAGACGACATTGCACTCATTAGCGCAACAAACAGATTACTATAATTATAATAAAATTGATTATTTATTATGAAATTGTTATTGATAAATTAGACTTTGAATAATTTAAAAATGTATTTAATTACTTACTAGCCATCTTCTTCTAAATAGTTAGGATTTAAAATTTCCCTTATGATTTCGCTATAAAGCAATTTTTTATGATAATAAACAAATAATTGTTAAAAAAATACAACAACGCTTACTCAAGACATGTCTGTTCGTTAGTATGTAGCATAGCCTGATGATCACAATGCAAAACAAAGAGTAGCGGTGCCAGTAATTCATGCATTCCTTGTCTGTAACACATAACTGGGTGCTCTCGAGCGTAAATAAATAAAATTGAGACCATTATTTCTTGTATCACAGGTTTTCTAAAAAAGTCTACCCCCGGGAATGTTCGAACTACATCTTGTTTAATAACAGAACGCAGTTCTTCATCACAAAAATGTCTATTCCAAATACTCTATAAAATGTTATCAACAGTCAAATGCGATGTTAGTTTATGTGGACAGAAATTTGCTTACGTTATCATTTTGTGAAAGTGGATCATCATTGGACGTTTTGCTATTCCATGGATCACATGATAACTCTTGTTTGATTTTATTGTAAGAAATTCGCAATTCCGCTACATCATCTAACCATTTTGAGGAGTCTTCTGGTAACACTTTTAAAAGTATAAACCAGCAAAGGCTACGAAATCTTGAAGCGCGTAAATGACCAAACAATGCATTTTTACGTAAATCTTCTAAACTATGAGCATTGAATAATTGACGCCATTCCTCCCTTTATTTCAAACATGTATTACTATGAGAACATTAATTTAATAATAAATTCTTACTCATATTTTTGAATTGAAGCTTCCGAACATTGTTGCGAGACTCCAACAGTAACTTCTTTGATTTGTTCTGTTAAAAAAAGTACAACAAATTATTATTTGTTGGTAGATACAATGCCAAGATTTTAATTATTTATATACCCATGTTAATTTTAATTCAATCTACATATTTCTTTCTAGTGTTGAAAACAGATAAGAACCTCATCTGTAGGTTATAATTCTACTGTCAGCAGCAGCTGTCAGAGTTGACAGTTGTTTAACCTTTGCGCATGGATTGAAATGCGCATGTTCATTATCCGATAAAAAAATTCATTATTTTTAAATTTTTTGCATATTAAATTATTCAAATTGAAACATACGACCTGAAGTACTTACGACAAAATTATTATTCGTTTTTCTTTCTGAAACATTAATTATATATAGAAGAAATAATTAAAATTAAACGAGTTCCGGGTTTGGACCGTGTCAAAATTCGAGTGAGGGATTTTGACACGGTCCAAACCCGGAACTCGTTTAATTTTAATGACTCAGACCGTGGAAGTCTACGCTTTTATTTAGAAGAAATAATATCTACCGAATGTCTAATTTATTTGTTTTAATGATAATAAATTCTATGAAAATAAGTCAAAATTTCAGGGTCAAATTAGATTAGATATTATTTTTGAAATGCATTTTATGTTTGAACTAGAATCGTTATCTTTTATTTACCGCATCGTATAAAAATAAATGATTTAATTTAGATTCTCCGAAATTTAAATCTGCCTCCGTTAGAACACTATTTACAAGATGGTTTTGTAAAACCGTAAACTTTATAGGAAAGTGAGACATTTCTTCCCGAAATTGCGGTTTAATTTCCCGAAGGAATAATAAAACTTTCGAATGTTTCAAGGGTTCGCGTTACTCCATTTCACGGGATATGTTATGTATGTATAGTTTTTAAACATTACAGACTAGTTAGTATTTCAACACTAGTGTAAAAATAAAATGCAATAAATCCTGTTCAAATAGCCGGGCAATAATCTCGTTTGCCGTTTATGACGGTTCTCCCTCCCCCGCCGCCAGCACCAATTATAATAGTTGGGCTGCAACAGTACTTGTCTTATCTCTGGTACTTGCTGTGCAATCGGTGTCTGAAGTTTTATTACGCATTAAAATTGTTGAAATTTGCGTCTTAAAGTTTGATCAAATGTGCACTAGTTAACATTTTAAGAATATTTTCTATTTGATTTGATGGTAAGTACTTACATCATCTACTTTTTGTTACTAACACAGAGCTGATTTACATATAGGGTTATCAATTTTGAATGTTTGTTTAGTTGAACAAAATTTATATGTACAATATAACATGATAATTGAATTACATTCAGAATATGATTTAGCCAGTGGCTCACTCGGTGGGCCCTGTATCATACTTTATAGTGGGGCCTTTCCCTAAAAAAATAGTCAAAGTAAAGAAGAGGTGAGCTTAGATGGCCCAATTTATTCATTCTCAATTATACAATATTTAAATAAATAAACTAATTTTTATATAATTATTTTTCTTATATAAATGCATGAATATAATTGAAGAGTTATTGTGTGCACGAATGATTCTGTTATGAAAAGAATTATGAATGTGGATGAAGCGAAAGTGATATATTAGGACAGGAATAAATGTGATGAATAATTATTTGGTGTATGTATTAAAGTTTTGTGCTACCCCATTTAATGGGACATAGGATGATATAACAAAATAATGGCCTTCATTTTAATTATTATTCTAACTGAATAAATAATTAGTTCTTCTCGTTCTATTATCTAATTATTGTAGACTCAACATTTATATAAGTACTGGCACAAATATTTTCAACTGCTCGCTACGGCTATCTTTACAGTAGCAATAACTTTTAAATGTTTCCATTTTTATTTTAAATAAATATTTAATTCGAAACTATTTTTATAGATACATTATTTCGCAAAATTTATTCAAAAATTCGAATAATATCGACTGTGAAAAATGATGAGAACTCGTTTAAGATCTTACAAAGACGAATGCTAAATAGACCAGAAGATTTGAATAATATTTTGAAGAATCTTTCTTATCCAGTGTTCATTGCATTTATTCGGTGAATAGAAAAAAACTCACATAATGAATGAAGAATTAAAAAGCGGTAAGTAATGTTTTAATGTTTTTATTATTACTGAGATCTGCAAGAGCAGAGCTGTTAGATTTACGTAATATTTGTTCTTGTACAATATTTTACTCTAAAAATTGTTGTATTATTTTGAACTATTTACTTTTATAATAAGAGTCAAAATTTTGAAACAATACTCTTCATTCTTTTATTTAGCAAATATTCAGAGATTATTGATTGACCGTTTATAATGGTGTATTAGTGGCTAGTGAATATTGAGGCTGGATGAGAAAGTTGAATGACTTGTAATTGCTGTGAAAATAAGGTATTTGCGGGGGTGTGAGATTGAGAAGAATGGTGTTACACGAGCGAATATAAATTAGTTGAGATGGCTTAGGTATGTGGAACATACGTCGAATGTAAGATTAGTCAAATTGAGGATGTAAGATGGTGTAGACGACTTAGGATCGCTAGGAATAAATAGAGGAATATGCTTGAAGGTTAGTTATATAAATGAAAGATGAGACGAGTATGTAAAAGTGTATGAAAGAAATTATGAATGTGGATGAAGCTAAAGTAATGTGTCAGGATGAATGAATTTAATGACTAACTGTTGGGTGAATGTCTTAAGGTTTTATACTATTCCATTTTATAGGATATATTCTTACATGTTTTAAAATAAAATTAATGAAAATTATCATTATTTACTTGTTACTTTGTTGTAGATACTGGCCTCGTGAGATCTTCAACCAACCCTCAATCCATATCTTACAAATGCAATTTCGGAAGAGAAATCATGAACAAGATACTCGTACAAATGATTGGAATAAAACTGCAGGAAACAAATAATCAATTTGGTGAGAATTTTTTCATTAATAAATGGAAACTAACAAACCAGACCAGTTTCAAAGTTGGTATTTTAATTTATCGTGACTTTATGCATTTTGTATCAAGCTCTGAAGAATGTAGACTTCTCCAGAGAGGTACTGTACTCTAGTGAATTCTGCAATCGCAAGTTTTTATAAAAAATAATATTTTTTCGGCAAAATCATTTATAACTTCATCAGTTCTTATATTTTCTTGTTATGTCGCATTCCAAAGACAAAATGCACAAAGAATCGGAGCAGTTTTAAATGTTAGTTCTTCGGAAGATTCTATTTAAACAATGGTACACAGGCCAATGAATACAATACAACAATAACTGACCTAATATAAAGCTGGCACTTTTAATTGTGTTCGGAGGCATTATCCCTAGGATTTACTTGAATCTGTATAGAATGTAGCATCATGTACTTCTTGTATGATTGACAGGTACAAGCATATTGCTACCTGCTAATTCGAATGAATGAGGATTGTTGAAAATTAGTTTGTAGCTGGTTCTAGCAACATATTTTCATTGAACAATTGGTTGAAACTCTTTAAGTCGAGACATCGAAATGGTTAGACATGCTACCTTTCAGGAAATCCTTCTTCCTGCAAAATAATGATTATTTTTTAAATTAATTAAACACTTTATGTAGAGATTGAAATACACCTGTATACGATTAAACACAATTTAATGTTAAAATAAAACTCTTGTAGCTTTTGACACCTGGCACGTGATAACTAATAGAAGAAGAAGAATCAGAGTTAAATGATTCTGATTCTGCTAGTTCGAATGTATTGAAAATTGGATAGATTATAGTATAAAGGTATACATATATTACTGATGTAAATATTAAAACTTCCTACTCCGGAACATAAAAAGTTCATTGGAAAGAAGTTTTTAAATGTTCTGTAGAGCTTACTAATCAGTTTAAGAGTATGAAATTGTGGTTACCTAAAGAAAAAATATCGTATAATTCATTGGTGTACTCAAATTTTATAGTGGATATAGATTTATTTAGTGTTTTGTAAAAACGTGTTTTCAAAGACGTAGGAATACCAATTGAAAGTGAGTTTTTGACCTGAAACTGCTATAGAAATGAATAAAATTTAAATATAATATACATGATGAAACCTTTATACATTGTATACAGCTTTGAATGATTTGAATTGTTTTGAAATCGTATTTTTACAATTTAGTTGATGCTGTCAAAGAATTTTGTATGATACAAAAGGACAAATTTGAAACATTTATAAACAATAATTTAAAGCATTTTAGCACTAACAGGGTGTTGTAAGAGTATTTTAATAGGTAGATAATCATATTTTGGTAAGATATTAATAGCTTTTAAGTGGAAAAACTAACAAATTGGTCATAAATACGTTACAATGTTATTCTTATGGGACATTGAATTTTTACAAAAAAACGATAAAATAATATTAGTTGGCATAGGGAAAGTTATTGATTTAACAAAATTATCATCTGGGAATTGTCTAAATATAAAAATATTATAGGTTTTTCGAAAAATAAGGACTTTTAGAAATGAAATGAAATGTCAAACGTCACTTCTGATTTTTACAAGCGAATATCTCGCGAACCAGACTTTCTAGAATTTTAAAATTATTTTTTCCGAAATTCTCGTAAAATACTGAATAGAAAGCATGTATTGTGGTCCTGATATAAATTATTCAAATTTTAATTTTTTAAGAATAAAAATGGCTGTCCATAATTGTAACGTTCAAGCTCCGCCAGACGTCATCAGAGTTTTCTCTTTCTAACGCATTACAGCATTCAGAACAATTGCAAGTATATATGCTACGTGGCTCTAACAATCAGTCGGAGTCCGTCTTCTAACCAGAGTGGATTTATGTCACTTTACTCCGCGAAATTAATTATTTTTAGCGGGTATTGGGACTTTTTGACTATAAAAGTTTTATTAATTAGTAATATTACAACGTTAATTAATGTTTAAAAAGATTATTAAGTGATTGTGATTTTTCGTTAAATCTAGTTGATTGAAAAGAGCCGGACCAACATCGGGCGAAGCAAAGATGGCGGTAAGCTGTTGTTTATTTATTAATTAGTTTTTTAAGTGCAATTTAACATTCTTTATTCTTGTTAATGAACAATTATGAAAAGTGTATGATTCTTTCATTTTTTTGGGGTTAAACCCGGATATCTAGAGCCACCATTCATCAGTGACTGTAGAAATCTGGATTCAATTTGTTTATGTGTTCCGTATTGTTTTAATATTATCAGATAATACTTGATTAAATATTAATTATTAAATGATGTAATTTTTTAATGATTTTAATTAAATATTTTTGTCATAATTTAATACGAAGTTGTCTGATTTTAGGATGCAGTCATCATGGAAGTGGTTGTCCAGGTTCAGGTCCAGGTGATTGATTGTCAAGGGTGAAAGTAGTGTAAAGATCAGTTCAGTCGAAGGTTATATGGAGTTTCGGAAGTTCTGGAGCAGCACACTTCAATTCTTATGGAGGTAAAATAAGCAGTACAGTTGCAGTTGTGTCTATCTATTTTTTCCCAGTATACATCTGTCATTTCATTTATTTCACCCCTATTAAACTGTCAGCTATAAAATTTCGTACACATATAAACAATTACATGTACTACAATAAGTAATGAACAAAAAAGTGAAATTTTAGTTAAATGAGGTGTTATGGATACATTTATACCTAGCAATAGATTTCGTTAAAACCACCCCTATTTAATTCTCAGCTATGAAACTTCGTACACATATAAACAATTACGTTTACTTCAATAAACTATCAACAAACATGTGAAAAGTTAGTTGAAATGAGGCGTTATGGACATACTTATACCTAGCAATAGATCCCGATAAAACCATCCCTATTAAATTTATTATTTTGATTATTTTATTTTTTTATTAAAGTACGATAAAAATTCAAGAATTGTTTTCCTATTTCTATGTTGTAAATTTAATCATATTTTAAGTACTAGTTTTCTTTAAATTCAATGTTTACATACTTATTTTTGTATTTAAATATTTTAATTACTGATGAATTCATAAACACTAATTAAAAAAACAATTTTTGAATTAATGTTATTAAATATATGTAATTTTCAATAAATTATAATTTTTATACATAAAATACACTCCACGACATTTTGATATGCACTGGTTTGCTCGGAAGGTCGCAGGCGCTGCATCGGCTACACAGTTCATAAGTAGCAAGCGTGGTAGTTAGATGTGCTGCTAGAAAATTAGTGGTTTTAAGTAAAAATATCTATAAATATTACTAAAATATAGTGCCTTTCGTAAGTATAGATGTTATTCTGACGATTTTGATACAAATTTCACCTGGAAATATAGTTTTTGATAATTAAAAATGTATCAACATTTTATTACATAAATTGCTTTATACGTAACACATATATAGGATGCGATAACATAGGAATATTACATTTCAACAATTAAATTTGATATAAACGGCTTTAACATCATATTTGAACATGATTTTTAATAAATTTTCTTTAAAATCATAATAATATTTTTGCATATCTTTAGATTTTAACAGTTATAAATAGTGTTTTTATTTCGAAAAGCGTGGTATATATTATTTATTATTATTTACATACATAAATATTACTTTTTATACATGAAAATGTGTAAAGTACTGAATTTGAAAGTATTTTCTTTATTTTATATAAATTTATAAAAGTATTTGATTTTTTCAAACGATAAATTTGCCGAAGTGAACCTGTTTATTCCATAAATTTAGTCTTGTATGACGCTGTGTTGTTGAATGTTGCTGGATAAATAATTGTACGTTATAACAAAATACTGGTAAATAGTTAACGAGAACATTATTCTAATATTTTCGATAGATATTTGTACTTAAAAGTAGTGTAAAATGTACTTTGTAATACATAACAGCTACAAGTGTTACGACATCTTAATAATGTATTTAACTAGTTGGTTTTGTCAATTGTTATTATTATTTCAAAATAATATTCTATTCATTTTGAGTATCTTTCTCAATTTTTATTTATAAAAATTTAATTCAAATATTGTTAATGGCTAAATACGTATTCATGTTATTTATTATCATTTGCTTTCTATATATTTAAATTGGCAAAAGTATTGATTTGATGGCAGCTGAAACAATAGTTAAACAAGTCTGTGCGTATTAAAGTTCACCTGCACTCAACAAGCAGCGTTTACAAAAACAGTCTTAATAATATTTACTCAATTCAGCCATTTTGTAGTTGGTGATGGCATTCGAAAGCCTTCTAAATGGTAGGTTCTTTTTTAAAAGCATTTTCGAGCTATTCTATTAATTGTTTTCTCTGTTATCATTATTAACTTTAATAAATGTTATGAAGTGTGCTACTAATATATTGTTTTTATGTTTATAGGGACGTCACGGAGCCTGCAAGCATCCTCAGCGTGTATCAACACCCTGGAGGCATCAGCAAAGACGAGTTTGAATATTAAATCCATGTAAGAATATTGTAATTTTTTAATTATTTGTTTAATATTTATTTGAGAATTTGTGAGATAAATTCATATTCAGTTTAAAATCATAATAGTGAATAGTAACTAGATATTTGTTAATGATAACGCTAGTAAATTGTTAGCTAGTGTCAGTTATTATGAAGGGTAATTAACTATATTTTTAATTGTTAAACCTTCCGGAATTATTTTGGTCAAAAATATTTCAAGTAAAAGTTGGATATAAATGAATGTTATAACAAGTATTTCTGTCGTAAAATAATGAAAATGAATATCCCTGAATAGTCTAGCGGTCATTGTATTGAAGTGAGTGCTGGTGAATGAGGGGAATGAGGGGGAGGCACCTGGGAGGAAGAAAGCCATGTTTATTATCGATTAGCTAAACAAAAACTAGCGGTAATTAGCAATTACAATTAATAGTAACTGTTTATTGTTTGTTCCAGGCGTAATCGGAGAGAAATGCGAGCACTGGATACTCATCCACAACGACATGAAACCCTCCGTGGAGAGAAGAGATTGGAACCTGCAGAACCGGAGTCGAGGAATTTAAACAGAATGAGCTTCGCCAGAGAGCAGCTGTCCTGCTCTTGTTGCATTCCTGCGGTAATTGGGAATTGGTACCGATCGATATTTTAAACAAACAGCAAACACCGTGGTGATGGTGTCGACGGCGATCACTCTTCAGAAACCTACTCTTCATGTCGGCAGCAAGAGAAGAGAATGGAATCAGACGGAAATGTTCTGGCATTGGTGAGAAACTTATTTATAAATCAAATCATGCCTTTTACCCATTACTGGGACATTATTCACGTATAAACGTTTCATGTTTTAAATTTGTTTACTTTTATGAAAAAAAAAATAACAATAATAATTTATAATAATTAATTAAAAAAGTAAAATGAGAAATATTTTATTTGAAATGTAGACATGTTGTTGAAACATTCAATGTAGTGAGTTGTGTCATCAATTAGTGTGGCTAATTAATTAGTCTCCCGAATCATCATGCAACGAGCTCGAGCTCCGCACTTGCAAACAAAACGCTGACCCAGAGCTGGTCGCATGAAGATAATCACGCTAGTAAGTTGATACTGTTAGTGACACGTTTTGCTAGTTAGTTGTTAGTGCTAGTGATTAGTGTCAAGGGTGAGCAACTATATTTCTATCACTAGCAGTCCGTGTATTTTGTAAATAAAGTTAATCAATTACTTTTACCTTTTTGGATAATTGTTTGCAATATTTAAAATATATAAGAGTTTTAAAAGTTTTCTTTACAATATTTAAATTGGATTGTACGTATTTATCATCATTTAAAACAATGACCTATAAATTTCACCACTAACATCTGTGGTGCCTGTGATTTGATCCAATAATGGGTAAAAGGTGTGGTGATTATACTTTCAATTAATTAATTAATTAATTAATTACAACATCCTAACACAAGAGACTTGATATGTTTAACACCCGCTCTGTGTTCATTCAGGTGACTTTGGACAGCTGCAAGAAGTCTACGGAGAATCTGGAGCACCAGGAAGCCGAGCTGGAGGAGATGATGGCCCCGGGGACTTGATGTTTGATGGCGTGTCCGGACGCTTCACTTCCAGTACTTTTGCAAGTGAGTATCTTTTAAAATTTAAATTGGCTGTCAATATGGGTAATTTTATTATTTTTCTGAAAGAAATCATAAAATGTCGGCTGGAACGGCTGTAACTTTTAAACTAGTCAAGATAATTGAAATTGGTTTTTAATTTTGAATTCTCCATGTTTTGAACTATATTTAATCCTGTTTTTATTATGAAAATGATTCTTTGATGAATCTAATGAGTGAATTGGTTTCAATATATACCTACGTTCCGCGTACATCTGTGAAAAGCCATTTAATTGAGCCCTTGCCTTAAATAATTTAGTTGAACGATTAAATATTCTTCTAGAAGTATTTGTGATTTGGTAAATTACGTAAAACATTAATTGTCTCGTGCTTCAATTAACTTGTAAACATATTTTCAGTCATTAACCAAACACTTATATATTTGTTAATTAAAATACTAATATGATGGATTGTAATCGCCCAAAATCTGGAATTGCAGATTAGGCATGTGCATACTGAACCCCCTTTAGAGTTTGTTTCATTCATGAACTTGGAATACTTAATTATAATATTCTTTACAAAATCTCATGAATTTTATATGAAAAACTTTTCATTGTGCCACTGATACAGTTCAACGTTTTATGAATATAGGTGGCAGTAGTATGTTAGTTGTCAGAAACTGATATTTGAGTGGCAAGTAAACTACATTTGTAAAATGACGTGATTTTAAACTAAAATATTGTAAGCGCCAAACAGGTGAGATGATTTTTTATTTATATTTTTGGGGCTTTATTTTTTGTTTCTTTGTACTTTTAAAATATCTTGATTAGTACAAGACTTACGCGCTGCTAAATAAATCAAATTATTTTTTAATTTAATTACTTTTTAAACAATGAGTGTATCTTTTAAATGACTAAATGTGGGTTTCCTTTTACTATTTCTAGTATACTCACTCTCAAAAGATATTATGATTATGAAACTTAAAATAAACATGATGAAGGGTGCTATGCTATGTTACTAATACATTGGTTTTTATGTTTATAGGGACATCATCAAGATGTTGAAGCAGCTGGTGTCATTGGAGCTGCCGCCATCCAGAGCTTGGAGCAGCTCGAGCTGGTATCACCGTGGACATTATCATCAATGTAAGTACATTGTTATTTTTTTAAATTATTTAGGTAAAAACAATAATAATAATGATGGTGAATAATTAGTAACTGACAATCTACTAAATATTCATTAATGATAACGGTAGTGCATTATTAGCTAGTCAAGGGTGATTAATTATAAAGCTTGTCCCAGAAAACAATGTCGCCTATAATTTTTAACTAAAAACCATATAAATAAATGATTTTTTAAAAAACTATTGAAGACTTTATTGATCAACAACTAAATAGTATATAAATAGCATATATTTACATTTTAATTATGATTCATCCAAAAGTTGCACAATTTCCTTTTCAGCCCTTCATTAAAATTTGTACAGCATTCAATCTAAAAATTATATAAACTATCACACTGCGGCTCGGTGAGTGCGGACCCTGTACTGTAATTGGGATTAAATTCCTGTTGTACAGCGTAACATAAATAAATAATCAGATATCATTTTTGTAATTTGTTTCCACTTATATTTGAAATTATCGACAGAATTGAGTGGTTTCTTATATTTTAATAACTTCTGCTTCATATGGGGCCAATATTTTTTGATTGGGCGCAATTCAGGACAATTTTTAGGATTTTCAGATTTATGTACAAATTCTATATGTGGGGTTTCTTTTATACCAATAATCAATGACATTTTTTGTGTAATGACATGTTGCCAAATCTGGCCAAAATAGTATTGGGAATAATCATCTTTCAAGGCACTCGCTTAAATATCTTTCGCCGTTGGAACAAATGGCCTGCCATACAAGCATCTTTTTTGAGAATTTTTCTATTTTAATTATCTTCAATTAGCTACTAACAGATTTTCTGAACTTTCCAGAATAATAATAATGACTTGGTCGAGATTTTAATTCAAGTTAACAATACGTTTCGACATCCATGATAACACATAATTTTTTTTGATATCACTTTAAAGTAAAGTTTTCTTGATCTTCATTTTGTGTTAGTTTCTTGCTTAGTATCCCTGTTATAGGCACTTTTGTTTTTTTTAAATACTTTATAGAATTCTTTAGCTTAATTTTCTGGACTGTTGATTGAGTAGTTTCAAATATCTTAACCAAATCTCTCACAGAAAGATTTTTATTTTCACACAAAGCCTTTAAGACATTTTCTCAATATTTTAATCTACAAATCCAGGTTTGCATCCATTTCCACATTGTTTTGTGTATCACCCGTTTCATTATATCTTCTTAACACCCTTTGAACAGTCCTTGTTGTAGATTTTAACTCTAAAGCTACTTTTCTTGTGGATATATGCCTATTTTGAACACATTTGTACAAAATATTTTCGCGTAATTCTTCGTATTTCGATGACATCTTTGTATACTAAATTGTATGAAAGTTGTCAACTAATTGTTTTTGTATAATGCATAGCCAACTATAAAAACGCATCACATACAAATTTGTATATCTATAAAAGCAGTATACGAAAAGGCCTAAACCTAAGCGACAATTTTTTCTGGGGCAAGCTTTATTTTACTTTTACAATTATTTTTCTCCTAAAATAATTGATGTCCGGTTCAAAGCAGAAAATTAAAATTAATCTCGTTTAATAATTTGATTTTACTAGCGGTGACTTTTACCCAATATTTAAAATATATGAGTTTTTAAAATGTTGTCTACAACATTTAACTTTGAAGAGGTTTGAAAATGTGAGCTGCCTATAGTTTTGTTTGTAAATCTGGTTAATTTTATTAATTTTTTGAGAGAAAATATGAACGACAGTTTTTCCGTAACTTTAGATAAACATGTTTTAAAAACGGCTGTAATTTAGTAACCAGTGAACCGGGTTTCAACATTCAATTCCTCATCTATTGACCATAGTTTCATCCCTTAATATCAACCCTCCAGAAAATAATTAATTCTAAAATAAACGTTATTAAAGCGAGGATGGTGTGTTGAGTTGAAAATGTTCTGTGAATGTCGTAGTGGAGAATTATTCACAATTGGTTTAAACATATAATTTTATTTTGATCATTTACTATTGTTTAATATTAAAAATTACTTTTAAATATTGTTTAGTATTTTTAATGATAGATGCTTATTTTAAATTCTGTTTTGCATGCATATTTGAATGCGGCATTCAGTCCCAGGAGTCGAGCGCCATGGCCACGTTGTCCACGCTGTCCACCGGTTGCTTCAACACACTTCAGGAATAAAAGATGAGTACAAATTTCGTTTATTTATATTTTAATTAATGTAAAAAATGAGAAAAGAAATTATTAATAATTTATTTAGAATTTTATTGAGACACAGCCTTGACATACATCTGCTGTCTTTTAATTTCATTTATTGTTAGATGTGAGAAATATTTGTTTAAAGTGTTTTAAAAGTAAATTGCTAAATTCAAAAAATAGTATATTATTCAATGAGTAAGTAATATAAGCTATTACTCAGGAGAATGAAGTTTGCAACACGAGCCGAAGGTGAGTGTTGTAAATCATTCGAGTGAGTAATAGCTATTACTTGCGAATAGAATACTATACTTTATCTACGACTATATGTTATTATGTAATAAGATTTTACAATTATTTTTTTTATGTTACATTATGATTAAGTCAGATTGCTTAAATTTTTTGTTTTTATTTTTATTTAATAAATATTAACACTACTTAACAATTTTGCGTATTCGCCAATCTATAAAAGTTTTATAAACTTGTTCATAGTTTTATTTTTTATTTTTCGGGCAGTAAATTTAAGAAACGTACGTGTGCGGCTTCTACAATATCTGGTGGAGTACTACTTTTACTTTGTTCGCTTTCAGAATCCATAACTCACATGTATAATCACACAAATTACAGTATTATTGTAAACAAAAACGTTTTAAACTAATTTTGACATATAATTAACAATAGCGCGCTTCACTGTTTCATAGCATACTTAACGCGCGGCAATTATCGTTATTTTTTGGTTGGCTATTAAAGTGTTAAGTAATGAAAATTCAGACGTGTGATTGGTCGTGAAGTGTTGAGTAATGAATTATTACTTAACACTGTCAATAATGATTAGTATTACTTATCATAAATTTCATAAGTAATGAATACATTATTTAATAAGAGTAGATAAACGTTATTATTTTACGTTTGTTTATACTAAATAATAATATATTAATAATATTAATAATTTCTAATAATAATAACAGTAAACTGAGTAATATTGTATTTGAAGTGTATGTTAGATGTGTATATGTTGTGTATGTTTCAAATTCACTTTAATTTTAAGTAGGTCGCTGCGAGTCTGCAACAAGAAGTTCACTTGCCAAACAAACGTCGTCGTCGTGTAATTTAACTTTTGTCTGCCTTATTTAAAGGCCTTCATAACTTCATAACCGATATCGTATCGTGGGCTTGATTTATAGTTATACTATAAGATCAACTTCCCGAGTCGATATCGTGTTTGTTTTTATTGTTCACTCACTACGTACATTTTAATTTAGTTAGTTAGTTGCTGCCTTAATAGGAGGCCATCCTAACTGTGTGTAGTTCTTTTCGTGGGGTTGATTTATTACTATAAATCAATTTTACGAATCGAAATTGTGTAGATCGATATCTATCGTGGGTTTGATTTGAAATCAACCTCACGAGTCGATATCGTGTATTTTGTATTATCCACCAAAAAACGCTGGTCCCACGTGGGGCCCCAACATACATCCCATCACCAGGAGGCAAGTTTGAAGCGTTTCGTGATCCGGGTTGGGGCGAGTCCCTCGCGACCGTGCTGCTGAGTGTAGCTAGAAGGTGTAAGCCGATGCCTTGGGTGGTCGAGTTATCGAATCACAGGAACCATATTGTCCAATGAGTCATTGGGAGATCTAGACATAATTCGACTGTTTGAGCACTGCGAAATCTTCCCAGCAGTCGGGTAGGTTGGTAGGCGGTGAACCGAGAGGTCGTGGGCACGGAATATGCTCAACGTTTTTGCTAACTTGACAAGCACGCTTCGGTTGCTTTGTCGTAGATTCGTAGCTAGTCGTTGGCAAAAACTTAGGTAAGATAGGGTAGGGTAGGGAGAAGAAGATGGCACCTTTACTGAAGACTACGTAAAATGTGAGTCTCTTTCAGGTTCTTCCTAACACTTGACCGATATCTTATCGTGGATATGATTTATAGTTATACTATAAGATCATATTCACGAGTCAATATCGTGTTTTTTATCTACGTACATTTAAATTTAGTTAGTTTAGTTTCTGCCTTGTTAGAAGGCCTTCCTAACAACTGTGTAGTTCTTTTCGTGGGGTTGATTTATTACTATAAATCAATTTTACGAATCGAAATTGGTTAGAACAATATCTATCGTGGGGTTGATTTATTTCCATAAATCAATTTTACGAATTGATATTGTGATATCTATCGTGGGTTTGATGTGTAATCAACCTCACGAGTCGATATCGGATGTTTTGTATTATCCACCATAAAACGCTGGCCCCACGTGGGGCCCCATCATAGCGTTTCGCGGTTGCTTTGTTGTAGATTCGTAGCTAGTCTTTGACAAAAACTTAGGTAAGATAGGGTAGGTAGGGAGAAGAAGGACACCATCATTGAAAACTTACTGTTTTTCAAGGAGTATTTGTACTTGTTTCTAATAATATTTTGTTGTTAGGTGCGGTGGTGAATGAAGAAAACCAACGTTTCCTGTTGGCGATTACATCAAAATGCTGGGAAGATTCATCAGCAGCAGAATCAACAGCTTCTCTTCAAACACATCCGAAGATGTCTGCAAAGTCAACGCAGAATGTCGTCAAGACCGCTGCCTCCAACATCAATATAAGATAATTACTAGTTTTAAGTGGGTTGTATTTAATCGAGCACCAAAATATCAGCTCTAAATAATTCATATTCGATATCCAAAATACTAGACTTTACTAATCTGTTTATCAATTTAAATATCAAATATTTATATTTGCTATTTGCCATATTAGCATTTAATTTTCCATGAAGCTTATTTGCTATTATATTTAAAGATCAGTTAGTATTTTTTATGCCTAATTATTATTTTTAGTATTCATTTAATTATTTTAGACTATCAAAATATAATTTAACTAGGGTTAAAAATATATATTTTTGTTGTTTAATAAATATATTTCTGGCAAGAGCAACACAGCTCTTATTGATTATTTAAGATACAATGATTTCGGTGCTCATTTAAATTATTCCTTTTTTAAATTATTTGGGTAAAAGTCTGTTAAAAACAGTAATAAATATGTTGTTTTAAATTAATATAAAATAGCGCAATTGTGTACAAGGGAGAATGTGTGTGAAAGTGGACAGAGAGTGTTTGATTTTATTCTGTGTGATGAATGATTGATGCGCGGTTTTTCAGTACATTCTGACATTTATATGACGTAATTATTTGTCACAATTTTGTTGAGCGACTTGGTCGTGTTAGAAGACCTAAAATAATTAGAAATACAGTAAAACCGTCAGAAAGGTATCATTAGAAATATATTACAATATACACTTTTCTATTTACTATTTCATATACAATTTAATTCTTTTTTTATTGAGTTAATTTTTAATTTTACGTATTCCTCCTTTTTGCCAATTTGCACCAATTTTTAATTGTCTGTCCCCATCATTTTTCTCTTTTTTAAATTATTTAAACTTGTGTTAGAATTTTAATGAACACGTACCTGACGTAGAACTTAAATTTAATCTTGTACATTATTAATATTTTATCTTTGGACTAAAGAACTTTTAAAATTTTGGCCATACAGTATTAAATGAGGCAGAAATTTCCTCCCAACACTTTTCTTCATCTTAACACAATACTTTATCAGTTTTTTTTTTTTCATTCTATACATGTTTTTAACTCTCACTAAATCTATTAATAATTCAACTTCATTGGTGGAAAAATTTGCAGCTCTTTTAATATTTTCCATCATGTGTATATAAATATATTTCTTATTTTGCCGGTGACAGAATATAAACTGAGCAAAGATTATAATTTTCTCAGAATCCCAAATTACACAACACCATAAAATTATGTTGACATTCAGTTTAGGTTCAGCTAAACTAGATTAATTTGGCTAGTTATAAACAAAAAAATGTTGAGGCTCAAGTTCAAGGTTCAACTGAAAAACCGAGCATGAGAAGTGTATTTGATGGTGTCGCGTATACGTCTGGATAAAAGTTGGTGAATGAGGGTGTTAGAGATATGTCTGTTGAGTAAATAAATGAATGAAGGAAAGTTGGTGAATGAGGATGTTAGAGATATGTCTGTTGAGTAAATAAATGTTAGAATGAATGGTGAATTATATTGTGGAATGAATCAGATGAGAATGATGTTGCGTGTAAAGAATGGCAAGGCTCCCGGCTTGAATGAGATGTTGATGTATGGAGGTGAGAGGTTATTTGACTCCTGATGATTGGAAATGAGCGCGCACGCAGTTAGAGTGTTTGAAGGTAGCGAGGCTGCGGTAGTGTCTGCGTTACCTGGTGCGGATGATGTTGTTGTAAATGATTTCAATAAATGAAGCAGAAAACGATTTCAATAATGTTAATTAATGATAATGTGTTGTAGAATTAGTATTTAGTTTTATAAATTTGGCAATAATATTTATTGGTAGATATGGTTTACAAAACAAATTTACAAACACTTATATATTGTACAAATACAAACACATTGTTAATAGAGAGAGGGACTGTTTAGGGAATGTCCTTTAATGACAAGGGCTATGAACATCTAAATATTCATTCAATAGTTTCTGGTCGGCCCTAACGGCTTTCTTAATTTTAAAAGCTTCAAGGAAAGTGAATCGATATCCTTTCCTTTTATATGTAAAACTGACAAATTACATATAGAACTTTTATGATAAAAATCTATCAAGTGTGTAGCTAGATTAGACTGGGGACTTTTGATCATATAATTATAACAATACTCTTTAAATCTAGTCTGGAAACTTTGTCCTGTTTGCTCTATATAAACAAATTCACAATCTTTACATTTAATTTAACAAAGGGTCTTTATTCATTAGTTTATTATTATTAGTATATAATGTCAAATTTCCTCCAATTCTTGGCCATACTACGATTCATGCCATTAACATAATTTAATTTTTTATAAATTGATTTAGATCTAGTTTCAAAGTGTACAGGATAAAATTAATTTCTTGTAATTGATCTAATTTTCTTATTTATTAGCTTCACAGTGATTTCTGCACTGTAACCATTGTTTGCAATATTTAAAATGATTTTAATTCAGATAAATTATAAAACGTTGCTAGCTTTATATTACATGGGTGATACAAATTAGTGGGTTTCCTGTAAATATTAAAATTAAATTTATTGTTAATGTGTTGGATAGCAATGGCCAAGATATTTATGCTTTGATTAACTTTCACTTCAGTGGTGAATTATGTATTTTAATTAAATGAATTAAGGACATTTAGTAGTTGTTGCTCCTGGTGTAAACATCGTCGATATATCTATACCAAAAATTAAATTTTTTAGGAGGTATTTTTTGGAATTGAGGAATATATTCTCTAAATTGTTGATGAATATTTCAGATAATAAAGACCCACATTTTGTTAGTTATAAATGTCACCAAAGAGCAAAAATAATTTGTTTGTAGGCAAACTTCCAGCAAGTTTAAAGTTACATGGTTAACTTCAAGCTGTTTTTAATGATTTCTAGAATTTTGAAAATTGGAATGGAAGTTAATTCCCAAAACCTCCCTCTCTCTATTAACAGAGTTAGTTTGTATTTGAACTACATATAAGTGTTTCACGTTTCGCCGAATGCAAACAGCTTCATTAATTGAAATGATGAATGTGTTAGTGTTTCAGAAGAGCGATTGCAATGTTTCGGTGATGGATGATGTGAGATTGGAGATGAAATGAATGTGTTTGTATATTAGGGTAGTATGTGATGGAGGTATGGACGTATTAATTCAGAATACATTGGTGTATGTTGTATGATGACTCTGAGATTGACATGAATGTTGTTGAAAGAGTGAGTATAAGTCAGATGAGATAGTTTAGGAATGTGGAACGTGTGTCGAATGGAAGATATGAATGAACTTGTATGAATGTATATGTATGTATTTATGTATGAAGAGTTGATGGTAGATTGAGCATGTGGTTGAAGCAAGGATGACTGACTGTTTCTGGGGTTCGTGTTACCCCATTTAATAAGATATTATCTTTACAACATATTTATTATTTGTTTAAACTATATAATAATGAATGATTCACTTTAAAATTATAATGATGAATCGTTCTCATCTGTAACACAATACTTTGCTAGCTGACAATTTATTACACATACATATATATTTTTTTATTGTAACATTAGCAGATTGTCAGCTAGTGAAACATTGTGATACAGAGACAGTTAGTATAAAAAACAAACAAATTACGGATGATTAACTAGATTTTTCGTTGTTAAACATTCCGGCATTATTTTATACAAATATATTTGAAGTAAATGATTGATATAAATAAATTTGAATCAATTTTATTTTAAATATTATTCTCTAAACAACTTATGACCGATTTAAATAAAGTTAATCAAATCATTCTCCATCGATTATTTATACTAACAGTCAACATATTTTGTAAATAAAGATAATGAAATACTTTTACCCAAAATAATTGTATCAAAGTATTAATTCTAAAAGTTTCCATTATAATAATTAAATTGATTTCTTTTTAAAAATTGGGAAAACTGACAGAATTGATATTTACTAATGATAATAACAAATATGTTTTAAGTAGATAGTTGACAATAACTTTGTTTAACACATATTTATTCTTTAAGAATAAGAAATAGATACCTATTGTAATAAGTTATACATACATCTTATTACAATATTCTTTATTCTTAAAAAATAAATATGTGTTGAAGAGATTTATTGTGAATTATTTAATTTAAAATATAGTTTTTATTATTTAAGATAAATAAGTAAATAATATTATTGTAATTAAATATTTAAAAATAATAACAAATATGTTTTAAATAGATAGTTGACAATAACTTTGTTTAACACATATTTATTGTTTAAGAATAAGAAATAGGGTACCCATTGTAATAAGTTAACATATATCTTATTACAATATTCCTTATTCTTAAAGAATAAATGTGTGTTGAAGAGATTTATTGTGAATTATTTAATTTAAAATATAGTTGTTATTGTTTAATATAAATAAGTAAATAATATTATTGTAATTAAATATGTAAAAACAATAATATAAGTTTACAATAACTCTATTTAAAACATAATTATTCTTTAAGAATAAGAAATATTGCAATAAGTTGTTTGCGAAAACACATCTTATTGCAATACGTCTTATACTTCAAGAAAATATGTTTTAAAGAGACTTATTCTAAATTAATTTAGATAGGTATCCTCATTAAATCCCTCAAATCATTTATAAAATTGTCATCTTTCTGAATACTCCCTCAAATCTTTTGTAATGTTATCATTTTCCCAAAAGTCCTTAAATTCATTTGTAAGATAGTAATCCTCCTAAAAAGTCCTCCAATTCATTTTTAATTCCTTCCATGAAGTCCCTCAAATCATTTATAAAATTGTCTTCCTCCCAAAAATTCCTCCAATTCATTTGCAAGATATAATCCTCTCGAAAAGTCCTCCAATACATTTATATTTCCTCCCATGAAGTCCCTCAAATCAATTATAAAATTGTTCTTCCTCTAATTCATTTATAAGATATCATCCTCCCAAAAACTCCCTCAAATCATTTATAAAATAGCCATCTTACTAAATGTCCCTCAAATCCATTTATAAAATAATCACCCTCTTAAAAAGTTCCTCAAATAACTTATAAAACAATCCTACATTCTAAAAGACACTCCAGAAATTAAATAATATTTTTTTCAATAATATATTATATACTTAATAAAAATTGTAATAATTATGTTTTACATTGTATTTATAATATAAATTTGTAATAAATAAATTGTAATGAATGCTTTAAATATTGTATTTATAATAAATATTGTAATATAGATGTTAGTTTCTATTGTATACTGATTTAAAACGTCAATAAAAGTGTTTAAAATGGCTGCCATTCTTTCATTTATTTCCTTCTGCAAATATAAATATTTTATTCAAATTCAATTAACTTGTCTTCCATTTTGTACCTCCCATATATTAAATGAAATTCAATTAAATATCAATTAAGAGGAGGAGCCACGAAAGATTTAATGGGCGTCAACAAAACCAACTAAGAAACAGGGTTGCCAATTCACTATAACCAAAATCCAGTAAAGTTACCTCCTCATCGTTCTGCGCCCCGGATACAAATCGACGAATTTGGAGCAATTCCTGACCAAAAACTCAAAGTTTTTTTTCCTAGTTCAAAAATTGAACAATAGATAGCACCACCATGCATACATGATTGATGCTGCCCCCTGGTGACCAATTTTAGAACTAAAAAAAAACTTTAAAATTTTGTCAGGATCTGCTCCAATTTGGTCGGTTTGTATCCGGGGCGCAGAACGGCGAGGAGGTATCTTTACTGTATTTTGGTTATAGTGAATTGGCATCACTGCTTTCTTAATTGGTTGTGTTACCGCCCTCATTTCTTCTATTGCTCCTCCTCATAATTGAAACTTAATTGAATTTAATTTTATATATGGGAGGAACAAAATGGCTGATTAATAGAAATTTAAATGGAAGTATTTAAATGTAAATAATTAAATAGACGCCATTTTAAATTCAACCATTGACATTTAAAGTAAAAGAAACCAACATGAAAATAATTAATTAAATTAACTTAGTTCGCAAATTCACCAACAGATGGCAGCACCAGTCCTAAAAAACCCGTGAGAAAAAAAATTAAAAACAAAAAGGTATGTATAAATATACACAATATTTATTATCATTGCAAAGTTGTGTACAAGATTTACTAACATTTTATTTTAGAATTGTTTAACTACAAGTACATTTTATTTATAATACAAACTATTTTTTAAATAAATTAATTTAGAATAAGTCTCTTTAAAATATATTTATTTTTTAAGTATAAGAGACGTATTGCAATAAGATGTATTTTTCTTATTACAATATTTCTTATTCTTAAAGAATAGATATCTTTTAAATAGAGTTATTGTAAACTTATCTATTTAAAACATTTATTATTGTTATTACATATTTACTTACAATAATATTATTAACTTATTTATCTTAAACAATAAAAACTATATTTTAAATTAAATAATTCACAATAAATCTCTTCAACACACATTTATTCTTTAAGAATAAGGAATATTGTAATAAGATATATGTTAACTTATTACAATGGGTACCCTATTTCTTATTCTTAAACAATAAATATGTGTTAAACAAAGTTATTGTAAACTATCTATTTAAAACATATTTGTTATTATTTTTACATATTAAATTACAATAATATTATTTACTTATTTATCTTAAACAATAAAAACTATATTTTAAATTAAATAATTCACAATAAATCTCTTCAACACAGATTTATTTTTTAAGAATAAAGAATATTGTAATAAGATGTATGTATAACTTATTACAATAGGTATCTATTTCTTATTCTTAAAGAACAAATATGTGTTAAACAAAGTTATTGTCAACTATCTACTTAAAATATATTTATTATTATCATATTAGTAAATATCAATTCTGTCAGTTTTCCCAATTTTTAAAAAGAAATCAATTTAATTATTATAATGGAAACTTTTAGAATTAATATTTTGATACAATTATTTTGGGTAAAAGTATTTCATTATCTTTATTTAAAAAATATGTTGACTGTTAGTATAAATAATCGATGGAGGATGTTTTGATGAACTTTATTTAAATCGGTCATAAGTTGTTTAGAGAATAATATTTAAAATAAAACTGATTCAAATTAATTTATATCAATCATTTACTTCAAATATATTTGTATAAAATAATGCCGGAATGTTTAACAATGAAAAATCTAGGTAATCATCCGTAATTTGTTTGTTTTTTATACTAACTGTCTCTGTATCACAATGTTTCAGTAGCTGACAATCTGCTAATGTAATAATAAAAAAATATATATGTATGTATAATAAATTGTCAGCTAGCAAAGTATTGTGTTACAGATGAGAACGATTCATCATTATAATTTTAAAGTGAATCATTCATTATTATATAGTTTAAACAAATAATAAATATGTTGTAAAGATAATATCTTATTAAATGGGGTAACACGAACCCCAGAAACAGTCAGTCATCCTTGCTTCAACCACATGCTCAATCTACCATCAACTCTTCATACATAAATACATACATATACATTCATACAAGTTCATTCATATCTTCCATTCGACACACGTTCCACATTCCTAAACTATCTCATCTGACTTATACTCACTCTTTCAACAACATTCATGTTAATCTCGGAGTCATCATACAACATACATCCATCACCGAAACATTGCAATCGCTCTTTTCAAACACTAACACATTCATCATTTCAATTAATGAAGCTGTTTGCATTCGGCGAAACATGACTTGGCATTTTGTTTCATGAATTTAGAAATGGTTTTGCAAACACTTATAAGTAGTTCAAATACAAACTAACTCTGTTAATAGAGAGAGGGAGGTTTTGGGAATTAACTTCCATTCCAATTTTCAAAATTCTAGAAATCATTAAAAACAGCTTGAAGTTAACCATGTAACTTTAAACTTGCTGGAAGTTTGCCTACAAACAAATTATTTTTGCTCTTTGGTGACATTTATAACTAACAAAATGTGGGTCTTTATTATCTGAAATATTCATCAACAATTTAGAGAATATATTCCTCAATTCCAAAAAATACCTCCTAAAAAATTTAATTTTTGGTATAGATATATCGACGATGTTTACACCAGGAGCAACAACTACTAAATGTCCTTAATTCATTTAATTAAAATACATAATTCACCACTGAAGTGAAAGTTAATCAAAGCATAAATATCTTGGCCATTGCTATCCAACACATTAACAATAAATTTAATTTTAATATTTACAGGAAACCCACTAATTTGTATCACCCATGTAATATAAAGCTAGCAACGTTTTATAATTTATCTGAATTAAAATCATTTTAAATATTGCAAACAATGGTTACAGTGCAGAAATCACTGTGAAGCTAATAAATAAGAAAATTAGATCAATTACAAGAAATTAATTTTATCCTGTACACTTTGAAACTAGATCTAAATCAATTTATAAAAAATTAAATTATGTTAATGGCATGAATCGTAGTATGGCCAAGAATTGGAGGAAATTTGACATTATATACTAATAATAATAAACTAATGAATAAAGACCCTTTGTTAAATTAAATGTAAAGATTGTGAATTTGTTTATATAGAGCAAACAGGACAAAGTTTCCAGACTAGATTTAAAGAGTATTGTTATAATTATATGATCAAAAGTCCCCAGTCTAATCTAGCTACACACTTGATAGATTTTTATCATAAAAGTTCTATATGTAATTTGTCAGTTTTACATATAAAAGGAAAGGATATCGATTCACTTTCCTTGAAGCTTTTAAAATTAAGAAAGCCGTTAGGGCCGACCAGAAACTATTGAATGAATATTTAGATGTTCATAGCCCTTGTCATTAAAGGACATTCCCTAAACAGTCCCTCTCTCTATTAACAATGTGTTTGTATTTGTACAATATATAAGTGTTTGTAAATTTGTTTTGTAAACCATATCTACCAATAAATATTATTGCCAAATTTATAAAACTAAATACTAATTCTACAACACATTATCATTAATTAACATTATTGAAATCGTTTTCTGCTTCATTTATTGAAATCATTTACAACAACATCATCCGCACCAGGTAACGCAGACACTACCGCAGCCTCGCTACCTTCAAACACTCTAACTGCGTGCGCGCTCATTTCCAATCATCAGGAGTCAAATAACCTCTCACCTCCATACATCAACATCTCATTCAAGCCGGGAGCCTTGCCATTCTTTACACGCAACATCATTCTCATCTGATTCATTCCACAATATAATTCACCATTCATTCTAACATTTATTTACTCAACAGACATATCTCTAACATCCTCATTCACCAACTTTCCTTCATTCATTTATTTACTCAACAGACATATCTCTAACACCCTCATTCACCAACTTTTATCCAGACGTATACGCGACACCATCAAATACACTTCTCATGCTCGGTTTTTCAGTTGAACCTTGAACTTGAGCCTCAACATTTTTTTGTTTATAACTAGCCAAATTAATCTAGTTTAGCTGAACCTAAACTGAATGTCAACATAATTTTATGGTGTTGTGTAATTTGGGATTCTGAGAAAATTATAATCTTTGCTCAGTTTATATTCTGTCACCGGCAAAATAAGAAATATATTTATATACACATGATGGAAAATATTAAAAGAGCTGCAAATTTTTCCACCAATGAAGTTGAATTATTAATAGATTTAGTGAGAGTTAAAAACATGTATAGAATGAAAAAAAAAAAAAACTGATAAAGTATTGTGTTAAGATGAAGAAAAGTGTTGGGAGGAAATTTCTGCCTCATTTAATACTGTATGGCCAAAATTTTAAAAGTTCTTTAGTCCAAAGATAAAATATTAATAATGTACAAGATTAAATTTAAGTTCTACGTCAGGTACGTATTCATTAAAATTCTAACACAAGTTTAAATAATTTAAAAAAGAGAAAAATGATGGGGACAGACAATTAAAAATTGGTGCAAATTGGCAAAAAGGAGGAATACGTAAAATTAAAAATTAACTCAATAAAAAAAGAATTAAATTGTATATGAAATAGTAAATAGAAAAGTGTATATTGTAATATATTTCTAATGATACCTTTCTGACGGTTTTACTGTATTTCTAATTATTTTAGGTCTTCTAACACGACCAAGTCGCTCAACAAAATTGTGACAAATAATTACGTCATATAAATGTCAGAATGTACTGAAAAACCGCGCATCAATCATTCATCACACAGAATAAAATCAAACACTCTCTGTCCACTTTCACACACATTCTCCCTTGTACACAATTGCGCTATTTTATATTAATTTAAAACAACATATTTATTACTGTTTTTAACAGACTTTTACCCAAATAATTTAAAAAAGGAATAATTTAAATGAGCACCGAAATCATTGTATCTTAAATAATCAATAAGAGCTGTGTTGCTCTTGCCAGAAATATATTTATTAAACAACAAAAATATATATTTTTAACCCTAGTTAAATTATATTTTGATAGTCTAAAATAATTAAATGAATACTAAAAATAATAATTAGGCATAAAAAATACTAACTGATCTTTAAATATAATAGCAAATAAGCTTCATGGAAAATTAAATGCTAATATGGCAAATAGCAAATATAAATATTTGATATTTAAATTGATAAACAGATTAGTAAAGTCTAGTATTTTGGATATCGAATATGAATTATTTAGAGCTGATATTTTGGTGCTCGATTAAATACAACCCACTTAAAACTAGTAATTATCTTATATTGATGTTGGAGGCAGCGGTCTTGACGACATTCTGCGTTGACTTTGCAGACATCTTCGGATGTGTTTGAAGAGAAGCTGTTGATTCTGCTGCTGATGAATCTTCCCAGCATTTTGATGTAATCGCCAACAGGAAACGTTGGTTTTCTTCATTCACCACCGCACCTAACAACAAAATATTATTAGAAACAAGTACAAATACTCCTTGAAAAACAGTAAGTTTTCAATGATGGTGTCCTTCTTCTCCCTACCTACCCTATCTTACCTAAGTTTTTGTCAAAGACTAGCTACGAATCTACAACAAAGCAACCGCGAAACGCTATGATGGGGCCCCACGTGGGGCCAGCGTTTTATGGTGGATAATACAAAACATCCGATATCGACTCGTGAGGTTGATTACACATCAAACCCACGATAGATATCACAATATCAATTCGTAAAATTGATTTATGGAAATAAATCAACCCCACGATAGATATTGTTCTAACCAATTTCGATTCGTAAAATTGATTTATAGTAATAAATCAACCCCACGAAAAGAACTACACAGTTGTTAGGAAGGCCTTCTAACAAGGCAGAAACTAAACTAACTAAATTTAAATGTACGTAGATAAAAAACACGATATTGACTCGTGAATATGATCTTATAGTATAACTATAAATCATATCCACGATAAGATATCGGTCAAGTGTTAGGAAGAACCTGAAAGAGACTCACATTTTACGTAGTCTTCAGTAAAGGTGCCATCTTCTTCTCCCTACCCTACCCTATCTTACCTAAGTTTTTGCCAACGACTAGCTACGAATCTACGACAAAGCAACCGAAGCGTGCTTGTCAAGTTAGCAAAAACGTTGAGCATATTCCGTGCCCACGACCTCTCGGTTCACCGCCTACCAACCTACCCGACTGCTGGGAAGATTTCGCAGTGCTCAAACAGTCGAATTATGTCTAGATCTCCCAATGACTCATTGGACAATATGGTTCCTGTGATTCGATAACTCGACCACCCAAGGCATCGGCTTACACCTTCTAGCTACACTCAGCAGCACGGTCGCGAGGGACTCGCCCCAACCCGGATCACGAAACGCTTCAAACTTGCCTCCTGGTGATGGGATGTATGTTGGGGCCCCACGTGGGACCTGCGTTTTTTGGTGGATAATACAAAATACACGATATCGACTCGTGAGGTTGATTTCAAATCAAACCCACGATAGATATCGATCTACACAATTTCGATTCGTAAAATTGATTTATAGTAATAAATCAACCCCACGAAAAGAACTACACACAGTTAGGATGGCCTCCTATTAAGGCAGCAACTAACTAACTAAATTAAAATGTACGTAGTGAGTGAACAATAAAAACAAACACGATATCGACTCGGGAAGTTGATCTTATAGTATAACTATAAATCAAGCCCACGATACGATATCGGTTATGAAGTTATGAAGGCCTTTAAATAAGGCAGACAAAAGTTAAATTACACGACGACGACGTTTGTTTGGCAAGTGAACTTCTTGTTGCAGACTCGCAGCGACCTACTTAAAATTAAAGTGAATTTGAAACATACACAACATATACACATCTAACATACACTTCAAATACAATATTACTCAGTTTACTGTTATTATTATTAGAAATTATTAATATTATTAATATATTATTATTTAGTATAAACAAACGTAAAATAATAACGTTTATCTACTCTTATTAAATAATGTATTCATTACTTATGAAATTTATGATAAGTAATACTAATCATTATTGACAGTGTTAAGTAATAATTCATTACTCAACACTTCACGACCAATCACACGTCTGAATTTTCATTACTTAACACTTTAATAGCCAACCAAAAAATAACGATAATTGCCGCGCGTTAAGTATGCTATGAAACAGTGAAGCGCGCTATTGTTAATTATATGTCAAAATTAGTTTAAAACGTTTTTGTTTACAATAATACTGTAATTTGTGTGATTATACATGTGAGTTATGGATTCTGAAAGCGAACAAAGTAAAAGTAGTACTCCACCAGATATTGTAGAAGCCGCACACGTACGTTTCTTAAATTTACTGCCCGAAAAATAAAAAATAAAACTATGAACAAGTTTATAAAACTTTTATAGATTGGCGAATACGCAAAATTGTTAAGTAGTGTTAATATTTATTAAATAAAAATAAAAACAAAAAATTTAAGCAATCTGACTTAATCATAATGTAACATAAAAAAAATAATTGTAAAATCTTATTACATAATAACATATAGTCGTAGATAAAGTATAGTATTCTATTCGCAAGTAATAGCTATTACTCACTCGAATGATTTACAACACTCACCTTCGGCTCGTGTTGCAAACTTCATTCTCCTGAGTAATAGCTTATATTACTTACTCATTGAATAATATACTATTTTTGAATTTAGCAATTTACTTTTAAAACACTTTAAACAAATATTTCTCACATCTAACAATAAATGAAATTAAAAGACAGCAGATGTATGTCAAGGCTGTGTCTCAATAAAATTCTAAATAAATTATTAATAATTTCTTTTCTCATTTTTTACATTAATTAAAATATAAATAAACGAAATTTGTACTCATCTTTTATTCCTGAAGTGTGTTGAAGCAACCGGTGGACAGCGTGGACAACGTGGCCATGGCGCTCGACTCCTGGGACTGAATGCCGCATTCAAATATGCATGCAAAACAGAATTTAAAATAAGCATCTATCATTAAAAATACTAAACAATATTTAAAAGTAATTTTTAATATTAAACAATAGTAAATGATCAAAATAAAATTATATGTTTAAACCAATTGTGAATAATTCTCCACTACGACATTCACAGAACATTTTCAACTCAACACACCATCCTCGCTTTAATAACGTTTATTTTAGAATTAATTATTTTCTGGAGGGTTGATATTAAGGGATGAAACTATGGTCAATAGATGAGGAATTGAATGTTGAAACCCGGTTCACTGGTTACTAAATTACAGCCGTTTTTAAAACATGTTTATCTAAAGTTACGGAAAAACTGTCGTTCATATTTTCTCTCAAAAAATTAATAAAATTAACCAGATTTACAAACAAAACTATAGGCAGCTCACATTTTCAAACCTCTTCAAAGTTAAATGTTGTAGACAACATTTTAAAAACTCATATATTTTAAATATTGGGTAAAAGTCACCGCTAGTAAAATCAAATTATTAAACGAGATTAATTTTAATTTTCTGCTTTGAACCGGACATCAATTATTTTAGGAGAAAAATAATTGTAAAAGTAAAATAAAGCTTGCCCCAGAAAAAATTGTCGCTTAGGTTTAGGCCTTTTCGTATACTGCTTTTATAGATATACAAATTTGTATGTGATGCGTTTTTATAGTTGGCTATGCATTATACAAAAACAATTAGTTGACAACTTTCATACAATTTAGTATACAAAGATGTCATCGAAATACGAAGAATTACGCGAAAATATTTTGTACAAATGTGTTCAAAATAGGCATATATCCACAAGAAAAGTAGCTTTAGAGTTAAAATCTACAACAAGGACTGTTCAAAGGGTGTTAAGAAGATATAATGAAACGGGTGATACACAAAACAATGTGGAAATGGATGCAAACCTGGATTTGTAGATTAAAATATTGAGAAAATGTCTTAAAGGCTTTGTGTGAAAATAAAAATCTTTCTGTGAGAGATTTGGTTAAGATATTTGAAACTACTCAATCAACAGTCCAGAAAATTAAGCTAAAGAATTCTATAAAGTATTTAAAAAAAACAAAAGTGCCTATAACAGGGATACTAAGCAAGAAACTAACACAAAATGAAGATCAAGAAAACTTTACTTTAAAGTGATATCAAAAAAAATTATGTGTTATCATGGATGTCGAAACGTATTGTTAACTTGAATTAAAATCTCGACCAAGTCATTATTATTATTCTGGAAAGTTCAGAAAATCTGTTAGTAGCTAATTGAAGATAATTAAAATAGAAAAATTCTCAAAAAAGATGCTTGTATGGCAGGCCATTTGTTCCAACGGCGAAAGATATTTAAGCGAGTGCCTTGAAAGATGATTATTCCCAATACTATTTTGGCCAGATTTGGCAACATGTCATTACACAAAAAATGTCATTGATTATTGGTATAAAAGAAACCCCACATATAGAATTTGTACATAAATCTGAAAATCCTAAAAATTGTCCTGAATTGCGCCCAATCAAAAAATATTGGCCCCATATGAAGCAGAAGTTATTAAAATATAAGAAACCACTCAATTCTGTCGATAATTTCAAATATAAGTGGAAACAAATTACAAAAATGATATCTGATTATTTATTTATGTTACGCTGTACAACAGGAATTTAATCCCAATTACAGTACAGGGTCCGCACTCACCGAGCCGCAGTGTGATAGTTTATATAATTTTTAGATTGAATGCTGTACAAATTTTAATGAAGGGCTGAAAAGGAAATTGTGCAACTTTTGGATGAATCATAATTAAAATGTAAATATATGCTATTTATATACTATTTAGTTGTTGATCAATAAAGTCTTCAATAGTTTTTTAAAAAATCATTTATTTATATGGTTTTTAGTTAAAAATTATAGGCGACATTGTTTTCTGGGACAAGCTTTATAATTAATCACCCTTGACTAGCTAATAATGCACTACCGTTATCATTAATGAATATTTAGTAGATTGTCAGTTACTAATTATTCACCATCATTATTATTATTGTTTTTACCTAAATAATTTAAAAAAATAACAATGTACTTACATTGATGATAATGTCCACGGTGATACCAGCTCGAGCTGCTCCAAGCTCTGGATGGCGGCAGCTCCAATGACACCAGCTGCTTCAACATCTTGATGATGTCCCTATAAACATAAAAACCAATGTATTAGTAACATAGCATAGCACCCTTCATCATGTTTATTTTAAGTTTCATAATCATAATATCTTTTGAGAGTGAGTATACTAGAAATAGTAAAAGGAAACCCACATTTAGTCATTTAAAAGATACACTCATTGTTTAAAAAGTAATTAAATTAAAAAATAATTTGATTTATTTAGCAGCGCGTAAGTCTTGTACTAATCAAGATATTTTAAAAGTACAAAGAAACAAAAAATAAAGCCCCAAAAATATAAATAAAAAATCATCTCACCTGTTTGGCGCTTACAATATTTTAGTTTAAAATCACGTCATTTTACAAATGTAGTTTACTTGCCACTCAAATATCAGTTTCTGACAACTAACATACTACTGCCACCTATATTCATAAAACGTTGAACTGTATCAGTGGCACAATGAAAAGTTTTTCATATAAAATTCATGAGATTTTGTAAAGAATATTATAATTAAGTATTCCAAGTTCATGAATGAAACAAACTCTAAAGGGGGTTCAGTATGCACATGCCTAATCTGCAATTCCAGATTTTGGGCGATTACAATCCATCATATTAGTATTTTAATTAACAAATATATAAGTGTTTGGTTAATGACTGAAAATATGTTTACAAGTTAATTGAAGCACGAGACAATTAATGTTTTACGTAATTTACCAAATCACAAATACTTCTAGAAGAATATTTAATCGTTCAACTAAATTATTTAAGGCAAGGGCTCAATTAAATGGCTTTTCACAGATGTACGCGGAACGTAGGTATATATTGAAACCAATTCACTCATTAGATTCATCAAAGAATCATTTTCATAATAAAAACAGGATTAAATATAGTTCAAAACATGGAGAATTCAAAATTAAAAACCAATTTCAATTATCTTGACTAGTTTAAAAGTTACAGCCGTTCCAGCCGACATTTTATGATTTCTTTCAGAAAAATAATAAAATTACCCATATTGACAGCCAATTTAAATTTTAAAAGATACTCACTTGCAAAAGTACTGGAAGTGAAGCGTCCGGACACGCCATCAAACATCAAGTCCCCGGGGCCATCATCTCCTCCAGCTCGGCTTCCTGGTGCTCCAGCAAGTGCGGAGCTCGAGCTCGTTGCATGATGATTCGGGAGACTAATTAATTAGCCACACTAATTGATGACACAACTCACTACATTGAATGTTTCAACAACATGTCTACATTTCAAATAAAATATTTCTCATTTTACTTTTTTAATTAATTATTATAAATTATTATTGTTATTTTTTTTTTCATAAAAGTAAACAAATTTAAAACATGAAACGTTTATACGTGAATAATGTCCCAGTAATGGGTAAAAGGCATGATTTGATTTATAAATAAGTTTCTCACCAATGCCAGAACATTTCCGTCTGATTCCATTCTCTTCTCTTGCTGCCGACATGAAGAGTAGGTTTCTGAAGAGTGATCGCCGTCGACACCATCACCACGGTGTTTGCTGTTTGTTTAAAATATCGATCGGTACCAATTCCCAATTACCGCAGGAATGCAACAAGAGCAGGACAGCTGCTCTCTGGCGAAGCTCATTCTGTTTAAATTCCTCGACTCCGGTTCTGCAGGTTCCAATCTCTTCTCTCCACGGAGGGTTTCATGTCGTTGTGGATGAGTATCCAGTGCTCGCATTTCTCTCCGATTACGCCTGGAACAAACAATAAACAGTTACTATTAATTGTAATTGCTAATTACCGCTAGTTTTTGTTTAGCTAATCGATAATAAACATGGCTTTCTTCCTCCCAGGTGCCTCCCCCTCATTCCCCTCATTCACCAGCACTCACTTCAATACAATGACCGCTAGACTATTCAGGGATATTCATTTTCATTATTTTACGACAGAAATACTTGTTATAACATTCATTTATATCCAACTTTTACTTGAAATATTTTTGACCAAAATAATTCCGGAAGGTTTAACAATTAAAAATATAGTTAATTACCCTTCATAATAACTGACACTAGCTAACAATTTACTAGCGTTATCATTAACAAATATCTAGTTACTATTCACTATTATGATTTTAAACTGAATATGAATTTATCTCACAAATTCTCAAATAAATATTAAACAAATAATTAAAAAATTACAATATTCTTACATGGATTTAATATTCAAACTCGTCTTTGCTGATGCCTCCAGGGTGTTGATACACGCTGAGGATGCTTGCAGGCTCCGTGACGTCCCTATAAACATAAAAACAATATATTAGTAGCACACTTCATAACATTTATTAAAGTTAATAATGATAACAGAGAAAACAATTAATAGAATAGCTCGAAAATGCTTTTAAAAAAGAACCTACCATTTAGAAGGCTTTCGAATGCCATCACCAACTACAAAATGGCTGAATTGAGTAAATATTATTAAGACTGTTTTTGTAAACGCTGCTTGTTGAGTGCAGGTGAACTTTAATACGCACAGACTTGTTTAACTATTGTTTCAGCTGCCATCAAATCAATACTTTTGCCAATTTAAATATATAGAAAGCAAATGATAATAAATAACATGAATACGTATTTAGCCATTAACAATATTTGAATTAAATTTTTATAAATAAAAATTGAGAAAGATACTCAAAATGAATAGAATATTATTTTGAAATAATAATAACAATTGACAAAACCAACTAGTTAAATACATTATTAAGATGTCGTAACACTTGTAGCTGTTATGTATTACAAAGTACATTTTACACTACTTTTAAGTACAAATATCTATCGAAAATATTAGAATAATGTTCTCGTTGCGTCAGTAGTGAGTTGTTGACGCACCTCGCTTGCACTTCTACAGCTAGCTCTCTGGCGAAGCTCATTCTGTTTAAATTCCCCGACTCCTGTTCTGCAGATTCCAAATGAGAGCTCTTCAACGGCTTGGATGAGTACGCAGCGGTAGGGACAATGGTCGCATTTCTCTCCCATTACGCCTGGAAGAAAGAATAAACAGTTACTATTAATTGTAATTGCTAATTGCAATTACTAATTGGATATGCAACTTAATCCCAATTACTCAGACACAATCGTATTTTATTGAAACCGCTAACTTTTGTTTAGCTAATCGATAATAAACGCGGCTTCCTACCTACCAGTAGCAGTCGAATTCACAGGAACGCATCATTCACCTGGTGCACAACGGTCAGTGGACGACAGCCCACGCTAGAGGTGAAGCTGAAAATAAACAAGACATATTTCATCTTAACATTTTCTATTCTATACAGATGATAAGCTACAACCAAGACTGTATTTGTAAACGCTGCACGAATAAATGGCTTTGCTTGTTGAGCGCAGTTGGACTTGAATACGCACAGACTTGTCTAATTATAATTTCAACAACCACCAAATCAATACTTTTATCAATATATAGAAAGCAAATGATAATAAATAACATGAATACGTATTTTTTAGCCATTAACAATATTTGAATTAAATATAGTTTTGAAATAATAATTAATAATTGGTAAAACCAATTAGTTAAATGCATTATTATGATGCAACACTTGTAGCTGTTATGTATTACAAAGTACATTTTACACTACTTTTAAGTACAAATATCTATCGAAAATATTAGAATAATGTTCTCGTTAACTATTTACCAGTATTTTGTTATAACGTACAATTATTTATCCAGCAACATTCAACAACACAGCGTCATACAAGACTAAATTTATGGAATAAACAGGTTCACTTCGGTAAATTTATCGTTTGAACAAATCAAATACTTTTATAAATTTATATGAAATAAAGACAATAATAATATACATATATATCACGTTTTTCCAAATAGAAATACTGGTAAAACCGCAGTGTACGGACAATCCTGAATTTGGCTGCGAGTCGCTAGTGACTTTTAATGAAATCGGCACAAGTCGGACATAGAAAACCCGGCAAATTTGAATGTCAAGATAATTTAAAAACGTTTTGTTAGCAAAGTCGGATGTCTTTTTTAAATAATAAACACCACTAACCATGCCTGACCTAGTATAGAACGTATTTTTATGGTAAAAACGGCAAATTTGAATATCAAGATAATTTAAAAACGTTTTATTAGCAAAGTCGGATGTTTTTTTTTAATAATAAACACCACTAACCATGCCTGACCTAGTATAGAACGTATTTTTATGGTAAAAAGTAACAAATCGCTTGCTTCTTATGTCGAACTTGTACCGTTCGAACTGCCGTTTTCCCCAGAAGTCCCTAGCGTCCTGCGGCCAACTTCAGGATTGTCCGTACAGTACGGTTTAGCCGAAATACTATTTATAACTGTTAAAATCTAAAGATATGCAAAAATATTGTGATTTTAAAGAAAATTTATTAAAAAATAATGTTCAAATATGATGTGTTAAAGCGATTTATTCCAAATTTAATTGTGAAATGTAATATTTCTATGTTCTTGCATCCTATATATGTTACGTACAAAGCAATTTATGTAACAAAATGTTGATACATTTTTAAGTATCAAAAACTATATTTCCATATGAAATTTGTCTTAAAATTGTTAGAATAACATCTATACTTACAAAAGGCACTATATTTTAATAATATTTATTGATATTTTTTCTCAAAACCACTAATTTTCTAGCAGCACTATTACGTGTCACACTCGGCACTTCTGAACTCGACACGACGTGGCGCTTTAGATATTTGGTCTGTGTGGCGCGTGCGCACTACGTGATTCTTCCGAGCAAATCAGTGCACATCAAAATGTCTTGGAGTGTATTTTATGTATAAAAATTATTATTTATTGAAAATTGTTTTTTTTAATCAAGTGTTTATGAATTTTATCAGTATTTAATACATTTAAATACATAAACAAGTATGTAAACATTCAATTTATATGAAAACTAGTACTTAAAATATGATTAAATTTACAATATAGGAATAGGGAAACAATTCTTGAATTTTTATTGTACTTTTATAAAAAAATCAAAATAATATATTTAATAAGGATGATTGTTCGGGATCTATTGCTAGGTATAAGTATGTCCATAACGCCTCATTTCAACTAACTTTTCACATGTTTGTTGATAGTTTATTGAAGTAAACGAAATTGTTTATATGTGTAAGAAGTTTCATAGCTGAGAATTAAATAGGGGTGGTTTTAACGAAATCTATTGCTAGGTATAAATGTATCCACAACGCCTCATTTAATTAAAATTTCACTTTGTTGATAATTATTTATTGAAGTATACGTAATTGTTTATATGTGTACGAGCTGAGAGTTTAATAGGGGTGAAATAAATTAAATCACACATGTCGTGCATATTGATGACGTCACTTCACACAATCTATTGCTGGGTATAAACGTCTCATATTTCTATATGGAACAATGTAACAATTTTCAGTTAATTGTAGTAAACATGATTGTTTAAAAATATACTATATTTCTCAGGATGAAGTTGAACAGTTATGGAAATAATGAAACTATTGCTGGCTAATGTTATTGCTGCGGAACTGTCACCGACAGTCAGCAATATAGTTGAACGGTAGGACTATAGTCGAGATACATATCTATTACTAATATATATATATATATATGACTGCCATTGCACTTCTTCTTCATATCCGTAACTATACTATATTTCAATTCAAAAAAACCTGCTATATTACATTGCAAATTATTTGTACAATTCTATTTATTCATCGTGGTATACATTATATTTAGCAACAACAAAAACTATATTTAATACATATAATAATTTGTATCTTTTTCTTTGTTATGTTATTTGTGAAATGCTCTACTATAAGACTTTTAGAGAACATTGACATTTTGTATATAGTAATATACAAAACACAATGAACTTTCTACTTGATAACATCGAAATTGTACCAGTTTGAGATCAAAATTGGCCAATTCTTTAACAATGACATTTCTACAAAAGCAAAATGTAAACAAAATGATGGTGCTTTTAATATCTCCATGGTGGCCGATCCATAATAGTGAAAGATACTTTGAGTTTGGATTTGTTCCTTGCATAATGACTGCAAGCAGACATAGGGCGTTGGTAGTCGATGGATTTTGGTTGCGGACTGTCAACTAAAGACTGCGGTCCGTGTAAATCGAGATATCTCACTCGGCGACGTGGCGCTGGTGAAGCTATATTCAGACTACTTGGAGGCCTGCGTTTTTTTATCACAGGTCCAGATGATTGTGATGTGATCTCGTACTCGTACTCCTGAATTTTACACATTGTCAATATATTTCAATGTTATGTGTCCAAGTATTGTGTATTTTGTTCTTGTTCTTACCAAGTGATAGACTACTTACTGTGCGATTTCTCTGTAACTATCGATACATTTCGATTAGGTGCTGGTGCTCTATCTTAATTTGCAAAATATAAAACACTGATATTTATAATAAAAAGCTGTAGGTATATGTTAGTACTTGTATATATTTCTTTTATAATTTTCTATTTTTTTTATAAACATATACACCAAAATAAATTACATAAATTTTCCATTTGTATTTGTTTGTTACTTGTGTATACAACTGCAATATTGCAATGGAATTTTGATTATAAGAAAATAACATTTATATAGGTACCAAATGTGTTATGTTGATTGAAAAAGTAATTGTTACTTGATTGTTCACTACCTATATTTTTGTTATAAGCATAGGTAATAAGATTAATAATATAGATATCAATTTCAATGTATACATAGTTGACGAACATGAATGAATAATTTCTTATTAAATTGTACGTGACTGTACATTCATACGCTACACATTTTGTCTAGAATATAGACAAGTATGTAAGTACGCAAATATCTTATGTTACCTTTGTTAATTGTTTTCTTTGCGTTATACATTAAGTTTTGATATAGAAATCTGTGTTTCAAACACTCATCGAAAAGCAAGCGAATCTCACTGAATCTGGGGTGTAACTTACAAACTTAAGCATTCATGGCTGACTTTTTCTATTTAATGTCAACTTAATATCACAATTGTGCTATGATACTTGCCAGCTAAATTAAAGTGAACAACTTATTAAATGGTGGGTATACTAAACATATACTTCAAGTGCCTAGGTTTCAAATTCAAGTGTGTTTGTGTGTCGAGTGTACTTGACTGACTTGATCGTATCGTTATTTTATTAAGAGTAAGCATTGCGCATACAATCTCCAACACAAATCAACTGAAAATGTTCAGAGGTTAAAAAGTGATTAGCTAGAGCAACGTAGAAATATTAAAGTAACTATAAAACCTTTGTAAACGTCATTTACACATCTCAGGATATAATTCACAACATTGTAAATATATCTAAAACAATGGTCTGGTACCATAACCTATACATATATCTGTATAAAAAGTCCTTCAACTAGCGCTTTGAAACAACTGTTATCGAATCAGTGCTTTGTTATATATTTAGTCATGGACAACAAGACATTTTAACGTTCTTGGTTCAGGTTTTCGTCGGACACTGGTTCAGCAGGCTCGGGTTGCGACTGTTGCGAACGCAGAGAGCTCT
Organism: Pterostichus niger; assembly: GCA_947425015.1. Taxonomy (NCBI): domain Eukaryota; kingdom Metazoa; phylum Arthropoda; class Insecta; order Coleoptera; family Carabidae; genus Pterostichus; species Pterostichus niger. Next base: position 1,685,827 of record OX380341.1, on the reverse strand, counting down.
GTCAAAAATACATCCTTTATTAATCTGCTTTCACACTCGTTCAATACACACACAACTTATATTAGTCTGGAAATCAACTTGGACATATTAGCGAAGATTTATACTGGGAACAAGTATTACAAATTATTGTGTTTTCATTCCTTCATGATGTCAAATTGTTAAAAGAAAAAGCATATAATGCAAAATGGCGGTGCAATGCAGCAGTTACCTTTGATGAATAAAATGATAGTGTTGATGCCTAATAGAACGTGTATAGATAATCTTCCCGGAACTAAAATATGAAGCAACTTATTATGAATTGTGATAACACAATGAAAGCACTTTTGTCAAATTCAATGAAAGGCGATCCGAACAGTTTTCCATATTCCCCGAGACAGACTTACCTGGGAACCGGAAAGCACGCTCTGTTCGCCGGGAGTCTTCTGTCGCAGATAGTCTTTGTCGTCATATATTTTGATGTCTCCGCCACCTGGTTTGTGCTTTACATTATCCAGTGAGCCCACCTTGCTTGATACGTTTAATTCTATTTTTTTCGTCTCAATCTAAGCAAAGTAATTACAGCGAGTATTAGTAAGAAGAAGAGAAAATTATCATTCAAGCAGAGTTGATAGATGTGCATATGTATTTCATTTTTTATAATTTCTACTGAAACTGGTACAGCGCAAATATACAGAAAGTCAACTACGACAAATGGGATGCTCTCATTTCAAACACCCCGTCCTATCTATTAGTAATATATTGCTGACACTGGGTCCAAAAGCGAAAAGAGAAAGAGAGTGAGATATATGCTATTTTATCTTTTTTCCATACTTGCTTCAAAATACGCATGCACGTAATACTGGAGTACGATTGGCTGACGTCAATTTCTAGCATGTTCAAATCTAGCGCCATATTTTAAATTTATTGAAAATTATATATTTTATCAATTACAGGTCATATCGACATATTAAATTATTTTTTCCATAAGTTACATATTGCCTTGTTTTTAGGAAAACTGTGAACAAAATCATTCACATGTAAATAAAAATATTTAACATTCCGATTATTAAATCATTTAACCATCTAAACTAACTTGTGATTTTGAAAAACACAAATAACAACTGACTGGCATAATAATAACGAAGAAGATAGTCTTTACACAAACAAATGTAGCAAACAGACTAATTCAAATTCACACAAGTGGTGACAAAGAGAGCTCACCATATTTGCAATGTCTCTCCCACATCGTTATTGGCCAATAGTATCCAGTATTACGGACAAGTATGGATAAAGGTAAGATAGCATATATCTCACTCCCTTTCCTTTTTCGGTTAGATAACATTGCTGGTATAGGGCATCAGCAATATATTACTAGTATATATATGGAAACACCCCGTACTGCAATTTTGTCCTATCTATAAAATAGATTTTGTACGAATAAAAAACAATCTCTATATGAATCCTTCTGGTACCCACCTTTGATTGATTTTACATTAAAGAACAATTTTGAAAATACTACTGTTTATGTTTACCATGCAACCATGCATTGTACATTTACCTGTTCCTGCTTTTCAAAAAGTTAGCAAGTTTAAAAATGAGTAAAAATATATTACATATTCATATATACACTCATACATCATACTAAACTAATCAAAATATTACCAAAATCATGTTTTGAAAAAAAGAAAAGACAAAAAGTACTTACTGGTTTCACTTGTTCTTCCTCTACCGACTAAAAAACGTATTACAAAACGTTAATCCTAACCTATTCATTTCATGCTGTTATTCAAAACATTCTACATTCATCATGCACTCAAGTAGTGAACGCTAACATACCTCATCCACAACATAATAACATATTCAAATTTAATAGAATAAATAAAATGATAAAAATGACGAGTGTGCAAGAATACTACTCACTTTAATCTCACCGCCTCCTGGCTGATGCTTGATATTATCTTTCGATCCGACTTTTGGTTTTGCCTTGTCTTTGAAATCTAGTTTCACACTTTCAATCTTCTTATCACCTCCACCAGGTCTGTACGTTGTGTTCTCTAGCGAACCGATTTTGGACTTGGCAGACCACTGAAGCTTCTGTTGTTGAATCTGCAAAATGGATGACATCATAACAAAAAACAAGTAAAACAGAATGTAGTCTGTAGTTTGCTACATGTGGTTCCCTAAAGAGAGAAGTAAGTACTGATATGTGCGGATACCTAAACAATATGATTGCAGCATTTAAAAGTGAGCACAGATGTCTAGTTAGATACGTGATGACTAAAATCGTGATTTTACCTCATCTGTAATTATAAATGAAGCCTGTAAGAAATTTTGAGAGCCGTAGTGAGTTGTGAACATTATTATTTACGAGTATACAATATTGCTTTTTTGCGTTGAATGTACGTGAACACCAATTCTAAATTGTCTATTATTTTGTTTTGTTGTTATAGTAACCAACCTCATCCAATGTTCTGGCACTTGTTGGCCGAGAAGCTGAATTCGCTGTACGGCTCTAATAAATACAAATTACATTTTTATTTTCTATATAAAATACATCATGAAGTCTGGTAATTCAGATTTTCCTTTTTATACTGAACAAATAGTGAACTATTTTCAAATTTTATTATCCTTCTAGTAAATATATATATGATAGATAAGTCACCCAGGCAACGTAGTAAACAATAAAATATTATTTTTCTACGATTGCTATAAAAATTTGACAATTACGCTCTCATTTGTCATCGTAAAGTTGACGTTTTCAGTGGAACAATAGAAAAATATCTGTTTTGCGCGTCTCCAATGGCAACGCGCGAAAAAGATATTAAATGCGCGCTTATTTCAATAGTTACCAGGGATACAAACAAAACAGAAACTTGTCATATTGACAGTTGCTAAAATGAATTTATTTTCAGTACGCATACGTTTTTAAATAATTTCAAGATACAATCGTAGAAAAAATGATGTGTATCACGAGCGTAAAGTGTCTTTGTTCCTCTTACACTATTTCAGCTCTCGCTGCAATTACTGTGTTCGAGTAACAAAGAATCACTTTCCGCTCTTAATACACAAATAACTATTTTCTACGATTGTTATGAAAAGTTGACAATTACGCTCTCAGTGTAAAGTTGACGTTTTCTGTGGAACAATCAAGATATAACTTTGAAAAAGATATTACATGCGCGTTTACTTCAATAGTTACTAGGGATACAAACAAAACTTGTCATATTGACACGGAAAGAGTTAAACTCGAACGAATAACGATTACAAGTCATTTATTTTAGTTACCTTCTTGTCACCGCCACCAGGTGTGTACTGGTCGTTCTTCGCTGCAATTTTAGGCTGGACTTTACTGAAGTCAATCTTCCGGTTTTCTAGTTTAATTTTGCCTCCACCAGGCTTGTAACTGGTGTTCTCGAGTGAACCAATTTTCGACTTGACCTGTTTTATATTAGGGGACGGTGCTGCTCCAACTTGGACTTTATTCATTGGAACTTCTAAACATAAATCAGTTATTATATGTTTATTTTAATTTATAAACAAATATAAAATACTTTTTTTATCAGCGGAAGGCGGTAAAGAATTTGATGGGTCCGGACTCTTCGGGCTTTGCAACATTTTGGTTGGGGTTTTGCATTTGTTGGATGGTAACTTGGAGGTTGACACCTTGCTGGGAGTCTTCCTCGGAGATGATTGTTCGCCATTAAGTGATCGGTCCTGAAGAAACAGAAATCATTGTAAATATATTTTTTTTAAGAGTCGTGAGAATTTATATATTTATTTATTGATGTAACGCTGTACAACAGGAACTTTATCCCAATTACAGTACAGGATCCGCACTCACCGAGCCGCAGTGTGATAGTTTATAAGGATAATTTTTAACTTGAGTGAGATTTGAACTCAGGATCTCCGGATTCGAATTCCGTATAGTTATCTACACCAGCGTACTGACGGACATGCTTATAAATATATCAGTTATCGAGATCTGCTACCGCAGAGTGCCACAACCAGTAATGGGTAAAAGGCGTGATGATATATTTATTATTTTTATTTGTTGAAAATGAAAGAATTAATTGTGACTTACGTTGCCTTGTGTGGATTCGTCTACTCCGCTGTCATTGTCGCCTTCTGAAACATACGGGAAACTTATTAAAATTTACCTAATATTTACATAAACAAAATCACAGAATAAATACATATAAAAAACTAGCAGTTTGATCTCTACCGAAGTAGCGTTAAAAATAACAAAATGTTAAAAGATTTGTTTCTATGAAATGTCATTATATTTGTAATTGTGAAAATGTGCTTTCTAAAATTACATAAAACAAATTTTATTTGAGTGTCCGATGATTTTATTTTTTAATGGTTTATCTGTATTTATTCTGTGACGAAAGAATCACTATCGTAGAAGCAATATAAAAATTAAAAAATACAGCAAATAAAATAAACAGTACAAAGTGTTACAAAATGTAAACCTTTTCGTAATTTCGCCGAAGGAGTTCGTCTTCCGCTGACAATACTTTTAGATTCAATTCTAGGACTAGCGACCTTTTTAACATCGGGAGTGACATTCCTTGCCAAAGGTGAAGCCGTCTCCCTATTCGGTGGCAATGGACTTGTAGGAGTCATGACTGGAGGCTGAGGTGACTTGATCCCTGCTGACATCTGTCGTTGCTCTGGAGTTGCAGCTCTAGGCGTATCTGGCTTCACTGGTGCAACTGGTGACGGAGTCCTTGAAATTTTCTCCTGAGGTGCTAAACTTGTTGGTTTAGTTGGCTCTGGAGTCATTCTAACAGGTGGTGGAAGAGGACTAGTAGCCTTCTTGATCTCTTGTTGTTCTGGTGGTAACGGTGTCGATGCTCGTATGTTCGAAGCTTCGATATCCAATGACTTTAAAGAAATATTATCAGTGGAATTTCGTTTTGGTGGTGTTGGTGATACTTTGGTTTCCTTTCTAACGTCTGGCGAGATTGGAGGTTTAGTAATATCAGGTTTGTTGAGATCTAGTGATTTTTGTGAGATGTTGTCACTACTGTTCGATATGGATGACTTCCCTGATCGTATACTTCCGCTAGTGAAAGTTGTACGTGAAGGAGTCACAACAGCATCATCATCATCTTCATCAATCTTCAACATGCTGCTATGTGAAGAATGATCCCGACTTAAGAAGCCTGTTCTTGATTCTGGCCGATCTGTGTCTTCCTTACTGGTCTTGCCATTCATGGCAGTATCAATATCCTTCTCACCATTCGTGTCCTGGTTAAAACCAAGTGAACTTGATGACCGGACATCGTCATACTTTGAGATAAGATCGATTTTCTTGGCTCCATTCTGCTCTTCGGTAGCAGAATGGGCCAATTGTACCTCTGAGTTGTCCAGTGTGTAACTTTTCTTCAGCGAGGGATCAAGAGGAGGAATGTTCTGTTGTACGGGCAGTGATTTCTGCGCGTAGATACCTGGAGGACGTGGTCCAGGAGGTCGTTGAAATACCGCGTTTACTGCTCGACGAAAATTACCATCCTGTTGTTGTTGTCCAAGTTGTTGTTGATCATATTGTTGGTATCTCACTGGTTGTTGTTGTTGTTGGGGTGGGAGGAATCTTTGTACGGGTCGAGGGGCGAAGTTAGGTGGTCTAGCTTGTAATTGTTGTGGTGGAAGGGGACGTACTCCTCCAGGGATTGGTGGTTGTTGTTGTTGTAAGGGAACTTGGTTGATTTGATTGGGGAACGGTGGACGATACGATATCGAACTGCGACTATCTGTTCGGCGAATTGGAGGTGGTTGCCGCGGAGTAAAGTTTTGCGACTGCTGGTATTGTTGTTGGAGACCAGGCGCGGCTTGTACGACGGGTTGCGGCGTGTTGTTAGCGCCAGGCGCGATTTTCACCTATGGAATTTTTTAGTTAGTTTAACGAGTTGTAGTCACGAAGACACTTATTATTGTTTATAATAAGTGACTGAAAATTATGTTACTTTTGCTTTTAAAGTGAATAACGCGCATCAAGTATAGCAGTAAGGACCTGCAAGTTTGTGTGTGTGTGTGTGTATGAGAAGAATTCTGGCGAGATGTTGGTACCAGGTGCGACACAATCGACCTGAGCTTTCCCGAGCTTTCGCCCATCCACCCCGGAGCTTTTAAAGCTTTATATGCGGTTGCTGGTTGTTTGTGTGTGAGCGTGTCGTGACACTGCTTCACAAAAAATGTTTACAAATCGACAAATTACCCGAAACATACAACATTATTACTTTCTTTGCTTTGTTAAGAACATCATCCATATTTCTTTCACAAACAACCTTTTTTTCAAAGATGTGAAACATTCTATGATGAAACAATTAGCTCCACTATATTTAACTAGATAGTAGAGTGAATAAATTTACATTTCATTTGCTACTTGGATCATCTAAATATGAAAATAGTTAATAGATCCTCAATGGGTTCGTGAAATTTCTATAGATAGATACGTGACGCTACACAATATAAGCAAGGACATTGATTAAAAGGGTTCAGAATCACTGATTTAGAAAGGAAAAGTCGTCCAATAGCGAAATTTAAATACAGGTCAATATTTCAATCATTTAACAAAGTTCCTAATAAACTAAAAATAGCAGTTTTAAAATTGACACTATGATAAGATATGTTTAGCAGGCAAATCAGATCCAATTATGAAATGAAATGTACGTTCATGAAACTATCATTATCTAGTATTGGTTGGCACACTTGTAGCACTTGGTGATGGTTCTTACCCCTTCGTATGGCGCTGGACGGGGGCCAACGTCCGTCGACAGCGGCCCGTTGGCTTCCGCGTCGCTCACTTGTGACATGGTTTACTTTTAAATGAACCTCTGCAATTTTCAGTTCGTTCAAAGTTGCCGTGAGTTTAATTACTCTATGCTGCACTACGATACGATGGCTGATTACTAATTCAACCCTCAGGATGGACTACTTACTCTAATATACGAGATACGAGATCACAATTACATTACAGTGGCATCTAACTACTAGTACTGAGTTTTAATACCTCTGGTACATTCTAAATACTACATTGTTTATAATACTTTCTACTTTTATTATAAAGCTCTATTAAGCTACCTGCTATATATACTTTTATTATTTATTAATAACTTTGGTCAAATATAAAAGCACAATAAACTACGGATCCTTAAAACCATCGAATTCAAAAGTATAGTTATTCCGGTCATTTCTATTTCATTAAAAAACCGTTGAAACCTAATTACTTTTATTAAATATGTATGTTCAAATTATTGATAGCTATCTATTTATTAGAGGTCGGTAAAAATCTTGAATTAGATTCAGATCGAACTCGATTCAAAATTCCGATAAAATATTGAATTCAGATACTCGTAGAACATTCAATTCAAAGCTCAGTTAAAAGATCTGATTCAACATTCTGAGTAAAAAACATATAAATTCCATTAGAATTTACGAATGTACTGTGATATAAAATGATTAAATAACGTTACAAGAAAATTAGTTTCTCTAGTTTATTACAACAAAATTATGAATTTAGTTTCAACTATAAATGGTTACTTTAATTTCGTAAATACCTATAAATACTATATGTCCGTCAGTACGGTGGTGTGGATAGCAATATGGAATTCGAATCCAGAGATTCCGAGTTCGAATCTCCCTCAAGCTAAAAATTATATAAACTACTATACTGCGGCTCGGTGAGTGCGGACCCTGTACTGTAATTGGGATTCAGTTCCTGTTGTACAGCGTAACATATATAAATAAATAAATAAATAAATACAATTTACGTTCATTGCCGAGTTGAATCGGATTTCAGATCGAATTTCGGATCAGACATCGTTTCAAATTTCGAATCTAATCGGATCTCAAATCGAATTAGATCGAATATCAAAATATTCGAAAATGCCGATCTCTACTGATGTTTGTAGCTTTTTAAGACTAGTTATTTAACTTTAAATGTTTTAATAACAACAAAGACAAAATTAATTGTCATCCAATACTTGGTGAAACAAGGTTTAATAAAAATATAAAGTAAACACTTGTTCAGTTGAACTGTGCTGGCCAGCCTCTGACGATGCCCTCATAAGGTGACTTGGAGGCTGAATTTTGTGAAACATAGCCAAGTGTTATGGGGTAGATGGCTCAGTGGTATCGAGTCGGCCTGTGGATCTTGAGAACCCTGGTTCGATCCCCACAGCCGACAAACAATTTTCACCAATTTAAAAAAATCTACCCCTGTGGCTCCCTCTCCACTAATATCTTTGAGGGCCGTGATTTGACGGCTGGTAACCGCATTTCACGCGACAAAATATATCACTTACCGAGATCTGCTTAGGCAGAGTGCCACACCTAGTAATGGGTAAAAGGCGTGGATATATATATTTTATTTTTTTTTAGCCAAGTGTTTACTTTATATTTTTATTAAATGTTTTAGACGAGTTCACACATTAAACACAATTAAATGCAAGAGTTAATTAATTGTATGTATTAAAAATACGTTGTAGAGCTAATAATAGGTCTGATGAACTTAGTTATAAAAAGAATAGTGTGTCCCACACATTACTATTGATTTCTTTCCTCAAGACAAAGGGTTGTTGACAGTACCTTAGTCTCAACTTTCTCCTTCGTGTATACCTCACCAATCAATGCATCCAAGTGATTTTTCCACAAATTAGCATATGGCAGTTATTAAACGACATTCTGATCTGGTACAGTCCGTGTAAGAACGGTGTGTATTGCGGGGGTGGATCGATAGCTAACGGCAAGTGAGCAGCCTGCTGTCTGCTCCAGGGGCAGGGGGTGAACGTGCCAAATAAAGGTGCGTTCACTATAAGCTCGCTGCTTGCTTGCTAGTCCCTCGCAGTCACGTGATTATACGGTAATTAATGCTAGCATGAGATGTAAGTGTGTGTGTGTGTGTGTTAGCTAAAGTTATTTCTGTTGCTACTGATATCATAAAGGGATGATTCATATTATTATTGCGTCGTAGTTGTAGGTAAATGGTGTGAAACTAATTTAAAATTAAAATGTGTACAACTGTTATTATAGACGTACGTCGTATTTACTTTCTTCATAAAATTATTCATAAATTATACAAATTATATGTTGTTCGTAAGGTCATCTACAATTGCAGATCTTTGTAGATAATATCATATACTACGTTCCATTAAATGAGATAGTACAAACCTTTGAAACATTTATTAGGTTCATTCTGAAATAAATCTATGCCATATACAGGGTGTTTCAGGACTAGTGTAACAAACTTTAACAGCTTATTCCTGAGGTTATTTTGGGCAAAAAATGTCATATAAACATAGGTCCTATTCCTTCTAGTTACCAAAATACAAGAGGTTGAAGTTATATAAATAACACGACATTTTCAAATTTTTTTAATCAAGATACTTTCGGAAAACAAGAATTTTATTGAAAAGTCATACCTTATTTGTCTTAATTAAAAATTGTTGTACTTTTGATTGTATTATTGTTTCATAATGGATGGTTATAGTACTGCTGAATATGCAGATATGATTTTTATTTATGGATTATGTAATGGTAATGCCCGTTATGCGTCCAGAGAATACCAAGACAGATATCCAAATAGAAGCCAACTTTCCCATCCCCTATTTGCGCGCATTTTTGTTTTCCGAAAGTATCTTGATTACAAAAATTTGAAAATTTCGTGTTATTTATAGAACTTCAACCTCTTGTATTTTGGTAACTAGAAGGAATAGGACCTATGTTCATATGACATTTTTGGCTCAAAATGACCTCAGGAATAAGCTGTTAAAGTTTGTTACACTAGTCCTGAAACACCCAGTATTTTTATCTTGTCATACTACGCTTCATCCACATTCATATTTGTGTCATACAAGCTCGTCTCATCTTTCGTTCACGCAACAAACCTTCAATTATATCCATCCTCAATTTTGCCACATACGTCGATTACACAAATATTTCATTACGCTATGGGTGACTATTAAAAAAAAAATGTTCTACCGTTTGAGAACCACTGGTTGAATATAGGGTTTGTTATTACTGATAAATAAGCCCCTTATTCCTGATCATTTTATGTATATAACATTTTTCTCTCAAGTCATTAGTTTGCACAAAAAAGCATTCGTTGTTTTAAAATAAACACCATGTATATTTGAATTTACAACTATTTAATATTTAATAAATTAACAAAAATAATTACTTTAAAAAAGTGATATTTATTTCATGTACCACCCCTGATGAGCCGCTACTGTATGACAGTAATCCCTTATGTAGATATAGAGGGAGCACTGTTATTAGTTTTACAAGATAAACAGATTAAAACGTAATTTATACATGTTTTTAATTTTAATAACACAGATTTTAATGTTTATACTTCATTCTTAATTATTTACAGATCCATAAAATTTATGCATTGCACTTTTAGTATCATAAAACTCAAGTAGGTATCATTAAAAGTAGGAACATAAACGACAAAATGTTTAATTTGAGTTGCAAAATGTCAGTTGAGATGGTTTGGGCATATGGAACGTAGAATACGTCAAAAGAAAGAATGGTGTAATTGAAACAATTCAACAACAAACTTATACTCTATGGATGCAGTTTTTCATTCTGAACATTTTTCTTCAGTACACTTTTGTTCTAAAATTAATAGATAAAGAGATATCGCTAAATAAAAATTTTAACATTGAATTTCCTATGTTCGGAAAAAAGTAGACACCCGGTGTATATATATATATATATATATATATATATATATATATATATATATATATATATATATATATATATATATATATATATATAAAATGAAAGTTTGTTGCATGAATGAAAGATGAGACAAATAATATATGTGGATGAAAGAGGAGTAATCGATATTTTGTTTTATGAAATATTTGCGAAGTGCTTTAATATGTCATAATTTGTAAGTGATTTGAGAACAGTGGTCCTCTGAGAATTTACATCACGAACCCTGCAAGAAGTAAAAGTACGATTGCTTTTAAATTGAATGAAAGTGTCTGTGGCGAACTTGAGACACGAACCTCTAGTTATGTTCAAACTTTGCGGGACTAATTATATTTTATGCGCATTGAAAGTGTTTCATAATTACTTCTTCAATCATTTATTTTAAAGGACACGTTTCACAGAAAAACCTATTAAAACTTTTTAAATCAAATAAATATATCATCACGCCTTTTACCAATTATTGAGTGTGTTAATCTGCAGTAGCAGATCGCGGTAAGTTATATATGTTTTCGCATGTAATGCGGTTATCAGCTGTCAAATCGAGCCCCCCAAATATGTTAGTGAAGTGAGAACCACATAGGTAGATTGAGAAAATTGTTTGTACCCGAGTTCCAAATCCACAGTACGATTCGATACCACGAATTAAATACTTGTAACTGTACTCGCTCTGCAATTGCAGGTCCGAGTAATTACTATATTTTAAAAGTAAACTACATCTTATTGATATTAGTGTAAAATAAATTCCAGGAAATATAGTACACGTTTCACATAAACACTTATTAAAACCTTTAAAATTAAATAAATCTATCATCACGCCTTTTACCCATTATTGAGTGTGTTAATTTGCAGTAGCAGATCTCGGTAAGTTATATATGTTACCAGCTGTCAAATCGCGCCTCTCCCCCATGAGTTAGTGGAGTGAGAACCTCAAAGGTAGATTTTTAATGTTCTGAAAATTGTTTGTATCCGGTTTCCAAATCCACAGTTCGATTCGATACCACAAATTAAATACTTGTAACTGTGCTCGCTCTGCAATTGCAGGACCAAGTAATTACTATATTTTGAGAGTAAACTACATCTTATTGATATTAGTGTAAAATAAATTCCAGGAAATATAGTACACGTTTCACATAAACACTTATTAAAACTTTTAAAATTAAATAAATCTATCATCACGCCTTTTACCCATTATTGAGTGTGTTAATTTGCAGTAGCAGATCTCGGTAAGTTATATATGTTACCAGCTGTCAAATCGCGCCTCTCCCCTATGAGTTAGTGGAGTGGGAACCTCAAAGGTAGATTTTTAATGTTCTGAAAATTGTTTGTATCCGGTTTCCAAATCCACAGTTCGATTCGATACCACAAATTAAATACTTGTAACTGTGCTCGCTCTGCAATTGCAGGACCAAGTAATTACTATATTTTAAAAGTAAACTACATCTTATTGATATTAGTGTAAAATAAATTCCAGGAAATATAGTACACGTTTCACATAAACACTTATTAAAACTTTTAAAATTAAATAAATCTATCATCACGCCTTTTACCCATTATTGAGTGTGTTAATTTGCAGTAGCAGATCTCGGTAAGTTATATATGTTACCAGCTGTCAAATCGCGCCTCTCCCCCATGAGTTAGTGGAGTGGGAACCTCAAAGGTAGATTTTTAATGTTCTGAAAATTGTTTGTATCCGGTTTCCAAATCCACAGTTCGATTCGATACCACAAATTAAATACTTGTAACTGTGCTCGCTCTGCAATTGCAGGACCAAGTAATTACTATATTTTAAAAGTAAACTACATCTTATTGATATTAGTGTAAAATAAATTCCAGGAAATATAGTACACGTTTCACATAAACACTTATTAAAACTTTTAAAATTAAATAAATCTATCATCACGCCTTTTACCCATTATTGAGTGTGTTAATTTGCAGTAGCAGATCTCGGTAAGTTATATATGTTACCAGCTGTCAAATCGCGCCTCTCCCCCATGAGTTAGTGGAGTGGGAACATCAAAGGTAGATTTTTAATGTTCTGAAAATTGTTTGTATCCGGTTTCCAAATCCACAGTTCGATTCGATACCACAAATTAAATACTTGTAACTGTGCTCGCTCTGCAATTGCAGGACCAAGTAATTACTATATTTTAAAAGTAAACTACATCTTATTGATATTAGTGTAAAATAAATTCCAGGAAATATAGTACACGTTTCACATAAACACTTATTAAAACTTTTAAAATTAAATAAATCTATCATCACGCCTTTTACCCATTATTGAGTGTGTTAATCTGCAGTAGCAGATCTCGGTAAGTTATATATGTTACCAGCTGTCAAATCGCGCCTCTCCCCCATGAGTTAGTGGAGTGGGAACCTCAAAGGTAGATTTTTAATGTTCTGAAAATTGTTTGTATCCGGTTTCCAAATCCACAGTTCGATTCGATACCACAAATTAAATACTTGTAACTGTGCTCGCTCTGCAATTGCAGGACCAAGTAATTACTATATTTTAAAAGTAAACTACATCTTATTGATATTAGTGTAAAATAAATTCCAGGAAATATAGTACACGTTTCACATAAACACTTATTAAAACTTTTAAAATTAAATAAATCTATCATCACGCCTTTTACCCATTATTGAGTGTGTTAATTTGCAGTAGCAGATCTCGGTAAGTTATATATGTTACCAGCTGTCAAATCGCGCCTCTCCCCCATGAGTTAGTGGAGTGGGAACCTCAAAGGTAGATTTTTAATGTTCTGAAAATTGTTTGTATCCGGTTTCCAAATCCACAGTTCGATTCGATACCACAAATTAAATACTTTTGTAACTGTGCTCGCTCTGCAATTGCAGGACCAAGTAATTACTATATTTTGAGAGTAAACTACATCTTATTGATATTAGTGTAAAATAAATTCCAGGAAATATAGTACACGTTTCACATAAACACTTACTAAAACTTTTAAAATTAAATAAATCTATCATCACGCCTTTTACCCATTATTGAGTGTGTTAATTTGCAGTAGCAGATCTCGGTAAGTTATATATGTTACCAGCTGTCAAATCGCGCCTCTCCCCCATGAGTTAGTGGAGTGGGAACCTCAAAGGTAGATTTTTAATGTTCTGAAAATTGTTTGTATCCGGTTTCCAAATCCACAGTTCGATTCGATACCACAAATTAAATACTTGTAACTGTGCTCGCTCTGCAATTGCAGGACCAAGTAATTACTATATTTTAAAAGTAAACTACATCTTATTGATATTAGTGTAAAATAAATTCCAGGAAATATAGTACACGTTTCACATAAACACTTATTAAAACTTTTAAAATTAAATAAATCTATCATCACGCCTTTTACCCATTATTGAGTGTGTTAATTTGCAGTAGCAGATCTCGGTAAGTTATATATGTTACCAGCTGTCAAATCGCGCCTCTCCCCCATGAGTTAGTGGAGTGGGAACCTCAAAGGTAGATTTTTAATGTTCTGAAAATTGTTTGTATCCGGTTTCCAAATCCACAGTTCGATTCGATACCACAAATTAAATACTTGTAACTGTGCTCGCTCTGCAATTGCAGGACCAAGTAATTACTATATTTTAAAAGTAAACTACATCTTATTGATATTAGTGTAAAATAAATTCTAGGAAATATAGTACACGTTTCACATAAACACTTATTAAAACTTTTAAAATTAAATAAATCTATCATCACGCCTTTTACCCATTATTGAGTGTGTTAATCTGCAGTAGCAGATCTCGGTAAGTTATATATGTTACCAGCTGTCAAATCGCGCCTCTCCCCCATGAGTTAGTGGAGTGGGAACCTCAAAGGTAGATTTTTAATGTTCTGAAAATTGTTTGTATCCGGTTTCCAAATCCACAGTTCGATTCGATACCACAAATTAAATACTTGTAACTGTGCTCGCTCTGCAATTGCAGGACCAAGTAATTACTATATTTTAAAAGTAAACTACATCTTATTGATATTAGTGTAAAATAAATTCCAGGAAATATAGTACACGTTTCACATAAACACTTACTAAAACTTTTAAAATTAAATAAATCTATCATCACGCCTTTTACCCATTATTGAGTGTGTTAATTTGCAGTAGCAGATCTCGGTAAGTTATATATGTTACCAGCTGTCAAATCGTGCCTCTCCCCCATGAGTTAGTGGAGTGGGAACCTTAAAGGTAGATTTTTAATGTTCTGAAAATTGTTTGTATCCGGTTTCCAAATCCACAGTTCGATTCGATACCACAAATTAAATACTTGTAACTGTGCTCGCTCTGCAATTGCAGGACCGAGTAATTACTATATTTTAAAAGTAAACTACATCTTATTGATATTAGTGTAAAATAAATTCCAGGAAATATAGTACACGTTTCACATAAACACTTACTAAAACTTTTAAAATTAAATAAATCTATCATCACGCCTTTTACCCATTATTGAGTGTGTTAATCTGCAGTAGCAGATCTCGGTAAGTTATATATGTTACCAGCTGTCAAATCGCGCCTCTCCCCCATGAGTTAGTGGAGTGGGAACCTCAAAGGTAGATTTTTAATGTTCTGAAAATTGTTTGTATCCGGTTTCCAAATCCACAGTTCGATTCGATACCACAAATTAAATACTTGTAACTGTGCTCGCTCTGCAATTGCAGGTCCAAGTAATTACTATATTTTGAGAGTGAACTACATGTTATTGATGTTAGTGTAAGATAAATGCCAGGAATTGTAGTAATAAGTAATTTTAATATAAAGTTCATTTTTTGGTGGATGCTCCAATACACAATTAAATGTACTACAGGTTAAACACATTTCTGTTTAATAATGTAATGAGTGAAACAGATATATAAAGTTGTATGAAAGGTTACTGAACTATTGAACTAAAAACATAAAAATATTTATGTCAATACAATATGTATGCATGTATACAATATTCAACATCATACCCTGATAATTATTCTTGTATCTCACACAACCATTATTGTTTTTATATCAATTTAAAAATATATAATTAATTTATATTTAAATGACATATTGGCTGGTAGCATAAGCTCTGTTTTGGAGTGTTTTAAGAGCACGGTTTTAACATGTTAGATATAGCTAAAACACCCAAAAACACTGCTCTTGAAACAGGTAAAAACAGAGCTTGTACTACCAGCCATTGTAGCTTACTAGTACCTATAGTACATTTAAAACAACTTGAACATATATTATTGTAAATTTACCGCTGTCAAACGTTTATAAATTTCTCTGTATACTTTGCAATCACAAACGGTTTATTTTTATAATGAAAAAATTTAATAATAGAAGCTGCTGCGCTACACTGTTTTTAGTAACTTTTTATTTTGTAAGATTGGTACTACTACGCAACCATACGATAAAAGTTATTTAAAAATGATAACCTCAAATATTTTTAAATGTTTTTTGTAAACGATTTAAAAGTATTCATAATATTCGAATGGGGTAGATGGCTCAGTGGTATCGAGTCGGTCTGTGGATCTTGAGAACCCTGGTTCGATCCCCACAGCCGACAAACAATTTTCACCAATTTAAAAAAATCTATCCCTGTGGCTCCTCCACCACTAATTTCTTTGGAGGCTGTGATTTGACGGCTGGTAACCGCATTTCACGCGACAAAATATATCACTTACCGAGATCTATTTAGACAGAGTTCCACACCCAGTAATGGGTAAAAGGCGTTATGATATATTTCTTTATTTATTTATTCATAATATTCGATAATTATTTCATAATGTTATTATTAAGAAAACTCATGCTTTCTACCTTTATTTATTTTTTTGTGAAATTGCACCTTACTTGTAAACTGTGAAGGTTAAAGTTGAGTTATATTTATATTTAATTAGGTACTTAATATTTTTATATAACTTCTATGGTATTTTTGGTTATAAGTTGAAATACTAAAATTGTGCTGTTAATAATCTATAGAAAACATTATTTTCTTCATGATTAAATCTAAAATATTGAGTAGGTAAAATCGTTAGTTTCATTGTCAAGTATACGACGATCAAAAGAGCAGTTTGGTATTAGTTTTCACACCCTGTCGATTCCAATTAGGGTTATGTTGTAGCACGCATGTCGTGCGTGTGTTTGAGGAAGTCAGCGAACTATAAACACGGAATTCACATGATAGAGAAGCGTGATACCCGATTGTGTTGAACATGTACGTATGTATGCTACTTGTATCTATTGTTATGTATGTATGTATGTATGTTGCTGTTTGTTTAATAGATTTAATATGTTTATGAAGTCGCGGGTGATAATTTTTTAATGTTTTGTGGTTGAATTAGATTCGTGCTTTGATTTGTTTAGTAAAATTAAAACAAAGTTTTTGTTGGAGCTATCATAAAAATTAGAAAAAGTTTTACCGCATGAAAATTACTTTGGTGGCTCCCCTTCTACAAATATATTTAAGGGTTGTTATTAAATAGCTGGTAACTGCAATTCATGCGTACAATATATACAGGGTGTTATATAAAAAGCGGATCATGGACGATTAACAAGGGATATCAATTTTTACGATGCCTTATAAATTATTTTAGGGAAACATTCTAACGTCATTCTAAAAACTTGATTTCAAATTATGTTACATAATTATTGTTTTATTGAGTGGTACTTTCAATAATTGATAATGAAGAAATGGAAGATAATAATAGTATGTTATGCATCAAGGGAGAGAAACAAGGGATAATCGCGCCCTCCCGTGAAGCATATTATACTTTTCGTAACAAGTGCACAAAAATTACCAGCTAATAATCGTAGTCTCTAGGGAGAGAAACATCTCTCTAGGGAGAGAAAC
Source organism: Pterostichus niger (assembly GCA_947425015.1). Classification (NCBI taxonomy): domain Eukaryota; kingdom Metazoa; phylum Arthropoda; class Insecta; order Coleoptera; family Carabidae; genus Pterostichus; species Pterostichus niger. The sequence goes on along the minus strand of OX380341.1, from coordinate 1,668,295 downwards.
ATGCTACCTAGGGGAGAAAAACAGTATTTCTCTCACTAAAATTAGGGAATAAGAACGTGTTTCTTGTGCATGTGTTACGAAAAAAATATTTCGCTAGGGAAAATAAAACCATATCCATGACAACTAGAAAACAATGGCATGACTTGACATTAATAACATGCAGATGACATCTGTCAAGAGAATAATAAATCTTAGCTAAATTTCTCATTTGTTTCAGAAAATATTATGTTTCTGTAGGGTTGGTAGTTCAGTGGCATCAAGTCGAACCGCGCTTTGATGAAATTTCACGCGAGATCTGCTACGGCAGAATGTCACACGCAGTAATGAATAAAACGCGTGAAGATATATTTATTTTGAAAGGACACTACATATATTTAAAAGATAGTTTAAAACTCAGATGTTTATAACTGATTATTTTGAATTTATATAAAGCGTTGTGATCTGAAACAATTCCTGCTAACAAAAGACTAATCAATAAACAATAAAAACATCTGTATTCAGTGAAAAACAATAACAAATATAGTTTCGTCATTGGTTCAACCTTTCAACCTTCCGAATCTATTTTCATTCGCAAACTGACAATCAAATGAACGATTAATATATCAACATTTATGAGTATTTTCAGCGTGGATGACATAAATACGTTGACAAGAGACATAATGTTCGCGAGAATCAATAATCTGAACGCACCCGAAAACGAACGGATTTTATATCTGTTGGATGAGTTTTCTGCAATGGATTTACTACTAAATAGGATGCAACACGAAACAGAACACGGCTATTGATTTTATTTTGCTTTCTTTTATCTTTAAATGTTCTGCTAAATTTATTTCATACTTCATTATCTCTATCTACAAAATATCTTTGACAGTTTAGTAACTTAGACAATGCAGCTATAGTCATACCTTACCAGATTTTATTTATGTACGAACAAAAATATTTAACTGTTTAAATTCGAAATATTATTTGTAAGTGAAAACTTTTTAGTGATTGTGATTGAAAGCTTTATTTAAAATGAAGTGGTATTTAAATGTTATGTAGTCATTCAATGTTAACGGCTTTGTAAGAGTTAGTTTAATTGCTAAACTTTTTATGTGTTGAGTAAATGAGAGCAAAACAATTATTTGTTTCAACAAAATCAATAACAAAAAACGCAGCGCAGATGGGTAGTTACATGCAACTTAATGTCAACACCAATATTATTTAATTACGTTTTAATTATTCACTAAAATTACAAAAGGAATACATAGAAAGAACATAAATTAGAAACATAAGAAAATATAATATAGTATTTTTTTTTTTGTTAATGTAAATGTAAACGTATTTCACATATTGATATTAATGAAAAAGTGAACATATTTACTTCCTTGTACGAAGTAAAGGAAGTATTGTAATCGTAAAGTTTTCGGTTCTCAGATTTCAACGGAAATAGGTATTTTGGCCCTCCTGAATCCATTTTGACTAATTTCGTCATGCCGTCTGTACGTACGTACGTACGTATCTCGCATAACTAAAAAACGGTAAGCCGTAGAAAATTGAAACTTTATATTTAGGACTGTTATAACATCTAGTTGTGCACCTTTCTTTTTGGTCATTATACAACTACCGGAAGTGGTACTTTACTTGAAGCCTATAATAGATTTTCATGAAAAACTATATTCAAATATAATTTAAAACTTTCCAAATTTGGTATATAAGACTACTATATCAATGGAAATAACATAATAGATTTTGGTTAAAATAGACTAACCGGAAGTGGCACATTACATGAAGCTGTTACCAGTTTTCCTTGAAAAAAATGGTATTATTTTAATTTTAGAAATAAATGCTGCAAATAAAAGTTTTAGAGAATTAAATTCTGCGTCTAGAACACTAAGAATTTTTAAATTAGCTTTTTGCATAAACGAGATATTTAAATTTAAATATTATATATTTTCAGATTTTTTTAAATAATTAAGTTTGCTATGGATTAGAACAAAAAATAAAAGATTTAATGTCAAATATGTGCAATTAAAAATATCTATAGTTTAATACGCGTACAAGGAAGTCATGTGGTGCCACATCAGATTTTTTTTTAGTAATGTAAATGATGAAAAACTCACGTATTACACATATTGATATTAATGAAAAAGTGAACATTTTTTGATAGTTACTTTACAATACTAAATTCTGTGTAGAAATATTTATCTCAAATATAATTAAATAATATGTATTATAATTTTTTGCGATATTTTCTCATTAATAAAGGATGTTGTGCTAGTATTTTGTCATATTATTCGTGACAGAATATTTAACGTTTGAGGCGGTGAAATTGATAGAATCGTTTATTCCAGTTATCATAATATTTTTTCGTGACAACAGCTTGGTTATTTGGTTTATTTGGTTCCGGGCGGTACATACTCCGACTCCGGGGATATTACCCGGATTTTATAACGACAGTCACGGCATCACACGGCTCATGTAGGTCACCCATCGAATAAAAATAAATAACACAAACTCCATAAGTGTTCTCTGCACTCGATCTACTCATATATTGTGGTGTATTGATGGAATAAGAAGTTGTATATTTGTTATTTCAAATATTATACATGGAATCATGAAAGAGGAATTTTTTGACATGCCATCTATGAATGCATGGCACGATTATTTCAAAGACATAAGTTGCAATTGTTCCTAATACTTTGTTAAAAATGTTTTGTCTAATAAATACATTATTGATTTTATTACTTATTGATAGTACTGTTGCTTCATTTCAGTAAAATGAGAATATTTCTAGATTACATAATTAGATTAATTGTTTTCGGTATATTTTCCAAAATATTTTGAATGTGGTAAATATAAATAAAATATAAATATATCATTACGCCTTTTACCCATTACTAGGTGCGGCTCTAAGCAGATCTCGGTAAGTGATATATTTTTTCGTGTGAAGTGCGGTTAGCAGCCGTCAAATCACGGCCCCAAAGATGTTAGTGGAGGGAGAGCCACAAGGGTAGATTTAAATTGGTGAAAATTGTTTGTCGGCTGTGGGGATCGAACCAGGGTTCTCAAGATTCGCAGGACGACTCGACAATTTTTACAGGGTTCGAAGATATATATCGATCGATATATATCATGATATTTATTTTGATATATATCGTCATATTTTTGCAATGATATATATCCATTATATAAAAATATCAAATAGTTTTTGTGATATAGCCTCCGGAAAAGTGAAATTTCTCGAATTTTTCAGTTTTTCTACTTTTACGAGGCTATATCTCGAAAACTAAATGTGATATGAAAACGCGCTCAACGGCATTAATTTTCTCGTGCTTCAGTTAACTTATAAACATAGTTTCAGCGATTTTTATTTTTTTTCAATTTTCCGCCAAAAAATCGCAAAAAACGGTTTTTTAACATTTTATCGAAAACCAGAAGTCATATGCATTTGAAGATTGCACCACTGGATTCAGTGGGTCAAAATACATATGTATGTAAATTTCCGTTTTAATAATCCTACGATTAAGGATTTTTGGGAAAATTGAATTAAAATCTGAAAAAACCAAAGGGGTACCCCTTAGGAAATAATTAAAAATATTAAATTGCTTAAAATTGTATGAAAATTTGCTTATAAGTCAATTCGGACACGGGGAATTCAACGCCGTTGAGCGCATTTCCAAATCTTGTTTAGTTTTTGAGATATAGCCTCCGGAAAAGTGAAATTTATCGAATTTTTCAGTTTTTCTAAATGTGTACAAAAACTAAAATTAAAAAATAAATATCCAAAAAGTGATATTTATCTGATATATATCCTATATATCAGATATTTTGATATTTATTATAAATATCATGATATTTACGAACCCTGCAATTTTAAGAATTTAAAGTTTCAATTATTTAATCATGAAAAAATAGTTATTTGAATATTAAGGAAGGAAAGTAAGATATTTCTTCTTCTTCTTGAGCTGAAGACGAGAGATATAAAGCAACAGTAGAAAGAATAACACTTTCTTCACGAGGTATACATATAATTTTTTTCATTACTTTATTAGAAAGTAAAATAAATTAGAAATTTAGATAAGATTTATTATTCTCTTGATAGATGTCACTAATGTATGACCAGCTTCATTGACTTGCGCTACGCTTATTATGGCCGTTTCATATGTCATTACAATTTTTTGTTCCAAATTTGCAGAGCGAGCACGTCAACTAGCGCCTCTGACAAAATACATTCTAACTAACCTAATAAAATTGAATGAATAAATAAAATATTTAATTCTATTAAATGTAGTTCAATTTTCAAATAATTTAAGGTTGTTTATGTAACTTGAAAACGTGGCCACTTTCATTTAATTGAAATAAAAATCACTAAATGGCATTACTCACGACAAATTAGTATATGGCAAAACGATGGATTGAAACGGCCACAATAAGCGTCAGCGCAATTCAATAAACTTGATCAAATCATACCGTTGTTTACCAGTTGTCATGGATGTGAATTTTACTTTCTTTTACTTTCGTCCCAAGGATGAAAAAGGTCACTTCCACCTTTTAATTAAGGGAAGAAATTTCAATATGAACTGATAGCAAAAATCCAACTTTTACCGACTGCAATTTCTCTGTACCAATAAATGTCATTAATTTACTGAAATTTGCTTATTTACCACACTGTAAAATTAATCCAAAATATAATATAAGAAATACTTCATTTATGATCAGTAAAAAACTAGGCTTTTTGAAGGTCATTTGGTGACAGAAAATGAACAAACGCAGATCAAAGCTTTATCCACACAAGTATTTTTTACAGTCAAACAAATAACATGTTTGTTTTGTTTGTACAATTTAATTAGTTATCTATATTAATTTTTTAATCAATTAAACTTCGATTCAACTTAATTTTCGATCATAGAAAATTATGAAGATGTCAACTAATTATTTTCAACTCTCGGTATACAAATAAGTATAGATAAATTAAAATTGTATGCACTTGTGTACCAATATCCATTTTGTTTCTATGTGTAAAAGAAACTTAATCCCAATTACACGTATTCGAATTATTCGCAGTCGTATTTTTACTTCCTTGTACGAAGTAAAGGAAGTATTGTAATCGCGAAAATTTTCGGTTCTCAGATTACAACGGAAATAGGTGTTTTGGCCCTCCCTGAATCCATTTTGACTAATTTCGTCATGCCGTCTGTACGTACGTATCTCGCATAACTCAAAAACGGTAAACCGTAGAAAATTGAAACTTTATATTTAGGACTGTTATAACATCTAGTTGTGCACCTCCCTTTTTGGTCATTATATAACTACCGGAAGTGGTACTTTACTTGAAGCCTATAATAGATTTTCATGAAAAACTATATTCAAATATAATTTAAAACTTTCCAAATTTGGTACATAAGACTACTATATCAATGGAAATAACAAAATAGATTTTGGTTAAAATAGACTAACCGGAAGTGGCACATTACATGAAGCTGCTAACAGTTTTCCTTGAAAAAAATGGTATTATTTTAATTTTAGAAATGAATGCTGCAAATAAAAGTTTTAGAGAATTAAATTCTGCGTCTAGCACATTAAGAATTTTTAAATTAGCTTTTTGCATCAACGAGATATCTAAATTTAAATATTATATATTTTTTGATTTTTTTTAAATTAAGTTTGCTATGGATTAGAACAAAAAATAAAAGATTTAATGTCAAATATGTGCAATTAAAAAAATATCTATAGTTTAATACGTGTACAAGGAAGTCATGTGGTGTCCACATCAGATATTTTGGATATAAATTAAAGTGAATGAAGTGTGAATAATATTTATGAATAAATGTATGGATATTCGAGTGTACTAGTATGACGTCAGTACAATTAGGTGGATTGTTATTAAATAGAGTGCCCGCAAAATGGGTGTGTAGTACCAGATATTTCATGCATGATATATTACATAAATACCTAATGAGATTATTTTTTAAATGTCAAATTTTTTGGTCTGTTTCTACGTTTCTATCATAATATCTGCCATGTATTGAAGTAGAATTGTTATCTTATAAAGTTTAGTTTGAGTGCTGATAACCTTGAATCATTTTTTTGTTCGTTCGATGTTGAAGCAATTTTGAAACTTTTCAAATCACGTTTACGTTCAGTATACATTTTACATTTCAATTATCTTCATGCAAAATCTATTTTATTGTTTGTTTACACTTTTTTTTGGTCATTGCTCTGAACAAATAGCTTAATCAACTTTGGATTTTAAATCAAATTCTGGCGCAGCGCAAATTGTTTACAGAGTATGATAGAATATTGGCGCAGTATTTGGTGGATGCGCCATTACTTATTTACCATCATAATTAATTAATTAAATACATTATTTTATAAGATATTAACTATTATACTTTTTTTTGTATTTGTTGGCATTGATTTTTACTTCCTTGTACGAAGTAAAGGAAGTATTGTAATCGCGAAAATTTTCGGTTCTCAGATTTCAACGGAAATAGGTATTTTGGCCCTCCCTGAATCCATTTTGACTAATTTTGTCGTGCCGTTTGTACGTACGTATGTATCTCGCATAACTCAAAAACGATAAGCCGTAGAAAATTGAAACTTTATATTTAGGACTGTCATAACATCTAGTTGTGCACCTCCCTTTTTGGTCATTATACAACTACCGGAAGTGGTACTTTACTTGAAGCCTATAATAGATTTTCATAAAAAACTATATTCAAATATAATTTAAAACTTTCCAAATTTGGTATATAAGACTACTATATCAATGGAAATAACATAATAGATTTTGGTTAAAATAGACTAACCGGAAGTGGCACAGTTTTCCTTGAAAAAAAGGTATTATTTTAATTTTAGAAATAAATGCTGCAAATAAAAGTTTTAGAGAATTAAATTCTGCGTCGAGCACATTAAGAATTTTTAAATTAGCTTTTTGCATAAACGAGATATGTAAATTTAAATATTATATATTTTTTGATTTAAAAAAAATTAAGTTTGCTATGGATTAGAACAAAAAATAAAAGATTTAATGTCAAATATGTGCAATTAAAAAAATATCAATAGTTTAATACGCGTACAAGGAAGTCATGTGGTGTCCACATCAGATTTTTTAAATTATTTTAGAAAAATTGCGTCAAATAAAATATATAGACACATTTGAAAGGATGTTTTGAAAATTTAGAAGAAATTGTCCGCGAAATATAGTCATAGTATTTATCATTTATTTATTTTTTTCACAATTAATATTATTTATTTGAAGTCTACTTATCAGCTAGTTCAATTTGAAGTAAGCAGAAACAATCTACACACATATTAAAAGCTTATAATATACCAGTGTCTCTACCTATTAGCAAATGTAATATTTTGCTGAGTAACTCTAAATGAACTTCCCTTATAATTAGGTGGCAAGTTTAGTAGCAAGTATAGGGGCGTGTAGGTGTGAAACATGGGATTGGCAAGCCTGTGTTGTATAGTACCGGTACCCGCACTCTACGCATTATCTACTGTTTACTGTTTTACAGTTGGTATGGTGCAGTTCACGCGTAGTGAATTTGTTGATAACTTGGTAGGCGTGGAAGCGTCTACTACTGATATTTGGAGGGTACAACTTTACATTTCGAGACAATAAACATTTTATTCTAGAATTTTTCATTAAATTTATACGACATATTTATGTATACATCGTCCAGAATGGCTTGACAGTTACGTCACTGCTGAAACTAGGACAATACAATGATGCGGTTTTACTTCTTTGTTACTTTGTACAACAGGAATTTAATCCCAATTACAATCAGCGAGAATTGAACTCGTCAATGTTTAAAACAAAAATGAGAATTCGACTTTCACAACTAATATATTTAGAGGTTTTAATTAGACGGATGGTAGCCGCAAAAATATATCATTTACTGAGATCTGCTGTAGCAGAATGTTAATAAGAAATTGAAATAGTACAGTCATGATATATTGAAGCCAAAACGTAATTGTCAAGCCATTTAACATGTATAATAAATATTCTAGTGAATTAATTATAATAGCTTTTTATTTTTAGATAAAAATAAAGTTTTTTTTAGTCTTATTAAGAAATAAATGTAGTTAAAAGTAAAGTCAAACTTCAAAACCTCGGTGATAAATCTTCGATTGTCACGAAATATAAATGGAAGATGTATATATGAATTTATGAACCAATAACATTAAAATGACGTTAAATAAATCAAATATAATATTGATTTTCAATAACAAATAAAAGATGTAATCAGAAGTAAATTACCTCCGAGCGAAACACAACAAAAACAATAATAAAACGACATTAACGACAAACAAATAAAAACATTTCACTGAATATTTAACCGCGAGATGAAATGAGTTTCTTGTGGGTGTATGTATGTATGTGTTAGCTCACCTGCGTGGCCACGAACTCACAGACAGAAGAATGGTACACTATGGAAGTCGAAGCACAAACTGTCAGCGAAGCACGAGGCTTGAACCGGCGTCACGACGGCACGAGGCAACGAGTCTCAGACACCGGCGCGAGTCTGCGCTTCTATGATGCTAGCATCGACCCGCCGCCGATCGCCAGTGGCGTGCGAACTGCACTGGAATACGGGCAACAAGGAGGGAGAAATAATCAGGAAATTACTGCTTCACAACTCTATTATTAAATGTTACAAAACAAAACTTTCTGTACTACATGTTTATTATAATCATTTTAATTGGGTGTGGCAGATCTCGGTAAGTGATATATCTATTCACGTGAAATGCAGTTACCAGCTCCAAAGACGTTAGTAATTGTTTATCGGCTATGGGACTCGAACTTGGGTTCTCAAATTTTTAAGCGGACATGTTGCCACTGAGCTATCTATTCCAATTATAATTTAAAACATTTGAAAATTCAACCAATAAGCATAGTTTTATAAGATATTAATTTGTCACAATATTATTTTATTTCTATTTTATTCTGTCAGTGTGGTTAGTGTAATGGCATTGGAATCCGAAGATCCTAAGTTCGAATCTCACTCAAGCTAAAAATATTTGAATTAACATACAGCGACTCGGTGAATCCAAATTCTGTACTGTAATTGGGGTTAAGTTCTTGCTTCCAAAAGCATAAATAAATACATATTATTTTATTTGCATCAAGAAAATATCTTATCAAATATCAATTAGATATTCTCTAAATACATTTTTATTTTCAAGCATTTAATGCTTTTGCTTGTAGCAAAATCATAAAATCCCTCGTCCTACGGAATACGCAACAAACAAAAATGTTGAACAATGAAAATTTGTTGATAAAAAAAAATAAATATATTATCACGCCTGTTAGCCATTACTGGGTGTGGCACTCTGCTTACGCAGATCTCGGTAAGTGATATATTTCTTCGCGTGAAGTGCGGCTACCAGCCGTCAAATCTTGGCCCCAAAGATGTTAGCGGAGGGAGAGCCACAGGGGTAGATTTTAAATTGGTGAAAATTGTTTGTCGGCTGTGGAGATCGAACCAGGGTTCCACAGATCCACAGACCGACTCGATATTTGTTGATAAATTGTAAAATAGCAATTGGAGTAGTCTGTTATTAATATTTGTTAACATTGCCTAGAAAGGGGCCCAACAATATACCTTAAGTCAAAAAAGAACGCACAAGAATGCAAATCTCGATTTTCCCTACTTGACTACCAAAATTATATTGCTTATTGAATGTCCTTTATCTCCCAGGGAAATATCTCCCACCTCCGGCACTGTATGGGTGTGGGGCGGTGCGTATCGCATCGCGCACATGTCAGTGTCGGGGGCGTAATACGGGTAGGTGGGCACGCGCCCCCGATGCATATTTTATGCAATTTATTGCACGGTGTTTGAATGCGTGCCTCGAGGACGACTTCAACCAGATATTTATCCCTGCCTCCGTGGAAACCACCCTCAAACCACCCCCGACTACAAATGGAGATTTGGGAGCTGATACTTCAAGGTCAGGGCTCACATACCGCAGATATTATGTTTATAACCTCATCAACTTCAAATCAAAAAGAAATATGTTTTCGACAAGAACAGGAACTTAATCCCAATGCGGACTCACCGAGTCGCTGTGTGGTGATTCATATAATTTTTAGTTTGAGTAAGATTCGAACTCGGAATCTTCGGATTCAAATTCCGTACTGCCTTAGGTAGAATTGTCGATATTTAAATTCGCTAAAACGTCATGTAAACAATTGAACTACAATAAATGAATAAAATTAGTTAACAAAAGAATGATGAATGCTTTCACACTTTGAGGTGAATTTGACATTGAAATAAGAAACATCTCAATTATTAATGATAAATGAACGTATTATTGATTTAATGAATTTTGTTGGTATCATTAAAATGTTGTAAATTATTAATACCCTTATTTATAACACAAAAGATAAATATGACGTTGATTACATACACTTTGTTATTGTCAAGCAAACTTTGCCATTAAATTTAACTTTACTGTTAGCTTTATAACACTGGGTGATCCAATATATTAAAACACTACCTGTTAGGAGAATGTATGTCTAATAGAAATTAGTAATAAATGGATGAATATTATTTAAGAAAGAATAGACAAGCTTGATGAAAAAATTTATGAATGTGGATGAAGTAAGGTATGCGGCAGGAAAGAATTAATTGCACGATAGCATGGGACATAGAGATTGATTTTTGTTTGTATTATTTGTAAAATTAACAAATCTAAAAAATATAATAATATTAACAGTTATATTATTTCGTGTTTCTAACTGATTAAAAAACAGAGGACATGACAGTAAATCTGTCAACATTGGTTAAATTGACATATTACGTGGTATCGAGTCGGGCTGTGGATCTTGAGAACCCTGGTTCGATCCCCACAGTCGACAAACAATTTTCACCAATTTAAATCTACCCCTGTGGCTCTCCCACCACTAACATCTTTGAGGGCCGTGATTTGTCGGCTGGTAACCGCACTTCAAGCGAAGAAATATATCACTTACCGAGATCTGCTTACGGCAGAGTGCCACATCCAGTAATGGGTATAAGGCGTGATGATATATTTATTCATTTATTTACGTAGACTATACATTCTCGTAATGTAGACTAATCAGATAGCTAAATTTATCCTTTGTTACACTGTATATTATTGCGTTACTAAGAGTGTTTCGCGAAAAAGAAACTTTGCGTATTTCGGTCACAGACAAATAGATCATATCTATGTATGTATATCAATAAACACAAACAAGTAATTTATTTTTTTTGACATTTCCTTCAGCAATATTTCTATTAGCATCATTATTTATAACAATTGTACTTTTAATATTTCTTATAATAAATAATCTGTTTAATGTAGCTGATTGAATAATATAACAATTCGAATTTCACAAATCGCCTAAAATATAGTCTACGAATTCGATGTGTTACCTAAAAAAACCTCTCGTCCTCTTTGGTTATTTTCGAAGCTCTTGTTGTATAACTACTGGGAATCAGACGGCCTACACTTTAATTTAAACTTCATGTCCTGTTTATTTTATTATTTGTTACTCTGCACAACAGGAACTTAATTCCAAGTACAGTAGCATATAGTGAAACAATCGCGTTTTTTACTTCCTTGTACGAAGTAAAGGAAGTATTGTAATCGCGAAAATTTTCGGTTCTCAGATTTCAACGGAAATAGGTGTTTTGGCCCTCCCTGAATCCATTTTGACTAATTTCGTACGTATCTCGCAAAACTCAAAAACGGTAAGCCGTAGAAAGTTGAGATATTTAGGACTGTTATAACATCTAGTTGTGCACCTCCCTTTTTGGTCATTATACAACTACCGGAAGTGGTACTTTACTTGAAGCCTATAATAGATTTTCATGAAAAACTATATTCAAATATAATTTAAAACTTTCCAAATTTGGTATATAAGACTACTATATCAATGGAAATAACATAATAGATTTTGGTTAAAATAGACTAACCGGAAGTGACACATTACATGAAGCTGCTAACAGTTTTCCTTGAAAAAAATCGGATTATTTTCATTTTAGAAATAAATGCTGCAAATAAAAGTTTTAGAGAATTAAATTCTGCGTCTAGCACATTAAAAAAATTTAAATTAGCTTTTTGCATAAACGAGATATCTAAATTTAAATATTATATATTTTCAGATTTTTTTAAATAATTAAGTTTGCTATGGATTAGAACAAAAAATAAAAGATTTAATGTCAAATATGTGCAATTAAAAATATCTATAGTTTAATACGGGTACAAGGAAGTCATGTGGTGTCCACATCAGATATTTTATATAAGTTGCCTCTTTATTGTTAATTTATAACCATAAAGTTTATCTTGTTAACAATTATTTATTAGTTGCGCTGTATATATGATTATTGTTGAGACATCCTGTATATATCGATAAATACCCCAATAGACCCATTAAACACAAGCACCATTATAGTATAATTACAAAGTTTAAATTGCGACAGAAACAAGTAACATCATTTAGAAAAAAATACATTTCATAGTTTTCTAGTTATTAGGTCAGTTGGTCATACGATTTAGTTTGCAGCAGTAAAAATGGTACAAAATGAAGCCAAAATTAAGTCAAAAACTAAATCATCTAAATTTGATATTTACTACATTACTAAACCATATTACTACGTGTGTAGATTCATGATTTTGCAATTAATTCCTGCTAAAAATGAAACAAAAAATATTTATCTACGTTTGTTACAAGACCTACTATTCGGTAGTGTTTTCATTGTAGTTTATTGCTATGGGTTAATATCATCTTTTAGAAATATGTCAAGTTTAGGTTTAGGACGAAATTTTGCTGTTATTATTAATGTGTCAGCCACATTTCACTACATGGCAAACCTAATAATCGCGCTAGTAGTTGGGTATCTACTAAAAAATAAATTAAAATACATATTTGATAAGTTAAATAACTTGAAGATAGAAAATAAGTTTGCATTAAAACGAAGAACAGTTAAAAAATATTTAGGAATATTTTTAGTTGTTTTACTTTCTTGGGCTATTGTTGATTATGCTGTTTTAATTGGAAAAGTTGGGAACCCTGTTTATTTATCGCTAAGAATTTTGTTGGGAAGACTATATAAAGGAATAATTGTACTTATAATAATCCTGTTTTTTATTATTTTAAAATCGTATTTCCGATATATTAACTATCAACTGTCTATTGTAAATAGCTCGAAAGATGTTTATAAAATTGTGTATCCTCTTTGTGAACTTCATTTAAAACTGTTGGATTTATCAAGTTTTACTTGTAAAACTTTAAATTGTCATATTATAACTCAAATAACAGTCAATTTCTTAACAACGCTGGATATTTTAAATCTATGTCTAGTTCTACTAAGAAAAATTAATTTTGGGGATGGGAATATATCAAATTATACGTCAGATATGATTCGGTATTTTGAGTGGCTGGTGTCGCCGGTATTTTGTATTTCTTTTCCTGTTTTATTCGCTACTTTTCTACAAAACGAGGTAAGAAAATTATTATTTTAAAATAATTTGAAATTGTTTCACAACAGGGAATATATTATATATATATGTATGTTTTTGCAGGCAAATAGAACAGCGTTACTAGTACATGAAATATGGAATAAAATGTGTGGTACAGAAGAATTAAAACTAGAAGCGAGAAATGTAATACTTTTCCAAATAATTATTTTTGTATTAAGTGCGCGAAATGAGTGTTCTTTTTTTGTTGCGCGTCGAAACAAAAAGTCATTCGAACACGTCAAAAAATACAAACAAAATATTTTTTACAACTGTCAAAACAGAATAATACGATAATTATTTATCAAGTAAATTCAAGGAAAACAATCAAAAATAAAATGAATTTGGTACGATTAATTTGTTGCAACCAATGAATCGTGTAAAATAATAATTTGGGAACGTGCGCAAAATAATCATTTTACGCACTAGGGTGCAAAACAATGTGCAATAATACGCGTTGTCCTGGTAATGATAAAAAATCACGTACCTCGAGTATTGATATTAGTGAAGTAAAGTGAACATTTTTGACAGTTGTAGAAAAATAATATATTTTTCCACGACCCTATCAGAAAGTAAATTTTTCTTCCTTTAATTGGGAGAAGAAAGTGATGCTATTTATAAATAAATAAATATATCATCACGCCTTTTAACTATTACTGAATGTGGCACTCTGTCGTAGCAGATCTCGGTTACCGGCCGTCAAATAACAAGCCCCAAAAGATGTTAGTGGACGGGGAACCACAGGGGTAGATTTTAAATTGATGAAAATTGTTTGTCGGCTGCGGAAATCGAACCCAGGTTCTCAAATCCACAAGCCGATTCGATACCACTAAGCCACCTACCCCACACTATTTTCAGGGTAGAATAGTATATTTTACATCGCGGGAGAAAAGTGGATGTTTTCAATCGAATACAGAAACACGCATTAAAAAGGAGTTATATAAAAAGTCATTTTTTTCCCTAGAAAAGAAAAGTCAAATCATTTATAGGGCAAATGGAAAACAGCGGTATGATTTGACATTAGTGACATCAAGAAAATAAATAATTATATCATCACGCCTTTTACCCATTACTAATAGTGATATATTTCTTCGCGTGAAGTGCGGTTACCAGCCGTCAAATCACGGCCCTCAAAAGATATTAGTGCAGGGGAAGCTACAGGGGTAGATTTAAATTGGTGAAAATTGTTTGTCGGCTGTGGGGATCGAACCAGGGTTCTCAAGATCCACAGGCCGACTCGATTCCACTGAGCCACCTACCCCATCAAGAAAATAATAAGTTTTATTTCTGAAAATGTTACTTTCTGATAGGGGAGTGACATAAAATATATATATATATATATATATATATATATATATATATATATATATATATATATATATATATATATATATATATATATTCTTTATGAGCAAAGTGTCAATGTTCCCTCTAATGCATTATATACATACTTCGTCTTTGGCGTGAAAAAAGAAACGGCAGAGAAGAAATCTGTTATTTTTTCCTTTGATGCACAAATAAGTATGAAGGTAATTTATATGTGTATAATTTCAGATGAAGCTACTGTCCTTACAAATGAAGCACAATCGTCTTCAACTGACTGTCTGTGGATTTTTTTACTTAAATTGTTCATTTCTTTACACGGTAACTATAGCAATATCTGTATAAGTATTTGTTTGCAATATGGTTTGATTTGCAGGTAATTGGGGCGTTAACAACATATTTTATCATTTTAATGCAATTTGACAACATACAAACTAGATAAGAATATAAGTTTACTTACTTAAATTAAATATTAATAATTAATAAACATTGATTAATATTTAATAGTTAATTAATTTTTAACCTGTCTTTCTATAAAAATAAATATTATGTATTTAGTTGTAAAAATGTCGGTGTATCACGCTGTGAAGCCTTATTATTTTGTCAGTAAATTATTTTGTTTTCAGATGCATATTTCAGTAAAAAAAACCAAACATGAATGTTTCTATAATATCATGTGGGCTTTGATATTTTATGTAACATATTTATATGCGGCATATATTTCTATATCAATGTCACATATGACTATTATTGCAAATACAAGTGATATAGAAATTGGTGTAGAGCTACTAAGCCTAGATTTATATCTTTGTTTAAATGTTGCTACGATATTTATAGGATATTATAACAGAAAAAAGTTTGAAAAATTTCAACAAGATATAAATATCATAGAAATTGATAGAAATGTGTATTCTAGTGAAAACTATAAAAATTATACAAGTTTATGTATTATAATAATATTATACAGTTGTCAAATAATATTTGGATTTATTTTAGATACATATTGTGCGGGTTTCATCTATAGTATCTTTTTAATAAGTTTCAAAATGAGTTCATTATACAGCGGTTTTTTGATTCAAAATATTTGTGTGTACTTGACCCTCGTCAAACGATATTTAATCGAGTATAATCAAAACATATCTGCGCTAATAACAAAAGACAATTTTAATATAAATAATTTAATAAATATGTTTGAAACTAATTATAAATTAAAGTTAATAGCATCAGACTTAAATCAAATGTTTAGTACACTAATATTAGCACAACTTTTTCTACAATTTTCAAGTACAATGTCTTGTGCAAATTTTATTGCGTTTTCTAGTTTGAGATCCACAAAACAAACTACTTATCATAATATTAATGCGATTCAATGGAGCTGGATAGAGATATCATGGATATTTGTTCTTATAGGGACTTCTACATCATTGGAAATTGAAGTAAGTATTGTTTGAGATGTATATTATGCAACAAGTTTTATAAATAAATAAAATATAAATAAATATTAGAGATGGGCGAATATCAAATTTCTCGAATTCGAATATCAAATACGAATATTAATCAGATCTCGAATATTCGAGGTACTCGAATATTCGAATACTCCTAAAATTATTAATAATTATTTAATTATGTCCTTATCATTATTTGAATGAAATTGTTAAGATAAAATTAAATTAAAACAAAAAGTACAAAGAAAAAAGAAAAAGACGAAAACTTCAAATTTAAGGTGAAACGTACAGGCTGATGTTGGCGAAAAACAAATTTGAAATATGGTACGTCTTCATGGTTTTGAAACAAAATATCTTTGTTATTAATAACTTCAAAATATTGTAATAGCTTTAAGTTTATGTACAAATGATAAAGGAAAACATAGTCAAAAATTGAACATATTCGAGGTATTCTAATGTTCGCTATACTGACGTTAATATTAGAAAATCTCGAATATCGAATAATATCAATATTCGCGGCATTCGACTATTCACGGATGATATTCGCCCATCTCTAATAAATATATCATCACGCCTTTTACCCATTACTGGGTGTGGCACTCTGCCGAAGCAGATCTCGGTAAGTGATATATTCTTACGCGTGAAGTGTGGTTACCAGCCGTCAAATTTGTGAAGTTTTATAAATTGTTTAAAAAGTAAGGTTAAGTTA
The DNA here is from genome assembly GCA_947425015.1 of Pterostichus niger. Classification (NCBI taxonomy): domain Eukaryota; kingdom Metazoa; phylum Arthropoda; class Insecta; order Coleoptera; family Carabidae; genus Pterostichus; species Pterostichus niger. The sequence continues at coordinate 1,651,339 of OX380341.1, read as the reverse complement.
CAATGACAGATGCCTGAAGCTAACTTCATCCCGTGCCTAATATCACAAGCCGTGACTAAAACGTTGGCAACCAACCTATGTTTAAAATGTTATTTAGTACGTTAAACGGTATTTTAATAACCCGAGTATAATTCTCAAAATAGCAAATAATCTTGAGAACTCTGGTTCGATCCCCACAGCCGACAAACAATTTTCACTAATTTAAATCTACCCTTGTGGCTCCCCCTCCACTAATATCTTTGGGGGCTGCGATTTGACGGCTGGTAACCGCACTTCACGCGGAAAAATGTATGACTTACCGAGATCTGCTTAGGCAGAGTGCCACAGCCAGTAATGAGTACAAAGGCGTGATGATATATTTATTTTTATTTTTACGCAAATAATATATTACGCGCACTGTATAATTACAGTATATTTTATAGTACATTCGCAATTTTTCTATAATTATTTGTATTTCTGTTTGCTACAATCTTCAAAAATAATTTCTATCTTTATAAATAAAAAAATATATCATCACGTCTTTTACCCATTACTGGATATGGCACTCCGCCGAAGCAGATCTCGGTAAGTGATATATTTTTCGCGAAAAGTGCGGTTACCAGCCACAACTTTATAAAAATATATTTTTTTTTTTTTTTTTATTTAAATATCGGACCAACTACTTAGGTCATATGCCGATATGTCCTTTGTATGGCCGCCACGGGCGGGACCCGAACCCAAGACCTTATGGTCGTCAGTCAGGCCCTCAACCCGCGCGGCCACCACGCGGGACAAATAAAAATATTAAAACTAACAACTATTTTCGGTTATAGGTTTAATTAAATTTTCGATTTGATTTTTGGTTTCCATATTTCAAAACAAAAATATCGGTTTCAGTTTTCGGTTACGGTTTCATAAATGGCGAATAACCGTGTAGTTTTAATTACGATTACGGGTTCCTAATTATTCTTTATCGTCAAATATTGCCAAATAGTAGGAAATTACTTATCTGTATCTTTAATTTAAAATATTTAGAAATGTTTGAAACACTTTTTGTACTGTTTATATTAAGATCTTTTGTTTGTATTCCCACTAAATTTAGATACAATTACTTATAGGAAACGATAATTTTTTAATTTGTCAATAGCTTGACAGAAAAATAATAAATTACATTTTGTATGAATGTATATATTTCAATTTCATTTCAATCGTAATACGTACCTACCCATATCTAAATTGAAATGGATCAAAAATACAGGAAACCTAGTAAAAATTTAAATATATTCTACGCGATTAAACCAAATTATTACATTAGTAAATTATTTTCAATTTATACCGTACCAAGTATAACGAAATCTAAAAATGTTTTAACACAAATATTTATAGATTTCTTATGGCTACTACCAATGAAACTGGTATATTTTTATACAGTATACCTTACTTTTACATATCAGGATATAGTTTCAGTAGGAGAATGGACAATAGCGTACATAGATTCAGTTTCTGTTATCGCATACACAATTGGTAATATATTTTTCGCAATTTTAAATCGATACAAAGAAAAAAGAGTGAAAGTAGTGCTAAAATCTTTAGAAAAATTGCAATTATCTGAGGGTAAAATAGCGATAGAAGAAAGACAAAATAACTGGAAACGAATTATAATAGAAATATTATTGTTTACATATCTTCTCACAACGAATTGTACTTGGTATGCCTTTACTAACAATATCAAAATGTGTTACTATACTATGTCGTTTAAATTTATAGGTTTTACTGGTGGCATAACGGGGTTATGTATCATTTGTTATGTTAAATACTTTCAAAAATTGTTTATAAATCTTAACAAAACTATATCAACTTTAACAAATCGTGATTATAATACATTATTTGCTGTATACAATGTCCATTTCAAGTTAGGTATAATCTTTAAAAATTTGTATAAGACCTTTAATTTAATGGTGTTTGTTCAAGTAATGGTGTATTTTGGAAGTGCACTAACTTCTAGTAATTATATTTGTAAATTTAGTCAAAGTTTTCAATTAGAAAATCTGTTATTAACTGCAAATTCTGTGCAAATGTTGATTAATAGTATTGGTTGGATTTTGCTTATTGCAAGTGTGTTTTCTGTACTTGAAAATGAGGTAAAATATATTTATCTACTCTTATTAAATAATGTATTCATTACTTATGAAATTTATGATAAGTAATACTAATGATTATTGATAGTAATAATTCATTACTTAACACTTCACGACCAATCACACGTCTGAATTTTCATTACTTAACACTTTAATAGCCAATCAAACAAAAAACGATAATTGCCGTGAGTTAAGTATGCTATGAAACAGTGAAGCGCGCTATTGTTAATTATCTGTGAAAATTAGTTTAAAACGTTTTTGTTTACAATAATACTGTAATTTGTGTGATTATACATGTGAGTTATGGATTCTGAAAGCGAATAAAGTGAAATTTGTACTCCACCAGATATTGTAGAAGCCGCACACGTACGTTTCTTAAATTTACTGCCCGAAAAATCAAAAAAAAAAATTATGGACAAGTTTATAAAGCTTTTGATTGGCGAATACGCACAAACTGTAAATTCCTTTTCGGAAAATGTTCTTATAGTATATTTTGGCGAAATTTCTGATAAATATAAATCATCGTCATTATGGGCTACTTATTCCATGTTAAGTAGTGTTAATATTTATTAAATAAAAATAAAAACAAAAAATTTAAGCAATCTGACTTATTCATAATGTAACATAACAAAATAATTATAAAATCTTATTACATAATAACATATAGTCGTAGATAAAGTATAGTATTCTATTCGCAAGTAATAGCTATTATTCACTCGAATAATTTAAAACACTCACCTTCGGCTCGTGTTACAAACTTCATTCTCTTGAGTAATAGCTTATATTACTTACTCATTGAATAATATACTATTATTTTCTTATGTTTAATAATTATTTATTTAAGATGAATCTCGTGGATCTCGATTAATGAAATAGGTTGTGACAGACTGACCAATAGCTATTATTAAATTAAGGTCAAACATTTAATAAATTAAGTTGACAAATATATAAAATATTCTTGATCAATTATTGATAATTTATATTTCCAATAATATTAATACGGAAAATATTTGAATGAAAAAAACAGTTTCATTTGAATATGCATTAAATTAACATACTTAAAATGAATTTCAAATTTACTAAAGATATTAACATATTTTATGCTTTAAAACCAAATTATTATATTAGTCAACTATTTATTTTATATGTAGTTCCAAATCAAACTAAAAATAAAAGCAAAATCAACAAAATATGTTTGGATATTTTGTGGTCGTTACCAATAATAATACTATTATTCTTTTGTATATACAGTAGTATAATATACAAAAATATAAGTGCTTTAAACGAATTGACAATCGTACAAATTAATAATTTGTTTATAGTGGGATATGCAAGCAACAATATCTTATTGGCAATTATTTTTCGCTATAAATTAACGAATATTACACATGTTTTAAACAGTGTTGATAGATTAAATTTTCCTAGACATATTTCAATCGCAGAACGTAAAATGAATACAAGAATTATTATTATTGAAATAGCTTGGTTTATTTATATATTGGTGACTGGATTCATTTTGTTTTTCTATACTGATAATTTAAATACATACATGTTTAATTTATTTTATAAATATATGAGTTTGCATAGTTCATTTTCTGTTCTTTGTGTAACCAGTTACATAAGATATTTTAGTAAATTATTTGCATATACAAATACAAAAATACTAGGACAATATAAGAGAAACTTTTGGCAACTGCACTCATTATATTCAGAACTTGAGGTTCATTTTAAGTTGGTAAAACTGTTAAATGTGCTGTATGAAAGTTTAACATTTTTGGTAATGTTACAACTGATTGTATATATGGGTACTATTGTAACATCTTGTAATTATCTTGCAACGTTTGTTACACAATTTTCGACTAAAAATTTAATTTTTATTGTGTATATTTTACATTGGATTGTTGTTAGTTTGTTTTGGATTTTTCTTCTTGTGTTTTCGGCTGGTAAACTTGAAAACGAGGTAAGAGGAGTTTTTGCAGTAATTGAGTGAATCTGAATGCTTAAAAGTCATTGTTAAGGAGGGATTACAAAAGAGGAAATAATACGATTAAAGGTTGAATGTTTATATTTTGGCTTTGCTTAAAGCCATTTTAAAAATTAGGTGGTATAGAGCGTCTAGAGAAGTCTAGTTTGATTCACACAATCGACAAACAATTTTCACTACATTAAAAAACTTTAATACGATATTGATTTTAAATCGACTGTTTTCTGTATAAATATAAAACAGTTTAATTTTATTTTATTAATTTATTTTTAAATTTATGTCTAACGTTTCGCTTCCTTAGGACAATTTAAATATAATAATAATATAAACTATAAAATAATCATTCTTTTTATAAAATAATTAATAATGATAAATTATATAACCAAAAATATAAATAAATAAATATATCATCACGCCTTTTACCCATCACTGGGTGTGGCACTCTGCCTAAGCAGATCTCGGAAAGTGATATATTTTTTCGCGTGAAGTGCGGTTACCAGCCGTCAAATCACGGCCTCCAAAGATATTAGTGGTGGAGGAGCCACAAGGGTAGATTTTTAATTGGTGAATATTGTTTGTCGGCTGTGGGGATCCAACCAGGGTTCTCAAGATCCACAGGCCGACTCGATACCACTGAGCCACTTACCCCAATAACCAACAATATATAGGTTTTAAAAGAGAATGTGAAATATTTGTAAACATAAATGAAACAGTTATTTAAAAAAATAAAAAATTGAAAAATATGACAGATAAATTAAATAAAATTATAATATAAATAAAATAAATATATCATCACGCCTTTTACCCATTACTTGGTGTGGCACTCTGCCGTAAGCAGATCTCGGTAAGTAATAAATTTTTTCGCGTGAAACCGTCAAATCATGGCCCCCAAAGATATTAGTAGAGGGGGAGCCACAGGGGTATATTTAAATTGGTGAAAATTGTTTGTCGGCTGTGGAGATCGAACCAGAGTTCTCAAGATCCACAGGCCGACTCGATACCACTGAGCCACCTATCCCATAAATAAAATTAATTGACTGAAATCCAAAAAAACAAATACTTTAAATATTAAAAAAACTACCATTGTTACTCCCTCTTTACTATCATCTTTGGGAGTCAGGATTTGACGACTGGTAACCGCAATTCACGCAAAGAAATATATCACTTACCAAAATCGGTTACGGCAAAGTGACACACCTATATTTATTTTAATTTGCAATCTATCCTTAAAAACGACTTTTAAACAATAAAATTCACTCAATTATTAATGTATTATAGTATTCCGGAAAAAGCCTCGCTTGTAAAGCGAGAGCACAACCAAAGTGCTACAACCTATAATTGCTCGTAGGCGTACACAATAACATTAATAAATGATAATTTTCCTATTTCAAACTGATAAATATTATAGATTTTAATAACCCATTACTTATTTTTCCCACTCAATTAATTACTTCAATACACAATTCCATGCCATCATTACAATAATTATATGTTGGTATTGCACATACAAAAATATTTGAAATGTATCACACAACATCATACAAAAATATTTTTCATTCCATCAGTCCTAATTACTACATCAGCAAGATGTTTGCATTATACTTGATACCAAAAGAAACAAAATCAAAAAACATATTTTTAGAGATATTTATTGATAGTTTGTGGCCGTTACCAATGTATTTTACATTCGCATATTGCGTGTACTTGACTATAGCAAGCAGAGATCAAATAGAATATAGTTCGACAATGATTAGCATTAATGTTTATGTCATTGCGGTATATACAGTCATTAGATTAATTTTGGCAGCAATAAGACGATACGAACTTGCAAGCGTTTTTGCAATACTACAAGAAGTTAAAGAATTACGTGTGTCTCAAGATATAGTGATACAAGAACATCTAAATAATATCAAAAGAATTATATGCGTATTTATACTATATTTTTATATTGTAATTCTCGGTTACAATATTCACAAATACACGGATACGTTTATTTTGTTTATATTTCATATTAGTTTTAAAATAACAGTTTTGAATAGTGGTTGTACGGTTTTATGTATTATTTGCTACGCGGAATATATGAAAAAGGTTTTTAAATATTTTAATAAATCTTTAAGAAATGAGTATAATGTAAAACGTGTAATATGTAAGTGTGAATTACATATGAAGATAGTTAGTATCACGTTTAAGTTGAATAATAATTTTTCGCTGATTATGCTGATTCAGTTTTTTATATATTTTATTACACTGGTAACAGGATGGAACTATGTGTCGAATATGATTGAGATGCAAATTAAATATATGTATTGGATTATTTTCTATTTGATACATTGGGTGGCATGCATCTTTATTTGGATTTATTTACTTTTACATTCTTTTGTAACACTTGAGGCAGAGGTAATTACTTTTCCGCTGTTAAATGTTTATATATATATATATATATATATATATATATATATATATATATATATATATATATATATAAAATGATTTTATAAATTTAGACAAAAAAAATAAGGGTATTTAACAAGGATACGAACCTAACTATTTTTAGAGTTCCGGTTTTTACTGGCGCGGTGGCCGAGCGTGTTAGGGCACATCTCTTAACATACTGTGACGTCACTCGAGCCAAGGTTCGTCAGTTCGAATCCGCCTGTCGACAATGTGTGATTTGTCGTAAAATAGAAAATACAGCTACATGTATTTATCACACTCGGGCGCTATAAACTAGTCACTTTTACGCCTTAAATAATGTAGCATTTGACCACGAAAACCGGCAGTACGGCAGTGTAAAAACTGCGGCTCGGTGTGACCGGTAGGCCTAGGCCCGATGTGGGCTGTAGCGCCACAGATGATGATAAAATGATTTTATAACTTTAGACAAAAAAAATAAGGGTATTTAACAAGGACACGAACCTAACTATTTTTAGAGTTCGGTTCCGGTTAACGGTAAAATTACGGTTCCGTTTATTGGCTACAAATTTTTGAAAATATTATATATCGGTTTCGTAACGGTTTCCCTATTTTTCAATTATGATTTTTTTACGGTTTCAGAATCAATTAAATTTTCGTTTCGGTTTTCATATTTTAAAACAACAGTTACGGTTTCATAAAAGTGTAATTAACAGTGGTGCGGATTTTGGATACGGTTCGGGTCCCTGGTATATACTAAAAATGTTGGCTAGGAATGTAATACCCTAATTTTTGCGAATTTCCAAAAAAATCTTTTTGTTCTATAATCAGTATATCAAATTATATATATTATTAAAGTTTCGTGCAGTGGTTTAGAAACACCCTATATTATATGTTGTACTGATCATAAAGCAAATATTTTTTTTTCAATATTCGCAAAATAAATATTTTGTTTTAAGCATTATATTAAATAAGGTACGATTATTTGAATTCGAAGGATCTTGACTTCGAATCCCACTCAAGTTAAAATTGGGATTAAGTTCCTGTTGTACATAGTAGCATAAATAAATAAGTGATTGACATCTTTGATCTATAATTTTTTAATCTATTGAACATTTACACACCACGTAATAGCTTCAATTAATAAATTTAATTAAATTAAAATGCTCCAAGTATATTAAATTAAAATTGTTATTAAAAAAAAATTAAAAGTGATTTTAAAAATATATAAATGTTGTTTTGTTACAGGCAAATAAAGCAGCACTACTCCTACATGAAATTTGGAACCGCCATGCTAATAAACCGGAAATGCAACAACAAGCAATAAACGTAAATAAAACATAGTTACACTCGGCTATAACGAGCTTAAATATTACTTTTACTTGATTCTCACTGTACAGCAACTAACTAAATTAGATTTTAAATTAAAAGTATTTTTGTGTTTTACTTATAACGAGCTCGTTATACTAGAGTTTTATTATACTCTTGTGTATGATTGAGGAGAAAATTGATACAAGTCAGTTGAAATGGGTCTATTTTAAAATTGGTATTGTTCTTCTTTATAAAAGATTTAAATTTAAGTAATATTTGGTGTCATACTTTTCAATCCTCGAAAAAAAAATGAAGTTTTCTTTCTTAGGAAAAGAAAACTAATATTATATTTAAGATAACTAGAAAACGACGGAAGAATTTGATGATTCAAGTGACATCTAAAAAATTATAAATCTAATCTAAATTTCTAATTTATTTCTTAAAATTTTGCTATCTAACTTCTCTTAACCCTTAATTTCGACTCGAGAAATTAAACAAAGTGTCCGGGTAAAAATGTATCTCTTTCTTCTCTTGTATACAAATAGCGATTTGAAGTATGTGATATTATTTATGTTATGTATTGTTTCAGATGAAGCTACTATCGTTGCAAATGCAACACACCAAACTACACTTTACTGTTTGCGGATTTTTTCCTTTAAATTACACACTTTTACACACGGTAAACGTTATATATTTATATAACTATTTAGACAAAGTAATTAAAATAATATGTAACTATGTTGTATTATAGATAATAGCATCAATATCAGCGTACGTCCTAGTTCTAATCCAATTCGATAGCATGAACGATAAGTAATCATATTTTTATTTGCAAAATTTAAATTGCAACTAACATTATCCTGATAAAAATAATGAAGACGAAAACCTATCATGTTAGAAAGTTATGATTGACTGATCGACTGATCAGCTTGAAATAAATCATTTTAGGGGTGTGTCCTGATAGACACGCACCCTCCGTTATACCCCCGTCATCCCTCAACCCCCGCGAGTTATTTCTGAACGATCTTTCAAATGTCAGTCAAGTCATCAAGAAGTCACCGTCTGCTGCATTTGTTTGTTCAATTGTGCAAATAAAAGAAGAAGTTGACGTTTAAAGATCAGACTACTAGAAGGATATATGATTTTTGTTTGTAACTACATAATCATAATTTAGAATTAATCTAGAATTATATAGATATCTAGAGTATATACATGTTATAATTTAATTATTATTATTATAAGATATAGTAATTTATAAGTACTTACAAAAATGTGTGAATTAAACGTAAGAGCAGATCGATGATTATATGTTTTGCTTACCTGAAATAAAAGAAAAATATATTAAAAACATTGAATTTATGAATGTGGATGATGTGTCAGACTAGAAATATTTGGCTTTGGCAGAATGTGGAAATATATATATATATATATATATATAAATTTAAATATATCATCACGCCTTTTATTCAGTACTAGATGTGGCTTTCAACCAGGGTTCGAAGATATATATCGATCGATATATATCATGATATTTATTTTGATATATATCGTCATATTTTTGCAATGATATATATCCATTATATAAAAATATGAAATAGTTTTTGAGATATAACCTCCGGAAAAGTGAAATTTTTCGAATTTTTCAGTTTTTCTACTTTTCCGAGGCTATATCTCAAAAACTAAATGTGATATGAAAACGCGCTCAACGGCATTAATTTTCTCGTGCTTCAGTTAACTTATAAACATAGTTTCAGCGATTTTTATTTTTTTCCTATTTTCCGCCAAAAAAATCGCAAAAAGCGGTTTTTTAACATTTTCTCGAAAACCAGAAGTCATATGCATTTGAAGATTGCACCACTGGATTCAGTGGGTAAAAATACATATGTATGTAAATTTTCGTTTTAATAATCCTACGATTAAGGATTTTTGGTAAAATTGAATTAAAATCTGAAAAAACCAAAGGGGTACCCCTTAGGAAATAATTAAAAATATTAAATTGCATAAAATTATATGAAAATTTGCTTATAAGTCAATTCGGACACGGGGAATTCAACGCCGTTGAGCGTATTTCCATATCTTGTTTAGTTTTTGAGATATAACCTCCGGAAAAGTGAAATTTTTCGAATTTTTCAGTTTTTCTACTTTTCCGAGGCTATATCTCGAAAACTAAATGTGATATGAAAACGCGCTCAACGGCATTAATTTTTTCGTGCTTCAGTTAACTTATAAACATAGTTTCAGCGATTTTTATTTTTTTTTCAATTTTCCGCCAAAAAAATCGCAAAAAGCGGTTTTTTAACATTTTCTCGAAAACCAGAAGTCATATGCATTTGAAGATTGCACCACTGGATTCAGTGGGTCAAAATACATATGTATGTAAATTTTCGTTTTAATAATCCTACGATTAAGGATTTTTGGGAAAATTGAATTAAAATCTGAAAAAACCAAAGGGGTACCCCTTAGGAAATAATTAAAAATATTAAATTGCATAAAATTGTATGAAAATTTGCTTATAAGTCAATTCGGACACGGGGAATTCAACGCCGTTGAGCGAATTTCCATATCTTGTTTAGTTTTTGAGATATAGCCTCCGGAAAAGTGAAATTTTTCGAATGTTTCAGTTTTTCTAAATGTGTACAAAAACTAAAATTAAAAAATAAATATCCAAAAAGTGATATTTATCTGATATATATCCTATATATCAGATATTTTGATATTTATTATAAATATCATGATATTTACGAACCCTGCTTTCAACCGTAGCAGATCGTAGTAATTCATATATTTATAATCGGGAAGTTGTCAAATTATGGGGTAGGTGGCTCAGTGGTATCGAGTCGGCCTGTGGATCTTGAGAACCCTGGTTCGATCCCCACAGCCGACAAACAATTTTCACCAATTTAAAAAATCTACCCCTGTGGCTCCCTCTCTACTAATATCTTTGAGGGCCGTGATTTGACGCCTGGTAACCGCACTTCACGCGACAAAAATATATCACTTACCGAGATCTGCTTAGGCAGAGTGCCACACCCAGTAATGGGTACAAGGCGTGATGATATATTTTTTTAAAGATGTCAGTTGAGGAGGAGTCACAGGATGGATGGATATAATTGAAGAAGAAACGAATATACGGGATATGAAAAAAATTATGAATGTGGATGAAGTGAAAATCGTATGTGAAATATTAATTGCTGGATGAATCTAATGAATTAATTTGAGCTAATATTATTAAGTTGTGTGATTATTAAAGGTAATCATACCTGTAGTTTTTGACTAAAGTTAATTTATATTATGACAGAAAAATTCTGATGACGCCTGGATTCGAACCAGGGACCTTCCGCATACCGCATTTAATATGTATCAAATAAACATCAGCTGTCAAATTGTGGTCCCAAAACATCTTCGTGCTAGAAAAGCCATAGGAGGAGTATAAATAGATGTTATTTAAATTTAAAAAAAAATTAATTAAACTAGTTATTTTGTATAAAAATACAAGTGTCGCCATCTGGTATCGAGTCGCTGAACTCGTCATGCGACCCAGTTCCTCCCACCACTTCAACAAACAGTTGAATGCCGATAAACAAGAGAGCGTTCATACACTACACACCACTTAAACAAACACTAATCACCCGATCATTTAAATTTAATTAATCCAGAAACAAAAAACTGTCGCTGTGACACTTCTGCTTAATGAGAGCAGCGCATTCATTTGTTTTTCACATATGACGCGATCTTTATTTAGATTATACCAAACCTTCCTGTAGTCAAAACTATTCACTAATAGAATCAGTCATTTATGCGCTAAAGAAGATTTAAAACCTTCATTAAAAGTTAAATGGGTTCTAGGACACCAGACCTCTGTTCACTGTATGAACACTATCGGTGTTTTATTATTATTACCACAAAAAAAAGTAGTTAAAATTAATCAGATTTAATTTGTAATGAACTAATGACGTAATTGTATGTCATAGTTCTAGGCAACATTTAAACATTAATTTATTATTAATAAAACAAGCTTTGTAGATTTTCTAATTAAAACTGATGTCACACATAAACAACAATAATTTTTTAAATTACTAATTAGTATCGTGTGTCAGGATGAGAATGTTGACGGGTTCGTGCTACCCCATTTAATGGGATATAGCGTGATGTTATGTATGTATGTATGCACTAATTCATCTATCTATGTAAAAAGTGGTGAATTTTAAAACATGGTTTCTATTTTTACCACATTAAAATTAAGAATGTGGTTCCCGGGTCACTAACATCTTTGGGGAAACTGACTTGACGGCTTCACGCGCAAAAATATATCACTTATCGAGATTTGCTATGACACAGTACCACACTCACAAGTAACACTACCCAACATTGGTTATCCAAAGGTTTTTGAGATCGCCAAAATCTATTTTCGGGGATCATTTTGATCATATGCACTTTTTGAAGGGGTTAAAAAAGGGATGAGGGGATGAAATTACGATATTCAACTGAAATAGACTTTTCAAAACTAGTTACTCGAGGTTTTTGGGGTCGCTGAATCTATTTTGGAGGTTACCCCTGGGTAACCAATGTTGAACGCGTAATATTTTGGTATTATTTAATTTCATTTATAGCGATTCTTGCTTTTACCACCTTGCAGGGGTGGTTTGTACCCTTAAAAAGCAACTTCCGGAAGACAAAAAAATAGGGGTTCAATATTTTTTAGAGCTCTATTAGTGTGCCAAGTTTCATTTAAATCGGTGAGTGACAGTTGGGTAGCGTTGGGTGATGATATATTTATTTTATTCATGCAGTTCATTTTTTTTCTTAAACGTTAGTTTAAACTGCTGAAATATTAATTTAGCAAAGTTTTTCTGTAGAAAATAATTAACTAAACTATTAATTAATCACTCTTAGTCACACGTAGATAGTAGCAGTCTAATGTCACACAGGGAAAGAATATTTGCATATTATAATTAAAAACTAAGTAGTGTGGTTAGTAACAGCATGTATGCTAATTGTTTTGCGGTAACTAAGAGACTGATAAGTTATCAGTCAACTGGGGTACAACAGTTGGTAATTATTATAACAGTAGGTTTACTACTACCTGCATTAGTGTATTTGAACCCGGAAATAAATGTGTGATATTTCAGATAAAACCTATTAATTGTAAATAAGTTATGTACAAGCAAAATTACCTGTATTGAACGTCCAAAATTATTGTGAAGGATGGCGAAGGAGCAACGTATTCTGATATTTATAAAATACAATACAAAAGTATATTTTGTTTTATATAAATCCAACATGTAATTTGTACTACGAACATATGTAGGGTAAAATCCTAATTAAAACAAATATATACTTATATCATTTGCTTTACTAAGTGCATTACAAAATTTAATGAAATACAATCAGTACTATACTGCTCAAAATTGTAGAGATATTTAAAAAAAATTGTGTATTATAATTAATACATATTCTTAAATAATGTATAGAAGGATCCAATATAAAAATTAATTTCAAGTATTTTTAAGAAAAATAATACCTTACATATTGTTACAAATATTTGAATATAATTTATAATTTTAATTTTATATTTGATATCTCTGTACAATTTTGAGCAGTGTAGTATTTATTGTACTCCTTGCTGTGTTTAAGACTTGCACCTGAATTCACTATACAGGGTGGCGATTCAAGTAACATTAATAAATTCCCTGATTTTTCCCTGATTAAGTAAAAAAATTCCCTGACTTCTAGAATATTCACTTATTTATGAATTTATGGTTACATTTCATATATTATCATATATTGTAATATAATTGTTTTTTTTTATTAAATTTATAGTAAAAGCAAAATCAATTTGTGTTTCTAAACAGGCAAAGACACAACCTTAAATATTGCATACAGAAAAAACATAGCGCGGTAGAAACGTTAGACAAAACAAAACAGTTTTCAATTAGTAAACATCCTTCGGTTATATTTTCATAGATGGCGGTTCTCACTCTTAAGAAGCAATAAAGGGTATTTGTTGCCAATAAAGGTATACTATCTATCTAATAAAGGGTATTCTGCCAATAAAATCTAAAAATAACTAAATACATTTTGAAATAAAAGTTTGTAGTTATTTTTTTAAAATTAAATTAAAAAATTTAAAGAACAAAAAACTTTTTTCCCTGACATGGAATAAAATTCCCTGACTTTTCCAGAAATATAAAATTTCCTGACTTTTCCCGGTTTTCCAGGTTAGTCGCCACCCTGCTATAACTTTGGACACAGTATTTATTTCTAATGAGAAATTGTATCTATAAAATGAAACAAGATACTTGAACTTAAATCGTAGATTCTTCATAAATGTTTAATTTGTTTTGATGCTGAATAAAATTGAATGAAAACTTTAAAACTAAAATAGATAATTAAATTCAGACTTCCTCATACTTTCTTCTCCTAGCAATCATGTTTTAATTTCTCAGTATTAGTCAATAAATAATCTACAGTATTTTGTCTGCAATCTTGTAAAATATAAACTGTTAAATTTTGTAACGTTTATATATGTTTGAACTGTTCGAACTATTTAAAGATATTTTCTAGGGTTCAAGTGAAAATACACTGAGTTTAAGAATAGGATGTTTTTAGGAAGTAACAAGTGAAATATGGACAAACAGACTCATATATTTAGAGAGCGGCCGGCAGAACTTCCTTGTTAGCGCGCTCAATTGTGAAGGGAACGGGTTTCGTTGCTCCACACGAGTAAATACAATTATTTAATATGTTATGTATGTAACTATCATAAACACTACATGTCTATATGAGAATTCATTAATTTGTTAAATAAAATAAATAAATAAATATATCATCACGCCTTTTACCAATTACTGGGTGTGGCACTCTGCCTAAGCAGATCTCGGAAAGTGATATATTTTTTCGCGTGAAGTGCGGTTACCAGCCGTCAAATCACAGCCCTCAAAGAGGTTAGTAGCGGGGGAGCCACAGGGGTAGATTTAATTGTTTGTCGGCAGTGGGAATCGAACCAGGGTTCTTAAGATCCACAAGGCCACCTATCCCATAATAATTAATAAATAAATATAAATATATCATCACGTCTTTTACCCATTACTGGGTGTGGCACTCTACCGTAGCAGATCTCGGTAAGTGATATATTTCTTCGCGTGAAGTACAGTTACCAGCCGTCAAATCACAGCCCTCAAAGAGGTTAGTAGCGGGGGAGCCACAGGGGTAGATTTAATTGTTTGTCGGCAGTGGGAATCGAACCAGGGTTCTTAAGATCCACAAGCCACCTACCCCATAATAATTAATAAATAAATATAAATATATCATCACGTCTTTTACCCATTACTGGGTGTGGCACTCTGCCTAAATAGATCTCGGTAAGTGATATATTTCTTCGCGTGAAGTGCAGTTACCAGCCGTCAAATCACAGCCCTCAAAGAGGTTAGTAGCGGGGGAGCCACAGTGGTAGATTTAATTGTTTGTCGGCAGTGGGAATCGAACCAGGGTTCTTAAGATCCACAGGCCACCTACCCCATAATAATTAATAAATAAATATAAATATATCATCACGTCTTTTACCCATTACTAGGTGTGGCACTCTGCCTAAATAGATCTCGGTAAGTGATATATTTCTTCGCGTGAAGTGCGGTTACCAGCCGTCAAATTACAGCCCTCAAAGATGTTAGTGGAGGGGGGAGCCACAGGGGTAGATTTTAAATTGGTGAAAATTGTTTGTCGGCTGTGGAGATCGAACCAGGGTTCTCAAAATCCACAGGCTGACTTGATACCACTGAGCCACTTACCCCATTTATTTGTTATTGTTCCTATTATTTAATTATTTATAAAAATTAGAAGATATTACTGTAATGAGGTCCTTCACTATTTTAAAATATTTTTTTTTATGAAACTATCTAAATTTTAAATAATGTACATTTCTAGAAAGTCTTAATTGTAACATTAAACTTAAGAAATTGTCAATATCAAATAACTTCAAAATTAACTGTCAATTAGAGATGGTTAAAGAAAGAAGAAATACTCAAATATCTTAAAAATCAATCACATTTTTGAGCTTTGATTATCTCCAAACTAGGGCTGTATTTGAGTGGTTCGTATTTCACTATAAGTTAGTGTAAATAAGATTAAGTTCCTGTTATGCAAAGTAATAAAATCGAACGATATAATGTTATTTATTTATTTTAATTTTGTGTCGTAAGGCAATGGAACTCCTTTGACAAACATAGCATTAATGCGGATGAAACATCGAAACATCTGCAATATAAAAATATCCTAGAGGAGGCTGCGCTGTGTGTCATTTATCGCCGAATGTCAACTGTCTGGCAAAGTTGAGGCATAGGTAGGGTTACCTTACTCCTAGTTCCTAGCCAAGATAGAGAGAGATAGAACATCCGCATTTAGAACAACCGAGCATCGTACATCGTGATGAGGATGACTAATAATTTTATTTGAGATGAACGTACGTGACAAGAGGACTTCGGAAGTTCGCGATCTGTAATTATAAGGTTTTTGCTCTATGATCAGATGTGATAAATGAACGTAGAGCCTCAAGGGAAGTCGGTAGCTTTTGTTTTATTGCTACTGTACCAACTAGGGGTGAGATTCACTTGTTTGGTACAGTTTTTGCAAAAGTAGTTGGAGAATGTGATACTCCAAGTCGATATAAAACCATATAAGATTTTCTAATTTTTTTATATATTATTATATATTTATTTTATTTATATATATATATATATATATATATAATTTATATATTTATATTTTATATATTTATATTTTTCAACCTGTGGATCTTGAGAACCCTGGTTCGATCCCCACAACCGACAATCAGTTTTCACCAATTTAAATCTACCCCTGTGGCTCTCCCTCCACTAATATCTTTGAGTGCCGTGATTTGACGGCTGGTAACCGTACTTTACGGGAAAAAATATATCACTTACTGAGATCTGCTTAGGCAGAGTGCCACACCCAGTAATAGGTAAAAAGGCGTGACTATATATTTATTTTATTTATAAGATTTTTTAAATTTTTATCGAATCCTGCAACATTCATCAGATTCATCCTACAATTAATCATTGCCATTTTGTCACACCTCGCATCATACATATTTAATTTCTCTTATAAGTTTGTGTCGTGTTTCTTTCATACAAGTAATTCTTCAATCATATCCATCCATTTATTCAAAGATCGTGCACGCAATCTGCCACCCTCATAAAGGAAAATAATAAGTTTCAATTCAAGTTAAAACTGAATAGAGAAGAAAACGACGTGAAACCTAAAGTTTTTGCAAACAGTTAATAAAAACAAAAATATGAATCAATAAAAGTGCTGAGTGATGACATCTTTGTACCATTCGGTGCGGTGCCACCAGCAAATTAAATATAGACATAAATGAAATGAGAACTGCAGACAGCCACAACTCAAACTATTAACTAACAATCCGTTGGTATTCACAAACGCGCGGTTTATTAAACGATCACGTAGGAAAACAAATCGTCTGCGTGATGTGCCTCGGACAGTTTTGGAGAAAATGACAACACGCAATTATTTATTCGCTAATTCGCCAATTTGACTGGGTATTGTTTTTGTGGAAAAGTCAAAAGTAATAGATGTTTACTGGTGAAATGTTACGACGTTTTCAATGGTCCACTTACGAAGATTGTTCTTCAAAATAATTGAGAGGTGGGTGGGATAAATGGCTGCAAATTACCGCGTGAAGTCACAGCATACTCTGATTGTTATCTATTGAGGAGTGCCGCGTAAGATCGCACGTATACAACTTATCGCGCATATTTTTATCATAAATAGATTATTTTTAAAATGTTGCTGTTTTTTGTTAATTACGAGTCAACTATCTGGACTTTATATTTAATTGTTAGATAAAAATATATAATGACTATCTGCACCACAGACAAATAACATGGAACAGCTATTTGTATATCAAAGGTAGAAAAACACTTTCTTTATGAAGTATATATACAGGATGATACAAAATTATTGTAAAAAAAATAATTAAGAGTATGTATTATTTGATGTACAGATTAAAACGCAAAAAGTATTTTTTTTTAATTAGTAAAAATAATTGCTTATTTACTTGAAAATTTATATTTATTTTATTGACAAACAATTTTCACCAATTTAAATCTACCCCTGTGGCTCCCCCTCCACTAATATCTTTGGAGGCCGTGATTTGACGACTGGTAACCGCACTTCACGCGATGAAATATATCACTTACCGAGATCTGCTTAGGGAGAGTGCCACACCCAGTAATGGGGAAAAGGCGTAATGATATATTTATTTATTTTTATACTGTTGAGTGTCCAGTGGTATAAAACATTAAATAATATATACCCTTTTTTACAATAATTTTAAAACATCCTGTATAATTATTTTTTTCATTATTGTATTAGAAAGTAAAATTTTCAGAAATAAGTAAATTGACAAATATCATCTAATGTCAAATCATACCACATGTGTGCAGAAAGCAGTACTTTCTACACCAGTAGGCTGCAAATATCTACTTTCCATACATGAAATAAATACAGAAAAGCCTGTCTGTTATGGTCGTATAAAAAGTATCATTTTGTGCTCTCTATTGAGGAAAGAAAATTTGACTTTCTAACATTATAGTGAAAAAAATGATACAAAATAGTAATACATTTACAAGCATTTAATTTAGTTCTTAATTAATTATTTAATGGGGTAGGTAGCTCAGTGATATCGAGTCGGCCTGTGGATCTTGTAAACCCTGGTTCGATCCCCACAGCCACCAAACAATTTTTACCAATTTAAATCTACCCCTGTGGCTCCACCTCCAATTTGACGGCTGGTAACCGCACTTCAAGCGAAAAAATATATCACTTAGCGAGATCTGCTTTGGCACAGTGCCACACACTGTAATGGGTAAATGGCGTGATGATATATTTATTTATTATATAAATAATTATAGCAGCATTGAAATGAATTAATTGAATTCTCTATAGTTTGTATTTAAAATCTTTTTCTGTATTTAAAAATGAGAGCATATTAAACTTTCAACATACTGCTAACTAATCAAGAATGCATAAATTAATAATGAAAGAATAAAACAAAAGCCGAGGTCGGTATTTGGTTAAAGTCAGACCTTACACAGGACTCTCACTAACACTATATTTAGTAGTTACATCATTTTCACATTCGCACAGCAAGCAACAGTTGAAGTTTTTACATATTTATTCACATATCCGAGCGGGTCTGTGTCACAAGGTCAGCCCTGTTTACCGCACCCGCCGATCTTCAGGTGTTTGTTGTTAATACTAAATAACAAGTGATAGTGTATCGCAAGGAGTGACGTCACAAGATGCAACTATATGTATATGTGTAGCGGAGTAATTAGCGGTATTTACGTGTGTGCGATAATATGCTATGTTTGTTTTATCTATTTTTGTGCTAGATATTGCAGCTTTCTTTGGAAGAAATATTATTTAAACTTCTAAAAAATATGTTGAATGTTTTAGGTCGTTGACTTTCCCTTTATTAGTATCTATGAGTGCTGTATTTTAATGGTTGATATAGTCGCCTATTGATATTTGAATTGAAATTAATTTATTCTACTCCCATTATTGAAATATCATTTTTCTACTTCCGTTAGGAAATAGACGTATTATTTCACTTATTTGAGTTAGGTAATGAACTGCATTATTTAACTAATGAAATAATGAGGTAACATTGCAACATATATCTTGGTAGACGAATTCTGATGTGTTATTCTTTTATTTATAACTGTCATTAATATGTCAAAACTTCATAATTTCAAAAACGCTCTTTCGTATTTATTAGAACGGAAGTAGAAAAAATATTGTATGAAACTAGTAAGGAAATGAAGGTTATTACCTTACTTATATGTTTACATAACTCGACTACGCCTCCTTCTGCAAATTTCACATGCGTAAGGTAATAACCTTCATTTCCTTACTAGTTTCATAAATAGCTATTAACGTATTAGTTTCCACTAATATCTTTGGGGGCCGTGATTTGATGGCTGGTAACCGCACTTCACGCGATAAAATATATCACTTACCGAGATCTGCTTAGGCAGAGTGCCACACCCAGTAATGGGTAAATGGCGTGATGATATATTTATTTTTTATTTGTATTAGTTTCCATAACGTTAAACAACATCTTAATCACATGTTGACAACTTTATGTTTTTAAATGGAACAATCTATATATTTTTGCAAAATTTTAAACATCTTTTGTTTCTTTTTAAAACAGTTCTTATTCATTATAGTCCTAAAATGATCAGTACATAAATTATTCATGTTTCTATTAATAAATAATAACACAGAAAGTATGCCATGAAATCACCTGTTTAAATATTAGATTAGTTATTGTCAGATCTTTAATAATTATTTCTTTACTTGGTTTATCAATTTTTCTTAGTTATAATTTATTTAGTTTATGTAAAAATGAATTTTATAAAAGACAAATTAGTTAACATGGTATTTATTCTTACTGCTTTATCAATTTTTTTTATTTAAAAATAAGTATGTTATCATTATTTTTATCAATAGATAATGCCAGTATTTAATACCTAATCAAAAAATTGATAATTAGTAAATAAATAATATATCAATTAGAAAATATGTTTTATTATCATAAAAGTTATATACTAAGTCCCATTAAATTAGGGTAGCACGAACCCCTAAAACATTTCAACACTGCCACACCACTTTCGCTTCGTTCCAGTTTAAAATTCTTTTCATTCAACAAACCTTCAATTATATCCATCCAATTTTTATAAAAAGTATTTATTAATAAACTAACGTGAAAATACGTGGGCATGCACCATTTAAGACAGAGGCATTCGATCAGAAAAAAAGTAATTGTTTTGCACAACGTTCAATAGACAAGAAAATTCGATCATTACGTCCCATCAAAAGCATTGTTAGCATCAGGAATTCAAGTGGGCGAGCCAAAAAATATCTTCTTAATTGAATTTCGTTGATGGAAGATGGACAATCATTTATAATTAATACGAACCATACATTTGAAAAAATCCTAAATTGAAGTTAAATTAAAAACGATTAAATATTAGCTGATTCATCTCAAGATGATTTTAACTTTAATGAATGGTTATATTTAACAGGAATCTCTAAATTTAACGTTACTCGCGCATGCGTAAACATACACAAATAAAACTATTACTGATATTTACTTTACACTAAAATAATAAACAATAGGTCCATCAGTACGGTGGTGTGGATTGCGATACGGAATTCGAATCCGGAGATCTCGAGTTCGAATCGCGCTCAAGCTAAAAAATTATATGAACTAACACACTGAGACTCGGTGAGTCGGACCCTGTACTGTAATTGGGATTAAATTCCTGTTGTACAGCGTAACATAAATAAATATATTACAATTTTTAGTTTGAAGCTGTCTATTTATTTTCAAAAGCAACTGTTTTTATTTTAATGAAATTGAGGGTGAAATATTGCGTAAATGAAATTAATGGATTGGGATTAGAACTCGAGATCTTTGGATCCGAATGCCGTAACGTTAACCACATCGATGGAATGCGAATTGTTTTAAGGGTTTGTGCTACTCCATTTAATGGGACATAACTTTATGTTATGTATTACTGTTAAAACTAATTTAAAAATACATAATTAAAAAAATAATAATACGTAATTAACGAACAAGTAACTATTAAATAAATAAATAACAACAATTGTATTAATATTAATAAGTTGAGTTTTGAAAAGTTTTAAATATTTTAATGTTTTCCATAAAAACTAATAACTAATCTGGGCACGAAATATTTATATTTCTCTCGGATTTATTTATAAATATTGCTTTGTAATACAAGTTGGCAAAGAATCCACACAAATTCTAATTATTTCCTAACTCGATTTAATTTTAATTTAATTTAGTTTTGCGTTCTTGTTATATATGATCTTTCCGTAACTAAATGACCTTTCATGTGTTATTGTTTACCAAAGGTTAATTTCAATTTCAAAGATCAGGAAAGTGTTTTATCGAACAATAACAATTTTATACAGGAGAATTTTAAAAATATCCACGAAATATTGAATTATGCATGTAGTTGAGCCTCAGTGGTTATTACGCTTGCTTTACAAACTAGTTTAAACCTTGCTGACTGAAATGAAAATAATTTAAAAATACTATTATTCATTATAAACTACAGTAATTAGGATAAATTATCTGTTGTGCAGAGTAGATATATATTCGGGGCCTACATTTAGACGTTATCTTATAAATATATAACTTATCGAAATCGTGGAAGACACTTTTAATATTTTTTTACGATCGAATTTTAACTAATTACGCTAATTTTAATTATTATATTTGAAACATAAAAAACAATTATTTTGTAGATTATT
The DNA here is from genome assembly GCA_947425015.1 of Pterostichus niger. Classification (NCBI taxonomy): domain Eukaryota; kingdom Metazoa; phylum Arthropoda; class Insecta; order Coleoptera; family Carabidae; genus Pterostichus; species Pterostichus niger. The sequence goes on along the minus strand of OX380341.1, from coordinate 1,629,130 downwards.
TTAGCTTTTAAAAGTTTTATTGTACAGTGTGCAATAAAGAATTAGTTTTTGCACTGTAAATGAGTACATATTGACTTACTTTTTTCATGATCTTAGAAAAAGAAGGATTTTTAATATTTGAAATAATTACTAATTACTTTGCATAACAGGAACTAAATCCCTATTACAGGAGAGCTTATAGTTGATACATAATTGTATTTATCTAGTGTTAGTTGAAGTCAGCGTGATTTGAACGCGCGAACTTTTACTTAAAACATGTATGTACTATAATTCTAAATCTAATTTGCAATATCATAGCTCTGCATTGCAGATTTTAATGTTCATAGCCGTCAAATTATGGCACACACCTATTTGGTATTTGACAAAAAGTTAACTATTTTTAATAATTGTTTCTTCATTAATGATTAATTAATTAATTGTATATTAAGTACAGCAACCTATTTAATTTGAATTATAGTGAATATAAAGTATTTTTTAAATAACTTGATTAATTTTTGCCGTCAAACATTTCTAAATGGCTTTATATAACAATACTTCAATTTATGAACGTTTTAAATATCGAAAATATTAAAAAAAAAAAATGGTAATAATGTTGAGGATATGTCCCTACCTGCGTTATGGTTGGCGGCAGCAGCCACAGGCTCCAGCTTCTCCTGGACATCCGTCATGATCACTTCACTACACCACCAGGAGTTCGTAAACTGTCAACTATACAACAAACTGCACCAGGTCACTAACACACTTCGTCGTCTTCAGCCGTCAACACCGCCGAGTTATATACCCTCGAGCATCCAAGGCGTAATGATTCGCGCTTGTTTGTGGGCAGCGGACTTGTCCGACAGATGGCGAAAGTCCCCGAACGAAGATGTAACGATGGTGGCCTGCTTCGATCCGCCAGCTTCACGATGGACCACCTGCACAACGCATGCGTTGAAGGAGTTGATTGATTTTTAGGGAGGATTTTTTTTGGAGGAGTTTTCGCGGGAGATTACACTCTCACTTTATAAATCACTTATTTTTTATCACTTTTACTAGTTTTATTTTTATATGACAAATGAATGTGTGAATTGTAAATTTTTAGTTAAGACAGAAGGGTATATTGGAATCTTGTTAAAATGGTGTCAGGATAGAATTGATTGCAGAATGAATTTGATGAATATATGTTTCAAGGGTTCGTGCTACTTCATTTGATGGGATATAGCGTGATGTTATGTATAAATGTATGATTTAAGTGTATGAATTTAAAATACAACCCACACAGGTTGTGCTTGAACGACGATAGAAACACTACTAAATAATATGCAAGTTAAAACGAACAACTACTATTTAATTGGTATTAACAGGTTCGGCTTTGAATACATAACAAATAGTTAAAAATATTGTACTTTAATGAACAAAAATATTGTCGTTTCAAGCACGATATTGTACTCTGATGTATAAAAATATAACTATTTTTTTTAACTGGTAGCATTTAATAAATAATATTATAAATAATATATTATTTATTAAATGCTTGTAGCTTAATGGTTAATACTTTGATTCATAAACGAGTGTACTAATAATGATAATAATAATAAAATAATTACAGAAATTAATAAATTCTATACCTTTTTAATGAAGTCCTGACTGTGGTGGCGCTACAATTGCAGATCTCCAACTGACATTTGTTCTGTAAAATGCAGATACTGGCCGTCATATGACGGCCCCCAAAAATGTTAGTAAAAAATATATAAATATATCATCACGCCTTTTACCCATTACTGGGTGTGGCACTCTGCCTAAGCAGATCTCGGTAAGTGATATATTTTTTCACGTGAAGTGCGGTTACCAGCCGTCAAATAAATAAATATATCGTCATTTAAAGGCCCCCAAAAATGTTAGAAATAAATAAATAAAATAAATAAATATATCATCACGCCTTTTACCCATTACTGGGTGTGGCACACTGCCTAAGCAAATCTCGATAAGTGATATATTTTTTCACGTGAAGTGCGGTTACCAGCTGTAAAATAAATAAATATATCGTCATATAAAGGCCCCCAAAATTGTTAGTAGAAATAAATAAAATAAATAAATATATCATCACGCCTTTTACCCATTACTGGGTGTGGCACTCTGCCTAAGCAGATCTCAATAAGTGATATAATATATTATGTATCTATAATTCTGCAATTGCAGATCATTTGTATTACAGTATATTATAGATACCAGCCGACAAATAATACTCCCCAAATATGTTAGTACAAAGACAGAGACATACAAATAAAAAATAAAATAAATAAAACAACATTGTCACAGGGGTAAATATGATGTACATTTAATTTGTATACGTTGAAGTGGCACATCATCCACATTCATAATTTCTTTTACATAAGCTGGTCTCAATCACACCCTTACACTTATTCCAACAGATGTTACCCTTATACTAACTGTTCAATCTATTCTGAAGTTAAAGTGAAGGGATGAAATGACAATGAAGGCATGGGATGTGTTACCAAAATACTGGTATTTTTATTTATAACATTTTATATACAGAAACAAATAAATTTACATAATAACCCCTGTGAGATGTTGTTTCACAATGAATCGGGTAATACGGAATATATAAAGCAAAATTTATTTATAAAGTTTAAGTTGTGATGATTGAAGACTTGATGTAAGGTCTCAATAACATTAAGTTGTACAAAGTACACAGTGTGCGTTCGTTTGTATGTTGGTGTTTGTTGATTTTCCTTGAAGATGGTGGTATTTAGATGATGTTGAGTTTAGTTGATGGTCTACTTTGCTACTGGTTCGCCCTCGCACATTCTCTTAAGGAAAGCTAAAGAAAAGAAATATTTATATTAACAGGGGTACCAAACTTCAGAGTCAAGTGCTGCTTGCAGTGCGGTGCGTGTTGCATTGCGAATCCATTTAAAATTCCAATTAGAAGCCAGTTGGGAAAATAGTAAAATTGCATTTTAGTCACAGAGAAAATTAAAATGTCTGAAATAAAAGCATGTACAGTATTTTTAAAAGATCTTAACATATTATGCATCGAATATAAATAAATCGACAGAGAATATACAGGGTGTTTCACAACTTAGAGCAAAAAATTAAAGGGTATATTTTGTACGACGTGCTGATCATGAAACAAAAAGAATTTTTTTTTTAAATCGCAAAACTATTTTCCATGTTTCCCAGTCCAAATTTTTTCGTTGCCACTGCCACTGGGTGGATGATTATGTTAAAGTTATTAATTAAATAAAATTTTATTATAAATAACTGCTAATAATTGAATTGTGTAATTATTCTTTCGTAGTTGATACCTACTTCATTGTTTGTGTTTAATAGGAAAGCGAATCCAGTGCAGTACTACAAAAAATGTTTTAGGTTAACAACCCTTAATTTTTCGAATTTAAAAAAATTCTTTTTGTTTCATGATCAGCACGTCGTACAAAATATACCCTTTAATTTTTTGCTCTAAGTTGTAAAACACCCTGTATATAAAGCAAACTATTATCCACTGGAAAATATGTAGGCCAGTTTAATAACCTAGACAACGTGATAAACAATTAAATGTTCACATTTTATGTAAACTGGTATTATATTAATTTCTTTTGCATGTTAATAAAAATAATTCGTTCGAGTCCATAATTAATATGTAAAAAATGAATGTGTACAACATGTAATAAAAGCATCTTTTTGTTGTTGTTTTAAATTGAAAATAAATAGAATATATTTTTCTCCATTTCATTTAAAAATAATGTCAAGATCTATTGAAAATATTCCACTAAACATGTAAACATCGATAGATTGCACATCAAAAAAACAAATTAGAAACAAAAATAGAAAATAGTTGACGAACAAATTCTGCTTAGACACATTGTAGCTAGAAGCTTGCGTGACATTAGAACTATTGTACTTACGAATAATGGAAAAAAGATTTCTTTACGCCAACATCTTCTTAAGGAAGGCTGTAGAAGGACATAGCAAAACAATGGTTAACAAATGCAAGGGAAAACAAAACGACTTGATAATTGGGGCAACAAGTCTATAAACACTCTTAAATATTGGATTTCTATCTAAATAAAAACTTCCAAATTATATTACAGAGGGGTACTAAGTCATACTAATCACTAAATAATTAAAATAAGGGTAGAATGATTAAGGGTTGGTCGCACTCTAATCACTCTTAATTAGGTTTGTGTGTACCAAATCTACAGTATTTTGTGTTGTATTGTAACACGCATCATGCTAAACTAAATAATTGTAGGAGTTGTATACGGGGTGGTACTTACGGGCATACAGGATCTGGCCTTCATCATCCTCAGGGTCCAGGCAGTCCTTGAGGACCTCGTCGCACTCAGAGTCGGTCAGGCGCTCACCTATCAACATAATTACATTCTATTATTATTACATAAGTTAATTTCCCGAAATAAATTAATTAACTGTTATTAGTATATTAAGAGGAGAAAGTTAGACATTTTTTTTTCGAAGATGTCATTTCATTTCCCGAGTCGAGAGCAAGATATATAAAGTAACTAAACGATGTATACATATAATATCATCTGTGGCGCTACAGCCCAAATTGGGCCTGGGCCTACCGGACACACCGAGCCGCAGGTTTTACATTGCCGTTTTCCTAGTCAAATGCTACATTATTTAAGGCATATAAGTGACTAGCTTATAGCGCCCGAGTGTGATAAATACATGTAACTGTATTTTATATTTAACGACAAATCACACATTGTCGACAGGCGGATTCGGACTGACGAACCTTGGCTCGGGTGACGTCACAGTATGTTAAGAGATATGCCTTAACACGCTCGGCCACCACGCCATATAATATAAGATAGTAAAATTTAGATTTTCACAACCAATATCTTTATCATATGATTGTTATAAAAGAACATAATTTTGTATGAAATTGGTAACGAGAATGTATCTTAGTAACAATGACTGTTTTTGAGTGTTTTAAGAGATAACTAAAACAACCAAATATAGTGTTTTAAAACATAAGTTGTGGTACTTGTAATTATGTTTATTGGTTAGTGAGCGGTTCTTACCCAGGGAAAGAAGACTGTTGGAGAGTTCAGCAGCGAACATAAGACCATTGGAGTCCTTGTCGTACAACTTCAAGCACTCAAGGAAATCCTCATAGCAGCCCATTTCCTTCTCCTTCTTGATCTGGCTGAAGATGGGGAGGAACTCATCGATCTTCATCTTCTTCTCGTTCTTCTTCTTGGTGCCACCGACCTTCTCGATCATGGCGAGAGATGGGTTGACGTTGAGGGCACGCAGACAATCGCCGAGGTTTACGGCGTCGATCTGACCGTTACCTTCAAAGTCGAAGATGGAGAACACGGAGTTCGCCCCTAACATAAGATAACATAGTGAAGACGGAGGAACATTATGTTGTACAAAGATATTACGTACTCGTGGCTTACTTATTTGTTAAGACGTTCTAATTCATTTAAACCATAATATAGAAAAACACTCAAATATATATCATCATGCCTTTTATATATTACTGCAAATCTCGGTAAGTGATATATTTATGCGCATGAAATGCGGTCACTAGCCGTCAAATCACGAACCTCAAAGATGTTAATGAAGGGGGAGCAACAGGGGTAGCTTAAATGTCATGAAAATTGTTTGTCTGTTGTGGGAATCGAACCTGGATTCTCAAATCCACAAACCGATTCGATACCATTGAGCCACCTACTCCATAATAATATAAGTAGGTAATAATTTAAATATAGCATATATTAATTAGAGTTCTCAAATAATCAAACTATCTTTGCTTTATCTACATTTGCGTTTCCTTCATACAAGCTCATTATTCTTCACGCTCAGAATCTGTCACTATGTAATAAATCTTCAATTACATCTATCTGTTAGACTCAATACCCGAAGAAAATCACCATAAATCATGTCTGACCTATTTACAGTATGCCTAATATAGTTTCAGTCTAAACTGGATTTGAAATAACTCGAGTACTGTGAGAAATAGAGAAAAAATAAAGAAATGCTGCTTCCCTATTATATGTTTTATAAATTAAGTAAAGCTTGAAGGGCGTAGAGAAAATATGTCAGTTTAAAAAAAAAATTGAGTAGAAACGAATTTTGAAATATTGGTTTCTGGCATGACAACTTAATAAAAAGTTATTTCCAATTGCATTAAACATTAGGCTTCTGTGCAAAAATTAAAGCCGAGGAGAAATAAAATTTTCCATTATCTCCTTAAATATTCTTCTCCTCTGAATAACTAGTTCTAAATTTAGGCCGAGCAATAAAATGTGCTAAATGTAGGTCAAGTCGAACAAACATATCCAATTACTTGAATTTAAAAATAAAACAAATCGAATTTTGAATCTCAAATATCACTTTGATTATAATCCAGAGTATAGCCAGATAGTCACTATAGTCACAAAATAACTCCAAGGTACATTCACAAACATAACCGCCTGGTTAAATATAACACAAACGTCGCGACGCGCTGCGTCATACAGCGCACCATATATGCCCACGATACTAAATATAGTCGCGCACGAAACTTTACACCTCGGAGCACGCAACACTAGTCACTCTGTTAACTTAAGTAATCCTTTTAGGGGAAGTTAAACTTACTTTCAACATCACGAGCGCTGAGGTCTGCCTGTAACAAGAAGAAAACACAGAGAATTAGTACAATGTTACATGAAGCTAGTGTGTATGTAGTGTTAATGAAACAAACACTCTACAATTAGCGATTTTTTAATCTTGATCCTCCAGTACTGGAACGCTTTCACATAGCTTGGCTCGGTGAGTTTACTATGGCATGGCGGCATTTTAACTCACACACACACACACAACACAGGAATAATGAATGTACTAGAGTTCTTACCATTGTGGACGCAAGTGGTGCAGTGGTTCGGCTGGCTTCTAGTCACCTGGTTCCGTGGACGAGAAGTGGGGCCCCGACCACAAGCGACCGCTTGTTTTATATCTGCAGATGGCGCTGGCGTCGCGGACGTCGCCCAGCCCAGCAAAGCTATAACGAGGAGGCAGGGATAAGCGTCCCGATAAGGTGCCAGGAATATCACAACAGGGAATAGCCGATAGCAGGCCTTGGAATGACTGAGTACAACTCTTTACTTGACCGACATTCCCTGACTCATTATTACAGACTTTACACTTTTCTTTTATTCTAACATTTTACCATTAATAAATAAATACATACTTTGCATTTGGATCAAATCTAACTAACACTTACTAAACAAATGAAATCACTTATTTATTTCTTTCAGTTCTAGAATTACTGATTGAAATTCACTCCAATAATTGCATCAGTTTGATAATTAGTTACTCTAATTAATATAAACTAATTTAAATGAACCAAGTGTCAAATAGATTATAGTTAATTAAAAGTGTAATATTTATTGAACCAGGTCATTAATTTATTTGGTTGACCCATTATGCTCATTTTGTTTTTAGTATATATATATACATAACATCACGCTATATCCCTTTAAATGGGGCAGCACGAACCCCTGAAACATTCATAGAGCATGAGTGCACATCAACATTCTTATCCTGACATAAGATACTCGTTTCGTTTTTAGTACCTACTAGATTTACAGATTCCGGTTACACCGAAAATAAGTGCATCAGTTTTTTTCTTAGTTCAGTTCAGTCTGTCATGTGGTCTAATTTAAATTAAAAAAGTGGTAAATGCAATACAAGTAAAATCTCGATAATATAATTGAGGTACTTTTTATCCATTATATATACAGGTTGTTTCATAACTTCGAGTACATACGTTAATGGTATTTGTTGTTTGTTATGCTGATTACGAATCTAAAAGAATTTTTTTTAAATTAGAAAAATTAAGGGTTGTTTACCTAAAACATTTTTTGTAGTACTGCACTGGATTCACTTTCCTAGGACGTACTACGAAAGAATAATTACACAATTAAATTATTAGCAGTTATTTATAATAGAATTTTATTTAATTAATAACTTTAACATAATCATCCACCCAGTGGCAGTGGCAACGAAAAATTTTGGACTGGGAAACATGGAAAATAGTTCTGCGATTAAAATAAAATTCTTTTTGATTCGTAATCAGCATATCAAATAACCATATACCATTAACGTATGTACCTGAAATTATAAAACACCCTGTATATTTATAGTGCTGCTAATAGCCGTCAAATCACGGCCCTCGCAAATATTAGTGGAGGGATAATTATGTTTATAAGTTGGAAGAATCGAATTTGGGTTCTGAAAACTACCAGCAGATGCGATATACTGAGCTATCTAATAAATAAATAAATATATCATCACACCCATTTCTGACAATGGTATTATGTTATTTTAAATCTATGTTCAATTTTGCACCGTAAATTATATCATCTACTTCTTGTTTCTAGGCGATCTGATTCTAATATTACAGATCTGTGTAGATGACAATTTTTTACCAACCGTCATATCATGAAACCTACAAATACTAATATAAATATAAATAAATATATCATCATACCTTTTACCCATTACTGGGTGTGGCACTCTGTCTAAGCAGATCTCGGTAAGTGATATATTTTTCGCGTGAAGTTCGGTTACCAGCCGTCAAATCACGGCCTCCAAAAATACTAATAAATACAAGATATAAATACACACTGTTAAAATAAATCGAGTCTTTTTTATATATCCAGGACTGTTATTGTATTGTATGTGCGGTTACGATTCTATATGGAACAAACGCTCTGCTAAATTCAATTCTATTTATACACTAGTAAATAGTAACCCACTACTAACCTAATCCAAAGGGTTCCGAACTCACTAACTAAAAATAAATATAATTTGACATTGCACGCGTTGTTATTTTAAGTACAACACCTAGATTTTTACTTTTAAAAATATCTACCGTTAAAATAAAATTACTTTTATTTAATACTCAAACAATTTGAAAAATAGAATAAACTGAAACATTTAATGCGTGCTTTCATTCCCTTTTCTCTTTCTAAGAAACTGCCACAATCTTCGACCTAAATTCTTCTTCTTTTTAACAGCATCTTCTGGATGAATCAGTTTCTCATTCGGTTCTGGTTCCGGTACCGGATTAGCAACAGCTGTTTCTCCAGCGTACGGTTCAACATTGGGTAAAGTGTTGGTTACTACTTGAACCTGGGGGCGGTCACCTTGATTCAGATCAGTTAAATTAACGTCTTCTAACTCGTCTTCAGAAGGGAACTGGTTCGTGAAAGATGCTTCACTGGTTGATGGTTGAAGATCTATGACTTGAAGAACGATTTCATCGTTAGTGTCGTCATCGGTGATGTAAACATCTTCAGATGTTTTATCGTTTAAGAAGTCTGTGATACCGGATTTGTAGTTGATTTGGTTTGAGTGTGAATTTAGGTTTTGTTCTGACATGATGTCTATGTCTCCGCGACCTTCTTCTGGGTGATTGTTGAGACGAACAGAGGTTTCTAAGTTTTTTATTTCGTCGATGACTTTTTTTATTTGATCTTCGAGGGATGAGTTGCTACTTGGTTGCGATTTGTGAGAATGGCATTTCAGATTTTGTAAAATTGTTCGAAATTCTTGTTTGTAGTTTCGGGTTAGGTCTATTAAATCGCTACAATTAAATTTAACTTTGTTTGTTAATTGGTTCAGTGCCAAAAATATTTCAGAATATTTTAAGAATGTACTAAGCATTGTGATAGTACTCCCAGAGCCGGTTTCATATAATTTGAGATCTAAAGCTGTAATATTTTTGGGGCCTCTGTCACTTCAACTAACTAATATGTTACTCGAGAACTTAAAATATAAATTTAGAACCACAAAACATTACACGTTTCTTTAGAAGAATCTTTCAAAATGTTTCGTTTAAAAGACATTGACATATGAATATGGAAATGTGAATTTTTGGTTGAACCAGTTCAAAAATCAAATTTTTTTTATAATCTGGTTCTATATAATTCAGAGCACGAGAAATCGAATGGCGCAAAGCGCAGCTTCATATCTCTTTTAGTTTTTGAGTTACAGCGATTTTTAACTTTTTTAAAATCTCAACTTTGAGAGCCGATATCTCGAAAACGAAAAGAGATATTGAAATGCGGTTTGAACGAGCGCATTTCTCGTGCGCTACTTAACTTGTACCGAAATTTTGAAAATTTTGAAAATTTTACTATTTTTTTCAAAATTTTCTTTTGCCAATATTTCAAAAACTTGAAGAGATAATCCAAATCTGAAAACACCAGTGAATTCCTCGTGTGAAAATACATCGGTATGCAAATTTTTACATCAAAATTCGCACGGATAAGTTTTTTATTACAAAAAATAAAAAATGGCCAAAATTCGTAAAAACGCCAAGGGGTACCCCTTGGGATTTTTACGAATTTTTGTCATTTTTCGATTTTTTGTAATAAAACATGTATCCATGCGAATTTTAATGTGAAAATTTGCATACCGATGTACTTTCACGCCAGGAATTCACTGGTGTTTTCAGATTTTCATTATCTCTTCAACTTTTGGAAATATTGAGAAAAAAAAAATTTTGAAAAAAGTTGAAAAATTTACAAAAATTGTTAAATTTCGGTATAAGTTAAGTGAAGCAGGAGAAATACGCTCGTTCAAACCGCATATCAATATCTTTTTTAGTTTTCGAGATATCGGCCTTCAAAGTTGAGATTTAAAAAAAGTGAAAAATCGCTGTAACTCAAAAACTAAAAGAGATATGAAGCTGCGCTTTGCGCCATTCGATTTCTCGTGCTCTGAACTATATAGAACCATATTAATAAAATTTTGGGTTTTTGAACTGGTTCAACCAAAAATTCACATTTTCAGTCGTGTTCATATGTTAGTTTGGGGCCTCTGCAGTTTGAGGCCCAGAAGCGACCGCTTCATGCTTTTCATGATAAAACCGACTCTGGATTCAGGAGAATATTATACCTTGTTTCACGTAAGAATACACTAAATTTAGAAAATAGTTTAGATAATTAAATTTGACAACTTACGCGTTAACATTACATACTCTTAAGTGAAACGTTCCTATTTTCTAATACCCGGTTGCACCACAAAATACCAATTACAAAACATGCCAAAAATTTGCAATATTAACTACTGCAAAATAAGATTTGTTGCAAAGAAACAAATGCCAGCCAAATTTTGTCAATCAAATGTCAAACATTCGAAATAATAAATATTCGTACAAATGGAATGAATGCAGTTTTAGTCACAATATCTTTACAGTAAAATTAATAATTATATTTATTAGTTTAGACTTCACTTCTAAAATAATTGTTATACACAAAATACATATGAAACCTAAATCAAAATTTGACGGTTATTTAATTTCTTACAAAGTATTTCTTAAATATATTTAGTACTAAAAAAAATTCAATATAAGTTTAATTGTGGCACAACTGGGTTTTAAAAAAATATTTCAAATTTAGATGTCTATAAAATAGAATTTGTAAAATATATTTTCTAAAGTAATATGATTACCTAGTTTCGGATTCAATGTTTTCTGTGCTATAATTTTTTTCTTCAAATTTGAGTTGTTGTGATTCTTCTATTAAAAGTGATTTGCTATTAACATTGTACTATTCTGTTTATACATATAGCACTTACCAGATTTTAGAATAGCTGTGTCAAAAATATCTAGCAATATATCTTTGACAATGGTTTCAGCGTCAACGTTGACAGTTTGTAAATGTTTTGAATCATCAGTACGCGACAAAGCTATAAACAATGTTACATTTTGTTTCTGTTACTTCATAAAATAATAGTATTGCTTACGAATTCCTGCGACACTCAATCCCAGTATTTCTACGTTTACAGCCATTGTATTTGTATAAATATCACACTATTAAATAATTTGAAAATGTTGATACACCAAAAACAAATATTTTTAACATCGCTTGTTTTTCAGTTGTAATTATGTTGTAAATTATGAAATGACACTGTTGCTACGGTAACAAACAAAAAAATGTCAAATTTATAATTGTGTCAAAAAATTCTTCGTCGATGATCGAAATTATGTATTTTAATTTTGTGTTATTAAAATGACAAAAATTACACCGTATACAGCTCTATGTGAACTATTTCGAAATAAAGTAGACCCTAACAATGATTTAGAAAATCGTATCACAGGCACTGAACAACATGGCAATGAAATTTTACTACAAAATCATCAAAAAAATGTTCCAACTACCAATAACTCCTGTCAGACCCATCCCTTAAGAGACTACAGTGTCGATACAGTCATGCAAAAACTGCAAAAAACTCAAATGCAATCTACAGACAAGCACGCTGTAAACATAGCTTTAACTGATGATAATTTCCAAATTTTACGTCCGGATTATGCAGCATATTCTGGAGAGAAGCCATACGTAGAAGTTCCTCCAGTCAAACAAGAATTTAATCTACGAAAAATTGCAGACAAAATTCAAGAAGGTCCTAAAGAATCATCTTTTACACCTTTGTTTAACAGACCCTGGATGAAAAACAAAAATACAACACAAAGTACAATAAACCCTCAAAAAGTTAATAATCAAACTAGTATGACACGCCCAAATGGCGCCTTTCAAGAAAGAATTGTAGAACCATCCAATAACAATCAACATACTTGTAAAAATAGAGATTTAGAAGTATTTCCAGAATTAAATTTATACAGACGTATTCCTGCTACAAAACAAGACATACACGATTATACACAAGACCTCGAGCAAGACGCGTCTGAAGTCAGCCCTACACGAAAACCAAATCCTGTTCAAATACATTCCAGCTACAAAAACCCAAAAGTGAACGCTCTATACAGAACAGTAAGCAACTTAAAAACAACGTTTGAAAATAAATATCATCATTGCCCGAACGATAATGCAGAAAAATGTCTTTGCGATCATTGTGGAGCATTAGCAGTTGTGAACGAATCTTTAAAACATCCAGTTATCTACGATCATCATCAAGAAGACGATGATGAAAGTATATACTGTAAAAAACATCGTAAAACTGTCAAAAGAAATAATAAACATGATGAGAAAGAGTTTCTCAAACTAACAACAAAGTTAAGAATGATGGAAGATAGAATACAAGAGTTAGAAGAAATGAATTATATCCAGGGACCAATTAAGATTCGTAACTCTGCTTTAACATTTGATATGTACACTCAATGCGGCAAAAAGAAAAAGAAAACTCGATTTACCGAGCCGCCAGAATGTTACAGATCTCCTTCTCCCCATAAACGATTTAACCCTAAGGTCTGTCCATTTTCATTTACTTTACCTTTAAATCTGAAAGACAGATTATTCAGAAGAAAATCACAAGATAGAAAATCTGAAAATGACGACAGTGACGACTCAGATTATAAAGTCAAACATATCAGCAGAATTCCACAACGTGAAAACATCCCAAAAACAAGACTTCGTTGTCATGACTACATAAATAAAAAGAAAGATGTTGGTACTCCACCAAAAAAACCATCATTTTGGAGATCTGGTAAGATATATAATGTAGCTGTTCAAAATGATGAGATACCTACAAAAGATATTGATGTGAAAGCGATTAAAGACAAACAAATACAAGAATTGTTACTTGAATTATCACAAAGAAAAAATGCATTACCTACGCCGGAACCTAAATCGGTTAGATTTGCACTGGACCTCAAAACAAATGATACTGAAGTACTCTATGAACGTAAAGAGAATGACAGAATTCTGTCTAGTAAATCACTATTAAATAAAGATAGTATACAACCAACTAAAACTTACAACAGTTCATTGTTGCAGCCTAAAATACCTTCGAATGAAACTACAAGAAATAATTCAGACAAAGATTATAATTATTTTTTCTTAAAGTCACCAAAAATGATTGAACAACTTGTTCAGTTACAGTCTTATCCTGCTTCAACTAAATCTTACAGCAGCGCATTATTGGAGCATGAAATACCTTCTAATGAAGCTACAAAAAATAGTTCCGGCTGTAATTACTTTCTTTTAAAGTCATCAGAAATGGAAAATCTTTATCCAGCATCAACTGAAATTCCAAGTAAACTTAATTCAGTCAAACAAGAACAAAAGAAACTTCAATCTTCAAAAACACCATCTCATGTGTCTACAAGAAACTCAATGAGTAGAAAACAAGATGAAATATTTCAAATACTTCATTCAATAAAACAAAAACAGGATTTTTTCAATACTTACTCATCTAAAGTAAATATTACGCCTATTTCTAAACCTGCTTCCAAACAAACAAAAAGTTCAACAGAAATCTCTGCACTCTCACAAATTAGTGACTCGACTACGTCTAAAAGTGTTTGTCGTTACATCAACACTAACTATACTAACGAAACATCAACAACAGTTGATTTAAATAGTAGTTGTGATACAGTACGAAATTATAAACGTAGTAGGTCTTTTTCACCTGGCAATAAAAATAGTTTTGACATAGAAACAAAACAATCGCTTAAGAGTGTTACTAAAAGAAAAAAGTTGACTATTACAATACCTCATGATAAAGACAAAAGGCCTAAGTCTGAACGGAATAGTCGCCATTATCAAGACAAATACGATACAACCCATAAACATTTTATTAAGATGAATAAAAATGTTGATAGATCAAAATATGACTTCAGTCCTCGTTCAAGAACCCCTGAGGATATGTCTCATCTTAATGCCCAAATTGTTAATTATAATATTAATGATTGTATAGCGAAAGAAATAGATTATTTCGAAGAAATTATTAAACAAGAAACAGAAATAAATGACGCTATTAAAAAAGATCCACCTAGTCCTAGAAAAAAATGGAATTTTTCAATTCTAAATTTAACGTCAGAAGATATGAAAATAAATTATGAGGAATCAAAAGTGAAAAAACAACAAATAATTAAGGAGCTAAGTCGATTATCCGACTCAAATAGTAATTTTTCTACTCAAATCTCAATAGAAACTTCCACAGAATCAAATAGAATAAATAATAATGATACAACACCAGTGAACACTCCTGAAAATGATTCTAATAGTTCGAGTAAAGAAACAATGAAGAATAAGTCCTCAATATTTAGTTTACTGATAAGATACTCAAAACAATTCCTTCCTAAAAGAAAATCTAAAATAAAACCTTCTGTAAAAGTTACTTTACCATTGTTACCACCTTCCAAAACAAATCTGAAATCTGCTGAAGAGCCAAAGACACAAAAAATAGTAAACAACAAAAACATTTCTAAAATTCCTGTCTACAAACAAAGGAATTCTTCGTCAGCCTCTCAAGACGCGAAAACATCCGGTATATTCAAGTTTTTTACCGGTAAAATGTGTGACAAATTTTGTTTGTTCAAACCGGAAATGATAGATAAAGAAACTAAACTATCCAATGAGACTATTCCTTTAGATGTGGTACCGTCCTATACTATAACAAACGCGGACAAATATGAAGAAGTAAATAATAAATTAGACGCAAATGAAAACCGGGATGAATCGCCAGTTAATACATTAGTGTTAAACAGTATTGATTCTATATTTCAAACTAGAAGCTCTTCTAAAACCATGAGCAATATTATTATATTTAATCCAGCAAATTACAATAGAAATTTGCCAATAATTTGTGAACAAACACCTAACAACGCACAAAGAAATAATTTAAGTATCCAAACTATAGTTTTACAAAACTTGATGCCATCAATTCGTGAAAATGACAGACAAGTAATTCTATTTCCAGCAAAAGATACTGATACTAACCCTCACTGCAGTACCTGTAACAATACTTCTTTAAATTTAAATCCTCCAGAATCAAAAGTAAGTAATTCTACAGTAAATAAATCAGCCTCAAATACAAGTAAATCTAGTAAAACCGAAAAGAAAAAGGATATGATTGCTGGAAAGTGTAGTAGTACACTCAAATGTAAAACAAGTGAAAAGAAAATCAAAGAGGTGAATTACTTGCCTTTAGAAGAAAAAGCTGTACCAATTCAAAATAAATCTACTAAAGAATATATACAAGAAGATAAATGTAGTTGTAAAAGTGAGAAAAGCAGCAAATGTTCAACTGGGATATGCAAAAAAGATAAACAAAAATGTTCTAAAATGCCGTGTCAGAAAGGCACCAAACAAAATGTCAAGATAAAAAAAGATGTTAAATTTGAAGCACCTACATCTGATTTAAAAAGTTCTTGTAGCTGTAAAACATCCCCAACTAATCTTCCAAAAAGTTTAGGGGTGCGTAGTAATCTAAGAAAAAATAAATTCACTAAACCAGGGAAATGTGTGAAATGCACTAAAGGAAATGCTCCAGTTATAAAACCAGATCAGGATGTAAAAACGAATCATCCTCCTCAAGAAAATTGCAAAAGTAGTTCTCATACAATTGGCACCCCTGCAAAAGTAAAAGATCAATTAAATAAAAAGGGATGTAGTTGTGTTTCTATTACGCAAGAAGATTTGTTAGGTCCAGGAGAAATAGCCAAAACAAATAAGAAACCCAAGAAAAGAGAAGGTAGCAAATGTGGTTCAAAATGTGGTTCACGTAAGACTGCTACCCCTGCAAAAGACTCAGAAATAATAAAACCGATTTTAAACCAAAAGGAATGCAAACAAGATAGTAAGCATAGAACTACAGTTGGTACCCCTGCAAAAGTAACAGAAGTACAACTAGATAAAAATAAATGTAGTTGTGCTTCTATTAAACAAGACATTTTGTTGGGGCCAGGAGAAATAGCCAAAAACAAAAATAAACCAAAGAAAAATGAAAGCAGTAAATGTAGTTTAAAGTGTAGTTCGCATACAATCAAAACACCTAAAGTACAATCAGTAGAAAAATTAGTGCAAGGTGATACTAATAAAGGGCCTTGCAAATGTGCCCCGTCTACTCAAAACATTTTATTAGGACCAGGAGAAATTCCTAAAAAGCAAAGTAAATCAACAAAAATTCCAGGTAATAAATGCAACCTTAAATGTAGTTCTCATACAATCAAAACTGCCAAAGTACAATCTGTAGAAAAATTAGTACAAGGTGATACTAATAAAGGGCCTTGCAAATGTGCTCAATCTACTCAAGACATCCTATTAGGACCAGGAGAAATTCCTAAGAAGAATAAACCTGCAAAAACTGGAGAAAGTAAATGTAGTCTCAAATGTAGTTCACATACAATCAAAACTCCAAAAGTACAATCAGTAGAAAAATTAATATCAGATGATACTAATAAAGGACCTTGTAAATGTGTTCCATCTACTAAAGACATCCTATTAGGACCAGGAGAAACTCCCAAAAAGCAAAGTAAACCAACAAAAATTCCAGGTAATAAATGTAACCTCAAATGTAGTTCTCAAACAGCCAAAACTTCCAAAGTACAGTCAGTAGAAAAATTAGTGCCAGGTGATACTAATAAAGGGTCTTGCAAATGTGCTCCATCTACTCAAAACATTTTATTAGGACCTGAAGAAATTCCTAAAAAGCAAAGTAAACCAACAAAAATTCCAGGTAATAAATGCAACCTCAAATGTAGTTCTCAAACAGCCAAAACTACAAAAAAACAATCAGTAGAAAAATTAGTGCAAGGTGATACTAATAAAGGGCCTTGCAAATGTGCCAAATCTACTCAAGAAATCTTATTAGGACCAGGAGAAATTCCTAAAAAGCAAAATAAACCAACAAAAATTGTAGGTAATAAATGCAACCTTAAATGTAGTTCTCATACAGTCAATACTACAAAGAAACAATCAGTAGAAAAAATAGTACAAGGTGATACTAATAAAGGATCTTGTAAATGTGGCCTATCTACAAAAAACATCTTATTAGAATCAGGAAAATATGCACAGCAGAACAAGAAACCAGTGAAGAGTGTTAATAGCAAATGCAACCTCAAATGTAATAAGGAAACTGTTTCCGTTTCAAAAGAACCATCAGTGCAATCATCCACTTCTAGATGTAGTTGTAAATCTCAAAAAGCATCAGGATATAATATAGAAAAGGAAGAAACATGTAAGAAAGCAAAATGTTTTACGACATGTGTAAGAAACAAACAAGTTTTAAAACAAAATGTAGATGGCGACTCATCAACATGTGATTGTAAATTACCAAAAGATCCAAAACTGATCCCGGAGCAGAGTGAAGCATGCAAGAAGATTAAATGTAAAAGATGTGCACCTCCACCACCAGTACAACCCAAAATTAAAAGGACAGAATCGAATTGTACTTGTGATTTATCAAATGTTAGTATATCGTTTGAAACTGACCAACCTAAACCTAAACCAAAACAAAAACCAAGCGTACCCAAAAATACTGAAGTTCCTCCTCAATGTCAGTGTCCGGGTCCAAATTCTGGTAAATGTGTTAAATGTACAGTATCAAAGCCAATCATAGACTCTTCCATTCCAAAGAAAACAGTACTGCAAAATAAATCTTCAAAATGCGTTTGTAAACCAGCTAGTCCCTTTCCTGAAAGAGCAGGTAAGAAGAAACCCTCAAAAACGGGTGTAGGAAAATGTAATCCTGATAGATGCTCCAAGCAAGATCAAGGTGATAAACTGTCACTTGAGATTCTAAAAGAACCAGTTCCTTCTGTTCCGACTAGAAAACCTAAAGATGTCACAAAGAAGAAAGATATTAGTAAAAAGGTGCATATACAAAAGAAAGTTAAAAAGGTTTCTTCGAAATCAAGCCAAACGAGTTTAAAACCGAGTCATTCAAATTTGCCAAGTAAAACTAACTTAAAGAAAAGTCCGTCAAAACATAGTACACTGGAAGATCCGAAGAAAAAGAAAAGTAAAACTAAAGGTATATAATCTTACTGGACAATATAAAAACTTAGAAATTCTAACTTACTTTGTTTCCATTTAGTAAAATCCAAGTCGCCTTCATTGTCGAAGAAGTCAAGCCGCATCAGTTCCTGTTCAGTTTGTACAGAATGTAAACGCAAAATATCCGAGCAAAGTTTGCAACATAAAAATATCGAAACAGTCCCGACAAAGAAAAAAATATGCAATTTCCGAAAAATGAAAAACAAAATCACTTCAAAATTTAGTTGTAAATATTTTAAAAGTTTATATAAACACCCGATCTTTGCCAGGGCTTCGAGAAGTAAGTGTAAAGAAATGCGAATGTGCATTAAAAACTTCTGTGACGTTAGCAAGAAAGATTTTGACAGAGTGGACGCGGAATCATCTGAAGCTAGTAAGTAGTACTAAAAATGTTGTCGTGTTGTTACTAAAACATTTGTTTCAGAGGAAAATAATTTGTTGTATGGTAACACAAATTCGTCTGTGGTTAATATTTATTACAACATGCAAAGATTTTGCTTCGAGCCGGCAAGTGACGAAGTTTCGTACACGGATGAAGATTGGCATTTGACAGAAGATGACAAGCGTGATTATTTGTTAGAGAAACTGTACCTGATACGGAACTTCCGAGATCGAATCCAAGACGAAGAGAGCACTTCCAACTACAGGTCGTTTGAATAACATGGTGGCTTCAGTAACTCGCAATAGTTTAATAATTGGATTGTGTGCCATTTTACAATTCGTGTTTATATTAAATTGTCATCTCACTGTGATTAGTGGAAAGAAATAAAAATGTGTTGACTCATGATTGACTCGTATTAAGTATGATTAACCTCTTTATCATAAGTATACAATGTAATATCACATATCATGAAACACTCTCTTTTTCGCAGAGATTTGCTTGGTTACCATGCCAACACCCTGATGTTGATCACAACAATAACAAGTTCATTGTTGAACAATGTCGAGTGTTGTTGTTGATTACAACAATGACAGGCTCATTGTTAATCTTTACAAAGAAGACAAATTTTTGTGAGTTTCAAAAATGGCACATGTGAAATTGACGTAGTGTTTTCAACAAAATATTGATTGTTAAAAAATTAAAGTGATCTCTTTGTAACACTATGTAAGTTTTGTACATAATAAAGACTATCTTACAACAGTTTGTATCATTTGAAAAGAGGAAAATGTGTCGTAGTGTGGGCATGGCGTGCCAAGCTAGCACATCATAAGGAAACCAGAGCGAAATGCTCGAAAACAACCTATGTACACGACAACGTCACTAACTTATGTCAACTACAACTGTCAGATCTACAGTAAGCATTATATCGAAGGCATGATTGTTTTAGGTTCACAATTGTAAAATCACCTTATATCTAAAGTATTAATGATGAAATGAGTATTACTCTATCATATCAACCACTGTAACATTTCAGGAAAATTAGTAAACGATCGTTTCATCACAACATCACTAACAAACTGTTAACTGTGTCTATGCAGATGTCAGTCTAGGCCGGGATTTGAGGTACGCGGTTCGCTCGTCGTCGCTTGCTCAACTGGCGCCAGAATCGCCTGTCCATCTGTTTGTCCTAAACACAAGTGCGTTAGAAACAGTGTTTTCTATGTTTGGACGTGTTTGTTTACCTTGTTCAACATGGGCGACAGAGGCTTTGGAGTATATTCATTAGGAACTGTTTCAGGTAGAGGGGATTCTTTGCTAAACACTCGAAGGAGTTGTCGGCTCCCTGAAAAAGACTCGTGAACTCTTCTCTCGCTTCGTCGAGCGCTGAAGAAATCGAATCTACCATACATAAATTCACACTACTTAGCATTTACCACCTACTTACTACTACCTACATCTAGGAAGCCATTTTCTTTCTCATTTTTAAACTAACTGACTTGAATAACTTTTCTAAGCAATTCTGCAATATCTTCCAACAATTAAATCCTTAGCATCTTTTCACAAAATAAATAATTGTATTGGTTCTTCGAATTTTGTAAACAATCTTTTGAATCCAATGATGCAGTAGAACGTTACTCCCAGTAATAAATATTAATATTTTTTATTTTCAAATCAATGTTGTAGTACTTAATTATTCTTCGTTAATAAATGTTCGTCTAACAAATTTGGTCGTTTATTTTTTTGCAAGCAATGTTATCCAGTACTTCATTGGTAGTTGAGTTTGTATTTGGTTATTTATATTTCAACTAATAAGTAGCGAGATAATGGGTCATTAATAGATACATTTGAAGACCATTCAGCAAGTCAATTATTGGACAAAACGACTAATAAGGAAACCATTGAATTATGGTTTAATAGAAATATTTTCGAATGATTCGCTGCCTTTGAGTGCTGCAATTATAAAAATATGTTTTGTCCGTTATTTTTGATAAACCGATTATTATTTTGTTAGTTTTTTTTTTTCGTACTAGATAGGTATCTGATGTAAAACTTACAGACGAGTGGATTTGGGTCTGGCGGTGATCGCACTAGCAGGCGCAGTAAGTGGCCTAGCGGGCTCAATACTTTTGTACTTGGTGATGATGGGAAAGTTGAGTATGAACGAGGGGGGTGGACTGCGCAACGCGCGCTCCTCCGCCTCGTCCACGATGTGCCGGTAACTTCGTGAGCGGGCCAAGGGCGGAGTGATACACACGGCAGGAGATGTACTCGGCCGAGCCCGGCTTGTGTCGAGCCCCGCGCCGCGTGCAGCACACGAGTAATCGTCAGCAACAGCGCCAGTTCCGTTGCCCTGCCCACAGTGCAAAACACCACATGAGTTACCAATTTCACACCACATCAACACTCATATGTGAACAAGTGCCACACAGAAATACAAATCTAGAAATTTCAGTGCTCTAAGTCAACGGTTCAAAACCATATCCGACATATGTGACACTTTTCTGTGACAGATCCTGGCAAGTGATATATTCCTTCGCGTGAAGTGCGGTTGCCAGCCGTCAAAGAAGTTAGTGGAGAGGGAGCCACAGGGATACTTTTAACGTGGTGAAAATTATTTTTCGGTTGTGGTAATCAAATCCGGGTTCTCAAATCCACAGGCCGACTCGATACTTTATTAAATAATTCATATTTTTAAGAATAATATTTATAGAAATTCTGTCCTTCAAATGCATGTTAAAAAATATTCAGTCTTATTTAATTTTTGTATTTATAAATATTAAAATATTCGGAAACCGATTGCTCCCGCATATATAAACGAGCTTTATAAAGATTCCGGTTTCCGGTTTAGCGGATATCACATTCTGCATATACCGTTTAATATCTAAATACCGATTTTTTCAGCTACCAAATAAATGAAATAATGTTTTTTTTTATATTGACAGCTCTAATGGAGATCATTTTATTTTCGTGTTGGATTAAAATCAGAGAGGATTTGAATAAAACTTGTGTTTTTCTAGATTTGCATTTCCCGTTTGGTAGATTTGGTTGTCAAGTAAAAGTGGTAACAGTTAATAGATAGTTAATAACATGTGTCATTGACTAATGTACATCGGTGCTAGAGTGCTAGAACATCAGTGAAAAACAACGAAGGTAGCGTGCGTGAAACGCCGGATAAAATCAATCGTGTCGTGACTCACTCACGCGCCCGCCTGTTGACCTTCGAGCTCCGCTCCTCCCGATGACATCCACTAACCCTTCAACACTTAATAGTACACACTAACATGCTCCTTGAAACGTTATTCTAGCTAAATCACAGACAAATGTTACTCTACCAATGAGTAGAAGGAAATATAATAAACTCTTACTAAGCTACCTCTTCTGGCGAAGGGGTTGCCTTGTCGGAGGACGATGACGAGGTGTACGTATCGGAATCGTCTTCCTCTAGAAGTGGTTCGAGCCGTCGTCGAGGTAGGAGGCCACGAACAGCGGCTGCGGTCATTGGAGGAGCCATGAGGAGTTCGTCCATCATGAGTTCGGTGTCGTCTTCACCCCCGGTTGAGTTTACTGATTGTGGCTAGCGGAAAACAAATAGTTCTACTCTAGGCCTATTCTAGTTAGGTCACTAGTCAGATTTCTAAAGCTAGAGGAAAGTCAAGGTGCTTCTAAATTGGAAATCAAAGGTAGATAGGTTAGGTAAGACTACAGCAGATGAGAAGTTACTACTACTAATACTTACTGTATCTAAATTAAGGAAAAACAGGAGTGATTGTAGGTATATATGCTAGTAAGATAACGAAAGCATACGGGAAGTTACATTACTGTATCTAAATGAAGGAAAAAAGAAAGTTATAAAGGTTGGGATAAAATATTTCTTGTTTAGGAGTAAGATAGGGTGTAAACTAACCGATAGGTTTCCGCCATCAGAATTAGGAAACGCAAGAGGATCATCTAACTCCCCACCACTCGTCGGTGTACCCCAAATTTCTTCACCGGATGTAGCCCCAGATGTTTCACATTCTTCTTCATGTCCAATGTTACCATCTTCGTCTAAATGGTTTAGAGCGTCATTTTGTTTCAAGTATCTACCAAAAATATTTATTTATTTCTTTTAGTGTTGGCATTAAAAATAAAATATAAGGCACCTGTCGAAGAATCCTTCTCTGGTGGAATCGTGCGTGAAACTTTCAAAGAAGGCCATTTTCTCCGATACGAAACTTCCGGCTTTGGCTGTCCAACTTCTTAAGGAAGTGGTAAAGGCTGCTGGCTGTTGTCCAGGATCAGTTTTCGTGGAATTTTCTTCCTCTTCTTCTTCACTTTCAGATCCCGAAGATGAATTCTTCAATGTATCGGCGAACTCTTCATTAGTTAGTTTTTCTAGACTAGACAGTGTACCAAACCGTTTTAAAGCTGCATTGCAATTGTCTAAAGCTATGTAGGGGTGTTCGTTTTGAGGTGAGTCGTCGGGGGAGTCTTCGTAGTCTTTCACCAGGTCCAAATTTGTCATCTGAAATGAGGAATTAGTATTAGTTTTGGAAGATTTTAGTCCAAGGAGGTCGCTGTACTGATTTAATGAACAGAGAAGAGTGAAGCTGAGAAGAATAAATTTCAATGCTTAATTTCTGGTGCCAAAATATCAAATAATACTTCTTGTGGCAAAATTAAATATTTGGTGCATTGCTAAAATGTTGGTGGTTAATGATAAATATTTGGAGACGAAATAAATATGAAATTGCGGATGCGTGATTGCGTGAACGAAAGATGATGATGATGATGATATAATCAGAATGGATTATGTGCCAAGTTAGTTGGTGCTTGTCCATATCGTGATATGTTGCTTACTATTTTTCGTTTGAGTGGACTATTACTCGAAATATCGTTACAATAGTTGAACTTGGTAGCGAAGGAATGATTCACAGATGTCTGATCAGGTGTGGGTGGCACAACGGCGATTTTTGGAACAATTTTTGGTGCGAATGGATCTAATTTAACAAAACTAGTGGTGGGATTAATGGCTGCTAGTCCCATTAGCATGAGTGAACCCCATTCATTGTCTTCGTCTTCACTGACATTGAGATTGTTGTCATTGTTGACTATTCGGTTGCGGGTGGTGACGTTGTCGTTGACGTTTCCGTTACCATGGCACTTGTTGTGAATCACATTGTTATTTGTGTGATGAATGTTTAGGTTTGGACTGTTTGTATTGGACAGGCATGTTTCGTGGCACTGTTTACACACGGACACTTGTTCTGGCACCACCGGGCTCGACCGCACCGTTACCTACAACAACAACATAACATACAATGAATATGGAACATTTTCAAATAACTTTTTATCTTTTTCATATTCTAATTCTCTATTTTAAAAATGTAGTAGAATAGTTAGGGATTTAGTTCGTACCTGACTTTCTGTGGTGGTACTCCTGGACGGACTACGTTCATGTTCCTGATCCGAGAGAGTCAACTCCTCACATCTATTAACATGATTCACATGATTCGTATCAAGCTGTAGCTCTTCAGACCTCTTCTTGAGTTCCTCTGTGGTCCAGAACTCCGGTTCCGGTTCAGGTTCTGGTTCAGAGTCGGGTTCATAGTCTCTGCTGAATCCCAGTTGTCCTTTCATCCACTGCTCGAGGTGTATGGCGCCGCCCTTATTGCTGCTCGTCTTACTGAGCTGTTTGCACTTGTGCTCGATGAGTTCGTCGATCTGTTTCTGCATCTCGGAGGAGAGTGAACTGTGTGTGTGGATCTGGAGGTGGAGGCGACGTCCGACGCCCTGGAAAACACCGCGAGATTAAACCCCGACAGCAGCACAACTCAAGATGAGCAAGCGCCAGCGCGACTTCGAACATCGGGGAGAATAAAAACCCATTATTTTAACTAATAGGTTTATTTGTAAATATATTTGTATAAATTATACAACAATATAAATAACTTCTCCTATATAAATGTTACAAGGTACCAATGCAGTATAAAAATTAAGTGATTTATACTCTGTTCGCTCCACTTTATAACTAGACGGGATGTACAACATATGAAGGGCTTCTTCATTCTCCTATTTAGTTATACAATGAGCACATATAACCTCAACCACAAATACATTCCTATCACTCGCATTCATATCAATATTCTATTACTAACTATTCTTTCTTCCTATATCGAAATCATATTTTATTATATTCAAGTGTATTGCAAATCTATTTGTTTATGTTTCAATTGTAAAATTTACAATTTAATTTTTAACTGCACATATTTTTGTACAGAATTATATCCAAATGAGGGCGGATTTATGTGTCTACGCTCAGGGCTGGAAATGATTCCTTTATAAATATTAGAGCAGCAGATTTTACCAAGATACAAAAGTCAAAAATATCGGTATTTGTACTTATATTAGAATCCGAACTGTATACCGGATGTAGAATAGAAATATGTAACACAGTAAATACAATGGATTTTTTAATATGATGATTGTCGCTAATTAAATATATATAAAAATGTATTAAAAACTGCATCTAATGAGTATCTACTTGTTGCTCAATTGCAAATGTAACAAGCAAACGAAAAATGGCTTTTATCAAAAAAGTTATAGCTTTAATTTGACAAGTTTATTAAATAAATAAATAAATTGCTTAACCGAAATTGATAATAAATTATATTTCAATGTGTATTGTCATATTTTATTCAAATTAATTAAAAAATATATATTTAATTTCGTTGTTTTCCATCAAACTTTCATTCCAAATTTTTCAAAGTTAAAGTCAACAATCTTTTAATTTGAGACTTTTATCCATAAGACTACGATTGCCTGTAACAGTGGTGGCAAACCTTTTTATGTTAACAGATAATATTTATTGAGTTTCTGATGTGCTGGGCAAATTTTAATAGAGATGGAAATTAATAAATATTGCAGATAAGTTTCAAAATTAATATAGAATTTCATTTCATAAACTTTGTTATATAAAAATCTCAATTAATATTTGAAAAAAACTTTTGTTACAGTACTAAATGCTTCAGGAGGGTAATTTCAAGTTCTCTATATTTCCTCTTCTATTTTTTTTATTGTGCCCAATAATAGATTATTTTGTCTATAGACGCCAGGAAAAATTCGTATTTATTTTTAATTCCTTAAGCGTATAAAATATGTAATCATTCACGTGCTAGCAAAAATTTTATAAATGTTATCAATGACTCGTGTGCCATAGGTTCACCGTCATTGGCCTATAAAATTGTAATATATACAGCCTGATTTATTAAAAGTTTTAGCTAATTTTAAATTTTGGATTAGTTACTCTTATTCTAGTCCGGATTTAAACTTGCCAAAAAACTATATGATAACAAGATTGTATTAGAGTTTATTTAAACTTTTTTGAGAACATGATTTAGTTTAATTAGACTAATCCAAAATTAACGATTAGTTGAAAATCTTTTAAGGATTGACCCTCTGGTACCTTTAATTATTAAAGAGAACTTAAGTATGACAGCTCCTCAATTTCTAGAATTATTAAAAATAATAAAAATGTATAAATTTTGTCTGTACGATATGATACCGTAGGTAGAAATTCATTTGGAATTTTATATATGGCAATATTTTAATGTTCTATAATTAGATTATTATCTGCAATTAACCCAATATATTTTGTATAGATTACCGCAATTTCGATACTCTTAGATCAGAATATTGAATCCTGAATAAATAATGTTGGTGACTGAATACAATACACTTGCATATTATAATACAGATTTATAAAAATGTATAGTGTACGGGAGATTGTTCTCCATAGCTTAATTTCCAGGTGATATGAATACAAATGAGGTTGAGCTCGTATATCAAAAGGTACTTTTAGGCAGTCGTTTTAGAAAATGATGAATGAAGACAAAATACATTTGGCACAGGAAGAATCCATCGAGAGTGAAACATTAGCACACGGCGGGGAAGTGCGAGGCACATAGACACAGGAGAGTTTAGAGAGAGAGAGAGAGAGTGAGTGTTTGTTAGTTTACAGGGCGTTAATGTCCTCGTCATCGTCTAGGTCAATGTCCTCGTGGAAATTGTGAATACTGATACATCGCAAGTCGTGCTCGAAGTATGTCATCTCCCAAAACTCGTCGTAGAAGCTGAGCAGGTCTAGGGGGTCGGGTTGTGAGTGGGAGTGTGAATGAGCGGTCGCTGTGGAAGAGGTGGAGGATGCAGGAGAGGGTGGAGTGAGACGCGCGGGCGGGGAGGCAGGCGTAGCAGGCGAGGGGGCGGCGGCGGCACGCACCTGCCTCGGCGATTCCGCCGACTGCAGCGTGCCTACACTTGATGTGATTGGCACGTCGGGGGACTCCAGAGGACTGCTTAATGCGCTGCCGTCGACGCCGCTGTTCACGTGGAACCTACACGGAACAAACAACCAGAACATATCATACTGACTGACCCCCTACAACCAACAATACAACACTGACTCGATTCTTCCTTCGTCGCAACGCAAATCTGAAACTCGAAACACGATCACCGGATACTTCTTATCAAGCTATTCTTCAAGCACAATCAAGATATCAGACTGGGAACTCGTGCCGATACTATCACCTTGTTTTTATTACAAGGACTCTACAATTTTATTATTCTACACATCTGGAAGTTTTCAATTTGGAATCCTACTAAAACCGGTATCCGACTGAAACCTGTATCCGGTCGGTTTAGTTGAATTTGATTCTTCTGATAACAAATATACAGAAGCAGAATTCGGTTTCTACTAAAACCGGATTATCCGAAAACCAATTACTTCTAACAAGGTTTATAAGGATTCTGGTTTCTAACTTTCCTCTAGATTTTGGGTTCTCCGAATATCGGTTTAATATTCGGATTGACCATTTTTCGCATGTTGACAATTTAACCGGTTACAAAAGTATTCAAAGACCATTACAAACTAAATAGTTCGATATTTGAACCTTATTGAATATTGATGGTTGTATTCAAAGAATAGCTTCCAGAATACATCAATACAAAAATACTCACTGAATAAGCTATTCTATCAGGCTGTTAGAACCTCAACTGTCTGGTAGTTAAATAAACTATCTACCTAACTAACTAACTAACTAACGGTTAATACAACACCAAACACCAATAGACTAGCTCCGGTTCAGCACCAGATGTCTACATGCTAGCTCTAAGTAAGTGCTAGTGTATTCTAAAGCTTCGCCACGGTCTACACCATCCACTAGATACTTACAGTTGTCGTTGAAGAAGATTCTGCCACACAGCTTTCAACTCCATGGTAGGAGCCCTCAACACGACGCATCTTCTAGACGCATGTTTTCTTGGAGTCCGTGAAAGATCCGGACCACAATGAGCGGTTGGGCTCTGAGCAGTTTTCCCTCCTGCTTCAACAGTCATACGAAACTCTGTAGCTTTTTTCCTCACGTTAAAATATATTTCCGTTATGTGGGAAAGCGGGAGTGGTTCCTCTGTGATGAAGAGGACTCTATCGCGGGAGACTTTGGCAAAGAGGAGGAGGTCACTGAAGAGTAGTGCCCAGTACGTGCGGATTGTTCGACCTTCGACTCTGCTGAGGTCGCCGCCGAATATCCATTGACGGCCAGGTTTGCTTAACACAAAAGGCTACGAGGAATTTTAATGAAACTATTAAGAAAAATATATTGTTTTGGGTATACCTTGCATTTAGTAAATACCAATCTATTTTCTAAGTCTTGTACTGAGAGTAGTGGTCTACCTTCGCCGACGGGTTCCATGAGACCAGCTTCAGCGGTTATTTCTCGGTACACCACCTTTAAATATCATATATAATTTTTTTTTTAGATTGTTCATCTTGTAAATAAAATACAAACAAAAAGAAATCTCAATTTGTTAGCTAGTAATAATTCTGTTTTATAAAAAGTATAAAATAAACACTTGGCTAAGTTTCACAAAATTCAGCTTCCAAGTCACCTTATGAGGGCATCGCCAGAGGCTGGCCAGCACAGTTAGTAACCATAGACGCGTTTTGCTCTTATTAGAGCTCATCAGTATGGTATAACTCACTTCTCCACCTAGAACAAAGTTCACGTGGAGAAGCTGGTGACGAAGAAATGTGCCAGCAGAGAAAAAGATCTCTAACAAATAGGTATAATGACATGAGAAGTTCTATGGAACAGGTCATGCCATCTACCGAAAAAAAGGAAAAGCTACGTCACCAGCTTCTCCACGTATCTATTAGTAATATATTGCTGACACTGGGTCCAAAAGCGAAAAGGGAAAGAGAGTGAGATATATGCTATCTTACCTTTATTAAAACCGTACGATTGGCTGACGTCAATTTCTAGCATGTTAAAATCTAGCGCCGAAACAAATGTAGCAAACAGACTAATTCAAATTAACACAAGCGGTGGCGAAGAGAGCTCGCCATATTTGCAATGTCTCTCCCACTTCGTTATTAGCCAAACGTACTCCAGTATTACGGGCATGCCCATTTTGAAGCACGGTATTAGTAAAGGTAAGATAACATATATCTCACTCTCTTTCCTTTTTCGTTTTGTTAACATTGCTGGTATAGGGCATCAGCAATATATTACTAGTATATATATGGTTATACCATACTGATGAGCTCTAATAAGAGCGGTTACTAACTGTGCTGGCCAGCCTCTGACAATGACCTCATAAGGTGACTTGGGAGCTGAATTTTGTGAAACTTAGCCAAGTGTTTATTTTATATTTTTTATTAAACCTAGTTTCACCAAGTGTTGGATGACAATTAATTTTGTCTTTGTTGTTAATTCTGTTTTAGATGATAGAAGAATGGATTATAATAGATTTACCTGCATTTCATGAACAACCCTGCTAATGGTGGCGTATTCCTCATGATTCGGTTTGGTGTGACTTAGTATAGTGCTCAGCAACTTGAGTATATCCCTGTAGTGTTCTAACGGTTTATGTATGAAACTAGTAATATCCGGTCGTCGTCTAGGAATAGCCGGCTGTTGTAAGAACCTCACAAACTCCGAATTAGAGTTCTTAGTCTTCGTTGCTAACAAATAATCCGCTCGTTTCAACCCAGCACAATATCGTTTATACGCCGAGATGATTTCAGTCAATTTAAGCTCGTACGCCTTCGGTAATAATACTATCTGCGGCTCGCCATCATCAGGGACTATAATCTCTAGGATGTCCTCTGTGATTCGAAGGATCTCCTCCGAGTTCTGGAAGAGCACGTGGTGCTCCTGAACAGAGAGGAGGTCTCTTCGTTCTGCGAGAGCAGATACGAATCGGGTTACAGCGAATTGTAACGCGGTGACATATTGTTGTTCTTTGTTGATGAGCTGGTACATTGCTCGTCTGCGACCTTCTTCGGGAGTTGCTGCTGGCTTCTACAAGACAACAAGACAGTCTTTAGTCAAACTGGATAAAATGTAATCTAGAATTATCATGAGATGGTTGGATCGTGATGCGGGACAACAGATAAGAGGGTTCAACAATTTACTCCATTCATATTTTATCTGAACGGGTTTCAAACATGGTCTATTTGGATCAATGGTATTAGCTTTATGTAGTATTCAGATCAAACAATATGCTTGATGGCTGAATGGAAATTCATTTGACCCTTTATTGGTTGGTTACATAAACAAAAGCTAAATTTTAAATTTAGTTTAAATAAATTAAACATATCGAATGTTTGATAGCAATATCAAGGATTCCATAAAACATGTCGACCTGTGGATTTGAGAACCCGGGTCGAATTCTCGCATGTTAAAACTACCCCTGTAGCTCTCCCTCCACTAACATCTTTGAGGACTGTAATTTGACACCCACTAATGGGAAAAAGACATAAGACATGTCGACCTGTGGATCTTGAAAACCCTGGTTCGATCCAAACAGCCTATCTATCCCTGTGGTTTCGTCTCTACTAACATCTTTGAGGGTTTTGACTTGACGGCTGGTAACCGCACTTCACGCGAAGAAATATATCATTTACCGAGATCTGCTACGGCAGAGTGCCACACCCAGTAATGGGTAAAAGGCATGATGATATATTTATTTTATATGTAATTTTGTTTAAGACACCGGGGTTCAGCATATTTGTTGAGCTCTAGATTTGTTTAATTTCTCCAGATTAACTAGCTTTTTTATAAAGTGGAATTGTATTAGCTTGTGAATTTAAGAATCCAAGTTCGATTCCCTTAGCTGGCAAACTTTATTTCACATTAAACCACACAAATATTTTTGTAGACCATAATGCAAAATAAATATAATTTAGCAAGATCTGCTATGACGGACTATAATGCCATAATAAGTTAAAGGCATGATGATATATTTATATTTATTTAAAATTTAAGTTTTACCCATTACTGGATGTGGCACTCTGTCGTAACATATACTCGAGAAGTGTAGTTACCAGCAGTAAAATCACGGCCCTCAAAGAGGTTAGTGAGTAAGGAGAAACACAGGAGTAATTTGAATGTAATAAAAATTGTTTCCCTAATTCACAGTCTGACTTGATACCCTATATTAATTTTTTTCCATTTTATAATTTTTATTACGAATCATTATCAATAGTTCAACAATAATCAAATCGACTTATAGGGATTTTTGTATGCATTTGTCAAGGATATTGTAGAAATTATATGATACAAATAAATATAACTTTAGGGACAAGAAATATTATTTCTTTGTTAATTCGCATAAGCATAAAATCAAAGTTGGCATCTTGAAAACTGTTAATGTCTTTTTCGTCAGTTAAAACTGACAGTGTGTGGGACACATAAAGCCTATGGCACACTGGTCGATGAGCGTCGATGACCATCGATGAACTCCTCGATGAAACAACAGAACGCACCCGTCATCGACGAAAATTAGAGGCTCCTCTATTTCCATCGAAGAGCTCATCGATGAAACGAACCTATCTCATTTCACTCGTATCTTTTGAGTCTCATTTCACGTTAGCATATTTTTGAAATTTAGTTTTTCTTTCTCAACTTTAGAAGCTTTTATTGTTTGTCACTGAAGAGTGCGTTCTGTTGTTTCATCGAGGAGTTCATCGATGGTCATCGACGCTCATCGACCAGTGTGCCATAGGCATAAGGATTCAGACCGAACTGATAACAGCACTTCAAGAGCAGTGTTACTATACGTAGGAAGGGTTATTTTGCATAAAATGAAAGGAGCAAAATGTTATTGTGTAGGTACATTCAGCCACCCTCCAAAAAATAATTCCAACAGGTCATTTATTAAATAAGGAAAGTTGACATAACAAATAACAAAAATAAACATAACACAAAAGAAGCAAACATATAACTACAGACAAAAGACGAACAAAAACATAAAAGTTCTTACCCTAGTAGGACATTTATACAATTATAACATAATAGGAATGACGACAAAATGACGACAAAGAACAAAAAAAAAACAAAACTTAAAAATAACAAGTTGTTTATTAGACGATGACACCATTACCGACCTCTGACGTGAAGGTGACCTGGGGGAGATGAAGCCGACGCCGGCTAAGCTCAGTGTTGGTAGAACACCCTGTAGAGGGTCTCTGCAATGCTTGGAGCGTCGCTGCCGCCGCCGCGACGGGCAGCGTCGGAGCGTCGGATCCATTCAAGGTCAAGGCCGCAACGGCAGAAAGTGGTTCTTCGATAACCACGGGACCACGTGTAACCGTCATTGAACCGTTTCGAGAACTGTTCCGGCGGAAGATCTCCAACGTTAGCTGGCTGCCGTACGATCTGCAAGAAGATGATAATGATGATGATATACAAATACCAATGATAACATTTGTTGCTTCGTTCTTAATTAATTAGATCTAAAATTGCCACTAGAAAATCAAGTAAAATTTAATATTCTCAAATATAATATAATTGAGAACAATTTTCACCAATTTAATTTTACTCCTGTGGCTCCCCCTCCACTAATATCTTTAGAGGGCATAGTTTGACGGCTAGTAACCGCACTTCAGGCGAAAAAAATATATCACTTACCGAAATCTGCTTAGGCAAAGTGCCACACCCAGTGATGGGTAAAAGGCGTGATGATATATTTTATAAAATCAAGTAAAATTTAATATTCTCAAATATAATACAACTGAGAACAATTTTCATTAATTTAATTCTACCCCTGTGGCTTCCCCTCCACTAATATCTTTAGGGGGCGTAGTTTGACGGCTAGTAACCGCACTTCAGGCGAAAAAAATATATCACTTACCGAAATCTGCTTAGGCAGAGTGCCACACCAAGTAATGGGTAAAAGGCGTGATGATATATTTATTTTTTATTTTTATATAATACAATACTTTGAACATTTAATTTTAATAATTATTTGAATACCAATCAATTGATTGAAGGTGTTTACGGACCAAGGCTACAAAATGTAGAACCAACATATTTTCAGATCAGAAATTAAGAGTGAGCGATTCTTAATTATTGTAAATAATAACAATTTTGAATGTAGTTATTCAAAAAATACAAATTAAACAAAAATGTAAAAAAATTGACATTTGTGGTGTGTCTATTGCAAATTTGAAAACTCTACTTTTAAAAAAAAAAAAAAACAACAAAGACAAAATTAATTGTCTTTAAATGCTCACTTGGTGAAACTAGGTTTAATAATAAAATATCGAAATAAACACTTGTCTAAGTCTCCCAAAATTCAGCCTCCAAGTCACCTTATGAGGGCATCGTCAGAGGCTGGCCAGCACAGTTGGTAACCATAGACGCGTTTCGCTCTTATTAGAGCTCATCAGTATGGTATAACCTACTTCTTCACCTAGAACAAAGTTCACGTGAAGAAGCTGGTGACGAAGGACTGTGCCAGCAGAAAATAAGATCTCTAAAGAACGGTAAGATGACATGAGAAGTTCTATCGAACCAGTAATGCCATCTACCGAAAAAAGCAAAAGCTACGAAATAGCAATTTAAATAAAAAACAACAAAGACAAAATTAATTGTCTTTAAATGCTCACTTGGCCCTCATAAGGTGACTTGGAGGCTGAATTTTGTGAGACTTAGACAAGTGTTTATTTCGATATTTTATTATTCTACTTTTTTTACTAATCATAGAAAAAAAAATTGTATGTAACCGACAGAGTATAAAATTACAAATGCAGAAACTGTATTATTTACTTTATCAGTGTTTAGGCGCTAACTTTAGATACAATTAGACATATAATTACCCTTAAAATAACATTTAAAGACAGTGTGAAAAACACGATATAATGAAACTAATGCTTAGTGATGAGGAAGTAGAATAATCAATGAAAAATGATTAGCGAAAGTAGCTTAACGCAAGCATTTATTTTGTGTGTTTCAATCGATATATGTCATCCTGAAATAGCACCGTTCATATACTATACGCTATACGGCCTACACAAATTTTCAGTTTCAAGTCCATGTAGGTACATAAACCCACATAGCGTTTGATATATTGAATGTCCGATGACGTAACATATATTATGGTAACACGAAACTATTCCGCTTCAAAAGAAGATAAATATTTTAAGAGCTTTTACGATAAGAGCATTGGAGATGTACAACTTTCGAGGAGTGGTTCCTTTTTTATTTAGTACTTATTTTCTACACTGCACAACAGGCACATATGTGAAATGAAATCGGTGATTGAAGGTTTGTTGTATGGACGAAAGATAAGACGAGCTTGTATGAAAGGAATTATGTATGAGGATGAAGTACATTAAGATTCAATTATATAAATATACAGGTGTTTCAGAACTAGTGTAACAAACTTTAACAGCTTATTCCTGAGGTCATTTTGAGCCAAAAATGTCATATGAACATAGGTCCTATTCCTTCTAGTTACCAAAATACAAGAGGTTGAAGTTCTATAAATAACACGACATTTTCAAATTTTTGTAATCAAGATACTTTTGGAAAACAAGAGTTTTATTGAAAAGTCATTTTATTTATTAATATTAACATGCATACGAGTTCAAGGCGCTCATTTTGAACACTTGCTGTAATTTTTTAAAAATTTGTTATCTTATTTCATATTGTGTTAACCTATTCCATGTTTGGTTATGTTGTTCTGTGTCTATTTAATTGTGTCATTTTATGTTTTGTTCTCTAAATCGTATTCGTTAATATTAATAAATAAAATTAATGAAGATAAATAGGGTATGATTTTTCAATAAAACTCTTGTTTTCCGAAAGTATCTTGATTACAAAAATTTGAAAATTTCGTGTTATTTATAGAACTTTAACCTCTTGTATTTTGGTAACTAGAAGGAATAGGACCTATGTTCATATGACATTTTTGGCTCAAAATGACCTCAGGAATAAGCTGTTAAAGTTTGTTACACTAGTCCTGAAACACCCTGTATAAACGACCTAGGAATAAATGAATGCATAGTATTGAAGCTTTGTTGTATGAATGAAAACAAAACGATATAAGACTTAGTGTTTTGTCTGTCTTGTCTCAGTCTCAACTATTTAAGTCTTATTGAGAATCTCGATTTTTCAAGGTCCTCACTCAATTTAGTTGAGATAGAATAGAATGAAGCAGATAGGGTTATGGGGGCGACCAATTTTACATGCATTAAGCAAATAATTCAAATGTTGGCGCCAAAATTCACGAGAGTCTCAATGTGTCTCGGCTGGTCTCGAATCTCGAGGCATCACTAGTATGAAAAAATGAAGAATACGCGTGGTGTGTTTGTCGAAGATGAATTAATGAAGGGTTTGTGCTACGTTCGATTAATATGACATACCTGATGAGGTTAAGAATATCAATCTCTGGCATCATCACCACATTATGTTTATCCACGAAGATGATATAATCCCCAGGAAGCATTCCCGCTTTATCAGCAGACAACCCTTTCTCGACTCTTTCAATTCTTGGTGGATGTGTCCAGACAACCGAAAACCCAAACCCTTGTCTAGGTGGCCTCTGTAGTCTCTTGGTGATGGTGAAGGGAGTTCTTCCTCCACGGTTACCACTGGCTTTCCTCTGGAGTGCAGCACAAGCTGACTCTGGTCCGTCTATTGGGTCCAGCTCCAGGTACCGCAGGAAGAGGTTCTCGTCTGCATCGCGTTGTTGCGCTACTAGGTTAGAGGTGCTGTTGGAGACGTCATCCACGCTGAGGATTTCCTCGCATGAGGATTGGCTGTTTTCGCCCATGGTAGCGGGCGGTGGTTGAGTTATTGGGTCTTGGCGGGGTGGTTGAGATTGGAGCTTATATGTACCGTTGATTTCCTATAAGAAGACCAAACACTAAATACATACAATTCTATTCTATTTTTCATATATAACCATGTGACTAAATCATATAAACATACTTATTATTCTATTATTCATTGAAGGGTCACAGACCCTAAAAATATTATTGCTCCAGGTCTCAAAATAAATCGGTATTTTATCTTATACTGGTAATTTTTAGCAATATATATGAGTCCCATCATTCCGTTGCGGAACATAGGGGCCGGGCACACCGAGCCGCAGTTTTTACACTGCCGTACTGCCGGTTTCTTTAGTCAGATTATTTAAGGCGTATAAGTGACTAGCTTATAGCGCCCGAGTGTGATAAATACATGTAACTGTATTTTTATATTTTACGACAAATCACACATTGTCGGCAGGCGGATTCGAACTGACGAACCTTGGCTCGGGTGACGTCACAGTATGCTAAGAGATGTGCCTTAACACGCTCGGCCACCGCGCCTGCAATTTTTAGCAATAACTAATAATAATTATTTGCAGTTGAGAACAGATATATGAAGTTTAAATTCACTCAACACTCATGGTAAAATAACTATTTTTGTACCTAAAGCAGAAAGTAATCTATTGCCGCTCGCATATGCGCGCAGTATTTTAATATTTATAAATTAATTTAGAAAGTTTTTCTATTTTGAAATTCAATTCAAATTAACAGTTTTTATGTACCTATATATACAGGGTGTTTTACAACTTAGAGCAAAAAATTAAAGGGTATATTCTGTACGACGTGCTGATCATGAAACAAAAAGATTTTTTTTTAAATTCGAAAAATTAAGGGTTGTTAACCTAAAACATTTATTGTAGTACTGCACTGGATTCGCTTTCCTATTAAACACAAACAATGAAGTAGGTATCAACTACTAAAGAATAATTACACAATTCAATTATTAGCAGTTATTTATAATAGAATTTTATTTAATTAATAACTTTAACATAATCATCCACCCAGAGGCAGTGGCAACGACAAATTTTGGACTGGGAAACATGGAAAATAGTTTTGCGATTTAAAAAAAAATTCTTTTTGTTTCATGATCAGCTCGTCGTACAGAATATACCCTTTAATTTTTTGCTCTAAGTTGTGAAACACCCTGTATATGATGATGTAGTCAATTAGAAAAACTAATTTTTCGTACATATGCATATATAAGTAGGTAAATATCTACTTTCTATACATGAAATAAATCGGCAAAATTGATACTTTTCGTTATGGTCGAATAGAAAACAAATTATCTTAATTATTTTGATATATTAAATGTATTGTTACCAGAAAAATAATGGCAATTTTGTTTATTACCCAAATGCAGTAAATGACTCATTATATCCCTGTTACCAAGGATGTAATGATATACTTACTGGACTGAAGGTAAAAATAATAGTACATTTGAAAAAAAAAGAACGAATAGCAAAGCCATACAAATATGATTTAAAGGAAGCCTTAAATAGAACTAAATCAGATAATATAAACCAAATAAAGAACGTGTTTTATGTGGGCATAACAACGTGCTTTCTAACCAAATTAGATAGTTTAAAATGTAACTATAAAAGACAATAGAATAATTAAAAAGGACAGTACAGAGAAGCTACAGCTTATCTACTTTTAAATCATATACTAATAAAAAGTATATAGCATGCAGAAAATATAATTAATTATAAAGTTGAACAAAAGCAATTAAAAACTGAATGAAAATAATGAAATTTCCAAGAACGAAGCCATACAATATTCATAGGATTGTTCAGTTCATGGAAACATATTGTACTTATACGTTTATAAAGTTGTGACTGTACAATGTACACTCAACACCAATCGTGTTTACTTTGAAATTGAAAAATAAAATTACCAACCTTTTTAACAGCATGTTTAACAGGAAACGACATACATCCTAGGAACTCACTACGCCTGTAAAACAAAAATATGAAGCGTTAGCGCTTAGCAACGAAACAGAATCAACATAAACACATCTGCAAACACTACACATTGCAATGAATCTGTCACTTGAATGTTGTCATTGTTGTCATAGCAACACACAATGCTACCTTATTTATTTATGAAATTGGTCTCAGGTAGTAGAGGTCGTATTTCACCCCCGATGCATTTTTAAAACTCGATGCAAGTTGCGTCTCCGGAGAACCGTAACGTACCCCACAGTGAACGTATATATCGTGGAAGGTACTGGGGCTGGGTAGAGAAGTACAACTTTTGTTTTCAGGTCAAAAGGATGAAATAAATGATTGTATTGATCTAGTAGCAGATGTTTTATGACGTACTTCAAGGAGGTTTTAAATATTTATACGAATTACACCAATAACATTGCTGTGTAACTGTTCTTAAAATAACATGCTTGGTACCTTACGTATCATTTATTTATTTAATACGACGTACATAAAAGAAATCAATTCTAATTTACACTAAAGATAACGGTTGTATTTTTTGCACGATCGAGTTTTTTAAATTGTTTTCCGATTTAGATTGAAAAATACGACCAGAAGAATCGGTAAAATTTTACTTATACTTAAATTACAAAAATAAAATAGAAAATAAATGTTTCCATTGTGATCACTAATAAAGCCCGGATTTTTAGGCAATTGCCTAGATTCAAATTTTAATATACTTCAGGCAATTTAGTTTTTCTATACATATGTAATATGTTTACGTGTAATGGAAGGTTTTTTTTTCGTGCCTTAGAACCTATTTTTCCTATATTTTGGTTATTGTGCCTATTTTACCTTATACAGCCTATTTTGCCTATTCTTAACTTTTATTGACTAATTCAGCACTTGACATAATGTTTCAACCTAACCTATAATATTTAAATTACTTACTTTAATCAAGTTTTTGTGTGTGAATTTAAAATGCCGAAAGAAAAAACGTTTTTTAGTCAAAATTTTAGGTGGCAATTCAATTGTGTCTTTGCCATTATCAATGGAGCTGAGGTAACTTTAGACAATATGGCTAAATATAAGAACGCCTCTGTCACATTTTGTGATGTCGAACGCAGTTTTCAGTTTACAAGCAAGTTCTGACAGACCGAAGACAGTCTCCTTCCGAAAATTTCATAGAGCAATTGCTCGTAATATTTTGTGAATTAAAGTATACTACATAATTTCAATTTGCATAATAGTTAATAAAATGAGAACCCTATATTATTATTTTTCAGATTGCGTTAATTTTTGTTTAAAATGATTATTTTTTTCTAACGAAGAGTAGATACGAGTACCAATATTAGAAAAAGGTTTCGTTTATTTTTTAAAAAACAAATTATTTACATTTAGGCTGCCTAAAATCCCGCCTATTTTAGAGTAATTACCGGCCTATATGCCTGCTTATTTGGGTGTTTTTAAGAGCCTAAATATCCGGGCTTTAGTGATCACTGTTCAGTTTATTTATTTTGCACAAATATTTTCATTCGTGTGTCAAAGAATGAATAATAATTTGTTATTAATAGTTGGTAGATTTTGTTACTACAATTTTTCAGCTTGATAATAGTGCTATTTCTCTTATACTTGTATTTTTTAAGCAAACGAGAGAAGTCAACAAAATTTGTAACTAGAATAATGACGTCAAAAAGCGACTGCGTTTATAGTGTATACTAAAAAAATTAAAATGTGTGTTTCATAAATATATAATATTTTTCAAAACATTTTTAGAAATGATATATAATTATAATTGATATTTAAAATTTGTAGTAGGGCGCAGTAGAATTGTAAATAATAAGAACATAAAATTGTATTTATTGCATAACAGTATTTATTAAAAATACAAAAATCGTATTCTTTTTCAAAATATGTTATCACATTTGCACATAGCAATTGGGACTATTTTAATAATGCTTTAGGCATTATTAATCGAACACACACAAATCACAACAAAATGGACACACGATAACGCGAAACAAAATGATGTGAAAGTCGGATACTTATGTAAATGAACATAAATTATTTTAAATAAATTAAGATTTCTTTAAAAACATTATATTTAATTATGTTTTAATTTTATATAATTGTAAATTTGTGTATTTTTCTTATTATATTTTTTTTCCAATTAACTACAAATATGTATATCAATCTATCAGTCGGTGCAAGTAAGTTTTAATTTTGTAAAGTTTTATCCACGACAGATGACGTTTCTCTTCTGCTTAAAAAATACAAGTATATTTTCTATTTATTGTAGAAAAATCGATACTGTAAAATTAAATATCGTATATTAGATGTAAGTGAAATGTCATTATATGCTCGTTAGTATTATCGTATAATAACTTATAATATAATGTACTATTATGTGACACACCCTAAATTCTATATATGCTTGCTCAGTAAAGTATCACTTTCAGGTCTTATTATCTAAGTTATTATTAAAAAACAAACTGTTTGGTAAGTCAATAAAAGTTACTGTCTTTAATACTTAAATAAATATTTGGTAGGTGGCTCAGTGGTATCGAGTCGGCCTGTGGATTTTGAGAACCCTGGTTCGATCCCCACAGCCGACAAACAATTTTCACCAATTTAAAAAATCTACCCCTGTGGCTCCTCCTCCACTAATATCTTTGGAGGCCGTGATTTGACGGCTGGTAACCGCACTTCACGCGAAAAATATATATCACTTACCGAGATCTGCTTAGGCAGAGTCCCACACCCAGTGATGGGTAAAAGGCGTGATGATATATTATTATATTATTATTATATTAATAATAAGCAGTTACTTTAAAACTTAAATAAATATTTGGTTACAAGTCAAAATTAATCTACAAAATTTTGTTTGTAAATCTAATGTTTTAATCACAAACATAATTTGAAAAATATGTCTCAAAAGATTATGTTAATAATACAGTTTACCTAATGACAAATGTACATTAAAACCTGTCATTATCTAATTATTAATTTGCTCTTAATATTTTAGTTGACATTTCTACGTTAGTTAAGTAAACGCACAACTGATCTTTAACTAACCCTTCAAGCCTATTCTCTACCCTTATGATTTATAAATGTAGAACCGCTAGATTAATTTCACTTTGTAGAAGAAAATTAAATTAATCACTTTACGATCTATTATCATTTTCATCGAATACATTAGGATATTATATTGAGTTGATAAGAAATGGGTGGTATATAATTAATATTACGATGATGTAAAGGCCAGAAAAATTAAGAAATTAATTGAGAAAAACTACTGTAACTAACCAACCAAGCCCAACAACTTAAGTAAGCAAATATATTTATTTATTTGTTACTCTATATAACAGTCACTGGTGGCACTCTACAGGGGCGCCGAGAGAAAAAGCGGGCCCCGGGAAAAAACAAATTCGGGCCTCCTTTAACTTTGAATATTTATTAATTAAATATAAGATACCAAAAAAATATATTTATAAATATATGTATGACAACAATAAGAATGATCAATATCTAAATAAAGTTATAACAATATAAATAAAATTAAATAAAAAATTCTGAGTTAATTGGTGCAGCGATGTGTATTGTATACTCACTGTATGACTATCTAATATCTAGTTGCATATTCGATAAATGCAGGGGATACCAAAACAGCACTACGCACAAATGTATAGAGCCTTTGCCTATGTGTATTGTATACAATGTAGTAATATAAGAAACAAAAATGCAACAATGTAATAATGTACTTTTGAATAGTGTATAAATTTATTTAAAATTTGCAACTGGGGCCCTTGATCAAGCATTTCGTCATTTTTATACAATGTAATAAATTGTTGGAAACGTGTATCAGACATTTCGTTATACATGTTTTAGTAAAGAATATAAAAAATTGGTGAAATAGTAGAAAATTAAAAGCAATTTATAAAATAGCATCACATCCGGGCCCTTTGAATTCCACGGGCCCTGGGTATTTTACCCCCCCCCCCTTACCCACCCCTCTCGTCGGGCCTGGGCACACAAGCTAAAAATATATGAACAGTGAGTCTGGACTCTGTACTGTAATTGGGATTAAGTTCCTGTTGTAGAGCGTAACATAAATAAATGTAAATAATATTTGTATTCCATATAAAGAGTGTTTCACAACTTAGAGCAAAAAATTCAAAGGTATATTCTGTACGACGTGCTGATCATGAAACAAAAAGAATTTTTTTTTAAATCGCATAAGTATTTTCCATGTTTCCCAGTCCAAAATTTTTCGTTGCCACTGCCACTGGGTGGATGATTATGTTAAAGTTATTAATTAAATAAAATTCTATTATAAATAAGTGCTAATAATTGAATTGTGTAATTATTCTTTCGTAGTTGATACCTACTTCATTGTTTGTGTTTAATAGGAAAGCGAATCCAGTGCAGTACTACAAAAAATGTTTTAAGTTAACAACCCTTAATTTTTCGAATTTAAAAAAATTCTGTTTGTTTCATGATCAGCACGTCGTACAGAATATACCCTTTAATTTTTTGCACTAAGTTGTGAAACACCCTGTATATTGTAAACTACGAACTTATTGAATTGCGTTAACGCTTATTATGGCCGTTTGATTCCATCGTTTTGTACAAATTTGTCATCTAGTAATTTTTATTTATTTTATTTATATTCTGTACGACGTGCTGTACAGAATATACCCTTTAATTTTTTGCTCTAAGTTGTGAAACACTCTGTAAATTATATTGAACTGTGTTTAAACAAATTCCTCGATAAATTCCCAATGTTATCTGGAGACTACAAGCAGTACTACCAACAAAACTAAATGAAATTCAGTGTACAATCCTTTTAATAGCGCGCGAATCTTTGATGGAGGGCCATGCAGATAATATCAGCAAGAGCGAAAGGTTTATTTCTACTTTACTACCATTGAAGAAAAATTGCCCTTTTTAGTAACTAATAACTTTGTATCAAAGTTCCGATCTACAAATTGCTTCGCTTTAATTGCCATGTACATTGTTATCGCATTCTTTATTGTTGCATAAGTTTTTGTTATGTTGAACATTAAAAACACGATGCTTTAAAACAATTTTAAACAGAACTATTATATTTTATAATTGCCATTAGTACTAAAATGATATTAAAAAATATTAAATAATCACTTGGCAAAGTCTCACAAAATTCAGCCTCCGAGTCACCTTATGAGGGCATCGTCAGAGGCTGGCCAGCACAGTTAGTAACCATAGACGCGTTTCGCTCTTATTAGAGCTCATCAGTATGGTATAACTCACTTCTTCACCTAGAACAAAGTTCACGTGAAGAAGCTGGTGACGAAAAACTGTAAAAAAACTCTTAAGGTGACTTGGAGGCTGAATTTTGTGAGACTTTGCCAAGTGTTTATTTTATATTTTTTATTAAACCTAGTTTCACCAAGTGTATGGATGACAATTAATTTTGTCTTTGTTGTTATTTAAAATGATATTGTTATTTTGATTTTACACAATCTATAAGAAA
Source organism: Pterostichus niger (assembly GCA_947425015.1). Lineage (NCBI taxonomy): Eukaryota > Metazoa > Arthropoda > Insecta > Coleoptera > Carabidae > Pterostichus > Pterostichus niger. The sequence continues at coordinate 1,585,413 of OX380341.1, read as the reverse complement.
TTATGTATACGATCTAAGAATAAATGGATGGATTGAAGATTTCTTGAGTGAACGAAAGAATAGAGGAGCTTGTTTGTAAATGAATAATACTAAGATTAATTTAATGAATATTCAGTGAATGTTTCAAGGGTTTATGCTACCCCATTTAATGGTTTGTTTAAATATTTAGATACTTAAAAGAAAAGTAGTAAAGATTTTTTACGACTAGAACAAAGTATAAAGTAATTTTAAAGTGTTCGTGCTGGTAGCCAATATGTCTAGCTTTGAAATAACGTAAATATGGAGAAGATGATTATCTTTTAAAGATTTATGAAAAGTAGGATGGTATGTATGCTTTTAAGCTTATGTTTACTATCAGCTAACAGAAGATGCAGGAACGTATTCAGAGACAAAATAAAACCAGGAAAAATCACTTCGCTACTTGATTCATATTTAATAGAGTACTAATATTGCACCACTAAATAAATAGATAGTTTAATGTTGCACCATATACAATTTTGGATTATTATGATTCCTTATTTTTATGGTGCATACAATCAACTGTCAGGAACATTTTGACAAATCTAAATTTCAAGCTTACTGTTTATTTGCAGCTGTCAATACTAAAATTAGATTCAATCTGGAACAATTCATCGTGTGAACTTAGTATGTACTTGTAAGTTGAAGAGCTTTATGAAATGAAAGAAGAACTACTCGATTAGAATAAGCTATTAATTTACTACGCTGCACAATAGGAAATTAATCCTAATTATAGTACAGTGCAACCAAGAGGAAGTGACGCCCGGAAAATATGTCAACTAAGGACGAAAATTACAAACGACTTCAACTTAATATTATGCTGGAAGTTAATATGGAAATAACTATATACATTCATATCATCTTAGGACCGATATGTCAATTGCCTAATAAAAGTCTTAATAAACCTATCCGTTCAACTAATAAAATATCGCATCGAAATCATTGTTAAACTGTCTTTTTTGATATGATAGATTTAAATAATAACAAAGACAAAAATAATTGTCGTCCATACACTTGGTAAAACTAGGTTTAATAAAATATAAAATAAACACTTGGCTAAGTGTCACAAAATTCAGCCTCCAAGTCACCTTATGAAGGCATCGTCAGAGGTTGACCAGCACAGTTAGTAACCATAGACGCGTTTCGCTCTTATTAGAGCTCATCAGTATGGTATAATAAGAGCGAAACGCGTCTATGGTTACTAACTGTGCTGGCCAACCTCTGATGATGACCTGAAAAGTTGACTTGAAGACTAAATTTTGTGAGACTTAGCCATGTGTTTATTTTATATTTTATGATACATTTAATTTGATAGGTGAATAGATGTATTCCTTGAAATATAAATATTGAATAGTTTTGTTGACAGTAATGTTTATGAATTAATTTCTTGATTCTATAGTTGTATATGGAGATAGAAATATCGGTCCTTAATAAAAAAGCAAGTTCGACTAATGATAATAATAATGTAGATAGCGTAGATAACAGTTGGTAATCGATGAAGCAAGTCCAACAGTTAGTTGTACTCACTGATGGTGAGCGGGTCAGGCCTGACTCTCGTCACTAGTGAGACTGCCGGTGGAGGACCTCGCCGTAGAGCCCCTCCGTGCTTGCGGCAGGTCCTGGTGCTCACGGCAGCAGCAGCTCTTGTGCACCGAATCCACTGCACCACGTCTCTCACCGCACGCTGGCCCCGACGACACAAAGGACATCATATCACGAGCACGAGCACGACGCGCACGACCACTGCACCAGGTCACACCATGGAGAGCACGAGACGCGAGCACGAGCTAAGGATTGGAGCGGAGTGTGACGCGGGCCTAGAGGAGCGAAGCGAGACGTGGGATCGATTGAGGGTTGGAGCATGCGTGGTGGGTATGCGACGCCGAGCACGCGCTATCATACAACCAGGGATGCACATCCCTGCTCACCCTGCCTTCAGACGCTACTTACAACGAATACTTTTCAAATTGTATAATGTCTTATTTTCCGAGAGGAGTCAATGCTGATTTTATATATTTTGAGACCTCAAGTAATAATGATTTCGAAGCGCTCTGTTCTATGTTAATCGAGTTAAACTGTCAACCTTAAAATACAAACGTAAAATCTCAAAACAACACTAATTTATTAAGAAGTATGCGCTCGAAAATTATTCATTAACAAAATATTGTCATATGGAACATACAAATGCAAATTTTTGGTTGAACCAGTTCAAAAAAAATAAAATAATAATTATGGTTCTATATAATTTGGAGCACGAGAAATCGAATGGCGCAAAGCGCAGCTTCATATCTTTTTTAGTTCCCGAGTTACAGCGATTTTTGACTTTTTTTAAATCTCAACTTTGAGAGCCCATATCTCGAAAACGAAAAGAGATATTGAAATGCGGTTTGAACGAGCGTATTTCTCGTGCGCCACTTAACCCATACTTAAATTTTGAAAATTTTGAAAATTTTGCAATTTTTCTCAAAATTTTTCCTTGTCAATATTTTAAAAAGTTGAAGAGTTATTGCAAATCTGAAAACACCAGTGAATTCCTCGCGTGAAAATACATAGGTATGCAAATTTTTACATCAAAATTCGCACGGATAAGTGTTTTATTACAAAAAATTGAAAAATGGGCAAAATTCGAAAAAACACCAAGGGGTACCCCTTGGCGATTTTACGAATTTTAGCCATTTTTTGATTTTTTGTAATAAAAAACTTATCCGTGCGAATTTTAATGTAAAAATTTGCATACCTATGTATTTTCACGCGAGGAATTCACTGGTGTTTTCAGATTTTCATTATCTCTTCAACTTTTAGAAATATAGAGAAAAGAAAATTTTGACAAAAGTTGAAAAATTTTCAAAAATGGTAAAATTTCGGTACAAGTTAAGTAGCGCACGAGAAATACGCTCGTTCAAACCGCATTTCAATATCTCTTTTCGTTTTTGAGATATGAGCCCTGAAAGTTGAGATTAAAAAAAAGTCAAAAATCGATATAACTAAAAAACTAAAAGAGATATGAAGCTGCGCTTTGCGTCATTCGATTTCTCGTGGTCTGAATTATATAGAACCATATTATAAAAATTTTGGATTTTTTAACCGGTTCAACCAAAAATTCACTTCTGCACATTTCCATATATCAACTTCTCTTAAACAGCATATCTTGACACATGTTATTAATATCAAATTAAACCGTTATTTTCTAATTGCTTTCCTTTCTTAGGTAATAAAGATTATCTTTCATCCCTGAAAACAATAAGTATCACTGTTTTCTCTCAATTAAAACAAGAAAATTTCACTTTTTGACAGTATTGCGAAACAAAATACATAGACTTCCCGTACTGTTACTAGGTTTAATTTTCTGTTGCATATTGTCTCATAAATATTTTCAGACATTAAAGAGAATCATAATTTATTTATTTATTTATTTATGTTACGCTGTACAACAGGAACTTAATCCCAATTACTGTACAGGATCCGCACTCACCGAACCGCAGTGTGATAGTTTATATAATTTTTAATAATTCCGATACATCTCTAACCAGCAATAAGTTCTCAGCATCTCACCCTCTAAGCCTTGTACACCCCTGTACGAGATACTTAAGTTACTAGCATGCTGTGTATGAAAGTAGAATCGGTCGGTGGGTCTAGAGAACCACGAGGACAACTCTAATTCTTCTCCTCATCCTTTGACAAGGTGACAACAACAAGCGGCTTCATCGCTAAGCCTCCAACATGCATGCTTGATCCTCTGTCTGTCTATCTACCTAGTGCAAGAACGTAGGAAACAGAGAAGTAGTCATTTGAGAATATGACAGAGATAGGACAGTTTAGAGTTTGATTAGAGGAATGTTATTGATTTGTTGTGTGATGCATATTGTGCGTGAAGCGGAGAGGGAAAGTGTCTGTGGAATGCCGCCAAGTGATGATATTGACCTATTTTACAGCCACGCTATATGCAACGTGCTATGAACACCCGTACATCTGGTTACAACTATATATCCACATTCTGTTCAATACTTCCACGTTATTTTTATTAGTTAATATTTAATTCATGTAAATCAAAGAGACAAATTTGAACCCGGGACCTTATGAATACCGGTCATATGCTTTAACTAACTAAGTTGCGGTAACCTGTGATTCAATTCTGATTTTATTCCAATTTTTCTCTTTATAATTTAATTTAAATAAAAGTACAAAAATAATATATTTTTTCTACTTCCGTTAGGAAATAGATGTTTTATTTCACTTATTTGAGTTAGGTAATGAACTGCATTATTTAACTAGTGAAATAATGAGGTAACATAGCAACACAAAAAATTAAGATATCTTGGTAGACGAATTCTGATGTGTTATTTTTTTATTTTTTGAATTAATAACTGTCATTAATATGTCAAAATTTCATAATTTCAAAAACGCTCTTTCGTATTTACAAGAACGGAAGTAGAATAAATATTGTATTAAACTAGTAAGGAAATGAAGGTTATTACCTTACTTATGTATTTACATAACTCGGCTACGCCTCGTTCTGCAAATTTCACTTGCGTAAGGTAATAACCTTCATTTCCTTACTAGTTTCATAAATAGCTATTAATCCCCTGTGGCGTTATTAAAAGAGACCAGAGCAAAATGTGTTTTTTCTCCTGTTGTCAAAACGACGGAGCGTATTAAAGTCCAATTATCAAAAATATTTTTAGTCCCGATGCTACGGGGAAAAAATTTAACAAATTTCAATTAAGGTCGGTGGTTCAGTTATATCGAGTCAGCCTATGGATCTTGAGAACCCTGGTTCGATCCCCACAGATGACAAACAATTTTCACCAAATTAAAATCTACCCCTGTGGCTCCCCACCACTAATATCTTTGAGGGCCGTGACTTGACGGCTGGTAACCGCACTTCGAGTGAAAAAATATATCACTTACCGAGATATGCTTACGTCAAAATGCCACGCCCAGTAATGGGTAAAAGGCGTGATAATATATTTATTATATATATCTAGAAATCCTTGATAATCAACGCGCAATCTCTCACCAACAATTTCACCAATTTCAATTATCTCAACTGACATATACTCGCTCTTCTAACAACATTCTGCTCAAAGGAAATTATCTAAAATACGTTTATACTATTCCCGGTTTTGCAGCAAAGGAACTACTCTAAAAATCGTACCAAGTGTCAAATGATTTATTCTTACTTTTTCCTGTCTTTTTAGTAGTATTAAAAAAAACAAATATTTTTCCTTGTCTCCATAAATCAAACCATCCTCGAAATAAATCACAAATTCAAATTACGAACCCTTAATACAATAACAATACACAATAAAGCTACCCCGAGAGAATATTTTTTCGACGTGACACAAAATAACAATAGTTGACAGTACCCAAGAGCATTCCAAAAGTAGTAGAGTGAATATTGCCGTGAATGGGAGGAAGTGAGAGAGAATGAGGGATGCTGGAAGCGGGCCAAGAACTCCAGACCACGTGTGTGCTGACCCCGAGACCGGAGGTCACCGGTAGAGGCGCCACTAGCCCTCTATATCCATCAGGATTATTTCTGATTGTTGGAATTTTTTGTTTGTGGTTAACTAGGAACCACAAACGAAATTCTATTGCAATGGGACTATAATTACAATCAACGGTAACCGCAATTCATGGTTATGATTTAATGGTAAGTATTTAATCAAGCTCATTCAATAAAACTTATATAACGTCACGCTATTTCCCAGTAAATAACTATTTATTCATCATCCACATACATAATTCCCTTCATAAAAGTTGCTTTATTTCTCTCTCCTTCAATTATAAAACATTAAAAGAACATTTTGGTAAAATTGTAGCTTGATTACATGATGGCAAGTGCGGGTTTAAAATCAGTTCCTATAAAATACTTATAAGAAAATAAAAATACATGTAACTCTTCTATGGAGGATCTGCAATTGCAGATAAGTTGTAGTCAGGAAACACACGATAGTACAATGAGGAGCATGGCTCTTAAAGTGTATTTTTAGTGCCCTATTTTCTTTAATAAAAAAATATTTATTCGTACAACCATTAAATAATGTGAACGTTATTATTACTACTTAATGTGCCTTATTAGTATGTAATTATCGCGGGAAATAAACATGACAAGTACTCCCTAGGCAAATAAAGTGTTCAAGGCAAATTCGCAATGTCAATTGTCTTTTGTTAAATAACGAATTTTTTCGTATGTATATAAAAATTGTACATAACACGTGAGTAATAGTATATTATACAACGACGCTATAATGCATGCTCTTATTCCCGAGGATGAAGATTGCAACCCGAGCGAGCGGAGCAAGCAAGGGTTGTAATCATCCGAGGTAATAATAGCCGTTATAGCGAGTTGTATACTAAACTTAATATAATATATAGCATTATATAGCAAAAAACGCATATATAATGATAATATTATTAGTTAGTCGTATATAAAGTATTATTATTTGCCTCAAACGATTGCATCCCTCGGGCTACGCCCTCAGTATTTAATGTTCGCTTTTGACAAATAATGACGAACTTTACTCCCTTGATATATAATAGTATGTTATGCATCAAGGGAGGGAAACAAGCGATTATTCCCGCGTGTGAAGTTAGCAAACCGAGACGTAAGCGAGGGCTGAAGTCGAGTTTTCGTAACAAGTGCACAAAAATTACTGTATTATCGGGACAAATGTCAAATATGGGTTGCGTAACTAGTTACATAGGAAACACCGCAAACAGCTAATAATCGTAGTCTCTAGGGAGAGAAATATCTCCCTAGGGAGAGAAACATCATACCTAGGGAGAGAAACATAATATTTCTCTCCCTAGGGGACAAATGTCAAATATGGGTTGCGTAACTAGTTACCTAGGAAACGCCGCAAACAGCTAATAATCGTAGTCTCTAGGGAGAGAAACATCTCTCTAGGGAGATAAACATCCTACCTAAGGAGAGAAACATAATGTTTCTCTCCCTAGGAGAGAAAAGCAGTGTTTCTCTCCCTAGGAGAGAAAAGCAGGGTTTCTGTCTCTAAAATTAGGGAATAAGAACGCGTTTCTTGCGCATGTGTTACGAAAACTACTATTAATACATATAATGTAGAAATAAAAAGAAATAAAATCTGGATTAAATAATATATTAGTGTAAGTAATAATGAATTTAAGAAAATATACGAGTATGTGTAGAAGTAAATGTAGAAATACTTTGTCAAGGTGAAAATGTCGTGTATGTGATGTGGTAAATTTAGATTACATATTTATGTGATTCGTCTACGATACACTAATCGATACAAAGCGAAATATAAATAATAGATTTGTTTTGTAACGTCTTAACTATAGTTAAACCAGTATGAAATGATCCTCAAACAAAAACTAACTTTCATTGTCACTTAGATCTCTTTCAGAAAGTTAAATTTTCAGATATCAATTAGAAATTAAAATTGACAGATGTCACCAATTGCGCTACGCTTATTATAGCCATTTCATTCCATCCTTTTGCAATGTGGAAATTTGTCTTCAGTTTTTACAGATTTAGTAATAATAATAATTGCAATAGCAGTAAACTGAATAAACCTTGGCGTACTGTTGATGAAATAATTATAATTTATTATTTATTTCATTACTTGTTTACAGTTATATTTTGTTTATTTAAATATTAGTTCAATTTAAATATTTGTGTAGCTCTGAACGAATAAAACTAAATCAATTTTTGCCAACAACACACTTCTTATCGGTTTAACTACATTTCCTATCATTGCTTATGATTGATTGCGCCATCTTGTTTATCGGCAGAACACCCCACTAATGTTCATTTCATTATTACCAATCACTCGAGTGACAGATTATCGCAAATAAAAAACCCTATTAAATTCATACCTTTGACTTCTATCGCGATGCCAGACTTCCAGTTGAATTATTTTCACTACATCGACCTTAGATACCCTAAATGTGAAGCGATGGTCGAACCTGGGTCTGTCGGATTCGGCCTGAACGGCGGTGCGTTGTGGACCGCCTTGTTTTCGACTCCGGGTGTTCGGCTCCGGTATCAAAGCTACCTACAAGACACAATTGGGATATCTTAGAAGGGGATATTGATTTATTGATTACATTTAATTAGTTGGTATTTAATTAATAGTTAATTTGAGAAGGGTTCAAATGGGATGTAATTGGTTGTTAGTTTTGGGTTGTTGATGAATGTAAGATTAAGAAGAATGTTATTAGTTCACATGGAGAAAAATGTGCTACAAATAATATCATTCCATTATTTCTTGGATTATTTTATAGCATAAGTAAATAAAATTTGTAAAGAAACACTACCCATCTGTCACTCACCGATTTAAATGAAACTTGGCACACTAATAGAACTCTAAAAAATATTAAACCCCTATTTTGTTTATCTTCTATAAGTTGTTTTTAAGAGTACAAACACCCCTGAAAGGTGGTAAAAGCAAGAATGAAATTAAATAATACCAAAATATTACGCGTTCAACATTGATTACCCAGGGGTAATCTCGAAAATAGATTCAGCGACCCCAAAATCCCCCAACTAACTAGTTTTGAACAGGGTTCGTAAATATCATGATATTTATAATAAATATCACTTTTTGGATATTTATTTTTTAATTTTAGTTTTTGTACATATTTAGAAAAACTGAAAAATTCGAAAAATTTCACTTTTCCGGAGGCTATATCTCAAAAACTAAACAAGATATGGAAATGCGCTCAACGGCGTTGAATTCCCCGTGTCCGAATTGACTTATAAGCAAATTTTCATACAATTTTATGCAATTTAATATTTTTAATTATTTCCTAAGGGGTACCCCTTTGGTTTTTTCAGATTTTAATTCAATTTTCCCAAAAGTCCTTAATCGTAGGATTATTAAAACGAAAATTTACATACATATGTATTTTGACCCACTGAATCCAGTGGTGCAATCTTAAAGTGCATATGACTTCTGGTTTTCGAGGAAATGTGAAAAAACCGCTTTTTGCGATTTTTTTGGCGGAAAATTGAAAAAAAAATAAAAATCGCTGAAACTATGTTTATAAGTTAACTTAAGCACGAGAAAATTAATGCCGTTGACCGCGTTTTCATATCACATTTAGTTTTCGAGATATAGCCTCGGAAATGTGGAAAAACTGAAAAATTCGAAAAACTTCACTTCTCCGGAGGCTATATCTCAAAAACTAAACAAGATATGGAAATGCGCTCAACGGCGTTGAATTCCCCGTGTCCGAATTGACTTATAAGCAAATTTTCATACAATTTTATGCAATTTAATATTTTTAATTATTTCCTAAGGGGTACCCCTTTGGTTTTTTCAGATTTTAATTCAATTTTCCCAAAAGTCCTTAATCGTAGGATTATTAAAACGAAAATTTACATACATATGTATTTTGACCCACTGAATCCAGTGGTGCAATCTTAAAATGCATATGACTTCTGGTTTTCGAGAAAATGTTAAAAAACCGCTTTTTGCGATTTTTTTGACGGAAAATTGAAAAAAAATAAAAATCGCTGAAACTATGTTTATAAGTTAACTGAAGCACGAGAAAATTAATGCCGTTGAGCGCGTTTTCATATCACATTTAGTTTTTGAGATATAGCCTCGGAAAAGTAGAAAAACTGAAAAATTCGAAAAATTTCACTTCTCCGGAGGCTATATCTCAAAAACTATTTGATATTTTTATATAATGGATATATATCATTGCAAAAATATGACGATATATATCAAAATAAATATCATGATATATATCGATCGATTTATATCTTCGAACCCTGGTTTTGAACCTAAAACTCTATTTCAGTTGAATATCGTAATTTCATCCCCCCATCCCCTTTTTAACCCCTTAAAAAAGTGCATATGATCAAAATGACTCCAAAAATAGATTTTGGCGATCTCAAAAACCCCTGGGTAAGCAATGTTGAACGCCTAATATTTTGGTATTATTTAAATTCATTTATGGCGATTCTTGCTTTTACCAACTTTCAGGGGTGGTTTGTACCCCTAAAAAGCAACTTACAGAAAAAAAAATAGGGTTCAATATTTTTTAGAGTTCTATTAGTGTGCCAAGTTTCATTTAAATCGGTAAGTGACAGTTGGGTAGTGTTACTTGTCAGTGTAGATATATCATTTTCCTTAATTAGTCAAATTTAAAATATATAAGTGACAGTTAAAACTATATTCATTATTTGAACTATTATTTTGACAGCTTGTCACCGCACTATATCACATACCGAGATCTGCTACAACAAAGTGCCACGCCTAGTAATAGGTAAAACGCGTGATGATATATTTATTTATTATATTTTGAAACGATATTTTTGTGTTAGTTTAATTTATTTCAAACAATAAAAAAATTATGGAACAAGGAATAAAAATTATTGTGATATTATATGTAAAGATAATATGAATGATGAATGAATTGTAACAGTTTGTATAATTTAACTCGTAATTCTGCAACCGAGTCTACAGCAGATAGAGAAGTATACAGTCCCGCATTTATTCTGAGTGTAGCGGGATTACATACGCACAGATTTTTAAGGGGCTCAGCAGGAAAGAAATTTTGTTGCTGATCGTCGAACTGCGATGCCGGATGACGTCACGGCGCCGTTCAAACTTGTTACTTACGACATCGCGTTTCGCGGTTAATACTATCTGTTGTAATTATATAGGTTTCAAGGTGTGACTAGAATTAAAATAAATATTATTTTATCGATTTGAAAAGTTACTACCTGTTTGAAAAATATTAACTGTACATTTTAAAAATTTATTACGGCTATAATAATTAATGTAAATAAATGAAACAAATTTGTAATGGTTCAGTATACAATAGTACATCTATCTAATCTACAATTGCAAATATTTCGACAGTTTAAATCGTTTAATTAATTGTAAGCTGTAGATTATTTAAAATGTAACAACATATGACATATGTCAAAATAATTTTCAATTTAATTTCAATATACCAATAAATTACTTGTACAACAGGTAATGGGGTAGGTGGCTCAGTGGTATCGAGTCGGCCTGTGGATCTTGAGAATCCTGGTTCGATCCCCACAGCCGACAAACAATTTTCACCAAATTAAATCTATCCCTGTGGCTCCCCCTCCACTAACATCTTTGGGGGCCGTGATTTAACGACTGGTAACCGCACTTCACGCGAACAAATATATCACTTACCGAGATCTGCTTAGGCAGAGTGCCACACCCAGTAATGGGTAAAAGGCGTGATGATATATTTATTTATATTATTTAACAGGTAATAAAAACATTCACTCATTTTATTGATACACTTCGGTTATACCGCCGTACATCAAATTTAAATTTGTGAAAAAATATTAATTTAATTCTAGTAATTAAAGGAACATTTTTTTAAACAAATTTTGTATTTTGTACAAATAACTAATAAGGGAGAAAATAGATTATTAAAATAATATAAGTTCATATGGATGTCAATTTAGGGTGACTTTCTTTATTTTCTTTTGATAAATATTCATTAATTATTGAAGCAAGAAATGTTTCAAATAAAATGATTCTCTTTTGGCTAGTTGCATCCATAATAGTTACATTTTAAACTTGGTTTAAATAAATAAAAGCAAATCGAAATTACATGTCATATGGAATAATTGACATTTAGTATCAAATATTCAATTTGCTTTTCTTTCTTTAAACTAAATTTAAAATATCTTTTATTGGTGTAACTAGCAATTTTCTTTCTTAGCGGGACGTGATTTAGCCGCTGGTAACCGCACTTCACGTTCCTAAATATATCACTTATTGAGATCTGCTTCGACAAAGTATCACATCCAGTAATGGGTTAAAAGCGTGATGATATATTTATTTTATGTTTAAATAATTCAATAAGAAACAATTAGAAATGAAACAAATTATGTTCTCGTGTTAAAAATGACTTGTAAAACAAATAAGCCTAAACACTAAACATCTACTAAAACACATAATTAACTCCCGGATAAGAATAATAACTCGATAATAATTTTTCAACACTGTTTAAATAACGCGATGGCATGATGTATAGTGGTCGTGCGCTCGTGACGTAGTTCCCGGATGACGTCACCGGAGTTATCGATCCGGAGTCGACTCTGACGTCCGGAGCGTGTCCTATCATCCTCCGGAGCGTGCTTGACTACGTCCGTGTCATGCGAGATAAGCACGGCGCGAACAGAAGAGTGCTGGAACGTTTTGTTCTCGAATTTTCGATAAACTCTGGGTTATTATTTTTAGGGAGGTTTGAATGCGGTATTGTCAAGTTGGGGTTGTTATCAGTTGAGAAAGTTCGAGGAGTTTTTATACCGGAAATATGGACTGAAGTTGACTGCTGTACTATAAGAATATAACAAAGATGAACTTAAATAAATAAATATATCATCACGCCTTTTACCCATTACTGAGTGTGGCACTTTACTGAAGCAGATCTCGATAAGTGATATATTTGTTCGCGTAAAGTGCGGTTACCAGCCGTCAAATCCCGGTCCTCAAAGATGTTAGTGGAGGGGAAGCCACAGAGGTAGTTTAAATTAGCGAAAATTGTTTGTCGGCAGTGGGGATCGAACCAGGGTTCTCAAGATCCACAGGTCGACTCGATACCACTAAGCTTGATTTTATAAAATAAATGTATCATCACGCCTTTTACCAATTACTGGGTGTGGCACTCTACCGAAGCAGATCTCGATAAGTAATATATTTTTACGTGTGAAGTGCGGTTACCAGCCGTCAAATCCCGGCCTTCAAAGATGTTAGTGGAGGGGAAGCCACAGAGGTAGTTTAAATTAGCGAAAATTGTTTGTCGCCTGTGGGGATCGAACCAGGGTTCTCAGGATCCACAAGCTGACTGGATACCACTGAGCTTGATTTTATAAAATAAATGTATCATCACGCCTTTTACCAATTACTGGGTGTGGCACTCTGCTGTAGCAGATCTCGATAAGTAATATATTTTTACGCGTGAAGTACGATTACACCTCACAAGAATGTTAGTGGAGGGGAAGCCATAGGGGTAGTTGTGAACAAACAATTTTCACCACGTTAAAACTACCTCTCCACTAACATCTTTTGAGGTCGTGATTTGACGGTTGGTAACCAAAGTCTATTAAGGGGTAAGGCCATTCTAAATTTGTTTAAAAATGCATTTTTTTTATTTGCTTAAATTATAGTTTAAACCCTTAGGAATAAGGAACAATTAATTTAAATGCCGCGCGGAAGTATTTCAGAGGGAAAAAACATATAGCTATTAGTACTAGTATTTATATATATATATATATATATATATATATATATATATATATATATATATATATATATATATATATATATGACTCGAAACTTTATACGCGTTTTTCTCGAAATCATATTTTCAAAATCGGGCGAAAAGAAATCTGAAATACTAATTGATGGATCGTACTGAATCTTTTTATTTCTTATTCTACAAAAAAAATACTCAAAAACTACGGGGGCTTATTTTTTAAAAGTGCTTCATTCGTTTCCTATGGTCGTTTTTATACAGAAATTTAGTCCCGAATAATGAACTTTTTTTTCAAACGTGTGCCATTTTGTTAAAAATCTAAATTTTCAAAATCCAGCCCGTAATTTTTTAGAGTATACATCAGAGATTAAGGAAACATATCCCTTTTTGATCCAGGTCTATTGCTGTTTCCGGAATGTTTTCGACCGATTTGTCCTACGCGCCGAGAGGAGTCGCCATTTTTTTTAATTTCTGACGACAATTTTGAATATTATCTTTAAAAAAAATTTTTCAATAAAGTTTAAAGAGCACTAAATAAAGATCCAAAAACAGTTCTTACGCAGCACGTTTAGATTTCGTTAAAAAAATCTTGAAAATGACCCTTTTTTTCCTTGTCTAGAGTGGCCTTACCCCAAAGTAGAGTTCTACACTCAATAGAAGATTGTACCGGTCTAAAATCGTGAAAATCTCTAGTCATTCGTACAAATGGTTGGTGTTCCGCAAACAATAGTGTGCAATTATTCGTTATTTGTTCGGAAACTGTGAAACACTTACTTTGACATACGCATTGATGGCTCCCCCGCTGCTTCTTTGTAACCCCGAACATCGGACCACTGCACAAAAATACACGCATCATAACAAACAACATGACATGCACATCATTCAGCACACGGTCTCATATTTGTTGAAGGTTTGTTACCTGAACGAAAGATGAGACGAACTTGTATAAATTATATTAATTATGAATGTGAATGAAGCAAAAGTGGTAGAATGTTTGGCAAAAATTAATAGTATATAATGTATATGATGATTAATAAATTACATTAAATTGTGCTATAAAAAAAGTATGTCTGAAATTATTTTTTTTTTTAATTTATATATCGGACCAACTACTTAGGTCATATGCCGATATGTTCTTTGTATTGCCTTCTCGGGAGGGACCCGAACCCACGACTTTACGATCGTGAGTCAGGCCCTCAACCCGCGCGGCCATCACGCGATCTGAAATTAATTAAGTAATTATCTATCATAATTGACAACGAAATATGTCATCGATTATCCAGTTTAGAAGGACCAAACTAAATGTAATTGCTTCAAATATAGTTATTTTGATGGCGGTGAAAGTTATATAGTTTAAATGTTCCAATAATCAATAAGATTCAAAATCATAAATTTGAAATTAATTATTCATCAAAATTGTAGATGGAAGATTGCGTGAACGATGTAGGGTTCCTATTATCCTTTGGAATAAATAGATGGATATAATTGAAGGTTTGTTGCGTGAACAAAAGATGAGACGAGCTTGTATGAAAGAAATTTTGAAAATGGAGACATGAATTTATTAAATCTACTTGTATATACAGGGTGTTTCTATTCCTCTGCACGAAATTTTAATGACATAATTTGATATACTCATTATAGAACAAATAGTTATTTGTGTATTAAGAGCGTAAAGTGATTCTTTGTTACTCAAACACGGTAATTGCAACGTAGGCGAGAGCTGCAATAGTGTAAGAGGAAAAAAGACACTTTACGCTCGTGATACACAAATTACTTTTTCAACGATTGCATCTTAAAATTATTAAAAAACGTATACGTACTGAAAATAAATTCGTTCTGACAACTGTCAATATGACAACTTTCTGTTTTGTTTGTATCCCTGGTAACTATTGAAATAAGCGCGCATTTAATATCTTTTTCGCGCGTTGCCATTGGAAACGCTCAAAATAGATATTTTTCGATTATTCCACAGAAAACTTCAACTTTACGATGACAAAGCGTAATTGTCAACTTTGCATAGCAATCGTAGAAAAAGATTTTTTTTGAAATTGGAATAAATTAGGTTATTTCATTCCTAACGTACATCTTTAGTGTCACTGGTTTAATAGTACATTTAATTATTTATAACTATGTTACTAATGAAATAAATGTATAAACACTGCCTTCAAATAATCATTTATTTATTAGTTATTATGTAGGCACCAGTGACACTAAAAATTTTCGCTGGGAATGAAATATTTATGGTAACTAAGTAAATTTTGCGAATTTAAAAAAAATATTTTCGTTCTATAATCATTATATCAAAATATATGTCATTAAAGTTTCGTGCAGAGGTATAGAACATTATGATGAGAATGTATTGGAGACAGATTACGAATCAATTAGAATGTGTGTTTTGAAGAAGACGGAATATGATCTAGTGTGTGTGTGTGTGGGTGGATGGTTAATGGGGCTCGTCCATCAGGATAATTCCGCTGAAGAAGTGAAGGTTGTCACGCGCCGTCACGCGAACAACACACACAGTAGGCGAGTTCCCAGGCTGTCGCGATTTTACCCGAGAGCTCACAGACTTCCTTCTTAGAAACGAAGATATCATCGCAAAAACATTCACCAAGCGTCTTACTAGTGTCAACTCTGTTATAAAAATAATCATTATCTTTGTCCCATATAAGAATTGCAATTTTAATAATTAGCTAACAAAAGATTAAAATGAAATCTAATAGAGAGATCTGCAATTGTAGAACTGCCACAAATAAAATACTTGACTATTAATATGTTACTTGTTTTTAGTAGACTGTAAAAATGTATGAATATAAGTATCTGTATGTTTTTAAGAAATATAAAATGGAACACAGATAAATAAAAGAATAACAAAGGAGCGTAAATAATAAATAAGCGCAGACGAGAAAAGCATGTTCCAAATAAAAGGATCTCGCGCAATACCATCTGTTTGTCAATTTTAATTTCTCAATTTAAATTCAAGAAATATCGTCTATTGAGACGCTGCCAAACACAAAAAAAAACAAGAACGATATTATTACATCTTAATATCTGCCAGCACATTCAACCACTGTTGTCATTAGCCAAGTGCACCATACATATTTCACACTTCACACAAAAGTACATCACTAAAATGGACAAACTAACATTGAAGCAAGGACTCGAACTGAACAATTTTAAGGTTCGGTTACAGTTAATAATAACAGTAAAATATCAGTTTCGGTTTTTATATTATATAGGTTTCAATTTCGGTTAAGGTTTTTTTACGGTTTTATCTTTACAAAAACCTAACATATTTATTTCCACCTTCTATGTAAGTGAATCTTTATAGGTATTTATGGCAACTAAGTAAAGAAATAATTACATTGGACAGACCTGTAAAATTTTACAGGCTCATAGAAGAGACCTGTCATAGTATATTATGCATCAAGGGAGGGAAACAAGCGATTATTCCCGCGTGTGAAGTTGACAAACCGACACGTAAGCGAGGGCCGAAGTCTCGAGCTGAAGTTGAGCTTTGCCAACTTCAGACAAAGGATAATTGCGCCCTCCCGTGAAGCATATTATACTTTTCGTAACAAGTGCACAAAAATTACTGTCTTATCGGGACAAATGTCAAATATGGGTTGCGTAATTAGTTACCTAGGAAACACCGCAAACAGCTAATAATCGTAGTCCCTAGGGAGAAAAACATCTCCCTAGTGAGAGAAACATCCTACCTAGGGAGAGAAACATAATGTTTCTCTCCCTAGGGGAGAAAAGCAGTGTTTCTCTCTCTAAAATTAGGGAATAAGAACGTGTTTCTTGTGCATGGGTTACGAAAAATATTATAATGCTCACTGAAAAAAAAATCAATATAAACTAATTAAAAGTTATTAGTTGCAGTATCTGCAATATTTTGTATATTTTTTTAAACTGCAAAGAAAATCGCCTTCGAATTCTTTGTCGGCCATTATTTAAAATTATTTATTTTTAGAATTCACGCAATTGTAGTCCACCATAACAACATCTAGCTGTAATGGGTGCCATTTTAAAATCAAATAAGTTGATTAGTTTCTTACCATTAACATTTAAAGTTCCTTTACTGCACCCAATCTGCACCTCAATCCACCCGCTAACAGCAGTAAGTTCCCTAAACCTGGACGGCGTTGAAGAGGTCGCCATACTCGCACTAACACTCCTCTTCAGAGGACTAACCCTCTTAACATTCGCCAAAGAAGGAGTGCTCAACCCACAGCAGATTTCTTTCCTCCAAGGAGAATAACATTCCAGTTGAGAAGTTTTCGTAACAGATACATATGAAGAAGAACTAAACGAGGTGTCGTTTGAGATAATGCTGGTGTCTTGCTCATGATGCGCGCTTACCGGCGTGATGTCATTGTTGTTAAGAGAGTTGGGTTGTTTGCGACGGCGGATGCAGCGTTGTCGTTTGAGGTTGAAGTTTTCTACATTTTTAGGAGTTTCTACTAAACGTTCGTTGATGATTTCTGTTTCATCTTGGATGTTTCTTCGTTTGTTGCATGCTTCGCTGTAACTATCACTACGTTTTCTTTTGTTTTCTTCTTCTTTAGGGTCGATAACATACGTGTCATTCATCTCTGGTTGTAGTCTATCTGATTCGATAGTAGTGTCTAGAATTGCATCGACTATTTTATCTAAGGATAAATCGTTGAAACCGGACGAATCGTTTTTGTTATCATAACTAATCTGGCTAAACCGAAGATCTACAAACTTTTTTAACAAAGGACTAACTGTCACTTCACTTGTTTCAGGATTACTAGATAGTTTTCTTAATCGGAAATCTTCAGGAGAGGTTATAAAAGAGATTTGGTGAAGAAAATCGTTGACGTGATCAATCTTCGGTTTTTTGCTTGGGGTGCACGTTTCCTCAGCTGGTTTGATGAAAGTAGAAAACGGTTTAATTGTTGTGGCTGCACGTAGACAAGGCGAATATTCCATTTGATATGTAGGTAAAGTAGAAGCATACATTTTCAAAGTTCTGTCCCCATCATCATCATGCGAATGTATACATTGTTTTTTTCTTGGTCGCTGTAGAGTTCCCGGTCTTTCTGGGGGTGTCTGTGGGGTGATGTTGCTGACGTCACGTAGCGGGGTGGTGGTGGTGGTTGTGTGTGAGGGGTTGGCATGCACAGAGCGTCGGTTTTCTTTGTCGGCGCGGACGCATAGTGACGCTCGGCGTCGAGACGCTCGCCGTTGCTTGCGTTCGCGGATGGCGTCGATACTGCGACGTTGTGTGTTAGTGCTGCTACTAGTTGGTAGAGGGCCGTCGCGTTTCGTGGAGATTGTCCACTTGAGCATTGTGGGTACTGCAACAGAAATACAAATTGGGGAATTCAAATAATTATACTAACTTTATAATTTTAAACTGTTTTTATTTATTAAGATCTGCAATTGCAGAGCTACTATTATTTAAGATTGCAGACATATATTTTTCCATGACCACGTATACATGCATTATGCATGAACGAAAAATGGCTTTTATATTATAGAAAATTTATTATTGTTATTATTATTCTACAAAATCATAATATAATAACAATATTTCATCACGGCTTTTACCCATTACTAGGTGTGGTACTCTGCCTAAGCAGATCTCGGTAAGTGATATATTTTTTTGAAATGACAATATACGTTCAAGATAATTTATTATTAATTTCGGTTCAGCAATTTAATTAATTATTTTAATAAACTTGTCACATTAAAGCTATAATTTTGTTTATAAATCAAATCCAGTTTTCGTTCGCTTGTTACTCTTGCATAAATATAAACAATTGAGGAACAAGTAGATAGTCATGTTTTTCCTTTTCCCATGTCAATAGAGGTAGGTAATGATTATGTAAACTGTCCCATTTAATTAGTGAAATTCGTGTTATTAAAGCAAGAGGTGGGTCGTCGCTCTCGCCCTAAAGAATATAGAGTTTATGAATAACCGTCTCGCCACTAGTCTGCTCGAATATTTAAGGGTCCTAACAGTGCATGTGTGCGTGTGTGTGTGTGACATTGAGACATGGATATGCGCGTGTTTCGTGTTGCACGCTGGTTGCACGCTGGTTGCACGTCGTTCCTTCCGCGCTAGATAACATCGTGAGAAACGCGACATTCAAGAAGCTCAGTCGTGAGAAATATGTACAAAACTTAAATACATTTGCTTTTGATTACTGTGTCATGTATTTAATATATCCGTTATTTATACTTGATAGATTTCGATAGCGAATTATTTATTTATTTTTTATTTGGTACAACAGGAACTTAATTCTTATTTGTATATTATGGGTCTATATGAAATACAAATACGTAAGTCAGTGGTTTCCAAACTTTTTCTCTCAGCAGCCCCTTTTTTCCACAAAAAATTGTCGCGCCCCCCTCATTTTCTTAACCTAAAATTATGTTTATGACAACATAATAATAAAACAAAATAATGTAACAACATTTATAAACATAAAATTGTAATAAGATTGGAAATAATATTTAATTTAAATTAGGCATAATTAATACAATATAATCATAATTTTTGAGTGTACTGAATGGGCGCTTGTTTTTCAGTTTCTCGAACCGGGGAGTCATTGAAGATATCGCCACTCGCAACGAATAATCGAGTTCGATATTTTCTCTTTAAAACAGCTACAGCGGAAAAGCCTGTTTCACATAAATAAGATGTTACGAAAAATAACAACATTTCTAAGGCTTTGTTTGTTAAACTAGGGATATTTTACTGCGAGCGCGAGTTAGAAACACGTGTGTTATGATATGAATTGAGAATGTGTTCATAAGCCTCAATTATATTTTTATATAGCGCGCCCCTCTTGAAACAATCTCGCGCCCCCTCAGGGTGGCGCGCCCCACAGTTTGGAAACCACTGACGTAAGTGATTAAACTACGTCGTCAAGTTTATATTCATTTGTCTTGATGTGGTAACCAAGGAAAACTCTAAAGTATGATTGGTTCATTTTATTATGAACATAATATTTGTATGTATATAGCATATAGTCTCCCCTATAAATGAACCATAACTAAACCATATGTATTTATTGTCATTTGAGTGATCTGGTTTCAGTGGCGTTCCGCTAAATTACCCTCATATTGTTTGAAGAACTCTAGGCTCGTATTTGTTTGTAATGAAATATAGATGCGCTAAACTATAACAACGTATGTTTGCGTATGTCGCGCGACACATCTGATGACATCAGCACAGATGGCTGGTGTTTTAATGAATTCATGAGAGCAATGCTGATAGTTTTATAGCGGTTATTCCACGTGGCACAACAATGTTAACCCTTTGGTTACGGTAGAGTACGGGCGAGTGCACTTCAAACACTTATAACTAATTTTATGAATATGGTATTTAATTTATTGTATAGGAAATTAATAGATGGATATGATTGAAGGTTTGTTGCCATTAGACGAGCTTATATGAAAGGGACTTATATTTTTAGCTTGAGTGGGATTCAAATTCAGAATCAAATAAATAAAATAAATATATCATCACGTCTTTTATCCATTACTGGGTGTGGCACTATGCCTAAGCAGATCTCGGTAAGTGATATATTTTCCTTCGCGTTAAGCCGTCAAATCACGGCCCCCAAAGATGTTAGTGGAGGGGAAGTCACAGGGGTAGATTAAAATCGGTGAAAATTGTTTGTCATCTGTGGAGATCGAACCAGCGTTCTCAAGATCCACCAGGCCGACTCGATACCACTGAGCCATCTACCCCATCAAATACCGAATAATATGAATATGTCATGATAGGAATGTTTGCTGAAGATACATTTCAAGATTAAGCTAGTAAATGTATTAAGAATTCACACTACCCAATTAAAAATAAGTACTATTTTAATTTGTACTAATTATAATAGAGCACAAATCAAGAAATTTATATATTCAATAAGATTTTGTGGGTTGTTAACATTTTGTACTTAGTTACATATCATATGGGGTAGGTGGCTCAGTGGTATCGAATCGGTTTGTGGATTTGAGACACAACTATGAAAATATTTTTACCATATTAAAACTACCCCTATAGCTCTACCTCCACTAACATCTTTGGGGGCCGTGATTTGAAGGCTGGTAACCGCACTTCCCGAGAAGAAATATATCAGTTGCCGATATCTGCTACGACAGAGTGACACACCCAGTAATAGGTAAAAGGCGTGATGATATATTTATTTATTTATTTTATCACAACATACTAATGAGATTTCGTTTATTATTTACATATCTATAAACTTATACAGGGTGTAACAGCGAAACCAACCACCGCCTATATATTCTTTATTATTATAACAAAACAAAATAAGTTTATTGTTATTTATAATAATTAGTTGTGATTGTTGTTTTTATTGAGAAGATAAATTATGAGTATTGTATTAGGTAATTAAATGTTTATGGTATATAATCATTATGTTTATTGCTTTGTTATTGATCATAGCCTACTGTTTTGTGTCATGTTAAATAAAATTTATCGAAACTTTAAATTGAATTTTCTCAATATTTTTGTTATGTAAGGATATAAAATGATTACATGGTTGAATACAGAAAAAAATACTCTATCGAATAGGTTTACAAAATACGTATAATCCCATTTGAAAAAATATAACTTTGTGTTGTAACTTGAGAACCACTGGTTAAAAAAATTATTTTATTCTTTAAACAGATGTCCCCCTTGGTCTTCTATAACTTTTCTTAATAATATTTTATTGTAACTATAATAATAAAGAATATATAGGCGGTGGTTGGTTTCGCTGTTACACCCTGTATATTACATTAGTAGCAAATAAATAAACAATTAATGAATTGCTCTCACACAAAATAAGTACCTGAACAATGTTCTCTGAAACCACTTGAAGCTAAATAATGCTCATGCTCCTAATACATGAAGTGGTACTTTCCCACAAGTGGAGGGGGTGCTCTTAACTTATCACAAGTAGTGTATGTAAATAGCTGAGGGGTGTTTACACTACACATGATGTGGGAGCCCATGCTTCGACGACACGTGTAAGACTCGTGCACGTTAAGAACGCATTATTTATTCTTCGATCGTCTTGAGAGATAGAGATCTCAGAAACAGTTGAACAGCTGGCTACCACCACTGTACATGATGTGCACCACCTGTCCCACACTTAACGCAAATATTAAATGTATATGCGGGATGAACTGTTCAAGCAGATTTTTACCGAGAATAAATATTTGTTTGAAAAAAGTAAATAGGGGATAACGATTTTTAAATGGTACCACTATGATTTTACATATATTTTTTACTATAACCATTAAAAAAGTAGGGGTTTTTGAACTTATTTTTATTATGAAAGTAGCATATTTTTGTACTAGTGCAAAAAATATGAATTATTTCTGCACTAGTGCAGAAAAGTAATTTAATATAAATAAACTCTATACAGTACACTATCTATTAACTAATTATTTACTACATTAAAATTAATGGTACAGCCAGTGATGCTGCTAACGTTAATTGCAGATCCTGATTCAAACATTTTTTAAATTGAAAGCACGGAGAAATTTTTGCTCATTATCATATATAATATAACAAGTAGTATGAAAATTGCTGAAAATATTTTGACATAAATTATGAGTTGTGTTTCCTATTTCCGTAACAACGAATGTATATTTATGTCAAAATAAACAAATGTAGAATTGACGTTTATGAAAATATCATTTATTTTATTCGTAACCAAGGATATTATTAACAGTGGTATTTCCGATATCAATTTCACTAGTGATGAATTTCCGACGAAATGTACATGTCATTGGTTCATTTTCAAACAAATTCGTGATCCTATTGGTTGACAGTGACGTATGGTAAATTTTTAACAAAATAATTGAGCTTGTTTGTCATTGTCAGTTGTCATGGATAAATTAAACCAGGTATCTTTCTAAAGTTTCTAAATTAATAAAAAATTTCAGAGATGTTACAATTACTGAAATTTGTTTTATTATTTTTACCTAAATATGGTTGTAGAAAAAATAGTGTACGCAACTCGTACAGAAAGAGTTTTTTTTTAACTCACACTCATTCAAAAAAACCCATCTTTCTGCACTTGATACGTAAATAACTATTTTAGTGTTATGGCAATCAAATTTGTCCGTCAGTACGGTGGTGTGAATAGCATTACGGAATTTGAATCCGGAGATCCCGAGTTCGAATCGCACTCAAACTTAAAATCATATGAACTATCACACTGCGGCTCGGTGAGTATGGACCCTGTACTGTAATTGGGATTAAATTCCTGTTAAATAAATAAATAAATTTAAAGATTCCGAATTGGAATCCCACTAACTGCTCGATGAGTCCAGGCCCTGTACAAAAATTAGGATTAAGTTTCAGTATAAATAAATAAATGATTGATGTAAAAAGGATAATTAAATAGTATTTATTTGAGAATACATTAAACTGTGCACCTGTGTTACACTAATTATTCTTAAGTTATACGAAATTAATGATGTCAATAATAATAATAACGTCTGCTAAAGATAATCACAACCTTTATTAGTCACGCTATTAACTTAACTCATTTTGCTAATTGCAAATAAAACTGGAACCGAAACCGGCATTTTAAAACCAAAACGCATGTTTTATTCATTTTTAACAGAATTCAAAACGAGAGTTCTTTAATTAGCAAGGTGGATATCAATTATAAAGATTTTATAGTCTATTAAAACTAAAAGTTAAACATTTTAAAATGCTAATAAGTACATCAAATAGGTCTCTTGTAGAATAAAATATACAGGATATCATAGCCCAGTAGATAATTGATGTAAAACTTACGGTTTAAATAAAAAACAACAAAGACAAAATTAATTATCTTTGAATGCTCACTTGGTGAAACTAGGTTTAATAATAAAATATAAAACTAAACTCTTGTCTAAGTCTCACAAAATTCAGCCTCCAAGTCAACTTATGAGGTCCTCGTCAGAGGCTTCGTCATACAGCTCCTTCATGTGAACTTTGTTCTAGGTGAAGAAGTGAGTTATACCATACTGATGAGCTCTAATAAGAGCGAAAAACGTCTATGGTTACTAACTGTGCTGGCCAGCCTCTGACGATGACCTCATAAGTTGACTTGGAGGCTGAATTTTGTGAGACTTAGCCAAGTGTTTAGTTTGTTATTTTATTATTAAAACTTACGGTTACTAAATAACAAGCTAGTGGCCGTAGGTTCAAATCTCATTAACTTCAACTAATATAGAAAAAAATATGGTTCCTCAGATTGTTTCAGATTCTATTGTAAACTACTATAATTGAGATTAAGTTTCAATTATGCAAAGTAACAAATATTAAATAAGAATCGCGGGATGAAAATTCTGCTTTATGTACCATAATCATGGGGTAGGTGGCTCAGTGGTATCGAGTCGGCCAGTGGATCTTAAGAACCCTGGTTCGATCCCTACAGATGACAAATAATTTTCAGCAATTTAAATCTACCCCTGTGGCTCCCCGTCCACTAATATCTTTGGAGGCCGTGATTTGACGGCTGGTAACCGCACTTCATTCGAAGAAATATATCACTTACCGAGATCTGCTTAGGCAGAGTGCCACACCCAGTGATGGATAAAAGGCGTGATGATATATTTATTTATTTATTTATAAATAGTAAACTGAACACGATATATAGATAAAATTAAAACCCTCCCTTTGCAGTTATTTTGATTGAAGTTTAATCACCCTGGTAATGATATAAGAGCCATGTGAGCATTAAGAAAATATAGAAACATATTGCAAAGGTCTAGTGGGTGACTAGTGGCAGGCTGGCAGGTGTCCAGGCCCGCAGCCCACTAAGATTTATCAAATAAGGCAGCGGCGCACGTGTCTGATGAGGGCAACACCTGCAGGCGCTCCGCCCTCATACCGCCAGACACTTGACAAAGCAGTTTGGGGTTTTCAGATTGGCTTAACTGTTATTATAGATCTAGGGTGAGTTTGGAAGGTAAACAGTGACTGGCGATTTTTAAGGAATCATTTTAAGGGTTAGTGAACAGTTAAGAAATTTTGATTGAAAAAGTTGAAAAAAATTGTGAAAATTGTGTTCTATATAATTCAGCTCATGAGAAATCGAATAGCGGTGAGCGCATTTTCATATCTTTTTTAGTTTTTGAGTAACAGCAATTTTTGAATTTTTAAAAATCTCATCTTTGAAAGTTCATATCTCTAAAACTAAAAAAGATATCAAAGTGCGGTTTGAACGAACGTAGTTCTCGTGCTCTAATTGGCAAGTACCTTAATTTTCAAAATTTTACCTTCTCAATATTTCAAAAAATTGAAGAGTTATTGCAAATCTGAAAACACCAGTGAATTCCTCGCGTGAAAATACATAAGGGTAGGTGGCTCAGTGATATCAAATCGGCCTGTGGATCATGAGAACCCTGGTTCGATCCCCACAGTCGACAAACAATTTGCACCAATTTAAATCTACCCCTGTGGCTCCTCCACCACTAATATATTTGGGGGCCGTGATTTGACGGCTGGTAACTGCACTTCACGCGAAGAAATATATCACTTAGCGAGATCTGCTTAGGCATAGTGCCACACCTAGTAATGGGTAAAAGGCGTGATGATATATTTATTTAAAATACATAAGTATATAAAATTATCAGCAAAAACCTCGCACTTGAAATTAAAACATAATTAAATTCCAGTAAATCTCACCCTATATCACCCCTTAACACTATCAAATTGTCACCCCAAATTTCAGTTTACTTATGTCTCAAATCATTCAAACCTTTGCACGCAATATGTCACCCTGGCCAATAATGTGAAACAAATAAAAAACAATCGAGGGGGTTTAGTTCACAGCGGCTGGTTACTTCCGCTCAATAAATACTGCCAACCCTATCATTACAAATTAACTGTTAGCGACACACGACACCGGCGCGGCGGCGTACACAGAGATGACAACTCAATATTGAATTTGAAACATATGTTATAATTCTATGGTTTTTATATGTTATTATTGGTTGATTATTAAGTTTAACTAGGCTGTTGAAAACACGTATATTTTTTCTGTTTTAAGGGTTGTTGATTATTGTGTGGGGGGTTTGTACTTGTACCCCTTATGAATGCTAAAATTGTAACGATTTTTAGTATTGCTTATTTTTAGATTGGTTGCTAATTATATATCATCTCATTTTACCCATTTCTGAATGTGGCACTCTGCCGTAAAGATATCAATAAGTGATATATTTTTTCGCATTAAGTGCGATTACAGCCGTCAAATCACACCCCTCAAAGATGTTAGTGAAAGGGGAACCAAAGGAGTAGTTTTAATTGGATGATCCATATAAGTTGAAATCTAGCAACATTATTTCCCTAGGGAGTATTTGACATTTTTATTTCCCTCGTTGCAACGGTCTTGAAACACTTTATTTCTATAGGGAGTACTTGTCATTTTTATTTCCCTTGGTAAATAATTAAACACTTAAGTAATGATTTTGATAAGAATAAAATTAACATTATTTGCTTGTTGTATATAATAGTATATTTTCTACTTCCGTTAGAAAATAGACGTTTTATTTCACTTATTTAAGTTAGGTAATGAACTGCATTATTTAACTAGTGAAATAATGGGGTAACGTAGCAATACAAAAAAAATTAAGATATCTTGGTAGACGAATTCTGATGTGTTATTCTTTTATTTGTTGAATTTATAACTGTCATTAATATGTCAAAATATATTTGTTTATTAGAACGGAAATAGAAAAAATATTGTATGAAACTAGTAAGGACATAAGGTTATTACCTTACTTATGTGTTTACATAACTCGGCTACGGCTCGTTCTGCAAATTTAACATGCGTAAGGTAATAACCTTCATTTCCTTACTAGTTTCATAAATAGCTATTATGTGACAAGTTTTACGTGTCTTTTGTTACAAGTGTATACAAAAGTAGTACCTATATAAAATATAATATTTTATGAATTATTTAAAAAATAAGGTTAAATTACAATGACAAATGCCTGAAGCTAATTTCATCCCGTGCCTAATATCTTAAGCCGTGACTAAAACATTTGAAGCCACAACTTGTCAATCTGCGATTAAGATGTTATTTATCGCTATGGAAACCAGTACATTAAATGACATTTTAATATCGAAAATAATATATTATGTATTATACATATTCTTTATATCTTTGGGGGCCGTGATTTGACAGCTGGTAACTGCACTTCACGCGAATAATATATCACTTACCGAGATTTGCTTAGGCAGAGTGCCACACTCAATAATGGGTAAAAGACGTGATGATATATTTATTTTATTTATTTATATTCTTTAAACTAAAGTTTAAAAAGTACTGTAATAATTTTGAAAACATTAAATCTAAATGATTTTAAAATTTTGAGTTCTTGAAAACGGTTGGAGCTCATACTTATAAAATAATAATAGCGTGTTTAAAAATCAAAATTCTGGTGAAACATGAACCCCTAACAATACAATTACAGTGTGAATTAACCCCGAGTGTTAACCGTGTCACAATCAAGATACCCTGGTTATCTGTACGCGACGCGACGCGACGGTAGCAGTAACAGTTACCGCCAGTTACCGATTTGCATTCGATGTGATCGGTAACGCATGTTGGCTGCAGCTGGTGTATCGGACATATGGCGCCGCCGCGCCGGTAATGCACGCTTGCATTTCATAGTGTATGTAGAGAGTCGAGCCGCGATCTCTGTGTGTTGGCTAAACACGCATAACGGTTCTTGAATTCATTACATATCACGGTTGCTGATTGCATCTGTTTTAATTATGCTAATTATAGGGTGGAATTGATTTGAATAAAGGCAGGAATTCAAATAGGATAGTTTGGACTAGTTTACTGCGAATTATAATCCTATTTCATTAATGAGAAATAAATCTGATATACATCTTATCTAACTAGTATTAGCTAGAATCTACATATTTTTACCGGAAATCAAAAAATATATTTTAATTGCATTCCAAAGTAGGGACAAGGTATTACACAAAAATTCTATATTCAAATACAAGAAAAGGGTGCAATTGAAAAACGAATACGAAAGTTTTAGCACGAGCGACATCGACTTTCCCACGTGTAAGACTATTTTCAACAAATTCGATAGATTTAACTGTCGGTTCTTGTTGAAACATTTTATAGTAAAATTAAATTAAAAAACACTAGGTTAGTTTCAAATAATGTAAAGTTTATTTTACAATACGTATTTCGATCGACTAGAATAAGAATTCTTATTTTTGACCTGATGATGGTCTAGTCGACCGAAATACGTATTGTAAAATAAACTTTACATTATTTGAAACTAACCTAGTGTTTTTTAATTTAATTTTACTATTTTCAACATTAAACGTGGAAATTACATTTGCGATACAAGAAATTTAATAAGTATTTTATTTTATTGTATTTGAAAATTAAGTGTCATTGGTCACCATGTCAAATGACATTTCCTTCACTCAATTTAGTTGTGTTAGTAACCGCTTCCCTCACAAGCAGGGTTCGAAGATATATATCGATCGATATATATCATGATATTTATTTTGATATATATCGTCATATTTTTGCAATGATATATATCCATTATATAAAAATATGAAATAGTTTTTGAGATATAGCCTCCGGAGAAGTGAAATTTTTCGAATTTTTCAGTTTTTCTACTTTTCCGAGGCTATATCTCGAAAACTAAATGTGATATGAAAACGCGGTCAACGGCATTAATTTTCTCATGCTTCAGTTTACTTATAAACATAGTTTCAGCGATTTTTATTTTTTTTTCAATTTTCCGCCAAAAAAATCGCAAAAAGCGGTTTTTTAACATTTTCTCGAAAACCAGAAGACATATGCATTTGAAGATTGCACCACTGGATTCAGTGGGTCAAAATACATATGTATGTAAATTTTCGTTTTAATAATCCTACGATTAAGGATTTTTGGTAAAATTGAATTAAAATCTGAAAAAACCAAAGGGGTACCCCTTAGGAAATAATTAAAAATATTAAATTGCATAAAATTGTATGAAAATTTGCTTATAAGTCAATTCGGACACGGGGAATTCAACGCCGTTGAGCGCATTTCCATATCTTGTTTAGTTTTTGAGATATAGCCTCCGGAGAAGTGAAATTTTTCGAATTTTTCAGTTTTTCTAAATGTGTACAAAAACTAAAATTAAAAAATAAATATCCAAAAAGTGATATTTATCTGATATATATCCTATATATCAGATATTTTGATATTTATTATAAATATCATGATATTTACGAACCCTGCTCACAAGTGAGGAAAGTTATTTGCTTTCATCACTAGTGAGGGAAATAGTTACTATCACAACTAAATTGAGTGAGGGAAATGTTTGTTAAAATATATTTATATTATATCTTTTTCACACTGAAGCTCTGTAAAATATAAATAAATATATCATCACGCCTTTTACTCATTACTGGGTCTGGCACTATGAAGTAGCAGATCTCGGTAAGTGATATATTTTACGCGTGAAATGCGATTAACTGTTGTCAAATTACGGCCCCCAAAGATGTTAGTGGAGGGGGAGCCTCAGGAGTTGATAATAAATTAGTGTAAGTCAGTTTGTCGAATGCGGGAATCTCTGTAATTGCAGATTATGAAAATTCACATGATAAAACAGAAGATTTACTGCCCCGACTATGAAACTCTAGCCGCAGTAGTAAATCTGCCACTTTTTCGCAGAATTAAATAAATAATATGAAGTAGATAGCGCAGTAGATGGATTTGAGGACCCGGGTTCGACAAACAATTTTGAACTAGTCCTGTTTGGAGGCCGTGATATGACGACTGCACACAAACATACATCAACCCCTGAGCAGGTCGCCAGGTGAGGGCTGCAGCTCTGTGTTGCGCGTCTTGCGACCCGAGCTGACCCCAGTCGAGTCGCGGCAACAATACGTGATCTAATTTTAAAGAACACAATGCATCGTTCGAGAAAGAGAGAACCTACAGAATATGTAACGAATTTTTGCTGAACGAAGTACGGGGTGAAAATCGCAGATGAGGGAAACGACATTGTGTGGATTTTGGAAATGCTGGCTCATTTTTAACTTGTAACGGTAATTGTAATTATGGACCCCTCAATATTCCATGAATTCTATTTACATCTGATTATTCAATAGCACGACAAATGCGGAACATGTGTATGTTGATTGAATTACTTATATTTCTGATTAGTATTTGTTTATTTCACAAACAGAATGATGTGTTTAAAATATGAATGTGTGATCACGTGATCAGGGTATCTGTACTGAACCATCATGCGGGTCATTCTTTTCATATTTCACCCCTCTGTGTATATATTCTCTGATTTTATATTAAATATCTATTCACAATTTATTTCAATTAAATACATTTATATAGTTTATTTTATTTTATTATTTATATTATTCACCAACGATTTTATACACGTTTTAAGAAATAAATTTATCATCTGTTCATTTATTTGCTACTTTACACCACAGAAGCATAATCCCAATTACAGTAGATTATATAGGGTGTCTCTTTTAATACAAATAGCGCTTTTTTTAGACGAACTAATAATTTGAAAGAAAAATGTTTTATCAACAAAATTAAGCGTAATTAAATAAAAGCAAATCAAATGTATGTCAGCAATGTGAAATTAATACGTTTGACATGTAATTTTATTTATTTGATAATAAAAATCATATAGGTTACTAATTAAATAAATAAATAAATATATCATCACGCCTTTTACTCATTACTGGGTGTGGCACTCTGCCTAAGCAGATCTCGGTAAGTGATTTTTTTTTCGCGTGGAGTGCGATTACCAGCCGTCAAGTCACGGCCTTCAAAGATATTAGTGGTGGAGGAGCCACAGGGGTAGATTTGTTTTAAATTGGTGAAAATTGTTTGTCGGCTGTGAGGATCGAACCAGGGTTCTCAAGATCCACAGACCGACTCGATACCACTGAGCCACCTACCTCATAATATAAGGTGTGTTATAATTATTAAATTAGTCCCTTATTCCTGATTTACGATTTCCTATAATTCTCAAACTCTCGCTTATAAATAATTAAATAAAATAAATATATCATAACGCCATTTACTCATTACTGGGTGTGACACTCTGCCGTAAGCAGATCTCGGTAAGTGATATATTTCTTCGCGTGAAATGCGATTACCTGCCATCAAATCACGGCCCCCAAAGAAGTTATGATGCAGGCCAGGTATGTACACTAACATGACCAGTTTCTAAGGTTTTCTAAGTTTTTTGTTGTTGGGTTGTCTGCTTGCTTGGGATTGGGTTCACACATGTGTTGGGTACCGTGGTGCATTATGGGAAGGTATGTTGCGATGTTTTTCTAGGACGAACAAGAAACTGTTACTGTTTTTTTACTCGGGGAATTCTATTATTTTCCTGTCAAATTTGATGGGTTGTTTCAACCAAGGTATAATTATTAATTGGAGGTAATAATCTAATTTTAAAATGTATTGTTTGTTTTAATGTAATTTTACTGTCACAATTCGTGGCTTCAATTCTATAAGTTCCTGCAAAAGAATTTAAATTGTTATTAGGCAGAATAGCAAATTTAAAATAAAATGATAACAATTTGAAATAATACAAATATACTGTGCGCTATCTTTGGCAATTATTTTATTTTTCTACTTCCGTTTTAAAAATGTAATTTTATGTACTGCTTTATAAAGCGCTAAATAACATCTTAATATTGTTCCGCGTGATGGTCGCGCAGGTTGAGGGCCTGACTCACAACCATAAGGTCGTGGGTTCGGGTCCCGCCCGTGGCGACCATACAAAGGACATATCGGCATATGACCTGAGTAGTTGCTCCGATATATGAATTAAAACAAACAAACATCTTAATCACATGATGATAAGTCGTGCCTTACAACGGTTTAGTCTTGAGATATTAAGCACGGGCTGAAGTTAGCTTCAGACATCTGTCATTGTAACTTAACCTTACTTTTCAAATAATTTAATTTTACAAGTTTTTAGCGTTACAAGACAACAAAAATGAAAATTGTTTAATTACTGGCCACTAGTTGTTATCGCAATGTTCATTGAACGTTTGATCTTAGAGTTGAATATTCGGTGAGCGAGCGCATGACCAGAAAAGTGATATTTTGCGTTGAGAAATGCAAGCGGAAATGCCTACTTTCTATATCGACTGTAGAAAAAAATGTTTATGTGCTCGATAATTACTTGATTTGTGACACTATTTAGTGTCCATAAAATAGCAATTTATTAGACTAGTACGATAAAACAGTAAATTTGAATTCTTTTCTACCTTTTTTTGGACAAATTTGTTAGTTTAATAATTATAAAAAACATTGTTAAACAAAACCAACAACAAACAACACTTTAATTCGCCTTATTTATCGCCCTCAATCGCTCGGCCATAAACTACAGCTTGTACATTATGTACTATTAAAATAATTTTCAAATATTTCAAACTCTGACTTTCATCTTGTAAAATACATAAAAGAATTGATAGATCTCAATCTCCAAAATCATCCTTAATCAGTAGCAATCATTTACTTAATAAGTAACTATTATACTAGTTGAAGCGACGGCTGCTAAAACTATTTTTAGTAGGTACAAATCCACCAAATAATAAATAATTTAGAGATTCATAAATGAACTACAGATAATGATTTTTGCAGCAGAAGTATAGAATGATATCTTTACAAAATTAGGGGACGTCAATCGAAAATGATTTATGAATTCTGCAACAGGGGATGAACGAACCTGTCAACTAAATAATTCAATCAAAGTGAACATCATTACATTAGATCAGATTGAGTGGCACCTACGATCAGAGTGGTACGCTGCAGCAACAAACAACAAACATGGTTGTTCTATACTCCAGCATTGAAATCTCTACCGGCTGAATGCACCTCTGATGTTATCAGCACATCAGTAACACAATCCGCTACCTCTGCACTGCAACCGACACATGCAAAATGCAATTGTTTCATTTCCTGTTGCCTGACACTCGATACATACAGAGAAGACAAGATGTAGTGCTCATGTGTCACTCTTGCCTCTATGTAGATGAGTAGAGAGGATTCTGGGAGGACTGGTACTTGTATCATTTTATTTATTAAGGGAATTAATTTTAGTAATAGTCTAGGGGGGCCTATATCGTGGGATTTGCACTTCTTGCGTGCAGTTGTATTTTTGGTTGAAATTTTCAAACTCTTGCTTGTACAGAGAGTGTTATTATTAAAGCCCGGATTTTTAGGCAATTGCCTAGAATCAAATTTTAATATACTTCAGGCAATTTAGTTTTTCTATACATAGGTAATATGTTTATGTGTAATGGAAGATTTTTTTTTCGTGCCTTAGAGCCTATTTTTTCTATATTTTGGTTATTGTGCCTATTTTACATTATACAGCCTATTTTACCTATTTTTGTTGCCTATTGACTAATTCAGCACTCGACATAGTATTTCAACCTAACCTATAATATTTAAAGTACTTAATTAAATCAAGTTTTTGTGTGTGAATTTAAAATGCCGAAAGAAAAAACGTGTTTTAGTCAAAATTTTACGTGGTAATTCAATTGTGCCTTTGCCATTAATCAATGGAGCTGAGATAACTTTAGATGATATGGCTAAATATAAGAATGCCCCTGTCACATTTTGTGATGTCTAACGAAGTTTTCAGCTTACAAGCAAGTTCTGACTGACCGAAGACAGTCCTTTTCCGAAAATTTCATAGAGCAATAGCTCGTAATATTATGTGAATCAAAGTATACTACATAATTTGAATTTGTATAATAGTTAATAAAATGAGAACCCTACATTATTATTATATTAATATTTTTCAGATTGCGTTAATTTTTGTTTAAAATGATGATTTTTTTCTAATGAAGAGTAGATACGAGTACCAATATTAGAAAATGGATTCGTTTTTTTTAAACAAATTATTTACATTTAGGCTGTCTAAAATCCCGCCTATTTTAGAGTAATTAACGGCCTATATGCCTGCTTATTTGGGTGTTTGTAAGTGCCTAAATATCCGGTCTTTAGTTATTATTATGTTACAACTGGTTGTTATATAAAAATGTATTATTAAATATGTACCTTTTCAATCAGTTTTCACTGTAGTAACTCTGCAGTTGCAGATCTTAATACAAGATGAAATTATTAAGTTAAATCAACCGACACACAAATATTAGTGAACACCACAGAATAATTTATCAATACCACTTTCCTTAATACTAGGCTCTACAATTGCAGATCTATAAGTACATAAAACATAAGCATCTATAATATTTATTCGATATTTTATAACTAATCTTGGTTAGTTGATATATTTATTTGTTAGAAATGCCAGTTACCAGTCGTCAAATGACGCCCCCCACTCAAATGTAAGTGGAAGGGAAGTCTCAGGGTGTAAAGTTTGTTTGTCGGTTGTGGGAATCGAATACGGACTCTCAAACTCACAGTCCGATTCAATACCAATGAGCTAATAATTATTATAACAAATTGTAGGTCTATACAAGGAAAAGGTCTGCAATTACAGATCATAGTATCTTCAATAAAATAAATATATCATCACGCCTTCTACCCATTATTGGGTGTAGCACTCTGTCGTAGCAGATCTTGGTAAGTGATACATATCATCGTTTAAAATACAATTACCAGCCGTAAAATCATGGCGCCCACAGATGTTAGTGGAAGGGGAACCACAGGAGTAC
This sequence comes from Pterostichus niger, assembly GCA_947425015.1. Taxonomy (NCBI): domain Eukaryota; kingdom Metazoa; phylum Arthropoda; class Insecta; order Coleoptera; family Carabidae; genus Pterostichus; species Pterostichus niger. The sequence goes on along the minus strand of OX380341.1, from coordinate 1,550,450 downwards.
TTTTTACGGGGTGAAATTTGTTTGTCAGTTATGAGAATCGAATCTGGGTTCTCAAATCTATAGGCCGACTTGTATGGATTGAACCCGGAATGTCAAGGACTACAAGCCATCGTCTCAATTGCAGTTAACAGAGTTATTTATTTCATTCCAATATACCTACAGGCAATCGTTGTAACTCAGCTTACCAAATAATAATTTATACTGACTTCAAGCTATGTATTATTCAAAATCCACTACAAGCTACGAGTAGTATAACAATAACAACAAAGACAAAATTAATTGTCATCCAACACTTGGTGAAACTAGGTTAATAAAAAGTATAAATTAAACACTTGGCTAGGTTTCACAAAATTCAGCCTCCAAGTCACCTTATGACGGCATCGTCAGAGGCTGGCCAGCACAGTTAGTAACCATAGACGCGTTTCGCTCTTATTAGAGCTCATCAGTAGAAGTTAGTTATACCATACTGATGAGCTCTAATAAGAGCGAAACGCGTCTATGGTTACTAACTGTGCTGGCCAGCCTCTGACGATGCCCTCATAAGGTGACTTGCAGGCTGAATTTTGTGAAACCTAGCCAAGTGTTTAATTTATACTTTTTTTTTAACAAGCTAGTATAATTGGAATTACATTTCTGCTAAATGCAAATAAATAAATATGTTCTCTACGACAACAAATACTTGCGAAGCACCCTTGCACGTGTGTGTGTGTGTGTGTGTGTGTGACTGCTGTGAGACAACTTGAGCAAGCAGCGGGAGGTGAGATTCCAGCTTCAAGGTCCGCACATGATTGGTTTGTGGCCGTCCGACTAACAACTCTTCCACAGAACACTTAGTGTTCGGTTAGCTTATTGCAAGGGATGAATACAACGATTATATTGACATATAGGGGATGATCAATCACTACACAGATTTACTCTACGAGGAATATCGTTTCGAATCTCGATGACTGTTAGGTAAAGGCAAGAAGTAACAAAATATAATTAAGGGTTTGGGACCAAGGACGAGACGTAAAGGTTTGAATGTCTGAGGCGATATATGTGGGCGGTGCCGCGGTAGAAAAACTAGTTTCGGTGCCGGATTTTCAACTGGGACTACAACCAAATTCTACTGATACTAATCAATATTTGTTGATAAATACAAAATATTTCATTCATATAAATATATCATCACGCCTTTTACCTATTACTGAACGTGGCACTCTGCTGAAGCAAATCTCGGTAAGTGATATATTTATTCGCGTGAAATGGCGGTTTCAAAACACGGCCCTCAAAGATATTAGTGGAGGGAGAGCCACAGGAGTAGATTTAAATTGGTGATATCGAACCAGGGTTCTCAAGATCTACAGGTCGACTCGATACCACTGAGCCACCTACCTCATTCATGAATCTACATAATTATACATTTATTTTGCTACTTAATCATAATTACAATAACTTATAATTGGAATCAGAACCACTAAGACACAATCCTATGTCTTGGTTATAAGTTTAAATCAGCAGAATAAAATTAATTCTATTTAGAAATTATAACACAGGAGTAGAATAGTAATCTGAAGCACTTGGACACCTGCATTTATACGTTAAAGTCCACTCTAGCTGGTAAGACAAGAGCGCCACTGATTGTGCTACATACTTTACTCCCCATACAACTAAGGGCAATATTCACATTCAAATCTTAAGACCATCTTCTTAAAGATCACTTAACCTCCATGGTTTTGTAGTAATCATATAGATATGCATTTGCAAACTAAAACTGAATATGTAGTCTTGGTACACTTCTAGCTTATACAGGGTGATAAATAATTAGGGAATGCAATAATTTAAGATTTCAGTAAAGTTTGAATGAGTTTAGTTAAAGAACAAGATGAACAAGTGCGAGATAAAAAATAGGCGGCAAGATGTTGACAGCTCGCTAACATTTCATCTTACCTTTGAGAATCCTGAACGTGAATGATAATCAACACCTCCTCTTTCCATCCACATGGAATGTCTGTATGTACGTTCACCACTACACCAACACAAGTCACCTCACACATGTACACATGTACAGCTAGCGTCTGAATTGAAACTGACTGAATGCAGAGTGCTGAGTGCTGAGTGCGTGCTCGTGCTGCTAGCGCGCCAGGAGACAACACGCGGTCTTTGCCTCGCTGAACGTTGGTTGGCTGGTTCATCGAGTTACCTGGTCTACCTGGCTGAACCACCCCTCCACTATAACCGAGCACGGTGATGGTCAAACTGTGTTGAGGAAGATGAAGAGGATTCTGAGAAGTAGTTTTATTTATTTCGGTTCGAGGTGTTTCATTCTTTCAGAAACGAAAGGATAAACTGGAAGAATTCCGATTTTTCCGGGTACCGGACAAATATAAATCGGGAAATAAGAAAATTGGATTACTGGCCTTCGATATGATATAAAACCCAGTAATTTTTGTTCGTCAGTACGGTACGGAATTCGAATCCGGAGATCCCGAGTTTGAATCGCACTCAAGCTTAAAATTATATAAACTATCACACTGCGGCTCGGTGAGTGCGGACCCTGTACTGGAATTAGGAATAAATTCCTGTTTTACAGCGTAACATAAATTAATAAATAAATAATCTATTTTTCTTACAAAATTTAATGCATTTTAAATTAAACGGTCGCACATTCAAATCTCGTTGACTTTAACTTACATCCAACAAATTGTATCTGAGTGAATTGAATTTCCCTATAAGCCAATGTTATTGGGATTAAGTTCCTGTTATGTAGAATACAAATTTACGTATTAAATAATGAATATAGTTGATGCCGAGATCTATAATTGCAGACCTTAATTCAAATGAAACATATTTCTAATTGGATTACAATTTGTAATCCTAAATATCATTAATTTAAATTTAAATAAATATATCATCACGCCTTTTACCCATTACTGGATGTGGCACTCTGCCGTTAGCAGATCTCGGTAAGTGATATTTTTTTTCGCGTGAAGTGAGGTTATCAGCCGTCAAGTCACGGCCCTCAAAGATATTAGTAGAGGGGAAGCCACAGGGATAAATTTAAATTGGTGAAAAATGTTTGTCAGCTGTGGGGATCGAAGTAGATCCACAGGCCGACTGATACCACTGAGCCATCTATCCTATTCAAATGTTAATCATCATTAAACGAAATATTATATTATCTAGCATATATCTGCAAAATATGGGGCAGATGGCTCAGTGGTATCGAGTCGGCCTGTGGATCTTGAGAACTCTGGTTCGATCCCCACAGCCGACAAACAATTTTCACTAATTTAAATTTACCCCTGTGGTTCCCCCTCTACTAATATCTTTGGGGGCCGTGGTTTGACGGCTGGTAACCGCACTTCACGCGAAAAAAAATATATCACTTACCGAGATCTGCTTAGGCAGAGTGCCACACCTAGTAATGGGTAAAAGGCGTGATGATATATTTATTTTTATTTATCTGCAATATGAATTGAAGTTGTGAATGTTGAGGAGGTTTAGTGTGGTGTGTGTAACATGTTGGGTGGCGCTGTGGGTCTGTGGCGAGTATGTGTGCGGGGTGCGGGGTGCAGTGCTGGAATTCCGCCATAATCCATGTTACAAGTCCGCGATTAGCCCAGGTCAAGGGTTACACCACTACGACTACGACTACGACTACTAGTATATGCACAGCTAGAGAAACTCGATGAAATAATAGATTCCATTGAAGTGTGTTCTGTTCGTCTAGTTCTAGTTGAATCTACTGCATTCACTCGAGATTAGAAGCTTGTGTTGTTCAACTTAGGGGCGGGAAACACTCACAAGCGATCTTAAGAAGCGTGCGCTGAACACTAGATGTGATTTTAAGAAGTATATATTCGACATCTCTGTCTGTTTAGTAAATATGTTAGAATTTTTGAAATCCCGGCGAATGCTCATGATTTTTCAAAAATTCTAACACTAGATATGATGTTAGTTCAAAATCATCATTCAACTCTTTATTCGTAGTTAAATAGATCAATGAAAATGTATCAGATTGTAAATTTGCCAATTCGATTCCCAATTACTTTACATTAAAATTATCACCAGTATAGTTCTTTGGTGACCCTAATTTTACGGCTGGTAAAAGTAAGCATTAAAAGAATTGTTACGCAACTTCTATTAAATAAAACACATTTAAATGTTTACTATGGGGTAGGTGGCTCAGTGGTATCGAGTCGGCCTGTGGATCTTGAGAACCCTGATTCGATCCCCACAGCCGACAAACAATTTTCACCAATTAAAAAATCTACCCCTGTGGCTCCTCCACCACTAATATCTTTGACGGCTGTAACCCCACTTCATGCGGAAAAAATATATCACTTCCCGAGATCTGCTTAGGCCACACCCAGTAATGGGTAAAAGGCGTGATGATATATTTTTTATATTTAAATGTTTCCTAATTTGTATTCATTACTGTAACTTATCAGGCCTGCGGCATGAAAAATGTACAATTATTTTTGCGAATTTCAGAAAAATTCTTTTTGCGGTCACACAAATAAATAATGGGGTAGGTGGCTCAGTGGTATCGAATCGGCCTGTGGATTTGAGAGTACGGATTCGATTCCCACAACTTATAAACTATTTTCACCGTAGTAAAACTACCTATGTGACTCGCCCTCCACAAACATCTTTGGGGGCCGTGATTTGACAGCTAGTAACCGTACTTTACACGAAGACATATATTAGTTATCAAGATCTGCTATGGCAGAATGCTACAGTCAGTAATATATAATTTGCTATAGCCAGTAATGGGTAAGAGGCGTGATGATATATTTATTTATTTGTAAATCCAAAATAGAACATAAATGAAAATACAAAATTACAACTGAATTTCGGATCGAATTTCGGATCAGATCTTAAATTGAATCGGGTCTTGATTGTCGAAATAACGTTCTTACAAGTAATTTTTTTAAAATTTATATGTGGATAAGTACATTTCGAAATTACATGTATACAAAAATGCTAGTGTTTCGTGTAACAATATTTAGCCAGTCCTTAGAAGAACCTACCACGTAATCTCGTCATTAAAATATCCTAAATATATTAACAGTAAAATATGTAAATATGATTTGTTTCCCAAGTAGCAACTGGTCCGTATCCGTACCTACCTACCTCTGTGTAAATAAATCTCTAACCGAAATTGGTTGAAATGTTGAAAAGCTAGGAAAATGAGGTCCCAGCGCAGATGGGTCCAGCAATGCGGAACCTTACATAAGATGTACATAGCTCCGTCTGCTCTACATCCATCTCGCTCCCCCTCTCCCTCACCCTCTGCTCCTGTCCCATGCTATTGTCGTGGTAGCACAATTTTATCCGGTTTTCAACACAGAACGTTATAGCAAATCAATATAAAAACACCTGGATGTTATGTAGTGTTGTACGTTTCTTACGCAAGCGACAAGCCTGTTTGAGGTTCCGAGCTTCGCCCCGAGTGTCCCCGCGTGCCCCTGCAACCCCATTATTCGAGGGTGCACAAAAGAAACGACGTACCACGTTAAGATGCCAGTCGGGAAAGGAGAACTGCGAGAGATTGTAGTTGGTTTGAGGTAGGATTGCAGTGATTTCTTATACTGACACAGTGGTAGGATTAAAACAGAAAAGATGCGAGGCAGGGCTGGCTTCACTACATTTTTGAAAAGGCAGTTGGGAATGTGAACCAAGTTCTAATTGAAATCGGAAATATACTAAATATATCATCACACCTTTTACCCATTACTGAGTGTGGTACTCTTCTGTAGCAGATCTCGGAACGTTATATATTTATGCGCATGAAGTGCAGTTACCAGATGTCAAATTACACTCCCAAAGACGTTAGACGAGGGAAAGCCACCTAAATAATTATAATGTGGAATTGGAACTATTTGGGATTCGATTAGAACTTTGTCGGATCGGAATTCAAATCGAGTTTTGGATCAAATCATCTTGAATTTAGTTTTTATAAATGTATTTGCAACTGCAGATCCTAGTGTTATAATTATGAGGCACTGACAGTTGTAACTTAATTACTAGCACGCTCATTTTATAGCCCAATGTTATGTAAGGAAAAATGTATCAAATGTCCGTTAGTACAGTGGTGTGGATAGTGATACGAAATTCGAAGCCGGAGATCCTGAGTTCCAATCTCACTCAAGCTAAAAATTATATAAACTACTACACTGCGGTTCGGTGAGTGCGGACCCTGTACTGTAATTGGGTTTAAGTTCCTGTTGTACAGCATAACATAAATAAATAAATACAAAATATAAATCTTAATTATTCCTTCGATTCGGAATGTTCCGTTCACGCAATAAACCTTCGATCATCTTCATGATATATTCAAACAATTTAAATGAAAATGCGAGTCGTTGAAATATATCCCTAAGTCCATCCCTGCGTGTATATATTATAGAAGGGAGCACATAAGTCTTTACCTAGTTGACATGTCTTGTGCTTGTGAGTGGTGCGGGGCGGCGCGGGGTGGTAGTGTGTCCGGGGGAAGCAACCTCCCCTTGTGTCTCTCCACTGCCCTGACCCTACACAGTCTGGTCTGGAGACCATCCCAGGACCCAAGACGTCGAGCACGCGTCGAGCCGCGGCCCTGCAATCTGCATTTCCGTGTGACATCATCGAAGAGCATTCCCCTTCACCCTCCACGTACCATTCACAGCTCACCAACAAGCAAGCCGAAACGGCTAATTATTATTTTATAATCAATTGTATTCAGCACTGAAATCATATTGATTTGATATCTTTAACAATTTACCATTATGCATAATAAAAAATTCTGATGTGGATACCACATGACTTCCTTGTACGCGTATTAAACTATAGATATATTTTAATTGCACATATTGGACATTAAATCCTTTATTTTTTGTTCTAATCCATAGCAAACTTAATTAAAAAAATAAAAATATATATTATATTTAAATTTAGATATCTCGCTTATACAAAAGGGTAATTAAAAAATTCTTAATGTGCTAAAACTTTTATTTGCAGTATTTATTTTTAAAATTAAAATAATACCATTTTTTTCAAGGAAAACTGTTAGCAGCTTCATGTAATGTGTCACTTCCGGTTAGTCTATTTTAACCAAAATCTATTATGGTATTTCCATTGATATAGTAGTATTATATACCAAATTTGGAAAGTTTTAAATTATATTTGAATATAGTTTTTCATGAAAATCTATTATAGGCTTCAAGTAAAGTATCACTTCCGGAAGTTATATAATGACCAAAAAGAGAGGTGCACAACTAGATGTTATAACAGTCCTAAATATAAAATTTCAATTTTCTACGGCTTACCGTTTTTAAGTTATGCGAGATACGTACGTACAGATGTCACGACGAAATTAGTCAAAATGGACTCAAGGAAGGCCAAACTGCGTATTTCCGTTGAAATCTGAGAACCGAAAATTTTCGCGATTACAATACTTCCTTTACTTCCTACAAGGAAGTAAAAACTATAGTTTGATAGCTGGTTCAACCACCAAATATTTAATTTTACCATTAAAAATATTATTTAAATTTGACAGCAATACCGTGCTCATTCATTATTTTGCTAACCAATACATGAAATTGTGAGATATCGTTGGAGCTCATTGAAATGATTCGCTTGCATAAATACATATACAGACGAAATGAAGAACATCTGCAATATGTACTTGAAGGGTATAGGGTAGAAGTGTGGGGTAGGTAATTAGAGTTTTGCCCAACGTGTTATTGAAGGATTAGCGGCCGACTAAGGGGTAATGAGCTAATGATGTGTTGCGGAGACAAACAGCAGATGTGTTTTTATTCAATGCTGTGATTTAAAAAGAAAATTAAATTGGGGATTATGATAATAAATTCTGCAAGAAATGTATGAGAAAAGAAAAGATGAACGAACGGTTTCTACCAGCTATTAATTATATTTAAATATTTACAGCATAAATATCTTAGTGAGATGTACAATACAGGGTGATTCAAAATTAATACAAACAAATTTAAGGGGCCTTAATCCTTAATCAAAATTATTTATTTATTTATATATCGTAAGTATTTTCATATATAACAAGTAGTATGAAAATTGCTGAAAATATTTTGACATAAATTATGAATTGCTATGGAAATGGAAACATAACGAGTGCGAAGCACGAGTTGTGTTTCCTATTTCCGTAACAACGAATGTATATTTATGTCAAAATATTATCTGTCAATTTTCATACTACGAGTTGTATTCGGCTTGAGAATTTACCAAACAAGAGTTAATTAACAAGAATAGTTAGGTATTTATTTGCACATTATTAATTAGGTATGACAGTGATGAAAATTCTACATTTTTTCAGTGTATATTTAATATTCAAAATTGACATTTATGAAAATATTGAAAATATCATTTATTTTATTCGTAACCAAGGATATTATTAACAGTGGTATTTCCGTTATCAATTGCACCAGCGATGAATTTCCGACCAAATGTACATTTCATTGGTTCATTTTCAAACAAATTCGTGATCCTATTGGTTGACAGTGACGTGTGGTGAATTCTCATATAAATGGCATGACAAAATGGTTGTAAAAAATTATATGTATTCCTCTAAAATAAAGTGTAATTTCTTTCCATGTTATACAAATAGTTCTCAAAAATAATTGCATATTTCTAGAAGCAAACATTTTTCGAGCCACTGAACTGATAGGTTACAGTATGAATAAAAATGAGTATCATTAAAATTTATTTTATTTAATGAAAGTTGTGTAGTAGTCCAATCATTGTTTATTGAGATTTTTATATACAACTGGTAAATAATGTCAACTTTATTCTTTTCAAAATCATTACATAATGTGCTTCATTATTTACCGAAGAAAATAAAAATGACATATACACCCTTAGGGAAATAAATTCGTATAGTACATTTTTCCGTTTGTATATAAAACATCGAACATAACACGTATGTATTTGACGGCTGGTAACCGCACTTCACGCGAAAAAAAAATCACTTACCGAGATCTGCTTAGGTAGAATGCCACACCCAGCAATGGGTAAAAGGCGTGATGATATATTTATTTTATGTATAATACGTGAGAAAAATGTTATTATTTAATACTAGGGCTACGCCCTCAAGATTCAACCTCCGCTCTTAAGAAATAATGAAGCATTCTGCGCCCTTTACTATAACCTCCAAAATACAAGCAACAATTTTAATTTTTAGTTGCAAATAAATAAATAATAACTTTGTTTAGATACAAATTATGATAAATCTACAGAAATTATCGTCGTAGTCAACGCAAACAAACGATAACAAATGTCCCTAATTTTGACCATGCATCATCTGTGAAACTAGCCAACTATTTAACTTTTCGTCGGAGCCAAAACAGCCATCATGCAGCATGCAGCATGCGGCATACGGCACATCAAACGCTAAAAAAGCAAAACATCAGTTTGACACGACGACAGCAGGCAGCAGGTGAACGTCAGAACAGACGCAAAGTAAAGGGATATCTATCCTGTCTCGCGAGTGATCCTGTGTCTCCCGTGTCCTGTTGGAGCGTCTACACCTGACACTCGTGTGTCAACATCAAACACGCCGACAGAGAAGAGATACCGACAACCAAAACTAACTTATGCATAACGGTGCAGTGCAAGAGTTGACATCTTATGTGGAATAAAACTGAGAATTATATAGAGATTGCTTTAGTTTACTTCCTTCATTTGAGAGAGAAATAGTATGTTATGCATCAAGGGAGGGAAACAAGCGATTATTCCCGCGTGTGAAGTTGGCAAACCGAAACGTAAGCGAGGGCTGAAGTCGAGGTTTGCCAACTTCACACAAAGGATAATCGCGCCCTCTCGTGAAACATATTATACTTTTCGTAACAAGTGCACAAAAATTACTGTCTTATCGGGACAAATGTCAAATATGGATTGCGTAACTAGTTACCTAGGAAAAGCCGCAAACAGCTAATAATCGTTGTCTCTAGGGAGAGAAACATAATGTTTCTCTCCTTAGGGGAAAAAAGCAGTGTTTCTCTCTCTAAAATTAGGGAATAAGAACATGTTTCTTATGCATGTGTTACGAAAAGTAATACTTTTCAATCCAAGGATACCTAGGATGCATAAGGTCCCTATAAAAGAAAAGTCAAGTCAAATCCATGGCAACGGTATGATTTAACATTAGTGACAGCCAGATAATAAAATTATAATTTAGTTTTTCTTTCTGATATTGTGAAGAAATTGTCATTCTTTTGTTAAGTGATTTCAATTTATTGTGTTTTGAGTGGTTCTGGTGCCAGTTGATAAGCTACTGGAATTAAGATTCTGTGCACAGTAACAAATAAGTAATAACTAATTGTATAGCAAGGGAAGAAAGTGAGACATTTCTCCCTGAAGATGTCAGTTCTATATCTCCAGTATCTGAAGCACGAATGACTTTTATTATCGTCTTGACAGATGTCACTTGGATACCACTAATGTCAAATCATTCTGTTCTTTTCCAATTGCCATGGATATAGTTTTACTCTCCTATTTTAGGGAAGAAAGTTAAATAGAAAGCATCACTTTTTTCTTGCAATTGAGGGAAGAAAATATGATTTTTTAACAAGATCGAGGAGGGAACTATGAAATAAATAAATAAATATATCATCACGCCTTTTACCTATTACTGGGTGTAGCACTCTGCTGTAAGCAGATCTCGGTAAGTGATATATTTTTTCGCGTGAAGTGCGGTTACCAGACGCCAAAGATATTAGTGGAGGGGGAACTATAAAAGTGGTTGAAATGAGGGTGTTTGATTTGATGAATCTGATGAGTGAATGTTTTTAGTATTTGTGCTACCCCATTTAATGGAATATGCAAGAATAAATTATGGGGTAGGTGACTTAGTGGTATCGAGTCGTCCTGTTGATCTTGAGAACTCTGGTTGCTGACAAACAATTAAATCTACCCCTCTGACTCCTCCTCCACTAACATCTTTAGGGGCCATGATTTGACGGCTAGTAACCGCACTTCATATCACTTACCGAGATCTGCGTAAGCAGAATGCCACACCTAGTAATGGGTAAAAGGTGTGATGATATATTTATTTTATTTATTTATAAATTTCTAAGATGTAATGAATGTGAATATCCTCTGTTCTTATCCCCTATAGTTTAATAAGACGTCATGTGATATGTGAGGTTGGCAGTGTTGACCTCTGGCCTAACAGCATGTGCGCGATCATTTGTTTTAGATTACCTATTCAGATGTTATCCAAAACGGTTGCGACGGCCACATATGGCGTTCGACACACTACACCCTGTAACTACACTAAACGAATTAAATAAAAGGTGCTTGAATGCTTCAATGTGTTACGTTTGATTATTGCTGTTCACTTGTCACTCATTCAACCGGAAAAGACATAAACAAAACGATTTAAGTGTCATCGAGAAGCGAGAACTCGAGAACTACGAGTAACTATTCAGTTCATAAGTGTTCTTTTGTACACAGTTTAATATACAGGGTGTTTCCTGATGACCAAGCTTTAAGGGTATTTGAATAAAGAGTCTAATAAATGTTGTTTGTTTTATACGTAAACAAATCACTTTGTATGTAGCGCTTTTTGATTGATTGATAAATAAACATATAAATATATCATCACACTTTTTATCCATTACTGGGTATAGCACTCTGCCGTAGCAGATCTTGGTAATTCATATATTTGTTGGCGTGAAGTGCGGTTACTATCCGTCAAATCATGGTTCCTAAAGATGTTAGTGAAAGGGGAGCCACAGGGGTATATTTAATGTAGTAAAAATTGTTTGTCGACTGTGGGTATCCAACCCGGTTTCTCAAATCCACAGGCCGACTCGGTACCACTGAACCACCTACAAGGATTTCATTAAAATTGGCCTTTTGTTGCAAATGAAGCATTCTGATTGGTTTATAATGTAATCAAGGACGAAATTATTGTTTTTTGGCGAATTCTAAAATGCGACTAAAAGTGATATTATCACACGCAACAAAAACAAAATCCTCATTTTGCGCACTTGATGCAAAAATAACTATTCTTTTAATTCGCAAATTTAAGAGTCATTTAATAATAGTATATTATTCAATGAGTAAGTAATATAAGCTATTACTCAAGAGAATGAAGTTTGCAACATGAGCCGAAGGTGAGTGTTGTAAATCATTCGAGTGAGTAATAGCTATTACTTGCGATTAGAATACTATACTTTATCTACGACTGTATGTTATTATGTAATAAGATTTTACAATTATTTTTTTATGTTACATTATGAATAAGTCAGATTGCGTAAATTTTTTGTTTTTATTTTTATTTAATAAATATTAACACTACTTAACATGGAATAAGTAGCCCATAATGACGATGATTTATATTTATCAGAAAGTTCGCCGAAATATACTATAAGAACATTTTCCGAAAACGAATTTATATTTTTGCGTATTCGCCAATCCACAAAAGCTTTATAAACTTATTCATATTTATTTTTTTTTGATTTTTCGGGCAGTAAATTTAAGAAACGTACGTGTGCGGCTTCTACAATATCTGGTGGAGTACAAATTTCACTTTGTTCGCTTTCAGAATCCATAACTCACATGTATAATCACACAAATTACAGTATTATTGTAAACAAAAACGTTTTAAACTAATTTTCACAGATAATTAACAATAGCGCGCTTCACTGTTCCATAGCATACTTAACTCGCGGCAATTATCGTTATTTTTTGATTGGCTATTAAAGTGTTAAGTAATGAAAATTGAGACGTGTGATTGGTCGTGAAGTGTTGAGTAATGAATTATTACTTAACACTGTCAATAATGATTAGTATTACTTATCATAAATTTCATAAGTAATGAATACAGTATTTAATAAGAGTAGATAAAAGTACATAATGCAAAAATAAATAAATGGAAATGATTGCAACATGAAACTAGCTAATACGAAAGGAATTATGCATGTAGATGAAGTGTAGTACGTCAGTATAGAAATGGCGAAGATGTATTGTAGGTACACATCATGTGTATGTTATTAATTTATAAATAATAAAATAAAGTAACAACAAAAACAAAATTGATTGTCATTCATACACTTGATGAAACTAGGTTTAATAAAAAAATATAAAATTGACACTTGGCTAAGTGTCACAAAATTCAGCCTCCAAGTCACCTTACGAGGGCATCGTGAGAGGCTGGCCAACACAGTTAGTAACCATAGACCCATTTCGCTCTTATTAGAGCCCATCAGAATTTCCGTTTGCAATAAGCGCTATGTAGCCCAAACAATATACGATCACATCATATTTCACAGACAACATCAAACACACTTGTTCATGTAACAAATATCTGCGGCGACCACCAATCAATTCCAACACAAAGCTACCGTGGTTATAAATAACATGTCGGCAGTCCGCCGTGTCTCGTGTCGTGTCTGTATTTTTAGCGGTATCCGATCTACACTGTCAACGGTAATTACCGGTTGGATGATATGCTCGACGCTCGACGTCGTGATAAGGATGTCACGTGCGCTACTGACATCTGACATCCCTGCGGTTAATTCGATGGGACGCCTGTGATGTTAGGGAATGCGCTGGAGATATATTTTTGGCCGACAAACGATCATCTTTAGATCTTGTAGCATTATCAACAAGATTTCAATTATTGCCAAATTCATACAAACATAAATAAATAAATACATAAATATATTATCTAGTGATATAATTTTGTGAGTACTGACTATCAAATCATAGCTCCAAAAAACTGGAAGAAAATAATATATGAAACTTTTTTCAAAATTTGATTCTAAATAAAAATAAATAAATATATCATCACGCCTTTTACCCATTACTGGGTGTGGCACTCTGTCGTAAGCAGATCTCGGTAAGTGATATATTTGTTCGCGTGAAGTGCGATTACCAGCCGTCAAATCACGGCCCCCAATGATGTTAGTAAAGGGGGAGCCACAAGGGTAGATTAAAATTGGTGAAAATTGTTTGTCGGCTGTGGTGATCGAACCAGGGTTTTAAAGATCCACAGGCCGACTCGATACCACTGAGCCACCTAGCCCATAAATTTGATTTTAAATAAAATAAATAAATATAAATATATCATCATGCCTTTTACCCATTACTGGGTGTGACATTCTGCTTAAGCAGATCTCTGTAAGTGACATTTTTTCGCGTGAAGTACGGTTACCAGCCGTCAAATCACACCTCCTAAAGATGTTAGTGGAGGTATAGCCACAGGGGTACATTTAAATTGGTGAAAATTGTTTGTCGGCTGTGGTGATCGAACCAGGGTTCTCAAGATCAACAGGCCGACTCGATACCACTGAGCCACCTATCCCATAAATTTGATTTTAAATAAAATAAATAAATATAAATATATCATCACGCCTTTTACCCATTACTGGATGTGGCATTCTGCCTAAGCAGATCTCGGTAAGTGATATATTTTTTCGCGTGAAGTGCGGTTACCAGCCGTCAAATCACACCTCCTAAAGATGTTAGTGGAGGTATAGCCACAGGGGTACATTTAAATTGGTGAAAATTGTTTGTCGGCTGTGGGGATCGAACCAGGGTTCTAAAGATCCACAGGCCGACTCGATACCACTGAGCCACCTACCCCATAAATTTGATTTTATTTGTATGCATATTTAAAATTACAACTTTGACAAACTATATTTCAATTATTTATTTATTTACTGTGCTGTACAACAGGAACTTAATCATGATAACAGCACCTTATAATCCAGGGGTTTTTGAGATCGCCAAAATCTATTTTCAGGGTCATTTTGATCACATGCACGTTTAAGGGGTTAAAAAGGAGATGAGGGGGATGAAATTACGATATTGAACTGAAATAGAGTTTTAGGTTCAAAACTAGTTACTCGAGGGTTTTTGGGGTCGCTGAATCTATTTTCGAGGTTACCCCTGGGTAACCAATGTTGAACGCGTAATATTTAATTTCATTTATGGCGATTCTTGCTTTTACCACCTTTCAGGGGTGGTTTGTACCTCTAAAAGCAACTTCCAGAAGAAAAAAAAATAGAGGTTCAATATTTTTTAGAGTTCTATTAGTGTGCCAAGTTTCATTTAAATCGGACAGTTGGGTAGTGTTATTTGTTACTTGTTATATAAATTGAAGTCAATAAAATTTACACAATTTAATTTTTGGGAAAAAATCAATGTTACTAATTAGATATTTATTGCCCTGAGTAACCAATGTTCAACGCGTAATATTTTGGTATTATTTAATTTCATTTATGGCGATTCTTGCTTTTATCATCTTTCAGGGGTGGTTTGTATCCCTAAAAAGCAACTTCCAGAAGAAAAAAATAGAGGTTCAATATTTTGGAGAGTTCTATTAGTGCAGGGTGGCGATTCAAGTAACATTAATAAATTCCCTGACTTTTCCCTGATTAAGTAAAAAAATTCCCTGACTTCTAGAATATTGACTTATTTATGAATTTATGGTTACATTTCATATATTATATCATATATTGTAATATAATTGTTTTTTTATTAAATTTATAGTAAAAGCAAAATCAATTTGTGTTTCTAAACAGGCAAAGACACAACCTTAAATATTGCATACAGAAAAAACATAGCGCGGTAGAAACGTTAGACAAAACAGTTTTTAATTAGTAAATATCCTTCGGTTATATTTTCATAGATGGCGGTTCTCACTGTTAAGAAGCAATAAAGGGTATTTGTTGCCAATAAAGGTATACTATCTATCTAATAAAGGGTATTCTGCCAATAAAATCTAAAAATAACTAAATACATTTTGAAATAAAAGTTTGTAGTTATTTTTCTAAAATTAAAGAACAAAAAACTTTTTTCCCTGACTTTTCCCTGACTTTTCCAGAAATATAAAATTCCCTGACTTTTCCCGGTTTTCCCGGTTTTCCAGGTTAGTCGCCACCCTGTAGTGTGCCAAGTTTCATTTAAATCGGTGAGTGACAGTTGGATAGTGTTACTTGTTAATAAAATTGACACAATTTAATTTTTGGAAAAAAAATAAATGTAAATAATTAGTTATTTGTTGCCCTGCATAACAGAAACGTATAAATGAAAGTCGGTGAAGTTTGAACTTACAATGTCCATCTTCCCGCGTGTTCATGAATGAAGACATCACTGTTGAATCCTTCACAAATCATACTCATATTCTTGCTAATGAAAGTAAACGAACTGCACACTTCCTAAATTACCCAAGACGCTAAATCTCTCTCTCCCTAATTTAAGCGATAAAATCGCGCATTCATCACGTACCCTTTCACTGGGCTAGAAAAAAACCCACATGTCGGTCGGCGTCCGCGTCCCGACGTCGTGTAATTTGCACCAATCACAGCAGTAGTTTATCATCCACTCCAGGACGATACATCATTGCGGTGTTGGTTGCGGCCGGTTAAACGCCACATCTGTATCAGTCACAGCATCCGGCTATTTATACATGCTGTGCTCGACACGGCGCTACACACACACACACGAGAATGTCACTAATTAGGACTGATGACAGTTTGACGAGTGGATGGAAAATCGGTTTCTATTGTGCGGGACATTCCAAACATTTCTAGCAGATGTATCTATTCACGAAATTTACAGGTATTGCAAGCTTATTTTCAAATCTTCAATAATCACTCCTTTTATCCATTACTGGGTGTGGTACTCTGCAGTAGCAGATCTCGATAAGTGATATATTTATGCGCGTGAATTGCGGTTATCAACCGTCAAATCACAGCCTCCCAAAGATATTAGTGGAGAGGAAGCCACAGGGGAAGATTTAAATTGGTGAAAATTGTTTGTCGGCTGTGGGGATCGAACCAGGGTTCTCAAATCCACCACTGAGCCACCTATCTCATAAATAAAAATAAATAAATATAAATAAATAATATAAATAAATAAATAAATATATCATCACGCCTTTTACCCATTACTAGGTGTGGTACTCTGCAGTAGCAGATCTCGATAAGTAATATATTTATACGCGTGAATTGCGGTTATCAACCGTCAAATCACAGCCTCCCAAAGATATTAGTGGAGAGGAAGCCACAGGGGAAGATTTAAATTGGTGAAAATTGTTTGTCGGCTGTGGGGATCGAACCGGGGTTCTCAAGATCCACCACTGAGCCACCTACCTCATAAATAAAAATAAATAAATATAAATAAATAATATAAATAAATATATCATCACGCCTTTTACCCATTACTGGGTGTGGCACTGTACTGTAACAGATCTCAATAAGTGATATATTTATACGCGTGAATTGCGGTTATCAACCGTCAAATCACAGCCTCCCAAAGATATTACTGGAGGGTTAGCCACAGGGGTAGATTTAAATTGGTGAAAATTGTTTGTCGGCTGTGGGGATCGAACCGGGGTTCTCAAGATCCACCACTGAGCCACCTACCTCATAAATAAAAATAAATAAATAATATAAATAAATAAATAAATATATCATCACGCCTTTTACCCATTACTGGGTGTGGCACTGTACTGTAACAGATCTCGATAAATAATATATCTATACGCGTGAATTGAGGTTATCAACCGTCAAATCACAGCTTCCCAAAGATATTAGTGGAGGGTTAGCCACAGGGGTAGATTTAAATTGGTGAAAATTGTTTGTCGACTGTGGAAATCGAACCAGGGTTCTCAAGATCCACCACTGAGCCACCTACCCCATATAATATAATTTATTGGCACATAAATTACTGATAAAGCTTTGAAAAAATATTAAATATTACACTAAATCCAATCAAATAAAATAGAACAAATTCTTAAACATTCTACAATTAATCTTTACAACATTCCTACATAGACACACCAAATTAACTTCATCCACATGCATAAGTTAAAATAGGGGTAGTTAGTGAAAATTGTAAAACAAAAAACATAAATTTATATAATAATAATAATAATAATAATAGGGTAGGTGGCTCAGTGATATTGAGTCGACTTGTAGATTTATAAACCCGGGTTCGATTTCTACAGCCAAACAATTTTCACTACATTAAAACTACCCTTGTAACTCCCCCTCCATTAACATATTTGGAGGCGAAAAATATATCACTTACCAATATCTGCTATGACACCCAATAATGGGTAAAAGCCATGATGATATAATAATACATTTCTAGCAAACACATGTTGTACATGGACAACATCTCCGTCTGTAACCTGATAACTTCTGAAGATGACATGAAGGTAACATCGTCTCCTCGCCTGTCGCCTGTCACCAGACCGTGAAACCAGTGCTCCGGCATCTCACATCCACCACACACACACACACACACACACACACACGCACACCCTCACACATAAAGCACTAGGTTCATTAAGGGCAGATATGATGGCCATCAGGTGTTGACACAGGAAGTGAACTCATGATTTGTTAGTGGTTGAATGGGCGACGAACATCGAGGAAGAGAATAAATTGTGTTTAATGAATCGCAAACCGCTATTAACACTTCATCGGCGAGGTTGACAGGGGTGAAATATGGTGGCGCCTTTCTTATACTCTTACTTTGACACTGACTTATTTTTATTGCTGATTTTAATCATACATTTTTTTGTTTATGCATACATTAATTGTCCGTCAGTACGGTGGTGTGGATAGCGATACGGAATTCGAATCCGGAGATCTTGAGTTCGAATCTCACTTAAGCTAAAAATTATATAAACTGCTACACTGTGGCTCAGTGAGTTTATCTTAAAATAATTTAGGAAGATATGCATTTATATAACAACAAAGACAAAATTAATTGTCATCCAACACTTGGTGAAACAAGGTTTAATAAAAATATGAAGTAAACACTTGGCTATGTTTCACAAAATTCAGCCTCCAAGTCACCTTATAAGGGCATTGTCAGAGGCTGGCCAGCACAGTTCAGTTGGAGGCTGAATTTTGTGAAACATTGCCAAGTGTTTACTTCATATTTTTATTAAACCTTGTTTCACCAAGTGTTGGATGACAATTAATTTTGTCTTTGATGTTATTTAAATTGCTATTGCGTAGCTTTCCCTTTTTTTCGGTAGATGGCATGACCAGTTCCACAAAACTTCTCATGTCAACTTACTAGTTTGTTAGAGATCTTATTCTCTGCTGGCACAGTTCTTCGTCACCAGCTTCTTCACATGAACTTTGTTCTAGGTGAAGAAGTGGGTTATACCATACTGATGAGCTCTAATAAGAGCGAAACGCGTCTATGGTTACTAACTGAACTGTGCTGGCCAGCCTCTGACGATGCCCTCATAAGGTCACTTGGAGGCTGAATTTTGTGATACATAGCCAAGTGTTTACTTCATATTTTTATATGCATTTATGTTGAATGAACTATATTTCGACTCGGGTCTGTATATACACAAATACATCAATATTTTTGAAGTTCAATCAAGGTAATTAGTAATTATTAACGAATTTTAACCATGTCTGTTTTTAAAAAATTCATGTTACGTTCAAATCTTAATATTCTATCAAATAGGATAGCTGGAACCATTGAAACATTCATTGCACATCTGAATTCTTGAAAGAGTTTTAGCTAATCATGAATTAAGCTAAACCATATTCTCAAAAAAGTATAAATAAACTCCAATATAATTTTGTTATTATTTGGTTTA
Organism: Pterostichus niger; assembly: GCA_947425015.1. Classification (NCBI taxonomy): domain Eukaryota; kingdom Metazoa; phylum Arthropoda; class Insecta; order Coleoptera; family Carabidae; genus Pterostichus; species Pterostichus niger. The sequence goes on along the minus strand of OX380341.1, from coordinate 1,530,865 downwards.
TAGAATGTGATTTGAATTGATTTTTTAACTTTTCCGTCAGTACGGTGATGTGGATAGCGATACGGAATTCGAAGCCGGAGATCCTGAGTTCGAATCTCACTCAAGCTACAAATTATATGAACTACCACACTGCGGCTCGGTGAGTGCGGATCCTATACTGTAATTGGGATTAAGTTCCTGTTGTACAGCGTAACATAAATAAATAAATAATATTGAAAGTGGCTAAGGGAGTTCAGTGGTTAACGCATTGGCACTTAAGATATGGAAGTGGAAGAACAGCTTTCAATTTTATCTTCCAATAAAACCAAATTAATTAAATAATACAACAAAAATAACAATCTTAACACCAGTTCTATGGCGAGAAATTAAATTTCAAACTTGGTTTCAATAAATAAAAGCAAAGCAAAGTTACATGTCATATTGGCAGGTAGCACAAGCTCTGTTATTGCCTGTTTTAAGAGCAGTGTTTTTGGGTGTTTTAGTTATTTATAACATGTTAAAACCGTGCTCTTAAAACACCCCAAAACAGAGGTTGTGCTATCAGCCATTGTATCTACGGCATTGTTGCAAATATTTAATTTGCTTTTATTTATTTAAAAACTTTTTTTTTGTAAGTGTTCTGTCAAATAAAATTTCATTTATTATTCAGTACTATTGTACAGGTATGTTACAGAATATACCTAATACTCTCTTTTTTTAAGGCCTAGTAAATTAAAAGGATATAAGTACAAAATAAGGTATTAATTTATTTTCATCAGTATCAAGTCAAAAAATACACATCTTAAAAGTAAATGAAGAGAATGTGCTTTAGAAACACTTTGTAAAGGATGACGAGTAGCGAAATGAGGATGTGTTGGGGGCGGTTCTTTACCCACAAGCTCCGCCTATCAACTCTGTGATTGGTCCGCCCCCACTTCACGACAAGTCGTCGCGACGCCCTATATCGACGCTCTGAATTAAAACCGTCGTTCATTAAATTAAAAATTTTATGTCTTTCCTCTTGTAAACCGGATCATTCATGGGGTTTTAGTTCACCCTGTAGCACCCTCTATTAATATATGTGGCTGTTGTAATTTATCTTATTCATTTATGCTCCGTAAAAATTGTCACGTGACTTCGAATTGCAATTGCAAATTGAGCATGTGGAGCGTATGTCGAATGAAAGGTTGGTGAAATTGTGGGCGAGAGATTGCTGTGAAAGATTTAGGAATAAAGGAATGAATGTGATTCAATAAAATATATATCATCACAACTTTTACCCATTACTGGGCGTGGCACTCTGCGGTTACCAGCCGTCAATGTAAGAGAAATACACAAGCTTATATGAAAGGAAAGTCTTCAGATGTCCCTGAATAAATAAATGTTCTGTTTAAAGGGTTTAATAATGCCAATATACAGTGAAATTGCAGTTAAAATGTAGGTTTAAATATGAAGTGAGTGAAGTTGATGTGAGTGTGTTGTGTTGAGGACTAGGCCCCTCCCGCGAGGTGGGGCGTCTCAGTGACGTCACTGTAAATCTTTGGCCAGAATCAGCACCCAGCTCAGTATCTCGTGGCTCACACCACTTAGCGCTTATTAAATTAACGCGATACATAAACAAACATTAATATCAATTTAACCCGCTGTGTTATCGCTCATTCGAACTGACAGGCCCCTAACAAAACACATACCATCCCACTTAGTTCACCTCTAACTAATCGTGAAATCACGCTTTTTAATCAACACTTTTTATTCGAGACTCATTTGTTAATTGTGACAAGTGACGCGCGAGTTAATTGTGAGTGCTTGTTTTGTTTTATTTGTGATTGGGAGTGAAATGTTGGGTGGGTATAACAATGGACTGACGACATTGGCGTCGGCACCGCCGGGGGGTTATGGGACTCCCGCACCACCAACAATTGACTGTCGGCCTATGACCACGGAAAACTCGAAGCAGTTTACTGTTAGCAGTCTGCTTAGATTGAAACAGAAGAGGACTAGCTTGGAACAAACGAGAAATGAAGGTAACATTATTTTATACAGGGTGTTTCAGGACTAGTGTAACAAACTTTAACAGCTTATTCCTGAGGTCATTTTGAGCCAAAAATGTCATATGAACATAGGTCCTATTCCTTCTAGTTACCAAAATACAAGAGGTTGAAGTTCTATAAATAATACGAAATTTTCAAATTTTTGTAATCAAGATACTTTTGGAAAACAAGAGTTTTATTGAAAAGTCATACCTTATTTGTCTTCATTAATTTTATTTGTTAATATTAACATACATACGAATTCAAGGCGCTCATTTTAAACACTTGCTGTAATTTTTTTTAAATTTGTTATCTTATTTCATATTGTGTTAACCTATTCCATGTTTGGTTATGTTGTTCTGTGTCTATTTAATTGTGTCATTTTATGTTTTGTTCTCTAAATCGTATTCGTTAATATTAATAAATAAAATTAATTAAGACAAATAAGGTATGACTTTTCAATAAAACTATCTTGATTACAAAAATTTTAAAATTGGGTATTATTTATAGAACTTCAACCTCTCGTATTTTGGTAACTAGAAGGAATAGGACCTATATTCATATGATTTTTTGGCTCAAAATGACCTCAGGAATAAGCTGTTAAAGTTTGTTACACTAGTCCTGAAACACCCTGTAGTATAAATAACATGGGTACTTGGTAACCACTAACGAGAACCAAATTTGAGTCAAATCAATTAAAATTGATCTACGAAAAATTAAACACTGTGACGCTCTGTCGTCAAAATACGGCCCCCAAAAATATTAGTGGAAAGAGTAATTTTAATGTGGTGAAAATTGTTTGTTAGTTGTGGCAATAGAACCACATAATTCACCATGTCAAATGACATTTCCCTCATTTTGCTCTCTAATGAGGGAAACGATTACTATCACAACTAAATTAAGTGAGAGAAATATTATTTTTACAAGTAATGTTAAAAAAAAATACTTTATTCTCAAAGGACCCTAGGGAATTAAATTGAAAGAACAAAATGTGATAATGAAAAATGTTTAATTATTTACTAGCAATTCTATTCCCTATTTATCCCATATTAAACTAAAAAAGTGACGTTTCCTTATAAACAGTTTTCATGCACTATTTTTTTACTACTTTTAATTTCAGTAATTTCCTTCTAAAATAATTTCAAAACTTTAACCCGACTTTAAATGTTAAATACGTTGTATTTTTACTTACATTGTCAAACTGTCGCTTGTGAAACTTACCGAAATACAACAAAAATATAGTAATAAAAAAAACAACTTATATTATTAAAAATAATGTAATGTTTCTACAAGTAAACACACACTAAATCAGTGTCATACTCAAAGCCACAAAATCATGAAAGTAGTATATTTATGAGTTAGTAAAAGACCATCATTAATCCTAATCTGTTGGCGTAAATTTTCCATGTAACAAGTAAACGAGTGTGTTTACTCTACGTCTATAGTTACATCAGCATCTCAGTGCGATCTCTAGCGTTTAGCGTTATGAATGAGGCGCCCTGTATATCGGTAGCGCCGCCGCCCGCGATGTAACATGATATTTTGACTGGTGCCGAGCGGCGCTTTTCATATGTTGCTGTGTAAATCAATCTGTTGTCTGTAGGTCGGTACACCGACAGATGACTGTCGCTAGTTGTTTTTTTTTTTGTAGATTTGATTTTGTTCGTTGAACTTGAATATGTCTTATGATGTATGGGTAAATGCATGCCGCAATAAAGTTTTCTTTACAATATAAAACAGCAAAAAATATTTCTTAGAAATCGTATTCAGTATTTATCTGTTTAACACATACCGGGAGTTTTTTTTTGCCATTACCATAGTTACAGTTACAAAGTTTGACAGCAATGCATTAGAGCGTTTATTTTAAAAGTAAACATAGGGAAAATAACATTGCTGTCATCTATAGTTGTCAAAGTAATAAAACTGTCCTCTTTCAAAATCAGACCGGGTTAATAGGGGATCAAATAGTGGGGCGTTTTTATATAAATGGAAATTTAAATGGGAAAAATTATTTAGAGTTGTTACAATAGAGAGTAATATTGAGTAGTTCCAACAAAATGTACGAAATTATCTGCACCGGATATTCCCCCAACGATAACGAGGTGCAGAAGTGGAGTGGATTTTTTTCTTTGGGGCCACTTAAAAAGTAAATTTTATAATGGTGGTAGAATGAGTGTAGAACAATTAAAACGTAGAATTAGTGTTGCATCGCATGAGATTCCTCCAGAGCAAATAAATAATGCTATAAATTCATTTTATAATCGTTTAGGCTATTGTTTACAGGTAAATGGGGGTAATTTTGAACAGTTATTGAATTAAAATTAATATTTAAACTAAATAAAATTTTCTTTTTTAGTAGTTGTGATTTGACAACTGGTTACTGTACTTAACGGCTTAAAATGTGTAGTTTAATAGGATCTGCTATTGCAGAACTGCTATGGCCAAGAATGACCAGAATTTTGACATAAATATTCAAATGTGAATTTCTGGTTGAACCAGTTCAAAAAGTTAACATTTTTATAATATGGTTCTATATAGTTCAGAGCACGAGAAATACACTCGCTTAAACCGCATTTCAATATCTCTTTTAGTTTTTGAGTTGTAGCAATTTTTGACTTTTTTTAAAGCTCAACTTTGAAAGCCCATAACTCAAAAATTGAAAGAGATATTGAAATGCGGTTTGAACAAGTGTATTTCTCGTGCGCTACTTAACTTGGACATGTATTTTGAAAAATTTTAAATTTTTAAATTTTTCAATTTTTTCGAAATTTTCTTTTGTCGATATTTCAAAAAGATGAAGAGATAATGTAAATATGAACACACCAGTGAATTCCTCGCGTGAAAATACATAGGTATGCAAATTTTCAGAAGAAAATTCGAACGGATACAATTTTTATTACAAAAAATTGAAAATGGCCGTTTTTTGAGAATTTCTTAAGGGGTACCCCGTTTTTGAAATATTGAGGAAAGAAAATTTTGAAAAAAAAAATTAAAAATTTTCAATATTTTTAAAATACCTGTACAAGTTAAGTAGCGCACGAGAAATACACTCGTTCAAACCACATTTCAATATCTCTTTTAGTTTTTGAGTTATGGGCTTTCAAAGTTGAGCTTAAAAAAAGTCAAAAATCGCTGTAACTCAAAAACTAAAAAAGATATGAAGATGCGCCTTACGCCATTCTCGTGGTTTGAATTATATAGAACCACATTTTAATAATGTTCGATTTTTGAACTGGTTCACCCAAAATTCTCATTGTATGTACGAGCTCTTAAACGAAGAATTTGCGAACAAACCTCTACACAAAAGAACTTTTGGATTGTTTTGAGGTTCTAAATTTATACCTAACGTTTAGTTAATGTAATTTAAAGTAATTCAAATTCATTTAATTTGTTTAAACTTAAAATGTTTCTTTTAGACTATAGACTATTACACTTCAATGCATTGCTGAAAATATTATTTTCCCTATGTTTACTTTTAAAATAAACGCTCTAATGTATTGCTGTCAAACTATTTAACTGTAACTATGGTAATGATATATCCCTATGTTTACTGATAAGAAAAACTCCCGGTATAACATGAGGTAGCACAAACCCTAGAAACATTCATTTATATTTTAGCACATCATCCACATTCATAATTTCTTTCATTTAAGCTGACCGAATAAACGTTCAATCATACCATCCATTTATACCGGATAATAATTTTTAATTAATCACCACAAGTAACAATCGACAAACAATTTTCATCAAATTAAATCTACCCCTGTGGCCACCCCTGAACTAACAGCTTTAGGGGCCGTGATTTGACGGCTGGTAACCGCACTTCGCGTCCATAAATATATCACTTACCAAGATCTGCTACGGCCAGCAATGGGTAAAAGGCGTGATGATATATTTATTTATTTTATTTAAGTAATAGTTTTTTTTACTTAACAATAAATAAAAAAAATAAAATAAATATATCATCACGCCTTTTACCCATTACCAGGTGTGGCACTCTGCCTTAGCAGATCTTGGTAAGTGATATATTTTTACGCGTGAAGTGCGGTTACCAGCCGTTGAATCAATAAAAAAAATAGTATTTGAAAATAAAACTTAATGTACAGAAATTGTGAGAGGTCGCATGCTATTTAGTAAAATAATTTTCGGAGGCAAATAAACTAAAATAATATTGAGTAATTCGAAAACTAGTGTAACAGATTTTTGCAAATACAATCATTCTAAAACAGTTTTCTTGAAAAGTTCCCAGTTCCTGTTGTACAGTCTAACTAATAAATAAATAAATTATAAATCTCATTCTCTAAACAAAGTAACATTCCCTAGCTCCCCCAGGTGACTACCCCACGTCTCTGGACGCAGACAAATCAAAGAAACCTCGTCGTAACCGTACCACCTTCACCACAGCACAACTCGCCGCCCTGGAGCGAGTATTCGAACGTACACACTATCCCGATGCCTTTGTACGTGAAGACCTCGCCAGCAGGGTATCGCTGAGCGAAGCCCGCGTCCAGGTTTGGTTTCAGAATCGTCGTGCCAAGTTTAGAAGGAATGAACGTTCGTCGATGAGTCAACAGCAACAACAAGGAGGGCAGAGAGTGCCCCAGGAGGTTATGGTTAATTCGGGAGTACCGCCGCCCCCTCAAGCCACAGGTTAGCTTCAATATATTTTTTCTATGATTGCTATGAAAAGTTAACAATTACGCTCTCATTTGTCATCGTAAAGTTGACGTTTTCTGTGGAACAATCGAAATATATCTTTTTTGTGCGTCTCCAATAGCAACGCGCGAAAAAGACGTTAAAAAAGATATTGATGAGCACTTATTTCAATAGTTACCAGGGATACAAACAAAACAGAAACTTGTCATATTGACAGTTGACAGAATGAATTTATTTTCAATACGTATACGTTTTTTAATAATTTTAAGATTCAATCGTAGAAGAAATTATGTGTGTATCACGAGTGTAAAGTGTCTTCGGCTCGCGCTGCAATTACCGTGCTCGAGTAACAAAGAATCACTTTACGCTTTTAATACACAAATAACTATATTTATATATAGTGTTTTAAAATTATTGCAAAAAAATAAGAGTATATATTAATTAATGTATTGTTTCTAATTCTTCCTCAAATGAAGTCAAACATAATTTTCTCTCATTGAAATACAAACAATTATTTGAAGAATAAAGTTATTGACATTAAAATGCAAATATTTAGAAATAATTTTGATTTATAATTTTGTAGAACTTCAATACATGATGCCATGGAAATGTACCCACGCGCATTATCCTCCTCCACCACCTCAACAAGACTTATACGGGGGTGGTTTGGGGGTAGCACAACCCTGTACATTTCTCCCTCCTGCCGCCGCAGCAGCCGCCTACAATCTACGTTACCAGCATCATCAAATGTCGCAGCAGATCTGACCAAAAACTACCCTCATGAACATATTGTACCTAACAAGTTACCGAATGATGTGTTGTTATTTGTATAGGGTGGAATTGTATGATATTTGTTTATTTTAAGTGCAATTATTATTATTAATTAATTAGTGTCGGATTTGAATAAATAATTATTTAAATTATTTTGATGATGTTTCTTTTATTGAACGTATATTACCTACAAAAATTGACATAGGAGATATCGAGGGTCAACGATTCTGTAGATGTTTAAAACTCTAAAGTATTTTAAAATTGAATATTAATAATACTAACCACAAAAAAGGCGAATCGAAAAAATCCATGAGATGTAGTCAATTCGAATAACTGAAACTTGAACAAAATTTAAAACATTCACAAGGTATCTGAAAGGGAAAATAAATTAACACAAATTACAATTTTCTTACAATGATAAAAATTGTATCTATAAGAATATTATTTAGAAACTGTATCTCTTCTAGAGACCTAGATATATCTCTGAGATTCTTATATTTTATAATTCTACTACATTTTTCTTGTAGTATTTTTTTCGTTGTAATAATTTGTATTACATTTTATATGATTTTTATATTTAAAATATTTTTATTTATTGCATACAAATAAAATATTATATTTAGCAGCAACTTATGCTACGCGTAAGTATCGTAGGTAGGTAAAACTAAGTATAATAATTTTTAAAATATCCTAGCCATACACTAACGATTTGTTAGTGCACAACTAAGTCCCTGCGTCTAAGTATTGGTAACTAATACACTAACTATTTGTTAGTATACAGTTAAAGTCAGTTAAACATGTGAAATAAACCGCAGTGCACACTAACCATTTGTTAGTGCACAGCACAGTCAAACACCCGAACCGTCTGGTTAACCTGCAACCGAAACAAATTGTGTGAATCTATCTTAATTCATTTATTAATTCGAGTGTACTTCGCGACTTTCTACAACCATCCCGGGATGAATCGAAGAACAAATCATCCGAATCATTCAATACTACCATAATTACACATGCAATCACTGACTATACTTCTATAACAAGCTCGTTATAAAAATATAGTGGTAGTAGAAGAGCCCGCACGACCCCCGGGTCTTTGATTTGAGCGGCGACTGACCTCTGAGGTCAAACACAACTAAAATGAAGTCCGGACTTCTAAATTAAATGTGTGGACGAAACGAACGGGCGGAACGACATCGGACGAAACGGAAAGGACATAATAAACATGGTTGCCTTCCTCGTAACATCTTGACTAATTATTTATTCATTGTAAAATTAATTACTAATAAATAATAGTCAAAATGTCACAAGTTTTTGTCATCCCAGCGTTTGTGATTTTATATGTCTTTCATTATTTTTTTATTATATCAATTATTACAGTTTAGTTTCAATAATTCATTTTAATTGATTATTATAGGCAGTAGCGGAGTAAGAAACTTGAAAAGCTAAGTACATTTATGTAATCTATGATATTTAATTAATTAATTAAATTACTAAGTTAGTTACGCACTAATAAAAAGTTTAATATCACTTTATAATACAAGAAATTTATTTTGAAAAAAGCAGACCACAACTTAATTTATTTAATAAAATCAGAGGGTATACTGTAACTATACTACTAGCTATATCTGTATTGTACTTTACAATTTAATTAACAATAATATTTAATTAATAATTAAATTTGGAAGAAAGTAGACATATAAATCACTGTAAAAACCATCTAACGTATTCGTCAGAATTACTCAATTAATTATTAAATCAATCAAAAATAAAACTAAAAAGATGATATACGATCGAAGGGTTTTTACAACAATACAAGAACAAATTAATTATGCTACTGGGATCTGCAACTTCCTGGAGTCCGTGATCTGATTCAAGCTTCTCCATAGGTGCCCACTGGAATATTTAACTAAACCTGAAACCTACTGATTTTGAACATAGTTGCTATTATATAATTGTATCCTGAAAAAGAAATATATTGCTGAAATTCATGCAAAGGATTAGACTGAAAGAAAGTTGTATTAGACTATCTACCCTGAAAGAAAGCAAGTTTCTATTAGACTATCTACTCTGAAAGAAAAACATGATTTGTTAGTGACAAATATATAATAGCAACTTTTTAAACTAATTTAAAGTTGGTAAAAAAATTAAAGTCCAAAGTATCTAAAGAAAACACTTGAGTACATGGCTGTGTATGACAAAACGGCTAATGAAACCTTTACTAACCTTTGACCTCTAGCTATTAAAGCTGCTCCTCAGAGGCCTGACTTCAACTCTGATCTGCAACTACAGCACCCTCAAACCACTGCCACTGGATCTGTAAATAAATAAACACACATTACTCAAATGTAAAAAATATTAGGTACCTGTACAACACGAAAGTTAAATGTGTTGCGGATAATTTTGTGCAAGTTTTCAACGAAAATAAATAACATTATTTAATTGTTTTATTTTTGAAATAAGTCATGCAATAAAAAACAAAACTATTTATCTTCTATTATCACAGTTTACTTAAAGATAATACTCATAAGGAGGTCCCTACATATTTCTAAATTGTTATTGTAAATACATCTTTGGAAATAAGTTTTATCATTTGCCGAGTTATCTGGTGACATTTCACCTCGAATAAAACTATTGCATTCTGTTTATAAAGGGCAACAATTCAAATCATCGTTCTTATGCAGATTTGCCTTCCGCTTGTTAAGGTCTCACGTGTTTTTTTGTCCCATCAGCAATTTAATTTAATTGAGACAAAATGCCGCTGACCAACAATCTAGGTATGCTGATTTTTACATTATTTATACTGGATACAATTAATTGTATTTGTTGATACTAATATTAAAATTAATTTTCCGATGGTTATGTCATATATAATATTAAATAAGTAACTTTGAATTAAGTTTACCGGCTTATTTTTAAGTAAACACATGTGCAAGCAACAGGTGGTTGCAAAAAATATAAAAATTAAACTAGTAATATTTCATCATGGTTTCCTGATACTTTCCACATAATTTGATATGTAAAACCATGTAAAACTTACTTTATTTTACTGTTTAACTCAATTCATAAAGTGATATTTATAGGTTATGTTTGTCAAACAAAATCTCGTCGACTTCAACTGTTATTGAAATTAAGTAGCAAACAAATAAATTAATATTTTGTTCTTATAGCTCTTCTGAGCGTGTCCAACAAAGCAGGCCTTTTACCCCTTGGTAAAAGTCTTCAGGAGCTTGGCTTTACCTTAGTGGCAAGTGGAGGCACCGCCAAGTCCCTCCGAGATGCCGGCCTTGCTGTTAAAGACGTCTCCGATATTACCGGAGCTCCAGAAATGCTTGGAGGAAGAGTTAAGACCTTACACCCTGCCGTGCATGCTGGCATCTTGTCCAGGATAAAAGACTCTGATGTTAAAGACATGCAGAAACAGAACTACGATATGATTCGTATAGTGGTTTGTAATTTGTACCCGTTTGTTGATACTGTTTCTAAACCGGGGGTAACTATTCCTGATGCTGTTGAGAATATTGATATTGGAGGTGTTACTTTGTTGAGAGCTGCAGCAAAGAATCATGAACGTGTGACTGTTGTTTGTGATCCTGATGATTATGACAAGGTCATTAATGAGATCAAGACGTCTTCGGCTAACGATACTACTCAAGATACTAGGTAATTATTGTAGGATGAATGTGTGACTGAGAAGAAAAAACTAATAATATTTTTACTAGGCAAAAGCTGGCTCTGAAAGCTTTCACCCACACTTCAGAGTACGACCTAGCTATTTCCGACTACTTCCGGAAGCAGTATTCCGCTGGAGAGTCACAACTGACTCTCCGGTACGGTATGAACCCTCATCAGAAGCCAGCACAACTGTACACCACGTTACCAAAGCTTCCGTTGAAGGTGGTGAATGGTTCTCCAGGATTTATCAACCTCTGTGATGCCTTGAATGGTTGGCAGCTGGTTCGAGAGCTGAAGAAGGCTTTGGGGCTTCCAGCGGCTACTAGTTTTAAGCATGTGTCGCCTGCTGGAGCTGCTGTAGGAGTTCCACTTTCCCATGAACAAGTAAGAAATATTTTATAATTTTATTTATACTGAAGATACAATTGCACAAAATATTTTTATTCAATTGACGTAATAAAATTATGTGTTTGTGCAATTAAAGATGTATTGTATTTTTATTGTTAATATCAAAAGGTCAAAAAGTTAAAAGTTATCAAAAATTATCTTATTTTTTTAAACAATGAAATAACTGTTTTTAATTTATCTCTTATCGTCAAACATTTTAATGAATTTATTTCAAGGCTAAAGTATGCATGGTGGACGACATCTTCGACCAGCTAACCCCCCTAGCTACAGCCTACGCACGAGCTCGTGGTGCCGACAGAATGTCTTCATTCGGAGACTTCGTCGCTTTATCTGACCCTTGTGATGCCATCACTGCCCGTATCATCTCTAGAGAGGTATCCGACGGCATTATTGCACCAGGTTACACTCCTGAAGCTTTAGAGCTGCTGTCCAAAAAGAAAAATGGAGGATATTGCGTCTTACAAATCGATTCAAATTATGAACCAGCTCCCATGGAACATAAAGTCTTATTTGGTTTAACGATGGAACAAAAACGTAACGACGCGGTTATTGATAAATCCTTGTTTCAAAATGTTGTTACTCAACTTAAAAATTTGCCGGAATCAGCTGTTAGAGATCTGATTGTTGCTACAATTGCTCTGAAGTACACTCAGAGTAATTCTGTTTGTTATGCGCGCGATGGACAAGTTGTTGGCATTGGTGCTGGACAACAATCTAGAATTCACTGCACCAGGTTAGCTGGAGATAAGGCTGATAACTGGTGGCTAAGACAACACCCTAAAGTTATTGGAATGAAATTCAAGAAGGGTGTTAAACGTGCTGAAATCTCCAACGCTATTGATAATTATGTCAATGGAACTGTTGGTGAGTAATCATAAAAATTGTTTCAATTTATAGGAAATAATAATGTTTGAATGTTTGTTGTTAGGCAAAGATATGGACCAATCAACTTTCGTTGCTATGTACGATGAAGTTCCGCAGATGTTAACAGATGCAGAATGCAAAGAATGGATCAGTAAATTATCTGGGGTCGCCCTGGGATCTGATGCTTTCTTCCCGTTCAGAGATAATATTGATAGAGCAAGTTTGGTAAGTTTATTACATTAGAAAATGTGAAATAGATGTAGTAACTTTGTCTTTTGTTTGTTTATAGAGCGGTGTATCGTACGTTGGAAGCCCAGCTGGTTCTACAAACGATGCTGAAGTTATCAAAGCTTGTGATGAACATAAAATTACTTTGGCACATACAAATCTTCGTCTGTTCCATCATTAATTTTATATACAAAATGTATTGAAAAGTTGTAATCTCAAATAAATTTGTATCATATAGTAAATAGTTCATTTTGAATTTTCCCGCATCGGAAATACGCTGCGTTGCGTCTGAAGTACGCAGCTTTTGCAACCTGACAGTTTCGACTTCATCGTAGTGATTGATTTATATATTTACGCGTAATAAATAAACGAATTAAGAATGTTGCTTAATTAGTTGTAAATAAATGTCTACTTAGCATTATTTTAGTGTAATTATATTATAAGAAATGTTAGCATTACAAGCATACGCTAGTGGTAGCAGCGATGATGAACCAGATACAGACGCGACTGATACAAATAATGAAACAAAAACATCAGATTCATCTGAATCAGAAACTGGAGTGGAACTGCCTGAAGTAAATCCTGAATACTCTGTACAAAAACAATTACAAATATGTGCCGCACCTGTTGTTGTGCCTACGGTAAGTCAACCAAACATAACCTAAAACTTCATTACTTGACGTATTTGTAACGTAAATTTTAGGGCACTCAAGAAGTTGTGAGCCACATAGACCCAACCAGCACAGAAGTAATGCACAACCCTAAGTACGACGAGCTCTTCGCTCCAGTTTTAGGACCAGAAAATCCATTCCTAACCCAACAAATGCGCGCAAACAAAAATATGCTTTCAGGTTATATCGAAGCTGCACATATGAGCGAATTTCAATTTGAAAATCAAAGACGTACCTTCAACAGCTTCGGTTACGCCTTGGATCCCACCATCGACGGCACAGGCGTGGAGGGCAGCAGTTTCATCGGTTCCGTTGACACCGCAAAAGATACAAATGGTAAAACAGTGTTCGAATCTACAAAACTACGTCCGCTAGACAAACGTAAACGTCAAAGAAATAACAATCCTGAAGACGTCGATGGATTTTTGGGACCTTGGGGTGGATATGTTGACGAACAGAGAGTTATGAAACCAACTGAAGAAGAAGCTGTTGAGCTACAAGAACTATTATCAAAACGACACAAACGCGGAAAACCAGTGGAAGAAAAACCAATCGAAGAAAAATCAGTGTTACACATCAAAGATTCTGTGGATTACCAGGGTCGTTCATTTTTACATCCACCTCACGATGTGGGTGTAAATTTGAAATCAGATGCGCCTCCAGACCGCTGTTTCTTACCAAAAGCTCACATACACACGTGGACTGGACACACGAAAGGAATCGCTGCTATTCGGTGGTTCCCGAGATCTGCGCATTTAATGTTATCTGCTAGCATGGACTGCAGAATTAAAGTAAGTAAAAAGCATGTTGTTCATACCGTAATTTTTAATTTTTTATATAAATGTACTTTTAGTTGTGGGAGGTGTACAACGAAAGAAGATGCGTCCGTACTTATTACGGCCATCGACAAGCAGTCCGAGATATTAACTTTAACAACTGCGGAAAACAATTTTTATCAGCAGCTTATGATCGTTACATCAAATTGTGGGATACAGAAACAGGCAGAGTCATTTCTCGATTTACCAGTCGAAAAATTCCATACTGTGTCAAATTCAACCCGGATAAAAATAAACAACATTTGTTTGTTGCTGGTACATCCGACAAGAAAATTATTTGCGTAAGTTTCAAACAACAATTTTAATTTTTGATCTATTTAAAACATTTAATTTTAGTGGGATACACGTTCAGGAGACATCGTCCAAGAATACGACCGGCATTTAGGAGCGGTGAACACCATCACCTTCGTGGATGAGTACCGACGTTTTGTCACAACTTCAGACGATAAATCTCTACGAGTTTGGGAATGGGACATTCCGGTTGACATGAAATACATCGCAGACCCTACAATGCATTCCATGCCAGCAGTCACACCCGCTCCGAATGGGAAATGGTTGGCTTGTCAGAGCATGGACAACAAAATTGTTATTTTCTCAGCGTTAAATAGATTTAAAATGAATCGGAAAAAGACTTTTACGGGGCATATGGTTGCTGGATATGCGTGTACGCTGGACTTTTCACCCGACATGAGGTAGGAAAACTTTCATTCATAATTTCCTTCACACAAGCTCGTCTCAGTTTTTTTATACTTGCCTTGTATTCAAGACGATTTGGGAAAGTTTTTCGGAAAATTATTGTCTTATAGACATCTGGAAAATTTTTGGGGAAAATGAAGACTTGAGGAAAATTATTGTCTTAAAGAAAATCTCGGGAATTTTTGGAAAAGATGTCTGTTTTAAAAATGTTTTGAAAGTCTTTTTGGGAAGATAATTCTCTGAAAGACAGCTTAGGAAATTTTTGTGGGAAAAATTATTGTGTTAAATATGATTTGGAAAATTCACTAGATACTAATACACCATTCTAAATTAAATGAGACACTGTGCTCTAATTTATACATATTTCTTTGCAGTTATCTTGTGTCTGGCGACGCAGATGGCAAGTGTTATATCTGGGACTGGAAGACAACGAAACTTTACAAAAAGTGGAAGGCACACGACAATGTTTGTATCAATGTATTATGGCATCCACATGAACCTAGTAAATTAGTGACGGCTGGATGGGACGGCGTCATTAAATACTGGGATTAAATCAAATATTTTGTAACATTTTCATATTGTTTTGTAAATAAATAAATGAATTATACATGTATTTATGTATTATGAAATTTTAGAAAAATAAAGAGTTGTATTCTGCTAATTATTTATCTTTTTATTTTTCTGGCTTGTTTTGTTTTTCTGATTCACATCAATAAGTGCAACAGTTTGTTCTGTTCAGTTCTGTTTGTCATATGGTTTAATTTGACTCAACTGATAAATGTAATCTATTTCAGTATCAGTTTATTCAGTTCATTTCAGTTGTGTGGTTTGATTCAAGTGAAACAAATTGAAAATTAAATAGCACTTATGCGAATAAGTTTGTTAGTGATTTGGTTTGATTTGTTTGAGCTGTTTTAAGTGAGCCAAATGGCAAATGGAATAGGAGTAAGCGCTGTCAAAATAATCAATAATGTTGATGATAACAATGGACGCGGTGTGTTGTTGCGTCCATTAGAGGCTGTGTTGATTGTTTTATACATTTTTATATTGTCTAGTTTATACCGAAATGTTTAAATAAGCTGTTTCTAATTCATAGATATCATTAACTTTAACTGAACGATCAAATATTGTTTAAAAATGGTGAAAATCGATGGTGTAGGCTTGGGATATTCTTACCACTTACCTACAGCTGGTTGGAGTTTAAGAATAAGGAATGCTTTGTCTCAATTTAGTGACTTATTTAGTGAATTTAATAGGTATATAGCGCCAGCATATCATCATGACAGATGTGAAAGGTATTGTACCTCATCAAAAAATAATGTTTTATTATTATAAATATTCTTTGTAGATCTGTCCAAATGAGATTATATTCGATGCATAAACGAGAGTTTGTCATGGTGTTTATAGCATTTTTTGCTTGTTTTGGACTTGGGATTTTCATCGGATTAGCAGGTTCATTTTCTACCAAACTAAATATATTTAAATAGTACTAATAATATTTTGATAGGTCCACCAATTACAAGCACAAATGAAATAAATGCTTCTAATTTATTAACTGATAATAGTAGCAAAAAAACTGATAATTTGGCGAGTGGCCCTTTTACAATGCGGACACCAGCAATGACAACTTATAATCAACAATTGTGGGTAATTGCTCAGTTAACAACTGGCAATAACGATGGTAAACAATACAGATTTAATTAATTTGAATTATGAATGTGGATGAAGCACGGGGCGCGAGATAGAAATGATTCCAGGCTTTTTATGTTATGTATGTATTGTATGTTTGTTGTAGATGAAAAATACGATAAAACTTTTCAAATAAGCGTAGCGATTGATGGTTTAACTGAGGAACATAAACCTGTTACTATTTTGCATCAGGATAATGTTAGAAATAGGTTAGTAACTTAATATATCTTCAAATATTTTGTTACTAATCCTTGCTGTCTTTTAGGACGCGACATTTAATATGTGAAAAGAAATTTTGTGAAGAATTTATAGTTCTTCATCTGGGATTCTTAGATTATACTCATTATATTATAACGGTTCGGTTTTACGGACTTGAGAGCTTTCATCAAAAATATAATATAAAAGAACTTAAATTCTATGTAAGTTATTTTAATAGTTTTAATATTCAACTATTTTTTTATGATCTATTTACAGTTTAAAACATACAATCCAGCTTTTACACAAATAGAAATTTGGTTCAGGTTTATATTTTTATTAAGTACTTTTATCGTCACGGTAAGTTATACTTTAAATATGATTGAAATATTTAATTCTGGTACCTTTTTAATTATTTTAGTGTTGGTTTGCACATACATTGCGTAAATATATGATACACGACTGGTCCATAGAACAAAAGTGGATGTCGTTGCTTTTACCTTTATTGATGCTATATGATAGTAAGTTATCTGAATAACAATTTATTTAAAGATAATTTATAATGGTTTCATTCCAGACCCCATGTTTCCCATGATGTTTCTCGTGAATTCATGGATACCGGGTATGCTGGACGCTGTTATGCAAGCAACATTTCTATGTGCATTATTGTTATTTTGGCTTTGTGTATATCATGGATTACGACAGGTACGACTTATATATTATTTACAATATAAATAAACAATTAAATCAAAGCTTACCAGCAATAAAACAGCAATAATAATGACACTACACCACTACACTACACGCCATATTGTTTACTACTAACGAACAAGTCGATGCGTTTTTGTTTTACCTGCAGATAAATTCCTGCTTTGGGGTTTGGCGGTTATTATGATTATTTAAATTACATACAAAACGTTACTTTTTGTTTGTACATTAAGTACAAATATAAGTAAACCTCTAAAATATATTTAATATTAACAAACAGTTCAATTTAATAATTACTACTTCTAGTTTTAATTGTTTAAAGAGCATTTAATAATTTAAATGACAGTAGAAACAAAATCTGTTATTATTTTGCTGTTTCCTATGCTACATAGTATATTCTGATTAGTCATATTATATTTTAGTTCACATATTTACCGTATTACATATCCCGTAGAGTTGAATTACAAAAATGTTTAATTATAGAATGAGCGAAAATTACTGTCGTTTTATATACCGAAATTATTTATTGTCGGAATGCTGTGGTTATCTGCGATAACTTTAGCTACATGGCAAAAATACAATGAACTGCAAGATCCTACTTATAATCATGCCATTGATACAAAACATTACTATGTAAGTATGCATTAATTTAAAACCCAATTTGAAACGTTTAACAATTCTCTAGAATCATAAATAAACCGAATGTTCACATTTAAACATTGTTTATTTTTGTTCCAGGATTTCAAAGTATTTTTCTTCGTGTTTTGTGGAATTTATCTGGCATATTTATCCTTGCTAACATTACGTGCTTATAGCGAACTGCGTTCTATGCCATTCTTCGGTAAGTTTAAATACGTACTCAACATCGTGCCCTATTAAATAGGGGTAGCACGAACCCTTATAACATTTACTGTATATTTTTTGGTAGATATGAGACTAAAAGTGTTAACCCTACTAATGTTAGTGGTAATTCTAATTAGTCTGGTGATAACAGCGCTAAGATTTGGTGTTGGAGTCCTAGAGGACAACTTCGTGGCTCAATTGTCAACACACTACAATTCTTCAGCCCAATTTATGTCATTTTATGGCATGTTCAACTTTTATATGTATGCCATGGCGTATGTATATTCGCCTAACACCAGATCAGTTTATGGTAAGTTTAAAATAGTATGTTATGCATCAAGGGAGGGAAACAACCGATTATTCACATAAGGGATAATCGCGCCCTCCCGTGAAGCATATTATACTTTTCGTAACAAGTGCCCAAAAATTACTGTCTTATCGGGACAAATGTCAAATATGGGTTGCGTAACTAGTTACGTAGTCTCTAGGGAGAGAAACACGCTACCTAGGGAGAGAAACATCCTACCTAGGGAGAAAAAACATAATGTTTCTCTCCCTAGGGGAGAAAAGCAGTGTTTCTCTCTCTAAAATTAGGGAATAAGAACGTGTTTCTTGTACATGTGTTACGAAAAATATTTATTTATTTATTCTTTTTACAACCACCTACCTAGGGAGAAAAACATAATGTTTCTCTCCCTAGGGGAGAAAAGCAGTGTTTCTCTCTCTAAAATTAGGGAATAAGAACGTGTTTCTTGTGCATGTGTTACGAAAAATATTTATTTATTTATTTATTATTTTTTTTACAACAGGATAATTTATACATATATACAGACGCTATATGCCATAAAATGGGGGAAACATGAACCCTAAAAACACTAGATTCATCCTGTAATTAATCTTCGCGAAATATTTTTATTCTAACTTGGCAAACCATCCACATTTATAATTTCTTTCATACAAACACATCTCATTCGTTTATTTATTAATAGGAATGCTATTTCTTCAACATACACCTATTTATGTCTAAAATGTTTTTAAATTTATTTGATTGTGTTTAGATTCAGTGATAACGAAAGACAACCCAGCGTTCTCGATGATCAACGACTCAGACGAAGACGTCGTCTACGGATCCGATGAAGAAAGTCGTCGGCCTTTAAATAGAACACATAATGACGATGATAGCGATTAGACAGATTCATTATTTCTTCCCGCTAACAATTAATTTACTTGTACTTAAATTTCAGTAGTAAAAGATGTAAATTATTTTTGGGTAAATACAACTTGTTGCCGTTTGAAATTTAATTAACAGATAAGTTAAATTTATGTACATTTTGTCCGCTGTCTGCCGTTAAAATATTCCGATTTAATAAAGCAACTTTAAGTATAAATATTTATAAGCGGGAAACGAAATATTCGTTTATAAATCAACAGAATAAATGAAAATTTAACGAAGAAAAGGTTGTATAGCTATGAGAAATTATGTATTTCATTCATTCCATCGTATGAAAGATTGCTTCAACTGGTGTATGTTGGTGAATTGAGGGTGAAAAATTGACATAGGAATAATTGGATAATTTGGTGCTTAAATGAGAGATGAGATGACCTTGTATGAAAATAATTATGAATGTTTGGTGAAGATTAATTGCAGGATGAATCTAATGAATGTTTAAAGGGTTCGTGCTACCCCATTTGATGGAACGTATGTATGTAAGTATACAGAGTGTTTCAAATAAGATGTGCATGCTTGGAGATCTCAAAAATTGTAAGAAATACGATTATTTTTAAATTTGAATTATTGCTGAACTTCTCCTTAATTTAACTTAACCTTGTATCTCTTACAGTTCGCAAGATCTCTTGTATACAGGGTGGTAATCGGAACATTGGACTTTAATATGTTTTTATAATTTTCTGCTTCCTTTATTATTTTAGAGAAAAATGTTTCAAATAAATGTTGTAGAGCATAAAATTATACATCATTAAAATAAAAAAAACATAATTAATTTTACATACTTTATAACGGCAGAGATTAAATTGAAAATGTTGGCAATTAGCTTAAAGGATAGCCTTGGAAATGAAACTAAATTGCCAGAAGATAAAATAATTTTGAATTATTAATTTTTATGATAAATTAAATAAAATAAATAAATAAATATATCATCACGCCTTTTATCCATTACTAGGTGTGGCATTCTGCCTAAGCAGATCTCGGTAAGTGATATATTTGTTCGCGTGAAGTGCGGTTACCAGACGTCAAATCACGGTCCCTAAAGATATTAGTGGCTCTCCTCCACTAATATGATTAATTGCAGTAAAGGAAATTCATTTTTTTTTACTAATTGAGTAAATATCCACCATTTTATATATATATATATATTTATGTTACGCTGTACAACAGGAACTAAATCCCAATTACAGTACAGGGTCCGCACTCACCGAGCCGCAGTGTGATAGTTTATAATTTTTTTAGCTTAAGTGCAATTCGAACTAGGGATCTCCGGATTAGAATTCCGTAATGCTATCCACACCACCGTATATATATATATATATATATATATATATATATATATATATATATATATATATATATATATATATATAATTCACTTAAAAACCAATAAATAACTACTGGCAATAAATTCATGAAACAAGGAATAGATAAAACGTGAGTCATTTTGCTATCCTTATTTTGAAGCTAATTTTCAATTTAATTTCTGCAGTTATAAAGCATGCAAAATTTATGTTCTACAACATTTTTTCTTTAAAATAATAAAGGAAACGGGATATTATAAAACTATGATTTTAGATGTTAAAGTTCCATGTTCTTTTGTCGCGATCACCAGCAGCTGTATGTGTCATTTCAAGTAGAATAATAGATAAAATAGTACAAAGAAAATCAAAATAGTTGTCATATTTCTGATAGCTTTGCAACTGAATTAAAATTGTAGTCAAGTATATTTAAGGCCTGACTGTATTTATATTAACATGTTTAAATGTTAGTGTTTGATAAAAATATTATGTAATAGTTAAGAACAAGCTTAACTCATATCTCGATTTGTGACTGTGAATCTTGTAGAACAAACTCCAGACAT
The DNA here is from genome assembly GCA_947425015.1 of Pterostichus niger. Lineage (NCBI taxonomy): Eukaryota > Metazoa > Arthropoda > Insecta > Coleoptera > Carabidae > Pterostichus > Pterostichus niger. The sequence continues at coordinate 1,509,530 of OX380341.1, read as the reverse complement.
CCAGACGTGCAAACCATCAAGGACTGTTAAAAATACATGGAAAAAACTGCGTCATAGAATAAAATAAATCTTCAGTGATGGATTACAGAGCACAGTGAAAGTAAATAATACATCATCGTGTTCCCTGGAGTTTGTTCTAGAACTTCTTTTTACAGTTTGTTATGTATTACTTGTTAATTAATAAATAACACATATGTTGTGATATGATTCATTATTTACTCACTTTTCTTCCTTGAATTTCTTTTAATAGAAATACATTGTAATGGTGTATAAGTGTGGGGATATTGAGGGTGAAAGATTGTGTAAACAACTTAGGATCTCTAGGAATAAAGGATGGATATGGTTGAAGGAATTATTAATGTTGATTACAGCTGCAGGATAGGAATGTTTGGCGAAGGTTAATTGATTAATGTTTAGTGTACGTTTCAAGGATTATTATGAAAATTTTGGTGGCCGTAAAACGTTTGACGTAATAGATATTTGTAGATAAAAAAATGACACTTTCTTCATGAAGTATACATCAAATATTTTTCATTAACTATCAGAAAAGGAAAAATGACACTTTCTTCACGAGGTATACATCTAATATTATTCGTTAACTTATCAGAAAGTAAAAATTTCAGAAATTAATTAAGAATTTAGTTATGATTTATTATTTATATATATATATCATCATCATCACGCCTTTTACCCATTACTGGGTGTGGCACTCTGCCAAGCAGATCTCGGTAAGTGATATATTGTAAGTGCGGTTACCAGCCGTCAAATCACGGCCCCCAAAGATGTTAGTGGTGGGGGAACCACAGGGGTAGATTTAAATTGGTGAAAATTGTTTGTCGGCTGTGGGGATCGAACCAGGGTTCTCAAGATCCACAGGCCGACTCGGTACCACTGAGCCACCTACCCCATTTATTATTTGCTCGATATATTTCACCTGTATGTCACTAATGCATGGCCAATGTCATTGAATTGCGTTAACGTTTATTATGGCCATTTTAATTCATATTTTTGGCATATAAAAATTTGTCGTGAGTCTTTTACAAATTTGGTACGTCAAGTAATGCTATCTAGTGATTTTTATTTCATTTAAATGAAAATGAATACGATGTCAATTTATAGAATGAACATTTAAATTTGTAGTTTATTTATACATTCAATATTATTCGGTTAGTGACGACGTACGTCGTCAGAGGCGCTAGTTGACGTGCCCGCATTGTAAATTTTAAACTAGGAATTTTAATGACATATGAAACGGCTATAATAAGCGAAGCGCAATTCAATCAAGTTGTCCATGACTAATGACAAAATATATTATTGTTTTCCAGTTGCTATAGATATATGGTTTTACTTTTCTGCGCTAGGGAAGAAAAATTTACTTTCTTTCCAAGGAGTCCTGAGGGACGAAAATTTTACTTTCTTTCCTAAGAAAGTTGTGAAATAGCTATTTATGAAACTAATAAGGAAATGAAGGTTATTACCTTACGCATGTGAAATTTGCAGATCGAGGCGTAGCCGAGTTATGTAAACACATAAGTAAGGTAATAACCTTCATTTCCTTATTAGTTTCATACAATATTTTTTCTACTTCCGTTCTAATAAATACGAAAGAGCGTTTTTGAAATTATGAAATTTTGACATATTAATGACAGTTATAAATTCAAAAAATAAAAGAGTAGTACATCAGAATTGGTCTACCAAGATATCTTAATTTTTTTTGTGTTGCTATTTCACTAGTTAAATAATGCAGTTCATTACTTAACTCAAATAAGTGAAAAAAACGTCTATTTCCTTATAGAAGTAGAAAAAATAGTTATTTGTATTGATATAAGGTAAAAATTAACAATTTTTTCATGAGGTATAAAATTTCCAGAAATAAATAAGAAATTTAGAAAGAAAATTAATATCTTTTGACAGATGTTAGTAATGTCAAATAATTCCATTGTTTTCCAGTTGCCATAGATATATGGTTTTACTTTTCTTCCCAAAGGAAGAAAAATTTATTTCTCTGACAGGTCAAAATCAGAGTCAGTTTATAATAAAAATACAAGTTTCTAAAGATAAATAAAAGAAAATATCATATTATATAAAGTTTAAATCCAATATTTGAATTGTATACGTACCAAGTAGAAGGCAGAAAGTTGTTATTTCTGAAAGTAAACACCCAACTTATAAATAGCAACGCACTTAAACAAAATAAAACGGTTGTTTGAAAGTTCCTTCAGTTTGACAAGAAATTGTGCGAAATAACCGAAAATACATGAGTCAAATTCAACGGAAACACGTATTTGTTCAGATAGCAAAAAATATTTTCAATCACTATTTCGGAAACTAATAAATCTAAAAATAAATTAGAAGAACTATTTATGGAACAAACCAGATTGATTGAAACACGAAATTCCCGCATTTAAATAGCGGAAGAACTACTAGAGATTCAACAATAAATTGTAGAGATGGGCGAATATCATCCGCGAATAGTCGAATGCCGCAAGTATTGACATTATTCGATATTCGAGATTTTCGAATATAACGTCAGTATAGCGAACATTCGAATACCTCGAATATCGTGCCATATGTTGACCTCAGTTTTTGACTATGTTTTTCTTTATCATTTGTACATAAACTTAAGCTATTACAATACTTTGAAGTTTTTAATAACAAAGATATTTTGTTTCAAAACCATGAAGACGTACCATATTTCAAATTTGTTTTTCGCCAACATCAGCCCGTACGTTTCACCTTAAATTTGAAGTTTTCGTCTTTTTCTTTTTTGTTTGTACTTTTTGTTTTATTTTTATTTTATCTTAACAATTTAATTCAAATAATGAAAAGGACAATTAAATAATTATTAATAATTTTAGGAGTATTCCAATATTCGAGTACCTCGAATATTCGAGATCTGATTAATATTCGTATTCGATATTCGAATTCGAGAAATTTGATATTCGCCCATCTCTAATAAATTGTAAAAAGTAACATTAAAGTATTGTAGAAACCGGAAGTGGAGGAATTTAAGAAGCAGATGGATAAGGAATCGAGGTAAGAATGTAGGTACGAGTGAAAAGAAAAGAAGACAGTTGTAACATGATTTGAAATCGATTTATTAATTGAAATATGAACGGAGAAAACTAGAAAATATTCCATTCACAATAAATTCGAGGTAAACATGATTACAATCAACAACAATCGGTTTATAAACACACGTATCCATCATATCTCACATATATAACATACAGCACATCTAAGAAGTAGAGGTGGTCACAAAGAAACAAACCACTAACAGTCACACAGTCCACTACGAGTAACGGTAACGGTATTGTGCGATACGGTAACAGTAAACGGTAATGGGAGGGTTTAGGTATCACAATGTGGAGACAACATGCATCGGAACGACTTCTTACGAGGTTCGTTGCGAGGGGTACATCACACTTATATCGTCTTTGTCACTTTGTCATTGGTCAGTACAGTGTAGTGAGTACACTCACACTTACAATTCTTCAAAGTACAATATAACTTCATCGACAGGAAATCATCCCTGTTCCTACTTCGTCTACGTATGGAAATTAAATGTTTTTACATCATTTATACTTTGTCTCAGCTGGCTACCGCCATGCCCAACTTCATTGAATGGCGCTACGCTTATTATGGCCGTTTCATATACCATTAAAATACCTAGTTACAAATTTACAAAACAAGTGCGTCTGACGAAATATGTTGTAACTAACTTAATAATATTGATATAAATAAAATAGGCAATTCCATTGAAAGTATTTCATTTTCATAAACTACAATTTTAAAAGTTAAAAGTTGATTCTACAAATTTACGGCTGGTAACCGCACCTCACGCGAAGAAATATATCATTTACCGAGATCTGCTTCGGCAGAGTGCTACACCCAGTAATGGGTAAAAGGCGTGATGATATATTTATTTATTGAATATATTTCATAAACTACAATTTTAAAAGTTGATTCTATAAATTGACGGCTGGTAACCGCACTTCACGCGAAGAAATATATCATTTACCGAGATTTGCTTCGGCAGAGTGCCACACCCAGTAATGAGTAAAAGGCGTGATGATATATTTATTTATTGAATATATTTCATAAACTACAATTTTAAAAGTTGATTCTATAAATTGACGGCTGGTAACCGCACTTCACGCGAAGAAATATATCATTTACCGAGATTTGCTTCGGCAGAGTGCCACACCTAGTAATGAGTAAAAGGCGTGATGATATATTTATTTATTGAATATATTTCATAAACTACAATTTTAAAAGTTGATTCTATAAATTGACGGCTGGTAACCGCACTTCACGCGAAGAAATATATCATTTACCGAGATTTGCTTCGGCAGAGTGCCACACCCAGTAATGAGTAAAAGGCGTGATGATATATTTATTTATTGAATATATTTCATAAACTACAATTTTAAAAGTTGATTCTATAAATTGACGGCTGGTAACCGCACTTCACGCGAAGAAATATATCATTTACCGAGATCTGCTTCGACAGAGTGCCACGTCCAGTAATGGGTAAAAGGCGTGATGATATATTTATTTATTGAATGTATTTCATTTTTATAAACTACAATTTTAAAAGTTAAAAGTTGATTCTACAAATTTACGGCTGGTAACCGCACATCAAATGAAGAAATATATCACTTATCGAGATCTGCTTCGGCAGAGTTCCACACTCAGTAATGAGTAAAAGGCGTGATGATATATTTATTTATTGAATGTATTTCATTTTATCATATAAACTTCAATTTTCAAATATTTTAAGGTTGCTTTTACAACTTGAAAGTGTAGTTGTTTTCATAAATAAAAATCACTAGATGACAAATTTGTACAAAACGATGGAATCAAACGGCCATAATAAGCGTTAACGCAATTCAATAAGTTCGTAGTTTACAATATACAGGGTGTTTCACAAGCAAAAAATTAAAGGGTATATTCTGTACGACGTGCTGATCATGAAACAAAAAGATTTTTTTTTAAATTCGCAAAATTCAGGGTTGTTAATCTAAAACATTTTTTGTAGTACTGCACTGGATTCGCTTTCCTATTAAACACAAACAATGAAGTAGGTATCAACTACGAAAGAATAATTACACAATTCAATTATTAGCAGTTATTTATAATAGAATTTTATTTAATTAATAACTTTAACATAATCATCCACCCAGTGGCACTGGCAACGAAAAATTTTAGACTGGGAAACATGGAAAATAGTTTTGCGATTTAAAAAAAAATTCTTTTTGTTTCATGATCAGCACGTCGTACAGAATATACCCTTTAATTTTTTGCTCTAAGTTGTGAAACATTCTGTATACAAGACCTGAAATTTCACGCTGATTACCAACTAAAAATGGCTTAACAAATGTTGCAAAATTTTACCACAAAGGCGTCCAGCAATTTCTCTCAGTCATTTGACATTTAAAATGACATGATCGTAGTACCATCTCTACTTGCTTAGCTGGGACAGAGTACAATGACAAATGTTAAATTATGAACCAATTATTTTGTTTAATACCAATCTTTTCAGTCTGGTATAAAATTGGATTAAGGATAATTTCCAATCGACTTCGCTACATTTTAACAAGTCAACGATGAATAAAATATTTCTTAGAAATAATGTAGAACCTTGTAACAGCGAAAAAATAAAGTAATTTCTGTATTTTGATTGTGTCTGGTACAGTCTTGTGGTAGTACATGTACATACCCCTCGGTTCGTTGCTTATGGGGTCGCGGGGCTACGGCCCAGCCCCAACTGCGGCCACTGCAGGCGCCGGCGTCGTTGACGTCGTATTATTCCACGCACTTGACTCTCTGTTCAGTGAATTCATCAATTCTTCATTTTCCTTGCGAACTGTAACAGCCAAATATGGATATCCAACGTTATAACTTTATACCATCAATACACACGTACAATAAGGAAGCTACTATTTAACCGGAAGCATGTTTACCAACAGAAAGTTCTTCAACCATTTAGGAATATTGTTAGATCAGTAAATGTGTGTTAGTTGGTCGCAGACCAAGGTCTGTTTCTAGGTTAGATAAATAAAAATAAAATTTAAGGAAAAATGAATTATACAAAATTTATTTAATATTTCCTAAACTAAAAATGTAAAGTAAACACTTGGCTATGTTTCACAAAATTCAGCCTCCAAGTCACCTTATGAGGACATCGTCAGAGGCTGGCCAGCACAGTTAGTAACCATAGACGCGTTTCGCTCTTATTAGAGCTCATCAGTATGGTATAACTCACTTCTTCATCTAGAACAAAGTTCATGTGAAGAAGCTGGTGACGAAGAACTGTGCCAGCAGAGAATAAGATCTCTAACAAACTAGCCTAATAAAAATCGACAAACAGTATTAAAATGTATATTTATATCTGATAATATAGGTACAATGTGATATTGCTCGGGTGAGCTGAAGTGAACTGTGAAGCTTTTGGCTACTAGTGACATAAGGTAAACTATTTTTGGGATGGGGGAGACATACCCCTGACTTCAAGACTAAACAATTGGGTAGGCCCCCAAACAGTATTAGTCTAGGATCCTAAAAGTTAACGGTCAGCCTTTGGGTATGTGCAAACTATGTCAAATGAAACAAGTAATGTTGGTGAAATTGAGGGTGAGTAATTGCGAGGATCACCTCGGAGCAGGGTTCGTAAATATCATGATATTTATAATAAATATCAAAATATCTGATATATAGGATATATATCAGATAAATATCACTTTTTGGATATTTATTATTTAATTTTAGTTTTTGTACACATTTAGAAAAACTGAAAAATTCGAAAAATTTCACTTTTCCGGAGGCTATATCTTAAAAACTAAACAAGATATGGAAATGCGCTCAACGGCGTTGAATTCCCCGTGTCCGAATTGACTTATAAGCAAATTTTCATACAATTTTATGCAATTTAATATTTTTAATTATTTCCTAAGGGGTACCCCTTTGGTTTTTTCAGATTTTAATTCAATTTTACCAAAAATCCTTAATCGTAGGATTATTAAAACGAAAATTTACATACATATGTATTTTGACCCACTGAATCCAGTGGTGCAATCTTCAAATGCATATGACTTCTGGTTTTCGAGAAAATGTTAAAAAACCGCTTTTTGCGATTTTTTTGGCGGAAAATTGAAAAAAATAAAAATCGCTGAAACTATGTTTATAAGTTAACTGAAGCACGAGAAAATTAATGCCGTTGAGCGCGTTTTCATATCACATTTAGTTTTCGAGATATAGCCTCGGAAAAGTAGAAAAACTGAAAAATTCTAAAAATTTCACTTTTCCGGAGGCTATATCTCAAAAACTATTTGATATTTTTATATAATGGATATATATCATTGCAAAAATATGACGATATATATCAAAATAAATATCATGATATATATCGATCGATATATATCTTCGAACCCTGCCTCGGAGTAAGCGGATGGATATGATTGAAGGGTTGTTTAACAATGTAATAAGCTCACCCGAAGATTTGACAACAAATAAATATATCATCATGCCTTTTACCCATTACTGGGTGTGGCACTCTGCCGTAACGTAAGTGATATATTTATGCGCGTGAAGTGCAGTTACCAGCCGTAAAATCACATCCCTCCCCCTTAAAGATATTAGTGAAGGGAGAGTTCCAGGGTTAGTTTTAATGTGGTGAAAATTGTTTGTCAGCTGAAAGAATCGAACCCGGGTTTCAAATCCACAGGTCAGGCCGGAAATAGAAATTCTTATTCCCTAAATTCTCTATTCTATCTATCAATAGGTGTCAACAACCTCGGAGTCAATTCTAACAATATTTATGAAATTTTGTATTCTTATTTTGACTTCACTTAAGTTTCATTTATAGAAAAACTCATTTAATACGTCACACTGAAAGAAAATGTAATGAGTAGGTACTTAGGAGAAATATAATTAGACTTTAATTAGCAACCCTCGAGTTAGTACAAAGGAATTGTAACTGTGGATGATATATTAATATTTTTCTTATTAACCCTGGTTCGATCTCCACAACCGACAAACAATTTTCACCGATTTAAATCTCTGTGGCTTCTCCTCCACTAATATCTTTGAGGGCCGTGATTTGACGGCTGGTAACGCAAAAAATAAATCACTTACCGAGATCTGTTTAGGCAGAGTGCCACACCCAGTAATGAGTAAAAGGCGTGATGATATATTTATTTAATAAAATATAAAATAAACACTTTGCTAAGTCTCACAAAATTCAGCCTCCAAGTCACCTTATGAGGGCATCGTCAGAGGCTGGCCAGCACAGTTAGTAACCATAAATGCGTTTCGCTCTTATTAGAGCTCATCAGTATGGTATAACTGTTTATTTTATATTTTAGTTTCACCAAGTGTATGGATGACAATTAATTTTGTCTTTGTTGTTATATATACAGGGTGTTTCAGGACTAGTGTAACAAACTTTAACAGCTTATTCCTGAAGTCATTTTGAGCCAAAAATGTCATATGTACATAGGTCCTAGAAGGAATAGGACATTCCTTCTAGTTACCAAAATACAAGAGGTTGAAGTTCTATAAATAACACGAAATTTTCAAATTTTTCTAATCAAGATACTTTCAGAAAACAAGAGTTTTATTGAAGTCACACCTTATTTGTGTTAATTAATTTTATTTCTTAATGTTAACATGCATACGAGTTCAAGGCGCTCATTTTGAACACTTGCTGTAATTTTTTTAAAATTTGTTATCTTATTTCATATTGTGTTAACCTATTCCATGTTTGGTTATGTTGTTCTGTGTCTATTTAATTGTGTCATTTTATGTTTTGTTCTCTAAATCGTATTCGTTAATATTAATAAATAAAATTAATTAAGACAAATAAGGTATGACTTTTCAATAAAACTCTCGTTTTCCGAAAGTATCTTGATTACAAAAATTTTAAAATTTCGTGTTATTTATAGAACTTCAACCTTTTGTATTTTGGTAACTAGAAGGAATAGGACCAATGTTCATATGACATTTTTGGCTCAAAATGACTAGTCCTGAAACACCCTGTATATATATATATATATATATATATATATATATATATATATATATATATATTTATTTATTTATGAACTTCCGGTTAAACAGCAACTTCCTGCAGAAATATACCGAGTTAAATTCGTAGCCAGCACCGACGGTTTAGCAAAAGTATAATACGTCAAGGTATTATTATACTGCGACGTATGAGTCAACGTAACGACAACCACAAGTATACTAGCAACCGCAATAAAGATAAAAGACCCTAACACCATCCAAAACGCAATCTTATGTCTTCTCTTCTTCTCCAGATCCTCCACAGTCAAATCCACATCCTTCTCCACCATATCCTGGACATCAACATGACAAATAACAGCAGTACTAGTCCTTCTACTAGCCGACCTAGTGCTACATGCGCTACTTCGTCTTCTGCGATCAGATCTCGCTGACCTCGCAGACCTAGAGCTCCTAGCGCTCCGTGCACTAGCTGAACGGTGATGCTGTTGCCGCTGGGAACGATACACACGGACATCATCCAGACTGGATGCTCTAGGAAGCGGTATTTGGTGACGACAGACTCGGACGCAAGGTGCAGTGTGTTTGCGAGCTAGTAACCGAGCACGGTCGCCGGAGTTTACACAGAATGAACTACTTGGTGATGGAGAGTTACTGGGAGGTTGTGAAGGCCATGGAGATGGTGAGCGAGAGAGGCTTGGTGATGCTGAATGGTAGATGTCGCCCATGGTGATGGTGGGATGAAGTTATTTATGTGACGTGCATTTGTTTTACTGTATAGTTCAGTTTATTTTCAGAACAACATCTGGTATGCACTTATAATTTTAGAAACACCTAACACTTAATATATTGTAACATTACTTGTATTTTTCAACAAAATGATGACAAAAGACGTTCAACATTTTGTTTTATTTGTTATGCTGCACAACAGGAATTTACAGCTTTGAGTAGAATCTGAACCATTTAAAAATACATATACAGAGTGTTTCACAACTTAGAGCAAAAAATTAAAGGGTATATTCTGTACGACGTGCTGATCATGAAACAAAAAGAATTTTTTTAAAGTTGTGAAACACCCTGTATTTGTGTTGATTCTTGCAAGTAAACTGATAAAGCAACCACTAAACTACAACTGCCTTTAAATATTATAAACAGGATCAGATTAAGTAACAGACAAAAAAATTCTAGAGCCCGTAATTCGGAGAAGTTCAATAATGATTCCAGAATAGTTATTTACGTGGACAGCATAGTAAATTAAGTTTTACAGGCGAGCTGGAAAGTTTGTGGGACGAGCGACAAAGGAGCGAAGCTTAATAATTCAGTGAGTCCAGTAAAGATTAATTGCAGGCGTGGCGAAAACAAAGTTTTATTTCCCCTTTCATATATCTTACATTTTGTAATCAAAGATTGTTGGCGATACGACAATTTATAATTAACATGGTGTTGTGATCGTTGTGATAAAAAAATAACTATCAGTGTCAACAGTTTCGTGAATTCTAGATATAATGGATTTAATGCCCGACGAAGGAAATATACAAAATATTGCAGATGCTGCAATAACTTTTAATTAGTTTATATTAAGTTTTTCTTTATGAGTATTGTAAAATTTTACAAGTCTCTGCTATGAGCCTTTACGTGCTGTAATTATTTATTTAATGCCCGACGAAGACTTCGAAAGCGATTTTCTTGCATTTTAAGGAAATATACAAAATATTGCTGATGCTGCAATATCTTTTAATTAGTTTATATTAGGTTTTTCTTTATGAGTATTGTAAAATTTTACAAGTCTCTGCTATGAGCCTTTACGCGCTGTAATTATTTATTTAATGCCCGACGAAGACTTCGAAAGCGATTTTCTTGCATTTTAAGGAAATATACAAAATATTGCAGATGCTGCAATAACTTTTAATTAGTTTATATTAAGTTTTTCTTTATGAGTATTGTAAAATTTTACAAGTCTCTGCTATGAGCCTTTACGCGCTGTAATTATTTATTTAATGCCCGACGAAGACTTCGAAAGCGATTTTCTTGCATTTTAAGGAAATATACAAAATATTGCAGATGCTGCAATAACTTTTAATTAGTTTATATTAGGTTTTTCTTTATGAGTATTGTAAAATTTTACAAGTCTCTACTATGAGCCTTTACGCGCTGTAATTATTTATTTAATGCCCGACGAAGACTTCGAAAGCGATTTTCTTGCATTTTAAGGAAATATACAAAATATTGCAGATGCTGCAATAACTTTTAATTAGTTTATATTAGGTTTTTCTTTATGAGTATTGTAAAATTTTACAAGTCTCTTCTATGGGCCTTTACACGTTGTAATTATTTATTTACTTAGTTACCATAAATATCTATAAGTGTGATTTACATAGAAGGTGGAAATAAAAGGTTCCAGAAACACGCATTAAAAAAGGGTCATTTCAGTACACGAGAGACAAAAAAATATTTATATTAAATGACATATTTAAAGAGGCCCAACAACAATATTTTGTTACTTATAAATCATAGTTCAAATTATACTTTGCTAATAAAATTGAAAATAAATAAATTTTAGCTAGCAAAATGTAATATTTAAAAAATAATACCTGTTTTTCAAAATCCCCAAAAGAAAATAAATATTTATGTAATAACGTAAAAATATTGAATGAATATGAATGAATAAATTCCTGCTGTGCAGCATAAAAACCAAACAAACAAATAAAAACCAAACAAGTATGTCACCACTTTGTTGAAAACCACTCCACACTTCAATTCATCTAGTTCCAACCAACTAAAATCAATTGTTATTGTTGTGAAAGTTCCACAGACAATGAACGTTATCACAATATGTTCCCAGCACGATATTCACTGTACTGAGCGCGAACCACAGCTTCTCATGCTTAACTGAGACACTGAGATCTCTGCTGCTGCTGCTGCTGCTGCTGCTGCTGCTGCTGTTTACTACGTACTTGCAGCTCGCATATACACTCGGCTATAAATAAGTAGGCTGGATCACGGCGCGGTTGTCTTTAATGTTATTCCGTTTACTGTATTGATTTGATATTCTGTTTATACCTCCGGATGATTTGATTAACGAAGTTTAACTTTGTGGTGGATGTGAATAGAGAGAGGAAATGTCAGGAGGGATTTATAAAATGTGTACGAAACAGAAATGATAAGTTATGGCACAGTGAGGTATTCAATACAGGTTTTCCTTGCGTAAAATTTCTCTGATTATTTTTAAAATGTAAATGGATGGGGAACTAAAGGGTAGTTTTTTTCAAAATTTCAGTTAAGGGTAGTTAACTTTAAGAACAAATTTTTATTGCCACTGGTTTGCTAGTTACTTCTAATATGCATAATAACTATGTAAACGTCTCTTTAATTACATAGTCACATACTATACTTTTTCAACGATCGCAAATTAAAACAACAAAATGTGAAGTTTAATAAATAAATAAATATATCATCACGACTTTTACCCATTACTGGGTGTGGCACTCTGCCTAAGCAGATCTCGATAAGTAATATATTTTTTTCGCGTGAAATTTGCGGTTACATCCGTCAAATCACGGCCCCCAAAGATATTAGTGGAGGAGGAGCCACAGGGGTAGATTTAAATTGGTGAAAATTGTTTGTCGGTTGTGGGGATCGAACCAGGATTCTCAAGATCCACAGGCCGACTCGATATCACTGAGCCATCTACCCCATAAGTTTTATGAATTATTTAAAAAGTTAAATTACAATATTAGATGTCTGAAGCTAACTTCATCCCGTGCTTAATAACTCAAACCGTGACTAAAAACGTTCGAAGCCACGGCACATGTGATTAAGATGTTATTTAGCGGCATGGAATCCAGTACGGTAAATGATATTTTAATAACGAGAATAGAAAAATTATAATTATCTATTACTAGGTGTGGCACTCTGCCATAGCAGATCTCGGTAAGTGATATATTTTTTCGCATGTTAGTGAAGGGAGAGCCACAGAGGTAGTTTTTAATATGATGAATTTGTCGGCTGTGAAAATCGAACACCACTGAGCCAATTCTGAATTTCAGTTTAGTTAAATTAATTTGATCCATATTATAAATACACGAGATATATTTATTTAATTTATTTATATTAAAATAAATGTTTGAAATATCAATCTTCATGGTATAAAGTAAGTGGAACAGAAACAAATGACCCTAATTTATCAGCGGTTGCTAAGACTTTCATTGCTATTAATAAAGCGACTATAAAACAAATACATTTTCTTGTTTATAATAAAATTCAACAGTTACTATTGTAACAAATGAAATGAATTTCTCCGTGACTGCGATGTGATATTGTCCGACGTCTATTCAGCACCGCATGTCAAGGTTACGACGGTGAATTATGAAGAAGCTATCAGCATTTATAGATTGCAAATTAAGCCGAATTCAATTACTGAAAATTTGATTCATCCATCATCTGGCAGAATGTTGGCGGCTTGTCATTCAACGTGATAAGAACTTCTCCATTGCAAACTTTGCTAAAAATATTACTTCCTTCCTCCTATAAAACGCTTCAGTTTTACGTTGAAATTGTACTCGTCCAAAAACAACATTTATATTTTCAAATATCTCTCACGTCTTTAGATAATTATAATATTGTTGATTTCAGGTTTATTATCACGACGTGTTCTATTATTTGGGGTAGCACGAACCTTTGAAACATTTGTTATACGATATCCACATTCATAAGTACTACAAGCCCCCAAATTTTAGGGGTTCTAAAATTACACTTCATATGAACATTGTTGATAAAGCGATTTGTTTTTAGTGAACCAGTTCAAAAATTTAAACTATTGAATATATGGTTGTACATATACCAGCGATTTATGATTTGTATAAATGTTAACTTTGAAGGTCTGTATCGTAAAAACTAAAAGAGATATTGAAATGCGGTTTGAAGCACTGTATTTCTCATGCTCCGATTAATTTAAATTTGGATAATTTTGTGCTCTTGGAATATAAATTTAGAAGCTCAAAATAATGTAAAGGTCTGTTAAGCTAGAGATGCACAAAGAGATGAACATGGGCCGATGTGAATTTTTGACTGAACCAGTTCAAAAACTCAAAATGTTTTTAATATGGTTCTATATAATTCAGAGCACGAGAAATCGAATGGGGCAAAGCGCATCTTCATATCTCTTTTAGTTTTTGAGTTATAGCGATTTTTCACTTTTTAAAAAACTCAATTTTGAAGGCCCATATCTCGAAAACTAAAAGAGATATTGAAATGCGGTTTGAACGAGCGTATTTCTCGTGCTTTACTTAATCAATAACGAAAATTTGAAAATTTTGAAAATTATTCCATTTTTTTCAAAAATTTTACTTGTCGATATTTCAAAAAATTGAAGAGATAATTAAAATCTGAAAACACCAGTGAATTCAGCTCATAAAAGTACATAGGTATTTTACAACCAAATTCGCATGGATACAAGTTTTATTACAAAAAAACGAAAATTGCCATTTTTTGATAATTTCTTAAGGGGTGTACCCCTTGGTGTTTTTACGGATTTTGGCCATTTTTCGATTTTTTATAATAAAAAATGTATCCGTTCGAATTTTGTTGTAAAAATTTGCATACCTATGTATTTTCACGAGAGGAATTCGCTGGTGTTTACAGATTTTAATTATCTTTTCAACTTTTTGAGATATTGACACGAGAAAATTTTGAAAAAATAATAAAATTTTCAAAATTTTCAAAATTTGGGTATATGTTAAGTAACGCACGAGAAATACGCTCGTTCAAACCGCATTTCAATATCTCTTTTAGTTTTTGAGATATGAGCCTTGAAAGTTGACATTTAAAAAAAGTGAAAAATCTCTGTAACTCGAAAACTAAAAGAAATATGAAGCTGCGCTTTGCGCCATTCGATTTCTCGTGGTCTGTATTATATAGAACCGTATTAACAAAATTTTGGGTTTTTGAACTGGTTCAACCAAAATTCCATATCTACTTGTTCATATATCAATATCTCTCAAATGAAAAATTTGAAAATAAATTTTGTGTGTCAGAATATCGTCTATGAGCGTTAAACAATGCACTTGTGACAAAAAGTCTGTACGTTCCTAACTCAGAGCGTCTGTGCAATGCTGGCAACTCGTTAAAATAGAGCTCGTAATATACGAGTACTATTATTGTATAAGGCTTCAAAATATATAAAACCGCTATTGTACGTTTTTATAAACTTGTCTCATCTTTCGTTCAAGTAATAAACCTTTATTTACTGAAAAATAATAGTTATTTACGTCAGGAAAGTGTTCAATTTCAGGATGAGTAGATAGTTTCATGCCGAGCTGGAAACAGCTTACGAATCCTGTACGACACTTTACTGACTTGTTACGTATAACATTTTACCTGAAACTTATAAACAAATAATACATATTTACATTTAAATTAAAAGAAATATTTGACTTACATATTCAGTCAGTATTTTATGTTGCTAAGTAACTAGATATTCACGTTTCTTTCATTATCTACCTAGGCAGGCAATATGTTATTTTCCTGACTAGGCATGCAAAACAAAGCTTTCCTGATTCTTAAAGCTCAGGCAAATATTTATTTTCCTGTCAGTTTCAGGTAAAAATATTTTCATATATTGAGATTTGCATTTCGTGTAATGAAAAACTAAACAACATTTGGCGGAGGCGCCTCGAATGAATTACCCAGCTACAATTAAAAATACATTTCCTGCTGCGGATTATAATCCTGCAGCATCCTTGTACGTTGTACTGTACTGTTATGACTCCCCGGTTCGAGAAACTGAAAAACAAGCGCCCATTCAGCACACTCAAAAATTATGATTATATTGTATTAAATATACCTAATTTAAATTAAATATAATTTCCAATCTTATTAAATTTTTTTTTTTGACTAGGCATGCAAAGCAAAGCTTTCCTGTGTCTTAAAGCTCAGGCAAATATTTATTTTCCTGTTAGTTTCAGGTAAAAATATTTTCACATATTGGGATTTGTATTTCGTGTAAAGAGACACTAAACAACATTTGGTGGAGGCGCCTCGAATGAATTACCCAGCTACAATTAAAAATACATTTCCTGCTGCGGATTATAATCCTGCAGCATCCTTGTACTGTTATCCTGGCTTGCGGGAAGTGAATTTAGTGTTGCTGCTACAAGTGGCTGCCAAACAACAGGTTACAATCTGTGTTTGTAGACATGAAGTTGTGTAGGTACGTTCGCCGAGATCTCGCAACGTGTGTGTATGCGTCAGGAACTCATAAGATCGATGCGAAAGCACGGAACTAGAGATAGGTAGAAGATATCTGCAGGAATGTGTGCCATATTGTACTTCAAGTAATGCTTGTACATATGTAAACAACATTTTGTATACTGATTCATATTTATATTTACACATACAAAAATAAATAAATAAATATATTTCAAAACAACATGTATCACAAAAAAATGGAAAACGGAAAATGCAGATTGGGAACTATACAATTTATTTATTTATTTATTTATTTATTTATTTATTTATTTATGTTACGCTGTACAACAGGAACTTAATCCCAATTACAGTACAGGGTCCGCACTCACCGAACTTACTACTTAAATCATCACGCCTTTTACCCATTACTGGGTGTGGCACTTTGCCGTAACAGATCTCGGTAAGTGATATATTTCTTCACGTTACCAGTCGTTAAATCACGGCCCCCAAAGATGTTAGTGGAAAAGGAGCCATAGAGGTAGATTTAAATTGGTGAAAATTGTTTGTCGACTGTGGGGATCGAACCAGGTTCCTCATAATTCCCATATTTACACATACGCTACCCTATATCCTATTAAATGGGCATGAACCTCTGAAACATTCACAGAAACACCCACTCATCAGTTTTCGTCCAATATTCTTTGTTCAATCACATTTATGCACATTTATTCCTCACATTCTTCATCACGCAACAAACCTTCAATTACATCCATCTGTTAACATCTTTGGGTGGCGTGATTTGACGACTGGTCACGCGCATAAATATATCACATACCAAGCTCTACTTCGGCAGAGTGCCACACCCAGATAAATAGATAAAAAGCGTGATGATTTATTTATATTTTATTTTCTTCATATTATTTATTTATGTTACGCTGTACAACAGGAACTTAATCCCAATTACAGTACAGGGTCCGCACTCACCGAGCCGCAGTGTAGTAGTTTATATAATTTTTAGCTTGAATGCGATTCGAACTCGGGGTCTCCGGATTCGAATTCCGTATTGCTATCCACACCACTGTACAGACTTCTATATTTATTTATTTATTTATTTATGTTACGCTGTACAACAGGAACTGAATCCCAATTACAGTACAGGGTCCGGTCTCACCGAGCCGCAGTGTGGTAGTTCATATAATTTTTTAGCTTGAGTGAGATTCGAACTCTGGATCTCCGGATTCGAATTCCATATCGCTATCCACACCACCGTACTGACGGACATGTTTTATTAATCATATATGCTTATTCCACTCACAAAGAATTTAAAATGATAAAAAAAGAAAGGAACATAGACTTTCAATCACGCCTTTTACCCATTACTGAATGTGGCACTCAACCGTAGCAGATCTTGGTAAATGATACATTTATGTGTTTACCAACTGTTAAATCAAAGCCCCAAAAATATTAGTGGAGAAGGAGCCACAGGGGTAATTTTAATGTTTGTCGCCTTACTAAATAAAATAGCACGTACCCTTCAAATATGGGATAGGTGGCTCAGTGGTATCGAGTCGGCTTTAAAACCTCTGGTTCGATCCCCACAGCTAACATCAACAATTTTCACCAATTTAAATCTACTTCTGTGGCTCCCACTCCACTAACATCTTTGAGGGCCGTGACTTGACGGCTGGTAACCGCACTTCACGCGAAAAAATATATCATTTACCGAGATCTGCTACTGCGGAATGCCACATCCAGTATTGGGTAAAATGCGTGATGATATATAACCTTCAAACATTTATTCATTAATATTTCTGTCCTGTCACTTCACACTACACCCACACTCTCTCATTCTCATCTTTAGTTCACGCAACAAACCTTCAATCATCTTTTTTCACCTTAATTTTCTCCAATGTTTCATTCATACCTCATTTTCAGAACAGTTCATTTCGTACTACCATTTTTGGGGTTGCAGTTTAACGGTTAGTTAAAAATGTAATAAACTGATCAAATGATATGTTTGTTTATGTAAAATAAAAATTGTTTGTTTAATAAAAAACGAATCAGAAACAAATAAATCGTAAAATAATATCCGTGAAAAATGTTTTGACGGCTTCCTGGGAAAC
The DNA here is from genome assembly GCA_947425015.1 of Pterostichus niger. Classification (NCBI taxonomy): domain Eukaryota; kingdom Metazoa; phylum Arthropoda; class Insecta; order Coleoptera; family Carabidae; genus Pterostichus; species Pterostichus niger. The sequence continues at coordinate 1,491,198 of OX380341.1, read as the reverse complement.
GGTTAAACACGTGAACATCGGAGCATATGTTGCCCGTTGAAGCGATTTTATAGAACGATAAAATTCGTCAAGCAGAAGCTATAAACCGAAAATAGCTTTATACTATTCTAACTCTATTTACTTAAATGTTTTTGTTGATATTCTCAAATAACAACATCAACCAGCAAGATTAAAATATCGCTGAGATGTTTCCGTTCGCTAGAATGGATAAAAATACCTGGAATAGCAACGATAGCAACCATTGTGACATGGAAAATTTAATAACATTTCAACAGCGAAACTTTTTATTCCAGAATGAAATAAAAAGTTAAACCAATACCAACCAGAAATTTTTGTTCACTTCACAATAGAATGTAATGAAATTTTTGAATATTTTCTTGAAGCACACAATTTTTTTAAACATACTACAAGACGGAAAATACCTCCCGTGTTCGATTCCTGCACCCTTAACAACTAAATTTTTATTGTAACCAAAAAAAAATATTGAAAAGTGGTTGTATCTTTACCTTATATCCATTACTGGGTGTACCACTCTGCTGAGGCATATTTATGCGCGTGAAATGTGGTTACTAGTCGTCAAATCACGGCCCCAAAGATTGTTAATATAGGGTAGTTTTAATGTGGGAATCACACCTGGTTTTCAAATCATCGACAGACCGACTCGATACCAATGAGCCACCTACCCCAAAGATGAGATTAATTATTCATGTAGATGAAGTCTAGTGCCTCTGGGTTGATTTCCAAACGTACGACGAATGAAAGATTGATGAAATTGAGGAAGAGAGGACGTAGAAATAAATAGATGAATATGAATGATGTTTGAATGAAAAATGAGACGAATTTGTTTGAAAGAATTAATGAATGTTTCAAGAGGTTTGTGCTGTTCTATTTTATATAAAATCTGATGTGGACACCACATGACTTCCTTGTACACGTATTAAACTATAGATATTTTTTACATTGCACATATTTGACATTAAATCTTTTATTTTTTGTTCTAATCCATAGCAAACTTAATTTTTTTTTTAAATCAAATAATATATAATATTTAAATTTAGATATCTCGTTTATGCAAAAACCTAATTTAAAAATTCTTAATGTGCTAGACGCAGAATTTAATTCTCTAAAATTTGTATTTGCAGCATTTATTTCTAAAATTAAAAAAATACCATTTTTTTCAAGGAAAACGGTTAGCAGCTTCATGTAATGTGCCACTTCCGGTTAGTCTATTTTAACCAAAATCTATTATGTTATTTCCATTGATATAGTAGTCTTATATACCAAATTTGGAAAGTTTTAAATTATATTTGAATATAGTTTTTCATGAAAATCTATTATAGGCTTCAAGTAAAGTACCACTTCCGGTAGTTGTATAATGACCAAAAAGGGAGGTGCACAACTAGATGTTATAACAGTCCTAAATATAAAGTTTCAATTTTCTACGGCTTACCGTTTTTGAGTTATGCGAGATACGTACGTACGTACGTATAGACGGCACGACGAAATTAGTCAAAATGGATTCAGGGAGGGCCAAAATACCTATTTCCGTTGAAATCTGAGAACCGAAAATTTTCGCGATTACAATACTTCCTTTACTTCGTACAAGGAAGTAAAAACGAGCAAGTAAAGACGCTTTTATATTCATAATCGCCTTTTATGATTTAGCGAACGATTCCGCGTGTTTAGTGACTGGAAAATGATAATAGAATGCGCTGTAATCGGCTTACATACCCTATCTTCAGAAACTCATTTTGCTGGCAAATCAGGCTTCCTGTTACGATGAATTATATTATTTCAGATTATAAGTTCATTCGCTAATTATTCACTGAAGCATTGCTAAATATAGCAAGAGTTATTCAAATATACTCCTACGCTAAATTTCATCCTGACATAGATTTTAGTTTATTTATTTATTTTCTACATTTACCCAATTAAACTAGTTTAATCACTAGCATGCAGTCTGAGATTCAAGTCAACAAAGGTTTAAACTAACGAACTCTTGCTGGAAAGGCAAGAGCGCAACCAGAGAACTACAATAATTCATAAATTCCAATGACAGTACAGAAAAAAGCATAGTTTATAGTGATCTTATCCAATCTGATCCGAAATTTGATTTGAAATCCGACCCAGCAATTGTAGCGTTATAAATTCGAAAATAAAAATAAATTATGGGGTAGGTGTCTCAGTGGTATCGAGTCAGCCTGTGGATCTTAAAACCCTGGTTCGATTCCCACAGAAAACAAACAATTTTCACCAAATTAAATCTACCCCTGTGGCTCCCTCTCCATCAACATCTTTGAAGGTCGTGATTTGACGGCTGGTAACCGCACTTCACGCGAAGAAATATATCACTTATTGAGATCTGCCTACGGCAGAGTGTCACACCCAGTAATTAGTAAAAGGCGTGATGATATATTTATTTATTCATTTTATAAATTCGAAAGAAAAGAAGCATTATAGACGAAACTAAATTAATAATTTTGTTAATTAAATATATAAATATATCATCACGCCTTTTACCCATTATTGGGTGTGGCACTCTGCAAAGATATTAGTGGAGGGGGAGCCACAGAGGTAGATTTAAATTGGTGAAAATTGTTTGTCGGCTGTGGGATCAAGATCTACAGGCCGACTAAATACCACTGAGCCACCTACCCCATTGTGTTGAAGAAAATGAAAGAGACAAATTTGGTATCTTCTAAGATCTGTTATTGCAGATCTAAAACAAATGTATTAGTAATTACAATCTATGAGTATTTGGGTAGATAATAATTATATTTCTTGCAGTAGCTGTATTAAATAGTATATGATCAGCAATTGCAGATGGATAAATGAAAATGATTGCGATTACGAGCAAGCAACATCAACAAATGCATCCTACCCATATCATCAATAATCGGCGCCATCCTCAGCGTGACTCCCACCAGAAGCAGACACATGAGCAGCAGGAGGCACGCCGTGGCGACGATGGTCCAGCGCGCACGCTGCGGCAGATCATCAGCGTCAAACGCTTTGCGAGCATTACGACGCGCATCAGCCGCTGCCGTCACGGCCGCCGCTGCTGCTAGACGCTGACGCCGCCGTCGCTTGCGTCGTTTTCGTCGGCGGCGACGTCGTGCACGTCGTAACATCTCTTCGTCCTCTTCCAGGACGTCTACTACGTCTACGTCTACGTCCATGGTGATGCTGACGAAGTCGTCGTCGTAGGGGAGTTTCCTAAAATACACAGACAGAAACATGCGAAGATTTTTATTTATTGGTTGTTATTAAGATGGCAGCTACTTTAGAGGACAGAAGAAAATTTGACAATATTCAAATCATTATTTCTGTAAACTCATACAGTGTGTAACTGTAATTGTGTTAAATGTATTTTTAAACAAGCGCAGTGATGCTGACTTCATTTCTTATAGATTCGTTGTTAGAGAAGTGGGCGTAAGTGAAGATTTACGAAACAGGTGTACAGGAGCGAATGGATGGATGTTTGTTGTGTGATGATGGATTTTGGTTGTGAGAAAAGAAAGAGTTCGTATGGAGGAAGTGTTAATGTGGTCGAAACGAGTATCGTGTGTCAGGATGAGAATGTTGACGGGTTCGTGCTACCCCATTTAATGGGATATAGCGTGATGTTATGTATGTATGTATATTTTGCATAAGTCATTTCGAATATACAAGTATATTTAACGAATACAAACATTATTTTAAAAATCAGTTAACCCGGATTCCAGAAATGATGTTAAAACCGATGTCTCCGGATTAAAAAAAGCCTTGTTACAACACAATATGGTTCAAAATGAAGGTAGGACTGTCAACGGGTTTCAACTATCCGGATTTTACAATCGTGTAAATTTGAACATCCGGTTAATTCGTAATCCTTAAGAAATGGCAGTATAAACTTTGTTTTCATCAAAGTTATCTTTAGTCGACTTATTTTATATCCGAAATCCGGTTTCTACGAATACTGAATTATTCGGAAACCCATTACTCTCGCATAATATACAAAATGATTCGAGTTTTGCAAAAACCAGATTCTCTAGATATCGGTTTGATATCCGAATACCGAATTTTTCGAATACTGAATAAATATAATCCGAATATTAAAATAGACATTTTTGTTGATAATTGAAGGTTTTTTTTAATTAACGAATAATAAGACTAACTTGTACAAATGTTTTAAAGATTAATTGCAGTATGAATATAATGAATGTTTCAAGGGTTCGTGCTACCCCATTTAATTGTACATAATATGTATGTAATTATAAATAATTCTTTAGAGCAATGAGTATGACATTTAAATAAGTACAGAACTAGCTATTATTTATATTTAAATATAATTATATGAATAGGATACCCCTGTGTATGTGTAAATATGGGGTAGGTGGCTCAGTGGGTATCGAGTCAGCTTGTGGATCTTGAAAACTCTGGTTCGATCCACACAGCCGAAAAACAATTTTCACCAATTTAAATCTACCTCTGTGGCTCCTCCTCCACAAACATCTTTCGGCAGGTAAGCGCACTTCATGCGAAGAAATATATCACTTATCGAGATCTGCTATGGCAGAATGCCACACCCAGGAATGAGTAAAAGGCGTGATGATATATTTATTTTTTTTTATTTATAAATAAAAGTTTTATGAATGTGACTAAAGCGAAGTGAAGACAAATAAATATTCCGTGAATGTTTCAAAATGTCGTGCTACCTAATTTCACAAGATATAATGTGTATATATGTAGAAAAAATAATAATTGTCAAAAACAATGACAAGTTGATTATAAAAGCAATTAATATCATGAACCATTTTTCAACGTTTCAGCAAACTGTCTTTCTATGTGTACAAACTCGACTTCGTACGTATTGATCTTACAAAATTGAGTTTTTATTATCTCCCTTCATTTCTCATTACTTCATTATCATATTCCGGAAATTATCCACCTTCAAGATGAATAATAATAATTATTAATCATTTATTACAATATTCAAATGAGAATCCTGTAACGAAATGATCAACCGTCATGTCGCGTTTCATCATTCTGGAATTCCTTACGTCGTAGTATAATCACGTGGTCTTCTTACTAACTAACCACGCTACTTATCTACTATAATTATCTAGAGATTCTAGAGCACGAATACGCACACACATACATTGACAGCGCAGCGTACTAGCGGTATTTAATTAGCTCGAAGAAGTCCCATAACTGGGATTTAGTGTTGGGAGCTTGCTTCCAGCTTATTCAGAGCTTTTAAAGCTCGTACAAGTTCTCTACAAACACAACAGAATGTTATACTATATTTCGTTTCATGAAAGAATAATTGTAATTTTAAATGGATATGTAGATTCTCAATTTAAATTAGTTAGCTAAACGTTGAAATGATTTCAGCTACTTACTAAGGAAACGTAATGTGATAAAAATGTAAAGTAAACACTTGGCTATGTTTCACAAAATTCAGCCTCCAAGTCACCTTATGAGGGCATCGTCAGAGGCTGGCCAGCACAGTTCAGTTAGTAACCATAGACGCGTTTCGCTCTTATTAGAGCTCATCAGTATGTTTTTAGAGATCTTATTCTCTGCTGGCACAGTTCTTCGTCACCAGCTTCTTCACATGAACTTTGTTCTAGGTGAAGAAGTGAGTTATACCATACTGATGAGCTCCAATAAGAGCGAAACGCGTCTATGGTTACTAACTGAACTGTGCTGGCCAGCCTCTGACGATGTCCTCATAAGGTGACTCGGAGGCTGAATTTTGTGAAACACAACCAAGTGTTTACTTTATATTTTTATTAAAGCTTGTTTCACCAAGTGTTGCATGACAATTAATTTTGTCTTTGTTATTATTTAAACGTAATGTGCTTTTGCAAATACACCTCCTTTGATAAAATAATTATTAAATTTCTTGTATCACAAACGTAAAATAGTTATTTGTGTATTAAGAGCGTAAAGTGATTCTTTGTTACTCGAATACGGTAATTGCGTGTAAGAGAAACAAAGACACTTTACGCTCGTGATACACACATAATTTTTTCTACGATTAAATCTTAAAATTATTTAAAAAACGTAAGCATACTGAAAATAAATTCGTTTGGTCAACTGTCAATATGACAAGTTTCTGTTTAGTTTCTATCCCTGGTAACTATTGAAATAAGCATGCATGTAATATCTTTTTCGCGCGTTGCCATTGGAAACGCGCATATTTAACGTCTTTTTCGCGCGTTGCCATTGGAGACGCGCAAAAAAGATATTTTTCGTCAACTTTACGATGACAAATGAGAGCGTAATTTTCAAGTTTTCATAGCAATCGTAGAAAAATGTAATTTTCATGTTTAATATTGATCAAAATAGTATGTAACATACGTGGAAAACGGCCATTGCAAAACTCATACTCACTATTAAGGAAAACGGTTACTATCACAACTAAATTGAATAAGGGAAATGTCATTTTCACAAATAATGATGAATATCTCGTGAAGAAACTGTCATTTTTCCTTAGTAACAAATATTAATTCTACGACAATGATTATTGAATATTTTTGTAAGTATTTTTCTATTATATGAGTATTCTTATATGGAACGATATATAACTTATTGATTTCACGCTGTTATACTTGTTTTGTTAGTACATATATAGGAAATCAATAAAAGCAGATAATATCATAATTACAACAAAGATTAATTTATGAGTTACTGTGTACAATAAGAACTTTATCCTAATGACATTAGCTTATAGTGGAATTCTAATCACTTAAAAGAACTGCTACGACAGAGTGCCACACTCTATAGGGTCAAAGACGTGATGATATATTTTTTTTCTTCTACAAAACAAGGCAATGGGGTAGGTGGCTCAGTAGTTTCGAGTCGGCTTGTGGATCTTGAGAACCCTGGTTCGATCCCCACAGTCGACAAACAATTTTCACCAATTTAAATCTACTCCTGTGACTCCCTCTCCACTAATATCTTTGGGGGCCGTGATTTGACTTCTGGTAACCGCACTTCACGCGAAGAAATATATCAGTTACCAAGATCTGCTTACAGCAGAGTGCCACAACCAGTAATGGGTAAAAGGCGTGATGATATATTTTTTTTTCTACAAATCAAGGCAATGGGGTAGGTGGCTCAGTGGTTTCGAGTCGATCTGTGGATCTTGAGAACCCTGGTTCAATCCCCACAGTCGACAAACAATTTTCACCAATTTAAATCTACCCCTATGACTCCCTCTCCACTAATATCTTTGGAGGCCATGATTTGACTTCTGGTAACCGCACTTCACGCGAAGAAATATATCACTTACCAAGATTTGCTTACAGCAGAGTGCCACACCCAGTAATGGGTAAAAGGCGTGATGATATATTTATTTAAAACAGGTCTATATATAAATAAAATAAATATATCATCACGCCTTTTACCCATTACTGAGTGTGGCACTCGGTAAGTGATATATTTTTTACGCGTGTATTGCGGCTACCAGCCGTCAAATCACGCCCCCTCCCCAATGTTGTTAGTGGGGGGGAGCCACAGGAGTTGATATTAATTAATTATTAAGTCTATATAAGTGTATATAAATATAAATTGAGGGTGAGCGATTGCGCGATTGACTGAAATTTTTCAAGGGTTCCTGCTACCCCAATAGATTATATATATATATATATATATATATATATATATATATATATATATATATATATATATATATAAATAAATTTTCTCCATACAAAAATAATATATCTACTGGTTATTATTTATATTGTTGTGCTTCATACAAAAAAAATCGATACAAACAAATAAACAAAAATGTCTTATTGTATGAAACATAATGATATATGAAGTTTGTTTCATTTTTTCCAGGTGTATAATTTAAGAAGTCCTTGCAAGCAAAGTTATAATAAATTTATTGAGCGTATAATTCAAGCGGATTTGTGTACAAGACGATAATACATTGAATGTGTCGTGCGTCTGAAGTTTGATAAAGTTCTACGTATTTTTTAAACTATAACAGTAACTGTATGAATAAGTTTGCATGGAGGTACGTGAAGCCACCCCGAGTTTTCAACTCTGGTCATTTATAATACAATATTCATTATGTTGTCTTGTTGGATTTAAATGTTTGCTTCATGAATTTATTTTTTAATTTACGAGTAGCTGTTGTCGACATTTTTTTAATTAGAATACAGAAAATCTTTACGGCGAGATTTATTTAACCTTTAACAAAGTGTGTCTATCATTTTTGATATTATTTTCTTTTTCATTTAATTAAAGTGTTTTTGTTTTTATAAATAATACACTGCTCAAAATTCTACAGGGATACTTTAAAAATTGAATAAATAAAAGACTAAAATTTAATAATTATTTTATATAAATCAAATGAGTTGTATTTGCAAATGCACATCAAGTTTTCTTGGTCACCATGTCACATGACATTTCCCTCCCTTAATTTAGTTGTGATAGTAACAGTTTCCCTCACTAGTGAGCTAGAATAGTTATTTTTGATTCTAGATTGCATTGCATTCGAGAATGCAAAAGCATTTCGCAATCGAGTATCAAACAACTTTTCTTCGAAAACTATGTCCCAAAATTAGTAATAATGTAATGAGTAAATTTAGACGTTTAGGATTAATTAATGTGACATCTAATGTCTCCATGACAACAATGTATGTAATATAATTGCTATCAAATCCGGTATTCTCTGACCAGCAATTGACAGCTGGTTGGCAATAGAAACCAAACAAACGTTCTAATTTTTTTCTGCGATTTATTGGGATTCGCATTGCATTTCTCAAGAAACTATTCTAGTACACCAGTTAGCTAAATATGAATAATTTCTCAATTGGAACATTAAATATAAATTTTGTTAAAGAATAGAAGTATTGTTTCTAAGCAAAAAAATAAAGTGACAAATTTTATTAAATTGTGAGCCTTTCTTATATCAAAAAATTGCAGGATGCAAAAAACTTTTGCTCCTGCATGCAAAAATCTTTTGCGATCTGTAGACAAAAAACACTCATTTCGCGTGTTGATAGTTATAATGTAAATTTTAACTTTATATGACAGTTTTCGAAAAAAGTTATTTACTTTCCTCACTAGTGAGGGAAACGGGTACTATCTCAACTAAATTGAGTAAGGGAAATGTCATTTTTGCAAGTCAAGTTGAAAAAAAATTATTTATCGGAAGTAAACAATAATTGAGGAAAGTATTTACATCCCACTCATTTTCTGCACTCAAATGTCAACAGAATTATTGTTTTCAGCTGGCATAAGTACAAAAATGAAACATTTAAAAGCGGAAATTGTTAACGTGATTGCTAAGTTCTTCTCGAAATATTGTATTGAGAACCGTTTGAACTTATATCACTATAATTTGAAGTGTACAGCTTTGTGTATAGCACTTTAATATCCGAGCTTATTTAATTCTAAAGTGCTGTATAACTCTGGAAATTCATTAAAAAGCGCATAATTAGTAAAGTTCAGAATATAAATGTCGCGTACATGAACTGTAACAAGTAGTAAGTAAACTAATTATATAAATGGCTGGACCATGTTGGCTTATGCAGCCGCACTCTCCCAGCTGCGCTGAACATTGCATATCCGCAACAGTATACCGGGTGTTTCAAGAGGAACAGTCAATATTTTAAGAACTGGTAACATGGACTATTTGCGGTTAAAAAGTTCATTTAAACATGTATTCAATTCTGAATGGTTACAGACTTAAAGCTGCTTACTTCACTAGATATGAATCAAAAAGTGGATTTTTTTTCAAATAATTTAAATTTAAATATAATTACTACATTTGATGGAATATAGGGTGATTTTATGTATGTATTTCTTTAAATGAAATTAAATATAAATAAACATATCATCACGCCTTTTACCCATTACTGAATGTGGTACTTTGCCGTAGCAGAAATTACAGTAAGTGATATATTTCTTCGCGTGCGATTACCAGTTGTCTCAAGTGATATATTTTTTCTCATGAAGTGCAATTACCAACCGTCATATCACGACCCCTAAATATGTTAGTGGTATGGAAGCTACAGAGGGAGTTTTTAAATGTGGTGAAAATTGTTTGTCAGCTGAGAGAATCAAACCCGGGTTCTCAAATCCACATTCTAATTTAAATTAGCTATTTTTGTATTAAGTGTGCGAAATAAATATTCTAATGACTTTTTTGTCTCCACTTATCGTTCTTGACTTTTTTTACAACTGTCAATAAACAATAATACAATAAATAAATAAATATATCATCACGCCTTTTACCCATCACTGGATGTGGCACTCTGCCCAAGCAGATCTCGGTAAGTGATATATTTCTTCGCGTGAAGTGCGGTTACCAGCCGTCAAATCACGGCCCTCAAAGATATTAGCGGAGGGGGAGCCACAGGGGTAGATTTAAATTGGTGAAAATTGTTTGTCGGCTGTGGGGATCGAACCAGGGTTCTCAAGATCCACAGGCCGACTCGATACCACTGAGCCACCTACCCCATAAAACAATCAAAAATAATATTGATATGGTGTAACCAAAAGAGCGTGCACGAAATACTTATTTTGCACACCTAGGTGAAAAATAGTGCGCAAAATACGCGTTGTCATAGTAATGTAAATGATGAAAAAATCACGTAGTTCGCGTATTGATATTAGAGAAAAAAGTTGTAGAAATAGGATGTTATGCATCAAGGGAGGGAAACAAGCCATTATGCCAACTTCAAGGATAATCGCGCCCTCCCGTGAAGCATATTATACTGCCTTATCGGGACAAATGTCAAATATGGGTTGCTTAACTAGTTACCTAGGAACCGCCGCAAACAGCTAATAATCGTAGTCTCTAGGGAGAGAAACATAATGTTTCTCTCACTAGGGGAGAAAAACTGTGTTTCTCTCTCTAAAATTAGGGAGTAAGAACGTGTTTCTTGTGCATGTGTTACGAAAAGAATATTATTCCAGATTTTAATGATGTAAATATCTAAACTAATTTGAGAACATTCGCAGGAATATTTCTCTAATTTGCATTTAGCGTTTTCGGATATAAAAGTCCGGGGCTCCGTGTTTATTTAAAGTGTTCATCTGCGCGCCAGGCTCCGGGTGTTTTTAATCTGACGTCGTCCTCCAGACATAAAGATTCGCAGGGCTTTGTTCAGCATGTTTTTGTTCCTGTTTGTGAATATGGCACAGGTAGCTTTTAAAAATCGATCGCGCACGGTTTTCTCCGAGTTAATATTTAAAATAGCGAAGATGAACTGAGGCAGGGATGTTCAATTATTTAAGGGATGAAGCCTACAGCACCGCACGAGGTAACTCTATACATTGAGGGATGATGTGCGAACAGATTGTAATTAATCGTTGTCAGACGGGAAATTTGATCTTTTCATCACCGCGGACATTTAAAATATTGCTTAACCTTCATTAGCTATTAATACTCATTGTATTTATATTTATTTATTATCCGACACAAATGTTATCTCATTTGATTACCACAAATTGTAAAACTTAAACCGTTCAGAGCTATTTAATTATAATTAGTAGTCAATGTTTGGCAAATATCAAACTAGGTTAGCGTTTACAAAAATAAAACATTAATTATAAGCAGGGTTCGTAAATATCATGATATTTATAATAAATATCAAAATATCTGATATATAGGAGGATATATATCAGATAAATATCACTTTTTGGATATTTATTTTTTAATTTTAGTTTTTGTACACATTTAGAAAAACTGAAAAATTCGAAAAATTTCACTTTTCCGGAGGCTATATCTCAAAAACTAAACAAGATATGGAAATGCGCTCAACGGCGTTGAATTCCCCGTGTCCGAATTGACTTATAAACAAATTTTCATACAATTTTAAGCAATTTAATATTTTTAATTATTTCCTAAGGGGTACCCCTTTGGTTTTTTCAGATTTTATTCAATTTTCCCAAAAATCCTTAATCGTAGGATTATTAAAACGAAAATTTACATACATATGTATTTTGACCCACTGAATCCAGTGGTGCAATCTTCAAATGCATATGACTTCTGGTTTTCGAGAAAATGTTAAAAAACCGCTTTTTGCGATTTTTTTGGCGGAAAATTGAAAAAAAATTAAAATCGCTGAAACTATGTTTATAAGTTAACTGAAGCACGAGAAAATTAATGCCGTTGAGTGCGTTTTCATATCACATTTAGTTTTTGAGATATAGCCTCGGAAAAGTAGAAAAATTGAAAAATACGAAAAATTTCACTTTTCCGGAGGCTATATCACAAAAACTATTTGATATTTTTATATAATGGATATATATCATTGCAAAAATATGACGATATATATCAAAATAAATATCATGATATATATCGATCGATATATATCTTCGAAACCTGATTATAAGTACTAAATGACATGTAAATGTATTTATAAACAAGCGCAGGCGATGCTGCCTTCATTTCTTATAGATTCGTTGTTAGAGAAGTGGGCGTAAGTGTAGATTTACGAAACAGGTGTACAGGAGCGAATGGATGAATGTTTGTTGTGTGTTGATGGATTTTGGTTGTGAGAAAAGAAAGAGTTCGTATGGAGGAAGTGTTAATGTGGTCGAAACGAGTATCGTGTGTCAGGATGAGAATGTTGACGGGTTCGTGCTACCCCATTTAATGGAATATAGCGTGATGTTATGTATGTATGTAAATGACATGTTTGCAAATTTCAAACTTTCAATTACAATGAAAGCGATAGATATATTACTATTTTGTTTGCATCAATTTAAATGTCAAATAGAATTTTAGTATTAATAATAATTGAAATAAAATTTAAAAATATTTAATTAGTATTAGTAGTTTAACTAATAAATTAATGTAAATCAAATTAATTTTCACCAATTTAAATCTACCCCTGTGGATCCCCCTCTACTAATATCTTTGGGGGCCGTGATTTAACGGCTGGTAACCGCACTTCACGCGAAAAAATATATCATTTACCGAGATCTGCTTAGTCAGAGTAGGTACTACACTAAAAGGTAAAAGGTGTGATGATATATTTATTTTATTTATTTTATTTGTATTAAGAAAAATAAATAAATAAATACACCATCACGCCTTTTACCTACTACTAAATGTGGCACTTTAGCCGTAGCAGATCTCGGCAAGTGATAAATGTATGTGTGAAGTACGGTTACCAGCCGTCAAATCACGGCCCTCAAAAATGTTAGTAGAGGAGAAGCCACAGAGGTAATTTTAATTTTGTAACTTGAGTTCTCAGTTCCATTGAGCTTTTTGCCCCACATATTAATTGATATAGGTGATATATTTTACGCGTACCAGCCGTCAAATTATGGCTCTCCTTGGTGTTCGTACAGGGGAAGCCAGAAGGGTAATATTAATGTGGTGAAAATTATTTGACTTTACCTCTACATCAATATTTTGAAAAATTGATCTAGAAATGTTGCAAAATTATACAGGGCGTTCCGTTAAACAAATCAAAGTAAAATATTTTCCGAAAAATTAGTAGGCCATGAAAAATAGTATGTTATGCATCAAGGGAGGGAAACAAGCTATTATTCCCTTGTGTGAAGTTGGCAAACCGAGACGTAATCAAGGGCTGAAATCAAGGTTTGCAAACTTCACACAAGAGATAATCGCGCCCTCCCGTGAAGCATATTATACTTTTCGTAACAAGTGCACAAAAATTACTGTTTTATCGGGAGAAATGTCAAATATGGGTTGCGTAACTAGTTACCTAGAAAACTCCGCAAACAGCTAATAATCGTAGGCCCTAGGGAGAGAAACATCCTAACTAGGGAGAGAAACATAATGTTTTTCTCCCTAGGGGAAAAAAGCAATGTTTCTCTCTCTAAAACTAGGGAATAAGAACGTGTTTCTTGTACATGTGAAAAGTAGTTTAATTTAACTTTTTTTGTATTTTTAATATTTCAGTAGGGGTAAGCTGAACAATGAAAAATGAACCAGCCTGTATATAGTTTTGTTTAATCCCCATGAAATGAAAAATGACACGAATCAGTGAAACTAAAATCTCCTACTCTATTCAGTGTTTGTTTGCGCAGTGAATAATGAATTCATTTCAGTTTGAAATTAATTATTTACTTTGGTTTTCACTGTTCTCTAGCTCGTCATAACAAAGTCCTACCTTCATCAAGTGGTTTGACCTGCAACCCTAGTCACTACTAACAGTGACGTCTGTATCATTGTTGATGAATGAAACTGGAGCGAGATGCGGTACACAACATCACCGAGGTGTAGCCAGGAGGCTAAAGGGCTGCTGTAATCCTCGCGCAAATTAAATTACATTCTGTTGTGCGTCGTAATCAGCGAGGACAAAGGTGACATTATCGCAACGTGTCTGTGGCAGCCCTCGGTTGCTAATGTCCGCGCTTATATTTATCTCCATATCTACGTTATCCAGATGAAATAGAAAATGTACATCCATGCAAAAAAAACATGTCATATCTACTTATATTTTTATGATGAGAGAAAAACTGAACTTGGCAAATGCTACCATTTTAAAATCATTTTGGAATATTTTGTACATCCTTTATTTACTTGAGGAACGATTAACACTTTCTGAATGAGATATACAACTTTTTCCACTACCTTATCAGAAAGCAAAATTTTCAGAAATAAATTACATACATACATACATACATAACATCACGCTATATCCCATTAAATGGGGTAGCACGAACCCGTCAACATTCTCATCCTGACACACGATACTCGATTCGACCACATTAACACTTCCTCCATACGAACTCTTTCTTTTCTTACAACCAAAATCCATCATCACGCAACAAACATTCATCCATTCGCTCCCTATACACTAGTTAAATTAGATATTTAAATAAGATTTATTATTCTCTTGAAAGATGTCAAATGTCATATCATATCGTTTTCTAATTGCCATGAATATGAGTTGACTTTTCTTCCCTAGGGAATTGAGGGAAAATAGTTATTTCGTAACAGATGCACAAGAAACAAGTTCTTATTCCCTAATTTTAGAGAATGAAACACTGCTTTTCTCCCCTAGGGAGAGAAACATGTTTCTCTCCCTAGGTAGGATGTTTCCCTCCCTAGGTAGGATGTTTCTCTCCCTAGGTAGCATGTTTCTCTCCCTAGAGACTATGATTATTAGCTGTTTGCGGCGTTTCCTAGGTAACTAGTTACGCAACCCAAATTTGACATTTGTCCCGATAAGACAGTAATTTTTGTGCACTTGTTACGAAAAGTATAATATGCTTCACGGGAGGGCGCGATTATCCCTTGTGTCCCTCCCTTGATGCATAACATACTATTTTTGTATTAAGTGCGTAAAATGAGTGTTTTTTGTTACTTTTAGTCGAGACCGCAGATCGATACAATCAAAGTGATTCGAACGTGCCAAAAAACAATAATTTTGCCCACGAAATACAAACATTTTTTGTATAACTGTAAATAAAGAATAATACAATAATGATTGATGTATTTAAGTAAATTGAAGGAAAACAATCAACAATAATATTAATTTGATACTATTGATGTGTTGTAACTAATGAAACCCGACAACAAATAATTTGGGAGCGTGCGCGAAATACTCATTTTGCGCACTAGAATAAAATACTCATTTTGCGCACTAGAGTGCAAAATAATGCGCAAATACGCGTTGTTATGGTAATGTAAATGATGAAAAAATCAAGTACTTCCCGTATTGATATTAGTGGAAAAATAAACTTTTTTGACAGTTGTAGAAAAATATTATTTTTTGACAGGAACTAAACTATCGATGACTGCTTTAGATTCTTGCCAAACATTTAAATCATTTTCTGAAGTTAAAGTTCAGAAAGAATTAAAATCGTTTCAACTAAGGGTTGCATTCCTCGTCACTCACATGATTTGTCCTTGTTGATTGTCTTGCAGGGCGGTAGGACAAGCGCAGGTGCAAGGACACGGGCACGGACATGAACACGCGCACGTTGTGACGTGTTCATGGTGGTCCTCGTACGTCAGAAAGTCGTAGGCCTCGTCCATCAGCTCATCATCTTCTTCTGCGTCGCTCATTACTTCAGGAAGTGCTACAGCTAGTGCTAGACCTTCATCATGGTCGCAACATTGAGTTGTGCGAGGTCGGTCGCGGTGTCGAGACCTGGGGCTTGCATCTGAGAAGTTATACATAGATATAAACACCCCTAACCGTGCCTGACCTAGTACAGAACGCATTTTTATGGAAAGGTTTATTGCGTAATGCAGTGGTTTCCAAACTGTGGGGGGCGCGCTATATAAAAATATAATTGAGGCTTATGAACACGTTCTTCATTTACATCATAGCACACACGTGTTTCTAACTCGCGCTCGCAGTAAAATATCCCTAGTTTAACAAACAAAGCCTTAGAAATTTTATTACGTTTCGTAACATCTTATTTGTGTGAAACAGGCTTTTCCGCTGTAGCTGTTTTAAAGACAAAATATTGAACTCGATTATTCGTTGAAAAAGAATTGCGAGTGGCGATATCTTCAATGACTCCCCGGTTCGAGAAACTGAAAAACAAGCGCCCATTCAGCACACTCAAAAATTATGATTATATTGTATTAAATATACCTAATTTAAATTAAATATAATTTCCAATCTTATTAAAATTTTAAGTTTATAAATGTTATTACATTACTTTGTTCTATTATTATGTTGTAATAAACATAATTTTAGGTTAAGAAAAAGATTTGTTATAACAAATACCTTATATAATAACAATATTTGTTTATAGTACTCATTTTTTTGTATTCTATAAAATAAATTATTTACGATTTTTGAAGTTAGGCTGTTATAAAAAATGAGGGGGGCGCGACAATTTTTTACGGAAAAAAGGGGCCGCTGATAGAAAAAGTTTGGAAACCACTGGCGTAATGAATGAGTTTGTATGAAGGGAATTATGAGTGTGGTTGAAGCGAAAATGCTGTGTTAGGACATACATACATAACATCACGCTATATCCCATTAAATGGGGCAGCACGAACCCCTGAAACATTCATAGAGCATTCTCATCCTGACACACGATACTCGTTTCGACCACATTAACACTTCCTCCATTTAAAAATTATATGAACTACTACACTGCGGCTCGGTGAGTGCGGACCCTGTACTGTAATTGGGATTAAGTTCCTGTTGTACAGCGTAACATAATAGTAGTTTATGTAACAAGTACATAATTTAGGTCTTTATTGGACGAGCCGAATTTGATGGCAGAGCGAGCGCAGCGAGCGAGGCTAATAAATAAGGCGAGTCTATAAAGTCCGATTATGTACGAGTTGCATACAACGTTTTATGTTCGACTGCATGAAGAATATTTTCTCTTAAAATATGATTGTCAAAACCTATATTTAAAACATTTAATCGCATCTTAAAGTGTGCTTTCTTGTTATGCATTTGTTGCTTTATTTATCAAATTGTCAAAGTGAAAATAGTGTTGAGATGGATGAAGACATTGAAGACGTTCCAAAAGAAATAAAAGATCTTGCATGTAATGCAAGAGAATATCTAACAATTGTATGAAGACACATATAATACATACAGAAAATGGTGTTTAAATATTTCTTTTGAATTTTGTTTTAATGTGACATTGACAGCAGTCAAATTTTGCATTTTTATCGTACTAGTCCAATAAAGTACCGGATTATGGACAGTAAACAGTGTCGTAAAACAAGGTAATATGATGCAGTCGAACATAAATAAATAAATACTAATATAGAATGTGTGATGAAGAATGATTCTTTGATAAATCTGATGAGTGTATGTTCTGTGAATGTTTTAAGGGTTCGAGCTATTGTATGGAATTTTAATAAATTCTAATGAGAAATGATCACGACTTTTCACACGAGACGAGACCAAGTTTTGCGGCAATACTTCAAAAAACAATTTATATTAAAATTTGTATTTGAATAAAACATCAGTTTATTCGGTTGAAATAAAACGCTGTCGATGTGATTCAGAAAATTAAAGTTCCTAATAAAAATTCATGAAATAAACACAGTTCGGAATAATTTGTTTTACTTGTTGTGGAACAAAGAATGATAAATCTCGTACAACCATAAAAACACTGTAAAAGTAATGATAAAGAAGGCAGTAAAAGCTAGTATCCCGGGTGTAAATCTCACCGAATCAGCAGTTGTCGAGAGTGGAGTCCCTACATTCACGCCGCAGTAGCAGCGATAACGTGGGATCCGCGCGTAAATTGATTTTTTATTCGTTCGTACCGACGGCAGAGATTTCTCTCCGCGGTCAACATTTCTGGGTTTTAATTCCGTGACCTATCTTCAGAACTTCTACCTGAGTATAGCAGGAGGTTGCAGGATGAGCGGTATTCATTTTATATGAGCAGGAAAAGTAAAAAACAAGTTCAAAATTTGCAGGAGGCTGATTGAATTTTCTTTTTTAAGATGTTGTTTGTTGTGGGTTTATTTCCTTTGAATCTAATTGTGTTGTATATAATGTAGGCAGGAGCGTAAACACAATAATTACAAAAAAATCTAATGTGGACACCACATGACTTCCTTGTACGCGTATTAAACTGTAGATATTTTTTTAATTGCACATATTTGACATTATATCTTGTGTTTTTTGTTCTAATCCATAGCAAACTTTTACTTACTTTTTTTAAATAAAAAAAATATATAATATTTAAATTTAGATATCTCGTTTATGCAAAAAGCTAATTTAAAAATTCTTAATGTGCTAGACGCAGAATTTAATTCTCTAAAACGTTTATTTGCAGCGTTCATTTCTAAAATTAAAATAATACCATTTTTTTCAAGGAAAACTGTTAGTAGCTTTATGTAATGTATCACTTCCGATTAGTCTATTTTAACCAAAATCTATTATGTTATTTCCATTGATATAGTAGTCTTATATACCAAATTTGGAAAGTTTTAAATTATATTTGAATATAGTTTTTCATGAAAATCTATTATAGGCTTCAAGTAAAGTACCACTTCCGGTAGTTGTATAATGACCAAAAAGGGAGGTGCCCAACTAGATGTTATAACAGTCCTAAATATAAAGTTACAATTTTCTACGGCTTACCGTTTTTGAGTTATGCGAGATACATACGTACGTATAGACGGCATGACGAAATTAGTCAAAATGGATTCAGGGAGGGCCAAAATACCTCTTTCCGTTGAAATCTGAGAACCGAAAATTTTCGCGATTACAATACTTCCTTTACTTCATACAAGGAAGTAAAAATGTGTCAGTAAGTTACTTATTTATATAAAGTAACCCCGACACCAGAAATGGTAAAAGGGCTCAACGATTAAGTAAGTAAGTAACTCACGAGTATATTGGAACCAATTTTACATTGTTGTTTAGCAAGACGCATATACAGGGATGCAATATTTAAATTTATCCTGGGCAGTGTACACTAGCGAATGGATGAATGTTTGTTGTGTGTTGATGGATTTTGGTTGTGTATGAAGGAAGTGTTAATGTGGTCGAATCGAGTATCGTGTGTCAGGATGAGAATGTTGACGGGTTCGTGCTACCCCATTTAATGGGATATAGCGTGATGTTATGTATGTATGTATGTATGTTAATACTTTTTAATTATGTATTTGAATGTACGAATATATAGATGAGAAATACGTTGGTGTATGATGAGTGTGAAAATGAAAAAAATGTTGCCGAAATGAAAAACTAGTGGAGAAGATGTATGTTGGTGAAAATGAGGGTGAGAGATTGCTTAGACGGTAATATTCGATTGTGTGTCGAATGAAAGATTCGTGAATGATTTAGGAATAAATTGATAGATATATATATATATATATATATATATATATATATATATATATATATATATATATATATATATATATATATATATATATATATATATATATATATATATATATGATTGATGATGTAATGAAGATTAAATGTAACCACTAATAGCCCGATTCTCCAAAAAGTTTTTGCTGTGTTTTGCATTAACTAATCCGATTTTATTTATTTATTTATGTTACACTGTACAACAGGAACTTAATCCCAATAACAGTACAGGGTCCGCATTCACCGAGCTGCAGTGTAGTAGTTTTATATAATTTTTAGCTAGAGTTAGATTCGAACTCGGGATCTCTGGATTCGAATTCCGTATCGCTATCCACATCATCGTACAGGCGGAAAAGTTAAAAAGTTAATTCAAATCACATTCTATAAACCAAATAATAACAAAATTATATTGGAATTTATTTATAATTTTTTTGCGAATATGATTTAGTTTAATGTATAATTTTCTATAACGCTACAGATCTGTAAATCTGAACAAAAGCGCATCATATTTGATTGTCAAATGGCATTAAATGTATTTGTCAATAAAAATCTATGCGCTTTTGTTCAAATTTACAGAACTGTAGCGTTATAGAAAATTACAGAATAGCACCATAATTCAGGATTCGCTAAAACTCTTTCAAGAATTCAGATGTACAATGAAAGTTTCAATGGTTCCAGCTATCCTATTTGATAGAATATTAAGATTTGAAAAACAATCATGGTTAACACTCGTTAATAATTACAAATTACCTTGATTGAACTTCAAAAACATTGATGTATATGTGTATGTACAGACCCGAGTCGAAATATAGTTCATTCAAAAAACATGCATATCTTCCTAAATTATTTTAGGATAAACTTATTTAATTTTCACTTTCGTACTACTAGTACAAATATATCACTTACAAAGATATGCAATTTCTCTCAAATTTACAAGTGCAAACAACCTCAATTCTTCTTAATTTCTTTCTTTCTTACCACGTCTATGTGAAGAATGATGTTTGCCATGATGATGATGCCGATGCCGGCGTCCATGTCCATTGTGTTGTGACGAGGACGCCGTCGTCGACGTCGATGTAATCCTCTGTTTCAACGCTTTCTCTTTGTCCTTGTCTGCTTTCATGGACTCTACCTACATACACATACAAACACACACACCACATACGCAATAGTCAAACTAATTTGTATGAAACAAACAGTCAATAAAGTTAATAATGTAAATGAACATTCTGTTGGCGGGATAATACAATTTATAGCATTGTTCATTAGGCAGTATCATCAATTTTTAATCACTAATATTAATTTTAATATGATAAATAGAAAATTTAATTTTGTTGTAATTACAGAAAACTAAATTGAATCATTAGTAGATAAAAAGAAATTTATGTGTTTAATAATCTCTTGATATTTATCTCTAGTGTTTTGTAGCTTGTACAGATCTGCAAATGCAGATCAGCTAGTCTGTACAGTGTATCGACATATATCTTACTTTATTTTCAACGAGAGTATTGAGCATAGCTTCCAGTCGAGCGACCTCTAGATGTATATCTCTTGTGACGAGCCCCAGGTCTTCTGTAGACACAGCTTTGTCTACGACAACTACCTCCATGGTTGCCATTACTTCCTAGTGCCTCTGTAAGTTCTGTATCGTTTTTAGTCTTCGGTTGCCCTGCTCGAGTTATATTGTTGCGTCGATGTGAAATGATATTGTTTCTGTTTCACAAATGAAACAAGTTATAGTATTTATAGTATTTTCATTTTAAACTCAAGGGATCGGCATAAAACGATTAAACATCCCTGTCTTATATAACTACAATGAAATGTTTGGAGAAAATTAATTGCGGGATAAATATGATGAATAAGGACAAGCGTATGATTCTTGAATTTAGATTCATTGGTTAGATTTTTCGAGTGTTTACCTGCAATTGTGAGGAGTCACCTTCAAAAACAAGCGCTGGAAATGCTCCCTTCCTTTCTTATCTTTTGATTCATTTTCTGTTTTTCTATAGAGTATTCAACTGCAATTGTGTGGAATTCAGTTTCAAAAACAAACGCAGGCAGATACTCCCTTCCTTCCTCATCTTTTTTTTTACTTCATTTTCAGTTTTTCTATACAGTGTGTAACTGCAATTGTGTTAAATGTATTTTTAAACAAGCGCAGGCGATGCTGCCTTCATTTCTTATAGATTCGTTGTTAGAGAAGTGGGCGTAAGTGAAGATTTACGAAACAGGTGTACAGGAGCGAATGGATGAATGTTTGTTGCGTGTTGATGGATTTTGGTTGTGAGGAAAGAAAGAGTTCGTATGGAGGAAGTGTTAATGTGGTCGAAACGAATATCGTGTGTCAGGATGAGAATGTTAACGGGTTCGTGCTACCCCATGATGTTATGTATGTATGTATGTAAATCCATTAATGCGGCTACCCCATATCGCTTATCGATGGTCAAAATAGGTAAATTTTCAAGGGTCGTATTCAGCCTAAAATTATACTTGTTTTTTCTTATGTTTAACCGTACAGGCGAATGGGGCTGTACAACCCTGTGTGAACCTTGTGAAACCAGTTATGACGGATCATATTTAGAGTTCCTTTGTAAACGTAATTGCTGTGCATTTAATCGTTTTATGCTGATCCCTCCAGTTTAAAATGAAAATAGTATATCTTATTCACTATTATTTGAAGCATTTTAATTTTCATGGAAAGTTTATTATTTTGCTGTAATTGTCTTAATAATCTAGTGTACTTGATTTAAAAGTAAAAAAGTAAATAAACCTAACAAAGGAAAGCGCAAGGAACGTAGGAAAAAGTAATTACAGTATTTCTATTAGCCGTGGTACAAAGAAGCAGCAGAGAGCAGTCGAGCAGCGAGACATCGCAAAATGCGTTTTTATTCAAAAGACAGGATTTAAATTTTGCTTCTTTCATACGTGGGACGCGCATGTAAAATATTATATCCAATAAAATATTCTCTGACAGAACCACACGACGCCAACGCCTGACAGCTACTGGTTTTACTACCAAACTTACACCATAAACCAACTTTTCAATTTTAGTTTATGTCTGAATTATGTTTGTAACTTTATTCATTTTCTATTCAATTATTTTTGAAATGGACTTCTTGTAACTTTCAATTAATTCAGCACGGCAAATATTTACCGACTTTGTGGCAAGGAGAATTGATATCAAATGTAATTATTTTTGGAAAGAGCTATTCTACTACCACAAGAATAAACATTTTTGATATTCTACCATCAGTCGACAATACAATTGATATCAACACGTTTGAGGATGTTTTACTCGTCTTGTCAAATGGCCATGACAATGAGGTAACAAATAGTTGTCGCTGATTTCAACTTATTTATGTATTTATGTTACGCTGTACAACAGGAACTTAACCCCAATTACAGTACAGGGTCCGGACTAAACGAGCCGTATTGTAGTGATAGTTCATTTTTTAGATTGAGTGCGATTCGAACTCGGGATCTTTGGATACCCACACAAACTATATGACTGTCTAAGCAGTTCAAATTCCACTATAAAGCTGTATGTTCAGAACAATCCAATTAGTAATTAGCAATTAACAATTATATGGGGTAGGTGGCTCAGTAATATCGATTTAACTATTAATATATTGGAAATAACTATCAAACCAGTGGTACTATTTATAAATAAATAAATAAATATATCATCACGTCTTTAACCCATTACTAGGCGTGGCACTCTGCAGTAGCAGATCTCGGTAAGTGATATATTTTTTCGCGTGAAGTGCGGTTACCAGTCGTCAAATCACGGCCCTCAAAGATATTAGTGGAGAGGGAGCCCTAGGGGTAGATTTAAATTGGTGAAAATTGTTTGTCGGTTGAGGGGATCGAACCAGGGTTCTCATGATCCACAGGCTGACTTGATACCACTGAGCCACCTACCCCATAACTACTATTTATGGTACTGTTAAATATCCTTTATTGGACTTGTACGATTAAATAGCAAAATTGGACTCATGCCAATGTCAAGAAATATTATTTTCGTCTCGCGTGATGGTCGCGCGGGTTGAGGGCCTGACTCACGACCATAAGGTCGTGAGTTCGGATCCCGCCCTTGGCGACTATATAAAAGGACATATCGGCATATGACCGGAGTAGTTGGTCCAATATATATTAAAAAATAAAGTATCATCGAACCGGACTGTGAATTTGAGAACTCGAGTTCGATCCCTACAGCCGACAAACTATTTTCGCCAAATTAAATCTACCCCTGTGGCTCCCTTTCTACTAGCATGTTTGAGGACCGTGCTTTGACGGCTGGTAATTGTACTTAATGCAAAGAAATCTGCTATAACAGAGTGCCACATGCAATAATAGGTTAGAGACGTGATGATATATTTATTTATATTAACAATTATAATCAATACCTCCTTTTTGTCTTATGTCAAATAATACTGGTTTTTAGATTGACAAAATTACCGATTTCACCCATTAATGGATATGGAACTCTATCGTAACAGATCTCGGTAAGTGATATATTTTGTACTTGAAGTGCAGTTATCAGTTGTTGGCCAACAAAGATGGTAATAAAGAGGGAATAATTTCAATTTTTCCAAATCCACAAGCTGACATAATTTCTGTAAACAACCTACTTCAGAAATTTATTAAAATAAATAAATACCCATTACTGGGCGTAGCACTCTGCCGTAAGCAGATCTCGGTAAGTGATATATTTGTTCGCGTGAAGTGCAGTTACCAGCCGTTAAATCACTATCCCCAAAGATATTAGTGGAGAGGGAGCCGCAGGGATAGATTTAATTGTTTGTCGGCTGTAGGGATCGAACCAGGGTTCTCAAGATCCACAGGCCGACTCGATACCACTGAACCACCTACCCCATTATAAATTAATTGATAATTGTTATTGTTTATTGATAACTTAAGCAACTGTAATTAAGATTAAGTTTCTGTTAAGCAAAGTGATTTTTTTTTTCTAAATGCTAGTTATATTTTGTGCAATACTTTGCTTTAAGGCTGGATGCGTGAAATGAAACCAAGTAAAAAATGAATCGTTAAAAGTTTGCAGGAGTAAAATGAGAAGTTTTTTTCCAGACAATGGTTAAATCTCAGACTGGAATTAATTTGTGAAAGTCCTTGTCGGGTTACGAATGTTCCCTAAGGACTGTAAGAAATAAAAAGATTGGTCATTCATCATTCTGAGTTAATTTCGTTGTATTAAACGAAGCAACGCTTTATTAAGTTTATTTTTCGCTTCGTCCATGTTGAATGATCGATAATTATTACATTTCAGTATTTGTTTTGTTCACTTGATCAATCAAACGTCATGTTATTTTCATCTTTACCGATATATGAGTATTTCCAATAATCAAAACAATTATTGAAATTACCTTAGATGTTCTATTTTAATGAAATTGACTTTATTTATTTATTTATTTGTTACTTTGCAGAATAGAAACTTAATCTCAATTATAGTAGCTTAGAATAATGATTCTCAAATTTAAAAGTTATCTCCAATTTTATCTGTAACTCTACATAATAGTATTTTTGTCTGTAATTCTTTATTTTACATATTTTATTTTTCGTTTGAATTCGAGTGATATATTTATGCACCTATCATTCGTCAAACCATGGCCCCCCAAAAATGTTAGTGGTGGGAGAGTCACAGGGGTGAAAAAAATTGAGGGACAGCGATACGAAACTGGTTAAGATTAAAATCCGAATCACTTCAACACACAAAATCATCATGCCTTTTACCCAATACTGGTTATGGTACTTTGTCGCACCAGATATCAATAAGTGATATATAAAGTATGGTTACCAGTCGTCAAATCACGCCCCTCAAAAAACATTAGTGCCGGGAAATCCAAAGGGGTTATTTTAATGTAAAACTCGAACTCGGATTATCAAACCCACAGGCCACCTATAAATAATAATAATATACTATCACGACTTTTACCCATTACTGAGTGTGGCACTCTGCCGTTGCATATCTCGGTAAGTGATATATTTCTTCAAGTGAAGAACATTTTTGTGGTTGAATGCATCTTGTGCACCGAGATCGCTACCGTGAAGTTACAACTGCTTGTAAATGATGAAATTATACGAAGAAAGTTTTTGTGTGGAGACAAATAGCTTTATAATGTGATGAGATAACAATCGTCTGGGAAGAGGATACAAATGGCCCCCCACCTCCTAAATCTTTTGTTCTCGCGTCGCGACGGTCGGCGTCCGAGTCACAGCTACCGTGATCCGTTTCAATTTCCTGCGCGTGTCGGATATTTCGATCCTCGATTCGCAACTACTTTCACACTTTTTGTTTTTGATAACACTCCGGATTTTACGCGAAACTTTACACTCAACTTTTACCAGATAGAATTCAATTTAAAGCAGGAAAACCTCCATAGAGATATCATTTCTTGTATTCCTATTATTTTCAAACTACAAAACTTGTAGTTTTTATTTCTACATTATTTTATACTCTTTTATACTCTTCAAATAATAGTTATTTTTGATTCTAGATTGCGAAATGTTACTTTTGCATTCTCGAATGCAAAAGCATTTCGCAATTGAGTATCAAACAACGTTTTTTCGAAAACTATGTCCCAAAATTAGTAATAATGTAATGAGAAAATGTTGACGTTTAGGATTAATTAATATGACATCTAATGTCTCCATGATAACAATGTATGTAATATAATTGCTATCAAATCTGGTATTCTCTGACCAGCAATTGACAGCTGGTTGGCAATAGAAACCAAACAAACGTTCTAATTTTTTTCTACGATTTATTGGGATTCGCATTGCATTTCTCAAGAAACTATTCCAGTACACCAGTTAGCTTCCTCAAGCGGGATAAATATGAATAATAGCTCAAATGGAACATTAAATATAAATTTTGTTAAAGAATAGAAGTATTGTTTCTAAGCAAAAAAATAAAGAGACAAATTTTATTAAATTGTGAGCCTTTCTTCTATCAAAAAATTGCATCCTACATGCAATAGTCTTTTGCGTTCTGTAGACAAAAAACACTCATTTCGCATGTTGATAGTTGTCATGTAAATTTTAACTTTATATGACAGTTTTCGAAAAAAGTAATTTAGGAACAGCAAATGTTCAAGTCGTTGTCAGCGATATGCGTCGCAATCACATTTACATTGAGCTGGAAATTTAGTAAAATAAAATCGTAGTAGTCAGTGTTGACTTTGGCGAATTAAATGCACATATCACTGCACAAACTGACCGAGAAAGAACGCAATATCAATGTTTATAAAGACCAAAGCATTTGTTGGACGGAGTCCACGATAATGATCGTGTTTTTTTTTTGGGCACATGTTCGTATTCTCGTGATTCACTTGCTTTTACAGCAAAACAAATGTCTACGACGTATGCACACACTTGTACAAACATACGAACATCGCTCTTACAATGCCAGACATTTGTCTGTGGTGTATGAAACGAAACTAAGAACTACGTTCGTTTATTGTGGCAGTCAGAACAAAGGCTATGTTTTATAAACAATTCTCTTCTCAAAATTAATCTCAATTACGTTAAAGTGGAACTACAGCTTATAGTGGAATATGAACCACGAGGTGGACGAGATTTGAACCCTTGAATTATTGCTCATAAAGCAGAAGAGCGATAAATAAAGTTAACAAAATCATTACTTAATATAAATAAATATATAAATATATCATCACGCCTTTTACCCATTGCTGGGTGTGGCACTCTGCCTAAGCAGATCTCGGTAAGTGATATATTTTGTCGCGTGAAATGCGGTTACCAGCCTTCAAATCACAGCCCTCAATGATATTAGTGGAGAGGGAGCCACAGAGGTAGATTTAAATTGGTGAAAATTGTTTGTTGGCTGTGGGGATCGAACCAGGGTTCTCAAGATCCACAGGCCGACTCGATACCACTGAGCCACCTACCCCATTACTTAATGTGCATTATTATTTACCGAGGGAAATAAAAATGACCTATACTCTCTAGGGAAATAAAGTGATTCATAGCCATTGGCAGTATCAAGTCTCCTTTGTTAAATAACGAATTTTTTCGTTTATATATAACACGTGAGTAACGTGTCATTATTTACCTCAAGCGATTGCATCCCTCGGACTACATCCTCAAAATTTACTCTTCACTCTCGATAAATAATGACAAACTTTACTCATTTGTTATATAAACTATTATTTTTTTCACGACATTGCCAAAAAATAAAATTTTCTTCCCTCAATTGAGAGAAGGAAGTGATAGTTTTCGTCACTAGGGAAGATCGTTGAGTAATAATTATCTAATAACATCCCTAGTTTAATTTATAATAATTATGATTATAAAAACTAAATAAATATATCATCACGCCTTTTATCCATTACTGGGTGTGGCACTCTGCCGTAGCAAATTACGGCCCTCAAAGATATTAGTGAAGGAGGAGCCACAGGAGTAGATATAAATTGGTGAAAATTGTTTGTCGGCTGTGAGAATCGAACCAGGGTTCTCAAGATTCACAGGCCGACTCGATACGACTGAGTCACCTACCCCATGATTTTAGTATTGCATAAATATTAATCACCTGTGGCATTAAGTGAACAGAATAGGTGTTATGAATAATTATGCCCACGTATAATGTTCTGATCTTTTGAAGTTTATATACTTTATATAGTAGTCATAAACAACAAATAATGTTCAAGTGAAAAATAGAAGTTATTATGTACCTAGTGCAGAAAGTAGTTTATTGCCCTAACGAAGAACCAACATGATTTTTTCTATGTATATATAGAAACGCTTGAAGGATTTAAAAATCAAAAACAACAAATAAAAAATTTATTGTCCGTTCCTTGATGAAACTAATTTTAATTAAATATAAAATTATTAATATAAAAATGTTTCGCTCTTATTAAAGCTTATACCATACTGATGAGCTCGAATAAGAGCGAAACGCGTCTATGGTTACTAACTGTGCTGGCCAGCCTCTGACGAGGACCTCATAAGTCGACTTGGAGACTGAAATTTTGTGAGACTTAGACAAATGTTACTTTAATATTTTTATATTAATAATTTTATATTTGATTTAAAAATCATTTTAAACAGTATCTATTTGAAATAAAATCCAGATGTATTGATCAACAACACATCTACCAAGATGAAATTTTGTGAGACTTAGACAAATGTTACTTTAATATTTTTATATTAATAATTACTTCCTTGTACGAAGTAAAGGAAGTATTGTTATCGCGAAAATTTTCGGTTCTCAGATTTCAGTGGAAATACGCATTTTGGCCCTCCCTGAGTCCATTATGACTAATTTCGTCGTGACGTCTGTACGTACGTACGTATGTATCTCGCATAACTCAAAAACGGTAAGCCGTAGAAAATTGAAATTTTATATTTAGGACTGTTATAACATCTAGTTGTGCACCTCCCTTTTTGGTCATTATCTAACTTCCGGAAGTGGTACTTTACTTGAAGCCTATAATAGATTTTCATGAAAAACTATATTCAAATATAATTTAAAACTTTCCAAATTTGGTATATAAGACTACTATATCAATGGAAATAATATAATAGATTTTGGTTAAAATACACTAACCGGAAGTGACACATTACATGAAGCTGCTAACAGTTTTCCTTGAAAAAAATGGTATTATTTTAATTTTAGAAATAAATCCTTCAAATAAAAGTTTTAGAGAATTAAATTCTTTTTTTATTTTTAAATTAGCCTTTTGCATAAGCGAGATATCTAAATTTAAATAGTATATATTTTGTGTTTTTTTTACTTCCTTGTACGAAGTAAAGGAAGTATTGTAATCGCGAAAATTTTCGGTTCTCAGATTTCAACGGAAATAGGTGTTTTGGCCCTCCCTGAATCCATTTTGACTAATTTCGTCATGCCGTCTGTACGTACGTACGTACGTACGTATCTCGCATAACTCAAAAACGGTAAACCGTAGAAAATTGAAACTTTATATTTAGGACTGTTATAACATCTAGTTGTGCACCTCCCTTTTTGGTCATTATACAACTACCGGAAGTGGTACTTTACTTGAAGCCTATAATAGATTTTCATGAAAAACTATATTCAAATATAATTTAAAACTTTCCAAATTTGGTATATAAGACTACTATATCAATGGAAATAACATAATAGATTTTGGTTAAAATAGACTAACCGGAAGTGGCACATTACATGAAGCTGCTAACAGTTTTCCTTGAAAAAAATGATATTATTTAAATTTTATAAATAAATGATGCAAATAAAAGTTTTAGAGAATTAAATTCTGCGTCTAGCACATTAAGAATTATTAAATTAGCCTTTTGTATACGCGAGATATCTAAATTTAAAAATTATATATTTATTTTTAAAAAAAATTAAGTTTGCTATGGATTAGAACAAAAAATAAGAAAAAAATAAAAAATTAAATGTCAATGTCATTGCATTAGCAACATTTAGTTGTGCACCTTTCGTTGTATTAATTGAATAATTAAAGGATGGGAAAGAAACAATCAAACAGGCAAAAGAAGGGTAGAATGAAGAAATACATTTCTGAAAAACGACAAGCAGATGAATAAAAAGCTAGAAAATTTTAACAAAAAGATAATAAAAATTCTTAGAGAGAAAGATGAATATAAAGAGGGAGAAAATGTTAAAACGAAGGAAAGAATAAAAAAAATTAAGAGAAGTTGCACGAAGTAAAGGAAGTATTGTAATCGCGAAAATTTTCGGTTCTCAGATTTCAGCGGAAATACGCATTTTGGCCATCCCTGAATCCATTTTGACTAATTTCGTCGTGCCGTCTGTACGTATGTAATGTATCTCGCATAACTCAAAAACGGTAAGCCGTAGAAAGTTAAAATTTTATAATTATGACTGTTATAACATCTAGTTGTGCACCTCCTTTTTTGGTCATTATATAACTTCCGGAAAGTAAAGTACCATACTTGGAGCCTATAATATATTGAAAAACTATATCAAAATATAATCCAAAACTTTCCAAATTTGGTATATAAGACTACCATATCAATGGAAATAACATAATAGATTTTGGTTAAAATAGACTAACCGGAAGTGGCACATTACATGAAGCTGCTAACAGATTTCCTTGAAAAAAATGGTATTATTTTAATTTTAGAAATGAATGCTGCAAATAAAAGTTTTAGAGAATTAAATTCTGCGTCTAGCACATTAAGAATTTTTAAATTAGCTTTTTGCATAAACGAGATATCTAAAGTTAAATATTATATATTTTTTGATTATTAAAAAAATTAAGTTTGCTATGGATTAGAACAAAAAATAAAAGATTTAATGTCAAATATGTGCAATTAAAAAAATATCTATAGTTTAATACGTGTACAAGGAAGTCATGTGGTGTCCACATCAGATTTTTTTAATTAAGTTTGCTATGGATTAGAACAAAAAATAAAAAATAAAAGATTTTATGTCAAATATGTGCAATTAAAAAAATATCTATAGTTTAATACGCGTACAAGGAAGTCATGTGGTGTCCACATCAGATTTTTTTATATTTGATTTAAAAATCATTTTAAACAGTCTCTATTTGAAATAAAATCCAGATGTTTTGATCAACAACACATCTACCAAGATGAAATTTTGTGAGACTTAGACAAATGTTACTTTAATATTTTTATATTAATAATTTTATATTTGATTTAAAAATAATTTTAAACAGTATCTATTTGAAATAAAATCCAGATCTTTTGTTCAACAACACATCTACCAAGATATGCAATTGTAGATTTACCCCACTTAGAATAAAAGCCGCCATAATAATTTATCAATTCAACATTAGCAATAATTAATTGCTCGCACATTCATTTTAAAAATTCACCTGGCATATATAAAATATAATTTAGTTTCTTCAGACACTTCTCTTCATATATCACAAACAAAAATCTGTCGACAGACAAAAGACAAAACAATTTATAGCTCGAGAAAGCAAACCAGAGCAGAGCAGAACAGAGAGGAGTTCACTGCGTCGCATCAGCAGAATATATTCATTCAAGTTCACATCGGAGAGATAAATCATGTCTAGTCTATATAAACCTAGTTACTGGTTGCAGTGTGCTATGGAACAGTTTAGAACACTTTACACGGCTGGATAATTATCTTGTTTGCGAGTGTCGAGTCCTGCAGGATCAAACACACAACAGGACAATGTTATAATGGCACAGGTTTGTGTTTGGTAATCATGTGTACACTCGTACAACCACATAGTTAATAGTTGTACGTGGAATGTTATTTTTAGTGTTTGAATATTTGTAAAAACGTTTTCAAAATAAACTAAAGCGTTTGTTTAATCATTTGTAATCGACGAAATTAATTTATTATTTTGAACGTACGATAAAAAGTGTTTGAAATAGTTATAAAAAATTTGCAGGGAGAGTTTGTGATTTCAAAGTGGTTCAAATTGCACTATAAGCTGTAGGTTCCCTGTCAAT
This sequence comes from Pterostichus niger, assembly GCA_947425015.1. NCBI lineage: Eukaryota > Metazoa > Arthropoda > Insecta > Coleoptera > Carabidae > Pterostichus > Pterostichus niger. The sequence goes on along the minus strand of OX380341.1, from coordinate 1,458,991 downwards.
ATTCCTTTTAAATTCGGTGGCAGGACTAAACCGTCTCCATGTTAGGCCTTTTATTAATTACCATAAAATGATCTAAGTTGTAAGATCAGGTGTAGGCGTATTTAGCACAAATGAGTAATTAACAAAGACGCTACTAATCAATACTCTCCTCCAGCAGCTGTACAAGTACATGACATCTTCAAGGAGCTCCCTACTAACTCATACTACCAAGCTCAACAAGCAGCAACGTCTTTTACTAAATTACAAAATGTGTTTATGAAACTTCAAGAATTTAATTATTTGATGATATGTTAGAGTTTCATCATTGGAAAATGTCAAAAACAATCCTGTCATTCTGTTAACAAATGAGTGTAGAAAATTATCACACGCAGGAAATAGCTATTTATGAAACTAGTAAGGAAATGAAGGTTATTACCTTACGCATGTGAAATTTGCAGAACGATGCGTAGTCGAGTTATGTAAACACATAAGTAAAGTAATAACCTTATTTCCTTACTAGTTGCATACAATATTTTTTCTACTTCCGTTCTAATAAATACGAAAGAGCGTTTTTGAAATTATGAAATTTTGACATATTAATGACAGTTATAAATTCAAAAAATAAAAGAATAACACACCATATATCTGTTGCTATGTTACCTCATTATTCCACTAGTTAAATAATGCAGTTCGTTACCTAACTCAAATAAGTGAAATAAAACGTCTATTTTCTAACGGAAGTAGAAAAACATAATTAATTTGTTACTCTGCACAACAGGAACTGAATCCTAATTTTTATTTTATTTATGTTACTCTGTACAACAGGAATTTAATCCCAATTACAGTACAGGATCCACACTTACCGAGCCGAAGTATAATAGTTGATATAATTTTTAGCTTGAGTTAGATTCGAACTCGAGATCTCCGGATTAGAATTCCGTATTGCTATCCACACCACCGTACTGACGGACAGTAGCTTATAATAATATTCAAACCACTCATAAATAGTCATGAATTTTATATGTAAATTGAAGTCAGCGAGATTTGAACACACGACCTCTTACTTAATAGACGAATGTTTTATTTCGGTTTATCCAGTGGGAAACAATTAAATATTTATTATTATTTAATTTAGTTTTTGAGAAGAACCTCGTAAATAATTATTTGCCTAGGACGAAAAAGGGGTTGTGAAAAAGTTTAACTTTGACAATTTCAATTTCCTTTAAGCGAAAAGAAATCGATGATCCCTGGACACTGCGTGGTCTGTGTAAGTTTGTATTTGTTGTGTGGCAGACAGATTGAATGTGAATTTGATAAGAACAAGATTGGAAAATTGTTCAAAGATGTATCTTTGGGATTTGAAACAATTTGATGAGTGCTTGCTTTTGCTAACCAAGAATTTAATCTAAACTTTAAAGCCAGATTCTCAAAAAAGTTTTAGCTAATCCTAAATTTTGGATTTGCTAATATGATTCTACTCCAGTTTTAAATCACTTTTCAAAATCCAAATGGTAACAGGATTATTTAAACTTTTTTTAGAATATAGTTTAATATAAAATTATTTATCTAGTTGAAATAGAATTTTAACCATTAACAAACTACTCAGCTTTTAGCAGCTGCACATTAAAACTTGAAAGTAGCTAACTTCATTTCATAGCCTGAAGCATTACATATCACGGCGGAAAATAAGTAACTCTGTGGAAATTGAAACCCGAGTTTGTTTCCTGCACCCGACCATTGATTTTCACCACTTAGATTGAGTTAGATGGTTCGAGCATGTCGAATGAAATTGGTATATGTTGAGTGAAATTCAAGGTGAGAGATAAAATAAATAAATAAATATAGCATCACGCCTTTTACCCATTACTGGTGTGGCACTCTTCTTAAGTAGATCTCGATAAGTGATATATTTCTTCGCGTGAAGTGCGGTTACCAGCCGTCAAATCACGGCCACCAAATATGTTAGTGGAGGGGGAGCTATAGGGGTAGATTTTAAATTGGTGAAAATTGTTTGTCGCCTGTGGGGATCGAATCAGGGTTCTCAAGATCCACATGCCGACTCGATACCACTGAACCACCTACCTACTTTGTTTATATAAAAAAATAAATAAATATATCATCACGCCTTTTACCCATTACTGGGTATGGCACTCTGCGGTAAGCAGATCTCGCTAAGTGATATATTTCTTCGCGTGAAATGCGGTTACCTGCCGTAAAATCACGGCCTCCAAATATGTTAGTGGAGGGGGAGCTATAGGGGTAGATTTTAAATTGGTGAAAATTGTTTGTTGCCTGTGGGGATCGAACCAGGGTTCTCAAGATCCACAGGCCGACTCGAAGGTGAGATGATTTTTACTTTATATATGACGTTCGGTTTTCATAGGCGACAAATAATTAATACTATTCATGTGACTTTGGGCACGGAGAACCCAGGGGTATTTGAGATCGCCAAAATCTATTTTCGGGGTCATTTTGATCATTTGCACTTTTTTAAGGGATTAAAAAGAAGATGAGGGGATGAAATTACGATATTCAACTGAAATAGAGTTTTAGGTTCAAAACTAGTTACTCGAGGGTTTTTGGGGTCGCTGAATCTATTTTCGAGGTTACCCCTGGGTAACCAATGTTGAACGCGTAATATTTTGATATTTAATTTCATTTATGGCGATTCTTGTTTTTACCATCTTTCAGGGGTGGTTTGTACCCCTAAAAAGCAACTTCCGGAAGAAACAAGAAATAGAGGTTCAATATTTTTTAGAGTTCTATTAGTGTGCCAAGTTTAATTTAAATCGGTGAATGACAGTTGGGTAGTGTTACTTATGGATCTTGAGAACCCTGGTTCGATCCCTACAGCCGACAAACAATTTTCACCAAATTAAATCTACCCCTGTGGTTCCCCCTCCATTAACATCGTTGGGAGCCGTGATTTGACAGCTGGTAACTGCACTTCACGCGAAGAAATATATCACTTACCAAAATCTTCTTTGACAGAGTGCCACACCAAGTAATGGATAAAAGGCGTGAAGATATATTTATTATATTTTATTTAAATATCCTGGGCAACAGTTTGTTGATATTGAAAATTTTAACATTTAAACAATAATGTAAAAGGTAAACTTGAGCTATAAATGTATTTAGTAAATTTCATAATTCCTGCGTAGAAACAGCAGCTCGTGTCAAAAATGACACTTGAAATCCCTCCAGCTACGCTGTCAGGATCTAATTCTGTTATTTTTGACACTCGGCTGTCTGTTTCTACACAACAACTATACGAAATTTTACCAATAAATTCTTGGCTCACGGGATATCACTTTAAATTGTCGTCTGTAATATTTTTCCCATAATTAATTGTGCTAATGAAAGAAGTAATTAGCTGTCATACTAGTTCACAAGCAGTAAGCAGTAACCAGCAAGGAGGTTTCAGTAGAAATAATTATAATTCCCCGAGCACTGAAGACAGATCTCATTTCATTTGCAGGCAAATTCAACGCTCTTTTCATCTGCGAATAATAGCCCATTACGATGATAAAAAGATCATTCAGATGCTGTAACTCTCACCCTGTACAGCCGCAGAACTCTGTGGTTCACATTCACCCTTCAGATTACAGCCAGAAGAAAGAATGAATCCCTCTGTCTCTCTCTGTGTGTGTGTATTTGCGTGTAGAGGATAAAGTGATAAAGGAAAGAGACAGAGAAGCAGTTTGGTGGTGCAACTGAAGTGGAACAGATAACCGCAATCTTAACCAGGACACCCTAAACTTTACCCGTTACCAGCATAGTATGGTTAGTGTTTGATCTGACTGGACATTGGGTAATGGACTAGAAACACTGATAAGTTTTGTATTGCTATAGAATCCTAAAAACCCTGGTTTGATCCCCACAGCTCACAAACAATTTTCACCAATTTAAATCTATTCCTGTGGCTCCCCTTTCACTAACATCTTTGGAAGCCGTGATTTGACAGATGGTAACCGCACTTCACGCGAAAAAATATATCAGTTACCAAGATCTGCTTAGACAGAGTGCCACACCCAGTGATGGGTAAAAGGCGTGATGATATATTTATTTTATTTGTTTCATTAATAGCTACCTAACTTTCGAAAGTCAAACGTAATTCTTGTTACAACTATACTGAAATGACCCCTTTTTAATGCGTGTTTCTGCAACGAAAATAGCTTTTTTCTACAACCATTAAAAAAAGTAGGCGTTTTTGAACTTATTTTTATTATGAAAGTAGCAGATTTTTGCACTAGTGCAAAAAATGTGAATTATTTCTGCACTAGTGCAGAAATAGTTATTTGTGTATTAAGAGCGTAAAGTGATTCTTTGTTACTCGAGCACGGTAATTGCAGCGCGAGCCGAAGGCGAGAGCTGCAATAGTGCAAGAGGAACAAAGACACTTTACGCTCGTGATACACACATAATTTTTTCTACGATTGCATCTTAAAGTTATTAAAAAACGTAGGTATACGTCTAAAACTAAATTCGTTTTGTTAACTGTCAATATGACAAGTTTCTGTTTTGTTTGTATCCCTGGTAACTATTGAAATAATCTTTTTCGCGCGTTGCCATTGGAAACGCGCGAATTTAATGTCTTTTTCGCGCGTTGCCTTTGGAGACGCGCAAAAAAGATATTTTTCGATTGTTCCACAGAAAACGTCAACTTTACGATGACAAATGAGAGCGTAATTGTTATCTTTTCATAGCAATCGTAGAAAAAGTAATTTAATATAAATAAACTCTATACAGTATAGTTTCTTGAGTTTGTTTGTCATTGTCAGTTGTCATGGATACATTAAACCAGGTATCTTTCTAAAGTTTCTAAATTAATAAAAAATTTCAGAGATGTTACAATTACTGAAATTTGTTTTATTATTTTTATCAAAATTTGGTTTATAGTTGTAGAAAAAATAGTGTACGCAACTCGTGCAGAAAGGGTTTTTTTTTAACTCGCGGTCTTGAAGCATTCGCTTCGCTCATGCAGCAACGGACCACTCATTCAGAAAAGCCCATCTTTCTGCACTTGATACGTAAATAAGTATTTTCAGGTGATTTTATTGCCCGATAAAAATTGGGCGGTAATGATAATTATGTCGGAAAACAAGACAAATAAGCATGGGGACATAATAACTGTAATTCTTTTAGTTTCGCGAAAATTTGTTCAACAAATAAAATGGTATTTAAGGCAGGTAAAATAGTTGGCAACTCGTTAAAATAGAGCTCGTTCCGGCCTAGGAACGTAACGTACTATTAATATTTAATATATTTATCGTTATCTTATCAATAACACGTATTTTATGATAAAATTTTGGAATCTGCCATCCTATATATTGATACAATATTTTTTTACTTATCTAATAGATAAGTTTATTCGTTGTTACTGTATTATTCCAGTAATGAATAACTAGTATTAAATTAGATACTCGTAGTAATATTTACGTGTTAATTGAGAACCGTTTTTTGAAATTCGCCTTCTGTAAAATTTAATGATTTGACTTACACATCATTTCATGAATTTTTAATTACAACCTTTTCAGTAATGTATTCTTTTTATCAAATCTTCGTATAATTCCTTAATAAATTATTTTAATTATGTTTACAATTTACACAAGGTAAAAATGCAAGAAATTTGTATATGGATGTACGAGTAACAAAACTAAGAATTAGTCTATTAAAGGAGATAGTATAGATAAACAAATGGAAAATATAGAATAAGAAGAAACCATCTATTTAAAACCAGAATATATTTTTCTTTCTTTTACCTTTGATGTCTATTTTATAATAAACTTTTTAATATTATTATTTTTATAAAGTTATTTCTTTTTAAAGCGAGTTTTAATAAAAGGTCTAATTATTTTGTTACTAATATTCCATACTATATCAATTTACAAATAAAACCACCACCAGTAATTTAATCAATTTAAATTTTCAATAAAAAAAAACTCTTTAGTTCCAAAACATTCAAAACTGTTTTCTGTAAAACTGTTTTTCTGAAAAGCGAGTTTTATTTAAAAAAAGGTCCTTAATTGTAAATACACAGCGCATTCGCACACCTTCCCTCTTTTCCCCTCTACTTGCCCGCGCCATTAATTAAGGGTAATTTTAATGAGGTGCATAGATTTTATAATCAACAATAAAAGAACTAAATTGTTTTGAATTGGCTATAAAATTTATTGGATCTATAAAAAAGAACATCAACAGTCAATTAATCAGCATTTTTACTAATACTAGAGTAGAATATAGATCAAGATCAAACAAGGTTTATTTAACAATTCTTTTCTATTATTTATTTACATTCTTTTCTAATATAAATACATCATGTTATATCTCATCAAATTTAATAGCACGAACGTTTGAAACGTTCACAAAATATGCATCATCTTATCTTTCGATTACGCAAAAAATCTGATGTGGACACCACATGACTTCCTTATACGCGTATTAAACTATAGATATTTTTTTAATTGCACATATTTGACATAAAATCTTTTATTCTTTATTTTTGTTCTAATCCATAGAAAACTTAATTTAAAAAAAAACAAAAAATATATAAATTAAATAAATATAAATATATTATCACGCCTTTTACCCATCACTGGGTGTGGCACTCTGCCTACGCAGATCTCGGTAAGTGATATATTTTTTCGCGTGAAGTGCGGTTTCCAGCCGTCAAATCACGGCCTCCAAAGATATTAGTGGTGGAGAAGCCACAGGGGTAGATTTTTTAAATTGGTGAAAATTGTTTGTCGGCTGTAGGGATCGAACCAGGGTTCTAAAGATCCACAGGCCGACTCGATACCACTGAGCCACCTACCCCATATAAAAAATATATAATATTTAAATTTAGATATCTCGCTTATGCAAAAGGCTAATTTAAAAATTCTTAATGTGCTAGACGCAGAATTTAATTCTCTAAAACTTTTATTTGCAGCATTTATTTATTTAACCACATCCATACCTCCTTTCATACAAGTTCGTTTTTCCCCACACTTGAAATCTGTCATTCAAGCAACAAACCTTCAATCATGTCCATGCCATTCATTCCTAAATTCCATTCATCTCGGCTGACACGCACTTACTCTTCTAACAACATTCTTCTCAATCTCACTCGCATCAATCATTCACTAAAATTAATTTCTCGAACAAAGCCATCTAATTAAACAAACTAAAATAGAAATGTATTCTCTGGAGCAATATTCCACCCTAATCAACTGGATTCATCTCTCCCACCCTTAACTCTTTATCAGGCCAATCATCTGTCTGTTGTTGTCGCCCCCTGTACCCCTCGCGAGACCCAACACAATCATGTTAATTAAATTCTGTTGCTGTTCATTGTCGCGGGATGATTTTAAACTTGAAATGATGGAAATTATTTAAATGCCAGGAGATACATAGTTACACAGCTATATATCGTGACGTCAGATGAGAGCGTGAACGTGACAGGTTGGGGAGTCACGCGGAATATATCTTAAATATATTATATTTATTTATTTGTCACTCTGGATAACAGGATATTTATCCTAATTACTGGGAACCTCACTTCACGCGAAGAAATATGTATCACTTACAGGCTGTAAGTTACAGCAGCGGCCGGGGAACCGGGGTAAATTACCCCAAATGGGGTAAAATGAAATTTTGGGGGTAAAAATGAAACTTTTGTGAGTAAAAAGTATATATTTTTAATTTGCTATTTTATAAACCTGTTAGTATATTTTTCAACTTAAACAATTTAGCGACATATGCAGTCTTACAGAGATCTGCTTAAGTAGAGTGCCACACACCCAGTAATGGGTAACAGGCATGATGATATATTTATTTTACTTATATTTAAAACCAAGATTCTAGCATTTATTTAGGGGCAATATTTATTTGTGGTTTGCATGGCGCTAAATAACATTTTAATCATATTTTGACAACCGGTGGCTTCAAACGTTTTAGTCACGGCTTGAGATATTAAGCACGGGGTGAAGTTAGCTTCAGACATTTGTCATTGTCATTTAACCTTACTTTTCAAATAATTCATAAAACTTGTTAAATAACATCTTGTCTTCGAACGTTTTAGTCACGGCTTGAAGTTAGCTTAACCTTACATTTATCTATAAAACATATTATGTACAACAGGAACTTAATCCCAATTACAGTACAGGGTCCGGACGCACTGATCCGTAATGTGGTGGTCCATATAATTTTTAGTTTGAGTGCGATTCGAACTCGGGATCTCCGGATTCAAATTCCGTAACGCTATCTACACCACCGTACTGCCGTAAAATAAACCAAATTCGATTTCACAACTAATAAAGAATGGCTCGAATTTCCCTTATTTTTTCAAGTAACTCATTGAAGTAGTCTTTACCGAACTTCCTTATGGTATATTGTAAATTTGAATCATTTATTCTGTATTATAGAGCAATAATATTACAACTTAATTATATAATTATTATTGTTAGATTTATTCGTAATTTTAATAACAAATAAATATATATTTAGAACTTATGACACAACACCTTATGTTCAGGACGTTTGCGAACAATAATTTATATTTAATTTATTATTTAAGGTTTCGCTTTTCGTTACAGCCAAGCTTATTTACGTACAAATACATTAGCGTACGCTTTCAATTTTAATTTTGACACAAGAACGTTTTAAAAATAAATATTTTTAAAATCAAATATAAATCAATGGGGCCTTAATTGCTAAATACAATTCAACAGCGACTATTTTTATAAGCACTTGTGGTTCATATTCTACTAGAAGCTACTGTAATTGGGATTCAGTTCCTGTTGTGCAGTACAACAAATAAATAAATAAACTATCATTATAGTTAGCTTTGTCCTTCAACCTCTATTCGACGCCAATGTATGAATATAAATCTGTTATGATGTACTTTTATGATTTTAGGAAAGATTTGAATGATTACATAGAACAGTTTATAGTTCAATAAAATGTACGTAAATAGGTAATTATGCTTTTTGGCGGAGTTACTAAAAATTACGTATCTCTTTCTACTAACTGCTCTAGTACTCAAAAATACACAAATCTATCAAATATTATTCACTCTAAACTCAAGAAAACATTGTTACTATCTATAAAAATAAAACCTTAATCTACGCAGTAGCTTATAGTCGAATCAGAATCCAATTGGACGTAAAATGAACTCGTATATTTAAATGTAAAAATCTGATGTGGACACCACATTACTTCCTTGTACGCGTATTAAACTATAGATATTTTTTTAATTGCACATATTTGACATTAAATATTTTAGTTTTTATTTTTTGTTCTAATCCAAGCAAACTTAATTAAAAATATATATATATAATCTTTAAATTTAGATATCTCGCTTATGCAAAAGGCTAATTTAAAAATTCTTAATGTGCTAGACGCAGAATTTAATTCTCTAAAACTTTTATTTGCAGCATTTATTTCTAAAATTAAAATCTGATGTGGACACCACATGACTTCCTTGTACGCGTATTAAACTATAGATATTTTTGTAATTGCACATATTTGACATAAAATCTTTTATTTTTTATTTTTTGTTCTAATCCATAGCAAACTTAATTTAAAAAAAACACACAAAATATATACTATTTAAATTTAGATATCTCGCTTATGCAAAAGGCTAATTTAAAAATTCTTAATGTGCTAGACACAGAATTTAATTCTCTAAAACTTTTATTTGAAGCATTTATTTCTAAAATTAAAATAATACCATTTTTTTCAAGGAAAACTGTTAGCAGCTTCATGTAATGTGTCACTTCCGGTTAGTGTATTTTAACCAAAATCTATTATATTATTTCCATTGATATAGTAGTCTTATATACCAAATTTGGAAAGTTTTAAATTATATTTGAATATAGTTTTTCATGAAAATCTATTATAGGCTTCAAGTAAAGTACCACTTCCGGAAGTTATATAATGACCAAAAAGGGAGGTGCACAACTAGATGTTATAACAGTCCTAAATATAAAATTTCAATTTTCTCCGGCTTACCGTTTTTGAGTTATGCGAGATACATACGTACGTACAGACGTCACGACGAAATTAGTCAAAATGGACTCAGGGAGGGCCAAAATGCGTATTTCCACTGAAATCTGAGAACCGAAAATTTTCGCGATAACAATACTTCCTTTACTTCGTACAAGGAAGTAAAAAAGTGAGTGAAATTTTAATTCATAGGTTCTCGCTTATCAGACGAATGTTTTATCTACGAAGCCACGATGTACTTATTTATATGCTATTAAGTACAATTTAATCCCAATTACAGTAATGAGAATGTAAAGTTTTCGAACCACTCGCATGCAGTAATATTATATCCACTCCCCCTCCACTAATATCTTTGGGGGCCGTGATTTGACAACTGGTAATCGTATTTAAACGCGAAGAAATATATCACTTACCGAGATCTGCTTCGGCAGAGTGCCACACCCAGTGATGGGTAAAAGGGGTGATGATATATTGAATATACGCATGACGTGTGGTTACCAGCCGTCAAATTACGGCCATCAAAGATGTTAGTGGAGGGAGAGTCACAAGGGTGTTTTACCGTGGTAAAAATTGTTTACTAATATTTAATTAGAATTTTTTAAGTAAATACTTCATTAATGTACATCAAATTAAATTATAAGGGCCTAGGTTCAAATCCAAATTTTTATCTTTTTAATTAAATTATAAATTACTAGTTTATCATGGAAGGTAAGTGTAAAAATAATGAAATTAAACCGTCGAACAGAACCGATCTTATAAACCGATTCATGAACCGTTCCAAAATTAACATTAAACCGAAACAAAAATCAACCGCGAATCAAAACCGAACCAATTATTTTACCGGTTTGTAGCTCAGATTTATTTATTTGCTACTCTGCACAATTTTACAATAGCTTACATATAGTCGAATTTGATTTCAGCATGTACTATTCTCGCTTATGAGACGAGTAGTTTATCTTTGGAACCACGACTTTCCATACTACTTAATAAAACAGAAATGTAGTTACAATGACAGTATAGGGGACCTACTATTTATAGCGGAATCCGAACGCTCTTATATTATTTATTTATTTATTCTAGTTAACTAATTAGTACAGTTTATAGTGGAATTTGAAGCAGTCAGGCGCACGTATATTTTTTGGATATAAATTGAAAAGTCAGTGACATTTTGATTTAGAATGTAGACTTACCACTTGTTGAAAGCATATTTACCGCACACATATTAATGACGCCATTAGTCAAACAATCATCAATTTTTGCCATGAACATAATTCCAACACATAAGATAGTATAGAAACACCTCGCACCATGAGTATCATATCGTTGTTATCTAGCTCTGTGTTGACAGTGTGTGACAGTGTTGACGCGGGACGTCGTGCAACCCCGGCGTCGCTCGCGCCACTGAGCTAACAGGTCTGCGCGCGGACTCGGCTACTGACCCAGCCTAGTTCGATCCGCCGCCGCGGTGCTGCCGACGCCGCCGACGCCACCAGGTGAAACATCGATACAACACACACACACACAACTCACATTTCAGCTGATTTCACAGCGACGTCCACCCATCCTTCGAAGGGTGCTAAACCTCACATGCTTTATAAACCAGATCAATTATACCCTATGTATGAAAAGAATTATGAATGTGGTTGAAGCAAAAGTGGTGTGTCAGGATAGGAATGTTTGGAGAAAATTAATTGCGGGATAAATATGATGAATGAAGACAAGCGTATGATTCTTGATTTTAGATTCATTGGTTAGATGTTTCGAGTGTTTACCTGCAATTGTGTGGAGATCACCTTTAGAAACAAGCGCAGTGTACAGGAGCGAATGGATGAATGTTTGTTGTGTGTTGATGGATTTTGGTTGTGAGAAAAGAAAGAGTTTGTATGGAGGAAGTGTTAATGTGGTCGAATCGAGTATCGTGTGTCAGGATGAGAATGTTGACGGGTTCGTGCTACCCCATTTAATGGGATATAGCGTGATGTTATGTATGTATGTATGTATGTATTTATAAGGATTTTACAAAGTGTTTTTTTTTAAGATAAATGCCTCAGAAACACATCCATAATATTTAATAATATGAAGTAATTGTGTAATGTACTTTTGGCTCGTACATTATTGTGCTGTTGGGGCCCCAACAGCACAATTCTTTTACAACGAATCAAGTTTTAGCAAAGAAGAAAGTGTAAATATAAAAATTCCTTGTGCTCAGAGTTTAACAAAATAAACTGAGCAAACAATAAGGTAAAACACAATACCATCAATTTGTTTAAAATATAAATTTAGAAGCTTAAAACAATGTAAAGGTGTGGTAAGCTAGAGATAAGCTCATAAATGCTTCGTGCACAAAGAGATGAACATGCCGATGTGAATTTTGGGTTGAACCAGTTCATAAACCCAAAATTTTATTAATATGGTTCTATATAATTCAGAGCACGAGAAATCGAATGGCGCAAAGCGCACCTTCATATCTTTTTTAGTTTTTGAGTTATAGCGATTTTTCACTTTTTTAAAATGTCAACTTTGAAGGCCCATATCTCAAAAACTAAAAAAGATATTGAAATGCGGTTTGAACGAGAGCATTTCTCGTGCTTTACTTAATCTATACTGATATTTTGAAAATTTTTAAAATTTTACCATTTTTTTCAAAAATTTTACTTGTCAATATTTCAAAAAGTTGAAGAGATAATTAAAATCTGAAAACACCAGTGAATTCCGCTCATGAAAATACATAGGTATGCAAATTTTTACAACCAAATTCGCATGAATACAAGTTTTATTACAAAAAAACGAAAATTGCCATTTTTTAATAATTTCCTAAGGGGTACCCCTTGGCGTTTTTACGAATTTAGGCCATTTTTCGATTTTTTGTAATAAAAAATGTATCCGTGCGAATTTTGTTGTAAAAATCTGCATACCTATGTATTTTCACGAGAGGAATTCACTGGTGTTTTCAGATTTTAATTATCTCTTCAACTTTTTGAGATATTGACACGAGAAAATTTTGAAAAAAATAGTAAAATTGTCAAAAATTTTAAAATTTCGGTACAAGTTAAGTAGCGCACGAGAAATACGCTCGTTCAAACCGCATATCAATATCTTTTTTAGTTTTTGAGATATGAGCCTTCAAAGTTGACATTTTAAAAAAGTGAAAAATCGCTATAACTCAAAAACTAAAAGAGATATGAAGCTGCGCTTTGCGCCATTCGATTTCTCGTGGTCTGAACTATATAGAACCATATTAATAAAATTTTAGGTTTTTGAACTGGTTCAACCAAAAATTCACAAAAAATAAACATACCTTCACCCATTCTGGCAGTGGCACTCTATCGTTGTAAATCTCAGTAAGTAATATACTCGTGAACTAAATGAGATATAAAGTTACCCTCTTCGCCGTTAAATTTCTCGTAGTTTGAATTATATAGAACCATATTAATAAAATTTTGGGTTTTTGAACTGGTTCAAAAAAAAAATTCACTTTTGCACGTTCAAAACATAATATCTCATTAACGAACAACTTTTAAACATACATATAAAGAAAGTTGTGTTGTCTTAAAGTTCTTAATTTATATTTTAAGTTCGGCCATTAAATCAAATAACCTGATTCAAATCAAAAATTAACTTTTGCACGTTCAAAATATAATATCTCATTAACGAACAACTTTTAAACATACATATAAAGAAACTTCTGTTTTCTTAAGGTTCTTAATTTATATTTTAAGTTCGGCCATTAAATTGTTAGTTGAAGCGATAAGAGCCCTAAAAACAGTTTCAAAATATGTCCACATGCCATTTTTCTAGCAACATCCTCAATCACGTACCCCATTCATACAGCCTGTGGTAAATATCACCACATTTGAAATTTGTGCCATGCTTAACATTGTTCCAAAAAGTTAGTTCAGTTAGACTCAATGGTACGCATAACAATATAACGTATTAAAACGACATTCTACACACGCTCCCTTACACAACATCACAAAATCTCTCTCACTAATTAAGCAAGCACAACAAGCAACATTTAGTTCCTTCCCAAGAGATACATTCACAATACTTTCTTCACCACGTTCACGTTCACATTCACGTTCCATTTACGTAGAGAGCGAGCACGTGTCGCCATAACGAACATCACTTCATCCCATGGTATTTATAAATAACAAGCCTCTGATGGATATATGAATTAATTATTAGTAACGGAGAGATTTGTAAATTCCAACAAACACGACTGAACATCTGACAAATATGATATCTGAACGAGTTTACCGGATCCGATATACCGGACTGTAAATTCTTTATAAGGTGAGACTGACTCCGGTAAGCTCCGGTCGCTTCTTAAGACTTATAGCTTTTGTTTTTTATTTTGTTGTGCGATACGGGTTTACGGTTATAGAATATTTTATATGTTACTTAAAGAAATGCTACCTGGTTTCAATATCATTAAAATATTTAAAATAAAATCGATACATGTATTGGGAAAAAGGTTTGGGTATACGGAATTTATGTCGAATAAAAGTTTGGTGAAATTAAAAATGATTAACGGACAAAAATTATGAAGTAGATTGCGTCAATGAGCTAGGAATAAATTAATAAATATGATTGAAGGTTTCTGGAACGAATGAAAGGTGAGACAAGATTATATGACGATAATTATGAATGTAGATTAAATATGATGCAACTAAAATCATTTTCAAACTTATGACGAATGAAACATTGGTGAAATGAGAGTGAGGGAATGCGTGAACGACCTAGGAATAAATGGATGGATAACAGTCAATACGGTGGTATGAATCCCGAGTTCGAATCTCACTCAAGCTAAAAATTATATAAACTATCACACTGCGGCTCGGTGAGTGCGGACCCTGTACTGTAATTGGAATTAAGTTCCTGTTGTACAGCGTAACATAAATAAATAAATAAAGAAACCGTAATCAGTATTCATCTTTTCATGAAACCGTAACCGAAAACCGGAAGCCATATTAAAATATGAAATCAAAAATACACACGAAATTTACATTGATTGTGTAACCGAACCGATATTATTTCGGTTAAAAAACCGTATATTTAAACCTGTATAAATACTGTATTAAACTAAAAATAGAAAGAAGAAAAAAATAATTTATTAGTTAGTATACAAAATGGCTGGTAGCACAAGCTCTGTTTTTGTCTGTTTTAAGAGGAGTGTATTTGGGTGTTTTAGCTATCTCTAACATGTTAAAACCGTGCTCTTAAAACACCCAAAAACAAAGCTTGTGCTAGCAACCATTATATTTATTTTGATATTTGAATAAATGTTCGAATCAAAACCGTATAACCGTAAAAATCTAAACCGTAACAAAATTGAAATTCATAATTTTAAATAATCAAAATCATAACCTATATATTAAAAAAAACTGTCACCAATAATCAAAACCAAAATTATATTCATATAAAAACTGTTATCTGCAACTGAACCCCAAAATTGTTCGGTTAAAGTTCACCAATTTAAATCTACCCCTGTGGCTCTCCCTCCATTAATATCTCTGAGGAGCGTGATTTGACGGCTGGTAGCCGCACTTCACGCAAAAAATAACTTACTGCGATCTGCTTAGGCAGAGGTGCTACACCCAGTATTGGGTAAATGGCGTGATGATATATTTATTTTATTTATTTAAAGTTCATGGATTGATCTGATTGAAAGTTTGTTGTGCGAATGAAAGATGAGACGATCTTGTATAAACAAGAATTATGAATGTGGATGAAGCGTGGTGCTACCGAAGTTATTTGATTTCCAAATGTATGACAAATGAAACATTGATACAATTGAAGGTTAGAGATTGCGTAGACAATCTAAAAAAAAATATGTATGAAGGAAAAATGAGACAGACTTGTATAACAATAATTATGAATGTTGAACGATCCCCACAGCCGACAAACAATTTTAAAATAATAAATAAATAAATAAATATATCATCACGCCTTTTACCCATTACTGGGTGTGGCACTCTACCTAGCCAGCCGTCAAATCACGGCCCCCAAAGATATTAGTGGTGGGGGAGCCACAGGGGTAGATTTAAATTGGTGAAAATTGTTTGTCGGTTGTGGAGATCGAACCAGGGTTCTCAAGATCCACAGGCCGACTCGATACCACTGAGCCACCTACCCCATAAATATAAACAATTTTCACCACATTAAAACTACCTCTGTGGCTCCCCTTGCACTAAGGGGGTCGTGATTTGACGACTGGTAACCGCACTTCCTGCAAATAAATATATCACTTACCGAAATCTGCTTCGGTAGAGTGTCACACCCAGTAATAAGTAAAAGGCGTGATGATCTATTTATTTATTTATGAATGTTAATGATTATTTGTAGGATAAATATAATGAAGAAATACTTTAAGGGTTCGTGCTACCCCTTTCGATGTAGCAGGTTGCCAATATTTCAAGTAAAAATAATTGGTGTGGGTTATATCCCAGTCGTCTAGGGAGCACTTATTCATTTCAGACGAGATTTAAAACTTCAGGCTTCAGCGATGAGATGCTGTTTTCAGCACGGATCAAACGAAGATTTCCGAATAAATCAATAACGCGCAACGATATTCAAATTAGCCTGAGCGTGAATGATGGCGTGCTCAATATATACTGTCACAAAATTCTTTATAATTCTTTTTGCGCGTTTTGTACCGTACACTGTTGAAATAAATTAGAATTGTTGCAGGTAAAATCAATATGTGTACAATGACACCTACACAGCGGGCTCAGGGGACATGCGACATTTTTTTTAATTTTCATGAAGCAATTTCAACAAAGTAATAAATTTACTGGGTGTTGAGTAACTAGCGGGAAATAGTCATGTTCCGTGTATCATATTGTAGAATGATGGACGTGTTACCTATATCCGACTGTCACAATATATTTATTGGAAAATACTTATTGGTATATTTCAACAGCGATCGCGGGCTGATACAAGCTTTAGATGAAGTGACGTAGAGAAAGGTTGAGATTTACGAACTTACAGTGAGTGGTACTAGCAACAGAACTTCATAGTATCAAATTAAAATTGAATCACTGTATTGTAGAGATGGGCGAATATCATCCGCGAATAGTCGAATGCCGCGAATATTGACAATATTCGATATTCGAGATTTTATAATATTAACGTCAGTATAGCGAATATTCGGATACCTCGAATATCGCGCCATATGTTGACCTCAATTTTTGACTATGTTTTTCTTTATCATTTGTACATAAACTTAAAGCTATTACAATACTTTGAAATTATTAATAACAAAGATATTTTGTTTCAAAACCATGAAGACGTACCATATTTCAAATTTGTTTTTCCCCAACATCATCCCATACGTTTCACCTTAAATTTGAAGTTTTCGTCTTTTTCTTAACAATTTCATTCAAATAATGAAAAGGAATTAAATAATTATTAATCATAAATAAATTAACTTTTAGGAGTATTCGATCTGATCTGATTAATATTCGTATTCGATATTCGAATTCGAGAAATTTGATATTCGCCCATCTACTGTATTGTTTTTTTTAGTCAAAAAATTATAACATAGTTCTGTTTAAAGTTTTGTATTTTTTATTTTATATCTTTCTATATGATTTATGGAATTGGTGGTCTAGTGGGTATGCAGTCAGCTTGCGGTTCTTGAGGACCCAAGTTCGATTCCCGCAACAGACAAACTGGCTTTCACCAATTTAATATCAATTCCTGTGGCTGCTCCTACACTATCAACTTTGTGGGCCGTGATTTGACGGCTGGTAACCGCATTTCACGCGTAAAAATATATCACTTGCCGAAATCTGCTACGGCAGAGTGCTACACCCAGTAATGGATAAAAGGCGTGATGATATATTTATTATTTTTTATTTATTTATGAAACCTATAAATATAAATATAATTTAATTAAATAAATAACATATATCATCACGCCTTTTACCCATTACTGCGTGTGGCACTCTGTCTAAGCAGATCTCGGTATGTGATATTTTTTCGCATGAAGTGCGGTTACCAGCCGTAAAATCACAGACCCCCAAGATATTAGTGGAGGGGGAGCCACAGAGGTAGATTTAATTTGGTTAAAATTGTTTGTCCTAGGACGTCCCCGGAATGTTTTGCCCCTAAATTCTGTAGCCAAAAAACAATAATTTGAATATTCTTAACTACCATCCAAAATATTTAAAAGTGTAATAATATTTACTTTACAAGCTGTCTTCATAAATATAATGTTATTTTAAATTTGAAGACAGTATGATTCCTTACATCTGTTGATTTGTTTACGTTAGTAGACCGCTAAGATTAAAGACGTGTAAAAAGCCCATTAATCATACGATCATTCTGTTTATATACTAACACATAGTTTAATAATATTTTAATTCGCGTCCATTACCAAGGCAAGAAGAAGTTTTTTTAGAACAAATACTTCCGGTATTTTATTTTTATTTGTTTGCAAGACGTGTTCATCTTAAATTTGACTACTTTTACCGTTTCTCTTTAAACGGGAAATATTCAAGACTGTGAGAACAAGAAATAAACCGACATCTGTCACTATTTAATTGTTAATTACGTTGCTTAGGTTACTTAAATATTAGTATTGATCATGATAATTTTCTTTTTAACCATGTAAAATATTTTTTCTACTTCCGTTAGGAAATATACGTTTTATTTCACTTATTTGAGTTAGGTAATGAACTGCATTATTTAACTGTGCTTGTTTTGAAAATAAATTTCACTACATTCTCATTGGTTTGATTTGACTTTTCTTTACTATTTTTATTTATTCATTTATCTCCTTAAGAGATCAATTAAAATTTAATAACATGGCATGAAAATTTGGATATCTTCTGTACAATATAGTATAGAGGGGGTAATATATTTAAAATGAGTTCACTTTTTTCCGAAGTACATATTGAATTTTTTATATTATTCTTTTGATATTTCAATAAGCATTTGTTAGGCCGTGTAACCTAGCGACACGGACTGTGATTCTTTTGTCCTGAAGTGTGTCATCTGTCTTGTGTGGGTGTATGTATGTGTGTATAAAAGACCAAGGTTCAGAGCTCGAGCACTGTCTTTATTATTACGCAGCACTTGAATTAATGGAGCATCCAGAAATAACCGCAATCTCACTTTTCTTACACTCATTTCACCCTTCAGGCGTAATGAGTTCTCTTTTACCATATATTATATGAATGTACTAATAGAACTCTTTACAGAATAAGTTCAAATTACTGAATATTATCAAAAATGGTTCAAAAACATGAAAATTAAAAAACTAAATTATTTTTTATAAATAATTATTTTGTAAAACAAACTGTTGATTCAGAATTATGAAAAACTTCTTTCTGTTCATTGCAAAAGAGGTGGGTGGCGCCATCTCTTCGCAACCTCCAGAACTATATACTTGTGAAATGTTTCCAAAACTATTTTAAATTTGGAGGCTTGAATCCAAAAATGTTTCCAATAAAAAACACAGCAAATCATACAAATAAGCTAAAATCAAGACATCATAATTGAATTTCGAATTGAGTTTGAAACCGAAACAACTCAATCCACCCAATATTTCACCCTCAGTATTCAACTACATATACCCTCTTCGCTAATCTTTCACCCGACATACGTGTAACATGATCAAACCACCCTAACTGCTAACGACGTTCTTCTCAATTTCACACACATATTCGCGACACCGCCCTGTCACAGATAAGGGCTTGAAAATTTGACTAATGATTTAAAAGTTCCTAAAAACAGTCGTGAAAATGTTCAATATATTTTTAAATGGACAAATATTGCAAAAAGGAATTTTTAAATACTTATTGTCAAAAACTGTAAATGTTGTTAATTTTATTACATTTTAAATATCATCCATATCTCTTCTAGAGACCTAGATATCTCTCTGGGATTCAATATCACACACATCATACATCAACATATTCGCGACACCGCCCCGTTACGTGTACACAAACACACCGCCAAATATCTGAGCTATAGAGAAGTTATACGCCGGTAAATAATTTAATCTGGTGAATAACAAAATTCTAAATTTAGTTTTAATAATTATTATGCTACAGCAATTGTATACACAATGACCGCTAATATGAATGTAGATGAAGGAATGGCTAACTCCACTGTTCTGCCACTAAAAGATCTTAAATTATTTTAGAGATAAATGCTTTCAATAAAAAATGAAGAGAATTACATTTTAGGTACCTACAGGTATCTCTTCTAATATAATAAAAATAGCAAGTGTTATTAGAAATACTCAGAGCTCCTCTAAAACTCTTATATCGTTGAATTGTTATATATTCGCATAACTTAAAAACTAGAACTTATATGTAACATGCATACGGTTCGGTTCGAGGGTAGAAAAGGGTAGCTAAAGCGAATATATACAAATTTTAAAATAGCTAACTAGCAACAATTATTCCTAACTTGAACCTAGATGATCTGCAACAACTAATACCCCCCACCCCCACCCTTAACTTAAACATCAAAACTAAAATTCTATATGTCCTATATCAAGTAAACAACAAAGATAAATGCACTCTGAATATTTCCTGCTTATTTAATTCAAATACTAATCTTTAAATTTTGTATCATTTTTATTTCAAGCTTTCATCTCTAAAGTAATAAAGGAACGTTTGACAACAGAAAAATAAAGTGAGTCACCCTTAATCGACGTTCAGACCAGCCGCCATTGTGTATAAAATTATCGAAGAATAATCATTAACAAACAAGAAAACAAAATAATTGTAATGTTCAATCACAATCTAATAATAATATAATTATTTGACAATGTATAACTACTGTAGAGTTAAGGTATTGAAGGGGTGCGTGTGGATATACGAGACAGGACCGTATCAAGAATAAGTTGATGTAAGATGAGGGTGGCATTGAGAAGAATGTTGTTAGAAGTGTACGTATGAGACTGGAAGGATGGTTGGGCCATGTTGAGTGTATGTCAATTAAAAGATAAGCGAAAAAGATATATGTAGGTTGAGATTAGGGGTGAATGACGCCCTAGCAGTTGAGGGAAGCATTTAATTGATTGTTTATTACGTGAACAACAAATCAGACATGTTAGTATTAAAGGAATTATGAATGTGGATGAAGTTTGTATAAATATATGTTTATTGTAAAATTTTGTTTTAATTTGTAAATGATGTGTTATATTTTATTATATACAATAAAGCGGATTTTTTTAAGTTGAATTTACTGGAAAATTGTTTGGGAAGCGCTGTATTTGTATATTTTTTTTATTTATTTATTACTATGTAATGTGTTACCTACTTAAATATTATACATATTTAGCCGCAACTTGCCAGACACTTAAGTATATTAGGTTCCAATAAATATCCTAGCCATACACTAACGATTTGTTAGTGCACAACTAAGTCCCTGCGTCTAAGTATTGGTAACTAATACACTAACTATTTGTTAGTGTACAGTTAAAGTCAGTTAAACATGTGAAATAAACCGCAGTGCACACTAACCATTTGTTAGTGCACAGCACAGTCAAACACCCGAACCGTCTGGTTAACCTGCAACCGAAACAAATTGTGTGAATCTATCTTAATTCGAGTATACTTCGCGACTTTCTACAATCATCCCGGGATGAATCGAACAACAAATCATCCGAATCATTCGATACTACCATCATTACACATGCAATTACTGACTATACTTCTATAACAAGCTCGTTATAAAAATATAGTGGTAGTAGAAGAGCCCGCACGACCCCCGGGTCTTTGATTTGAGCGGCGAGTGACCTCTGAGGTCAAACACAACTAAAATAAAGTCCGGACTTCTAATTAAATGTGTGGACGAAACGACATCGGACGAAACGGAAAAGATATAATAAACATGGTTGCCTTCCTCGTAACATCTTGACTAATTATTTATTCATTGTAAAATTAATTACTAATAAATAATAGTCAAAA
The DNA here is from genome assembly GCA_947425015.1 of Pterostichus niger. Lineage (NCBI taxonomy): Eukaryota > Metazoa > Arthropoda > Insecta > Coleoptera > Carabidae > Pterostichus > Pterostichus niger. The sequence goes on along the minus strand of OX380341.1, from coordinate 1,437,095 downwards.
TGTCACAAGTTTTTGTCATCCCAGCGTTTGTGATTTAATAGGTCTTTATTAATGTAATAAAATAAATTTAATCCTCACAGATTATTGAACAATTTTAATTTGGAATAAAGTAGACATATAAATCACTGTAAAAACCATCTAACGTATTCATCAAAACTACTACGTTACTCAATTAATTATTAAATCAATCAAAAGTAAAAATACAAAGATGATATACGATCGAAGGATTTTTACAACAATACAAGAACAAATGAATTATGCTGTAACTGCTACTGGGATCTGCAACTTCCTGGAGTCCGTGATCTGATTCAAGCTTCTCCATAGGTGCCCACTGGGATATTTAACTCAACCTGAAACCTACTGATTTTGGACACAGTTGCTATTATAGAATTGTATCCTGAAAAAGAAATATATTGCTGAAATTCATGCAAAGGATTAGACTGAAAAAAAGTTGTATTAGACTATCTACCCTGAAAGAAAACAAGTTTCTATTAGACTATCTACTCTGAAAGAAAAACATGATTTGTTAGTGACAAATATATAATAGCAACTGTTTAAACTAATTTAAAGTCCAAAGTATCTAAAGAAAACACTTGAGTACATGGCTGGGTATGACAAAACGACTAGTGAAACCTTTACTAACCTTTTCCCTCCGACTGCTCCTGCAGAGGTCTGACTTCAACACTGATCTGCTGTCACTGCATCTGCAAATAAACACAACATTGTACCCACTGTCTACTGGCAGCTCTGCTATTGCAGCTCTGGTTTCTAATTTATTTTTTATTACACCTAACAACATAACCTAATAATATTTGTTTTTATATATTTACTTTTCATAAATGAATTATTTTTTAATTTTATTTATCAATAACAAAAATTTATATTGTCTCAAATGATATTAAAATAATTTTAAATTATATTAAAAAATAAATATTAAAATAATAACCTGTCAGCTGGGCTCTGGAAACAAAACAGCATCACCACTACGTAATCACAATGACAGCTCCATGGAAATCGGTTCACCAAAAAATTGTTTTTTCCCAAAAAAAAACACCATTATTACACACTTAAATAATAATATGCACTTCACTTGAACTAATTATAAGTTATTTTAGCACTTAAAGTCCTTTTAAACCCGAAAAAATTATATTTTTCCAGGAGCGTCCGCGCGCACGTTTACTCTCATCAAAGTCCCAGCGGAGAGTAAACAAAACAAAGTATTGGCAACTGACGCATACATGCCGTAATGTGTTAGAAAGAAATGGACATATAGAACGTAGAGCGAGAATCAATTTTTTATTGACGTAGGGCTTGGATGAATCGGAATTAATTTTTAATTTTTTATTTCAATTGGGGCTACGATACATATTTTCGATGTAAAATTTTACGAGGATTTTAAAAATGTCCATAAAAAAATTCTAGGATCTATAGTTCTCGAAAAATTAGCTTGTAAAGGTTGGATGTGAAACTGACAGATCGAAAATTTCAAAACATGATTTTTACTTATTTTTACCTTCATACTAGGATATTTTGATTAAAAAATGTTATTTAAACGGATATTTAACTTTTAGAATTAGTTTCCCTTTATTTTTTAATATTTTCACACTTCCCCATAAACATAACATTGGTTCAAATATTTACAATATTTGCTTATTTTCGCTTTATTTACTATTATTTTCCTGTTGAAATATAAAATATAACTTATTTAGAAGACTTTGATACATAATAGAAGCTCTAAGATACTTTATTTCATTCAGTAAAACATTTTAAAATAATTGACATTTAGTCTATATAAAAATGTCTTGACTGGTGTACATACATCCCCAAATTTGGGTACTAATCTTTCATTAGTACATAAAAAACTAGACATTATCTTAACCTATAATGTTTCATGTACATCATATTCAAATTTCAGACAATTTTATTGCTTTAGATAGAAAATACAACCATTCCAGTTGATATCTCTCATGAACCAAACCAAACTTGTGTTGTCAACGAAAAATATCGTTTGAATCAGCTACAGACAAATTATCAACAACTTTCATACGATATCAATGACAGAAAACAGCAGGTAACAATATACCTACATGTTCCTAATCATGGTACAATTGCAGAGCCTAATCTGGTGCCACATTCTAAAGTAACTTCCAACTAAAATGTCATTTTAATACCATTAGGTAAGTTTTCTTCCATTATATTAATTTGATGTTCACGAACAAATATTTGCATCATTGCAGGAAAGATCTTCCGCAGAGCTAAGCATTTCAACCTGTTTTGATTCTTCCACAACCACAACAGTCTGTTGCGACTAAAGTTTATTGACTAAACTAATTTGAAACCAAATTTCAATCAAGATTATGCATTATTAACATCATTAATTAATAGGTAATCTATCATTGATTACAGATTAATAAGTAAGGAATATAAAATTCCTCCTGTTTTGCAAACACAAAAATAGCATCGCGGGATAAATAAGAAACTGTTTGTATACTTCGATTATTAAATTAGAATCAGAACAACATTCAACAACAAGAATATACGGTTTCAAAGAACAAAAATTAATTTTAATTAACAACAAAGACAAAATTAATTGTCATCCAACACTTGGTGAAACAAGGTTTAATAAAAAATATAAAGTAAACACTTGGCTATGTTTCACAAAATTCAGCCTCCAAGTCACCTTATGAGGTCATCGTCAGAGGCTGGCCAGCACAGTTAGTAACCATAGACGCGTTTCGTTCTTATTAGAGCTCATCAGTATGGTATAACTCACTACTTCACCTAGAACAAAGTTCACGTGAAGAAGCTGGTGACGAAGAACTGTGCCAGCAGAGAATAAGATCTCTAACAACAGGTAAGATGACATGAGAAGTTCTGTGGAACAGATCATGCCATCTATCTATTAGTTAAAAAATGAAGAACAAGCAGCAAATGAAGTTCATGAATTGTAATTCACATTTAAATCAGTAAAGAAGATCTACAATAGTTTTCAGTTTAGTATGTGAAGAAATAAACTCCATTTTCCAGGTTGCTACGGCACCGCGGATATCTCACAAGTGTCCTCCCCAAATGGGCGCGACTTAAAGTAGCTCCTCCTCTTGCTCTGTGGCGTCCTGGTGCTAGGTACGTCATCAACGCTTCCGGTGACTGCCAGGTAGATTGCCAGTTGTTGTCGCACCACATCATCATCTGTGGCGCTACAGCCCAAATCGGGCCTAGCCCTACCGGACACACCGAGCCGCAGTATTTACGCTGCCATACTGCCGGTTTTCGTAGTCAAATGCTATATGTGACGTCACAGTATGTTAAGAGATGTGCCTTAACATGCTCGGCCACCGCGCCTGTTGTCGCACCATAACCAGATGATAACTTTCGTTCTCATTAGCTGAAGGCTACACGCAATTACAATTCTAAAGGAAGTTACATAATTTTATATTTATTTAAAGCATTATTGGATTAATTATCTTTTATATCATAAATATCAATATGTCAATCTCAAAATGAACCAATTCAAATGTACTCCAAAAAGCAGACAATAGACATTAAAATAATACACAATTTTAGAATGTTATACCTTTAAAATATGACATAAATAAAAATATTAAAAATAAAAACACTAATTTGTTCTCATCAGTATAAATACTTTTAAAGTTAAATTTTTATGACAGAAAAATTCGGATGACGCCTGGATTCGAACCAGGGACCCTCCGCTTGCCGGGCAGAGATGCTAACCGCTACACCACGTCACCTGTGTCCGACGTATGGCATCAACCGAATTTTTCTGTCATAAAAATTTAACTTTAAAATTATCTTCATTACTGTACGTTTAGTCGAAGTCATATGTTAAAAATTAGTATAAATACTACCTAGAGATCTGCAGTTGCAGAGCCTTCTTGTCCAGAAATGGTCGAAATGAGTGATAAGAAATCTCACACCCTGAAATATCACAGTGTCACTGGCTGAACGTGTCATGTACTGATTTATAAAATTCCACGACTTATACAATTTATTACACAACTTAATACTACCTAGAGATCTGCAATAGCAGAGCTGTCCTGCTCATAAAAGGTAGAAAAGCCTGATTAGGATCTGCAATAGCACACAGATAACTTTTTCATTACAGATAATTGAAAGTGGTCATTTTTAAGTTACTTTTGTAGGGGGTGTACTTTAATATTTTTGCGATTTCCGGTCACTTTTAGTTTTTTTTTGTTTAGTTTAATAACTAGAGCCATTTAGGAGTAAATGGTCTAACAAGGTCATTTTTTTTATTCATTTTGAAATCACTATGTCTCAAAAACTAAGAAATATACGAACCTTAAAAATTTGGAATCTTCATGTTAAGAACAGGAGGAATAAAATGTTGGGTCTTCAGAAAATACGTCCAGTTTTAATTAAATATTTGTTAAATAAATATATTTCATCATATAGGTAATTATATAACTTCAGTTATATATATTGAAAACTCAAAGGAAATTCAAATTTTAAATCAGATTTTAATTAGCTTTGTTAAATTTTAAATTCCAATCGGTTAAAATTAACAGTTTTAAAAAACTAAAAATTGTTATTTATAAAAAAGTTATTTAAAAACAAATTTTATTCATATTTCCATGTTTTATAGAAAAAATAATGAGGAATGCAAATTTTCAAACAGAATTTAATTTAGCAGAAGTATATCGAACATAACTGAGAATTCAATGTGGAAAATTCGGCAAGTATTTTAGTTTTTGAAATATTGAGAATTTAACATGATTTAATTGTACAAAATTAATCTCCTGATCAATAGGAATTAAAAGATGCTTATTTACTAAGTTCCTAATATTTTAATCGTAACATAAATTTATCTTTATTATTTAATTATTAAAACGTAGAAAAATACAATAATTATTTTTACAAATACCACATTTTTAAAACAAAATGTAAATATAAATAATTAATAGTTTTACATAAAGAGATCTTATTTGGACAAGAATATAATACTTATCTAATTTGAACATAAATAGTATCACAATTGAATACTTAAATTAATACTTAATACACCATAAAATTAAATACTAATACTATGTAGTCCGAGGTTTAAATCTCGACATATAAAATTCACAATCACTGCAATATAGTTCAGGGGAAGCCACAAATTTCTTCCTACACAAATTGCACTTTGCTTTATTGTCATTTTGTGGTGGGTTCACAATAATTGGCGACACAATTGCTTTAGGAGTTGGTGATTCATTGCCACCTTTAGTTCCAGGCTCAAAATGAACACTCTTTTTTTGTTGTAACAATTGTTTAGGGGGTAAAGCATACTGATAAGGTGAATTTTTAGTTGGAACTGGTTGATAAGGCGACATATCCTGGTGGATATTATTTTGCGGTTGAGAAGGCATCGGTGGAACTCTTTGATAAGGTAAATTATTTTGATAAGTGTTGATTTCTTCTTGTGGAAATCGTGGTTGTACATTTTGAAATTCGGGTGAAACTGGTACCCGTTGATACGGTGGTTGACTAATATTCTGTTGTGGGTAATACAATGGTTGATGGTTTAAACCATTCGGTGATAATGGTGACCTCATATTTGCATGTTGTCCTTTAGTAACATATTGCTGTTGTTGAATTGTTAATGGTGATGGTGTATGTTGGTACTGTTGTACCGGATATGGTTGCATCGTTGGTACAACTTGTTGTTGTGGTTGCACAGGCATTTGTTGTTGTTCCGGTTGATATTGGTGATAATATGGTTGAGAATTTTGATGTTGAATTGGTGATTGTCTTATTGGTTGAGTCATATGATGATAAGTTGGATTGTAATTGTTATTGGTTTGAGGGTAAGAATTAGTGTTATAATTGTTGTTAGGTTGGTGGGCCTGATAATGATCTACAGGGTGGGGATTTGGAGGGTAGGTATTTTGAGGGTTGTATTGATATTGAGGACGGGTTTGATAAGGGTTAATTTGAGGGTAAGTTGGATTAGAAGGATAATGATTAACTGGTTTAGGAGGTGGATCGTTTTGATTGTTGTAATATGCCTGTTGTTGTTGCTGATTAACAACAGGAGCTACATCATGTTGTTCAACTTGGTTCTGGAGATACTCCGGTGGTTGATTAGAATATTGTTGTTGCATGATATTAGGAATAGGTGGTGCTTGATTTTGAGGAATATTTTGCGAATAATTTTGTTGAAATCTTACTTGTTCCTCAATAACTGGTGAGTGTCTTGGTATTTGCAACCCTGCGGCTTCTTTTTTCATCTCTGCTTCGCGCAAACTTCTAATTTCCTGTTGTATAGCTGCTGTTTCCGGTTTATTTAAAGCAGAACGTAACACACGTTCTAGAATCGGATTAGGAATATAACTATCATCTTCTTGGTCTTCGGCAGTTGCTACTAAAATAACTTGATCACAAAATGAAACACTTTTCTTTTTAACATTTTTAATACGTTTCAAGTTCTTTTGATCGGGATGAAGACCTTGTTTAACAGCCTGGCTAAGCATTTCAACTTCTCGAATTTCTTCTTCGATTTGACTTTGATCTATTTCATGAATTTCTGAAACAGATGTTCGTCGCGGTAGAGAAAGTACTCCTGTTTCTATACTATTTTCTCGTGCACCAGATATTCCCAACTTTTCGTTGACTTGATTACTTTCATTCGTTGTATTTTCGTTTAAAAGATTTAAAGGTTTAGGATTTATTTCTGGTTTTACAGGAATATTAACTTTTTCAAATCTTGATGCTAAATCTTTAACAGAAGATATTTTACTATCAGCTGTATTTTTAACAGTTTCTGGAGCAGTCCGGAAATTTTCTTGAGCTAAATGAGTAAAATGGTTCATAATTTTACTAATATTTTCATGTCCAGTAACAGGAACAGGTTTAGGAGGTTCAATACTTTGATTCTTTTTCATTTTTAATGCTGCTTGTTTAGCTTGAAGTTCTCTCAACCAAGTTTCTCCGGAACTTCTGACTGGTTCTGCTGCTCGCTCTATTTCTCTGTCTTGTGAAAAGATCTGTTGTCTCTTCTTCTGCAGCTCATTTAACAATGAAGTTGAAGTGGTTATTGTTGAAGGTTTCGGTGAAGGTGTTTGACGTAATTCTTTTAACTGTTCATCTAAGGCAGATAGATCTAACGCGGAAGGCGGTGGTGGAAAATCTTCACTAGCTTGTCTGGAATGAATTACAGAAGACATCGGACTTGGGTATGGAGGTAAATCTTCAAGGATAGGTTCTTTGTGACTCGGTGGACAATCAACTTCATCTACACCACTGTCTATATGAACTTGATAGTATTGTTCGTTATAACGATGTTCTTTTAACGGGCTTTGTTCTTGATGAACGTCAGCTTGTGTAACGACAGTGTTCACGTCGTTATACATCTTATAGTTTGGATTGTTAGGGTTGTTATTAATAGGAGGTTGGTACAAGGGATGAAACTGAAGTGATTGGGGTTGGATAACATGATTTGAGTAGATTTGTTGTTGAGGAATATTGGGATGATAATAGCTAGGATTAACAGCTTCAACAGGCAAGGGATATGGTGGTCTTTCACACACTTCTCCATTCGGTAACTTAGATGTACTAAGCTGGGAAGTCGTTCTCAGAGGTGGTGGAGGAGGCACTTTAGCTACGGTGAGGACTTTCCCCGCGCTTCCATGAAAGCTCTTCCTCATGAGTCTGCTGCGCTCCAGGTTCGGGTTAGCGGTTGCTCCACTGAACTCCAGGTGACCTTCTGATAGATACCCGCACATATTAGAGATCTTTTCATTGCCTTTTAGTCCTACACTACTATCATCAACTGTTTGTTGAGTTTTATCAGGAACTGGTGGATGGGTTTCTTCACCTTTGCCTTCAGTTAAGTCCGGCATACTTCGATTCTTTCTGCGGATTAGTCCTCCCATTAATAACTTCCGTCTTACTTTGTGTTGTTTCTTTCCTGGTTTAGTATCTTTAGTATCTTTCTTCTCTTCTTTTTCTTCTTTGTATTTTTCTCGTTTTAAAGTGTCTTTAGCGTTGGCTAAAGTCTCAACAGGAGCTATAGAAAAATCTCTTGATATTTTATTTCGATCTTCACTTCTTGATCGCTTTTCTCTTAGAAGTTTATCTTCATCTTTACTTTTTGATCTTGAAAATAAACTTCGCGATTCTCTACCTGGTTTATCGTGAATCATATATTCACTATCTTCTTCGATGTTGATGGTATTGGATTTACTCTTTAGTACACCTTTCTTTTTAGGAAGTGTCGCGTAAATCTCAATAGTTTTCGGGGACACTTTTTCAATTGGATTGACAGGAATGTTAAGAAGTTCTTTACTGTTTTGTCTTGAATGAGAAGTTTTATCCCTTGAATTCTGTCTTGAATGTCGTCCTCCACTTCCATTACTTCCTTCTCGAGTATGTCTAACATCTAAGACACCTTCTTTCTCCTCTTTCTCTTGAAGTATTCTTCGATGAAGTCCTCTAGCTCGCATTACACAAGTATTATGTTTCATTCTTGCAAAAACCATTGCGTTAGGATTATTGTAAGGCGCATCCATAGCAGCTCTTGCTTTACTTGCAGCTGCATTACATAAAACTAAAGCAGTTTCTAAATCTTCAGCTTGTCTAGATTTATCCAACAGCTGGTCTGCTTCTCGACAGAGTTTTTCGCAGTCATCTCCAGTTAAACAAGTCGGAGATGTGGGTGATAAAGAATTATGCGGAGGACGATAAGTTAAAGTAGTTGCTTCTGGTATTTTAGCAAGCTGTAGATTATGTTTTAATCCTTGTTGAATTGGAATAGAATCATTAGACGATAGAGAATACGAATCATATCCAGCATCATACATTCCGCTGCTTCCACTAGAAGCATCTCCAGCTTTAGTTCTTGTAGGACTACCTGGAACACTTCCAGGTCGATGATGAATCTTTCCAACTAAATACAAGTAAGGATTATCCATTGTAGTACTGGAAGACGATGAAGCACTGTTTCTATCACCGCTCCAGTTACCAGAGTCTCTTCTTCTCGGTACATTTTGATGTTCTGGTATAGATAATCCATCACTTGGATTAGAATTGGTTGAACCATTACTGAAAGTTCGTTGAACGGGATGTAGTTTCATGTGTTGAGCGTTTAAAACATTCTCAACAGTTCTTCTACTAATATAGTTTGGTTCTGGACCAATATCACCATCGACTGTATCAACATCTTGTGGACTCGAGCTGTACAGATTGTCCTGGATGACAGAAAGATTCTGATACTCGTTGTAAGGTCTTGGGATTGGTGTTTGTCTTTGTTGATTGTACAAAGTGCCGTCTGGATTAGGTGTAATGGCTCTTCGAGTATTTCCAACGTTAGGTTTCTCTGGACTTGGCGTCACTGACCTTCGAAGTAGATTTTGTGCTGGAAGTGGTTTTTTATTCAAGGATTTTTCAGCTTGAAATTGAGTAATTATTTTTGGAGCATTATCAGTGTTGACAGGAGTTCCACCTGGTACTGCATATAAAAGAAGTAATGGCTGGTATCTTCCCCTACGACATTTCTCTACAACTTGTTCCCAACGTGGTCCAACTTCTCGTACAGTAGCATCATCAAAGTATATCCACACTCGGAGTTTCGTATGGAAAAAGAAAGTGGAATAATGTTTTCCATAGTAAGTAACAACGCCTACTAAGTTGTGTGTGGTGACAGCTGCCCATCGGTTATCAACAACACTGTGGAAGACATCCCTCAGATGTAAAGTAGTACCAACTGTCGCAAAAACATCCATGATGTGATCTAAGGATGGTCGCTCGCTATCCCAAACCACGCCAACTGATACTATTTCAGGGCGGTTCATCAGCGTTCGACAGATTTGAATTTTTGCACCACAAGCACTCTGGAATAAGAAGAAGAAATTTAGAAGAGAGTAATTTAGAAGCTGGTGATATGTAGAGGTGGGTTTTGATACTTACAGGGCAGTCGCGGATGTCGCCCATTCCACCAGCTTTGCGAAGAAGCTGGCCGAATACGTCTGGAGGTCCTTGACGTTTTTCAGCGGTTTCACGAGCTTGGGCTGTCAAAGCTGAAGCTGAGACATAATGCACCATCTAGAAAGAGAAATGTATATCAATCTTCATCCACATTCATAATTCTTTTCAAGTATTTATTTATTTACTATTATGCTCAACAAGAATTTAATTCCAATTACATTGAATTTATTAAGACACAAATTGGGGTGAAGCTGGGATGATCCTAGGATATCAAAACATTAAATCTGTAACTTATGGGGTAGGTGGTTCAGTAGTGGATCTTGAGAACTCAGGTTCGATCCCCACACCCGACAAACAATTTTCACTAATTTAAATCTACCCCTGTGCCTCCTCCACCACTAATATCTTTGGAAGCCGTGATTTGACGGCTGGTAACTGCACTTCACGCGAAAAAAATATATCTGCTTAGACAGAGTGCCACACCCAGTAATAGGTAAAAGGCGTGATGATATATTTATTTGTTCAATCCTGCTATTGAAACATGTTATTTCTAACTTGGATACAAACCTTGAAACCCTTTGTTTTGTCCACTGAAGGTATTTCTATGGCAACGGGTGGGTGAAAGTAGTGAGCGAAAGTACTTTCAGCCACTTACTTGTCATTACCGAAAATAGGAATAAACTACAAGTTTTTTTGAAAATTATTTATTTATGTGAAAGTGCACATTGCAATTATTGAAAACAGGGTGACTTACGCCAGACATGCCAGCAACTAAAAATGGATCCATCTCAGTTACAACATGTACATTTTTTGATTGCATCCACTCACGTAATTTTTTCATCTCTTTCAAATATCTTCCTTTTGATTTCTCAGGCAATAATTGAAACGTAGCGGCATCAGCTTCTTTTAAAATAATTTCTGGTATAGTAACATCGTCATATTCTTCCATTTTCTCAATTATTAATAATATTTTCACAATGCAACGGTAAATTATTTGACATTCGCAAATATTTATTTATATTTAAACAAACGAACCATAGCAACGCAATGGCATCTATATTTATTTATACTACACAAACAGCAGTACAAATCTTAATATTTTTTAAATATTTCAATAGCAGAATTGAACAAAACGCTATACATCACTCGAGAAGAAACGAATTCGCTCACTTGCGTGAGCGAAATTCTTAGTTTCTTCTCTTGTAATGTAACATACTATTATTTGAAGAATTTTGCGCATTCTTCATTGTTACCTGTGTGAAAGGCAGCGGCTCCGAGGTGGCGCCACACGCCCCACAAACACTCTGCTCCACTAAGGTCATGGCAAACTTCTGATGCGGAATACAGTGCCTCGCGCTGCACATGTCCTCGGCCTCCGCGCTGGCGATGTGCGTATGTATGCGCAGCAGCATGTTCTCGAAGCATTCAGCGGCATCGTCCATGAAACCCAGCTGGAAGCGCTGCTGGTCGAAGAAGGATTCCGCCAAAGCACGACGGAGGGAATCTGGGGGCAGAGCTGACTCCTGGGAGAACTGCAGCTGGCTGAAGAGCTCCTGAAAAAGACAAACATCATAATTAGTTACAAATTCACAAAATTGTAATACATTTCAAAATTGGGCAAAATATATTTTTAAATCTTGTTTAATTTAACTTGAACTCACGACTCTAGCTTGTGAAACGGCAGCGCTAATCATAAACTACAATTTTAATATAAACTAAAAATAAATAATAATGAACAATTAAATGGGGTTACATAACTGGTATGTTAACTTACAACAGCATGATAAAAATAGACAAACAATACCCAGTATTGGGTGTGGCACTCTTCTATAGCAAAGCTTTTAATTGTTTGTCGGCTGTGGGAATTGAATCCGGGTTCTCAAATCCATAACCCGACTCAACAACCTATTCTTTTAAAAAATAAATAATAAATAAAAAAATATATATCATCACGCCTTTTACCCATTACTGGGTGTGGCCTTCTGCCGCAAGCAGATCTCGGTAAGTGATATATTTTGTTGCGTAAAGTGCGGTTACCAGCCGTCACATTACGCCCCTAAAGATATTAGTGGAGGGAGAGCCACAGGGGTAGGTGTCGTAACTAATTTAACCACCACATTTCTTGCTTAATGTCATCTGCAATCTTCTTTAAGTAAATGCAGATAATATGTCATATGTCACAAGACTAAAATAGGTAATTCTTATTTATATATCAAGAAATAAAAATAGAATAATTATTTAGTTATGTTACGCTGTACAACAGGAACTTAATTCAGGAACTGGATTCACCGAGCCGCAGTGTGGTAATTCATATAATTTTTAGCTTGAGTGCGATTCGAAGTCCGTAACGCTATCCAGACCACCATATTGCCGAATATACGAGTATAACGAATTCACAATTCTGACAACAAATGCCGCAGGTTCGCTCTCAACATCAATTCAGGTAACGATAACAGCAAGTTAACTCCGCACACTGTGAAAATCTCAACTTTTGCGCCTGTAAAGTAGGCAAGGTGTATTCGTAAAGCGATCATTTTCTGGAACAAACTACAGCCACAAGAATGAACCTATATGCTTGAAATTTACTATAGTTATAAATAAAGGTTGCCTGCAGGCCGCTATCTCACTATTATATCAAAATTTTTCTTTTTTTGTGGTTAATTTGCTATCAAAAATAGGTGATTTTCCAACGCAAACATAAAAATTTTCCTGGAATGAAAAATTAAAAAATCAGAGTTAGCGCACTATTTCCATCCTTTATTTACATAATAGTGAAAAAATTAATAAAATATGTGCTGTTATACAGTCAGGATTTGTTCCAGAAAAATAGCTTATTTTTCGTACCAGATAATATCCTCTTAAATACAATTTTCATTTCTTATTCAGTGCTGCTTATTGTCATTTTAAAGGTCAGTAAAGATTAACAGATTCAGTAACAGAATACGGCCATTAATTAAGACACAGTCGTATTATATGGATATATGTTGAAGTCAGTGGGATTTGAAATCTCGAACTTTTCCTTAATAGCAGTCGTACTCTGTATATTTAATCTAGAGCTACATTTAATTTAATTATTCATCATAATCTCTGCAAATTTTCCCATAACACAAGGTAACAACCTAACTTTAACCATCACATGACTAACTTTATAACTAGGCTATTGGACTTGGACTCGTCAAGATTACGGTATCGCGTATTCAGCTCGCTAACTCGTTCTTCTACATTGACCGACTCTGCAAAAATCTCTCACAGAATCTCAGCTCCGCGTCTGCTATGTCTGCACCGGAAATGCTTGCGAGGCTTACGCGATCTTTGAATATTTGACACAGCCATCGGCAATGGCTGTGGCTAGGTTACGTTCGAGGAAATGCCCGGTTTTGTACGTTATGACTCATGGAATTGTTTCGAAATGATGATGGTGACGCTAGTTGTATTTAGTTAAGTGGTTTTTGAAAATTTCTCATGAAGTAGACAGATTAAATATGCTTTAAGTTAAAAGAGATTTAGGTAATGATGCGTTAAATGGCTTCTAACAATAAGATGGATTAACATAATGTCATATTTTGCATATTTGTGGTGCCGTAACTAATTTGACCACCACATTTCTTGCTTAATGTCATCTACAAACTTCTATAAGTAAATGCAGATAATATGTCTGATGTCACAAGACTAATATAGGTAATACTTATTTATATATCAAAGAAAGAATAAATTTATCTGACAAATAAATAATCGACGTTTATAAATAAATATATCATCACGCCTTTTACCCATTACTGAGCGTGGCATTCTGCCGTAAGCAGATCTCGGTAAGTGATATATTCTTTCGCGTTAAGTGCGGTTACCAACCGTCAAATCACGGTCCTCAAAGATGTTAGTGGTGGGGAAGGCACAGGGGTAGATTTAAATTGGTGAAAATTGTTTGTCGGCTGTGGGGATCGAACCAGGGTTCTAAAGATCTACAGGCCGACTCGATACCACCTAGCCCATAAAATATTAAAATAAATAAATAAAATAAATATATCATCACGCTTTTTACCCATTACTGGGCGTGGCATTCTGCCGTAAGCAGATCTCGGTAAGTGATATATTCTTTCGCGTTAAGTGCGGTTACCAACCGTCAAATCACGGTCCTGAAAGATGTTAGTGGAGGGGGAGCCACAGGGGTAAATTTAAATTGGTGAAAATTGTTTGTCGACTGTGGGGATCGAACCAGGGTTCTCAAGATCCACCACTGAGCCACCTACCCCATAATATAATCGACGTTTATATTATGAAAATTATATTAATTGTTACGTATCAAGTCAGCCTGTGAATTTGAGATATCAGGTTTGATTCTCATTTAAAACTACCTTACTAATATCTTTGGGGGCCGTGATTTGCCGGCTGGTAACCGCACTTCACGCAAACAAATATATCACTTGCCGAGATTTGCTACGGCAGAGTGTCACACCCAGTAATGGGTAAAAGGTGTGATAAGGTATTTATTTTTGATGTGCTATTTTTTGTTTGTCAGATAAATTATTAGGGCATTAAGAAATTAAATACTCTAAATACTTTGTCTTATTTTTTTAACAAATTTAAAATCTACCCCTGTGGCTCTTCCACCACTAACATCTTTGGGGGGCGTGATTTGACGGCTGGTAACCGCACTTCACGTGAAGAAATATATCTCTTACCGAAATCTGCTAAGGCTGAGTGCCACACCCAGTAATAGGTAAAAAGTGTGATGATATATTTATTTTTTTTTTTAATCTACCCCTGTGGCTCCTCCACCACTAATATCTTTGGAGGCCGTGATTTGACGGCTGGTAACCGCACTTCACGCGAACAAATATATCACTTACCGAGATCTGCTTAGGCAGAGTGCCACACCCAGTGATGGGTAAATGGCGTGATGATGATATATATATATTTATTTATTTATTAAAAAAATGCAAATTGTAAACAACCCTTATATGACAAATTGTTAATTATATCACAAGGGAAAGAAGTGTGCCAAATTTTCCGGAAAGAGCCGTTTAATTTCCCGAACCAAAGACAAACATGAGGAAAAATACTATTAAATGTAATAGTTGAACTTTGAAAGAAAAGGTAATCTGGTTATGAATACGACTTCCAAGTACCAATTAAATATAATTAAGAAGTAATTAGCATAACGAAAATAACCATAAAAGATTTACAGCTTCTATTTAAAAAATTATTAGGAAATATGAATTTATTTATAATATTAAACAAAGACCATATACCGTTACCACCAAGCAATAAAATATACAATCGATAGCTGCATAAATGAATGATACTGGTATTATGTAGGTATCTCTACGTGCACACAGTATTTTAAACAAAGTACAATGTAGGTTAACATGTAACGGACATTTTAAATTCAAGGTGAGCTGAGGCCCAACCCACACTTTGCAACGTGTTCTTAGATGTTGCTAATCACAACTATTCTTATACCCACACAATTATATTTTTAATTTAAACTGTAACAGTCACTGGCGATTGTGTTAATAACAATACACTTAATCAGTTCAATAAAGAACAAACTAGTAAACAAGAAAACAACTGAACTGAACAATGAATTTTTTTTGTCTCCAAGATTTTAGGGATTTTTAGCGTCTTCATGTGACTTTGATAACCAGCATTTATGTTGCATCAATATTTGTTTACAAATTTTAGAGGTATTTTATATACTCGTAGTATTGAATTAAATGGTAAAATTATTCCTGTACTTCGTAGTCTACTAACATCTTTGGAGGACGTGATTTTACGGCTGGTAACTATACTTCATGCGAATAATGGGTAAAAGGCGGTGATGATATATTTATTTAATTTATTTTTAAAATAGTTCTTCATAACTTTTATTTGAAGCATTTTTCTTTAAAACTATTTAGAAACTTTTAAGAGCCGCTGAAATAACAATGCAAAATATTCAAGGTTATTATTTATTGCTTATTGATCGAAAAACTGATACATTTTTCAACTGTATTTATATAAACATAAGAAATAGTAAATGCTATATTTTCAGTGGTTTAATTTAATGTTTATGGGGTAGGTGGCTCAATGTAGATTTGAGAACAATTTTTACCACATTAACATTACCTTTATTACCCCTTCAGAAACCGTGTTTTTTTCAGCTGAAAATCGCACTACACATGCATAAATATATCACTTTCCCAATAATGGGTAAAAGACGTAATGATATATTTATTTTATTTTACTCTTTTCGCTATATTGAAATTATACATAATTTTATTTGAGTAAAAAAAATATATCATCACGCCTTTTTACCCATTACTGCGCGTGGCACACAACCGTAACAGATCTCGGTAAGTGATATATATCTCCACGTGATGTGCGGTTACCAACCATCAAATCACAGCCCCCAAAGACACAGGTAGTTTTAACGTGGTGAAAATTGTTTGTTGACTGTGGGAATCAAACCCGGGTTCTTAAAGTCACAGACTGAGCCATCTACCACATAAAATCAGTCTAATATATAACAAACTCACATGTACAAGTAAGGAAAGGTTTTTTTTATTGATACGTTCTGCCATCAAATTTGTGAAAAAAAAGTACAAATAGATATTGTAATATAAAAAACAAATTAGTTTCCCTTCTTTATTAAGGGTTGTAATTTAATTTAAAGTCATACAAAAATAATCAATTTAACATTTGTTATTATTAAACCAATAATTATTGATAATAAATTAAAAGTCAAACACTTGTAATAAAGTGTAGTTAAATCATATGTACAATTTTCTTACGAGTCTTACATATATGCTATAATGTTATATAGTTGAAATGTTAGATACCCATAGCCTTAGAAACTAATCATTAACTTGTTACGCAACTAAAGCAAGCTTTCTATCTTGCACCAAGAAGTAGATTGGTTCTGTAACGTTTAAGAAAATACTAATAGGAAATCTTAAAATTCACCATGTTCAGTTTCATGCTAATTATGTAACAGCAAAGTTTCATTCAGCCATACTAATTAAAAATAGGTAAATGTATTCTAATTTTGTTTTTATGCAGTAAAACAAAATGGAAGCTTAACAGTTACAAAGAAATCTGTTTTGTTGATGATGTCATCATCCCACTGTCAAACATAACTAAACTATTCTTCAAATTAAAATGGTAACGTTGTTTAAAATATGTTGTTTTAAAATAATTTGTAACAGCAACTGTCAAATCAAATAAATAAATATATCATCACGCCTTTTATTCATTACTGAGTGTGGCACTCTGTCGTAGCAAGATATATATTTTGCGTGTTACCAGCCGTCAAATCACACTCTTTAAAGTTTTTAGTAGTGAGGGCGTTACAGGGATAATGTTAATGTGAAGTAAAGTATAACACGAACTTGAGTTCGCAAATCTCAAAGTCGACGCGTTTCCATTGAGCTATCAACTCCATATTGTTAAGTTTTTATTTTATGTGAGTTAAATATGACGTTTTGGCACACGTGTACTAAATGACCTAATAAAACAAGACAAATGAATAATTACTAAGTTTCTAAATATTATGTTTATAATATAAATATCAGTTAGTGATCTAAATAATAAATGTAATCTTAAGACTCTCCTATGCTCACGTTTAAAGTAAATAATTATTGACAAACTCCTTTTTAAATATTGAAATTTAAATCTACCCCTAATATCTGTGGGGGCCGTGATTTGACTTCACGCGAAAAAATATATCATTTACCGAGATCTACTTAGGCGCAGTGCCACACCCAGTAATAGGTAAAAGACGTGATGATATATTTATTTATTTTATTTTAAAAAGGGAACTTCAATTTGTTTCAAATTATTTCGCCTGAATATTATCGATTGTAAAATACTTCTAAATACTTTTAGAGAAAAATACTTCAAATAAAAGTTATAGAAAACTAAATTTTCCACCACTTGAAACATTTTTCTCTGTCATTTTTAAGAGTAGATTCAATTTGGAATTGATTAACTTCATGTTTATTCCGAATTGAAATGATTGGTTATTATAAATTAAACACAGATTTAAAATTGGAAATAAAAATTTTATTAGCGCTAATCAATTTGATAAATACGCCTATAAGTGATTAAATAATTTGGCCTTACAAACTTACAAACGACTTGGTTTAATTTAATAAAAGCAAATCAAAATACATATCATACGGCAGTACGGTAGTGTGGACAGGGGCGCCGAGAGGAAAAGCGGGCCCCGGGGAAAAAAAATTCGGGCCCCCTTTAACTTTGAATATTTATTAATTAAATATATGTATGGTTTTGCTTGGTTTTCTTCCCTTGCAGCTTTTTCTTTTCGTTTTAAAGCACCTGATTTATGGCGGTAACTCATTTTTAATGTTTAAAATGTATTTTCCGTTATATGCTACAAATTTATGTCTGCATAAGTATGTAAGGGCAGAATCTACAAGAAGAGTTAAAAAGTATTAATAGTGTTAGAAACAGATGTTTTATAAAACTTTATATTCATTTACATAAAACTATTAATTACCTTCATATATGTATGTTATAAATATTCCTTCGTAGTACTGAAGTCTTCAAATTTAAAATTTATTGTGCGCACTAAAATCGAGGCTAAAATATGGTAACAGTTCGGTAAGAGTTAATTGGTGCAGCGATGTGTATTGTATACTCACTGTATGACTATCTAATATCTAGTTGCATATTCGATAAATGCAGGGGATACCAAAACAGCACTACGCACAAATGTATAGAGCCTTTGCCTATGTGTGTTGTATACAATGTAGTAATATAAGAAACAAAAATGCAACAATGTAATAATGTACTTTTGAATAGTGTATAAATTTATTTAAAATTTGCAACTGGGGCCCTTGATCAAGCATTTCGTCATTTTTATACAATGTAATAAATTGTTGAAAACGTGTATCAGACATTTCGTTATACATGTTTTAGAAAAGAATATAAAAAATTGGTGAAATAGTAGAAAATTAAAAGCAATTTATAAAATAGCATCACATCCGGGCCCTTTGAATTCCACGGGCCCTGGGTATTTTACCCCCCCTACCCCCCGTCTCGTCGGGCCTGAGTGTGGATAATACTACGTCATTCGAATACAAAAATCCCGAGTTCGAATTCCATTCAAGCCACCACCAGCACACTGTGGCTCGGTGAATTCCGAATTGAGATTGGATTCTTGTTGTACAGAGTAGTAGCGTAAATAAATATATAATAATTGATATCGCTGTCAAACGTTTGATATACTTTTATTATTTAAAGTTTGTAACAATTAAGACAATATACATACATGTTTATCAGTATTTTTTTCCTTTCGGGGTAACGTAGCCGCCTTAACATCCTTTCCATTTTCCGGCTTCCTGTACCTAAATTTATGAATCATGTTTTTCACTGTACACACCACATATTTCTACACAACACACTTAACACAACACGAGTATCTGGTGTCTTGTGCACCTTTCCTTTCACCGTGTACTCTGCCACAACTAAAACCGAACTGAAACCCGACTGAGCCTTCGCTTCGACTTTCGATACAGCACAGTGTGTAGTAAGAGTGGGTTTTTGCGAAAAGTCCAGGCGTAAATGCTGGCTGGTGACTGCTACCTGAACGAGGTACGATCTTTGCGGTTTTCAGTTTGTTTGTTTGCTGGCGTGTGAGTTGAGTTTTAAGTTGGAGTAGGTGTGTGTATGTAAATTGTTTGATTTTGTATTCATTGCACTGTATTTTGCGAGGGTTTTGGAATTAAGTCAAGCTATGTATGATACTTTAGATTACAGGTTTATCGGAAATGTTTGCTGCGTAAATTGTGTGATAGTGATTTCAATAGAATAGCATGTTCAATAAATAACGTGGCTTTATCTAGGAAAATGTACCTGCACGTTTAAATGTTTCAAATTATAAACCCACAGTTGGTTTTCTATTAACATTGTCTAGAAAAATATTTGAAATTAGCGAATTGAATAGTATTAAAAACAGATATTATTTACATAATTAATTAATGGGGTAGGTGGCTCAGTGATATCGAGTCGGTCTGTGGATCCTGAGAACCCTGGTTCGATCCCCACAGCCGACAAGCAATTAAATCTAGCTCTGTGGCTTCCCCACCACTAACATCTTTGGGGGCCGTGTTTTTATTTATTTATTTATGTTACGCTGTACAACAGGAATTTAAATAACAACAAAGACAAAATTAATTGTCATCCATACACTTGGTGAAACTAGGTTTATTTAATATTTTTTATTAAACCTAGTTTCACCAAGTGTATGGATGACAATTAATTTTGTCTTTGTTGTTATTTAAATTGCTATTGCGTAGCTTTTCCTTTTTTCGGTAGATGACATTACTGGTTCGACAGAACTTCTCATGTCATCTTACCGTTTGTTCGAGATCTTATTCTCTGCTGGCACAGTTCTTCGTCACCAGCTTCTTCACGTGAACTTTGTTCTAGGTGAAGAAGTGAGTTATACCATACTGATGAGCTCTAATAAGAGCGAAATGCGTCTATGGTTACTAACTGTGCTGGCCAGCCTCTGACGATGCCCTCATAAGGTGACTTGGAGGCTGAATTTTGTGAGACTTTGCCAAGTGTTTATTTAATACTTTTTATTAACAGGAATTTAATCCCAATTACAGTACAGGGTCCGCACTTTATGACTGGTGATCGCACTGCACGCGAAGAAATATATCACTTACCAAGATCTGTTTTGGCAGAGTGCCATACCCAGTAATGAGTAAAAGGCGTGATGATATATTTATATTTATTTATTAATTATTATGGGGTAGGTGGGTCAGTGGAATCGAGTCGACCTGTGGATCCTAAGAATCCTGGTTCGATACCCACAGACGATAAACAATTAAATCTACCTCTGTGGCTCCCCCTCCACTAACATCTTTGGGGGCCGTGATCTAACGGCTGGTAATCGCACTTCACGTGGAGAAATATATCACTTACCAAGACCTACTAACCGGGCTAAGTGCCAAAACAATAATTCTGAGATAAATGTTTTTTTTTCATTTATCGAATCTGAGAACATAACACATGCACTATCTTTCAGAATTTTTTTGAACTGTTTCTAACAATCCAGGCACTTAGCCCTCTTTATAGGTTGTTAGGCTTGGCACATAACACACGTTTCAGATTTAAAGTAAAATTTTAATATTTTGGCACTTAGCCCGGTTTTCATTACAAGTCTTCATATGTACTTGGTGATTTTACCACTAAATTTAGCGGGTCAAAATACATATGTATGTATAAATTTTCGTTACAATATTTCTACGATTAAAAATTTTAAATTAACCTAAATAAAAAATAAATATATCATGACGCCTTTCACCCATTACCGGGTGTGGCACTCTGCCTAAGCAGATCTCGGTAGGTGATATATTAATTCGCGTGAAGTGCGGTTACCAGCCGTCGAATCACCCCCCCCCCAAATGTTAGTGGAGAAGGAGCCACAGAGGTAGATTTAATTGTTTGTCGGCAGTGGGAATCGAACCAGGGTTCTCAAGATCCACAGGCCGACTCGATACCACTGAGCCACTTACCCCATGAAATCTGAAAAAAAACTCAAACCCCTTAGGTGTATGATTCATCTTGATTATGAATCTTGTTGTATAAAATAAAATATGCAAAATATAAAACTGCATTACTTAACAATTTACATAAATAAATAGTCGCAGTTATTACGCCGCAATTACAACAATAATTCTAATGAACACGAGGAATTCTCCGCCATAACTTCTATAATTACACTTTACACATCAGCTCCAATATTTTTTCCAACATGTTAATAATGTGCAGAAGTCTTTTTCTTCGTTAAGAACGTAAATTATACCTTCAAGACGACTACGCAGCATCTCTTAGCACGCGCCACGGTCAAGGTCTACAAAATGGCTGCGCGGGAAGAAAAGATTATATTGTGTAGTTGTAGTTATAGACCACCTAGCGAGATTCTTCTTTACGTTATTAACGTAGATATACAATGAGAGATGAGTCAGAGCAGGATTTAAAGTTTAACAGAAATGTCACTGGTCCAATCTATCTCTGGTTCTGGTCATTTGTTGCTTAAGAAAAGAAAGTGGAGGCTTGAATGATGAGTATTGTATTGAATAACCTTTTAGTTGTAATAGTTACAATTATTTATTTATTTATTTGCTACTCTGCATAACAGGAACTTCATCCCAATTACAGTTTATAGTGCGTATACTTAAAGAAAAAGCCGTCAAATTTGGGTATTTATTTAAAAACTAGTGAATATTGAGCAACAAAGGTGATTTAAAATAATTGGTAATGGCAGAGTGGGATTGAACCCTCGAACTTCTAAGGACACAAGCCATTGCAAGACCGCGTTCAGCTATTCATCTGATATGAAAAATAAAATTATATCTTATATTATACTCAGACCCAGTTGTATTTTTTGGATGTAAGTTGAGGTCCGTGAGGTTCGACTTCTATAAATAAAATAAATATAAATATATCATCACGCCTTTTACCCATCACTGGATGTGGCACGCTGCCTAAGGAGATTTCGGTAAGTGATATATTTCTTCGCGTGAAGTACGGTTACCACTCGTCAAATCACGACCCTCAAAGATATTAGTATAGGACGAGCCACAGGGGTAGATTTAGATTTCTTGCTAATGAAAATATAGTACTGTCTTCTTTTGTTATGGCTTGTAGATCTAGAGAACCCTGGTTCGATCCCCACAACTGACAAACAATTTTCACTAAATTAAATCTACCTCTGTGGCTCCTCTTCCACTAATATCTTTGGTGGCCGTGATTTGACGGCTAGTAATCACACTTCACGCGAAGAAATATATCACTTACTGAAATCTGTTTCGGCAGAGTGCCCCACCCAGTATTGGCGTGATGATATATATTTTTTATTATTATTATTTATTATGTGCTTTGTAGAAGAATATGAACTAATATTTACTCCATAATTTCGAGGCAATTTATAAAAGCTCAAGTTCATTTTCTCCAAATTGTAATAATTTTTGTGGTTCCTACACCACCAACACCCTTATGAACCACGGGTTGTATCAGACAGCAAATTGTCCACCATTTTATGAAAAATCTGCTTATTTTTGCTCTAAAAATTTAAAACTTACATCAAATGCTAAATCGATTTCTATTTGTGATTTTAATTTTGTTGATATGTTGACGGTGTAAGTGGCCCAGTGGTATCGAGTCGGTCTGTGGATCTTGAGAATCCTGGTACGATCCCCACAGCCGACAAACAATTGTCACTAAATTAAATCTACTCCCGTAGCTCCCCCACCACTAATATCTTTGGGGGCCGTGATTTATCGGTTGGTAATCGCACTTCACGCGAAGAAATATATCACTTACCGAGATCTGTTTCGGCAGAGTGCCACACCCACTAATGGGTAAAAAGCGTGATGATATATGTATTTATATTTTTTATTTGTAATTCAAGAGTTCGTGATAAGATAAAAATAAGCAATTATATATTTGAGTTATTTTTGAGCAAAATTTGCTTGATAAATATAAGCCAACTACAGCTTGCAATTGCAGAGCATTTACACTCAGAATAATATAGATATGATAACAGACTTATTAATTTAAATAATATTTGACACATCTTTTTGCAACAATCTCATCTAAATTTAATCAAAGTTTACTTTAGTTTTTCTTGTTTCGCAAAACTTTCCAATTTGTAATTCGTGCATTGACTTTAACTGTAAATTAACAGTAACCTAAAAAAAAACTAAAAAAGTCAAACATAGACAAGAACAATTACCTAACTGATTATGAAACAGGTGTATGTTAAAGAAATTGAGGGTGAAACACTGTGTAGATGACCAAGGATCCCTAAAAATAAATGGATGAATATGAAGGTTTGTTGCGTGAACGAAAGACGAGTCGAAGTCATCTAATATATAAATATTTCAAAGATATAACATAATATTATATATAAATAAATAAAATAAATATATCATCACGCCTTTTACTTATTACTGGGTGTGGCACTCTATCGTGAGCAGATAAGTGATATATTTCTTCGCGTGAAGTGCGGTTACCTGCCGTCAAATCACGACCCTCAAAAATATTAGTAGAGGAGGAGCCACAGCGGTAGATTTAAATTGATGAAAATTGTTTGTCGGCTGTGGGGATCGAACCAGGGTTCACAAAATCCACAGGCCGACTCGATACCACTGAACCACCTACCCCCCATATATATATATATATATACCGGGTGGTGCTCGGTGAGTGCGAACATAGGAATTTAACATGGGATATTAGTTTTATGCAATTTCCTGCTCTCCTGTACATTTTACGGAAAAAACTGTAGAGGGAAGATTTGTTCAGAATTAAAAGTTACCCATGAAACTGTTTTTACATGTTTTATTAAGTTTTTGGTTTAGCCGTAACATTAAAAATAAATTTCGAAATTTCTGTTACTTTGTAGTAATAGCCATGACTTTTCTTTTATTTTTATGACAAATGCGTTAAATGTCAATTTTTGATGTTTATTAAAGTTAATCTTATAATTTAAATTAAATCAAAAAAATCACATTTTTTATTCTTTGAACAAAGTTTTATTTTCATATTTAATAATAAATCAGTTTCAAGTTTATCAACAATTTCAATTTTTTTTAAAAATTACAATAATTTAATGTGAAATAATAAGTAATAATTGTAACAATATTATTTAATATACCTACATAAAAAAATAAAGAAATTACAATAAATGTTCAAACAAGCCACCATTTTCAGCAAGACAATAACCAAGTCTATTGTAAAACGAAGTTCTAACATTGGCTAATTGCCTGTCAGTAATATTATCACATTCTTCGAATATAGCTTGTCTTAGTAAATCTAAATTTTCGTAGTGTTTAGAGTAAATTTTACTTTTAAGATGCCCCCACAAAAAAAAATCGCAAGGAGCTAGGTCCGGAGATCTTGCAGGCCAATTTATTCCACCACCACGACCAATCCACCGATTAGGAAAAACCAAATCTAAATATTCCCGCACATTTATTCCATAATGAGCCGGGCACCCATCCTGCTGGAACCAAATATCCTCATCTACTGCAGCTGCCTCATCCAATGCAGGACCTATATGATTTTGCAGAAGTTCTAAATACATATCAGAATTTAAATTTCCCATAATTTCAAATGGTATAATCCTGTTCTTAAAAATTCCAACCCAAATATTAATTTTCTCAGGATATTGGGTACCTGTACACACAGTTAAATGATGATTTTCTGTGGTCCACATACGAGTATTCTGAACATTTGGTTCATTATTTAAAGTAAATGTACATTCATCTGTAAAACAAATCGACGAAATAAAGTGCTGGTCCCGATTTGCCTTTTCTTGCATAATTTCACAAAATGTACTTCTAGTTTCAAAATCAGCCAAAAGAAGTTCTTGATGTGTTTGAAATTTGTAAGATTTATATCCATGTGTTTTTAAAATTCTCAGAACTGTTGAATGATGCAAACCACATTCAGAAGCAATATGTCTTATGCTGTACCTTGAATTTTGAGATATCATAGCCAATACCAATTCTTCATTCACTTCGTTATGACGTATTCTGTTATTATTATTATTGCCTTCATTACCATCGGTCACAGCTACACTAGCTGTACTCTCAAATTTTGTAACCAGTTTTGAAATTGTTGATACACTTGGAATTGGTTTATCTTCATATTTAATTGAAAATAAATCCCGCACCCTCCTATAACTATTTCCTCCATAATAATTTTTAATAATGAAGACACGTTCTTCGTTTGAATAAACATTCATTTTATAGCTTACACAAAGATTTAATTTAAATTATAAGATTAACTTTAATAAACATCAAAAATTGACATTTAACGCATTTGTCATAAAAATAAAAGAAAAGTCATGGCTATTGCTACAAAGTAACAGAAATTTCGAAATTTATTTTTAATGTTACGGCTAAACCAAAAATTTAATAAAACATGTAAAAACAGTTTCATGGGTAACTTTTAATTCTGAACAAATCTTCCCTCTACAGTTTTTTCCGTAAAATGTACAGGAGAGCAGGAAATTGCATAAAACTAATATCCCATGTTAAATTCCTATGTTCGCACTCACCGAGCACCACCCGGTATATAAATAAATATAAATATATCATCTCGCCTTTTACCCATTACTGGGTGTGGCACTCTGCCTAAGCAGATCTTGGTAAGTGATATATTTCTTCGCGTGAAGCGCGGTTACCTGCCGTCAAATCACGACCCTCAAAGATATTAGTAGAGGAGGAGCCACAGGGGTAGATTTAAATTGATGAAAATTGTTTGTCGGTTGTGGGGATTGAACCAGGGTTCTCAAAATCCACAGGCCGACTCGATACCACTGAACCACCTACCCCCCATATATATATATATATATAAATAAATATAAATATATCATCTCGCCTTTTACCCATTACTGGGTGTGGCACTCTGCCTAAGCAGATCTTGGTAAGTGATATATTTCTTCGCGTGAAGCGCGGTTACCTGCCGTCAAATCACGACCCTCAAAGATATTAGTAGAGGAGGAGCCACAGGGGTAGATTTAAATTGATGAAAATTGTTTATCGGTTGTGGGGATCGAACCAGGGTTCTCAAAATCCACAGGCCGACTCGATACCACTGAACCACCTACCCCCCATATATATATATATATATATAAATAAATATAAATATATCATCTCGCCTTTTACCCATTACTGGGTGTGGCACTCTGCCTAAGCAGATCTTGGTAAGTGATATATTTTTTCGCGTGAAGTGCGGTTACCAGCCGTCAAATCATATACGGAATAATTAATATTCTAATGTTGGATCCCTGCTAAATATTGTATGCATCTAGCATTTGCTTTGTCTGTACCTCGAAGAATATTACGCTGTCAACATTAAAGACAAAACTATAGACTACTAATATAGGAGTGCTTTAAATGAATCGCCCAATAAAATCTCCACAACTTTCCAATCTTCTAAGCAAGTAGTGAACCTGAAAAACAGTTTGGTCCATTGTAAGTAACATAATGTTTCATGGCTGTAATCTTGAAGGCTTCAGCCAATCAGAAACCAGAAGAACTGGTTCTTTATGTAAGCGGGAGGGCTTGTGATTGGCTGAGAGTTGTTTTTTAAGGTGACTTTCTTATTTGATGCTGTATCAAATTATCTCCCCTGTATTTTTCTTTATAAATTATTTTAGAGAAAAATGTTTCAAATAAATGTGAGAGATTATTTAATTCTCTAGAATCTATATATGAAATATTTTTTGTAAAATAAGTTGAATATGTTTGACAGTAGAAAATATACGATATCGTAAACGAGGTTGTATTGCAAGTTTGTTGTTTAATATTCGGTTGTAAAATGGAGTTGTATTAAGAACATATGGTCGGTTTAATGTACTGATAATCAGCAATAAATGTAGGTAACAAAGGACGTTTTACTTTATTGCATTATTTGTTTATATTTAGTTGTATTTATAACTGAAAGTAGCGTTATAGCAACACTTATATGCCTACCTGTATTTAATATATTTTTAAGCATTGTTTAATATTCTAAACATATGTAATACCATATGGTTATACTTGAATAACTATTATTTATTTATTTTCTACGCTGCACAACAGGAAATGAATCCTAATTACTAAAGCCCGGATTTTTAGGCAATTGTCTAAAATCATATTTTAATATACTTCAGGCAATTTAGTTTTTCTATACATAGGTAATATGTTTACGTGTAATGGAAGATTTTTTTTTTCGAGCCTTAGGGCCTATTTTTTCTATATTTTGGTTATTGTGCCTATTTTACCTTATACAGCCTATTTTGCCTATTTTAACTTTTATTGACTAATTCAGTACTCGACATAGTGTTTCAACCTAACCTATAATATTTAAAGTACTTACTTAAATCAAGTTTTTGTGTGTGAATTTAAAATGCCGAAAGAAAAAACGTGTTTTAATCAAAATTTTACGTGGCAATTCAATTGTGTCTTTGCCATTAATCAATGGAGCTGAGGTAACTTTAGACGATATAGCTAAATATAAGAATGCCCCTGTCACATTTTGTGATGTCTAACGAAGTTTTCAACTTACAAGCAAGTTCTGACTGACCGAAGACAGTCCCTTTCCGAAAATTTCATAGAGCAATAGCTCATAATATTATGTGAATCAAAGTATACTACATAATTTGAATTTGTATAATAGTTAATAAAATTATTATTAATTTATTAATATTTTTCAGATTGCGTTAATTTTTGTACCAATATTAGAAAAAGGATTCGTTTTTTTTAAACAAATTATTTACATTTAGGCTGCCTAAAATCCCGCCTATTTTAGAGTAATTAACGGCCTATATGCCTGCTTATTTGGGTGTTTTTAAATGCCTAAATATCCGGGCTTTACTAATTACGATAGTAATAGTAGCTTATAGTGGATTCAGAACCACTTCACGCAGTCTTCACCATCATGTCACAGGATAAATCGACAGGAATAAATTTTTCTTCAAAAGGATATTGTTTTTTTGTGTGCAGACATGGCCAACTTTAATAAATTGCGCTACGCTTATTATGGCCCTTTTATATGTCATATTTCTTTTCTAAAACTTAAATTGACATAGACAGTTTGACAGGTCACGTGACTATCAGTTGGTTTTGATAATTCTGTACATTATAAAATGAATAAGCAAAAAAAAAACATTAAAATATATCGCGCATAAATATATCACTTACCGAGATTGGCTACGACTGTCGTCACACCCAATAAAGAGTATAAGGCGAGATTATATTTATTTATTTCACATATTTTTCTGGTTTTCATCTTTCATCGATTTCTTTGTACCAGTTATTTGTATATTAAGAGCGTAAAGTGATTGTTTGTTACTCGAGCACGGTAATTGCAGCAAGAGCTGCAATAGTGCAACTTTGCGCTCGTGATACACACATCATTTTTTCTACGATTGCATCTTAAAATTATTAAATAAACGTATACGTACTGAAAATAAATTCGTTCTGCCAACTGTCAATATGACAAGTTTCTGTATAGTAACTATTGAAATAAGCTCCATTTAATATTTTTTTCGTGCTTGCCATTGGAGATGCGCGACAAAACTATTTTTCGATTGTTCCACAGAAAACGTCAACTTTACGATGACAAATGAGAGCGTAATCGTCAACTTTTCATAGCAATCGTAGAAAAAATATTTTATAGTTTGCAATTAATAACAAATAATTATTATTTTCAAAAAATAAAATAAAAATAGTTCGAATCCAGGCGTCATCAGAATTTTTCTGTCATAATATAAATTAACTTTAGTTAAAAACTACAGGTATGATTACCTTTAATAATCACACAACTTAATAATATTAGCTCTAAATAAATATATCATCACGCCTTTTACCCATTACTGGATGTGGGCACTCTGCCTAAGCAGATCTTGGTAAGTGATATATTTCTTCACGTGAAGTGCGGTTACCAGCCGTTAAATCACGGCCCCCAATGATTGTTCTATATTATAACATATCTTTGTTGTTGAGATAAAATGAGGCATTTAAACAAATCTGAAAGGAATGTAGAATTACGTAACCTTCTATAAATTAATATTAACATACATACGATTGTAACCTTGATGGAAAATCATAATTTATTTGCTTGTTTTTTCTGTAGAGTCGCAGTAATGGCAAAGGTACCCGCCGGGGCTTTGTGCACGTACATTAATGAATGAATTTACGAGTAGATTTATAGATTGATAATTGTCTTTGTCAATATTACAAAATGAAAAATAATAAATGCTAAATGTATGCGGAATATTTATTCGCAGTACTAAATATTATTCAAGTTTCTAAGTATGTATTTATAAGTGTCTACGTATTAAATGTATTAATGGTCACGTAATAAGTCGGTAAACATGTTTACTTATTATTAAATGCTACAAACTTGAGAATTACACAAACTGATTCTATTTAAATAAGAAGAAATACACACGTTCTGCAAAATGCACCTGAATTGTTAAAGTAAAGATTGTGGAAAACTTTAAAATGTGTAAAGATTAATATTTGATACTTTGTACAACAGGAACTTAATCCCAATTATAGTAGCTTATATTAGAATTCAAACTATTTAGACACAATAGTTATGTTAGTAGCACAAGCTCTGTTTTTGCCTGT
Source organism: Pterostichus niger (assembly GCA_947425015.1). NCBI lineage: Eukaryota > Metazoa > Arthropoda > Insecta > Coleoptera > Carabidae > Pterostichus > Pterostichus niger. The sequence continues at coordinate 1,407,015 of OX380341.1, read as the reverse complement.
TTTAAAAGCAAGTATTTTTGGGTGTTTTATCTATCTCTAACATGTTAAAACCGAGCTCTTAAAATACCCAAAAACGAAGCTTGCGTTACTAGCCAATCATTTTATCTGGAGTCTGCGAGATTTGAACATGCGAACTATTGCATTTGAACACTGATCTATTTCAAACAAGATTTTATTGTTATTGCATTTGTACATATTTTTGAAATTAAATACAAAATACATTGCTCAAAATTGTACAGGAATATTTTAACAATTGAATGTAAAATTAAAACTATAAATTATATTCAAATATTTGTAACAATACCCAAGGTATATAATATAGTTTTAATTGTATAAATATGTAACAATCGACAAACAATTTTCACCAAATTAAATTTACCCCTGTAGCTCCCCGTTCACTAACGTCTCTGGAGGCTGTAATCTGACAGCTGGTAACTGCACTACACGCGAAGAAATATATCACTTACCGAGATTTGCTAAGGCAGAGTGCTACACCCAGTAATGGGTAAAAGGCGTGATGATAAATTTATATTTATATTTATATTAATGGGGTAGGTGGCACAGTGCTATCGAGTCGGCCTATGGATCTTGAGAACCTTGGTTCGATCCCCACAGTCGACAAACAATTTTCATCTACCCCTGTGGCTCCTCCTCCACTAATATCTTTGGGGGCCGTGATTTGACGGCTGATAACTGTATAAATATATCACTTACCGAGATCTGCTTAGGCAGAGTGCCACATCCAGTAATGGGTAAAAGGCGTGATGATATATTTATTTTATTTATTTATGATAAATTTATTTTTTAAATATGCATGATTTGAGGAAGAAATTAAAAACACAATTTTTCGAGCATGTCCATCACTTATTCACTATCTCATTTATCTCTAGTTTAAAGTGAAGTAAGCAACATATGTTTGTGGCTCATCATCCCACCCTCAAAATCAACCACTTAACACTCACCTTCAGCGCACAGAAGATACAGGACTCCGCCATACACGCGTGCCCCGATAGATCTCGGAAGCTCCTGCGGAAGATGTCCAGATGCCATAACACCTGCAACAAACAGCAAAGACTTCATCAGCACATGTGTTGAAGATGTGCAGCTGCCGCACGCAACACGTGCGTTCATCTGCACAGCAGTTATGCAATCGCGGAGACAAGACGACAACCACGTGGTTATCAAACACCTGTCGCGTCTCGAACTAGCTTTCATGGGATTTTGTTACACATGTTTTCAAACATGATTTAATGGTGATACCCTGCAAAATTCGGTGGTATTATACATGGAGATTTCAATGACAGGTGTGAAGAGTTACCCAATTATTATAGATGTTATAAACGTCTAATTTATTTAGTTTTTATTAATTGAGATGATTTCAGCAGCTGGAACTGGAAAGAACGATTGATGAAATTAAGAGCGAGAGGTTGCGTGAAGGACTTATTATTCTTAGGGGTCATAGGAATAAATGGATGGATATAACTGAAGGTTTATTACGCAAATGAAAGATTGATAAAAATGGGGTAAATGGCTCAGTGGTATCTAGTCGGCCTGTGGATCTTGAGAACCCTGGTTCGATTCCTACAGCCGACAAACAATTTTCACCAAATTATATCTACTCCTGTGGCTCCACCTCCACTAACATCTTTGGGGGCCGTGATTTGACGGCTGGTAACCGCACTTCACGCGAAGAAATATGTCACCGAGATCTGTTTAGGCAGAGTGCCACATCCGGTAATGGATAAAAGGCGTGATGATATATTTATTTATTTATTTATTTATTTAAAGATTCTGAGAGTAAAAAATAAACGAACTTGTGTGAAAGGTATTAAAAATGTGAGTGAAGCGAAAGTTAGAATGTCCGGCGAGGATTAATTGCGTGATGAATTTTAGTGAATGTTTCAAGGGTTCGTGCTACCCCATTACATGGGATATGATATGTATGTTTGAACATGTGGAATATATGTCAAATGAAAGACTGTAATATTAAATTTATGTATTTTGTTATTCTGAGAAACAAGACAAGAGAAATGAGACGTAGTGTGATAGTTCATATAATTTTTAGCTTGAATGCTATTCGAACTCGGGATCTGAATTCCATAATACTATCCACACCACCGTATTTACTACCGGACATTATTTAGTATAAGAAAATTTTATTCACTGTCATGCGGAAAAAATAATGATAAATAGAATTAAACTGGGAGGAAGATAATAAAAATATTCAATATATTTATAAATTTATGAAAAAAAATATACAGGAAAATAAAAAGTATATTTTTCCTCAAAAATTACTGAGAAATGATGTATTTTAAGTGAATATTGTAATTATATATTTATTCATATATATATTCATAAAAAATCGAGTATAAAATAAATATAATAAATTATTTTTCTTACGGTTAGTAACCAGGAAACATGAAAGTGAATAACGAGACAAGAATAATTAATAAATATGTTATTTATAAAATAAAGTGTTTAAAAAATACAAATGAAATTTCATAAAATAATCAACTAATTTATAACACTCATTTAAGTAGTCCACTTTACTTGAAAATTTAATGTAAGTAGTTGTAAGTAGGTGATTTCGCTGATCGTCACGGTCTCTGACGTCTATGTACAATTTCTACAAAATCTGCTTTGTTCAACTTGTTTCTCAGGGTGTACCACAGGTAAAAATCGTGCTAGGGACTGTACTGAGCGACTTTAAGGAACCACCTGCCCTGATTACGAAACAGGGGAACAGAACCCTGAATTATTTATGACTTATACCTGCTCTAAGAAAATAAAAAGAACAGGAAATTATAAATTTACATAGGAAATTAGTTATTTGCACACTTAGATAACAAAGTATCATATTGAACAAATTGACAACTATTGTAAACATCCGGTAGATGGCTAAACACGTCAGAAATGCCGCCATTTTGCGCTCTTATTATTTATATCTTTGGCGGGTCTTACAAAAAATTTTGAGTTTGGGTCTCATTTATAAGGGATGTTTCATATTATTAATTTTTCACTCTATGGCTTTTCCTCTACTAACATCTTTGGATATTCACACTTCCGTCAGTACAGTGGTGTGGATAGCAATACAGAATTCGAATCCGGAGATCCCGAGTTCGAATCACACACAAGCTAAAAACTATCACACTGCGGCTCGGTGAGTGCGGACCACCCTGTACTGTAATTGGGATTAAATTCCTGTTGTACAGCGTAACATAAATAAATAAATATATCACTTAACAAGATCTGCTACAGCAGAGTATCACACCCAGTAATAGGTAAAAGGTCGTGATGGTACTTTTTTTAATCAATAGTAAATAAATATATTTTACTAATTATTTTTTCCCGAGATTGAACTGAGTCTCTAGACATTTGTTTAATTTGTTTATTGGTTAATCCAACCCTGGTAATGTCCTATCAAATAGGGTAGGAGCGAGCCTTTGAAATATTCTTTAGATTCATTCTGCAATTAATTTTGCTTTTTATAAGGTGGCTCAGTGGTATCGAGTCGACCTGTGAATCTTGAGAACCCTGGTTCGATCCTCACAGCCGACAAACACTTTTCACCAATTTAAATCTACCCTTGTAGCTTCCCCTCCACTAATATCTTTGGGGGCCGTGATTTGATGGCTGGTAACCGCACTTCACGCGAATAAATATATCACTTACCGAAATCTGCTTAGGCAGAGTGCCACACCCAGTAATAGGTAAAAGGCGTGATGATATATTTATTTATTTGTTTTATCTTAGGGATCCTAGGTCATTCCCTCAATCTTTCACCCTTAATTCCTCCGATCTTTCATTCAACATACGTTTCAAATCTCATTTTACTATCAATATATTTCTTTTCTAAAATAATAGTCTACTAATTTTCTTATGTTTCCTGTTTGTTTTTTTTTTCAAAATGTTTGTGATTTATTTATTAAAATGTCATCAACGATTACATATTTCTATACTTGTAGAATGCACAAAATGGTGGCAGATATAGAAAACGAACCGTAGGTAATTTGTTTCTCATTTCTGTGAATATTATGAATACAGTAATTTACAATTTATAACACAATAATTAGAACAATGAGACTGAGTCCAACATCAAGCTCTCAAGTTTGAAATAAAGGTAGTTCTCACGGAATATCTTAAACCTGAACTCACTAGAACAATGAGGGAAATAAAATGAAGAGGCTACTAACTGTGCTTATCCATCATTCAAGTCTTTGTGTAGATCTGACCCACACAACTTTACCTCAGACTAGAATATCATTAAATATGATGAGAATATACAATTACCAATTATTTTCAAGTATTTAGTTGTTTTATTCTGTGTATAGCAGTCTAGTTTAATAAAAAATTCTAGTACTTAAAATTTGTTTTGTAAAGTTATTGTTACTGTCATTATTATAAGTTATAATCGTGTTAGTTTTCAGGGACATAGTTTATGAACAATAGACAATATTTAAACATTATTTCAAAGGCTACAATAATCACAATAATAATTAATTGTTCACGAATTGTTTAACTAAGTAAACACAATATTTTGAGTTTTATATGTTCTGTAGCAGCCACAGGAAACTAATTCCAATTACAGTACAGGAAACTTACTGCGTATAGACATACTTGTACTGCTACTAATTGTAATTATATTTATAAGATTGATTAGTTAAAGTCAGTACGAATGCTTGCTTTTGAGGAAATAGAGCTGGCTTTATAACTATACTTGACATTTAAACGAGAATTCTGTAATATACAAAGGAGGAGCAAATTATTCATAAATATTAGATTCTATGTTTGCAATTATATCTAAAATTACAGTATTATTTGCGTTTATTCTTCTGCACATTTTATCATAAATTAATGCTAGTACAGTACTGAATAAAGGAATTAGGATAATGATTTATTCTTCAAACAGGATTAAGTTTTATTTTATATATATATTAAACAATCAAATTTAAATTTAAATCTACCCCTGTGGCTCCCCCTCAACTAATATCTTTGAGGGTCGTGATTTGACGCCTGATCTGCTTAGGTAAAGTGCTACACCCAGGATGGGTAAAAGGCGGGATGATATATTTATTTATTTATGAATTAAACAATCAAATTCAGTTAAAATTCAATTATCAATTAAGTTTCAATAAATCTTAATTAATTATTTAGGAGTGAATAGGTTACGGTTAATAATATTAAAGAGCTTTTGGTTTCAATTTACGTTATTTAAAATTATAAATTTCGGTTTTGTTTCGGTTTCTCTAGAAACAACAACTTCATAAAAACTAAGAACTAATAAAATACTTTTGTATCTTTTTCCTATTTTAGGTTCAGTACATACGTTAGTTATACCGGTTTAAATTTACGGTTTTAGTTCCATGATAATATCGGTTCAGTTAGGTTTTTGATTTTAAAATCAATTTAATTTTCATGCTGGTTTTCGGTTTCCATACTTCCAGACAAAAAAGTGGATTTTGGTTTTAGATTATGATTTTGTTACGGTTTCCTGGTTTTAAGAATAATATTAATTGTTTAATACTAGTTTAAAATAGGTACTAATTAATTTATTTTTGAGTAAGTTTCTCTTGATTGTACACATTACTTTATAACTCTGTACAGTCACAATTAGATATTGATGACACAAAAATTTTTGTTAATAATCTAAATAATTTATATTAATTTTGGTTATATTTTTATTATAATACTCTGTAACTCTTTGTTAACTTTCTTTTTTCATTTTTCAGGCACTTATGTATTTGTATATTTGTATATTTTTGTTCCTGTCCTTTTATTGGGCTCGTCCTGTAGGGCAGTGTAATAGTAATAAATAAATAAATAAATTACAAAAATAAACTAATTGACTATACTTACAACAATTATTTAAAAACATTAAAGAAAATAGTAAATCAAATAAAAAATGTCTGGTACTGAGATATCAATTTTTAATTGTATTAAGAGGGTGATTTAAACTAATTAAAGACAGGTAAAAATACCTTTCTAATATACCCAGAAACTAAGCTTGTATTATATCAAAGCATAGTGACAATTTAAATAAACTTAAATTAATAAAAAAATACTGTTGTATTTGACATAAAATGACTCAATGTTCAAGTGTATTAAGAGAGTGATTTGAACATATTAAAGAGAGGGCTAGTAGTACTAGCCAATATTAGTGTTTGTTTATATCCGCCATTTAAAGCAATCTGCGCGCTCCCTATCAACCTGTTCCTCATACCTTCGAGATTTGAAACAACGCCTTCGGCCGATGCTGTTTTCCTTTCGTCATCTTTATATCTTCCTTCCTTAGTACACTCACTTACATCACAACACAATCCAATCCTTCAATTGTGAAAATGCACTGTTGTTAACACTTGTACACCATGTTCTAAGTTCAGTAAGTTCCGGCACCCGGCCGAGTGTTTGTTGCGTGTGGAAGACGAGTTACCTGTGTTAGCTGGGCAGGTGAAGGCGATAGCCACGCCACCAGCGGCCATGTTACTCGGAAACAATGGCTGATCGCCTGCTTGGCTGCTCGTGAGCGGAACTGAAGAGACACTCATACACAGAGAGGTTCACATGGACAACTAGTAGATCCAGACAGAATAGGAAGTTACTCATTTATTGTCTGGATGGATAAATTACTGATTTTTTTAAAAGAATGTTTAATACAATTAAAGAGAAATTATGTATTTATTTAATTGTAATATGGTACAGCATGAACTAAACCTTAATTACAAAAAGTATACTTTATGGGGTAGGTGGCTCAGTGGTATCGAGTCGGCCTGTGGATCTTGAGAACTCTGGTTCGATCCCCACAGTCGACAAACAATTTTCACCAATTTAAATCTACCCCTGTGCCTCCCCCACCACTAATATCTTTGACCGTTGGTAACCGCACTTCACGCGAAGAAATATATCATTTACCGAGATCTGCTTAGGCAGAATGCCACACTCAGTAATGGGTAAAACGCGTGATGATATATTTATTTATTTATTTATTTATATAATTTTGAGACGAACTTTCACTTATTGGATTTATAAATTAATATATCATCACACCTTTTACTCATTACTGGGTGTGGCACTCTGCTGAAGCAGATCTCAGTAAATGATATATTTTTTCGCGTGAAGTGCCGTCAAATCACGACTCCCAAAGATGTTAGTGAAGGGGGAGCCACAGGGGTAGATTTAATTTAGTGAAAAGGGTTTTTAAGATACCACTGAGACACCTACCCCATATCGGATTTATTACTATTAATTATCATGCATCAAAGCTCTGCAATTGCAGATCTAATTTAATGATACACATCTACATCAATCGTAGATTTATTTGATACCTTGTATAGATAACAGGGATATTTATTTGTCTGAAGTGGTATAGGTTGTAGTTTTTTAATTTATTAAAATAAGCAAGATTTGAACCCACAACCGCTGCATGCTAAACAATCGTATTAATAACAGAACTGCAAATCGAATCGGAACTTGAATCGGATAACTCAATCAAACCAATAAAGTGAATCGGTTTGAACCGCTATTTAAAAATATTTACATAGATATTTACAGAAAATTACAAATTTAAATTTACAATACAATATTTTTACTACATCTGTTCTCGAGAATTAATTCATATCCACTCGAGTAGATTAATACGTTATTGCAATGAACTAAAAAAAAATCAGAAAGAATCTATGCTCTAGGGAGATTATAAGTTTGACGATTGTGGGAATTGAACCCAGGTTCTTAAATCCATTGAGTCTTTGCTGCCAAAATATTTCGTTCAAAATATGAAAAGCAAAAAAACCTAAATAAGTGGAAACTACATTCTTCTTCATTAGTACATTCGTTCGAATTCGAATCCCAGTCAAGCTAAAAATACTACGGTTCGGAATTGACTCTACACTTCCTCATAACAATATGACTCGTACATAAGTAAACAAATATAAAATGGCGTCAGTCTCCCCTCATTCGCAACTAAAGCTCTAACTCGAAAACTAAACAAACGTACGTTAGTCCTCAACTACACATGGTACTGTTAGTGTCTGCTACACGCGGTGGTGACTCACTTCACACACGCACCTGTTGTAAATAATTATAGTCACCTGCCCTTTCTGGGGAAGAGAGAATACGCCACAGACATACACGCTTCACTTCCTCTCGGAACAGGTACTCACTGTCAATTATTTATTCTAAACTCGCTACAGTCCAAGTGGAAGATACAGACGAGACATAATGGGTGATTGTGGACTGTCTATTGTCATATTGTCTAACTAATTTGGTGCTTATTGTCCTTTTAAAATATACAAATTTGAATTTTAAATTGTGTTCACAGATTTGAATAAGGGTAAACAATAAATGTATATGTTAGGGCCAGTATCCGAAAAAAATGTTCTGAACCAATTTAGGGTGAAACTACATTTAGCATACTGGAAATATTTAGGTCAGGCATGGTTTATAGTGATTTTTATGGGGTAGATGGCTCAGTGGTATCGAGTCGGCCTGTAGATCTTGAGAACCCTGGTTTAATCCCCACAACCGACAAACAATTGTCACCAATTTAAATCTACCCCTCCACTAACATCTTTGGGGGGCGTAATTTGACGGCTGGTAATCGTATTTCACGCAAAAAAATATTTCACTTACCGAGATCTGTTTCGACAGAGTGCCACTCTGAGTAATGGGTAAAAGGCGTGATGATATATTTATTTATATTAATTCAAAGAAAATTTTGGTTCCTTTATTATTTTAAATGTTGTGACCATGAATTATTATTGATTTGATAACAATTTTTTATTCAGTTATAAGTTGATAATGGGACCAACATTTACTTCCGAATAAATTATTTAAATTTTACGTAATTAAAGCCAAGTAATCAAACCAATAAGGAGAACAATTTATTTCTAATATTACATCTTTATTCCTACAATTATTATAGTTTTGGATAATTCTTATATTAATATTCAATGTATGGTAGTGAATGTTGGGTATGGATGAAGAAACATGAACGACGTATAATTGCTGTGGAAATGAGGTATTTGCGGGGTGTGTGTGGATATACCAGAAGAGATCGTGTCCGGAATACATTGGTGTATGATGAATGTGAAATTGGGAAGAATGTTGTAAGAAGAGTGGGAATAAGTCAGTTGAGATGGTTTGATCATGTAGAACGTATGTCGAATGACAGATTGGTGAAACAGGTGTATGTTGGTGAAATTGAGGGTGAAAGTTTGCGTGGACGGCCTAGGAACAAGTGGATGAATATGATTGAAGGGTTGTTGCGTGAGCGAAAGATTCTGAGCGTGAAGAATAAACGAGCTTGTATGAAAAGAATTATGAATGTGGTTGAAGCAAAAGTGGTGTGTCAGGATAGGAATTAATTGCGGGATAAATATGATGAATGAAGACAAGCGTATGATTCTTGATTTTAGATTAATTGGTTAGATGTTTCGAGTGTTTACCTGCAATTGTGTGGAGATCACCTTCAGAAACAAGCGCAGTGTACAGGAGCGAATGGATGAATGTTTGTTGTGTGTTGATGGATTTTGGTTGTGAGAAAAGAAAGAGTTCGTATGGAGGAAGTGTTAATGTGGTCGAATCGAGTATCGTGTGTCAGGATGAGAATGTTGACGGGTTCGTGCTATGTATGTATATTCACAGCAAGAGCTATAAATTGCATTTCTGCAAAAAAAATCAATAACTTTTTAATTTTGTTATGATAATATTGATCCCAATTATATAGCAGCACTTCTACTTGCACTTAAGTGATGTGGGTTGTCTGTCAACAACACACATGGGACCTACAGTTTGTATGTCCTGTGAACCACTCATAATTAGTTCTATTCTCCTAAGTATTAGCTTAAATTTACTATATTTATATTGTCTACTGCCTACTTATACAGCAAGTGTTCTAACCATTTAGTCACAACAGACAAACATATTTATAAGTAACAGGAAATTAATTTCAATTTAATTGGTTTAAAATTCAGTACACAAGATTTGAACCCATGAATAATTGCACTAATTATTCATAATCTTTATATAATTTATTTATTATTATAGACGGACGAAATAAATAAATAAATATATCATCATGCCCCTTATCCATTACTGGATGTGGCACTGTGCAAATCTTGAAAGCAATACATATTATTCGCGTTAAGTGCAATTACCAGCCGTCAAATTATGGTCCTCAAAGATGTTAGTAGAAGTGAAGCCACAGAGATAGTTTGAATATAGTGAAAATTGTTTGTCGATTGTGGGAATCGAACCCAGCTCGACTCGATACCATTGAGCCACTTACCGCAGTAAATATAATATAATAATATAATTTTTCGAAAACTGTCATATAAAATTAAAATTTACATGACAACTATCAACACGCGAAATGAGTGTTTTTTATCTACAGAACGCAAAAGACTTTTGCATGCAGGATGCAAAAATTAGAACGTTTGTTTGGTTTCTATTGCCAACCAGCTGTCAATTGCTGGTCAGAGAATACCAGATTTGATAGCAATTATATTACATACATTGTTGTTATGGAGACATTAGATGTCACATTAATTAATCCTAAACGTCAACATTTTCTCATTACATTATTACTAATTTTGGGACAGTTTTCGAAAAAACGTTATTAGATACTCGATTGCGAAATGCTTTTGCATTTGAGAATGCAAAAGTAACATTTCGCAATCTAAAATCAAAAATAATTATTTCGTCTTTAATATAAAATAAATCGATTGTGTCTGATTTATCTGATTCCACTATAAGCTACTGTAATTGGTATTCAGTTCCTGTTGTAAAAAGTAACAAACAAATGAAATAAATAAATAAGTTTCAGTACTGAAATAATATTTTGAATTAATATTTAACGCGCTGAAATTATCTTTAATGTAATCATTATTGAGGAGTGTTAAAATCTATAAAAAGAAAAGTGCCTAATTCTATTTAAAGTTCCTTACATAACAACATCAAGTTTAAAACGCGGGAAACCTCAACATCATCCACAACTCGTAGTAATAGTATCCAAGATGGCGTCGAGAGGTCAGGAGTGAAATCACAAGTCGCCCCTGGCAGAACAGCTTCTGCTAGCGGCTCTAGAGCCTCTCTAGTGTTAGACAGAGACAACAGCAACCAGGTACGAGCACTAGATGACTCCACAGAGCACAAGAAACGTTAGACCAACAGACGAGGATGGCTTGAGTGCACTGCTGGGAGGTAGAAAGAGCTAGAAGATGCTAAGAGTTCATGGTCATCAGGTACAGCTAAACCAAAAGAACTGAAACTTCATATGCGCTGTGTAGGCACAAGCACACTTCAGCGGAGGACAGAACCGGCTTAAGAAGAAATCTTAACTAATGGTCTTGTTTTTTGAACGAATTATTTGCTTCTTTATATGCCTGCTTTTTCTTCAATAGTTTCTTCTTGATTTCTTGACGTGTTCGTGAAGAAAGTGAAGAAACTGTTTCACTCATTTATTATACCAATTACAATAGCTTATTTATTTATTTATTTATTTATTTATGTTACGCTGTACAACAGAAATTTAATTCCAATTACAGTACAGGGTCCGCACTCACCGAGCCGCAGTGTGATAGTTTATTTAATTTTTAGCTTGAGTGCGATTCGAACTCGGGATCTCCGGATTCGAATTCCGTATCGCTATTCACACCACCGTACTGACGGAAGAGGAACTAATCAAATACAATATTATTGTTTTAAATAAGATAAAATAAATAAATATGTCATCACGCCTTTTACCCATTACTGGGTGTGGCACTCTGCCTAAGCAGATCTCGGTAAGTGATATATTTTGTCGCGTGAAGTGCGGTTACCAGCCGTCAAATCACGGCCCTCAAAGATATTAGTGGAGAGGGAGCCACAGGGGTAGATTTTTTTAAATTGGTGAAAATTGTTTGTCGGCTGTGGGGATCGAACCAGGGTTCTCAAGATCCACAGGCCGACTCGTTACCACTGAGCCATCTACCCCATTATATAAGTTGAAATCAGCGAGATTTAAACGCACTGGACTATTAATTGTGACATACTCTTTACTAATATTTTTGGGGATTATAATTTGACGGCAAGTAACTGTGTTAATAATAAATATGTCATATGCCTGTTAAGATCTGCAAGGTCACAACTGCAATCCAAAGAGATTTTATTTTAAATCTGGAACATTTTAACATTGTATATTTTCAGCTATTAAATGTTTCTAAATTATTTTAAAGGAAAATGTTTAAATAAAAGTTATAAACAATTAAATTTTCTATGACTTTTATTTGAAGTATTGTCTTGTAAAATAATTTATAAACATTTGACAGTCGTTGCTAAATGTTCAAGAAAGTTAAAAATATTAATTGTGAGCCAATTTAGAATAGTTAGAAATAAAATGGATAAATATGATTGCGAATTTATTTCATACAAGCTTGTATGAAAGTTAAAATGAATGTGGATGAAGTGAAAGTAATAAATAAATGTTTCGTTCTAAATGAAAAATAGTAGTGATTTGATTGAGTCCGGTCCTGGCGAGTGCATTATCTGTCTTAAATCTTTCCAAGCAGTTCTTTTTACCCCTGTTGTCGTTGTTCAAGGCTTTGAAAAAGAAAATATACCCTCACCTGTTGCACCTGACAGTTGAAATCCAACAGACCAACAAGTAGCAAAAAAATATCGCATCGCTGCACACCACAAGACATTACAAACCCTTATAAATACACCTACAACTGCAATTATCATATGTCTAATTCATTTCATTTATTTTACGTGTATTTAAACATTTATTTCTTTATCTATATTTAAATCATTATTTTAAAATGAAATAAATATATCATCACGCCTTTTACCCATTACTAGGTGTGGCACTCTGCTTACGCAGATCTCGGTAAGTGATATATTTCTTCGCGTGAAGTGCGGTTACTAGCCGTCAAATCACGGCCCCCAAAGATGTTAGTGGAGGGGGAGCCACAGGGGTAAATTAAATTTGGTGAAAATTGTTTGTCGGCTGTGGGGATCGAACCAGGGTTCTCAAGATCCACAGGACGACTCGATACTACTGAGCCACCTACCCCATGAAATATTAAAATAAATAAATAAATAATATAAATATATCATCACGCCGTTTACCCATTACTGGGTGTGGCACTCTGCCGTAGCAGATATATGTATACGCATGAAGTGCGGTTACCAGCCGTCAAATCACCCATATATGTTAGTGGAGGGGGAGCCACAGGGGTAGATTTTAATTTGGTGAAAATTGTTTGTCGGTTGTGGAGATCGAACCAGGGTTCTCAAGATCCACAGGCCGACTCGATACCACTGAGCCACCTACCCCATGAAATATAAAAATAAATAAATAAATATATCAACAAGCCTTTTATCCATTACAGGGTGTGGCATTCTACCGTAGCAGATATATTTATACCAGGGTTCGTAAATATCATGATATTTATAATAAATATCAAAATATCTGATATATAGGATATATATCAGATAAATATCACTTTTTGGATATTTATTTTTTAATTTTAGTTTTTGTACACATTTAGAAAAACTGAAAAATTCGAAAAATTTCACTTTTCCGGAGGCTATATCTCAAAAACTAAACAAGATATGGAAATGCGCTCAACGGCGTTGAATTCTCCGTGTCCGAATTGACTTATAAGCAAATTTTCATACAATTTTAAGCAATTTAATATTTTTAATTATTTCCTAAGGGGTACCCCTTTGGTTTTTTCAGATTTTAATTCAATTTTCCCAAAAATCCTTAATCGTAGGATTATTAAATCGAAAATTTACATACATATGTATTTTGACCCACTGAATCCAGTGGTGCAATCTTCAAATGCATATGACTTCTGGTTTTCGAGAAAATGTTAAAAAACCGCTTTTTGCGATTTTTTAGGCGGAAAATTGAAAAAAAATAAAAATCGCTGAAACTATGTTTATAAGTTAACTGAAGCACGAGAAAATTAATGCCGTTGACCGCGTTTTCATATCACATTTAGTTTTCGAGATATAGCCTCGTAAAAGTAGAAAAACTGAAAAATTCGAAAAATTTCACTTTTCCGGAGGCTATATCTCAAAAACTAAACAAGATATGGAAATGCGCTCAACGGCGTTAAATTCCCCGAGTCCGAATTGACTTATAAGCAAATTTGAGGCTATATCTCAAAAACTATTTGATATTTTTATATAATGGATATATATCATTGCAAAAATATGACGATATATATCAAAATAAATATCATGATATATATCGATCGATATATATCTTCGAACCCTGATTTATACGCGTGAAGTGCGGTTACCAGCCGTCAAATCACCCATATATGTTAGTGGAGAGGGAAGGGTAGATTTAATTTGGTGAAAATTGTTTGTCGGCTGTGGGGATCGGACCAGGGTTCTCAAGATCCACAGGACGACTTGATACTACTGAGCCACCTACCCCATGAAATATTAAAATAAATAAATAAATATATCATCATGCCTTTTACCCATTACTGGATGTGGCACTCAGGCCGACTCGATACCACTGAACCACTTACCCCATGAAATATTAAAATAAATAAATAAATAAAATAAATATATCATCACGCCGTTTACCCATTACTGGGTGTGGCACTCTGCCGTAGTAGATATATTTATACGCATGAAGTGCGGTTACCAGCCGTCAAATCACCCATAGATGTTAGTGGAGTGAGAGCCACAGGGGTAAAAATTGTTTGTCGGCTGTGGGGATCGAACCAGGGTTCTCAAGATCCACAGGTCGACTCGATACCCCCTACCCAATGAAATATTGCCCTGCAATAATAACAAATGTAGACCGTACAAGTCCATAACTTCTGTATTACTATCTCTTTAGTTCAGTCTTGCTAAACAAATCAATCTATGACATTACTGTAACATTTGCTGTAACATTGATTGTGTCAGCATGACTTCAACCAGTTCTTTTGCTAGTAATGGGTAAAGTTGGCGCGCAACGACTAATTTGGCGCCAGTTTCTCGTAGAGTGCGCTGACGCCGAGTGCACTATCCTTTGTCAGACTGTCCTGAACACTCACAGTCTCAGTGACAGACCAGTTTCTCTATAAGGAGGCACAGCACTCTGACTGTCGCAAACTAGCGATCGCTGAAGTGATTGTGATAGCTGGAGGTTTGCAGACAAAGTCTTTGTGATTCTGTTCAACACAGACAGACAAAGAGAAAGGAGTTTGCTCTGCGTAGGAGACTTTTAATTTGATTGATTGTTGGTATTGATACTGTTTATTAGGTTTCATGGCTACCAGGAAATTTGTAATTATTAAATAAAAAATAAATATATCATCACGCATTTTTACCTTATACGGTGTGGCACTCTGCTGTAGCAGATTTCAGTACGAGATATATTTATACGCGTGTAGTGCGCTTATTTATTTATTGATTTATTTATGTTATTTAATTAATCCCAATTACAGTACAGGGTCCGCACTTACCGAGCCGCAGTGTGGTAGTTCATATAATTTTAGCTTGAGTGAGATTCGAACTCGGGATCTCCGGATTCGAATTCCATAATGCTATCCACACCACCGTACTGACGGACAGTCGTTAAATTACGTCATCCTCCTCTAATAAGATACGACCGCGGGAGCGATAGGGGTAATTTTAATATTGTAAAAACTTTGTCGGCTGTAGGAATCAAACCCGGGTTCTTTAATTCACAGTCCGACTCGATACCACTGAGCCACCTACTCCATGAAGGTTTTATTGATATATACAGGATGTTTCAAAAATTAAAACGAAATGAGGATATATACTGATTACTACGCAAAAATAATATATACCTTTTAATTTTTTTGCAATAATTTTTAAACACCCTGTATATACACAATAATTTTTTTTTAATACAAATTCAAGTCAGCAAGATTTGAACACACGACCTTTTGCTTGTTAATTAATAAACGGAAGTTTTACTTTGATGTTATCCAGTTGGCTACGATTGTTTGTGGTGCCTTGGTTTGAACGCTCGCATAACAAGCGAGAGCTCTTAATAACTACTTGTAAATAGTAATTTTGTTGAATATTCTGTTGTGCAGTGTACCAAATAAATAAATAAATACATAATTTAAAGTTTTTGTTAAAATTTGCGTGAAAGAAATAGAGCAGAATGAAGTCAAAAATATATTATTTTTTAAAAATTTAATTTAGTCGAAATCTATTATTAAATATTTATGAAACTATAGAGTGATCTATAATGTATATAATTAAATTTAATTTTGCACGAAAAAATAGATATTTTGGAAACTATTACCTTTGCTAAAATTATCCTTGGGGCTTAGATTTATATATCGTGCATGAAATGCTATCTCAGAAATTACAAAAGAGAATCACTTAATTTTATATAAGTACGAGTATATCCAGATAGTTGCAGCACAATGACAGTACGGTTACTTCACAAGCAAGAGTTTACAAAATTGAGTCTGAATTTGATGCCTGAACACTAATCTTATTGAAACAAGATATACGTTTATTATATATTGTACAAATTTATCAAATTTAAGGTTGAAAATTTTATAACAAATTTATAAACATTAAATTTATTTGTAAATAATAATAGAAAATTATTTCAAAATTCTCAAAAACGATTAGAAGGAAGGAACGTTTGGGGAAGATTAATTGCGGAATGAATCTGATAAATAAGGACAAACGCATGATTATTTATTTTAGATTCATTAGTTAAATAAAGTGTTCGATATTCTGTGAATGTTTCATGGCTTCGTGCTACCCTATTTAATGGGATATAGCATGATGTTATGTATGTATGTGATAAGAAAATTTGGAAGAAAAAATAAACTATCTTTTGTAGTGGTGGTCCAAATTCCACTATAAACTGTAGCTCCTCTATGTACTGTAATTGAAATTAATTTTTGTTGTAATAAATAAAATAAATAAATTAATATATCATCACGTCTTTTATCCATTACTAGGTGTGGCACTCTGCCTAAGTAGATCTTGGTATGTGATATATTTTTTCGCGTGAAGTGCCGTCAAATCACGGCCCTCAAATATATTTGTGGTGAAGGAGCCACAGGGGTAGATTTAAATTGGTGAAAATTGTTGTTGTACAGCATAGCAAATAAATAAAGAAATTTATGCTATCCAATTTGTCACAACTAACAGTATCATATTTAAATGAGCATTGCGAAAGAAAATATTTCTAAGAATGGTGAACAAAGAAGTAGTAATAGAAATAGGTTTCTATTTTCTATTTGGAACTGGTAATACCAGTCCTAGTCACAATTAGCATATTGTGCGCGACCTCAAGTCAAAGGTTAAATACGACAACATTTTTAGATTGTGCAAGAAAAACGCTGGTTTTTCTGTTTTCTCATAAGGCGCCAAAACATTCTCAATTTCGCAGTTGCAAAACAAAACAATCATCTACAACTGTCAAAAACAAAGATACATTCATAACAATCGCCTTGAACAGTTAGAATCATTCTAACGCCTTCACTTTTGAACTGACACACAGTGAGTGATACACTATTAATTTAATAATTAAACTGAGAGGAACTGAACGTTTACGAATGAATTTAAACCGGGTTTATTACTTTGAAATGCTGCATCATCTTACAAGACGTTAATGAATGATAAATAATTTGAATAGGATGTTTCATTGGTAATGATGATGATTATTGTCTGTTTTTTGTCGGAGCTGTTACTGATTTGTAATGATTTATTGTTAGATTGTTGCTAAATGACATATTGTTTGATGTACATATATTAATTTAGCACACGCCTACTTATTATGCAGCATAATTACAGTCATGTAAATATGGTTGCAGTATTGTAATCTCCATGTTTTTCAAGGACAAGATATATTACTAATTTATATATTCGAATATTCGCTTGTGAGGAGAGAGTGCTACTTTACTTACTACAGTACAGGGAACCTGCAGTTTATAGTGGCATTCGAGGCTTGATCCATAAACTCTCGTTTGTTAAATAGAATTGTTGAATAGGATAGGTGGCTCAGTGGTATCGAGTCGGCCTGTGGATCTTAAGAACCCTGGTTCGTTCCCCACAGCCGACAAACAATTTTCACCAATTTAAATCTACTCCTGTTGTTCTCCGTCCACTAATATCTTTGGGGGGCCGTGATTTGACGGTTGGTAAGCGCACTTCACGCGAACAAATATATTACTTACCGAGATCTGATTAGGCAGAGTGCCACACCCAGTAATGGGTAAAAGACGTGATGATATATTTATATTTATTTATTAATTATTATGGGGTAGGTGGCTCAGTGGTATCGAGTCGGTCTGTGGATCTTAAGAACCCTGGTTCGACCTCCACAGCCGACAAAAAATGTTCACCAATTTAAATCTACTCCTGTGGCTCCCTTTTCACTAATATCTTTAGGGGTTTGATTTGACGGCTGATAATCGCACTTCACGCGAACAAATATATCACTTACCGAGATCTACTTAGGTAGAGTGCCACACCTAGTAATGTGTAAAAGGCGTGATGATATATTTATATTTATTTAATAATTATTATGGGGTAGGTGGCCTGTGGATCTTAAGAACCCTGGTTCGATTCCCACTGCCGACAAACAATTAAATCTACCCCTGTGGCTCCCTTTCCACTAATATTTTTAGGGGTTTGATTTGACGATTGGTAACTGCACTTCACGCGAACAAATATATTACTTACCGAGATCTGTTTAGGCAGTGTGCCACACCCAGTAATGGGTAAAAGGCGTGATGATATATTTATTTATTTATTTAGAAATCTGCAAGCTTTGATCTCTAGAACTTGCTGTTATGTTGTTCTATAACTGAGTCACTTTTTAGATGTTTTTGAACTGAAACAATTTTCTCAATATAGTCGTAATTAGGCATGAAAGTTCCTCTTGTATTCTTCCATTCTTATTTAAGATTCTTAACAATGAAACTAATTTCAAAATATACATAAAAAGCAAATTCCTAGTTTTATGTAATGTTCAAAGTATCTAGCCTTCTAAAGTAATGTATTTTTTGTTGTGAATAGTGAAGATTAGTGTTGAAGACCGTGGCATGATTATATATAATTACCAGGAGACCATGCTAGTCTAGTTCTGCGCGAGCTCAGGTGTGCTGGACTCTTTACTCTGGAATGCGGACGGTCAGTGTGTATATCACGTGACACACACCGCACATTATGTTAAAAGGCAGAATGAAGTCAATGCGAAATATGATCGGACAGACAAGGTTTTACCTTCAAAATAAACAGTAGATACGAGCTTGGGAACCATATTGATTTGTTTCTTATATGGGGTAGGTGGCTCAGTGGTATCAAGTCGGCAAATAAATATCCCTATTACCTATACAAGGTAGCAAATAAATCTGCGAATGATGTTGATGTGTATCATCAATTTAGATCTGTAATTGCAGAGCTTTGATGCATGATAATTAATAGTAATAAATAAAGCCCGGATTTTTAGGCAATTGCCTAGATTCAAATTTTAATATACTTCAGGCAATTTAGTTTTTCTATACATAGGTAATATGTTTACGTGTAATGGAAGGTTTTTTTTTCGTGCCTTAGAGCCTATTTTTCCTATATTTTGGTTATTGTGCCTATTTTACCTTATACAGCCTATTTTGCCTATTTTTGTTACCTATTCTAACTTTTATTGAGCAGACAAGGTTTATCATCTACTTCGATGACTAATTCAGCACTCGATAAAGTGTTTCAACCTAACCTATAATATTTAAAGTACTTACTTTAATCAAGTTTTTGTGTGTGAATTTAAAATGCCGAAAGAAAAAAGTTTTTTAGTCAAAATTTTACATGGCAATTCAATTGTCTTTGCCATTAATCAATGGAGCTGAGGTAACTTTAGACGATATGGCTAAATATAAGAACGCTATTGTCACATTTTGTGATGTCGAATGAAGTTTTCAGCTTACACGCAAGTTCTGACTGACCGAAGACAGTCCCTTTCCGAAAATTTCATAGAGTAATTGCTCGTAATATTTTGTGAATTAAAGTATACTACATAATTTGAATTTGCATAATAGTTAATAAAATAGAACCCTACATTATTATTTTTCAGATTGCGTTAATTTTTGTTTAAACTGATTATTTTTTTGTAACGAAGAGTAGATACGAGTACCAATATTAGAAAAAGGATTCGTTTAACAAATTATTTACATTTAAGCTGCCTAAAATCCCGCCTATTTTAGAGTAATTACCGGCCTATATGCCTGCTTATTTGGGTGTTTTTAAGTGCCTAAATATCCGGGCTTTAGTAATAAATCCAATATGGGGTAGGTGGCTCAGTGATATCTTAAAAACCCTTTTCACCAAATTAAATCTACTCCTGTAGCTCCCCCTCCACTAACATGTTTGGGGGATGTGATTTAACGGCTGGTAACCGCATTTCTCGCGAAAAAAATATATCACTTACCGAGATCTGCTCGGACAGAGTGCCACACCTAGTAATGAGTAAAATGCGTGATGATATATTTATTTATTTATTTATGTAACAGAAACTTAATTTCAATGACAATAGCTTATAGTGGAAACTGAATCAGTTAAACATAGTCGTATTTGGATTGAAATCAGCAGGATTTATTTGGTACTTTGTACAACACGAACTTGATACCATTTACAGTAGTTTATAGCCATTCATATATCGTCCAATATTTTTATAAATCAATTAAAGTTAGCGAGATTAGAATGTTTAATTTCACCAAGTTTTATTTGCAATTATAATTGTCAGTCCTCTTCGTTTGATCGGGAGTTTAATTTTTTCCCGAAAAGTGCTCATTTTCTTCTAAAATCTACAACAAAATCCTTGATACATATTGTTAATATATTGACGTCCGTCAGTACGATGATATGAATAGCGATACGGAATTTGAATCCGGAGATACCGAGTTCGAATCTCACTCAAGCTAAACATTATATAAACTACTACTACACTGCGGTTCGGTGAGTGCAGACCCTGTACTGTAATTGGGAATAATGGTGCTATTCTGTAATTTTATATAACGCTACAGTTTGAACAAAAGCGCATAGACTTTTATTGATAAATACATATAATGCCATTTGACAATCAAATATGATGAGCTTTTGTTCAGATTTATAGATCTGTAGCGTTATAGAAAAATTACAGAATAGCACCTTAAGTTCCTGTTGTACAGCATAACATAAATAAATAAATAATAAATAAATATATCATCACGCCTTTTACCCATCACTGGGTGTGGCACTCTGCCTAAGCAGATCTCGGTAAGTGATATATTTTTTCGCGTGAAGTGCGGTTACCAGCCGTCAAATCTCGGCCTCCAAAGATATTAGTGGAGGAGGAGCCACAGGGGCAGATATTTTAAATTGGTGAAAATGTTTGTCGGCTGTGGGGATCAAACCAGGGTTCTCAAGATCCACAGGCCGACTCGATACCACTGAGCCACCTACCCCATAAAAAATAATAATTTTCCTAAATGCCCTTGGACAAAGTTGTCAACCATATTTGCAACTCTGTACAACAGGAACTTAATCCCAGTTACAGTAACTTATAGTAGAGCCACCCTGTATTCATTGGGTTACAAGTGGTTGAGTTTTTTTTAATGAAATAATATTTTTTGAAGTGTGTGTGTACGCGTCACAGCGTCAGAACGTCACAGTCTAATCAGCACTAGATATCTGTGTGGTGTTTAGATTCACGTGAGACGGTGTGGGAATGTGCGTCGGTGCGCGTCGTCCATGTGAACTTGTCTAGCGCCTCCTGAGAACCTGCAGCCCCTCTGGCCGCCCGCCGATGTGTTATTGTTTCTTGTTTCCGCACCAACGGAAGGGGCGAATATTACACACTCTTACCGGATGTACAGAATTCATTTTGTTTTCGTATGTCATTCATGAATAATTACATTATCACTCATTAGCCAATTACAAAAAAGAATCGTTTTTTTTTTCATTGTTGAACTTTACTCAATTATTTTACCGACTTTAAACAAAACTAGTAAGTTATATTTAATATTTTAAAAATAACATACGATGCCAAATGTTTAAAGATAATTTGAAAATATGAAATTTAGTACAATTTAGTTAATTATTTTCTGGCTACAGAATCAAAATTACTAGATTATTTTGGGTAATTTTCAGGCACACTTATATGGTTTCTGGTTCGGGTTTGAACCCTATGCGTGCCGAGGTTAATTTTCGGACCGTGTTTAAAAAAAAATGTTGTATCTATAGTCAGGTCAAAATTAAGTGACGTGAAGTAGCTTCAACAGAGTGACCGCTTTTCAAATGAAGTCTGTAATTATATTATCCAGAAAAAATCATCCGATTTGGTAGACGGTAGATGGTAGTTTTAGTTTCGTAATAATTATACCTACCTTTAGTTTACTACTAACTAAGTTTCAGTCAAAATTTGAACAACAAAACGAAAAGTTGATTCTTTTATCTCTCAAGGAGTAGATATATGAGTGTTTGTTAGTGAAAGATATCATTTTAAATATAAATAAAAAGTGATAATGCAGGCGATTCAGGTAATGAGCACAGAAGCCGAAGAGTGCAACAGCTCTTCAACTACTTGACTGGGAACAGAACCAAATGAAAACTTCCCACAATGGTACCTAGTTATAAACATATTTATAAGTAATGTTCTCGAGTTTTAGCCGACACTAACGTAGGTAATTAGTTAAATGAGCGTGTTTATTCGACGTAATTAGAACAGTAAGGAACTTTAAATTTCGTACGTAAATAACTGAATCAAAGTTTTCATAACAATATAAATAAATAAATATATCATCACACCTTTTACCCATTATTGGATGTGGTACTCTGCCTAAGCAGATCTCCGTAAGTGATATATTTCTTCGCGTGAAGTGCGGTTACCAGTCGTCAAATCCCGGCCCCCAAAGATGTTCGTGGAGGGGGTGCCACAAAGGTAGATTTAAATTGGTGAAAATTGTTTGTCGGCTGTGAGGATCGAACCAGGGTACTCAAGATTCACAGGCCGACTCGATACCACTAAGCCATCAAAATATGAAGGTGATAATACGAGTAAAATAATTCAAAGAAGACACAGACATTCATTGCGCTATTTTTACCATTTTTGTTTATTTACATTTCCCTTTCAAAAATAGTTATTTGTGTATCAAGAGCGTAAAGTGATTCTTTGTTACTCGAGCACAATAATTGCTGCGCAAGTCGAAGGCGAGAGCTGCAATAGTGCAACTTTACGCTCGTGATACACACATCATTTTTTCTACGATTGTATCTTAAAATTAATTAAAAAGTATACGTATTGAAAATAAATTCATTCTGTCAACTGTCAATATGACAAGTTTCTGTTTTGTTTGTATCCCTTGTAACTATTGAAATAAGCTCGCATTTAATATAGATATTTTTCTAATGTTCCACAGAAAACGTTAACTTTACGATGACAAATGAGAGCATAATTGTCAACTTTTCATAGCAATCGTAGAAAAATGTATTTTATTAATTCAAAATAATGACTTGATTAAATATTGATGTGATTTAGTACATTATTTACTGATTTCCAGATCTATAAACTTACAGATTTGTACCATTTATTATATATTGTAGAAAATTAAAAATTAATTTATTAAATTAATTAAAAGTAATGTTTAATATCAGCCTGTATATTTTTCTAAGGATTAAACGATTAAAAAATGATTTATAATAAATGTATCCTTGAATAACAAGTTTGGATTTACATTCATTTCTGACATTTGTCTTTGTTGTAGTTATTTTATTGTTGTCACCTTGGAAACCATTGAAACCAAATGAAATATACATTCGGAGACATGAGAATGATAATTATGTTATCTGACATTCAACTATTATTGTGTGATGAATTATTATTATTAAATTTCTCCTAAAATAATTGTTTCACAAATTAGAATGACCATAACGTAAAATCTACTTTCATATTTTTATTTTGCACTAGTTTACTTTACTTTCACAATTACAGTGTATTCTATTATAGACTGTATAGAGTTTTTAAAATATCTACAATATTTCAACATCATATATTTCCCTTAATTTACAGAAAAATAAAAATTATAAAAAAAGTTGTTCTCCATTTTTTCTCTATAATAATTCAGAAAAGATTGACAGCGAAAACTATAAGATGTTAAATTGTCTTAATATATCGTAAACTGTTCTATTAAAGTTTAGAATCTTAGATAATTTTGCTATACTTGCGTAGATAGGTACTGCTCTAATTGATCGTGAAAGTTACCAAGAATTATTTTCTTTGTATATTAAGCAAAATCTTCGATAATTGTTGAACATAAAGAACAAAGAATTAAGTAAACAAAGCATGTTCCTCAACATCAGCTTGAGGTACAAACACTCACAAAGACAATTTCTGCTCTAATCGAGCATTGAAGTCTCTAGCCAAAAACGAATTTTTTCCACTTCCTTCGCATTTAACTATTTGAGTATAGTTCCTGCGTGTATTGGGTCATCATGGATCACGACTGATTATCAGATTTAACAGCTGATGAAGCACGAGGTCAGTAAAGGTGAAGGGTCACCTATGACCTGCTGGTATAAGTTCTAATCAGGCGTGTTCTGTGAATCAGACGTAGACAGAACAATGTGAGTCTGTCACGGCGTCTGCCCAAGAAGACAACAAGTTAAAGTCTTAGAAACAGTCATTTCCCTTTCCATAATTACCCAAGTGGATGTGCTCTTCTTTTCTTCTTTCTTGGCCGGAAAGACTCAAGACAATGTTAGGAAAATTGTGTTTGGAATTGCTGGAAGACGGTATTAACTAGCTATTGTTCAGGTTTATAAAAGATGCTTCGAATTTAACGCTTTACAGATCCAATCTGTCAACTGGCAAAACACAGAATTTCACACGTTTCATGGCGTATATTTTCCGCTGTCAAACTATTATAATTTATTTTATATTTTTCAAATAACTATTCATTTTATAATTACATACATACATATATAACATCACACTATATTCCATTTAAATGAGATTAAATT
Organism: Pterostichus niger; assembly: GCA_947425015.1. Classification (NCBI taxonomy): domain Eukaryota; kingdom Metazoa; phylum Arthropoda; class Insecta; order Coleoptera; family Carabidae; genus Pterostichus; species Pterostichus niger. Next base: position 1,382,037 of record OX380341.1, on the reverse strand, counting down.
AAACAATTTCCAAATATAAAACATACATTTTCTAAACTATTTGCAAACATATTTTTATGAAACTTCATATAAATTTGAAACATGTTTAGTTCTAGAAAGTCTTAATTGATATTCATTATATCGAAATAATTTTAAAAATAATTTGTGTTGTCAGACTGAAGAAAATGTGAATCTCAAACAGAGGAGTTCACATATATGATCTACTTTATAAATAAATATATCATCACACCTTTTAAACATTACTGGATGTAACACTCTACAGAAGCAGATCTCGGTAAGTAATATATTTCTTCGCGTGAAGTACGGTTATCAGCCGTCAAATCACGGCCCCCAAAGATGTTAGTAAAGGGGGAGCCACAGGAGTAAATTTAATTTATTTATCTACTTTATTATTTATAAAAATATATAAATAAAGTTTAAATAACTTTCGTGGCAATTGCATTGCTATCAGTTATTTCAGAAAGAAAAATAAATAAACTGTAAGATTATCTTAGTCAAATGTTTGATTACTACTGGTATGATTTCCTGATCTACACTATTCTGTATGACTTTCCCTTCACTGATTCTTGCCAACCTAAGGTTTCTAACTAAGCAAAATATAACAACCCTATTATATAATTAATGAAGAAAGAATATATATATATATATATATATATAGTTTCTACTATCCATGTCTTCTGTCTTCGTCTAACTTTATAGTTATTGTTATGTTTACGTGAAATAAATGTAAAAAATCTAAGACTAAAAACTAACTAAGAAAGAATGTAACCCCTAAGCCTTAATTAAGGCTTAGGGGTTAAATTCTTTCTTAGTTATGTTTACGTGGTTATATGCACAATTGATAACTATCTTTTAAATAAATATTTAATACATATATATATATATATATATATATATATATGTATTTAATACATTATACTTTATGGGGTAGGTGGCTCGGTGGTATCGTGTCGGCCTGTGGATCTTGAGAACCTTGGTTCGATTCCCACAGTCGACAAACAATTTCCATCAATTGAAATCTACCCCTGTTGCTCCTCCACCACTAATATCTTTGAGCGCCGTGATTAGACGGCCGGTAACTGCACTTCACGCGAAAAAATATATCACTTACCGAGATCTGCTTAGGCAGTGTGCCACAGCCAGTAATGGGTAAAAGGCGTGATGATATATTTATTTATTTATTTCAGATTTTATGGCAAAACTCCAGTATCTTAAACACGATGGCTGGTAGCACAAGCTCTGTTTTTGTCTGTTTTAAGAGCAGTGTTTTTGGGTGTTTTAGCTATCTCTAACATGTTAAAACCGTGCTCTTAATACACCCAAAAACAGAGCTTGTGCTACCAGCCATTGTTTTTGGGTTTAGTCTCAATCTAAATCACAAATTAACTAGTTTGTGAGTATAGTAAAGGACCCCATTAGGATTAATTGTGTGTTGTCAATGTAACAAATAAAATATAGCAAAGTATGTCAAACAGTGAAGGCAAGCACAGCAGTTGACAGCATTGTTCAAAAGTATTCAATCATGGTATGAAATAAAATATGCAAAACACATCAAAATATAAACACACAGCAAGCAATTTACAAACTATAGTTTCTCAACTTATCTGCCTCATCAGCAATGTCGTCAAACATAGAAAATCGCGCATAATTTGTACTTAACAATTACAGCACACCTGGGTCTTTAAACATTGAATATTAATGCGTTGTCAAGGAGTGGCTTCGGTCCACGGTTCGAATGCCTCGCACACGTGGCTGGGATTTATACTACAAGTCGCCATTTTGTCCATTTATATTCTGAAGGTGCTCAAGAGCTATTGTAAATCTTGAGTTTATGAATCTTGTGTACGACGTGATGTGTTTGGCAACATGGCATTCACAAGTAATTTGTTGTTTGTACAACATGCAACATGCAACATGCAATTTACTAACAGTTTTTAACGTACCCTATTTTCGGGGTCATTTTTAAACCGAGACAAATTATTATTTTCTGCAGCCCGGAATTGCAAAATGATTTATACATTAATCATACATTCTTATCTTCATTATATGACAATGTCAAGTATTTAAAAAATTACTACTTTTTATCTTAGCTCACAGCTATCTAATTATTAATTAGAATTTTTTTAATTCATACGGTTAGATACAGGGTATTTTTATGGTTCATAATAATCCAAAAAGAAGAGTAAGAAATTGCATTAAATACAAAGAAATTAATTAATTAATTAGATTAGATACTTTTTTTGTTTGACATTGGCATGAGTCCAATTTGCTATTTTTTCTACTTCCGTTAGGACATCTGTCACTATTTCATTGTTAATTACGTTGCTTAGGTTACTTAAAGATTAGTATTGATCATGATAATTTTCTTTTTAACCATGTAAAATATTTTTTTTACTTCCGTTAGGAAATAAGACGTTTTATTTCACTTATTTAAGTTAGGTAATAAACTGCATTATTTAACTAGTGAAATAATGAGGTAACATAGCAAACAGATAACTTGGTAGACGAATTCTGATGTGTTATTCTTTTATTTTTTAAATTTATAACTGTCATTAATATGTCAAAATTTCATAATTTCAAAAACGCTCTTTCGTATTTATTAGAACGGAAGTAGAAAAAATATTGTATGAAACTAGTAAGGAAATAGGTTATTATCTTACTTATGTGTTTACATAACTCGGCTACGCCTCGTTCTACAAATTTCACATGTGTTAGGTAATAACCTTCATTTCCTTACTAGTTTCATAAATAGTTATTATCGTACAAGTAAAATAAAGTGCTATTTTAAGGACACTAAACAGTGCGATAAATAGTAAATATACACAATTTTAGTACCACTAGTTTGATAGTGATTTCTAATTTGTTAATAATTAAATTATAATTAAAAACACAGCAATGGTCAATTTATTTATTATACAGCATCACTGATAAATTACACTTTTTTAGTGTCGACTAGTAAAACTAAAATGTACACTTCAAGAACCATAATCTAAATTTGCCACATTTTGTCTCCGATGTATAAAAACACCCTGTATATTATTTTGTCTCTATCTTCTATCGCTACCTAGGATTTTAATTTTTTAACAGTGATAATTTAACAACCACTAGATATTATACAACTTTAGTATTTAGAAATATAGAGGCAATAGTAACTAACACAATAGAAAGACCTAAATTTGCATTCCTCTATTTTCATTTGTCTTTTTATTTTTGTTTCTTTTCAAAATTCTTTACAAGTGTTATTTATCTCTAATTTACTTATGGTGCTATTAATTGAAATTGTACGGCGCTTCTAATAATTGATAATTGTAATTGCTAATTGCAATAAGTATATTTGAACAAATTTGTTCTAAAATAATTTTTAAAAATCTGTCAATAAAAATGATCTTATTAGATTGTTAATTAAATAAAGTTAATTTCACCAATGAATAGTTCCGCAACCGGACAACGATCGTAACGCCCAACACTTTTATAACGAGCTTGTAGTAACAGAGTAACTTCATTAAGCATAATTGAGTGTTTCTCCTTGATGCACGAATCTCAGATTTCATCTGACTTGATGTAAAATAATTCTGTGTAACGCAACAATGTAACATAGTCACGTGGAGTTCTTCGTTACGCCATGAGGTTGATGTCGACCCCTTACGTCGTGTGTCAACGATCATTAGCATAACTGACTTTATGCATGCTTATTAAGTTTTTATATTCACGTTCTCTTTAAGTAAGTACTCTCATTACATGTATAATTATCCATAAATATTATGTTAAAGGATTCAATGATCTTATTTATTTATTTGTGTAGTGTACCAACAGAAAATTAATTTTAATTACAGAAGCTTATACTGGAAAATTGAATCTCAATTTACAATTACTTGGATGCCGTTTTATTTCGAGTTATAAGTCACAGGATTCAGGGGCGGATCCAGACTTCGAATTAGGGGGGTCATGGAGTGAATTTTTTTTTATGGGGTAGATGGCTCAGTGGTATCGAGTCGGCCTGTGGATCTTGAGAACCCTGGTTCGATCCCCACAGCCGACAAACAATTTTCACCAATTTAAAAATTTACCCCTGTGGCTCCCTCTCCACTAATATCTTTGGGGGCCGTGATTTGACGGCTGGTAACCGCATTTCACGCGACAAAATATATCACTTACCGAGATCTGCTTAGGCAGAGTGCCACACCCAGTAATGGGTAAAAGGCGTGATGATATATTTATTTTATTTTATTTATGGAGTGAATTTTGTCTCGTGGGGGGGAGGGTATTGCCCATCTTCTAAATATAAAAAACATTTGTATTTGCGCATATTATATTCCTGCTTTAAATAATTTTTACAATCACTTTAAATCACATTAAATCTTCTTTGGAATCGCATTAAATCATAAATGGTTCTTCGATAGAATACAAAAATTATTGAATTAGAAGTTGATTTTCTAAGTGCAAATGTCGGTAGTCACATACTTGACTAGGTCTTAAATAGAATACCTCTCCCATCTGCGGGTCGAAATAATATCCCCACAAAATATTTGTTTTATTATTAGAATAATGAATCAAACAATTCTTCTTAATTATCTTAGAATTTTAAGTTCTTAGATAATATTTTCTATTTAATTTGTTTAACAAATTGAGTTATCGTAAATAATGACATCATTATTATGTATTAGGGCCAACATTTAAAAAAAAGTCCATGCTTGGGGGGGGGGGGTCATAACCCCCATGACCCTCCCCTGGATCCGCCCCTGACAGGATTTTAACTCGCGAACTAAGAAATATTGTAATCAATTTAAAATAAATAAATATATCATCACGCCTTTTACCTATTACTGGAAGTGGCACTCTGCCTAAGCAGATCTCGGTAAGTGATATATTTCTTCGCGTGAAGTGCGGTTACCAGCCGTCAAATCACGGCCCGCAAAGATGATAGTGGAGGAGGAGCCACAGGGGTAGATTTAAATTGGTGAAAATTGTTTGTCGACTATGTGGATCGAACCAGGGTTTTCAAGATCCACAGGCCGACTCGATACCACTGAGCCACCTACCCCATTTGAAAACATTAAATTGATAATAATGAAAAATAGTTTAAAAATGTAGATTTAATTTCGTTCAAACGGTTGGGTTGTAATATTCGTGGATATCTATTCAATTAGATTTGATATCCGTGCGATATTTAATTGTAGAGAAAGTAAAGTATTTTTAAACTATGTGAAAAATGATTAAGCAGAATTCTCTGTTCGTGTGAGAAAAAAGAAATCTTTTAGTACTTCACATGTAACTAACAACTTTTATTTTAATTTTATAGACATAAAAATCTATAACAATCATTTAAAAAATCAGTATTGTATTTACATTTACAAGCAATAATAACACTATGTTTATGGGGTAGGTGGCTCAGTGGTATCGAGTCGGCCTGTGGATCTTGAGAGCCCTGGTTCGATCCCCACAGCCGACAAACAATTTTCACCAATTTAAAAAATCTACCCCTGTGGCTCCTCCTCCACTAATATCTTTGGAGGCCGTGATTTGACGGCTGGTAACCGCACTTCACGCGATAAAATATATCACTTACCGAGATCTGCTTAGGCAGAGTGCCACACCCAGTGATGGGTAAAAGGCGTGATGATATATTTATTTATTTTTTTATTTATTTTACAAGCAAGAGTTTGTGAATTTAAACTTCTCTGATTTAAAAACATCAAATTCATTTGAATCCCATTCTAAAATATCTGTACTGTAATAATTGGGATTAAATTCCTGTTGTGTAGAGTAACATAAATAAATAAATAAAAATAATGAGTGGTCCTGTAGTGTAATTGGGATTAAGTTTCTATTCTTTATGACTTTTATAATTATTTAAAAGCTCTATAATTATTACTGAAAATTAATTGAAGCACGAGAAATTCAATGCTGTTAAGCGCATCTTCATATCTCATTTAGTATTTGAGATATAGCCTCGAAAATATAAAGAAGAGAAGAGAAGAGAATTTCACTTTACCAGGGGCGATATTTTAAAAACTAAACACGACAAAAATTTAAATAATATATAAATGATATTCATCCCCGTTGAGCGCATCTTCATATTGCATTTAATTTTTGAGATATGGGCTTCGAAAAACTACAAAAATTTGAAGAAAATTTAAAAATTAACTTTTCCAGAAACTATATCTTAAAAACTGAACAAGATATTTTTTTATTTATTTATTTATATTACGCTGTACAACAGGAACTTAATCCCAATTATAGTACAGGGTCCGCACTCACCGAGCCGCAGTGTGGTAGTTTATATAATTTTTAGCTTGAGTGAGATTCGAACTAGGAATCTCCGGATTCGAATTCCATATTGCTATCCACACCAGATATGAAGATATACTCAATGGCATTTAATAGCTCGTGTCCGCATTAACTTATAAGTAAATTTGTATCTAATTTTAAGCAGTTTAATTTGTTTAATTCCTTAAAAGATAAATAAGATAATGTTAACAAATTGAAAAATTATTACAGGCCTCTGTACCGGCATTAAATCCCTATTGAGCAACAGAGTAAATAAATCAATTCATATTGATATGATTACCCAATACTTGAAAGAATCTTTCGCCTCAGAAATAATTTCTAGATCAACTTCTTTTACTGTTACCTTTCAATAAATTTATGCGTATGTTTACGTGTCGCCCGGCGTATATTTCGTCACTCATACGTGCGTGTGGTACGGCGTAAGCACTCTTGCAGTTCTTGCGCGCTGCTGAAGACTTCTTGGCCGCGTGCCGTGTTCGTGGCTGAAGCTGAGGATCGCGGACGTTCAACTTTGTCACGCATACAGCTACCGAGCCACTAACAGTGTGTGTGTATGTGTGCGTGTGTGTACGTATACATAGAAACGTTGTCCCGTAACGTAAATGTTGCGGTACTTGTTGTCTTGCAGCCCAATCGTCTATGACGTGGATGATTTGATTTTAGGCGAAAAGTAAGGAGAATAGTTGAGATTTGAGACTAGTTTGTGATTGGCTAGGGCCCCGTCTAGTGTGGCCACTGTCAGTAATGGTTCAAAAGCATGATATATTTATTTTTTGTGAATTTTTGGTTGAACCGGTTCAAAATTCGAAAATCTTTAAAATATGTTTCTATATAGTTCAGAGCACGAGAAATCGAATGGCACAAAGCGCAGCTTCATATCTCTTTTAGTTTTTGAGTTATATCGATTTTTGACTTTTTTTAAAACTCAACTTTGAGAGCCCATATCTCGAAAACGAAAAGAGATATTGAAATGCGGTTTGAACGAGCGTATTTCTCGTGCGCTACTTAACTTGTACCGAAATTTTACTATTTTTGAAAATTTTTCAACTTTTTTGAAAATTTTCTTTTTTCAATATCTCGAAAAGTTGAAGAGATAATGAAAATCTGAAAACACCAGTGAATTCCTCGCGTAAAAATACATAGGTATGCAAATTTTTACATCAAAATTCGCACGGATAAGTTTTTTATTACAAAAAAACGAAAAATGCCCAAAATTCGAAAAAATGCCAAGGGGTACCCCTTGGAGTTTTTACGAATTTTAGCCATTTTTCAATTTTTTGTAACAAAACATGTATCCGTGCGAATTTTGCTGTAAAAATTTGCATGCTGATGTATTTTCACGCGAGGAATTCATTGGTGTTTTCAGATTTTGATTATCTCTTCAACTTTTGGAAATATTGAGAAAAGAAAATTTTGATAAAAAGTTGAAAAATTTTAAAAATGGTAAAATTTCGGTACAAGTTAAGTAACGCACGAGAAATACGCTCGTTCAAACCGCATTTCAATATCTCTTTTCGTTTTCGAGATATGGGCTCTTAAAGTTAAGTTTTAAAAAAAGTGAAAAATCGATATAACTCAAAAACTAAAAGAGATATTGAAATGCGCTTTGCGCCGTTCGATTTCTCATGCTCTGAACTATATAGAAACATGATTTAAAAATGTTCGATTTTTGAACCGGTTCAACCAAAAATTCACAAAAAACATGCCTTCACCCATTCTGGCAGTGGCACTCTATCGTTGTAGATCTCAGTAAGTAATATATTTATGCTTGTAAACTGCAGTTACCAGTCGTCAAATACATGATGTTATTCCTTAATATTTATATAAGCAAAGCAATTTCTCATTTCTATACTATAAATTATTTGAGTTATTTATATTAATGTTGAGTACAGTTCATTTATTTTAATTGTTGTTGCTTCTAATCTAATAAATATTTTGAAAATAGATAATAAATACAAAATAACGTGTAAATTCGTCTAAAACTTAAATGTCTGTGAAACTCGTGTCATCTGGGTTAGATATTTCGGAAGTCGAAGATAATACAACCTATATTTGAATACACAATAACAGCATTTAAAAATAAGTACAATCTCTAATAAATAGACCCTCGGCCAGCAGACCACGGTTCCAAGAACAGTAACACGACAAGTTGCTGGGTTTAACGGGTGCATATACGACCTTTTCACGTAAATAACTATTACTGCATTTTTGCCAATTTTTCCCTGACTGCATTTAAATAAAATAAATATATCATTACGCCTTTCATCCATTACTGGGTGTGGCACTTTCCCGTAGCAGATCTCTCTAAAATTGTTTGTCAGATGTTGAAATCGAATCCAGGTTCTGCAATCCACAACCCGACTCGATACCATTGAGCTTGCTATCACATTAAAAATTCGGAAAAATCTATTTTGAAATTCCTCACGAGAGGAAAGCTCTTTTTCCACTGTGGTTCAAACTTGAATAGGAAAAATATTGCTTTCATCTCTAGTTCCTGTATCTATTATTTAAAATAATTGTGGAACATTTTATAGCACGAAATATAAAATAGTATATTATGCATCAAGGGAGGGAAACAAGCGATTATTCCCTTGTGTGAAGCATATTATACTTTTCATAACAAGTGCACAAAAATTACTGTCTTATCGGGACAAATGCCAAATATGGGTTGCGTAACTAGTTACCTAGGAAACGCCACAAACAGCTAATAATCGTAGTCTCTAGGGAGAGAAACATGCTACCTAGGGAGAGAAACATAATGTTTCTCTCCCTAGGGGAGAAAAGCAGTGTTTGAGAAAAATGTATAGCAACAGTGAATTAGTGGATATGCTGTTAGGGAATGGAGAAGCGGCGCAAAATTCCGAATTAAACCAGTGACACTAAAAATGTTTGCTAGGAATGAAATACCCTAATTTTTGCGAATTTCAAAAAAAAATCTTTTCTGCCTTTTTTACTTGATTAAAATAGTATGTTATGCATCAAGGGAGGGAAACAAGCGATTATTCACACAAGGGATAATCGCGCCCTCCCGTGAAGCATATTATACTTTTCGTAACAAGTGCACAAAAATTACTGTCTTATCGGGACAAATGTCAAATATGGGTTGCGTAACTAGTTACCTAGGAAATGCCGCAAACAGCTAATAATCGTAGTCTCTAGGGAGAGAAACATGCTACCTAGGGAGAGAAACATAATGTTTCTCTCCCTAGGGGAGAAAAGCAGTGTTTCTCTCTCTAAAATTAGGGAATAAGAACGTGTTTCTTGTGCATGTGATACAAAAATGTATATACAAATTTGTAAAATACATTTTGCATTTATTATCTGAAATTCCAGTAGTTTTCCTCGCTCAAAAACATTTTTTTCCCGGAACAGGTATCATCTATCCCTGCCATTTACCCATCACCAATAACTCACCAATATTTCAGTTTAACAACACAATATAGAAAGTTTTCTTACCTGTACAGCACTATTGAGGAAACAATTATTCTGTCCAGGTGCGTTTAACAAGCCCTTGGTGCTTGTGAAGCCAAGAGAGTCCCTGGAAGGTACCATCCCTGTTCCTTCACCTCCCGGGAACCCATTAGGCCGGTAGTTCACCTGAGCTGACGTCATTGTTAGAGAAGATGCACCATATTTGTCTACCTGTAACAGAAGAAAAGTAAGAATTTAATTTTGGCGGGAAATACTCTCGAAAAATTTGTTTCGTAGAAGATGCATAGCTGATGATTGTTGTTTTATGGCGTCAAGGAAGAAAATTATTTTATAAGAGAAACACGAAGTTTCACAGTTATGTTTATAGTGTTGTGTCGGGATGTACTTTCATATACAGGGTGTTTCAGGACTAGTGTAACAAACTTTAACAGCTTATTCCTGAGGTTATTTTGAGCCAAAAATGTCATATAAACATAGGTCCTATTCCTTCTAGTTACCAAAATACAAGAGGTTGAAGTTCTATAAATAACACGAAATTTTCAAATTTTTGTAATCAAGATACTTTCGGAAAACACGAGTTTTATTGAAAAGTCATGCCTTATTTGTCTTAATTAATTTTATTTATTAATAATAACATGCATACGAGTTCAAGGCGCTCATTTTGAACACTTGCTGTAATTTTTTTAAAATTTGTTATCTTATTTCATTGTGTTAACCTATTCCATGTTTGGTTATGTTGTTCTGTGTCTATTTAATTGTGTCATTTTATGTTTTGTTCTCTAAATCGTATTCGTTTATAATAATAAATAAAACTAATTAAGACAAATAAGGTATGACTTTTTAATAAGACTCTTGTTTTCCGAAAGTATCTTGATTACAAAAATTTTAAAATTTCGTGTTATTTATAGAACTTCAACCTCTTGTATTTTAGTAACTAGAAGGTATAGGACATACGTTTATATGACATTTTTGGCTCAAAATGGCCTCAGGAATAAGCTGTTAAAGTTCGTTACACTAGTCCTGAAACACCCTGTATAATATAACAAGTAGTATGAAAATTGCTGAAAATATTTTGACATAAATTATGAGTTGATATGGAAATGGAAACATAACGAGTGTTTCCTATTTCCGTAACAACGAATGTATATTTATGTCAAAATATTATCTGTCAATTTTTATACTACGAGTTGTATTCGGCTTGAGAATATACCAAACAAGAGTTAATTAACAAGAATAGTTAGGTATTTATTTGCACATTATTAATTAAGTATTACAATGATAAAAATTCTACATTTTTTCAATGTACATTTAATATTCAAAATTGACATTTATGAAAATATTGAAAATATCATTTATTTTATTCGTAACCAAGGATATTATTAACAGTGGTATTTCCGATATCAATTTCACTAGTGATGTATTTCCGACGAAATGTACATTTCATTGGTTCATTTTAAAACAAATTCGTGATCCTATTAGTTGACAGTGACGTGTGGTGAATTCTCCTTAATATTCTCTTTAAGATGTTACACAGTTATTTCCATGGTTTTTTCATCCATAAATCTGCTTTGCTTGCAAAGAAAAGGAGGTAGTTGTAACACAGTACTGCGTTCAAATCTCGCCGACTTCAATTTATACAGCATGTTTCAAAATTATTGGAAACAAATTAAGGGTTTTTATTATTTAATGTGTATTGATTACAAAGCAAAAATAATTGCAACTTGCAGTAATAAATAAAAATTAATAAATCAATAAATATATCATCAAGCCTTTTACCCATTACTAGGTGTGGCACTCGACTGTGGTAGATCTCGGTAAGTGATATATTTCGTTCGTTTACCAGTCGTTTACGGCCTCCAAAGATATAAGTGGAGGAAGAGTTTTAATGTGATGAAAATTGTTTGTCGGCTGTGGGGATCGAATCCGGGTTCACAAATCCATGGCCTGCCTCGATACCACTGAGCCAAATGAGAGGAATAAATGAAGTTGTATGAAACTAATTATGAATGTGAATGTAGTTGAAGCTTGGTAAAAATAATTTTAAAATGAATAAATTATTGACTCAATATTTTAAGAATTCATGTTACCTCAGCACATAGCGTGATGTTATGTATGTTTATTAAATTACGACAGTTTATAAAGTAATTGCATGGATCAAATATCGACATTTAATTGTCTATCTTTAAATAAAATAAATATATCATCACGCCTTTTACCCATTACTGGATGTGGCATTCTGCCTATGCAGATCTTTTAATGAAGCAAATAATTAACTACAGGCGCGGTGGCCGAGCGTGTTAAGGCACATCTCTTAACATACTGTGACGTCACCTGAACCAAGGTTCGTCAGTTCGAATCCGCCTGTCGACAATGTGTGATTTGTCGTTAAATATAAAAAAAACAGTTACATGTATTTATCACACTCGGGTGCTATAAGCTAGTCACTTATACGCCTTAAATAATGTAACATTCGACTACGAAAACCGGCAGTACGGCAGTGTAAAAACTGCGGCTCGGTGTGTCCGGTAGGCCTAGGCCCGATTTGGGCTGTAGCGCCACAGATGAATGAAATGAAATAATTAACTAATTGTTATGAATACGGACTTTATATAAGCATATGTTTAAATTAAAATAATATTAGTGACAATACTATTTTTTTTTCACAAAACAGGAAGCAAAATTTTGTTCCCTCAAGAGAAAAAGCAATATTTTTCATCTTTAGAGAATGACAACTGGAAAACAACGGTATGATTCGACATTAGTAACATCCAGGTGATATCTATCTTTTACTTTTTGACAGGGTTCATTCCTCGCTCAGATGCTTTACATCCCTTGCCTTCAGTTTGAGAAATTAGCTCACTTTCTTTCCACGACATACAAATAACAATTCCCGCTTAATTTAAATGTGGAAATAAACAGATAAATACGTTTGTTTAAACATAAAAGACCTTCCTAGAAACGAAAAAAAAAACTAGCTTATCTTATCGCTCAACATTTTCAACTATTCAGCGTAACACGATATATCGTCCACGTAACCAGATATTTTGACATCGCAACAGACGGTCGGTACTCCAGAGAGCTATACAATAATATCTAGATACAAGCACGTTTCAATTTCTGGAAAGTATCAGTCAGTGGAGATACCTGATACTTTACCTCTACATTAATTAGGTACCGATGTTAACGTCTGGTGGCACGCGCTCTTAACATTAGGAAACACATCGAATGGTTTGGTCATGTAGAACGTATGTCGAATGACAGATTGGTGAAACAGGTGTATGTTGGTGAAATTGAGGGTGAAAGTTTGCGTGGACGGCCTAGGAACAAATGGATGAATATGATTGAAGGGTTGTTGCGTGAGCGAAAGATTCTGAGCGTGAAGAATAAACGAGCTTGTATGAAAAGAATTATGAATGTGGTTGAAGCAAAAGTGGTGTGTCAGGATAGGAATGTTTGGAGAAAATTAATTGCGGGATAAATATGATGAATGAAGACAAGCGTATGATTCTTGATTTTAGATTAATTGGTTAGATGTTTTGAGTGTTTACCTGCAATTGTGCGGAGACGATCTTCAGAAACAAGCGCAGTGTACACTAGCGAATGGATGAATGTTTGTTGTGTGTTGATGGATTTTGGTTGTGAGAAAAGAAAGAGTTTGTATGGAGGAAGTGTTAATGTGGTCGAATCGAGTATCGTGTGTCAGGATGAGAATGTTGACGGGTTCGTGCTACCCCATTTAATGGGATATAGCGTGATGTTATGTATGTATGTACAGAATTTAGACTGGCGTCAGGCGTCACGTTGCGTCGGCGTGTTAACAGGGCCGGACTGCCAATGGAGTTGGTTTTCTAGTGGGTATGCAGTCGGCTTGTGGTTCTTGAGGACCCGAGTTCGATTCCCATAACCGACAAACTGGCTTTCACCAATTTAATATCGACCCCTGTGGCTCTCCCTCCACTAACAACTTTGAGGACTATGATTTGACGGCTGGTAACCATACTTCATGACAAGAAATATAACACTTACTGAGATCTGCTACAGCAGAATGCCACATTCAGTAATAGATAAAAGGGCGTGATGATATATTTATTTTACAATTAATTTGAAGATGAATTTGAATCTCGAATTTCGGAAATAATCTTATATAAATAAATATATCATCACGCCTTTTACCCATTACTGGGTGTGGCACTCTGCCTAAGCAAATCTCGGTAAGTGATGTATGTCTTGCGTTACCAGCCGTCAAATCACGGCCCCCAAAGATATTAGTGGAAGGGAAGCCACAGGGGTAGATTTAAATTGGTGCAAATTATTTGTCGACTGTGGGGACGAACCATCAGGGTTCTCAAGATCCACAGGCCGACTCGATACCATTGGGCCACCTACCCCATAATTTTTAGTACATCAAATAATATATACCCAGAAATGCTCGCCTAATACTTACTTTTTTTAACCAAAATTGATAGGATAAATCAAACGAAATATATGTATATTTGTGAAATTGAAGGTGAGGATCTCTAAATTCTCCTAGGAATAAATAGATGGATATGATTGAGAGTTGTTCTAGGTGAAGAAGTAGGTTATACCATACTGATGAGCTCTAATAAGAGCGAAACGCGTGTATGGTTACCAACTGTGCTGGCCAGCCTCTGACGATGCCCTCATAAGGTGACTTGGAGGCTGAATTTTGTGAGACTTAGACAAGTGTTTAGTTTGATATTTTATTATTAAACCAAGTTTCACGAAGTGAGCATTTAAAGACAATTAATTTTGTCTTTGTTGTTTTTTATTTAGATTGAAAGTTTATTGCACGAATAAAAGTTGAGACGAGCTTGTATGTAAAGAATTATGAATGTGGATGAAGTCAAATCGTGGGTCAGGATATATTTGTTAAGATTAATATTGAATGAAGAGTTCGTATGGAGGAAGTGTTAATGTGGTCGAAACGAGTATCGTGTATCAGGATGAGAATGTTTCAGGGGTTCGTGCTGCCCCATTTAATGGTATATAGCGTGATGTTATGTATGTAAGGTTTCATTTGGGCTAGTCCATTACTGGATACATCCATATTGTTTTGAAAAGATAAAATTACAGTACAGGTACTTGAGAAGATATTAATTAGTTATATTTAAGTAAAAATGTGCATGTAAGTGTTAAATATCTAATCGAAGTGGATTATTTTCCTGTATTAATCAGTTTAATATCTTTAACGGTTTATGCATTTTTGCAGTTTGCAAATAAACACTTTATATATAGATTTTCCTAGCAACAATTCCAAGAATATGATTTACTTTTGAAATGAAGTAAAACTACTTTACTTCTGCGTGGGTGTAGTCAAAAATTTCCATTGTTTTTTTATCGTAATATTTATAGCGAAGTTATAAGTTCAGCGGAATATTATTACAATTATTATGAGCTCTATTTTAATAAGTTTTTTTTATTGTTTGATAAACAAATTTTACGATCGTTTATAAAAAGAATGAGCGCCTGCCCAGCACTACATATGTGAATGTTTATATTTACAATCGTATGATGGCAAATTTGAAAGTTGATGTATCTTTCTTTCGGAAGAGAAATCGAATATAAAAAGCTACCAGAGGAACTGAAACTTGTTACTTAATTTATTCCTGAGATTCAGGAATTCTACATTGATTTATTTATTATACTACAGGCGAGAGCGTAAAACTATATTAAACAATTGTAACATTTCTTTTACACTTCCACGTTGACAGTAACAATTTGATTATTTAATATTGTATAAAAATATGCTCTAAGGCGTTTCTAAAGTATTTTAAGAAGAAATGTTTCAAATAAAAGTTGTAAATAATTGAATTCTCTATAACTTTGATTTAAACTATATTCCTCTAAAATAATTCAGGAACGTTTGACAGCAGAAAATAAAATATATCAAATTTTTTAAAGAGCAATACTTCAAATTAAAGTGGTTGAAAATGTAGTTTTCCGTAACTTTTATTTGAAACATTCAATATTATCAACCTTTTTGTATAATGGCCAAATTGTTATATTTTTACTACTTTCTGTAGGTGAATAATAACAGTAGAATAATAAAGTGGTCATAAAATAGTTATTAAAAAGTTAGTAGGGCTCCCGATCAACAATGATTCTTAAGTATTGTTATATCTTGAAGTAACTTACTGTAACATCAACGAAATCCCGCAGAAATCCGAGTAAACTAAACTTGCAGTCCGTGCTCCATCAATAATCCAGTTAACACTCACGTCACTTGATTACAACAATGTAAATACAAACATCAACAATAGTCCGTTCACATAATTCCGGCGACAACACTACACTCTACGTCTACGACTCAACTGTCTTGGTTGCTCTGCAACACCAACACAAGAGTTTTCCTCTTACTCTTCACCGACCGCGGTGTCCTTACCTTCAGGTAAACCGTCTTCGCGTCGCCGTCCCCCGTAGCGACCAGATCTCCATGGCAAGAAGTTCTTCAAGTGGTGGATGCCTGTTGAATGTCTTGAAGATTTTCTGCTGTCAACTGGTACTGATTTACTTTAGAGGTAAATTGTTGAAACAAAAAAACGCGAAGAAATAAATTATTTATCAGATTGATTTGAAACATTTTGTTCTATAGAAACGTTTTTGATTACAACAATAGTTTATTTTGTGCGAAAATAAAAATTGAAGTTGTAAACATTGACTGTGATTCATACTCGTATGTATATGTATGAAGGAAAAGATATGTTTGATTTTGAAACTTAAACATACTGATTTCAAACGCGGAAAAATAAATAGAAATACTGATAAGAATTTCGATAACATCTAAAAAAAGAAACAGTTTGTGTAGGTAGGTGATAGATTTGCAATTCACGATTGCATAAAATGTTTATGTTCTGACAAATTAAATTTAATTTTACAAACACTAAGGGGTTAACTTCTCGATAATTATCAGAAGAAGAAATTCAAAAATATAAAAATAAATAAATATATCATCTTTTATTCTTTACTCTGCTGAAGCAGATTTCGTGAAATATTGGTTACCAGCCGTTAAATCATAGCCCCTCCCCCCAAAGATGGTTAATGAAGGAAAGCTACAGGGGTGATTTTAATGTAGAAATATTGTTTGTCGGCTGTGGGAATCGAACCAGGATTCTCAAATCCACATCCGAAACGATACAACTAAGCCACCTACCTTATTAATTAATTTGAGCATTTATTTAAACCTCGCTGACTTGAATTCATAAGCAAAAATACAATTGTATCTGAGTAATTCGGATTCCACTTGAAACTACTGTAATTAAAATGAAGTTCCTGTAGCAAATAAATAATCATATTTTTATTGTATGATTTGTTACAGTTTACGCAAATTAGGTGAATTCAGTATTGTTTGTCTCCATGTCCAAGTGTCTGGGCCGGCCTTTGCTGTCGCCATCTTCTTGTTTCTTCTTGAGTACGCTGTCCACCGCTTCATTTGTTGCAAAATCATAAAATTATATTTTAATTAGTCTAAAAAGTATCTAGTCCATGAAAATAAATCAGAAACAAACTCCCAATTTTGCACGAAATTAGGGGTTGTACAGATTTGTTAAAAAGAAGTAATACTTGTATTGCAATTATCCTATGCTGTATATATCACATATAAAAATGAAAATAAATATTATGACTAATTTGTTTATATTTGGTTTAAATATATATTCTTTTTGTTGATCCGCGGCGTTGACATACATTTCATAAATCTGTATCTTACCTAAAAGCATTTTAATTTAGTTGTCTATAACTGGCCTGAATAATTCTGTTGAACGATGATATATGCTTTTATATCGAATATTTTTGATAAAACTTAGGTAAGGTAGGGTAAACGGCAAGAAAGAAAGCAGCATTGAAAACAACAATCAGAACAAGAAATATATGAATGTACAGCTTTGTGTCTTATATACAACTTTGAAATGATAATAAATAAGTCTAAATTTACATGTTTTTGTTATTTTGATTGATTTTTATTCCATTTATATTCTTTTAAAATTGGAACTCACATCTGTTGGTTAATTCGTGAAGGACGTTGGTGTAGGATCTGTGAGGGCGTCGGTGGCAAGACACTTCTTGTTCTGATTGTTTTTTTCTTTTCAATGCTGACTTCTTTCTTCGTTTCTTTCTTGCCGTTTACTCTTTCTACCCTAAGTTTTTGTCAAACACTAGCTAATTTATGGCGCATTGAATCTACGACAAAGTAACAGAGACGAGCTTGTCAATTTAGTAAAAACGTTGAGAATATTCCGTGCCCACCCGGCTGCTGGAAGGCTTTCACTGTGATCGAACTGTATTAAAACTCTATAGGACCAGCTTTCAGGTAATTCCCCACGGGAAGATATAAATCTATAGTTATGAAAGCCTTTTAATAAGATAGAAATTATTAAGTTTGTTTGGCAAAATGAATAAACTTCTTAATGTTTGTTTTATTTTGTTGCAGGCTCAGACAGACTAATTGGCCACTGTAAATTAAAGTTACATTGAAATATACAAATCTACACTTCAACTACTTTAATATTATATAAATAATAATTATTATCCTTATAATTTTTATTTATAAACAAGTAAAATTCAAACTGATCAAACCTTTACGCAATAACGTCTCTATAAATAGCATTTACTTTTAAATATTTATGGTTCAACAGAATTATTGATTTGAAATATAAAATATCTATATTGCCATCTCTGAAATATGTATACTCAAGTTAAAAGAAAAGTGTCATATATACTTACTAGACCTGGTGAATAATGAAGATTATCTAGAAATAGTAACAAAAACTAATTTTAAGTAGTAAAACTGATTATATTTGTCTGCAAAGAAAATACTATCTAAATTGAATCATACATAATTAAATATATCTTTTAATAAAAGTACAACTATCATAAAATCTAGTTGTTGAACTACACTACAGACACACAATATATCCAAAATAAAATAAAAATATTTCACGATTACAATGCCTTGTGCTCTCATTTTAAAAATACCTCCACACACTAATGATTAATCTGTAAATATCAATAGATGTTCTTTTCTGTAAATTTGAAAATACTAAATTGTACAAATAAAATTATAAATTGTAGTTTAATATGAATTATATAAATTATAAAATTAATCTAGATCATCTTCATCATCGTCCGATACATATTTCTTCGTGGTTCTTTTGCGCCTTCCAGAAGTAGTCTTCTTCGTTTTGGAAATCTTTATCTTCATCTTGACACTTGAATCTGCATCTGATTTATTATCGTCATCACCAGCATCTGAAAAACAAACTATATTAACTTGAAATAAACTCCTACATTATTTTCAATCTTACGAGATTTATTTTCTTCATCTCCTTCCGAGTCACCGTCGGTTTCTAAACGCTGTCTGGCGTTTGTGAATACGGATTGTAGTACGATGCTATCTTCATGGATCAACGATGCTTCTTCATTGTAAGTTTGTGCGTTTTGACACAGCTGCATAAAGTCTCTTTCTAGCTCCATGAAATCTGTGTACTACAGACAAGTAAAAAACAAGAATGAGTTAAACACACTTGAAAGTTATTTTATTATTACCTTTGATTCTTCAATTCTGGTTGTAATCTTGTTAATATCCATTGGTTTTTTAATTATTTCATAATAATCTGGTAATTCTCTTCTTGATGGTAATTTCATAAATGGTTCGCTTAGCAAGCGACCGTCGCTAGAAACCAAATTAGATCTTTTCTAAATTATTTTAGATGAAAATTCTTTAAATGAAAGATGTAGACAAATACATTTTCTGCCACTTTTATTTCAACTATTTTTCTTTTAAAACTGAATTTGATGGCAGAAAATGCAAGGTGTTCCAAATAACATATTACTTAAATAAAGCAAACTTGCCATTATTTAAAGGAAACAAAAATAAAAGTATAAAGACAGCTTCACTATCTACAAGTTTTATTTAAAACATTTTCACTCCATATTAAGTAATGTTTTTGTTTTTTAGAAAAATAATAACATAATTAAATTGGGTACTAATGAGGAAACTTTGGACTAAATTAAGCAAAGTTGTATCTCTAGTAGTTGCGCATCTTATTTGGAACACCTAAATAGTAATATTTATTTATATGAAATAAAATAAATTTTACCTGTCTGTATATTTGACAACAATGTTCATTAACTTCTTCATCTGCCTCTTCATCTTGGGATCAAGGCTACTAGAAGTCCCTCTTCTCTTTTTTGAGGTACTTGGCTCAACATCCGAATCTTCTCCTCTTTTCGACCGTCTCTTCCTTCCTTTTTTCTTTTTAACCTTTTCCTCCTCCTCTTCTTCCTCTTCGTAATCACCACCATCGTCAATGGCCTTCAGCCATTCTTTCTCAGTGAGGGAGTCAGTATAATCAACTTCTTTTCTTTGGCGGGTGCCTCTTCCGAGGAATGATTCTTCACTTTCGTCGTAAGCCCATCGTTCGACTTCATCATCATCTTTTACGAGCCAATCAGGCAGCTCACTTTCTTCAATAAGACGAGATTTGCGTTTAGGACCGAGCTGGGCATCTTCTCTTCGTCGCTCGAGGTCCATTTTTTGGAAAGTCTCGAACTCTGGTTCAGAACGAGCTATCATTTGATTTACTGTCTCGTCATCAGGGACTTCATTTTCTTCCTGCAATATTTATTCAAACAATTTGTTAATGGAATGAAAAATTGGTGAAATAGATGTAGAATCACCTCTTCATCAGCTTCATCTTGATGTAAAATGCTTTGCAAGAACTGTTGCCGTTCAGAACCTGTAGATTTTTGATCAAACATACCAGCTTGAATAACTTTTTCATCCATATTTAATTTGTATCTGGCAGCAGCTAAAATTCGTTCTTCAACTGAATTAACAGTCATTAAACGAAGTACTCTTACTTCATTTTGTTGTCCGATACGATGTGCACGATCTTGAGCTTGTAAATCCTACAACAAATATTTATAAATATTTTTAATTACCTACAGATTTGGATAACTTTACCTGATGAGGATTCCAATCAGAGTCAAAGATAACAACAGTGTCTGCGCTTTGAAGATTCAAACCCAGTCCTCCAGCTCTTGTAGAGAGCAGGAAGAGGAAGTATTCACTGTTTTTGCAGTTGAATTTTTTGAGTAAATCTCCTCTGTCTTCAGCTTTAGTTGTACCGTCAAGTCTGAGGTATCCAAAACCGCGCCAACTTAAATAATCTTCCATAATTGTCATCAGTTGCGTCATTTGACAGAAAAGAAGAACTCGATGGTTGGTGGCTTTTAGTTTAGGGAGAATTCTGTCTAGAAGTTCGAATTTACCGGACGCTCGATATAAATCAGGCCTGAAATTATATTCAGATTGTTTAGTTGATTGAGGAATAAATAGATAAATGTAATTGAAGATTTGTTAGGTGAATGAAAGATGAAATTAGGAATGTGGATGATTGATGTTTATATGGATGAAGATAGGAATGTTTGGCGAAGTTAAACTGTAGAATGAATCTAAGGAGTAAATATTAAATAAGAAATTAGCAACGTGGTAACGCGTCGGACTGTAATTAGTAACAAGTGATTACTTATTAAGTTATTGAACAAGATGAAACTTTGGGGTTGAATACAATAGCTAATAGTACGAGCTCGGTTTTTGGATGTACTAAGAGGGTGGCTTTCCATGTAAAACATGTGAAAACCACCCTCTTATTACACCCAAAAACCGAGCCTGTAGTATGAGCCTATAAGTTTTACCCTGTAATAATGCCAGAAGACATTCCAACATGATCGCAATATTTTTCTTCGATATTTTGGAACATAAATGGATGGTTACAAAGTTTTCTCAATTGTACGATTGTGTTCATAAGAGCTTTAGCACCTCCCTTGCCCTTATTGCCCTTTTCAGAGCCGTCTGTTAGTAAAACACCTTTACTTTGCATATGCCTAAAAATATTGAAATAATCAACAAATGTACAAGTGACATTTTTGCAAATAAATACTTGTAAAGTACGCGCTGTAGTCCGGACATGTCACATTTAATAATATATTCAACTTTATCCGGCAATTGAGATTCAACCTCTTTCTTTAAACGCCTCAACAAGAAAGGACGCAAAACTTTATGTAAACGACGAATAATCAAAATGGTTTCTTCTTCGTTTAATTCTACTTTTTCACCAGTGGTCGCAAAAGGTGCATTGAACCACTGCTCAAAAGTCGAGCAGCTTTTAAAAATAGAAGGTAAAAGGAAATTGAGAAGAGCCCACAGTTCCGGAAGCTTATTTTGAAGTGGAGTTCCGGTGAGTAACAACCTATGAGGAGCTAGATAATGAGTATTTAAAACTTGTGTAAGCTTGCAGTGATGATTTTTCATTCGATGGCCTTCATCTATTATCATGTACTTCCAGGGCAACTATAAACAACACAAATACAAATTAGTCATCAAGAATTTAATTTTATAATAAATCTAGTTGTTTTCCATTTACCACTTGGCTCAATTATATATTTATTTAATTAGTAAATTCAAGTTTGACCCAAATGACAAATGGAATACATCTTTTATTACTTTTGCTAAAACTCCTTTGTCTTTAATAACATATTCGTAAGTAGTTAGCAGAACATTAAACTTTGTTGAACGCATCTGACTTTGAATAGTTCGTCTCCCAGCCGGAGAACCTTTATAAGAAACGACCACTACCGATGGCGCCCATTTTTCGAACTCTAACACCCAATTAGACAAAGTACTAAAAATAGTTGAATTTATTTAACACATTTTAATTTATAATTATTTAAATAAACTTACGATAAAGGTACAATGATTAAAAATGGTCCATTTACTTTCTTCCTCTCCATTAAATAAGTAACTAAAGCGATGGTTTGAATGGTTTTACCCAGACCCATCTCATCAGCTAAAATTCCATTCAAATTGTTGTTGAACAGTGACACTAGCCATTCCAATCCTTTAATTTGGTATTCTTTAAGTTTACCATTTACCAAAATCGAGGCTTGCTCAGTGACAATTTCATGAACAGTATGTGCAATACTGTAGTACGTTTGTTCTTCTGTAGCGTTCTTATATTCGTCATCTTCAACTTTAGCTTTCTTGATGACTTCTTTAGCTTTGTCTTCTTCCGATCTAAGATGTGCTTTATGTGCTTCATCTTGATCATCATCTTGGTCACTGTCATCATCGCTGTCTGCAACTTCCCAGCCCGGATGTATTTCCAGCCAGTCTTTTAGTTGACTTAGCATTGGAGCATCTTCACCGGAAAGTGTTTTTCCTGAGGAAACTTCAATGACAGTCACACGATAATCTGATCCTTGAGATCCATCATCCCCTTCGTCGATTATGTTTCCATCTGCTGTTAACTTCTTTTTCTTTTTTCGTTTGCGTTTCTGTTCTTCTTGTTGCTTCCGTTTCTGTTCGATCTTATGTTGTTTGACCATCTCAGTAAGGTTTCCAATGTATTCATCGGTTTGTGACAGTAGGAATGCTAGACGTTTGTCTTTCTTTTGATCAATAAGTTTTCTGTAACCTTCTTCATCTTCAGCCATTAATCTTCGCATACGTTCTTTCTCAATTCTTTCTTGTTCCTTCTTCTGTTCTCTTTCAGCATTTGCATGATAATTCATAACAGCTTTGTTAAGTCTCGCGAGTTTAGCTTGATTATTACGATGAAATTCTTTAAAGTCTTTGCCGTGTTGAAGAACAGAACTTAAGAATTCTTGATGTTTTTGTCGACGTTTACGTTCTGCTTCAAGTTTCTGTTGTTTTTCGAGTTTTTCTGTGGCACGAGCTTCACGTAAACCTTGCCGTTTAGTACGTTTGTAAGCTTTGACATTGACAGCGGTTTCGAGGGTTGTATCTCGCCGAGTACATGCGATAATTTCACTTCGTAATTGACGTTGAAAGTTTAGGCAACGTAAAGCTCGAAGCTCGATTTGAGCTTGAAGGCGAAGATCTTCTGACATGTTTGTTGGGAGGTTTTTTAGTTGTTCCATTCTTGCTGCGATGCGAGCTGCTACCCTATAGTTATAAATATTAGTTATAAATATTTTTAGCAAGATCATTGCGTCGTACCGATTTTCTCGTTCTTGTAAGATGACAAGCGGGTCAATACCGCTAGGTTTTGGAAGAGTGGTGACTCTGTTTTGTTTTGGTTGAGGCTGTTGACCTTGTTGAGGTTGAGGGCCACCAGGACCTGGAGGTCTAGGACCTGGCGGTACTCCAGGAGGAGCACCAGGTCCAGGCATTGGCATCGGGCCTTGTTGACGCATTGGGGGGCCTTGCCCTTGCAGGACTTGCGGAGGAGGTTGGGGTTGCGGAGCCGACATTACCTTTATTTATCATTATGTTTTTTAATCTTATTAAGCGATGGAATTGTATTCTGCTGATAGCACAAATAGAACAGTGGTTCTTAACTTGGAGGTTATTACCTCAAAAGACCAACTAAATTATTTAAATTTATATATCTTTCCAAATAATGTATGTATCTAAATACAAATTAAACAAATTTTATTTATTTTCAAGATCTGCCCGATCCGACTTGATTTGATAGTCGATCAGAGATTGACGAAAGATATGTTTTACGACGAGAGCTATGTTTTTATTCCATATATTTGTTCTACTATACATGAAATTCATTCATTACTATTCTAATAAATAAATAATGTTTTTTTAGATATATTTATTTGGATTTTGAATGTTAGAATTTATACGCAATGCTAAAAATTATTAATATCAATATTTTTATTTTTGCGGATTCAAAATATGCACTTAATTAAATATCAGACTAGTTAGCTAATTTATTGATAGTTATAAATATTTCAAAATAGAAGGAGATAATTATTTTATTGTAAAGAACCACTGAAATGTAGATAGATAAGAAACAATAATGAAGTTTGTAATATCGTCTTCGATGAATTCACCATTTCCCAAGCAACTATACCTCGTTCCACATAAGAATACAGTAATTTAAAATATATGATTAAATATCAAGAGTCTTCTCTTACTATATTCTTAAGCAGGACAAGATATAAACATTGATTTAGTATTGAATATATATATACAATATATACAGACACAGTAACTCATGTTGTTGTAGTTCTAGAGAGCTGTCTCGAAGGGTTTGTTTACCTGTGGTGGTGGCGGAGGCCCCGGCGGGGGTTGTGGGGGCGGCGGGCCAGGTGGCGGAGGCCCTGGCGGACGCATGGGTTGTGGAGGCGCGGTGCCGGGCCCGGGCCCGTCTGGCGGCGGTGCGTCAGCCTCGACCGGCGCCACGGGGGCGCTTGCAGGAGCCCCAGTGCTCTGCACACACCGATACTATGTCACGATACGGCGACCCTAACCCGCTAGGCTACAGTATTCAACGCGCAAGCAAAACGATACTACGAGCACGACCATCTTTCTTATACGCATGAGAGATACTACATTCATTCTAAATTTACGTCAACATGATGTCTATTAGTTTCAATACTTACAATTCTGAAAGATTTGAGGATTTCAAGGTATATATTACAATAAAATAGAGACAGTTTCATAGCAAAGTCAATCTTTCCATCCAAAAAAACGCCAAAATTATTTTACTGAGCAATGCTTCAAATAAATGTTACAAAGAGTCTCTGCTTAGGCAGAGTTCCACACCCAATGATTGGTAAAAAACGTGATGATATATTTATTTTAATATTTTAAAATCGATTTCGTTAGTGTAAAAACAGTATTAAAAATTGTAAAAATAAATATTTTTCAATTAACTGAGCAATAGTTGCTACAAAAATACTATTTTTTTTTTATAGACAAATTCAAGGATTTTGAAGGATTTCCATTATGGTTTTTCAATTCCAGGATATCCAGGAATTCCAGGAATTCCAGGCCGGCAGACATCATGCGTAATAGAGTGATCAGTTCTAATTTTACATAATTTGATAATTTATTTTATTGATGACTATTTTCCAGTATATATTTTTTCAAATCTTTCTTTTAATTATAACTAATTAAAACGTTAAAGTTTATTATAAACAAAATTATCTTTATTCTTTGCCGTTAAACGTTCCTAAAATATTTTAAAGATAAATGCTTTTAATAAAATATCTACGAACTACATATCCTACTATTTATTTGCAGCATTTTCATCTAAAATAAGAAAGAACGTCAACTGTTAGGTAATTACTCTTAAACGGCGTTCATGCCAGCTGTATATTTGTCCGAAAACAAAAATATATATCATAATAATACACAAAATATACATTTTTTTTAAGTTTCGGATTCTTTACCTGAAGGTTTCTCTCTATAATAATTATTATTAAAATATAGAATATTTTTCAAACAGTTAAAAATGAAATAATTTTTGTAAAATATGTCTGATCACTCTATCGTAAAAAGAGATCGATAAATAATAATTATAATGCTATTAATAACTCCAGTTGTAATTTCCGGTTTGTCATTTGTTATTTACAAACCTTGACATGATATCATCCTATTTTTTGCGTATAAGAAAGTAAACAATACTACACGAAATTGTAAGTTTAAATACAGATTTCATCATCAACGTTTTAAAATAATAATAATTAAATCTACTGAAATGCTACAGTCTACAAAAATACGACCTTACTCGAGATAAATTATACAGCTAAAAAGAATGAAGCAAAATTAAAAGACAGCTCTAAAGAAATACAAAACCAGTCACCTTAGCAACTACAAATCAAATAACAACTTAAAGCAAATATCACTTATTGTACAAATAATAAAATTAATTTTTAGTTGCATTCACAAAGCGATGCGTCAGTTTTTGGAGGCAGGCGACTTACCTGTTGCCCTGGGGGCCCAGGAGGCACTCCACCCTGTTGGGGCTGCCCTTGGAATGGTATCGAAGGAGGAGTTGGACATTGAGGTGGTCCTTCTGTTCGTTTTCCTTGAACAGCCATTGCGAGCTGAGGACTCAGCGGTTGATTTCTTGCTAGCATTCTATACGCCATGATTTGTACCCTACATTTTCAATTGTCATACTTTAATATTATATTTAATTATACTTTTGTTAATTTTCTACCTAAGCTGTTGCAATTGAGAAGAATTAAATGGATGAGGTCCATTTCCATTTGACCGAGCACGTAAAGCTAATAATTGTGAATATCGAGGATCTTCTTGCATTCCTTTTTCTTCCATAGTATCAATAGCTCTTTGAAGTGCGTTAAGATTTTCTTGGCCTTGACCTCCGGGTCCTGGTTGGCCAGGAGGACCTCCTGGTGGGCCTTGGCCTGGTGGAACATTTGGTCCAGGAGATGATGCCGATGGGTTCTAAAAATAATTCATTTCATTATATGTTTGGTAATTTTATAATTAGTATAAATCATGAAAATAAACATTGAATAAATTATGTAAAGTGTTATCTGTGGTTTTCACGTGAGTACGATAAGATTATTTAGGTCTCTCAAGCCTTAAAAGATTTGAATAAATCATAACAATTCGTTTACTAAATCTGACTAAGTAGTCATCAGTTCTCAAGGTTCTTACTATCATTTTATTCAGTTTACATTCACCGAGTGTGCAGAACAGACGTGAAAAATAAAACGGGTGAAGATGGCCAAAGAAAATTTGGATTATTATTATAATTTTGCTATAAAATTAGTTAAAGATGCTGGATCCGTAAGTAGAATAAATACATTCATTTATTTTTACATTAATTTTTTGTCCTTGAGATTTAAAATATTTAGTATGCAAATATTTAAGAGATAATTATTTCAACAAAGGAAAAAAAACTGGTTATCATTTTTTCTCAACTTTCCTCTCATGATATTTAAGTAATAATCTTTAAAATACTACTGTTTTTACTATAACTTTGATAGATAAGACAAATGAAGGTCATTTAAGTAAACATCTAAAACACAATTAGTTTTAATTGATTTTGAATGTAAAACATTTCAGATAATTCGTGAAGCCAAAGAGAGAAAAGCAATGTTTAAAACTTGCGATTGGGATCTGGTTACTGTATATGACAAAAAAATAGAAAATGTTCTAATTAAATCATTAGAAAAAGAGTTCCCTACACACAAGTAACAATCAATTACATGTTGAATTAAAATTAAATGTAATTATCAACTTTCCATTAGATTCATAGCAGAAGAATCAGCATCAGAAGCTAACTCAGTTCCAGAATTAACAGATGAGCCTACGTGGATAATTGATCCAATTGATGGAACTACAAATTTTGTGCACGGGTTTCCTTATTCGTGTATATCAGTAGGACTATCTATCAAGAAAGAAGAAGTTGTTGGTATTATTTATAATCCAGTATTAGAAGAATTTTGGAGCGCACAAAAAGGAAAAGGAACTTATTATAACGGCAAAAGAGTTTACGTCAGCCAAGTAGAAGGTTGAGTAATATTCTATATATTTTAAAAACTTATTTCTATGACTATTGTATATTTTTTTTTAGAGATATCTCAAGCAGTTATCGGCTACGAAATTTCTATAGCCCGAAGAGATAGCATCAGAGATATTATGATGAAAAGATTGTGCGCGATGGTTAGCAAAGCTCAAGCGTAAGTTCAATTTTAATTTTAAGAATCAAATAGGAAGATTAAACTGATTTATACAGTCGATCTGTATTTTTTTTAATATTACCGAACATTTATTTAAACAAAGATGTTTTAGCGTAAACAGTTTGTAACAACAAAGACAAAATTAATTGTCACTTGGCTATGTTTCACGATGCCCTCATAAGGTAACTTGGAGGCTGAATTTTGTGAAACATAGCCAAGTGTTTACTTTATATTTTTATTAAACCTTGTTTCACCGAGTGTTGGATGACAATTAATTTTGTCTTTGTTGTTATTTAAATTGCTATTGCGTAGCTTTCCTGACCAGTTCCACAAAACTTCTCATGTCATCTTACTAGTTTGTTAGAGATCTTATTCTCTGCTGGCACAGTTCTTCGTCACCAGCTTCTTCACATGAACTTTGTTCTAGGTGAAGAAGTGAGTTATACCATACTGATGAGCTCTAATAAGAGCGAAACGCGTCTATGGTTACTAACTGAACTGTGCTGGCCAGCCTCTGACGATGCCTTCATAAGGTGACTTGGAGGCTGAATTTTGTGAAACATAGCCAAGTGTTTACTTTATATTTTTATTAAACAGTTTGTGTTTGTAGGATTCGATCCATGGGTTCCGCGTGTTTGGGAATGGCGTATGTGGCAAATGGTTCACAAGATCTTTACACTTGTGATGGGCTATGTCCGTGGGACGCGGCTGCAGGAGCCGTGTTAATACGTGAAGCAGGAGGAGTTATCTTTGCTACTAATGGTGAAGATGGATTCAGATTCAGTGAAGGAATGTATTTTAATGAATTGTCTGTTACAGGAGATAAGTTTGATGTTATGAAATCAACATTTTTAGTTGCATCTACGCAGAAACTTGCTGATGAAGTTATTGCGTTGCTTAAAAAGGCTGACGCTGAATAATTCTTAATAATTATGAAACCTTCCACAAACAGTGAACTTCATTAACTGACACTTCAATAATTAGGAAAATGTACTGTATCTCATAATGTGTAATTTTGTTACCTTTCAGAAATGTTAATTTACAAAAAAAGAATCAATTTGTTGTATTATTGTTGTATGTGCATAAAATAATCTGGTGCTAGAACGCTAAGAGTTGTCTTACTTGTTGCCCTTGCTGCTGATGCTGCATCGATCCAGGTGGAGGGTGTGGTGGCATTCCAGGATGTGGTGGCATCCCTGGATGCTGTCCAGGTCCAGGAGGACCCTGCGGCGGCATTCCCGGCGGACCCTGCGGAGGTAAAGACATGCCAGGGTGCTGTTGTTGTGGCGGAGGCCCTCCTGGTCCTTGCGGGGGCATGCCAGGATGCGGGTGACCTTGTGGCGGGGGCGGCGCACCGTCAGGCCCCTGGTGCTGCGGTGGCATACCAGGACCACCAGGTGGCATTCCGGGGTGTTGTTGAGGACCACCTGGACCTTGAGGCGGCATTCCAGGATGCTGTCCAGGACCCTGTGGAGGCATGCCACCGTGTTGGGGCCCGCCCTGGGACATGCCTGGATGCTGAGGTCCTGGAGGCATTCCTGGATGTTGCTGGGGAGGACCGCCAGGCCCGCCTGGCATTCCAGGATGCTGTGGTGGTCCTATTCAATATAAAATCATTCATTTTTAATTTCTTGAAATTTATAAATATAAAATTTACGAAACATACAGGGATAAGTAAAAAACTTATTATATAAATTAATTTAGCTTATTTAATATAGAACTTTTTTTGGATGCATCCCTCAATTTTAAAAATAAAATTAAGAAAAATTAATGAATTAAATTTTAACTTTAGATACATTTTTTTTAATATGACATGAAACAGTATGCTGTGATCAACAATAAAATTATTAATTTGTAAATTATAAACCCTAATTCCAGTAATGTAATATTCATAAATAATTCTAAAAATAATACCTACTTTTTATAATGGCGTACTCTTTTACGTCATTATATAACATGTATCTTGAAATTAAGTAAACTATTTTATTAATTATATGTTTCGACAATTTATTGTTACCTTGCTGAGGGGGCATCCCGCCGTGCGGCGGCCCCTGTTGCATTCCCTGCTGATGCGGAGGCCCTCCTTGTGGCGGCATGCCAGGATGTTGTTGTGGTCCTGGAGGTCCTTGTGGTGGCATACCAGGATGTTGACCCGGCCCAGGGCCCTGCATAGGCATCCCTGGATGTTGTTGAGGCGGCGGTGGCCCACCAGGTCCTGAGGGCCCCTGTGGTGGCATTCCAGGATGTTGCTGAGGTGGTCCTCCTGGCCCTTGAGGACCACCTTGTGGCATAGGCATACCAGGATGACCTTGTGGTGGCGGGCCTTGCTGCATGCCCGGATGCGGCGGTAAACCCGGATGTGGAGGCAGACCGTGTGGCGGGGGCGGTCCGCCAGGACCCATGTGCGGCGGTGGTGGACCGTTCATGTGACCCTGCATCGGTCCTGGTCCGCCTTGGTAAGGACTGTGAGGTGATTGAGGCGGCGCCGGGCTTTGGGTTGGTGGACCCATAGGGCTCGGCGCCTGAGGCGGTGGCATTGGACTACTTTGAGGTGAAGGCGAAGCCATTATCTACATATAATATTGCATTAGTGTTAATCATACAGACTACATATTTTTATTTATAGAAATAAACAGGTACTTCAACAATGAAGTACTGTAAGCCATTTTCCTCGCGAGATTAGTTAAATTTGCGCGGCAAAACAAGTTAGTTCGTAGCGTCAAGGCCACTGTGTTTTATGACAACGGTCATGTCAACCGGTTTAATAATATCGCTTTCTGAATCAGGTTACAGTGTTGTGATATTAATATACATAAACGTAGGGTAAGATTTTACATATAAATAAATAAAGTAAATAAAAAACTAATGCTATTTGGTGTACATTTATGGCATAAAAAGCTATTTCTCTTTGAATCATTAATGGCTGACGTAAGCTTGTTTCATTTCCCTTGTGTAATCTAAAAATTATATTATTACCTTGACTACGCCTCCAAAAAAACAAATTTTTAAGACTCAACGATCTTATGAACAAATGGTAATTATTTAAAACATTGCATGTCACTCCATTCTTGATAAACAATCGTTTATTTATCATGCACTCTCACTCCACAGACTCCATGTCACATTTATTGGTTAGCGTATCTCCCGTAGTGTTGCCAACTGTATTGATTTAAATGCGCTACTGTTGCCAACTATATTTTTTTTTTCAGGTATTGTGAAAATGATTTTAAATAATGAAATATTACAAAAATATAAAGAATACTTAAATTTACTTGATTATCCATTCATAAAACAACAAAATGATAATGAAATTAAACAACTATTTGAAAAAGAAAATCGAACATTATTACTTTGTTGGCTAATCACAAAATATCTTCCTTCTTGCAATAATAAAATAGAAGAAGCACAGAAAGATAATAAAATTGAAACATTTCTTTCTAATACTATTTACGAAAATGGGTTTTGCCGATCTGCAGAAAAAGATCTATTTGTTAAAGGCACTTTGGATGAAGATAAACAGGTATTTAACTATATTTTAAGATTTATTATTATTTATAACAAATATATTTTTATTTCAGATTATAATATTTAACAAAATTTTTTCCATGTTATCGTTTTTATATTCCAATAACTCAACACATGAAAATATCACTGAAGAAGATCTCAAACTTAAACAAATGTTTATAAAACCGTCTGAAGAATTAAGAACAAGAATAATTCCTGAATTAAATTTATATCCACGTCTTGGCTTACCATCTAAAATAACCAAAGCCGACAAAAAATATTTAATGGATTCTTATAAATCAGAACTTGGCACATTGCAAAATATTTTAGAAATGGAAGAAAAAGAAGCACAAAATCCCGAAAATGAACTGCCATCAACTTCTTCTAGCTGTACTACAGAAGATATTCAAAATTTAATCGAAAAATTGAAAAAGAATATGACAGATTTTAATAATGATGATTTTGTTAATTTTACTAATAATAAAACTGGAATTGTTACTTCTTCAAATAAAACAGAATTAGAAAATGTAGTTGCTGTTAATTCTAAAGAAATTAGCAGTTTGTTACATATTTTACAGGTGAAACAAAATTTAAATAAATATACTCAGGAAGAAAACATGTCTGAAAATGAAGACAGCCTTTCTTACGAAGACGATTTTTCTGCGGCAATACGGCATAATTACGTCATGTCGAATAATATAATTGAAGAAGAAAATCGTTGCGAAGATTAGATATTTATACTTATTCTTATTAATTGTTCATGTAATCAATTTTTAACCAGAAATAAATATTTTGTAAATATTTTTCATTTCGTGTTTTTTTCTATATTCAAAATAAAATTAACCAGTTCGTAATTACTACAACTAAATTGTTCAACAATACTAAAATGATCTACATTTTTAATTATTTTAAAAGTTGCATCAGTTAAAGATTTTATTTTTTCAAAATACAATTCAGATTGTTTTTTAAAAGCGGGACTATCGTGTTCTCCAACAACTACATGTACTTTTAAATTTATTTGTTCGAATGATTGAAACAATGGACTTAATAATTTAGCTTGTTCATTATTTAACTTTAAAGGATTGTTTATATAAGTATTTATTATTGGGGTTAAATCATAAATACCGCAACAGAGAATTGCTGCTTTAAAAAGAATCAATTCTTCTTTAGATAATTTAGAAAACAAACTGGAAATTAATTGTGAACCTGCTGAATATCCGGATATGTAAATGCCCCTAAAAATTTCAACATTATATAAGTTTACAATTTATTAATAGTTATTTGCATATCAAGAGAAAAAAGTGAGGTATTTTTTTGGGCCTCCCCCCAAGCTATATCTTGTGTAGCTTATATTATGCACTGATGTCAATTGTATCTAAATTTTCGTAACACATGCACAAGAAACACGTTCTTATTCCCTAATTTTAGAGAGAGAAACACTGCTTTTCTCCCCTAGGGAGAGAAACATAATGTAGGATGTTTCTCTCCCTAGGTAGCATGTTTCTCTCCCTATAGACTACGATTATTAGCTGTTTGCGGTGTTTCCTAGGTAACTAGTTACACAACCCATATTTGACATTTGTCCCGATAAGACAGTAATTTTTGTGCACTTGTTACGAAAAGTATAATATGCTTCACGGGAGGGCGCGATTATCCCTTGTGTGAAGTTGGCAAACCTCGACTTCAGCTCGAGCCTTCGGCCCTCGTTTATGTCTCGGTTTGCCAACTTCACACGCGGGAATAATCGTTTGTTTCCCTCCCTTGATGCATAACATACTATTGTAATTTATTTCTGAAAATTTTATTTGTTGATAGAGTAATATAAAATGTCATTCTTTCCTTAAGTACATTATATCATTCACTAAATGAAATGGTATCTACCAAAAGAAAAGTCTCATTTTCTTCTCTTGATATAGAAATAAATATTTTTTCCTAAGGAGGAAAAGTATAACTTTCTGATAGAGTCACAAATATATACCTTGATCCATGTTCCATAGCATAATCAATACATTTTTTCAAAGCAATTTCAATTTCTAAAACAATATCTTTCACTGTTACTTCCGGACATAAAGTGTACCCAATAATAATTGATTTAATTTTATGTTTGTAGAATTGTTCAACAACATATCCTGAATTATCTTTACTTAATTCTTGCCAATACCCCCCATGTATGTAAATAAATAATGGGGCATCTAAAAAATTATAAATAAAAATATATAAAACATATTTTGTGTTTCCAATTTACCATTTGGTAAGTCAGTGCCGTAGATATCAATTTTTTGTCGTTGTTTTTCCCCATATGGAATATTTAAAATACAAGGAATATTTTTTCTATTTTTGTCAGTTTCTGGAACAAAATTTATATGTTCTAATACTCTAGAAGCGAAACAGAATTGTATTTTACCTTTTACAGCAAATTCAATATGTTTTTCAATAACATTTTGTCGAGTAGACCACAGGGATGGTGAATACAACTTTTCTTGTTCATTGTAACTCATTTTTATGCTAAACTTTAAATTAAAGATACTTTAACTGTTTGCTTTACGAAGAAACCTTAAAAATGAATACATGTGGTATAAAACAGGAATATCTTATATCATGGAAAATAATTTTGATAACATTGGTGTCATAATTAAGATAAGATTGTTTATAAAAAGTTATTTTGTAAAATATTGCTTAATTAGAGATAATTATTTTTGCAATATTATCGTTGAATATTTATGTTTAGATTGAACATAAAATTAGTATAAAAACAAAACAATGAGAAAGACTTGCATAATATCAGACAGTTGTTTTATTTTTAAATAATGTCTGCTGTATAATGTCAGGTAGGTATATTTGTGTGAATTTTGTAAGGTTGGTAGGTTGATAACAGAGTGATTATATACCCAAGAGGCATAGATAAGAAACTCGTATCTCGAATTACGGACAGTTATACAATATACATTTTTACAGAACTCATGAACAGTACAAGAAACAAGTATTTGTCTGTTGTTACTGTGGTACAGGGTTGTATTTATACGTATTTGCTTTGTGCTTATTTATACAGGCTAAGTTTTTTTTTTACCAGCATTAGCATCTTCAGAACTATAAGATATATAAAGATATTTTTAAGAAAAATCGTCATTTTTGTATTAAGTGCGCGAAATGTGTCTTTTTTGTTGCGCGTGAGAATGTTACTTTTAGGTTTAAGTCATTTGAACGCGCTAAAAACAAGAATTTTGCCCACGAAATACAAACAACATTTTTTCTACAACTGTAAATAAAGAATAATACAATAATTATTGATTTATTTAAATAAATGGAAGGAAAACAATCAACAATAATATTAATTTGAATAACAACAAAGACAAAATTAATTGTCATTCATACACTTGGTGAAACTAGGTTTAATAAAAAATATTAAATAAACACTTGGCAAAGTCTCACAAAATTCAGCCTCCAAGTAACCTTATGAGGGCATCGTCAGAGGCTGGCCAGCACAGTTCAGTTAGTAACCATAGACGCGTTTCGCTCTTATTAGAGCTCATCAGTATGGTATAACTCACTTCTTCACCTAGAACAAAGTTCATGTGAAGAAGCTGGTGACGAAGAACTGTGCCAGCAGAGAATAAGATCTCTAACAAATGGTTACTAACTGTGCTGGCCGGCCTCTGACGATGCCCTCATAAGGTGACTCGGAGGCTGAATTTTGTGAGACTTTGCCAAGTGTTTATTTCATATTTTATATTAATTTGTCTATTGATGTGTACTAACAAATGGAACCTGACAAAAATAAAAAAAAGTTTACAATTACGTTCTCATTTGTCATCGTAAAGTTGACGTTTTCTGTGGAACAATCGAAAGATATCTTTTTTGCGCGTCTCCAATGGCAACGCGCGAAAAAGACGTTAAATGCGCGCGTTTCTAATGGCAACGCGCGATAAAGATATTAAATGCGCGCTTATTTTAATAATTACCACAGATACAAACAAAACAGAAACTTGTCATATTGACAGTTGACAGAACGAATTTATTTTCAGTGCATACGTTTTTTAATCATTTTAAGATGCAATCGTAGAAAAAAAATATTATGTGTGTATCACGAACGTAAAGTGTTTTTGTTCCTCTTACACTATTGCAGCTCTCGCCTTCGGCTTCTTAATACACAAATAACTATTTTGAAAATTATCGATAACTTTGGTAATGTAAGCTATTCGAGATGCAAATGCTGGCTAAAAAAAAACTCAGCATAAGTACGTCCCTGGTGTGTTATACAGTATATTTATTTAATATATACATTTATGTCACAAGAAAAACTATTCTGAATCCCGGATTCAAAATACCTCATCTGTTAAGAAATTTACATAACATGGCTATCATAAAATGTACACACGACAGTATTCAGTAAAAAATAAATGATTACAAAGTTTAAGGATCTATTTATTGACAATAGACTTATATTAAATAGATTTTGATAGTTTACATACATAACACGGTATCACAGAATAACAGAAGTGAAGAAAGGCAATCAATGAACTGGTGATCATCACTTAACTACAGAAGAAGATTTGATTTTCGTCGTTGGAATTGGTGAGCTCGCTGCGCTTCTTGACGCCAGTCTAGTGGGGACAGTTAGCTTCGAATCTGCACTGGACCATGTATCCGGTGTCTTGCGACTTCCGGAGCAGGTATCCTGTTCCGAAATGCCTCCATTCAGCGCTTGGATCGGTATTCGGTACAGTCGTAACGGTCGAATTTCAGGTGTAGCTACAAGAGGAAATTCATCACATTTGGGGATTGTTTTTGTGTGTTTGTTGGTATTACTGTGTGGACTTGATGGCGGGGAATGCCTGGCAGGTTCACAACGCAAGTCCATCGCGAGACGTTCGGATCGCTCCGGGAAGAACTCCGGGGCGGTTGTAGCGAAGAAAATGTCGTTTTTTGATGCGACTAGTTGGAGTTTTGGCATTGACATTGTATGTACTAAGTTTCCGTTCACTATTAATCGGATTTCCATTGAATCTGATGTGAATGCTATCACGTATGGAAACGCACATACTGCAAACATTACAATACATAAAATACCTAAATATTTTCCAGCTTATTTAATATTTACCAACATTCGTAGGCACTGTATTCCAATGAAAATCGAAATTCGCATTTTTAATACTACATTCTTCTTGTATTTTTTGAAAATGACAAGTATCTACAAACAAACATACCTTATAAAGTTATCAACTATTTACTAGAGCAGTGGTTTCCAAACTTTTTCTCTTAGCGACCCCTTTTTTCCGTAAAAAATTCAAAAATCGTAAATAATTTATTTTATAGAATACAAAAAAGTACTATAAATAAATATTGTTATTATATAAGATATTTGTTATAACAAATCTTTTTCTTAACCTAAAATTATATTTATGACAACATAATAATAGAACAAAATAATATAACAACATTTATAAACATAAAATTGTAATAAGATTGGAAATAATATTTAATTTAAATTAATAATTAATACAATATAATCATAATTTTTGAGTGTGCTGAATGGACGCTTGTTTTTCAGTTTCTCGAACCGGGGAATTATTGAAGATATCGCCACTAGCAATTCTTTTTCAACGAATAATCGAGTTCGATATTTTGTCTTTAAAACAGCTACAGCGGAAAAGCCTATTTCACACAAATTGTTACGAAAAGTAACAAAATTTCTAAGGCTTTGTTTGTGAAACTAGGGATATTTTACTGCGAGCGCGAGTTAGAAACACGTGTGTGCTATGATATGAATTGAGAATGTGTTCATAAGCCTCAATTATATTTTTATATAGCGCGCCCCCCTCGAAACAATCTCGCGCCCCACAGTTTGGAAACCACTGTACTAGAGGGCGGCAAAATTATCCGATATTCGATATCGATCTACGAGTAATCCAAAGTCGGATTTCAGATTGATATCAAAATGTTGGAAATTGCCGAGCTCTACTACTTATGTCTCATTGAGTTCTTACGGTTATAACAAAGAAGTAACTCTATTTCTTGGTCCTCGTACAAATCTAAAGCAGCTACTAAATGTACCCTGGCACCTTCCACGGTGTGAATGTTATGTGAATATCCTGTTCGTCCGTTGATAATCTCCCAGTGGTTCTTATATCCAACACAAACTAAAACTTCTCCTTGACTAGGAGATCTTGGACTTACATTACCATCCAGAACAGTCATCAGACACGGATATTCATAAAGATTAATTTCCTACATGAGAATAAACATGAATAATAAGAATTTAGAGTAAGTTTAGGATGAGGTGGACACACCCAAATAAAAGAAAATCCATCCACTGTGTCTGTATCATTTGTTGGACACCATGCTGTCCAAGCAGCAGAATGTTTCCATTGGAATAATAACAGTTTCCTGTTGACTGCTACGCACATGCGTAACCTGGAACCACCCTGGCGTGACAGGGCGTATAGATGGCATCCACGTGTTCGTTCCAATCTATGATCTTTCACCTCAATTCTGGTTCTAACTTCAGTTTGTTTATCAATTTCTGACAACCTAAAAACATAAACTTTTCCTTCTCGACATGATTGTCCAGCTCGTAACAGTAAAATACCATGTGGTTCCACTACATTCAGTTGTTTTACTTGAAGTGTTTTGTCGAAGACTAATCGGTGCGAGTTGCCATCTATGAAACAAATTATTATTAAGGATTAGTTGGTTGGTATTAGGAGGAATAGACAGGTACCTTCTACAACAAATGTACCATCTTCAGTGGCAATCATAAGTCGATTGTCGCTCCAGGAATCTCCGCAGACGATGGTAACTGCTGGAAAAACTGGATAGAAACAATTTGGTTCCCATGGAGATCGTTTAAAAACGGTTCCAGGACTTCCGGCGCTTGCTAGACTTGTAGGTGCATCGCCACGCATTATTGCTTCTAGTTTCAGGGCCTAAACATCATATGAATTAGGGTATTTACTATTTGACCGTTGGTACCACTCACTTGTCCAATTCGAACGAATTCAATTTGACGAGCGTCTTCTTTAAACCGAGAATGCTTCGGCGTCTCAGCTAACACATCCGAAAACGCTCTACGATTCAACATTGTCTACAAACAAACTTTACTCTTTAATTTCCTCTTTCAATAAATCTAGAGTATAATCAGTAAAGCCCGGATATTTAGGCTCTTAAAAACACCCAAATAAGCAGGCATATAGGCCGGTAATTACTCTAAAATAGGCGGGATCTTAGGCAGCCTAAATGTAAATAATTTGTTTAAAAAAAAAATAAACGAATCCTTTTTCTAATATTGGTACTCGTATCTACTCTTCGTTTTTGTTAGGTTTAAACACTTTGTCGAGTGCTGAATTAATCAACGAAGTAGATGATAAACCTTGTCTGCTCAATAAAAGTTAGAATAGGCAACAAAAATAGGCAAAATAGGCTGTATAAGGTAAAATAGGCAGAATAACCAAAATATAGTAAAAATAGGCTCTAAGGCACGAAAAAAAAACCTTCCATTACACGTAAACATATTACCTATGTATAGAAAAACTAAATTGCCTGAAGTATATTAAAATTTGAATCTAGGCAATTGCCTAAAAATCCGGGCTTTAATAATCAGTGCTGACAACATTGAAAAACAAAAACCCTATGGTTTAATCAAGTGGGAACAATGTACAAAATTTCAACAATCGCCAGACTTCATTTAATCTGAGCATAGAAACAAAGAGGGAAATAATTAGGATTTGAACGCATTCAGTGTGGTACATATGCGATTATGATGGCGTCGAGATCTATGTTGGCGGCTGCGGCGTTTGAGAACCGCGCGTACGTGAAATCGCATTGTTCGCGGACCGCTGAACACGATAGGAAATCGTTGCCTGCTGTTGGCTGCCGCTGTCCTTTTCTTTTGATCACCGGCACACGGGGTCTGTTCTGTGTTTGTTGGGTTTTTATTTGGATGTGTGAACGAACACCCAGTTGACATATTTTTGTTTCCTGAGTGTTAAATACTTCAAGGGGTTCAATTTAATTTAATTACAAATATATTAAATAGGTCAAATGTTTCTTTGTTCAGCCAATCAATTTTCAATTAAATAATACGAGTTTTATTTTTATTTCTTCTGTACGAGTTTAAATTTAATTTATGAAGGTGTGTTTTGTTGAAAGGATGAATAAGTCCCGTCCAAAATGCGTAAATAATTTTCACGCAAATTTAAGACACAACTGATAATCTGGTTGTAGATATTCTAAATTTTAAAATATACTTGACAATATAAAAAACGGTTCTATTACAGATAAAAGAACGTACATTTCAAGAAACTTTTTATCTTCAGAATAAGTACCAACAATTATTGCCAGCAATTAAAAGGAAAAGACCTCATAATAATGAAAGAGAACAAAGAAAACGTCAGTAGCGTACGTAGTAGTTTTTCGCAATTTACTGCCAGAATATGAACACATTTTTCTCGTTCATTTTAAATTTAATTAAAATAGTTAAAAGTTTTTATACTCCTCCTAAATCTTGTGCATTACTTTAATTTATTTATTTGTTACTCTGTGTAACACGAATACGAACTACTCAGATTTTTATTCGCAAACTCTTTCTTCTGTTGCAGATCTCCGCATTCACAACACTGTCTACAGAATTAACAATGTCTTTCTTACCAATCTCTGGTCCGTCATATGCTCAGAGTACAAGTCCTTGATGAGCATGTCCAAGGTGCGCTCGCGTTTCCTAGCGAAGGTGGGCGTGTCAAAAGTTGCTTTCTCCCCGTTGATGAGCTTCACCAGGAGGAACTGCCGGAACAGGTCGTGGTTCTTGAATAACGGAGGGCAGGGCAGACTTGGACCGAACAGAGGAACGGTTTCGTCGGAATATACCGCGAGGCGATATTGTCGCTTGCTGTCGATGGATACTACTGCGAATACATCTGC
The DNA here is from genome assembly GCA_947425015.1 of Pterostichus niger. NCBI lineage: Eukaryota > Metazoa > Arthropoda > Insecta > Coleoptera > Carabidae > Pterostichus > Pterostichus niger. The sequence continues at coordinate 1,341,405 of OX380341.1, read as the reverse complement.
AGGAGTTTGTTAAGGAATTGTTTGCTAGATTTGGAAGATGATTGTTGAATTTCATTTGTTATTTGTGTATGTATACAGGGTGTTTCAAAATTATAACAAAATGAAAGGGTATATATCACCAATTTAAATCTATCCCTGTGGCATCCCATCAACTAATATCTTAGGAAGGCGTGATTTGACGGCTGGTAACCGCACTTCACGTGAAAAATATATCACTTACCAAGATCTGCTTAGGCAGAGTGCCACACCCAGTAGTGGGTAAGAGGCGTGATAATATATATATATATATATATATATATATATATATATATATATATATATATATCATTTGATGTACTGAATATAACTCAATATAATTGCTAATTATTTTTTTTCAAGTCAGTGGTATCGAATTGGACTGTGGATTTGAGAACTGGGGTTCGATTCCCACAGCCGACAAACAATTTTCACCACATTCAAACTACCCTTGTGACTCTCTCTCTACAAACATCTTTGGGAGCTATGCTTGATACAATATATCACTTATCGTGATCTGCTTTGGCAGAGTGCCACACCCAGTAATGGATAAAAGACGTGATTATATATTTATTTTATTTATTTAAAAAAATCACCCTGTATATACAGGGTGTTTCAGGACTAGTGTAACAAACTTTAACACCTTATTCCTGAGGTCATTTTGAGCCAAAAATGTCATATGAACATAAAATGACACAATTAAATAGACACAGAACAACATAACCAAACATGGAATAGGTTAACACAATATGAAATAAGATAACAAATTAAAAAAAATTACAGCAAGTGTTCTAAATGAGCGCCTTGAACTCGTATGCATGTTAATATTAATAAATAAAATTAATTAAGACAAATAAGGTATGACTTTCAATAAAACTCTTGTTTTCCGAAAGTATCTTGATTACAAAAATTTGAAAATTTCGTGTTATTTATAGAACTTTAACCTCTTGTAATTTGGTAACTAGAAGGAATAGGACATATGTTTATATGACATTTTTGGCTCAAAATGGCATCAGGAATAAGCTGTTAAAGTTTGTTATACTAGTCCTGAAACACCCTGTATATAGCAGAGTTGCCATAATTATATTGGTGTACCAATTTGTTCAATTTTGAATAACTGTAAAGTAAAAGAATTTTGAATAAAATATATGAACTGAAATTAGATTTGGATTTTTAGAAAAAACAAAACTTATGAAATATTCTTCCGCTTGCAGTAGGCCGCTAAAATAAATATGCGTAAAATCATATTTGCATTGAAAACTCTTGAGAGAAACTCATATATTTTCCCCGGAGTCTGTGTTGTTTGGAAAAACATACATTTGTAATTCCCTTTCCTCAAGTTGCCTGCCTGCCTCGCCATGATTTACAAACTCGTTCAACTTGAAATAGCTTCACCAAACTTGCATTAGTTTTCACACATCGCTTTTTGTTCCATTATAATTTATTTTCTCTATGAAAACAACAAACTTATATGTGATAGGACAGGACATAAAACAAAATACGCCGGAAAATCACAAGGGAAAATCAATCCAAGTTTTATGGTAGTTTTACGAGAGATGAGAGTTAGCAAAATGATGATTTTTATTATTTCATCTTAAAATATGAGCTATCAAAGTAATGACATTTTAGTTTAAAGGGTACGCACTGATGAGAGATTTTTTTTGTCATTTGCTTTTAGGGAAATTGAATGCCGGGGTGCAAATTGCTAAAAGTGGAAATATGGAAAAGTCCCAGTTTACAATATCGACATCGAGACAAGATTTAAATGAAATGTTGGAAATGAAAATCCAGAAATGTTACTGGGGATGACGCTCTGCTGTTGCAGATCTCACGCCTCTTAAAGATATTAGTGGAAAAAAAAACACTGGGATAATTTTAATGTGGAGAATCGAATTCTGCTTCTTAAATGTAGAAACCAACATTTTTCCACTGAGCAATCTAAGTTATACCATACTAATGAGCTCTAATAAGAGCGAAACGCGTCTATGGTTACTAACTGTGCTGGCCAGCCTCTGACGATGCCCTCATAAGGTGACTTGGAGGCTAAATTTTGTGAAACATAGCCAAGTGTTTATTTCATATTTTTTATTAAACCTTGTTTCACCAAGTGTTGGATGACAATTAATTTTGTCTTTGTTGTTATATAAATATTATTTGTTTCGGAAATCAAATTTCATTTTATCAAATAAAATATTTTTTTAGTTAAAAATAATAATGTTCTTACTCAGTGGTATCGAGTCGGCCTGTGGATCTTGAGAACCCTAGTTCGATCCCCACAGCCGACAAACAATTTTCACCAAATTAAATCTACCCCTGTGGCTCACCCTCCACTAATATCTTTGGGGGTCGTGATTTGATGGCTGGTAACTGCACTTCACGCGAAAAAATATATTACTTACCGAGATCTGCTTCGGTAGAGTGCCACACCTAGTAATGGGTAAAAGGCGTGATGATATATTTATTTATTTATTTACTAATGAAAATCAGTTTGTCGGTTGTGGGAATCGAACTCGGATTCTTAAGTCCATAATGTGACGCGTTATTAACTACTAACAAAGAGCATACATTACATATGTAATTTATGCTCTTTGCTACTAATAATTTTAAGATTGCTTGCTGTACTTATCGAAGACAATCTGCAATTGCAGACCTAACATCATTACAATTAGATAAAAGATGTAATAATGTACCAGAAACAATATTTTAATAGTATATATTGTATAAAAAACGAGTATCTAAAGAGTTTACAAAACGAATAATTAAAAAATCTGATGTGGACACCACATGACTTCCTTGTACGCGTATTAAACTATAGATATTTTTTTAATTGCACATATTTGACATTAAATCTTTTATTTTTTGTTCTAATCCATAGCAAACTTAATTTTTTTTAAAAATCAAACAATATATAATATTTAAATTTAGATATCTCGTTTATGCAAAAAGCTAATTTAAAAATTCTTAATGTGTTAGACGCATAATTTAATTCTCTAAAACTTTGAATTGCAGCATTTATTTCTAAAATTAAAATAATACCATTTTTTTCAAGGAAAACTGTTAGCAGCTTCATGTAATGTGCCACTTCCGGTTAGTCTATTTTAACCAAAATCTATTATGTTATTTCCATTGATATAGTAGTCTTATATACCAAATTTGGAAAGTTTTAAATTATATTTGAATATAGTTTTTCATGAAAATCTATTATAGGCTTCAAGTAAAGTACCACTTCCGGTAGTTGCATAATGACCTAAAAGGGAGGTGCACAACTAGATGTTATAACAGTCCTAAATATAAAGTTTCAATTTTCTACGGCTTACCGTTTTTGAGTTATGCGAGATACGTACGTACGTACATACATACGTACGTACAGACTGCACGACGAAATTAGTCAAAATGGATTCAGGGAGGGCCAAAACACCTATTTCCGTTGAAATCTGAGAACCGAAAATTTTCGCGATTACAATACTTCCTTTACTTCGTACAAGGAAGTAAAAAGTAAGATTAAGTTACAATAACAAAATCCTAAAGATGTTATTTAGCGGCATAACAACCAGTACTTTAAATGTTATTTTAATAACGGAAGTAGAAAAAAATTGTTTTATACTAAAATTAGAATAAAAATATAGAAACACAAGTAACACGAAAAATGATGGAGGCGCTTGAAAACAACAATTATTTATTTATTTATTTGTTAAGGATACGAGTAAACTGTGACTTGATGCAGGCAGGGTTGAAGGCAGCATTCTCAACACCCGGCTGCTGCTGGGTATTGTCTACGAAGATGATGTTCACGATATCGTTACCAATATGTCGTTTTCTTTCTACCTGCTGCCGATTGTCCTTGGAGTATGGCAGCATCGTCGACACGTGGAACATGATTTCGTGGCCCTCGTAGATGGTGTATGTTGAGTACTTGCCTGTCATGTCGCCTGGAGAAACAAATGAAGCGTATTCAAGCGTATGAAGCGTAGACAAGTGTTTATTTTGCTATTTTATTATTAAACCTAGTTTCACCAAGTGAGCATTTAAAGACAATTAATTTTGTCTTTGTTGTTTTTTTATTTAAATTGCTATTTCGTAGCTTTTGCTTTTTTCGGTAGATGGCATTACTGGTTCGATAGAACTTCTCATGCAGGGTTCGTAAATATCATGATATTTATAATAAATATCAAAATATCTGATATATAGGATATATATCAGATAAATATCACTTTTTGGATATTTATTTTTTAATTTTAGTTTTTGTACACATTTAGAAAAACTGAAAAATTCGAAAAATTTCACTTCTCCGGAGGCTATATCTCAAAAACTAAACAAGATATGGAAATGCGCTCAACGGCGTTGAATTCCCCGTGTCCGAATTGACTTATAAGCAAATTTTCATACAATTTTATGCAATTTAATATTTTTAATTATTTCCTAAGGGGTACCCCTTTGGTTTTTTCAGATTTTAATTCAATTTTACCAAAAATCCTTAATCGTAGGATTATTAAAACGAAAATTTACATACATATGTATTTTGACCCACTGAATCCAGTGGTGCAATCTTCAAATGCATATGACTTCTGGTTTTCGAGAAAATGTTAAAAAACCGCTTTTTACGATTTTTTTGGCGGAAAATTGAAAAAAAATAGAAATCGCTGAAACTATGTTTATAAGTTAACTGAAGCACGAGAAAATTAATGCCGTTGACCGCGTTTTCATATCACATTTAGTTTTCGAGATATAGCCTCGGAATAGTAGAAAAACTGAAAAATACGAAAAATTTCACTTCTCCGGAGGCTATATCTCAAAAACTAAACATGATATGGAAATGCGCTCAACGGCGTTAAATTCCCCGAGTCCGAATTGACTTATAAGCAAATTTTCATACAATTTTAAGCAATTTAATATTTTTAATTATTTCCTAAGGGGTACCCCTTTGGTTTTTTCAGATTTTAATTCAATTTTCCCAAAAATCCTTAATCGTAGGATTATTAAAACGAAAATTTACATACATATGTATTTTGACCCATTGAATCCAGTGGTGCAATCTTCAAATGCATATGACTTCTGGTTTTCGAGAAAATGTTAAAAAACCGTTTTTTGCGATTTTTTTTGGCGGAAAAATGAAAAAAAATAAAAATCGCTGAAACTATGTTTATAAGTTAACTGAAGCACGAGAAAATTAATGCCGTTGAGCGCGTTTTCATATCACATTTAGTTTTCAAGATATAGCCTCGGAAAAGTAGAAAAACTGAAAAATTCGATAAATTTCACTTTTCCGGAGGCTATATCACAAAAACTATTTGATATTTTTATATAATGGATATATATCATTGCAAAAATATGACGATATATATCAAAATAAATATCATGATATATATCGATCGATATATATCTTCGAACCCTGTTCTCATGTCATCTTACCGTTCTTTAGATATCTTATTCTCTGCTGGCACAGTTCTTCGTCACCAGCTTCTTCACGTAAACTTTGTTCTAGGTGAAGAAGTAGGTTATACCATACTGATGAGCTCTAATAAGAGCGAAACGCGTCTATGGTTACTAACTGTGCTGGCCAGCCTCTGACGATGCCCTCATAAGGTGACTTGGAGGCTGAATTTTGTGAGACTTAGACAAGTGTTTATTTTGATATTTTATTAATTGATTTTTTAGCTGAATTAGTTGGATCAGTTTATTCTATTTGATAACACTTATTACTGTGTATTACTTTAAGCTTCATTCGTATCAGTAAACCTAGTACTATGAATAAAGTGAGCGTAAGTAAGTGATCTAGTTCAGTAAGTGCAAATCTGATCAAAAGTATATTTGAAATATTTATTTATTTATGTTACGCTGTACAACAGGAACTTAATCCCAATTACAGTACAGGATCCGCACTCACCGAGCCGCAGTGTAGTAGTTTTTATAATTTTTTAGTTTCTGTGAGATTCGAACTCGGGATCTCCAGATTCGAATTCCATATTGCTATCCTCACCACCGTACTGACGGACAATATATATAACAATATGTCTATAGGGTGATTAAAAAATGCCATCAAATCGTGCAATAAAAAAATTATGTCTGAAATTAATTAGACAATTATTTGCTATTTGACAACGACAAATGTTACCAATTAATCAATTTAGAAGAACTATTATCTTTTCAGCGTTTCTAAAATATTTTTCTAACAAACAACGTTTCTGCTGGTTTGTGAAAACTATATCATTCAAATGTTACAATAATCAATTCAAAATTATAAAGTTGAAGTTATTTGACAACAAAAAATGTCACCAATTGTGGTAAGCTCAGATATGCCCATAATGATGTCCCATCATTCCGTTTCGGAACATAGGGGGCCGGGCACACCGAGCCGCAGTTTTTACACTGCCGTACTGCCGGTTTCTTTACTCAAATTATTTAAGGCGTATAAGTGACTAACTTATAGCTCCCGAGTGTGATAAATACCTGTAACTGTATTTTTATATTTAACGACAAATCACACATTGTCGGCAGGCGGATTCGAACTGACGAATCTTGCTTCGGGTGACGTCATAGTATGTTAAGAGATGTGCCTTAACACACTCTATTTTTGTTTTTTAATGGCATAATTTGAATCACCCGTTATCTAAACTAATTAAAATGAAGAAAGTGACAAATAAAATAGGACTGGTTTAATTTTGGAGAAAGTAAAATGAATATATATTTTTTTAAAACGAGATAAAAACGTTTATAAAGGTACTTTTTAGTCCTACGTAATTTGTTTATAAATGACAAAGGATAAAGTAGTAATAATATGATAATTAAATTGCTTTTATGTTTGTGACAAGCAGAATAAAAGATAAAATCTAAGGGTGGTTCCATTTAAAATATAACAATATATCTTTATGTTACAAACAGTGAATTTGAATTCGTACAAATGATTGAAAGTTCAATGACTTCTATTTGAATAAACATTTTTTTCGTTTCTTTGCTACATAATGAATATTTTTCAGACTCTGCTTTCATTCTTATAATTGATTTCAGTTTTTTATAAGGCTTTTATTCTGGTAATGAAGAAGTGTAATTATAACAAATAAATTGTCGTAGCATCAGATAACTTTTAAACGCTCTAAAACTTCTAAATCTATTAGAGAAGAGATTAAAGAATCATTAAACGAAAATTATTATTTTTATCTCTCTACCCACGATATACACGAGTAATCAAATATAAAAATAGAAATTACAATTGAATTTACGATCAATATGAATTACAATTGTGCATACATTAAATTAAATCACACATTTCGTGTGAAAGTATACATTAGCAAGTTCAATTTTGTACCAATTGATTTTTAATAATTTTTCCCTTGACATTTATTATATAATATCGATTTTACGTCATGAATATTTCACTTTTATTATACATTACCGCGATGAACCTAAAGATTCCAAATTTTACGAAATTATTATTATTAACCTAACAGAATAGAAAATGTAACAGTACAGACTGGCTACAGCTTATACTATGTTCAAAGATACTCCGTTATGGCCCCCTCAGCGGGTCTATTGTTAGGGATTTAAGCTTGATTTATAGGGGTGCAAGGACAGGTATGTATTCAGTATTTCCCAATTTAATTTTATTTTTATATATACTTATTATAATAATGAAACAGAGAATTTTGTACAAATATTATTATTGATAATGATGCAAAAAAAAATGTTACATGAAAGTATCATTGTATAACAATTCGTCATTTAGTTAAATAATGCAAATAAACAATAGTGTCATACATAACAATTAATACAAAATATTACACTGCTATACATATATAAGAATTCGACAATATCATTGTTATTTCAAGTAAATCTGAAATACGTAATCCGCACAGAGATTAGAGATTTCCGAATTTAAATATTTTGCAATCCTACTCTGAGCGCCAACAGGTAGAATCTCTTACTGTGTGCGGTTCAACACAGGCTTAGTAAGTTAAAGCCATAACGGAGTATCTTTGAACATTCTATATAATGGCACGAGTATATGAACCACTCAGATGCAAGCGTATTTTTTGTTTCAAATTGAAGTCAACGAAGCTTGAATTCACGAACTTTCGCTGTACTATCCATAGAATTATAAAGCTGCATTTGTACGTGCCAGTAATCCTAGTCAACTTCATAAAGAAATCTTGAATAAAATATAAAATAATGACTCCTCTAAAAAAAAAATTCGAGATATCTTTGAAATTGAAACACTTTAAAAAAAGCCATCTACATTATTTTTCTCGCAGTCATTTTAAGATGATTTTTTGTGTAAATCAATTAAAGATAATTCTATTTAGAATGTTGGTATTAAAAAGCAATCTGAAAGCTTACCCTTAACGTCGAGTCCTCCACGGTACTTGTCCCACCCCTTAAGCCGGATCTTCTCCCCGAGGAGAGACACAAAAGCGTCAAACTCAGGGCTGCCACTCTCTGGAATACAAAAACACTTATACCGACCAAATATCTTCGCAAAAGATATCTACATCTATACTAGGTCGTCTATAAGTTTGTCTAGCTTTTGCCGATGCCTCCAGCGTCGTCACATTTATATTTCATCCATGAATCTGATTTTTTTTTACTGGTATGTGACAAGAAATATCAATATTTAATATATGAACACGAAGAAAATATATACGATTTAGATTTGATTTAATAACTTGAAGCTAAATTTTACAATTTTACTTTTTTGTATATTATTCATGAAAGTCGATTTTTTAACGCATAATCGTTTAGAAAATGATACATTTTTCAACTATTTTAAAAATCGGGAAAAAACTATATTCCAATTGGATTAGTTTCACATTTTTTTAACTTTTTTATCTATCTTCTTAGAGATCATATATATATATATATTAGAGATGGGCGAATATCAAATTTTTGAATTCGAATATCGAATACGAATATTAATCAGATCTTGAATATTCGAGGTACTCGAATATTCGAATACTTTATTTATTATTAATAATAATTTAATTATGTCCTTTTTATTATTTGAATGAAATTGTTAAGAAAAAGACGAAAACTTCAAATTTAAGGTGAAACGTACGGGCTGATGTTGGCGAAAAACAAATTTGAAATATGGTACGTCTTCATGGTTTTGAAACAAAATATCTTTTTTATTAATAACTTCAAAATATTGTAATAGCTTTAAGTTTATGTACAAATAATAAAGAAAAACATAGTCAAAAATTGAGGTCAACATATGGCGCCATATTCGAGGTATTCGAATGTTCGCTATACTGACGTTAATATTCGAAAATCTCGAATATCGAATAATGTCATTATTCGCGGCATTCGACTATTCGCGGATGATATTCGCCCATCTCTATAAATAAATATATCATCACGCCTTTTACCCATTACTGGGGTGGCCAGATCTCGGTAAGTGATATATTTCTTCGCGTGAAGTGCGGTTACCAGCCGTCAAATCACGCCCCCCCCTAAGATGTTAGTGAAGGGGGAGCCACAGGAGTAGATTTTTTAATTTGGTGAAAATTGTTTGTCGGTTGTGGGGATCGAACCAAAGTTCTCAAGATCCACAGGTCGACTCTATACCACTGAGCCACGTACCCCATAATATAATCATTTATAATTTAACAATACGCTGTTAACATTTTAACATCTGTTAAAATAATGTTTATCAATCTAATATAAAATATGCAAAACAATTACTTATTGGGGTAAGTGGCTCAGTGGTATCAAATAGGCCTGTAGAATTAAAAACCCGGGTTAAAACTACTTCTATGCCTCCTCCTCCATTAACATCTTTTGGAGCAGTAATGTGACGGTTGGTAACCGCAGTTCACGCGAAGAAATATATCACTTACCAAGATCTGCTACGGCAGAGTGCCATACCCAGTACTGGATAAAAGGCGTGATGATATATTTTTTTATATGTATGTTACTTGGATAAGGCGTAATGAAAGCATTACTTTGGTTATAGAGTTAACTTTGTCATTTATTTTCAATATTTTAGCAGTGGCCGTTAAAATGTTTTTCATGGCAGTTACTATTAATAAATTAAAACAAAGTAGTGTTGTATAAAAAGATGAACTTCGTGAACAAAAAACAGAGGTAAATGTATTTTTTTTGCATTTGTATAAAAAATAATTTAGAAATGTTTGACAGCGGGATGCTACGCACATTTTAATGACGTCATATGCAATGAAATTCTAAATAAAGTTGCTGTAAAGTAACACAAAATAATGATATCAAAAAGTTTGGAATTTATTTGAATTGAATCGAGAAAATAACGCACATTTTTGATGATTTCAGTGTCAAGGTCTTCTAAAAATAGTATAAATTAAACTTCCCTTCCATTATACACAGTTAATATAAAGTAATTAACCCTTTTTAAAATTTTTACTTCATCACAACACATTTAAATTTTCATAATGTAATAAAAATTCTCTTGAACCTAACAAAGTTAAAATATTTTCCTGTAAAACTCCATATTTATCCACCAGCTTTCCCTCAAAAGAAACTTCGTTTTTCCGACTATAAAGACAAAAATAATGACGGAAAACCCACAAACAGATCTCCGCAGAAGATTTAACAGCCAACAAGAATATAAATGGATTAGAAAGATGAGTCTTACCGTTACTGAGAATTTCATCGTCTGTGGTTTGTCCCAGTTTCATATACACTACACCAAACTTGAAGTTGACGGAACCTTCCTGCTCTTCCAACAGCAGCAGGTCCTTCTGGATGTCGGGGGAGAGAATCTCCTTTGGTCCTTTTTCAGTTTTCTCCATGTTTGGGAAATTGGACAGGATTTGTTTGACTGTGAGCAGCTTGTTGTGCGTGTAAGGCAGGGATATCTTTTGTGCTCCCTGGAATTCAGAAAACATGATAATAGAGACAGCAAAGAATGGGGAGAACCAACACCAGGGTTCTGGAATTTATACTTATTCTCTAAATAATCTTTTAATTTTAAATGTTTAATATTTTTATCTAAATACTGTCATCTGTTAGTTGAAAATTTGAACAGGTTTACTTGTAAAATAAATGTAAAAAATCTAAGGCTAATAAGTAACTAACAAAGAATTTAACCCCTAAGCCTTAATAAAAGAATCAAATCTATACCGGGTGTCTACTTTTTTTTCCAAACATGTTAAAATTTTGATTTAGTGATATCTCTTTACCTATAAATTTTAGAACAAAAGTATACTGAAGAAAAATGTTCAGAATGAAAAACTGCATTAATAGAATATAAGTTTGACGTTCAATTGTTTTTTATATCCGAGTTAGAAGCAAAAGAAACTACACGCTTTAAAGCAATTATCAGAGTGCCATAAGAAATAAAATAATAATTTGTTTAACAACAAAGACAAAATTAATTGTCATTCATGCACTTGTGAAACTAGGTATAATAAAAAATATTAAATAAAACTCTAGGCAAAGTCTCACAAAATTCAGCCCCCGAGTCACCTTATGAGGGCATCGTCAGAGGCCGGCCAGCACAGTTAGTAACCATGGACGCGTTTCGCTCTTGTTAGAGCTCATCAGCATGGTATAACTCACTTCTTCACCTAGAACAAAGTTCATGTGAAGAAGCTGGTGACGAAGAACTGTGCCAGCAGAGAATAAGATCTCTAACAAACGGTAGCTTCTTCACATGAACTTTGTTCTAGGTGAAGAAGTGAGTTATACCATGCTGATGAGCTCTAACAAGAGCGAAACGCGTCCATGGTTACTAACTGTACTGGCCGGCCTCTGACGATGCCCTCATAAGGTGACTCGGAGGCTGAATTTTGTGAGACTTTGCCTAGAGTTTTATTTAATATTTTTTAATAATTTGTTTGATGTGTCTGACATTATTTGACATATTGGACAAGAATTGTAAGCTAACTCTAATTTGTTTATTTATTCGAGCATTTAATTTAATATTAAAATTAATTATAGCAACTATTATTTTCTTTTTTCTACATAATCTAGATAAATAAATACCTATTATTAAGTTATCTAACTTGTTTTATTTCTCATGGCACTCTGATAATTGCTTTAAAGCGTGTATTTTATTTTTCTTCTAACTCGGATATAAAAAATAATTGATCAACAAACTTATAATCTATGGATGCAGTTTTTCATTCTGAACATTTTTCTTCAGTATACTTTTGTTCTAAAATTAATAGGTAAAGAGATATCGCAAAATCAAAATTTTATGTTCGAAAAAAACAGTAGACAACCGGTATACGAATTTTGAGAATTAAATTCTCGTCCTCAGTAGAAAAGGGAAAAGATCAAGATTACACAACTTGTGAACCAAATCAGTGGTCAAGATAGAATCCAATTTGCCTAAAACAGGTATGTCCCCTTTTGGGCAATACAATTGAAGATCTTTCACAAGAAGAAGAAATTTTGTGGTTAATATGAGTATTATTTTATTGCTAAAGTTACTGCAATTTTTTGAAACTTTTGTTCAAACCGCAGTTTGTATAAATAAAACATAGTAATAATATTGGCATCTCCTAGGGGAATATCTCATGAAGAATGTTTACAAAGCAGGCACATTTTAATAATTTATCTTGAACACTGACGCACAGCAGGGCCAAAAACCCTATATCCTAAATATGTAATAAGCCTTGGCACCAGCTCTGTATACCAGGACCGGCTGATCAATTTTTATGAGGCGTGACAGAGAATGCGGGCCGTGCCATATTCACCTGCACATTAAATTTTAATGAAATGCCGATATGAGCACATCATACAAATTTTATTCTGCGATTCGCCTTGTGAATTAATCACTAAAGCTTCCACACTTAAATTAGAAATACATTTTTATTTTCGACTTTGTTTATTTTTATAAAGAAAATATTTTCATATGGATATTAAAATTGTGTTTACACTGAGAAATTTATTAAACTATGCAAATATATTTTAAGAAAAAATGTAGATAAACTTACAAATTAAATATACACTTAATAAAAAAAAAACTTACAACTGTGTGATTTACTCGCAGTTTATATTTGAGTAAAAATACAGTAACAGCAGGGATGAAATGCATGAATTGGTCGCTTTAAGCTCCAAAGTAACACATTGTTAATTGCAAAATTTTACTAGTTCAAAAATACATCATTTAAAAAATATAATTCCATATCGTTTAGATCACGATAATTTTAGTTTCAGAGTTACAACGATTTAGAATTTTTTTAAATGTCAACTTTGAAAGCTAAAAGAGATATTGAAATGAACCAGTGTATATCTCGTGTTTTAATTAATTTATACCTAAATTTATACTTGAATTTGTAAAATCTAAGTGATACATTTCTTCACGTGAAGTGCAGTTACCAGCCGTAAAATCACGACCCCAAAGATGTTAGTGGTGAGGGAGCCACAGGGGTAGTTTTTTTCATGTGTTAAAAATTGTTTGTTGACTGTGGAAATTGAACCCGGATTCTCAAATCCACAGGCTGACTCGATACCATTGAGCCACCTACCCCATAAATAAATAAAAATTGATTACAAAAAATGTAAATATGCTATTTTTAAAAGATTTTTTTAATGTGTTTCACCTTAAGATTTTTACAGATTTAGGCCATTTTCAAAATTTGTATATACAGGTTAATTAAAACAAAAATACACACTGCAAACCGCATTTCAATATAAAATAAATAAATAAATATATCATCACGCCTTTTACCCATTACTGGGTGTGGCACTCTGCCTAAGCAGCTCTTGGTAATTGATATATTTCTTCGCGTGAACAGCCGTCAAATCACGGCCCTCAAAGATATTAGTGGAGAGGGAGCCACAGGGGTAGATTTAAATTGGTGAAAATTGTTTGTCGGCTGTGAGGATCGAACCAGGGTTCTCAAGATCCACAGGCCGACTCGATACCACTGAGCCAACTACCCCATTTCAATATCTCTTTTAGTATTCGAGATATGGGTCCCCAAAGTTGAGATTGAAAAAAGTCATAAATTGCTGTAACCCGATAACTAAAATAGATATAAGGATGCACTCAACGGCATTCGATTTCTCGTGATCTGAATGATATAATATTTTGTTGAATAAAAAATTCACATCTGCATGTTCATAACAAGTTGAAGTAAGTGAGACGATATCAGCGTTGTTAACAAAGCCTTAGTAAATAATGTGGGTTGTGTAACAAAATAGGGTTAGAATTCAGTGTCCAGTTTACGGGTAGAAAATCTAAAGCAACAATCTCGATCAAAGAGATCCCAGAACGCGTCGATATTCTATAAAATAAATTTGAATTTGAAGCGTATAAAAATCATCAGCTCGAAGCAAAGGGCGCTCTGCCCTTTACGATTGTAATTCCAAAGAACGCTTACCGTTTTTTTGAAGAGTATAGCTCGATACAGAGGCACGCATTGGTTATTTGCTTCGTTCATAACTACACTTAAAAAGAAGGGTGTTTTCTCCGAGTCCATTCCCACGTAGTTTTGGTGTACTGAAATCAACAAACACACTCTTTCAATATCACTCTTTTATTTGCCAGGAAATAAGAAATACTTTAAACGTAAGGTATTTTCTAAAGATCGCAAACTTTCGCTGGTAAAAGTAGAATCTAATACTTCAAATAAAAATACAGAAAAATTACTCCTTTCTGTCTTTTATTAGTGGTATTTTTCTGTCAAATAAATAAGCATTTTTTAAGTCGAATAATAATTTAGTAGCAACCCTATAATAATCAAAACAATAGAACATCTAAAATTGACAGTTATTATAATAATATTCGAAGTGATAGAATATTAGAATGATGTATGTTTCATACAATTTTATTTGACAGAAATTTAATCCCAGATACAGCGCGGTACAGACCAACACATTTACTGCACTGTGATGTGGGTTGACATGTCATACAAGTTATTATTTACTTATTGCTACGCTGCACAACAGGAAATTAATTCAAATTACTGTACATGATCCCTACAGCTTATATTGCAATCTAAACCACACGGATGGAATTGTATGCTAAATTCAACAACTTTTGCTTGTCCGTCAGGGAGATGCTCCCTTCCTTTCTTATCTTTTTGATTCATTTCTGTTTTTACTATAGAGTGTCCAACTGCAATTGTGTGGAATTCAGTTTTAAAAACAAGCGCAGGGAGATACTCCCTTCCTTCCTCATATTTTTTTTCATTTTAAGTTTTTACTATACAGTGTCTAACTGCAATTGTGTTAAATATATTTTTAAACAAGCGCAGGTATTGCTGCCTTCATTTCGTTATAGATTCGTTGTTAGAGAAGTGGGCGTAAGTGAAGATTTACGAAACAGGTGTACAGGAGCGAATGGATGAATGTTTGTTGCGTGATGATGGATTTTGGTTGTGAGAAAAGGAAGAGTTCGTATGAAGGAAGTGTTAATGTGGTCTAAACGAGTATCGTGTGTCAGGATGAGAATGTTGATGGGTTCGTGCTACCCCATTTAATGGGATATAGCGTGATGTTATGTATGTATGTATGTGTCAGTACGGTGGTGTGGACAGCGATACGGAATTCGAATCCGGAGATCCCAAGTTCGAATCTCACTCAAGCTAAAAATTATATAAACTACTACCTATACTGCTGCTCGGTGAGTGCGGACCCTGTACTGTAATTGGGATTAAGTTACTGTTGTACAGCGTAATATAAATAAAGAAATAAAGCAACAGCGCTAACTATTAAGTCACACATGTTCACATAACATTGGTCATCGACAAATTGTGAAATTCTAAAACAAAAACTTGCGTGTGTGAAGCGTGCGTTCTTTGGGCTTAGGATTTGATTGTTTAAAATGCAAACGAAACAATCTTTGATAATAACATGTTCAATATTTAAATAAATAATAAAAATTCTAAAGTATTTGAGCTAAAATCGAATATAATGACTTACAAAAGTAAAGTAGGTATTCTACGGACTTTGAGAATTTGTTATAAGTGTGAACATTGTCACGAA
This sequence comes from Pterostichus niger, assembly GCA_947425015.1. Classification (NCBI taxonomy): domain Eukaryota; kingdom Metazoa; phylum Arthropoda; class Insecta; order Coleoptera; family Carabidae; genus Pterostichus; species Pterostichus niger. The sequence continues at coordinate 1,325,487 of OX380341.1, read as the reverse complement.
TATTTAAATAAATAATGAAATAGAAAATAATTTAAGCTAAAATTAAATATAAAGACATGCATGTAAAGTCGCTAGCATGCGCTCCTGAAGGCATCTTTAATCAGTACAAGAATGGTTGTAAATTTATGAAACCTGTTTTATATTAAAATATAAAATGTTGAGAAACTAAGACATGATTTTCTTTTTGTGTAAAATTGTAAGAATGTCTAGTATGCTTTGTAGTTGACATTGACATGAAGCTCTGCCCTCAGGTTTCAGCTTCAGCTTCAGTTTCAGCGTCAGAAACTTAACAACGAATTCATTAAAGTGAAATTCTGTACGCTGCAATTTCATTTACATATTAGAGTTTTATCTGATTATCTCGCTGGCCAGAACTGAAAGGATACTCAGTGTCTGTTGGAGAGTTTTGTGTCCGCAAAGTTGGTAATATTGTGTCACAGTTACTTACACTTTCCCAGGAAATATTTGAAGTACCATCTGGTTTGGTATTCCGGGTTCTCCAACACTGGAGTACATGGGGACCCGAACATCTGAAAAAGAAAAAGGAGAAAATTTTGACAAATTGTTTCTAGCGGATTTGAGCTTGTAATTATTGGAGTAAAAATAATAATTTATTATTTTTGAACACGACAGAAGTAAGTGATACTTTTCGTCCCTAGGGAAGAATAGTTAATGCACATGAAGCGCATGCAAGAGCAGCAAAGACACTTTCTGCCCGTGGTGCACATATTATTTTACTATTTAGAAATGCTTGAAAAATAATTACTGGGTGTGGCACTCTGCCGTAGCAGATCTCGGTAAGTGATATATTTCTTCGCATGAAATGCGGTTACCAGCCGTCAAATCAAATCCCCCAAAGATGTTAGTGGAGGGAGAGCCACAGGGGTAGATTTAAATTGGTGAAAATTGTTTGTCGGCTGTGAGGATCGAACCAGGATTCTCAAGATCCACAGGCCGACTCGATACCACTGAGCCAACTACCCCATTTCAATATCTCTTTTAGTATTCGAAATATGGGCCGTCAAATCAAAGCCCCCAAAGATGTTAGTGGAGGGGGAGCCACAGGGGTAGATTTAAATTGGTGAAAATTGTTTTATAATTATTTTATATAAATCAAGCAATTGTATTTGCAAATGCATATCACGTTTCCTTGATCGTTATGTCAAATGACATTTCCTTCACTTAATTTAATTGTGATAAGCTACTTACTTTCATCACTAGTGAGGGAAACGGTTACTATCACAACTAAATTGAGTGAGGGAAATCTAATTTTCCTATGGCAACTAATAAACAATGATATCTATCAGGAAAATATTAAAATCTAAATTTGTAATTTATTTCTGAAAATTTTACTTTCTAATAAGGTAAGATATGTCGTGAAAAAAGTGTCAAACTTCCCTCTTTCACCTTCGAAATGACACTTTTAAGAAGAAATGAATTACTTTCTTCTCTTGATATTCAAATAATTATTAAACATCATTAAAATTACTCCACAAATATCTTGGGGGGCAGTGATTTGATGGCTGGTAACCACACTTCACGCGAAAAATATATCACTTACCGAGATCTGTTTAGGCAGAGTGCCGCACCCAGTAATGGGTAAAAGGCGTAATTATATATTTTTATATTTTATTTAAAATTACTCCTGTGACTCTCTTTCCAAAATATCTTTGAGGGTCGTGATTTGACGGTTGGTAACTGCATTTCACGCGCATAAATGTATCATTTACTGAGATGGGGTAGGTGGTTCAGTGGTATCGAATCGGCCTGTGGATCTTGAGAACCCTGGTTCGATCCCCACAGCCGACAAACAATTTTCACCAATTTAAATCTACCCCTGTGGCTCCTCCACCACTAATACCTTTGGGGGCCATGACTTGATGGCTGGTAACCGCACTTCACGCGAAAAAATAAATCACTTACCGAAATCTGCTTAGACAGAGTGCCACACCCAGTAATGGGTAAAAGGCGTGATGATGATATATTTACTGAGATCTGCTTTGGCAGCATGCCACACCCAGTAATCGTCGCCTTATTATTTACTTAATAAAAAATGTATAATTAATTCTAACTTTTTTATTAATTTTGAAAAAGCCTGAAATCCAAATAATATTAAAATTTAAAAAATCTACCATTCTTTTGATTTTACAAAATTCACACCCAGTAATGATTAGAATGCGTGATGAAATTTGTATTAAATGTAACAATTTTTCAATTACAAAACTTTCGAGTCGGTAGAATCTCCAAAATGAATTTTTGCAGTTTGTGTTGAATTTAAATTGTGTACTCATTAGTAGTCAGCATAAATTACCGACGAGCCTAAAATAAATGAAACATTAACGAGTTTTTTTTCCAATTCATAGCCTGTGTAAATTTATTGCTCAATAAAATTTCGTATAAAATTTTCCAGCGAAGCATATGAATGTAATTTCCTCATTTCGTAACAGTTATTTTCCGCTTGTATTTTCTTTTGTAAAATTTTAATATTGCTCCGCCACTTGCGTTGAGATTTACATAAATTACATGTTAATTTTCTCGCCAGAAATGTACCAAGAAGTGTGATACAATTTGCAAGAGACTTACGGGGTATGTTCACGGGCGACTGTGACTAATATCATTTTCTCGGAATAACAAATGCTGGCTCATTTAAAAAACATTTCACTTGGGATGAATGTCTTCGCGAATAAATAATAAACTATATAATGAGCCACTGACGAATTCATCCTGTATTTAGTAAATGGATTTATAAACAATGGTTAGTTTTATTATTTCCCACAGCTTTTATATGAAACATTTTTCGCGAAAGTCTACTAATTTCGAGATATTTTTATACGTATATAGTTCTGTAGGTTGCGAACAGATGGTGCTAGTAGTCTTGTTTTAATATAGCAAGAAACTTATTTCAAATTTCTGGCTACCAAGTTGATTCTACAAAAAAATTGTTTAAATAAGAATTGTTCATCTTTTAATTCTCTACAATTTTTATTTGAACTATTTTTTGATTAACTGTCTGAGTTTTTGTTGTAGCATACTTATGATGTTTTTTGTAAAACAATCGGTATTTACCCACCGAGAACAAAAGAGAAAAGCACCGTGAAGAAATGAATGGAAAACAAAGGCGTAGACAGTTGATAGGTGATTGATTGTAAATTATTTGTGGAGGTTACCTCGTCCTTTTCCCCTGGCGAGTCTCCATTCTCCACCCTGAAGCGTCGGCCCTGCTCCTGACCGTCAATTTCAGGCTGCTGTAACTGAAAATAAAACGACAATTAGTTGACGTGAAGCGCTGAAGCTCACCCTAAGAATCGATTAAATTTGTGTTGTGTAAGCTCACTTTACCAGACGGCTAACTTGATAATAATGTGATGCGCTAAGTTTACTACAGTTTTGGAACTTCTGGTTCGGTCAACTAGACTCTAGTTACTATACTGTTATTAAGTTCGGAAACTAATTAAGATGTTTTATTTATTAGATTATAAAATTAAATTATCATATTTTCACATTAACATTCTTAAGCTTTTAGTATGTAAAGTTACTTTTTCATCACGAGTGAGTGACTAAAGATGCTTTAAGTAACTGCAACATACAATATTGTATCTAAAGGCCGAAAACATCAGTAAAAATATTCAAATTATTCCTTACTAACTAGTTATGGCAACCATTGTGAACTTCTAAAATATGGATTCACTGTACTTTAATAATAGTCATTATAACACTAAATTGATAAATAGCAGAAATGCATTTACAATAAAATAATAAAAATTTTGTTATTGATATTCAAGGATGACATTTATTTTAATAATATAAATATTGGATATCATCCTAGAAGAAATAGTTTATACAAGTCGTGTATAATGGCTATTAATACACTCGTCTACGGCTCGTATCATAAACCTCATACTCTTGTATTAATAGCTACCATTATAAACTTGTGGTATAATATACTATTAATCACTCGTTTCTGGACAACTCGTAACTAATGAAATCTGGTTATTAAACAGTCATTTTACAGACTTAAAACAGACAACTAAAAGTCAATTTTATACACGATCGTAGATAATAACTATTTTTCTACTTCCGTTAGGAAATAGACGTTTTATTTCACTTATTTGAGTTAGGTAATGAACTGAATTATTTAACTAGTGAAATAATGAGGTAACATAGCAACACAAAAAATTAAGATATCTTGGTAGACGAATTCTGATGTGTTATCTTTTATTTTTTTGGATTTATAACTGTCATTAATATGTCAAAATTTCATAATTTCAAACATTTCGTATTTATTAGAACGGAAGTAGAAAAAATATTGTATGAAACTAGTAAGGAAATAAGGTTATTACCTTACTTATGTGTTTACATAACTCGGCTACGTCTCGTTCTGCAAATTTCACATGCGTAAGGTAATAACCTTCGTTTCCTTACTAGTTTCATAAATAGCTATTATAACACTAGTGTTAAAAGTTATTCAAAATAAGAACAATGCTCAATCAAAACTAATAAAAATAAATGAAAGTATGATAAACTTGCAGTTGCAGATCTCGGTATAAATTAAAAAGTCGATATTAATTAATTTCCGTTCGATTTCCAATAATTACAAATTCTACGCAAGTTACAAATTAATAATGATCCTTCCGTAGTAATATTATTCTAGCTCATCACCCTTCTCTTTCCCTCTCTCTCTCTCTCACTCACTCACATCTCTCGCAATTGGTGGATGATGTACAGTCGACCGTCAAGATGAAAAGTCCTTTTAATTGACGCGCTATTAAGTTACACTTACTTTTCACCGATTCACCGGTGAACTTGTAATTGCGATTTGTTGCTGGGATCGATTTTAGAACTTTCTAATTAATAAATTCAATTAAACAAAACCCACGAATTAATGGACAGTCGTACACCCGGAACATCCTACAGCGCCGGATTTTTTACAGGAAAGAAAAGTTTACACTAAAAAAGTTTACAAATTATTTCGTTTTTGTAATTTAATCAAGAGAATTTACAAACTTTACTAAACTATATAAAAGTTATTCTAGATAGTTGTTTTATTATTTCAGTCAGTACGGTGGTGTGGATAGTGATACGGAATTCGAATCCGGAGATCCCGAGTTCGAATCACACTCAAGCTAAATATTATATGAACTACGACACTGCGGCTCTGTGAGTGCGGACGCTGTACTGTAATTGGGATTAAATTCCTGTTGTACAGCGTAACATAAATAAATAAATAAAATAATATTTTTCTACTAGTATTTATCTCAATAACGTATTTATAAACCTATCCAATTAAGCTCGTTTATTCCTCACACCCAGAATAATTCATTATGCAACAAATCTTCAATGACATCCATCCAGTCGTTTCTATACATCTGATTCATGTTCCTCGATTCAACTACATTCGCGAGCCCTCCATACAAACTAATTTATTTCTTACACCATTCACTGTATGGGGAAGGTGGCTAAGTGGTATCGAGTCACCCTGTGGATCTTGAGAACCCTGCTTCGATTCACACAGCCGACAAACAATTTTCACCAATTTAAATCTACGTCTGTGGCTCCTCTTCCACTAATATCTTTGGGGGCCGTGATTTGACCACACTTCACGGGAAAAATATATCACTTACCGAGATCTGCTTAGGCAGAATGCCACACCTAGTAATGGGTAAAAGGCGTGATGATATATTTATTTATTTATTTTTTAAATCTCTTTAAATGGGGTAGATGGCCCAGTGGTATCGAGTCGGCCTGTGGATCTTGAGAACCCTGGTTAGATCCCCACAGCCGACAAACAATTTTCACCAAATTAAATCTACCCCTGTGGCTTCCCCTCCACTAATATCTTTGAGGGCCGTGATTTGACCGCACGTCACGGGAAAAATATATCACTTACCGAGATCTGCTTAGGCAGAATGCCACACCTAGTAATGGGTAAAAGGCGTGATGATATATTTATTTATTTATTTTTTAAATCACTTTAAATGGGGTAGATGGCCCAGTGGTATCAAGTCGGCCTGTGGATCTTAAGAACCCTGCTTCGATCCCCACAGCCGACAAACAATTTTCACCAATTTAAATCTACCTCTGTGACTCTCCCTCCACTAACATCTTTGGGGGCCGTGATTTGACGGCTGGTAACAGCATTTTACTCGAAAAAATATATCACTTACCGAGATCTGCTTAGGCAGAATACCACATCCAGTAATGGGTAAAAGGCGTGATGATATATTTATTTTATATTTATTTACCATTCACTCTAATACTCCTGTTTTATTAATCTCTCATTCCACTTACATTCATCACAATTAAATCATCTCAACTTACACACATTCACTTCTCCAACTAAATCTAAAAACGAGAAAAAGTAAGGGAGGAACCAGTTGCGCTTGTTTTTAAAAGTAAATTCTATACAGGGTGTTTCAGGACTAGTGTAACAAACTTTAACAGCTTATTCCTGAGGTCATTTTGAGCCAAAAATGTCATATGAACATAGGTCCTATTCCTTCTAGTTACCAAAATACAAGAGGTAGAAGTTCTATAAATAATACGAAATTTTCAAATTTTTGTAATCAAGATACTTTTAGAAAACAAGAGTTTTATTGAAAAGTCATACCTTATTTGTCTTCATAAATTTTATTTGTTAATATTAACATGCATACGAATTCAAGGCGCTTATTTTGAACACTTACTGTAATTTTTTTATAATTTGTTATCTTATTTCATATTGTGTTAATCTACTCCATGTTTGGTTATGTTGTTCTGTGTCTATTTAATTGTGTCATTTTATGTTTTGTTCTCTAAATCGTATTCGTTAATATTAATAAATAAAATTAATTAAGACAAATAGGGTATGACTTTTCAATAAAACTCTTGTTTTCCAAAAGTATCTTGATTACAAAAATTTGAAAATTTCGTGTTATTTACAGAACTTCAACCTCTTGTATTTTGGTAACTAGAAGGAATAGGACCTATGTTCATATGACATTTTTGGCTCAAAATGACCTCAGGAATAAGCTGTTAAAGTTTGTTACACTAGTCCTGAAACACCCTGTATAACTGTAGTTATAGCTACTTTATTGAAGGTGAGATATTGGGATGAAATTTTAGAGATAAATGGATGAATATGATTGAAAGTTGTACGAACAAAAGATGAGACGACTTAGTATGAAAGGAATTATGAATGTGGATGAAGCGTGGTATGTATCAGGCTGAATATGCTGCGTCATAACATGATGTAATTTACGAAAGGAAATTTGCAATTATGCAAATTTTAATGCATCTTATAACGTGAACTTTAGTAGTATAAAATAGTTTTAATCTTGTCTAAAGATAGCTAATATCATCCCCTATTTGCATGCAAATGTATAATTTTCTTAGTTTGTAAGAAAATCATTTCTAATTCCTGACCTTTAGCTTAGTCTATGAAATAAGTCAGCTATATCAAGTTGAAAATAGAAAATATATCATGATAATTTTCATGTGATTTGAAGCATGTTACACAGCGTGAAATTAGCTAAGCAGGGAGCTAATCTATCCAAGAAAATAAGCTCTCTGGTTCACTGTGAAAGTTTGTATTGGCAAATCTGGGTAATCTAATACATATTTTATAAGGTTCTTATGTATAAAAGATGGTGCGCGTGTATTAATTTTGTTTATTCTGTCGTGCAAGTAGAACACTTCGAGATCTCATTTAAAATTTAAATTCCATTTGAAATTGGAGGATTACAATGGCGAGACATATGTTATGTTGTAATAACATCTGGCTTACAATGTTACACAAGTTAGAATAGAACCAAATTAGACACATTGGTATTACGAAATGAAAATGCGAACCTCACTTGTACGAATAGAATTTGCTTGCCAATTTTATTTATTTCATGGACTGGTTTAAATACATTAAAGCAAATCAAAATCACTTGAGTCTCGAGTCGGCCTGTGGATCTTGAGAACCCTGGTTCGATCCCCACAGCCGACAAATAAAAATCTACCCCTGTGGCTCCCCCTCCACTAATATCTTTGAGGGCCGTGAGTTAACGACTGGTAACCGCACTTGATGCGAAAAATATCACTTACCGAGATCTGCTTAGGCAGAATACCACATCCAGTAATGGGTAAAAGGCGTGATGATATATTTATTTATTTATTTTTCAAATCACTTTAAATGGGGTAGGTGGCTCAGTGGTATCGAGTCGGCCTGTGGATCTTAAAAACCCTGGTTTGATCCCCACAGCCGACAAACAATTTTCACCAATTTAAATTTACCCCTGTGGCTTCCCCTCCACTAATGTCTTTGGGGCCGTGAGTTGACGGCTGGTAACTGCACTTCACGCGAAAAAAATATATCACTTACCGAGATCTGCTTAAGCAGAGTGCCACTCCTAGTAATGGGTAAAAGGCGTGATGATATATTTTTAAAATCACTTGTCAAATGAAATTCGAATCTGGAGATCCCCAGTTCGATTCGTACTCAAGCAAAAAGACAAATTATATAAACTATCACACTGCAGATCGGTGACTGCGGACCCTATACTGTAATTTGGATTAAGTTCCTGTTGTACAGTGTAATATAAATAAATAAATAAATATGTTTTTATTGATTTAAATCAAGTTTAAAATCCAGCTATCAACGTTTTTATTTTATTTAGTAGCTCAATGAAAATGAATCGAAAACTTTACTCCACATTAAAATTACCCTTATGTCCCCCTATCCTCCCCTAACATCTTTGGGATCGTGATTTGATTGCAGGTAACCGCACTTCACGCGAAGAAATATATCGTTTACCGAGCTCTGTTACGGCAGAGTACCACACCCAGTATATAAATTTATTTACTATGCTAGATAATAGTATTGAGGAAAAAGATCTGAAATTGCAGATTGAGTAGGTGTGGAAATGCATACTGAAATATTTAAAATTTATTTTATTCTTTTACAACAATTATTACAGCCGTAATTAATTTTTAAATTGTACAGATAATATTTTTCAAACAGGTAGTAATATTTCGGATTGATAAAATAATATTTATTGTAATTCCAGTCACACCGCGAAAACTATTTAATTACAACAGATAGTATTAATCGCGAAATGCGATATCCTAAGCCTAAGAAACAAGTTTGAACGGCGTCGTGACGTCACCCGGCATCGCAGTTCGACGATCAGCAACAAATTTTCTTTCTAGCTGAGCCCCTTGAATCTCTGTTCGTATGCAATCCTGCTCTACTCAGACTATATGCGGGCCTGTATACTTCTCTATAAGCTTGCATCAATTATATGTTACAATAAAATTTTCATTTTACGAAATAAATTATAAAAATAGATACGATTTGTTTATCATTCGTATTAACTTTTGTAAATAATTATCATTATTTTTACATACTTTATATACAATGTGAAATGAGGTATAGAAATCATAGCGGCTCAGAGAACAATTTGACAAGTAACAAATGAATTTTGTCTTAGGGAGTAGCCCACTATACGTGTTCGCAATATAATGAATATAGATGTTTAGCAATTCCTGCTGGATACAAGCTTTGTTTTAGTGGCACTGGACTAGTACTGAACGCTGGGTTGTCCATTTAAGTGTAAAGGAGACCAAGCAGGACATTACAAACGTTATCCTTGCTATATAAACACAGCGACACAGCAGGAATAGTTGACATTCGTTGCTAAGTAAATACTCTGTTTTGTTTGTTGGTAAATATATTGTTTTTCTGTGTAACTGTTATTTTGAATTGAATTATTTTTATTAGTATGAAATAATACTACATTTATTTAATATTTGTTCATATGTTCCGATTTAATATGTAAACAAAAATGTAATATTACTGTTTGTAATTTATAGAAAATATATATTTATCAGTGGTAATAAATGGGTTCAATCAATAAAAAGAATGATAAATTGAGATCAATATTTTACTGAAACAATCCTTTTTGCTTCATATATTATTTATAAACCCTTAGACTTAACAATGGTCATTATTTACTATTCTTTCGCTTCATTTCAGACAGATAGAAATAAAAAATGATGCCATTTACACTGGATTTACGAACTAATTTTGTTTTAGGAGAAAAGTGAGGCAAAAAGTTTGAGTACTACAGGTCTGTCTTGAGTCCATGACAAACAAGTTTTTTTTAAACAAAAAATAAATATTTAATTGCTAGAAATGTTTAAATTACTTTGAATATTTGTCTAAAGTTTAAATATGTTTTTCTCTGTACTCATGTTTGAATTTACTTATTAAATATGTATTGTCTCTATTTTAATTACACTCATTAATACACAGATTTTCATTACGATATAGGCTTTCATTACTATACAGACTTTTTATTAAATAATGATCAAATTGACCAATAACAGTACAGCATTTATTGTTTTCATAGTTTACTCAAAAACAGTACTAAATTTTTTATTTCCACTTTCTATGTAGATGACATTTTATAGGTATTTATGGTAACTAAGTAAATGAATAATTACAGGCTCATAGAAGAGACCTGTAAAATTTTACAATGCTCATTAGAAACATACTAATATAAACTAATTAAAAGTTATTATTTGCAGCATATGCAATATTTGGTATATTTTCTTGAAGTTCAAGAAAATTGCCTTCGAAGTCTCCGTCGGGCCAGCCATTATTTCAAATGATTTATTTCTAGAATTTACTTTACTGTTGACACTGACAGAAGTTGTTTTTTTATCATAACACCATGACAATGTCTAGCTATAAATTGTCCTACCGCCAACAATCTTTGATTACAAAATGTAATGTATCTTTTTATAAAACTAATACAAATAAAGGGGTAGGTGGCTCAGTGGTATCGAGTCAGCCTGTGGATCTTGAGAACCCTGGTTCGATCCCCACAGCTGGCAAACAATTTTCACCAATTTAAATTTACTCTTGTGGCTTCGCCTCCACTAATATATTTGGGGACTGTGATTTGACGGCTGGTAATCGCACTTCACGCGAAAAAATATATCACTTACCGAGATCTGCTACTGCAGATTGCCACATCCAATAATGGGTAAAAGGCGTGATGATATATTTATTTATTTTTTATTTATTGAATATACGATATTATCAACAAACTCTGCAATAACAGATGTACGATCCCACAGCCGACAAACAATTTTCACCAATTTAAATCTACTCCTGTGGCTCCCCCTCCACTAACATCTTTGGGGGCCGTGATTTGACGAACTTCACGTGAAAAAATATATCACTTACCGAGATCTGCTACTGCAGAGTGCCACACCCAATAATGGGTAAAAGGCGTGATGATATATTTATATTTATTTATTTTTTACAAACTAATAAAAATCCTCTGAAGATGGAAATAAACCTGTGTACGCAGCACTCACATGACTAAGCTCATTGGATTATGGAGGCTCGCCTGTAAAATTTAATTTACTACGCTGGTCTCGTAAATAACTATTTCGCTACCGATCAAGTAAATGACATTTACTATTCTGTTTGAAGAAAAGTAATAAAATGATTGCCTAGTACCTAAGTAGAGGTTTCATGCTTTCAACCCTCACCCCGAATGGTTCGCATTCATCGCAATAAAATAAAATATGAAAAGGTTGAAATTCCCCACACGAAGCTCAGCTGGTAACATCGTTAACTATCAATACGACTAGAGCGTATTTAATGCCATTTGACGGAAGACGTTCGCATAGAAGTTTAATTGAAACCTTGTTCCTTGCCGTCTCCGTTGCTTCTGCCGCCGCTGCCGTCGCCGCCACGCCTCCAATATAATTATGAGGCGGAAGTGATGTACATTGTGCTAGCAAGTCGCGCTTTGATGTCCGACAGTTGTCAGGAAAGAACGATATTATTTTCAAATTACCGGCATCTGAAGATGATGTTAACGAAGAGCAGATCTACTACGTTATGTCGTAGATGTTTTTAACAATGTTTTACTGTCTTATAAGTAAGCTAGAAATTTGGTGTAAAAACAACTTACACAATCAGTACGGTGGTGTGGATAGCATTACGGAATTCGAATCCGAAGATCCCGAGTTCGAATCTCACTCAAGCTAAAAATGAACTATCACACTGCGGCTCAGTGAGTCCGGACCCTGTACTGTAATTCGGATTAAATTCCTGTTGTACAGCGTAACATAAATAAATAAATAAATAAATAAATTCTTCTTCTGATGACACTATAGCTCAAATCGGGCATAGGCCTACCGGACACACCGAGCCGCAGTTTTTACACTGCCGTACTGCCGGTTTTCGTAGTCGAATGCTACATTATTTAAGGCGTATAAGTGACTAGCTTATAGCGCCCGAGTGTGATAAATACATGTAACTGTATTTTATATTTTACGACAAATCACACGTTGTCGACAGGCGGATTCGAACTGACGAACCTTGGCTCGGGTGACGTCACAGTATGTTAAGAGATGTGCCTTAACACGCTCGGCCACCGCGCCTGTTAAATAAATAAATAAATAAATTCTTCTTCTGATGACACTATAGCTCAAATCGGGCATAGGCCTACCGGACACACCGAGCCGCAGTTTTTACACTGCCGTACTGCCGGTTTTCGTAGTCGAATGCTATATTATTTAAGGCGTATAAGTGACTAGCTTATAGCGCCCGAGTGTGATAAATACATGTAACTGTATTTTATATTTAACGACAAATCACACATTGCCGACAGGCGGATTCGAACTGACGAACCTTGGTTCGGGTGACGTCACAGTATGTTAAGAGATGTGCCTTAACACGCTCGGCCACCGCGCCTGTTAAATAAATAAATAAATAAATTCTTCTTCTGATGACACTATAGCTCAAATCGGGCATAGGCCTACCGGACACACCGAGCCGCAGTTTTTACACTGCCGTACTGCCGGTTTTCGTAGTCAAATGCTACATTATTTAAGGCGTATAAGTGACTAGCTTATAGCGCCCGAGTGTGATAAATACATGTAACTGTATTTTATATTTAACGACAAATCACACATTGCCGACAGGCGGATTCGAACTGACGAACCTTGGTTCGGGTGACGTCACAGTATGTTAAGAGATGTGCCTTAACACGCTCGGCCACCGCGCCTGTTAAATAAATAAATAAATGAATTCATCTTCTGATGGCACTATAGCTCAAATCGGGCCTGGGCCTACCGGGCACACCGAGCCGCAGTTTTTACACTGCCGTACTGCCGGTTTTCGTAGTCAAATGCTACATTATTTAAGGCGTATAAGTGACTAGCTTATAGCGCCCGAGTGTGATAAATACATGTAACTGTATTTTATATTTAACGACAAATCACACATTGCCGACAGGCGGATTCGAACTGACGAACCTTGGTTCGGGTGACGTCACAGTATGTTAAGAGATGTGCCTTAACACGCTCGGCCACCGCGCCTGTTAAATAAATAAATAAATGAATTCATCTTCTGATGGCACTATAGCTCAAATCGGGCCTGGGCCTACCGGGCACACCGAGCCGCAGTTTTTACACTGCCGTACTGCCGGTTTTCGTAGTCAAATGCTACATTATTTAAGGCGTATAAGTGACTAGCTTATAGCGCCCGAGTGTGATAAATACATGTAACTGTATTTTATATTTTACGACAAATCACACATTGTCGACAGGAGGATTCGAACTGACGAACCTTGGTTCGGGTGACGTCACAGTATGTTAAGAGATGTGCCCTAACACGCTCGGCCACCGCGCCTGTTAAATAAATAAATAAATAAATTCTTCTTCTGATGACACTATAGCTCAAATCGGGCATAGGCCTACCGGACACACCGAGCCGCAGTTTTTACACTGCCGTACTGCCGGTTTTCGTAGTCAAATGCTACATTATTTAAGACGTATAAGTGACTAGCTTATAGCGCCCGAGTGTGATAAATACATGTAACTGTATTTTATACTTTACGACAAATCACACATTGTCGACAGGCGGATTCGAACTGACGAACCTTGGTTCGGGTGACGTCACAGTATGTTAAGAGATGTGCCTTAACACGCTCGACCACCGCGCCTGTTAAATAAATAAATAAATAAATTCTTCTTCTGATGGCACTATAGCTCAAATCGGGCATAGGCCTACCGGACACACCGAGCCGCAGTTTTTACATTGCCGTACTGCCGGTTTTCGTAGTCAAATGCTATATTATTTAAGACGTATAAGTGACTAGCTTATAGCGCCCGAGTGTGATAAATACATGTAACTGTATTTTATATTTTACGACAAATCACACGTTGTCGACAGGCGGATTCGAACTGACGAACCTTGGCTCGGGTGACGTCACAGTATGTTAAGAGATGTGCCTTAACACGCTCGGCCACCGCGCCTGTTAAATAAATAAATAAATAAATTCTTCTTCTGATGACACTATAGCTCAAATCGGGCATAGGCCTACCGGACACACCGAGCCGCAGTTTTTACACTGCCGTACTGCCGGTTTTCGTAGTCGAATGCTATATTATTTAAGGCGTATAAGTGACTAGCTTATAGCGCCCGAGTGTGATAAATACATGTAACTGTATTTTATATTTAACGACAAATCACACATTGCCGACAGGCGGATTCGAACTGACGAACCTTGGTTCGGGTGACGTCACAGTATGTTAAGAGATGTGCCTTAACACGCTCGGCCACCGCGCCTGTTAAATAAATAAATAAATAAATTCTTCTTCTGATGACACTATAGCTCAAATCGGGCATAGGCCTACCGGACACACCGAGCCGCAGTTTTTACACTGCCGTACTGCCGGTTTTCGTAGTCAAATGCTACATTATTTAAGACGTATAAGTGACTAGCTTATAGCGCCCGAGTGTGATAAATACATGTAACTGTATTTTATACTTTACGACAAATCACACATTGTCGACAGGCGGATTCGAACTGACGAACCTTGGTTCGGGTGACGTCACAGTATGTTAAGAGATGTGCCTTAACACGCTCGGCCACCGCGCCTGTTAAATAAATAAATAAATGAATTCTTCTTCTGATGACACTATAGCTCAAATCGGGCATAGGCCTACCGGACACACCGAGCCGCAGTTTTTACACTGCCGTACTGCCGGTTTTCGTAGTCAAATGCTACATTATTTAAGGCGTATAAGTGACTAGCTTATAGCGCCCGAGTGTGATAAATACATGTAACTGTATTTTATACTTTACGACAAATCACACATTGTCGACAGGCGGATTCGAACTGACGAACCTTGGCTCGGGTGACGTCACAGTATGTTAAGAGATGTGCCTTAACACGCTCGGCCACCGCGCCTGTTAAATAAATAAATAAATAAATTCTTCTTCTGATGACACTATAGCTCAAATCGGGCATAGGCCTACCGGACACACCGAGCCGCAGTTTTTACACTGCCGTACTGCCGGTTTTCGTAGTCGAATGCTATATTATTTAAGGCGTATAAGTGACTAGCTTATAGCGCCCGAGTGTGATAAATACATGTAACTGTATTTTATATTTTACGACAAATCACACATTGTCGACAGGCGGATTCGAACTGACGAACCTTGGCTCGGGTGACGTCACAGTATGTTAAGAGATGTGCCTTAACACGCTCGGCCACCGCGCCTGTTAAATAAATAAATAAATAAATTCTTCTTCTGATGACACTATAGCTCAAATCGGGCATAGGCCTACCGGACACACCGAGCCGCAGTTTTTACACTGCCGTACTGCCGGTTTTCGTAGTCAAATGCTACATTATTTAAGACGTATAAGTGACTAGCTTATAGCGCCCGAGTGTGATAAATACATGTAACTGTATTTTATACTTTACGACAAATCACACATTGTCGACAGGCGGATTCGAACTGACGAACCTTGGTTCGGGTGACGTCACAGTATGTTAAGAGATGTGCCTTAACACGCTCGGCCACCGCGCCTGTTAAATAAATAAATAAATGAATTCTTCTTCTGATGACACTATAGCTCAAATCGGGCATAGGCCTACCGGACACACCGAGCCGCAGTTTTTACACTGCCGTACTGCCGGTTTTCGTAGTCAAATGCTACATTATTTAAGGCGTATAAGTGACTAGCTTATAGCGCCCGACTGACGAACCTTGGTTCGGGTGACGTCACAGTATGTTAAGAGATGTGCCTTAACACGCTCGGCCACCGCGCCTGTTAAATAAATAAATAAATTCTTAGTAACGCTGTACATTCACAGCTGTGCCATAATGACAATTAGTAATCATTGTTTGTGTTATTTTAAATGATTTGTTAGGATCTTGATGCCAATGACAGTTTACGGTGCAATCCGAATAATTCAGACGCAGTCACAACATCTTTGTGTTCAGTTAGAGTTTATAGTCTGAGTCTACTAAGTTTAGTTGTAAACTTTGATTATTAATGCGTCGCGCTGTACGCATATTCTGCTAATCGAACTTTCGTGTACGTAGTTGTTTTCAGTTTCATCGCGTTCTCACTTTAGGCGTTGAATTATTTCATTATTAGTAACTTCGTGAATATTCAAACATTGCTGACTTCGCTTTAGTACCATCATGTTTTGTCCCATAAAATGGGGTAGTACGTATTCTCGAAACATATATTAGATTCATTCTGCAATTAATCTTCAACAAATATTCCTATTCTAATGGAAGTGTATACAGAATGTTTCAAAATTATTGCAAAAAAAATAAGCAATTTATGACTTTTTTTCAATCTCAACTTTGGGGACCCATATCTCAAATACTAAAAGAGATATTTAAATGCGGTTTGAAGTGTGTATTTCTGCTTTAATTAACCTATATACAAATTTGGAAAATGGCCTAAATCTGTAATAATATTAAAGTAAAACTATTTAAAAAAATCTTATTTAGATTTTTTGTAATAAATAATTTATTTATTTATTATTTATGGGGTAGGTTTCTCAGTGGTATCGAGTCGGCCTGTGGATCTTGAGAACCCTGAATCGATCCCCACAGCCGACAAACAATTTTCACCAAATTAAATCTACCCCTGTAGCTCCCGTACCACTAACATCTTTGGGGGCCGTGATCTGACGGACTTCACGTGAAGAAATATATCACTTACCGAAATCTGCTACGGCAGAGTGCCACACCCAGTAATAGGTACAAGGCGTGATGATATATTTTATATATTTATTAAATTTGGAAAAATAATGAAACCTTACATTTTACGTGCCACTGGTTTGTTAGGTTACAATAATGAATACAAATTAGTACTTTTTATTTTCCATATTACCTTTCATATACAGGGTGTTTCACAACTTAGAGCAAAAAATTAAAGGGTATATTCTGTACGACGTGCTGATCATGAAATAAAAAGAATTTTTTTTTAAATCGCAAAACTATTTTCCATGTTTCCCAGTCCAAAATTTTTCGTTGCCACTGCCACTGGGTGGATGATTATGTTAAAGTTATTAATTAAATAAAATTCTATTACACATAACTGCTAATAATTGAATTGTGTAATTATTCTTTCATAGTTGATACCTACTTCATTGTTTGTGTTTAATAGGAAAGCGAATCCAGTGCAGTACTACAATAAATGTTTTAGGTTAACAACCCTTAATTTTTCGAATTTAAAAAAAATCTTTTTGTTTCATGATCAGCACGTCGTACAGAATATACACTTTAATTTTTTGCTCTAAGTTGTGAAACACCCTGTATATGTGCAGCAAAAAGATTATTAAATTAATAAATACTGAAAACTAAATTTCTATTGCATAATTAATTAGAATAGAATACTAGAATGCAGATTCTACTATTTTAGACTTGTCTAATATTAACAACAATGAATTCTGAAGTATATTATTCATGAATAGTTAAAGCGAATAAATGAATGAATGTTGTTAGTGATTTAATAATAATTTTAAAATGGGAGTAATTAGATAAAAGTTCTTTGATAAATATTTGTATAGTAAAATAATTTAACAAAACATTTTTGAACAAAATAAGGAATAATTAAATCTAGCGATTATCTCTTTGTATCGTTGTAAAACGCGGAAAAGAACAAATATTTGCTCGACGCAATCTCGCCTTCTATTTTACTAATGAGCGCAGCGAAAGAATAAAATTCCTCTCTGACGTATCCACTTATTAAAATAGACTTTACCTCACAAATTCTGAATAATTAAAACTTGTTTCTTTTCACCAAACTCTCAGTTCACAATTTAAAGAGTTTCGATCGTGATATTTTTACGGAAAACTTGTTTGTTTGTTTAGGGATTGTTTTATGTTTTATGGTTCATAGGGGAAATAAATTTAGGGCTCACCTGTTCGACTGATCCATAATAACGTCGGGAAAATACTCCGCGTCGTGAGATTAAGTCGCTGGCTGTGGAGCTGCAACAAAACATGGAGTTAGGCACGCGAATAAACACAAACATGTACAAAATATTGTTAAGGGTGCTACTTTTCCTGGGCTAAATAAAATCATAATAGTTACATAGTTATAATTGCTAAACTTAGTAGATTATATCTTGTTTAATTAATTGTTTGTCCGTCAGTACGGTGGTGTGGATAGCAATATGGAATTCGAATCCGGAGATCCCGAATTCGAATCTCACTCAAGTTAAAAATTATATAAACTACTATACTGCGGCTCGGTGAGTGCGGACCCTGTACTGTAATTGGGATTAAATTCCTGTTGTACAGAGTAACATAACATAAATAAATAAATGTCCCGCGTGATGGTCGCGGGGGGTGAGGGCCTGACTAGCAACCAGAAAGGTCGTGGGTTCGGGTCCCGCCCGTGGCGACCATACAAAGGACATATCGGCATATGACCTTAGTAGTTGGTCCGATATATAAATTTAAAAAAAAATAAATAAATAAAATTGGCAAATGTGGCAGATGACTCAGTGGTATCGAGTTGGATTCCCACAGCCGACAAACAATTTTCAACCTATTAACTACCCCCGTAGCTCCCCCTCCATTAACATTTTTGGAGGTCGTAGTTTGACAGCTGGTAACCGCATTTCACACGAAGAAATATATCACTTACTGAGATCTACTACGACAGAATGCCAGCCCAACAATTTTCATCACTTTAAAATTACCTCAATGACGTCCCTTCTACTAACATTTTTAGGGACTGTGATTTGACGGCTGGTAACCGCACTTTACGCGAAGAAATATATCACTTATGGCAGAGTGCCACATTAAACATACCCCTGTGGTTTCTCCTCCATTAACATTTTTGGAGGTCGTAGTTTGACAGCTGGTAACCGCATTTCACACGAAGAAATATATCACTTACTGAGATTTATTACAGCAGAGTGCCACTCTAAACAATTTTCATCACATTAAAATTACCTCAATGGCGTCCCTTCTACTAACATTTTTAGGGACTGTGATTTGACGGCTGGTAACCGCACTTTACGCGAAGAACTATATCACTTATGGCAGAGTGCCACATTAAACATACCCCTGTGGCTTCTCTTCCACTAACATCGTTGGGGTTTGATGGCTAGTAACCGCACTTTATGCGAAGAAATATATAACATACCGAGATCTGCTACAGCAGAGTGCTACACCAAATAATGGATAAAAGGCGTGATGATATATTTATTTTTATTTAAAAAAAAGAAGATAGAACTAACAAAATAAATGATTTGGGTCATAGAATACTAAATTTATTTATTTATTTATGTAACGCTGTACAACAGGAACTTAATCCCAATTACAGTACAGGGTCCGCACTCACCGAGCCGCAGTGTGGTAGTTCATTTTTAGCTTGAGTGAGATTCGAACTCAAAATCTCCGGATTCAAATTTCGTATCGCTATTCACACCATCAAACTGACGGACATATAGTATTGCATTTTTTTTTCATATTAATTTATCGTTGCATATATTTATTTATTTATGTTACTCTGTACAACAGGAACTTAATCCCAATTACAGTACGAGGTCCTCACTCACCGATCCGCAGTGTGGTAGTTTTTATATAATTTTTAGCTTTAGTGCGGTTCGAATTCCGTATCGCTATCCACACCACCGTACTGACTGTAACAATGATAATAATAATAATTAATAATAATAATAAGTCTTTATTGCCCAACAGAATGTCCATTAACAGGGCACAATACAAAACAAAAAAACAAAAAATATATGAAAATAAGATACAAATACAAATAATATATACTTTACAAGAGATATAATTTAAGAAAAAATGTCTTCAAAATGACCATCCGCAATTCGGCACATCGTGAATAACGGGGATCGCCGGAGAACAACGGTGCGGGATGAAAAATAAGGGTTGTAATATATCGATGGTTATTAGATAATGATGAAGTTAGAGAATAGAGAGGGGTCGGGTTCTGATTTCAACAATAATAATGAATAATTCACAGTTGTATGTAAGTTGGTGAACAGAATGTTGATTGGCATGAAATATAGTTATCACTGCATGAATACCTAGTCACAGATAGTTCCCGTTCACTCTGTCATCTCTCGTATTTGACTCACAGATTCGTGTAGGCGCAGTTTACACAACTAAATATTTAAATGAACATTACAAGTAGAATTTGAGCGTCAGAGCTCATGTTTAAAAGATAACGTCGTTAGTTTGGAGGCCGTGTAATCAGTCCTACAATGCATCAAGTACGAGTACTTCGCGTAGCTTTCCTGCTTGCCTGTGCTTTGTGTGCATGCTGATCGTAATTTGTTTACGGTAGCCCACTCGACATGGGTGTAGGGCAGTGTAAACATCGGCCGCAGCGACAGACATTTGTTTCAGCTCAGGCGGTACACTTGCAGGATGAGAGCAGATTTCAGTTGTGCCGACAAACAAGATCAAATATATTGATGTTTACTTTCATTTCAATTTATTTATTTATTTATTTGTTACATGCTGCACAACAGGAAATTAATTCCAATTATAATTAGGGAATGCAATACCGGGATCCCGAATACCGGTATTTAGCATAAAAAAGTTATTTAATTTGAATAACAACAAAGACAAAATTAATTGTCATCCAACACTTGGTGAAACAAGGTTTAATAAAAATATAATGTAAACACTTGGCTATGTTTCACAAAATTCAGCCTCCAAGTCACCTTATGAGGGCATCGTCAGAGGCTGGCCAGCACAGTTAGTAACCATAGACGCGTTTCGCTCTTATTAGAGCTCATCAGTATGGTATAACTCACTTCTTCACCTGTGTTTTTTACTTTATATTTTTATTAAACCTTGTTTCACCAAGTGTTGGATGACAATTAATTTTGTCTTTGTTGTTATTTAAATTGCTATTGTGTAGCTTTCCCTTTTTTTCGGTAGATGGCATGACCAGTTCCACAAAACTTCTCGTCATCTTACTAGTTTGTTAGAGATCTTATTCTCTGCTGGCACAGTTCTTAGTCACCAGCTTCTTCACATGAACTTTGTTCTAGGTGAAGAAGTGAGTTATACCATACTGATGAGCTCTAATAAGAGCGAAACGCGTCTATGGTTACTAACTGAACTGTGCTGGCCAGCCTCTGACGATGCCCTCATAAGGTGACTTGGAGGCTGAATTTTGTGAAACATAGCCAAGTGTTTACATTATATTTTTATTAAACCTTGTTTCACCAAGTGTTGGATGACAATTAATTTTGTCTTTGTTGTTATTTAAATTGCTATTGCGTAGCTTTCCCTTTTTTTCGGTAGATGGCATGACCAGTTCCACAAAACTTCTCATGTCATCTTACTAGTTTGTTAGAGATCTTATTCTCTGCTGGCACAGTTCTTCGTCACCAGCTTCTTCACATGAACTTTGTTTTAGGTGAAGAAGTGAGTTATACCATACTGATGAGCTCTAATAAGAGCGAAACGCGTCTATAGTTACTAACTGAACTGTGCTGGCCAGCCTCTGACGATGCCCTCATAAGGTGACTTGGAGGCTGAATTTTGTGAAACTTAACCAAGTGTTTATTTTGTATTTTTTATATCTAATTCAATTAGGCTGAGTTTGTTTTTTGTAATGCTCAAGAATAATATTAAATTGTGGATACTACGAAATATATTGACATCGAATTATAAATAATTCGCAAAATTAAGTGTAGTTCGCCTAAATTAAGCATTTGTAGTACACTAATAAAATAGTTATTTGTAATATATTAATAATTAAATTACAATTGTAAACACTGCAATGGATAAATTATTCATTATACAACAATAGATCAGTGATATCGAGACGGCCTGTGGATTTGAGTTCACGGGTTTAATTTCTACGAATACGTTTCACCACGTTAAAACTACCCCTGTGGCTTCCCCTTCACTAACATATTTGAGGGCCATGATTTTACTTCACTTCTAATTTGAACTTTTGGGGTAAAACAGATGAAAACTGACACTTTTCCGGTGCGTTTTCGATCGGAAAAGTTCGTTACTCCAGTATACTATAGTCGTTGCTAGACAAGAAGAAATGCAGGTTTCTTAGGACTAGTCATTACTGAATAACAAGAAGGACTATAACAGGGTAAAGACAGAATGAAATGCATACATTTATGAATTTGCACGAGATATCTCCCTGAACGAATGATGGAATGACCGATAAAGTACCATCGTCGATAGATCGAACAAAACAAAAATAATAAGGTTGAATATTGTCGAGCGAGAGCGAATGAACGAACGTAGAGCGTCAATCGTCCACAGACCTGGTGCCCATGACGACAATTGATTACGCGGACGATATTGAAGAACAGAGATGTGTCTCTGGCAGTTTCATCGTTTCATTATATGCTGAAATGTTGAAAACTTTCAGCTCAACTTCATTTACATCTGACGATTTCATTACACTGAAATTCAAACCTCAGCTGCGTGGCTCTGTTCACCAACTTCCATATAGCACTGGAACTCGTGCAATTGTTATTGTGGAGCCAATCAGATTATCTGAGTCATTATACCGATTGTTGTTGCAAGAATTTATCAATAAAAAAATATATCATCAAGACATTATAACAATTTCTGAATATTTAGATTCTAATATAAATCTGCTACGAATCTATTGATTCGGTTTATACTCGTTTTCCAAACACTCGTAACTAAAGATACGTTTATAAAATTTGTTACATAATATACTATTATTCACTAGTTGTTTGTTAACCCGTGACTAATGAAATCTTGTTATTAAACAATCATTAAATAGTTTAAATTTTAATATTAATGATGTAAACAGCGACTTGATTTCAACCACGTTAACCAGATTTATAGACTTATCCAAAAATATGCTATTAAATGATTTCTCCTGAGCAACGACCTGTATCGTATGTTACATGTCAAATGAAATATGTAAAGTCGTACTACTTATACGCACATATTATATTTTTGGGCGATTGCCTGTTCGAATGAATAAATAAATAAATAAATAAATTTTACGGACTGAAAACAACCATGTAAAAGTAAAAGTCGTATATAAAATAATAAAATGTATTATAGCTTTTTAAATTATTAAAGCAATATATTATTAAATGAAACATAAGTTGATATAGATTTATTTTTATTTATTTCTATAGCAACACATGCAACAACAAAATCAATTATTTATTACAACTATTTTTATTTTGAATAAATACGAGATAAGATATTTCCAATTTTATCAATACTTCAGTGGTATTGAGTTGAACTGTAGATTTGAGAACCCGGGTTCGAATTCCAGTCGACAAACAATTTTCACCACATTAAAACTTCCCCAGTGTTTCCTCCTCTACTAACATCTTTGGGAGGCGTGATTTGACGACTGGTAATCACACTTTACGAGAAGAAAAATATCACTCACCAAGATCAGGTACGACAGAGTGCCACACCCAGTAATGGGTAAAAGGCATGATGATATATTTTTAGTTTTTAATAATACAAAATGAGTATCTAAATAGTTTAGTCACATATTACATTTTTTTATGATCGCAAATTAAGACAATACATTTTTTTTAAAGTATTGTGAAGTTATGACAGATACCTGCAGCTAACTTTAAGCCGTGACCAAAACGTTCGAGCTCTAGCTTATTAACATATGATTGAGATGTTATTTAGTAGCATGGAAACCAAGTACGTTAGTGACATTTTAATAACAGGAGTAGAAAAATATTTAAAGGATTCATTTTACCCCATTTCAGGGGGCATGGTACAATTTACAAAACCATTTCTAAACGTTAGAAAACCTATAGAAACTGCTGGTAATCCCTCGCGAAGACAGTCGACAATCGGAAGTTGTTACTTCTGAAGAAGAACAAAACATAACTGCAGTCTTCCTTCAGATATCATGAAAAGTGCTTGAATCTCTGAATTCTTCTGCTGCAAGCAATTGTTTCAAAACTTAATTACTCCACTGTCGAATAAATAGATACGCGTAGAAGACTGCGCTGGTCGATGCAGCGTTTTGTTTCGCTATTCGATTGTCCGCCCTGACGCAGTTAGAATTGACATTCATGTATTCGGACTCGTTGGGAAATAGTCCCCATTGTTTTGTTTCTGTCTACGACTGTACAATCATACTTTTGTTTATATTGATATGCGTGACAGAAACGATTTTCTATTTTTATGTTTTAGTGAGTAAACAGATAATAGAGACGTTATTTCAATTATAAATTCGGGTCAATAATAATAAGCATAAATGCTACCGCGCGGTTATCATTTTTTACTCGAGTATTTTAGGATAATTTGTTAACCTTTTAAAATGGATTTTTGCGTATTTCACATTTAAATTTTTTTTAAATTAAAACTAATTACATGTTTATTGACACGTACAACCCACAATTTAGCAAACAGTAAAATACTTTGCGTGTTAGGCACAAATTTAATCTTAAATATTATTTTTTACGTCTTCAATTGAAGAGAAGAAACTAATACTTTTCTTCTGTAAGGAATAAAATTACTTTTCGTAATACATGCACAAGAAACACGTTCTTATTCCCTAATTTTAGAGAGAGAAACACTGCTTTTCTCCCCTAGGGAGAGAAACATTATGTTTCTCTCCCTAGGTAGCATGTTTATCTCCCTAGAGAGATTAGCTGTTTGCGGTGTTTCCTAGGTAACTAGTTACGCAACCCATATTTGACATTTGACCCGATAAGACAGTAATTTTTGTGCACTTGTTACGTAAAGTATAATATGCTTCACGGGAGGGCATGATTATCCCTTGTGTGAAGTTGGCAAACCTAGACTTCAGCTCGAGCTTTCGGCCCTCGTTTACGTCTCGGTTTGCCAACTTCACACGCGGGAATAATCGCTTGTTTCCCTAACTTGATGCATAACATCCTATAACTTACAGTATCGGTTTTTGACGTATTTTATAAATTTTCAGTGACTAAAATGTTTAAATCCATGATAATCATAAACAATTAATAGTTTATAACAATGCAACAGTTTGACGCTTATTTCACAGCATCTCCATTCAATTTAATTTCAATCTTATTCTAACTTTATTGTAGAATATCCGGTACTGTAAAATAAAACGTTGTATATAATATATGGGGTAGGTGGCTCAGTGGTATCGAATCGGCAATTTTCACCAAATTATATCTATCTCTGTGGCACCCCCTAGACCAGTGGTCGGCAAACTTACTAGCCAAAGAGTCAAATATGAACATTACAACAATTAAAAAAAAAAATTGGGAGCCAAATCTCCTTGTTTAGTAAACTTTTATTACACTAAATTTTATTACACTTTGTATGTTGTTGTTTTTAATTTTAGGCATGATTCCATGTTCTCATCAATAAGACGACTTCTCAGTTTACTCTTGATAATGTTCATGCTTGAAAAAGATTGTTCGCATATATATGTAGAACCGAAAAGGGAAAGAGCAGCAAACGCGAGCTTTTTCAGCTGATCGTAAGAGTCAGGAATACTATTCCAAGCGTTGAAAATGATCATATCTTCTTTCTCCAGGTCATTTAAAGCAGACCACTTGTGTTAATATTATTATTATTATTACTTGTGTTGTTAACTAAGATCACATTTTTTCTTCTCCAATATTTCCAATTCAACACAAAGACGTTCTAATTTAGAGCGCCATATGTCCTTATTTTTTAAATCCAGCAATTGTATTTCAAAGCTACCAATGTCAATTTCAAAATTAAACTCGATGTTCGTTACGTATTTTTACAACAATATAAAATTTTAATTACCTATCTATCTTTTAACTTAAACAAAAAATTTTGCATGTTCTCGATTTATAGAAGAATTTTAATTTATCAAAATAAGATGTAATTATTTTTTTATCAAGTTTTTTTTTAATGAAAATATTATTGCGCCTTCCGTGGATATTTGTGCCAGAGCCGCACTTAAGGAATCAAAGAGCCACATGCGGCTCTGGAGTCGCACTTTGCCGACCACTGCCCTAGACTAATATCTTTGCAAGCCGTGATTTGACGGCTGATAACCGCACTTCCCGCGAAGAAATATATCACTTATCGAGATCTTCTACGGCAGAGTGCCACATCCAGTAATGGGTAAAAGGCGTGATGATATATTTATTTATTGTATATAACACGTGAATGAAATGTAGTGATATGTTTACACTCAATAAATAATAAGTTCTTTACTGTTTATTTATTTGTAAATAGCTCTGTAATTGCAGATCTCTATGGATGTTCAATTGACATTAAATGAAGTTACAACTTATAATGTTATATTGAAATTAAACCAAATCGGGCGCAGTTAAATGTTTGGTTAAAGTTGATGCCAACGAAGTTAGAAATCTCATAATTTTAATGACAATAATTTTAGTTGTTAAACTGGATTAAACTACTAAAACTAATTTTTGCGTCTAACTAAAGTTGAATTATAATGAACCATCTTCAATGTAAACTTAATAAAATTAAGCGGAAAATAATCTACAAGAGTGACACGAGAATAATCTCATTCAGAAACAAAAGTATTCAGTTACGTACCTAATCTAATAACAGTCAAACTTTCACATTAACGCACTACGTTACTCCAAGTCAAATTAAAACAGAATTCAGGACCAGCATCTTCTGTTTGATTCTCCCATCGTCCTAAAAACAGTTGACAATATTTCACCGGAGGAAAACATTGGAAACCGTCGGAAAATATCATTCGGAATGCAGAATTTTACATGGGATCCGCAAAATAACAAGAAGAAGAAAAATACATTGTTTGAATTTGTGCTATCAATTTTTATCTACGATCTATCTATATACAGGCTGTCAATAAAATACTGGCCATAGGCGTTTAACATGGGAAGTCAGTTTGTAAATGAAATAAATAAATAATTCATCACGCCTTTTACTCATTACTAGGTGTGGCACTCTGCCTAAACAGATCTCGGTAAGTGATATAATTTTTCGCGTGAAGTGCAGTTACCAGTCGTCAAATCACGGCTCTCAAAGATATTAGTGGAGGGGGAGCCACAGGGGTAGATTTATAAATAAAATAAATAAATATATCATCACGCCTTTTACCCATTACTGGGTGTGGCACTCTGCCTAAACAGATCTCGGTAAGTGATATAATTTTTCGCGTGAAGTGCAGTTACCAGTCGTCAAATCACGGCCCTCAAAGATGTTAGTGGAGGAGGAGCCACAGGGGTAGATTTAAATTGGTGAAAATTGTTTGTCGGCTGTGGGGATCGAAGCAGGGTTCTTAAGATCCACAGACCGACTCGATACCACTGAGCCACCTACCCCATAATTAATAATGATATAATGAATAATTGTAATGAGGTTAGATCTGCAATAGCAGATTATCTTCAATAAGTACAGCAACCAATCTTGAAATTATTGGTAATTAATAACGCGTCAAATTATGGATTTAAGAATCCGATTTCGATACCCACAACCGACAAACTGATTTTCATTAGTAAATAAATAAATATATCATCACGCCTTTTACCCATTACTGGGTGTGGCACTCTGCCTAAGTAGATCTCGGTAAGTGATATATTTTTTCGCGTGAAGTGCGGTTACCAGTCGTCAAATCACGGCCCTCAAAGATATTAGTGGAGGACGAGTCACAGGGGTAGATTTAAATTGGTGAAAATTGTTTGTTGGCTGTGGGGATCGAACCAGGGTTCTCAAGACCCACAGACCGACTCCTTACCACTGAGGCACCTACCCCATATCTTATGATATGCATATTGTAATTTATTATTGCTTTGAAATGGTGATACTAATTATTTCATTTCTTACAATTTTATTGAGATACAAAAATCTATGTTCTATTAAGTGTCATATAAATAAATAAAAATAAATATATCATCACGCCTTTAACCCATTACTGGGTGTAGCACTCTGCCTACGCAGATCTCGGTAAGTGATATATTTTTTTTCGCGTGAAGTGCGGTTACCAGCCGTCAAACCACGGCCCTCAAAGGTATTAGTGGAAGGGTAGATTTAAATAGGTGAAAATTTCAAATACATAGTAGAAAATTAAATTCTGTGTCTAAGTTAAAAATCAAATTTAATTTTTTACATTCCTAATCAAGTTTAAAATTCCTTTTTTGACAGTTACATTGTCATTTGTTATAATTATGTGTAGTAAATTTAATAATAATTTAATGTAGGCGCGGTGGCCGAGCGTGTTAAGGCACATCTCTTAGCATGCTGTGACGTCACTCGAACCAAGGTTCGTCGGTTCGAATCCGCCTGCCGACAATGTGTGATTTCTCGTAAAATATAAAAATACAGTTTCATAAGCTAGTCACTTATACGCCTTAAATAATCTGACTAAAGAAACCGGCAGTACGGCAGTGTAAAAACTGCGGCTCGGTGTGCCCGGAAGCCAAAACCCAACTGGGGTTAGAGAGCTGAAGAAGAAGAAGAAGAAATTTAATAATATGTACATTATGTCAACAGTTGAACGTAGCAAGATCTGCAATTTCAGATAAATACAAGCAACATAATAAATTGAATGTGAATAGTGGTAGCGCCGTTATTGCTATTGTGTAAATACTCTTTCCGGAATGCAAAAAATGGAATCCGGGTATAAATTCCAGCGGCCGGACATTCATTTGAAAAATGCCGGTTCAGTTAGGTTGGGTCGGGCCGGTATTATGCGCTAGGTAACAATACAACAACGTGCTTTGTGTCAACTACTAACATTTTTTTGCTTCTAAGAAATATTTGGCAACAAATATTCTATTCTTTTGTTATAGAACTTATAATGAAATGTTTCTCTGTTATATTGCGAGATACAATTTATCAAGGAACAAGAATTTTTCATTATTATTAATTTATTTAATAAGGAAATAGTTATTTGTATTTGGGAAGAAAGTGAGACATTCTTTCCGGAAGGTTTAGTTTCAGTTTCCGACCCGAAGAGGAGGAAAATATCAAGCATCTGAAAATGACACTTTTTTCACGACATATACAATTTCTGTTCTCTTAAATAATTAATAAATAAATATATCATCACGCCTTTTACCCACTACTGGGTGTGGCATTGTGTCTAAGCAGATCTCGGTATGTGATATATTCTTTCGCGTGAAGTGCGGTTACTTGCCGTCAAATCACGGCCCCCAAAGATATTAGTGGAGGGAGAGCCACTCTTTGTAAAATAAATTATAAATTCACTAATAATGGCACTAATGTCAAATCATACCGTTGTTTTCTAATAGTCATGGATATGGTTTTACTTTTTTTCTTTAGGAAAGAAAAATTTACTTTGTTCCCTAAAAATGAGAAGTAAAATATTACTTTTCTTCTTTTGAGGGAAGAAAATACTATGAAAACTTGAAAATTATGCTTACCGTAAAATTAACGTTTTCTGTGGAACAATCGAAAAATGACTTTGTCCAATTTAAGATGCAATCGTAAACAAAATGATGTGTGTATCACGAGCGTCAAGTGTATTTGTTCTTCTTACACCATTACAGCTCTTGCCTTCGGCTCAATTATTGTTCTCGAGTAACAAAAAATCACTTTACGCTCTTAATAATTATCTTTGAAATAATTAAATTATAAACTTTAATTTTTAGGGCAGTATTAGAACACATTTTACATAACTTATGACTTAAAATATCTAGATATTTAGCTAAACCTGCAATTGCAGAGCTTATCATGATGTCATACTAACAAACAAATTAAAAATAAAATTTTTAGTTCATAGAATTAAAATTGAAATTCAGTTTTTATTTCGAGCTTAATTTTATATTAATCTTTAATCAGTGTTTCTATAAGAATTCTAAATTGAATTTATACCGGAACCGGAATACAAATTCTTAATAGAGTATAAACTTTAATTTCCGTTTTCCGATTCCCAGTAATAACTTGCTGTCACCAGCACGGATCATACAACACAGTGTTTGAGCTTTCCACCAGATGTCAATAATTAAGCTGTAAAGCTCCATTCCTTCTTTGTTTATCCACGTATGTGTGACGTATTCCATGACGACGTAATCAACAACCGCAAGCTGAATATACTGTACACACAAAATGCGTGGTGGTTTAGTGAAAAGACGCGAGAGTTGCTAGTTTCGGGTTTGAATAATGAAAAGGGAAGTTTTTCAATTTTCAGATGGTTGACCATCGGTAAATATTTGTAGAATGTTCAAAGTTTTAACAACTTTTAGACGAGATAGATTAGTTGATACAGATTTTTTTACAGATTTTATAGTACTGAATCTTAACTTTGAGAAGCTGTATTTTTAAAACTAAAAAAGATATTGATACGCAGTTTGAACGATTGAATTTCGCGTGGATTTTTTAAATATTTCATCTGCTTTACTCTATAATATTTAGGGTAGTACAATTTACAACCCCTATAAATGTGGAAGTGTTAGACAGGGTAATAAAATGAAGGGATGTAGCACATATTTGTATTGAAAAAAAGTCGAAAAACCTAAATTCTGAATATATGGTTCTATATCATTCAAGTCACGAGAAATTTAAAAATCTTTTTCGTATCACATGCACAAGAAACACGTTCTTATTCCCTAATTTTAGAGAGAGAAACATTATATTTCTCTCCCTAGGTAGCATGTTTCTCTCCCTAGGTAGGATGTTTCTCTCCCTAGAGAGATGTTTCTCTCCCTAGAGTCTACGATTATTAGCTGTTTGCGGTGTTTCCTAGGTAACTAGTTACGCAACCCATATTTGACATTTGTCCCGATAAGACAGTAATTTTTGTGCACTTGTTACGAAAAGTATATGCTTCACGGGAGGGCGCGATTATCCCTTGTGTGAAGTTTGCAAACCTCGACTTCACACGCGGGAATAATCGCTTGTTTCCCTCCCTTGATGCATAACATACTATAACTAACAAACTTTTTAATATTTTATTTTTCACAAAAATGCTTTCAAATTTACAGGTTTTGTAGAAAAACAAGTAGGTACTGGAAATCCATAATTTCAAACAGAATTTCATTATAATTATTTGTTTTGTAGTTACCGTCACAGTAAAATTGCATGAACAAATCATCAATATTTGCATCATTTTCTCTTGCCTCTTTCTAGGCACAATAAACTATATTTGTAATTATTTCATCCCCCTCCATATCTACCCCCTAATAATTAACAAAAGTGTCGAGGGTTTGATACAAACACCCGCAATGTAACACAACCTATTGACTGTGAACAGAAGCATCAATGGCGAGAGTGGTTAGTGGACACGCTGTGCCGACACCCACGTTCACGCTCGCACTCATGCCGCGTCACGCGTCACGCGTCACGCACTCATGCACACATGCATTAACCACGCTACACATCACTTATTAGCAAATACCTGCAATGAGCACGTTATACGCTGGAATTAATTTGAAGAATTAATTATAAATAGTTTCAATTTCATCAAACTTTATTTATTATGTATGAGTATTATTGGGCGTATTTTGTATTTTTCTCTGTCCATTTTTGACCAAGAAAAACAGTATCATTGTCAACAGTGTTGTGTAATACCGCGGTATTAAATTCAAGTCCATGTTTTAGTGCAACGCCCTCGTAATTTGGTCTAAAACTGTCGAGTGGCATTTAAATTTACGAGTGGAATTAGTCGGATTTTTTCGCAACTCGTCGGTCCAAACATTCGTTATTTACGGCTGAAAGATCAGCAGGTTCCTGAAGCTGAAAGCTGACTGAAATGCGCTGTAATTAGGGCGAGTACGACGCGTCGCCAGATTCGATATTTCCAGTTTCAGTTTTCAGTTTCAGCTGCTTGTCACATTGATTCTTGTCAGACAGGACATGCTACGCTACGGTGGAATCCCTTGTCATTAATTCCTGCATTTGTTTTTGCAGGAATATTTATCACAGGATGTATTTGCAGAAACAACACAAAAAAAGGAATTTGTTAGTGAGAGATTGTATCTTTTGGACGCGAAATTACATTGTTGGATTTATCTAGATCTTTACTGAAAATATATTACACTTGGAAAATTCAGAAAAATATATAGGTTGTCTGCGCCATGGACGATTAACATGGAAAATTAGTTTTCCACTACCAATTTTTTCTTCCCTGAATACTTTACAGGAAAAACTTTCAAAGATAATTACATTTTGCTAGTAAATTAATAGTTACTTACTACTACTAAAATTTAAAAAAAACTCATACAATTTACATAGTTGGAAACAAATTTATAATGTTTAACTATCACATACATACATATTTTAAACTTGAATTTAATAAAAACTAAATAAGTAAAATGTAATTCTAGACTAAGTTAAAGCAATGGTAGTATTTCTGTATCAAGTACAAGTATGCAAGAGCGTTAAAAACACTTTTTGCTTGTAGTGCACACATTTTTTTGATCAAGTAGTTATTTGTGTATTAAGAGCGTAAAGTGATACTTTATTACTCGAGCATGGTAATCGCCTTCGGCTCGCGCTGCAATAGTGTAAGAGGAACAAAGAGACTTTACGCTCGTGATACACACTTTTTTCTACGATTGCATCTTAAATTATTAAAAAAAAGTATAGGTACTGAAACTAAATTCGTTCTGTCAACTGTCAATATGACAAGTTTCTGTTTTGTTTGTATCCCTGGTAGCTATTGAAATTAGCGCGTATTTAATATCTTTTTCGCGCGTTGCCATTGGAGACGCGTGACAAAGATATTTTTCCATTGTTCCACAGACAACGTCAATTTTACGATGACAAATAAGAGCGTAATTGTCACCTTTTCATAGCTATCGTAGAAAAAATATAATATTTTAATACTCATTTGATTACAGAAAGTTTAAATAACAGCAAAGACAAAATTAATTGTCATCCATACACTCGGTGAAACTAGGTTTAATAAAAAATATTAAATAAACATCAGCTTCTTAACGTGAACTTTGTTCTGGGAGAAGAAGTGAGTTATACCATACTGATGAGCTCTAATAAGAGCGAAACGCGTCTATGGTTATTAACTGCGCTGGCCAGCCTCTGACGATGCCCTCATAAGGTGACTTAGAGGCTGAATTTTGTGAGACTTAGCCAAGTGTTTATGTAATATTTTTTATTTTTACAGAAAGTTTATTTTACTTTCCGGATGGTCCAATAGCAACAAGCGAGAAAATAATGTTCTCGCTTGTTTAAAACCAGGGTTCGTAAATATCATGATATTTATAATAAATATCAAAATATCTGATATATAGGATATATATCAGATAAATATCACTTTTTGGATATTTATTTTTTAATTTTAGTTTTTGTACACATTTAGAAAAAGTGAAAAATTCGAAAAATGTCACTTTTTGAATTCCCCATGTCCGAATTGACTTATAAGCAAATTTTCATACAATTTTATGCAATTTGATATTTTTAATTATTTCCTAAGGGGTACCCCTTTGGTTTTTTCAGATTTTAATTCAATTTTCCCAAAAATCCTTAATCGTAGGATTATTAAAACGAAAATTTACATACATATGTATTTTGACCCACTGAATCCAGTGGTGCAATCTTCAAATGCATATGACTTCTGGTTTTCGAGAAAATGTTAAAAAAACCGCTTTTTGCGATTTTTTTGGCGGAAAATTGAAAAAAAATAAAAATCACTGAAACTATGTTTATAAGTTAACTGAAGCACGAGAAAATTAATACCGTTGAGCGCGTTTTCATATCACATTTAGTTTTTGAGATATAGCCTCGGAAAAGTAGAAAAACTGAAAAATTCGAAAAATTTCACTTTTCCGGAGGCTATATCACAAAAACTATTTGATATTTTTATATAATGGATATATATCATTGCAAAAATATGACGATATATATAAAAATAAATATCATGATATATATCGATCGATATATATCTTCGAACCCTGTTTAAAACTGATTTTAAATTGATGAAACGCGGATGACTTTAATGAATGTTTGAAGGATTCGTGCTACCTTATTTTATAGGACATAGCGTGATGTTATGTACGCATGGTACTATATTATTGCTGCAACGCAATATCAAGAAAATAAAAATTATAAGCACCAGCTTGTAATTTATGTCTAGCACATTTATCAAGATTGAAATTATAAAAAGTAAATAAAATAGTTCACACTCCGATTCCGTGGTCTGGTAACAACATATGTTTTGTTCTGTTTATTATGAGAGCAGAGTTTTAGCAGTACCAGTGCGAAGAATTGCAGAGGGCTGCGACGTCACGTCATGGATTTTATGACTGCGGTCTGGCGTATTACTAACATATATCATTTTTCTTCTGTCGTTACCTCGTTTTATTAACCACGTCGACGCACGGCACGACATCGTCAACCACGACCATGTACAAACAAACTAATATTCTACTACTTTTTATTTCAAAAGAATTTGCGACATTTTTGGCATATTGTTGCAATTCAAACTGCAAGATTGAAGAAACTGTTTTAAATAACAACAAAGACAAAATTAATTGTCATCCAACACTTGGCGAAACAAGGTTTAATAAAAATATAAAGTAAACTCTTGGCTATGTTTCACAAATTTTTTTTCGGTAGATGGTATGACCAGTTCCACAAAACTTCTCATGTCATCTTACTAGTTTGTTAGAGATCTTATTCTCTGCTAGCACAGTTCTTCGTCACCAGCTTCTTCACATGAATTTTGTTCTAGGTGAAGAAGTGAGTTATACCATACTGATGAGCTCTAATAAGAGCGAAACGCGTCTATGGTTACTAACTGAACTGTGCTGGCCAGCCTCTGACGATGCCCTCATAAGGTGACTTGGAGGCTGAATTTTGTGAAACATAGCCAAGAGTTTACTTTATATTTTTATGAAACTGTTTTATTTAACTGCCTAAGCAGATCTCGGTAAGTGATATATTTATGCGCGTGAACTGACCGTCAAATCACGGCCCTCAAAGATATTAGTGGCGGGGAGGCACAGGAGTAGATTGAAATTGGTGAAAATTGTTTTTTCTACGATTGCTATGAAAAGTTGACAATTACGCTCTCATTTGTCATCGTAAGGTTGACGTTTTCTGTGGAACAATCGAAAAATATTCCAATGGCAACGCGCGAAAAAGACGTTAAATACGCGCGTTTCCAATGGCAACGCGTGAAAATGATATTATTTCAATAGTTACCAGGGATACAAACAAAACAGAAACTTGTCATATTGACAGTTGACAGAACGAATTTATTTTCACTACGCATACCTTTTTTAATAATTTTAAGATGCAATCGTAGAAAAAATTATGTGTGTATCACGAGCGTAAAGTGTCTTTGTTCCTCTTACACTATTGCAGCTCTCGCCTTCGGCTCGAGTAACAAAGACTCACTTTACGCTCTTAATACACAAATAACTATTTTGTTTGTTTGGCAAATAAATTTATAAAGATCGTGACTGAAAGTGGATAATTGTTGATGAGACTATCCTGAATTTTATTGTATTTCTACTTGTGTGTGTTTTATTGGCTAGAATTAACGCTGAGTTAGATGGAACGAATCCAATTTTCAGTGGCAGTCTGCGAAGAAGTAATTTGCCAATATTGGAATATGTTGTGAGGTCCTCACCTCTTTCTTGGCAGAGGTCAAGAGCCTGAATTCGTCCACTCCAACTTTCAGATTGTCTGAGTACGAACAAAATGAATCCAACTCCCATCTTGAAACTGTTGAAGGATTTCGAAGCTTTTCACTCCGTTCTCTTGGCTTTGTCACTAATTTCTATAACCTACATTCTATTCAGAGTCATCACGTGGAATCTGAAATGTTATACCATTTTGTGGTGCTTACGTTTCAGTCTTAATTAAAGGAATGTTCTGCATAGAAACGAAGAAGAAGTGTGTTTATTCAACGTGAAGCTGGATTTTATTTTATGTGTGACTTGGTTGTTTATTCATGTGCACGAGGAAATCTGTTTGTGTAAATCTCCTTAGGGGTTTATAATCGATTTCAACTTTTTTGACATATATTTTCCCTCGTGAATGCCAAGGCTGTGGACCGATATAACTAACACCCCTCCTAAAGAGAGAGTTATTTTATTTTTATTGAATCTAAAAAAAGAATTGCTCAGCCGTCGTATTTGGGTCTTGTTATTTGACGGCTGTTATACCAACTACTCTCTATTTATATAGACAAACTACTTCTTTCTATCTTTTATTACTTGTACCCCTTGATGTTTTTACGAATTTTGGCCATTTTTTGACTTTTTGTTCTAAAAGTTTTATTTGTAGAAATTTTTTTTTGAATTTCCATATCCATGTATCTTCACGAGAGGAATTCACTGCTGTTTCCAGATTTTAATTATCTCTTTAACTTTTCGAGATATTGACACTACAAAATTCTGAGAAAAATAGTAAAATTTTCAAAATTTTCAAAATTTAGGTATAGGTTAAGTAAAGCACGAGAAATACCCTCGTTGAAACCGCATTTCAATATCTATTTATATAGAAAAATTACTTCTTTTTATCTTTTATTACTTGTATTTCTCTGTCAAATAAATAAGCATTTTTTAAGGGCAAATATTTCAAGATCATTTGAAAATAATTTAGTTGTAACTCGATATTTCGACCTACTAATAATCAAAACAATAGAACATCTAAAATTGACAGTTATTATAATAATATTCGAAGTGATTGAATATTAGAATGATGTATGTTTCATACAATTTAATTTGACAGAAATTTAATCTCAGATACTGCGCGGTACAGACCAACACATTTACTGCACTGTGATGTGGGTTGTCATGTCATACAAGATATTATTTACTTATTGCTACGCTGCACAACAGGAAATTAATTCAAATTACAGTACATGAGCCCTACAGCTTATATTGCAATCTAATCCACACGGATGGAATTGTTTGCTAAATTCAACAACTTTTGCTTGTTCGTCATGGAGATGCTCCCTTCCTTTCTTATCTTTTTGATTCATTTCTGTTTTTACTATAGAGTGTACAACTGCAATTGTGTGGAATTCAGTTTCAAAAACAAGCGCAGGCAGATACTCCCTTCCTTCCTCATCTTTTTTTCTTCATTTTCAGTTTTTACTATACAGTGTGTAACTGCAATTGTGTTAAATGTATTTTTAAATAAGCGCAGGCGATGCTGCCTTCATTTCTTATAGATTCGTTGTTAGAGAAGTGGGCGTAAGTGAAGATTTACGAAACAGGTGTACAGGAGCGAATGGATGAATGTTTGTTGCGTGATGATGGATTTTGGTTGTGAGAAAAGAAAGAGTTTGTATGGAGGAAGTGTTAATGTGGTCG
Source organism: Pterostichus niger (assembly GCA_947425015.1). Lineage (NCBI taxonomy): Eukaryota > Metazoa > Arthropoda > Insecta > Coleoptera > Carabidae > Pterostichus > Pterostichus niger. The sequence continues at coordinate 1,287,986 of OX380341.1, read as the reverse complement.
AAATGAGTATCGTGTGTCAGGATGAGAATGTTGACGGGGTCGTGCTACCCCATTTAATGGGATATAGTGTGATGTTATATATATGTATATGTAGCCGCTATACATATTTCATTTGATCCTAGTAAATGTTTGCCACGGCCATCTATTGATTATTTACCGAGGCGATGACGTCACGAAATGCAATTGCATTCTTTACGTGACAAAACAAACGAACAGTGAAATCGTACCAGGCTTGTTGATCACTAAACAACAGATGAAGAAAGCAGGAATCAGGAAAATTTATCTCTTGTCCTGTAATTCTAGTTTTACTCGAATTAATATGTACAATATTACAAGCGCTCTTTTAAGATGTTATATAGCTTTAACAAGTTAATACACTCAGAATATACCTGCCCTTAAAACAGCCAAAAACCAATCTCGAACTGTCGTGGTTCCAGTTTATGCTTGTTACATTTATAATAACAAATATTCGTGCTACCCCTTTTGATATAGGATATAGTGTGATGTTATGTATGTACGTATGTATAATATTTTGTTTTATTTCAATTTCTTGTTGTGTAGCCAGAGCCGGCTTTACCATAAAGCGTCAAGCCCCTACAATTTCAAGAGTCTCAAAAGAAAATATCGTGAATTTTTGGTTGAACCAGTTCAAAAATTGAAAATTTTATTAATATGGTTCTATATAATTCAGAGCACGAGAAATTGAATGGCGCAAAGCGCATCTTCATATCTTTTTTAGTTTTTGAGTTACAGCGTTTTTTGCCTTTTTAAAAATCTCAACTTTAAAGGCTCATATCTTGAAAACTAAAAGAGATATTGAAATGCGGTTGAACGAGGGTATTTCTCGTGCTTTACTTAACCTATACCGTAATTTTGAAAATTTTTAAAAATTTACTATATTTTTCAAAATTTTCTCGTGTCAATATCTTAAAAAGTTGAAGAGATAATTAAAATCTGTAAACACCGGTGAATTCCTCTCGTGAAAATACATAAGTATGCAAATTTTCACAAAGAAATTCGTATGGATACAAGTTTTATTACAAAAAAACGAAAATGGCCACTTTTTGATAATTTCTTAAGGGGTACCCCTTGGCGTTTTCAAAATTTAGGTATATGTTTAGTAGCGCACGAGAAATACCCTCGTTCAAACCGCATTTCAATATCTTTTTTAGTTTTCGAGATATGAGCCTTCAAAGTTGAACTTTTTTTCAAACGTGCGCCATTTTGTTAAAAAACCAAATTTTCAAAATCCAGCCCTTAGTTTTTTAGAGTATACATCAGAGATTAAGAAACCATATCCCTTTTTGATCCAGGTCTATTGCTCTTCCCGGAATGTTTTCTCCCGATTTGCCCTACGCGCCGAGAGGAGTCGCCATTTTTTTTAAATTTCTGACGACAATTTTGAATATTTTCTTTAAAAAACATTTTTAAATAAGGTTTAAAGAGTACTAAATAAAGATCCAAAAACAGTTCTTAAGCAGCACGTTTAGATTTCGTTAAAAAAAATCTTGAAAATGGCCCTTTTTTTCCTTGTCTAGAGTGGCCTTACCCCTTAAACGCATAGATCTAAAATCTGCTACGGCAGAGTGCCACACCTAGTAATGGGTAAAAGGCGTGATGATATATTTATTTTTATTTATAATATATATATCTTGTTAAATATATATATATTGCTTGAGGTCTCAAAAGAGTTCAGCGCGGCGCTGTCAGCTGCCTAGTAAATTAATTAATTAATTAATTTAAAAAGTAAAATTCCTGTTTAAGTATTATGCAAGGATGCAGACAACATATAATCCTTTGCAGTAAATCCTGAATCCTCTACATTATAATAATTTGATTGTGTGAGTCTGGTCTGGATGCCTCGCGGTGAATGAAAGTAAATCGTGCAGGAATGGCAGGGCTGGCGGCAGCATCGGGACGCTCGGGACACCGAGGGGCGTCTCGTGACGTCACTTGGGCGCACGCCATGCGCTCCCACCCCGCATATGGCGTCACTTCGACCGCCACCACCGCCACTAGCGCCGCCCACGGCTGCGTTCAATATCCTAGTAATAGCACTTTTAGTTCACCCCTTGTGCCCTATTTCCACACAGAAAACCTTTCACAAAATCACAACAGCTGTGCGAGGACTCCGAAAAAACTGATACATGATTTTCACAAGATATTGATACATGCGAATATATTTACTCTTTTATTTTACGTTACTAGTGTAAAAAGTGTCACTTTATGGGTACATAATCACTTACTTTTTGCACTACCGTAGAAAAAAGTTTCATTTACCGTTTCGCCAAAGCAAACAAATTTAAACATTTAAACAAGAAAATTTATAAAAAAATAAATAAATATATAATCACGCCTTTTACCCATCACTGGGTGTGACACTCTGCCTAAGCAGATCTCGGTAAGTGATATATTTTTTCGCGTGAAGTGCGGTTACCAGCCGTCAAATCACGGCCTCCAAAGATATTAGTGGAGGAGGAGCCACAGGGGTAGATTTTTTAAATTGGTGAAAATTGTTTGTCGGCTGTGGGGATCGAACCAGGGTTCTCAAGATCCACAGGCCGACTCGATACCACTGAGCCACCTACCCCATAATTAATAATATAAATAAATATATCATCATTACCAATTATTAAGTGTGACACTCTGCCTAAGCAGATCTCGGTAAGTGACATATTTTTTCGCGTGAAGTGCGGTTACCAGCCGTCAAATCACGCCCCCCAAAGATGTTAGCCACAAGAGTAGATTTTTAAATTGGTGAAAATTGTTTGTCGGCTGTGGAAATTGAACCAGGGTTCTCAAGATCCACAGGCCTACTCGATACCACTGAGCCACCTACCCCATAATTAATAATGATATAATTAATATTTTCTAGTAGTAGAAATGAACAAAAACTTAATCAAAATGATGTAACAAATTTATCATTTCTATGCGTAAACAGCAAACAAAAGTATTTCCAGCAATTTAATGGTAATTTTCTGCCCTATTCACAAATCTGTACTGGAATTTGCCTGCAGATGACAACCCGGATTTCACCAGAGTCCGGACTCGATATTTAACATTAAAAATACGCCTACACCTTGAAATGTGTTGTATGTATCAACTATATTCGGAATTTATTGAACTGGACATTCACAAAAATGTGCGTAGGCTTTTTATATACTGACGAACGTTCCTAAATTATTTTTGAGAGAAAAGAAGTAAATAAAATAAAAGAATTACATTACCTAATCATCATTATTTTTTATAGGTGGCTCGGTGGTTAATATCTCTTTAGGTGTCGTGATTTCAAAAGATGTGATGATATATTTTTATATTTATTTATATCATCTACTAGTTTTATATGAAATGTTTACTAATTAAACAATAAAAATAAAACATATTTCTGATTACATTGTGTAATTATAATATACAAACTGCTCTATATTTAGTTTTCATCATTAAAAATTAAAAAAATGTCTATTTTAAAGTTTAAATAAATTAAAAATGTAATTTTCTTTTAGCTTTAGCGAGCAAGCTTCATAAAAAAGTACGTTACAATTATATAACGCCAACACTCTTTTTAAAACGATAATAAACTTTTTATTTTTACGTTTACAACGTTTTCAGTTTACATTCATAAAAATAAAGTACGTGACAATGTTGAAATGTGAAACGTTCTTAAATTGTATTAGAAACATACACTTCAAATTAAACACTTTTGTTTAACGGAAAAGTACAAATTAAATAAATAAATATATCATCACGCCTTTTACCCATTACTAGGTGTGGCACACTGCCGTAGCAAATTTCGGTAAGTGATATATTTATGCGCTTGAAGTGCCAGCTGTCAAATCATAGCCCTCAGAGATGTTAGTGGAGAGGAGCTATAAGGGTGGTGAAAATTGTTTGTAGATTGTGGGATTCGAACCCGGTTCTCAAATCCATAGTCTGACTCGATATTAATGAGCAACCTACCCCATAAAAAATTAACAACTTCTGTTTCAAGCATTTTTTCTTTATTTATTTTCTTTATTCCCTAAAGATAAAAAATGTCACTTTAATCTTTCAATTGTGATAAACTTATAATTGTCATTATTCACGACTTTTATATCCTTTTGCAATTCTACGACTAAATCTAATCTTCAAAGTTATTAAAATAAACGTCAAAAAAATACACTTTTATTGGGTAAATCACAGAAACCATGGAAACAGTAAACGCTGTCAATAATCATAATGAAAATAGTTGTACATATTTGATATTGGCAGTACGATGGTGTAAATAGTGATACGGAATTCGAATTGAATCTCACTCAAGCTAACACACTGCGGCTCGGTGAGTGCGGGCTTTGTACTGTAATTGGAATTAAATTCCTGTTGTACAGCATAACATAAATAAATAAATATTTAATGAGTAAATTAAAGTATGAAAGTACAAAAATAAATAAATAAGTGTCTGTCAAATATAAGTAAATAAAATAAAAAGTATAAACTAAATACTTGGCTAAGTTTCATAAAATTCAGCCTCCAAGAGCGAAACGCGTCTATGGTTACTAACTGTGCTGGCCAGCCTCTGACGATGCCCTCATAAGGTGACTTGGAGGCTGAATTTTGTGAGACTTTGCCAAGTGTTTATTTAATATTTTTTATTAAACCTAGTTTCACCAAGTGTATGGATGACAATTAATTTTGTCTTTGTTGTTATGTAATTAAAATAAATATATCATCACGCCTTTTGCCCACTGTAACAGATCTCGGTAAGTCATATATTTACCAGCCGCCAAATCCCCCTCCACTCTCAAAGATGTTAGAGGGTATCACAGGGAATATTTAACAGTTTCAGCTGGTTGTAACAATTTAACAGCATTGACATAGATACCGTATTATGCGCGTGATATTTAAAACTGTTTATGCACATCACAGATAACCGGCAGCAGAGAAAATTAAATCCGTGTTTATCACTAGATTTATAACACAACATGTGGGAAGATGCAGCTAAACTAGGTCGAATGGAATTCACATTATATTCAACAAACTGAATGTATTTAAAATTACTATTATACTGCTGTCCCATATACAGGGTGTTTCAGGACTAGTGTAACAAACTTTAACAGCTTATTCCTGAGGTGTATATATATATATATATATATATATATATATATATATATATATATATATATATATATATATAAAGAAACAGACACAATCAAATAGTCACATTATTTATGTGGCTCTCCCTCCACTAATATATTTGGGGGCCGTGATTTGACGGCTGGTCACAGCACTTCACGCGAAAAATATATCACTTACCGAAATCTGCTTAGTGAGTAGAGTGCCACACCCAGTAATGGGTAAAAGGCGTGATGATATATATTTTTTTATTTATATTTATACACTTTATTTAATATAGAATCATCATCTGTGGCGCTCCAGCCCAAATCGGGCCTGGGCCTACCGGGCACACCGAGCCGCAGTGTTTACATTGCCGTACTGCCGGTTTTCCTAGTCAAATGCTACATTATTTAAGGCGTATAAGTGACTAGCTTATAGCGCCCGAGTGTGATAAATACATGTAACTGTATTTTTTATATTTTACGACAAATCACACATTGTCGACAGGCGGATTCGAACTGACGAACCTTGGCTCGGATGACGTCACAGTATGTTAAGAGATGTGCCTTAACACGCCCAGCCACCGCGCCTGTATTTAAAGTAGAATACTTTTATTATTCTGTCACAAATTAGAGAAATTAATTGAGACTTGTCCCTCATATTCCTTTCTATTCTGTAAATCGATCATCATTTATTACCGATCTATAAATTAATGACAACTCTAATTTTAAATAAAATAATTAAATAAATTTTAATGATTCATAATTTTTATTCATAACTGTAACCTATCAGATCAGAAGTTTGCTTCAAGTAATGTGCAATTATTTTTGCGAATTTTGGTTAAATTATTTTTACGTTCTATTCAGTACATCAAATAATATATATCAACAAAGACAAAATTAATTGTCATTCATGCACTTGGTGAAACTAGGTTAAATAAAAAATATTAAATAAAACTCTAGGCAAAGTCTCACAAAATTATATATATCTTTTTAAAAAATTATTTTGAAACACCCTGTATAGTGCAAATAAAGAATTGAGATTGAATATTTTTCTGTAATTAACCATTAAACCTACACATTTTAAATTTAATAAAGTTGTAAATCAAAGCACGCATAAAATTGCTTTTTCATATATGTCAAACTAATAAAAATGTAATTATTCTCATCATGAAAATATTTCCGAACGAATATAATAAAGTTAAAAATGCTAGGCTGAACATAATTTAGAAAATGTCAAAAAGTAAACGTAAAATACAAAGTTGTAACAGAGTAGAGAGCGAAATTCGCTAGAAAATGTCAACTTCTCATTAATTACATGGGGCGAGTTCGTTGTTCTGTTGTTCCTGACATAATTGCACTGAAGTTGGAGAATCACGCGTGGTGGTTGAGTTGTCATGGCAACTGCATCACTACAATACAAACAACCTACAATTCACTCTATTCATTTATTCACATATCAATTGAGTTCAAAAATATTCAGGCAATTTATTTTATAAATAAATAAATAAATATATCATCACGCCTTTTACCCATTACTCTGTCTCAGCAGATCTCAGTAAGTGAAATATTTTGTCACGTAAAGTGCGGTTACCAGCCGTCAAATCACGGTCCTCAAAGATATTAGTGGAGAGGGAGCCACAGGGGTAAATTTTTAAATTGGTGAAAATTGTTTGTCAGCTGTGGGGATCAAACCAGGGTTCTCAAGATCCACAGGCCGACTCGATACCACTGAGCCATCTACCCCTAAATTTATTTTAATTGTGTTAAATGTATTTTTAAACAAGCACAGGCGATGCTGCCTTCATTTCTTATAGATTCGTTGTTAGAGAAGTGGGCGTAAGTGAAGATTTATGAAACAGGTGTACAGGAGCGAATGGATGAAGGTTTGTTGCGTGATGATGGACTTTGGTTGTGAGGAAAGAAAGAGTTTGTATAGAGCAAGTGTTAATGTGGTCGAAACGAGTATCGTGTGTCAGGATGAGAATGTTGACGGGTTCGTGCTACCCCATTAAATGGGATATAGCGTGATGTTATGTATGTATGTATATGGCAGAACCCCGCTTTATTTATAATTTAAATAAAACAAATACGAGTAGCTACTTGGTAATGCATTTGACTATCACCACTAGTTTAATGTCCTTGTATCAAACATTTCTATTAGGACAGCCCTTTAAAGAAAGGAGTGGTGAATTTGGAAGGCTAAATTTTCTTGTCTTACGGCCTCGTTAGCTAGGTATCTGTTTTAGATTCCATTAAATGTATTTCATTTTATCACATAAACTTTAAGGGTGTTTTATTTTAATTTGCAAATTTTAAGGTTGTTTTTGTAACTTGACTGCGTGTTCACTTTCATTTAATTGAAATAAAAATCACTGGATGGCATTACTTGATGTACTAAATTTGTAAAAAACAAATTTTTATTTGGCAAAACGATAAAATAAAACCGTCATAATAAGCGAAGCGCAATTCAATGATGCTCTTGTCAAATAATATCGTTGCTTTCTAGTTGCCATGGATATGACTTTTTTTCCTCTCGGCGTCATAGGGATGAAAGGTATAACTTTCTGTTCTCATTAAAAAAAATCATATTTGTAAAACGATTAAATGAACTTGGCAATGTATTAATAACATCTATAAAGAGAAGAATATATCTTATCCAAATTTCCAATTTATTTCGGAATATTTTACTTTCTGATAAAGAAATATGGGGTAGGTGGCTCAGTGGTGGATCTTAAGAACCCTGATTCGATCCCCACAGCCGACAAACAATTTTCACCAATTTAAAATCTACCTCTGTAGCTCGCCCTTCCACTAATATATTTGTGAGCCGTGATTTGACGGCTGGGAACCGAACTTTACGCGAAAAAATATATCACTTACCGAAATCTGCTTCGACAGAGTGACACACCCAGTAATAAGTAAAAGACGTGATGATATATTTATTTATTGATTTTTTTTCTGATAGGGAAATGAAAGAAAATTATATGTCATAAAGTGTTATTCTTTACTCAGGTGTTTAATATCGCTCATATTCAGCTCGAGAAATGAAACAGAAATATCTCACTTTTTCCTTTGAAACTTAAATAATTATTAAACAAATTTTGTATCTCTTTCAATTAAAACATTTAGATACGTCTGGTAATGCATAACATTTAAAATCTTGTATTGCTATTGGAAATAATTTATCAAATATCTAAATATGCAAAATCTCAATAAATGACAAACAATGAATTACACATAAACCAGAACAATAACCTTCGTCCTCATACATTTTGTTTAATGCGCTCGGAATATACAATACAGGGTGAGTCTGGGAAGACGCCCCCCCCCCTTTAACTTTTTTATTATGAGTAATAGAAAAAAATGGTTCATATGAAAGTTTTATTATTTTAAATATACTATTTGATGGCAGATGTAGATATTTTTTATAAAGTCAGGTTTACAAGATACGACTATCAACTTTTATTTTTTAAATAGCAACCTATAATTATTTTACTAAAATAAAAACCGCCATTTTTTTCTCTTTTCAACGGTGTATTAGTTTTTATTAATGTATCTAAAAAAATTCGAGAAAAATAAGAAAATTGAGAAATACTAGAAATAATTTTTATACAAATATTATAGGTGGCTATGTGAAAATAATTTGTTTTAAGTTGTTTTTGTTACTGAATTTGTTGCTTTAGTTTGTTAAGTTGTATAACACTGTTACATTTTGTTTATTTTCACATAGCCACCTATAATATTTGTATAAAAATTATTTCTAGTATTTCTCAATTTTCTTATTTTTCTCGAATTTTTTTAGATACATTAATAAAAACTAATACACCGTTGAAAAGAGAAAAAAATGGCGGTTTTTATTTTAGTAAAATAATTATAGGTTGCTATTTAAAAAATAAAAGTTGATAGTCGTATCTTGTAAACCTGACTTTATAAAAAATATCTACATCTGCCATCAAATAGTATATTTAAAATAATAAAACTTTCATATGAACCATTTTTTTCTATTACTCATAATAAAAAAGTTAAAGGGGGGGGCGTCTTCCCAGACTCACCCTGTATACACTTCACATTCAGATACAGTTATTTATCATCATTAATTCACAATTAAATGTTATTGGAATGTTGTTTAATTTAGATTAATATCCACATACGAGAAATGATTATTATACTAACTTATATTTATGAATAATTAATTATAGTACGACCTGAATTCAGGTTGAAATCAATAACATTTTGTGTAATAAGATTTTTCAGGAAATAGCATAATTGTTTTGTCAATTAGAAAACAATGATTTAGAGTTGATGAATGAACGACTAAATATTATTGATTCATCGTTCATCAAATATTCACCGACTTTAGATGTTCAGATATTGAAATTTCTTCACTATACTATTCAAGTTATTATTACAGAATAAATTGGCTGTTATACAATGAGAATGTGACCTTGATTGAAATCCAATAGTTGTAGCAACTAAGTAAAGACAGAATCAAATACGTTATTATTTTCAAGATCCGCTTTTGTTTGTGTTGACTGACGGGAAACCGAAGCTGTCTCGATTGACGTTTTTATTTCTTATACAAACGATTAAGCAATATTACTTTTTTATATTTGACGTGGAAAAATAACAAGTTTTACAATAGTTTTATTAGAAATTACTAACATTACTTTTATTGTATTATTAGACAAACGAGAACTTCAATTCCCACATGAAATATTAAAGAAATAAAATAAATACATCGACATGCCTTTTATCTAGCCGTAGCAGATCTTGCTAGTGATGTATTTATACGCACGAATTGTGGTTACCAGTTGTCAAATCACAACCTCCAAAGATATTAGTGGAGGGAGGATTACATTGGTAATTTTAATGTCAGATTCGATTAATTTAATTTATGGGGTAGGTGGCTCAGTGGTATCGAGTCGGCCTGTGGACCTTGAGAACCCTGGTTCGATCTCGATAGCCGACAAACAATTTTCATCAAATTAAATATACCCCTGTGGCTCCCCCTCCACTAACATCTTTTGGAGCCGTGATTTGACGACTGGTAACCGCACTTCACGCGAAAAAATATATCACTTACCGTGATCTGCTACGGCTAAATTTATCACCTATACTTCGTAAATATGATATATAGAACAATTTGAAAGAAAAAAAAATGTAGGTTATGTACCACTGATTTTATTTTTATTCCTGCTGGAAACTTTGTTGCGCCATATCTTTAAAACTACAAAAGATAATTAAATTTTGTTTAAACCATTGAATTTGTCATAATTTATTTATATTTACAAAATAAAAATGAATAACAAATTTTGAACCAAACGACAGTAAATTCCATTTGAAAATATCCTGCAAACACTTTTGTATTAGTTGTATCTCGAAAACTATTAGAGATATTTCAGTGCAGCTTTCAACATTGGAATTAACATTATTGTCTTTATATTTTACTGCAATATTATTAAGTTTATTAATTAGTATTTTTTGTTTAATGTAAATAATTAATTTATGTAAATCAAATCAAATTATAAAGATAAAATTTGGGTTATAGGTAGAATTTAAACCTGAGACCATATGCTTTAAGTTCCAGGTTCAAATCCTGGCGGTATCCCAATTTTTCTCTTTATATTTTAATTTTCATCAAATTTTATTTATTGACAAATAAGAAAACTTAGCTGGTCGTATTTTCAATTTTAAATAATTCTAGTCTAAAATTATTTATTTATTCAACTCTGTAGAACAGGTATTCAATATTGAGTCCGCACTCATCGAGCCGCAGTATGACAGTTCATATATGTATTATTAGTTTGAGTGAGATTCGAACTCAGGATCTCCAAATTCGAATGCTGTTTACTATCCAGTCCACTGTACTGCCAGATATTTAGATATATTAGACAGCTGAAAGTTCATTTAAAACTAATATATATTTACTGAGGTAGTAGAAAAATAGGAACCTACAGTTTATAGTAAACGATGAACCATTAGGATGTACCGATTATGTAATCAAATTATTTTTAAAAAATGCGACTGTGGCTGAGTGGTTTGCAAAGAATTATGTTCCTGTTGTACAGAGCAGCAAATAAATAAATAAATAAATATAAAACAGTATTATCTGTTTCTAATTGTCAGAAAAGTTTCAGCAATATATTGCAGAATATATTTGGAGAAGAATTTTCCTCATTGAAAGGAAAATGGTGTTATAAATAGAGCTACGCACGTTCATTTCGATTCACGTGAAATTCAATAAATTCTTGGAATATCGTATCTGTTCACCGCTGTGGTTTTAGTTAAATTGTGAACGTGTGCAAATCGTTTCACGGATGAGTGGACTAATAAGCGTTAATTAGTTGATAACTACGTGTCGTTTTAATTAACCAGCGTCTGTTGAGAGCATTAATTATTTGACAGTTTATTCTGCAACGAACGTAACAGATTTTCACAATGAAATATTCATGTGTACCTGTGTTGTGTAATATTTTTTTATAAATAATGAGGATGTTTGGAGAAAGTCAATTGTTGTTTACTTGGAATTTGAGATTATAAATAATTTAGTTTACCAATGTTTACTTGATTTATGAACTACGAATTAAAATTAAATAATATTTTCTGCGGCCTTATTTTTGACATTATTTTAGAAAGATAAAACGTCAAATTAAATATACTTTTATTTGATATATTTATCTTTTTTTCATTTTTAAACTTCTTGTCAGGACAGTAATAGTAATGGAAATAGTTATATGTATCTGCTTAGAGTAGAAATAGACATATTATGAACAAGAAAGATGAGTATAAATATGATCGAAAAAGGTTTTCAATAAAAATTATTTTCCGACCCGCCATACATTTTAAAATATCATATTTAGCCTCCTTCACAAAAAAGGTGTAAATCTGTTTCCATTGTAATTATTTAATTTCCATTTAAGACGTAAGGGGATATGTAATTGCAGACCTTGCAGAATGTAATTCTATTCTCTGTGTTTTTATGAATTTGGCATATACAGAGTGTTTCAGGACTAGTGTAACAAACTTTAACAGCTTATTCCTGAGGTCATTTTGAACCAAAAATGTCATATGAACATAGGTCCTATTCCTTTTAGTTGCCAAAATACATGAGGTTGAAGTTCTATAAATAACACGAAATTTTCAAATTTTTGTAATCAAGATACTTTCGGAAAACAAGAGTTTTATTGAAAAGTCATACCTTATTTGTCTTAATTAATTTTATTTATTAATATTAACGAATACGATTTAGAGAACAAAACATAAAAAGACACAATTAAATAGACACAGAACAACATAACCAAACATGGAATAGGTTAACATAATATGAAATAAGATAACAAATTTTTTAAAAATTACAGCAAGTGTTCAAAATGAGCGCCTTGAACTCGTATGCATGTTAATATTAATAAATAAAATTAATTAAGACAAATAAGGTATGACTTTTCAATAAAATTCTTGTTTTCCGAAAGTATCTTGCTACAAAAATTTGAAAATTTCGTGTTATTTATAGAACTTCAACCTCTTGTATTTTGGCAACTAGAAGGAATAGGACCTATGTTCATATGACATTTTTGACTCAAAATGACCTCAGGAATAAGCTGTTAAAGTTTGTTACACTAGTCCTGAAACACCCTGTATGTTAGTAGGTAGTGAGAGCACTGCAATTACAGATCTCCTAGAAATAAAACGAAGTAATTGAAATGTCGTCCGCACTTACATGGCGCTGCTGGCCCGCCGATGGAACAACTTAAACGCGCTCACATCATTATGTGAGCGATTCCTCGCACTAGCACTCTGGACGAAGACGCTCTTGGAGCGGTCCCGCGAGTTGCCATCGCCGGTGGCGCCGCGGTCGCCTCGCAGCCGCTGCACCAGCCGCATGTCTAGACACAGCATCGCGCTAGCACACGACACTAGGACACTACCTGGTGCACGACGGTGACGGTACCAGACACATGCGAGGAGATTGACACTACATGAAGATGTGGATGAATGAGAGGAGCATGTTCTCAATGGGTCCGAGCAGTTTTGCCAATTTATAACTATGAAAAACTGTACCTATGGAAGGGATCACATTTTAAAACTATTTCAAATCATAATATTCACTTTTCAACGAGGTTTTTAATTGTAGCAACTTCACTAAAAGCTTGACTTAATACAGGGTATTATATGGACATGGGACACTTAAATTATTTTCATTATTATTCCAAATAAAAGATTATAAAACATTATATAAGTTATAGAATGACATTCACTTATTGAAGACAATTTTTTTTGCTAAATTCATCCATCATTTTTTAATTTAATAAAGTTACGTTACTAAAAAAAATATTATTTAGATATATTTGATTTAATATTACACAAACTAGACGGCTATTATCAATAACAAAATAATTGAATAATACGACATATAGTTTATTTGTTGAATCAGTTTATACACATATAGCGAAGAAAAATATCCCTAATCCCTTTTTTATAAAACAACTATAATTGCAATTAATTTATATTATGACAGAAAAATTCTGATGACGCCTGGATTCGAACCAGGGACCTTCCGCATACCGGGCACACAACTTAATAATATTAGCTCTAAGCTTGGGTATGATTCCCTCATAATCAAAAACTGTGTCACTGTAGACGAACCCGGTTGTCAATGCCTATATAGGAGTCTCTCGGAACGAAGCTACGCTTAGACACTGTGACAGAAAAATTCAGTTGATGCCATATTTCAAACACAGGTGACGTGGTGTAGCGGTTAGCATCTCTGCCCGGTATGCGGAAGGTCCCTGGTTCGAATCCAGGCGTCATCAGAATTTTTCTGTCATAATATAAATTAACTTTAGTCAAAAACTACAGGTATGATTACCTTTAATAATCACACAACTTAATAATATTAGCTATAATTGCAATATTAATATATCTCTTGATATAAATATTTGTATATTTACAATTACAGAATAGTATATTGAAAGGGTTTTATTGGAAAGCGTGGATGTAAAGATAGAACATGAGTTCAAGAGAGTGCTTCTTTCACATAAGTTTTCCAATGGCTTTGTAACATGTGTATGTCATATTACTTTCCCTATAATTTAGGATTTTACACAACAAGAAATAGTTTAATTTTCTGATATTTTCCTATTTCCTAAAATAATATCAAATATTATAATGATATACCTAAATATAAGCGTAGTGTCATCATTTTTAGTTACTTTTATTTATAACATTAATAAACTGATTGATATGTGGATAATTTTCTTTTATTTCTAACAATAAAAAAAAAACAATAGAGTCTCATATTAATGAACCTTCCTGTATACTATAATAGCTTGAGAAATAATGGGTGTAAGATTGAGAAGAATATTATTAGAGGAGGGTATCTGGATCGTATGTTGAATGAAAGATTGGTGAAATTGAGAGTGAGCTATTGAATGAACTATTTTGGATCCCTAGAAAGAAATGAATGAATATGATTGGAATTGAAGGTTTGTTGGAAAAACTTAAAAGGATTTATATTTTAAATAAGCAGAATAATATTATTTATATAGTTTTGTTGAATAGATATCAAGCTTGAATGTTTCAAAAACTTGAATCAGTTATGTTTGACTCTTTGAGATATACTCGTATACCTCAAGTATGAATTTTACCGTGACGAAAAAATTGTTTTTAAATTTATAAATAAGATTTTCTAATTAACATGTAACCAACTCATTGTACTTTACTTTTGATTAATAATGGCTGAAAACAATTTTTCTATGATCTTAAATTATACGTATACGTACTGAAAATAAATTCGTTCTGTCAACTGTCAATATGACAAAGTTTCTGTTTTGTTTGTATCCTTAGTAATTATTGAAATAAGCGCTCATTTAATATCTTTTTCGCCATTGGAAATTCGCGATTAAATTATTTTTCTCTTGCTCCCACAGAAAACGTCAACTTTACGGTGACAAATGAAAACGTAATTGTCAACTTTTTATAGCAAAAGGCTATTTTCCTATTAAAAAGGAGGTCATATTAAAAATTATTTAAATTAAAATAGAAAATAGAGAATAAAGATTTTGAAAACAATAATAAATATAAAAGGATATAATTTTTTTTATTTCGACTGTTTTTAAAATTATGAAATGATACTTTTTTTCGGAATTCAGTCAGTTTTTTATTCTTTATTATTACGTCGCCGTTTCGGCCAACTCTTTAGCCTTCATCAGGACACTATTATAAATTAATTAACAATTATAAAAATAATTAATATAAAATATAAATTACTTACAATAATAATATTTAAAAAATAACATTATCCAAAAATTATAAATAATGATTTATAATAGTGTCCTGATGAAGGCTAAAGAGTTGGCCGAAACGTCGACGTAATAATATAAAATAAAAAACTGACTGAATTCCGAAAAAAGGTATCATTTCATAATAATAAATATATATTTTGTGTAATCCGGTTGGTAGATGGGGCCCTGTTTGATTGATACATATGAACATTTCAGGGATTCCAGTTACCCTATTTGATAGGACATAGCGTGATGCTATATATGTATGCAGTTAGTAACTGGGCCAATTTAGAACACCACTAATATCGATTCGAATGTTCATTAAGCCAAGCTTAAAATGTTGTTGCTACAACTTGCCTCCTGACTAACCAGTCGTTAGTACCACACAAATGAAATTAACAAAATATTACAATTTTAGATTACAGCCGTCAAAATGCAGGAGAAACAAATACAATGATATCTAACGAACTTGTACTTCCTGCCAAACGTTCTTAAATTATTGTGAAGAAAATTGCATCAAATAAAAGTAAAAGTAGAAAATGAAAATAATTTAGGAACGTTAGTCACGCACATTTTAATGCCACCTTTCTTCAATTCATCATAGAGGAAACAGATAACAAATGACTGTACAAATGTAAAACTGTGTGTCATGTGTCACAGGCCTAAATATGTAATGCATGGTCCTTTTAAGAAGATTGTCTACGTCTACAACTATTTGTCTCTGGTTTTTGTTACACTTGCTATTGATTTGGAAGAAGCAGGGATCAGAAATGCAGTCATACTGGATAACAGCGTACAGAAAGCTATACTTACTAAGACGCGTTTCTATGGCTTTAACTTCGAGATACTTCAATGAATATTTTATTTGGGACGAGATCTATTTCAAGACTGACAGATTGAATGATTCGAACCGGTATTTTTATGTGATGTGACATATATGGAGGTTTGATTATATTTTAAATTATAGCGCAGCATCAAATCTTACTAAGTTATACTCGTAGTTAAATCTGAACCATTCAGACACAATGGTATTTTTTTGATACAAGTTAAAGTTTTATTAACTGTCATTTATTGATACAATATTTGTTCACTTATTTGACAGGTGAGTTATCTGCCATTATATGACAGCACTGATATACAGGGTGTTAAAAAAGGAATAAAAATGCTTTGTCAAAAAGAGTTTCGTAAAATTAAGATGGTTAAATAGTTTTTTTTTCAATATGACTTGTGAAAATGACATTTTTCTACTTCCGTTAGGAAATAGACGTTTTATTTCACTTATTTGAGTTAGGTAATGAACTGCATTATTTAACTAGTGAAATAATGACGTAACATAGCAACAGATATCTTGGTAGACGAATTCTGATGTGTTATTCTTTTATTTTTTGAATTTATAACTGTCATTAATATGTCAAAATTTCATAATTTCAAAAACGCTCTTTCGTATTTATTAGAACGAAAGTAGAAAAAATATTGTATGAAACTAGTTAGAAAAGAGGTTATTACCTTACTTATGTGTTTACATAACTCGGCTAAGACTCGTTCTGCAAATTTCACATGCATAAGATAATAACCTTCATTTCCTTACTAGTTTCATAAATAGCTATTCCCTCATTCAATTTAGTTGTGATAATAACCGTTTCCCTCATTAGTGAGGAAAGTTAATAACTTTTCTTGATCACTAGTGAGGGACACGGTTACTATCACAATTAAATTGAGTAAGGGAAATGTAATTTGACATGTTTGACCAGAGAAACGTTATGTACATTTGCAAATATAACTCCTTTGATTTATAATTATTAAATATCTTATATCGTAAACGTAAAAATGCAATTTTCTCGTTTAATGTTGCAAAAAATAGTATGTAACCCTCATGGGCAAGGGCCATTGTAAAACTCGTACACGTTTTGCAATTAAACCCTTTCCTCACTGGTATTATTACTACTATTACTATTCTACAACTGTCAAAAAATATTCAATTTTTTCACTAATATCAATATGCGAAGTACGTGATTTTTTTCATGATTTAGATTACCATGAAAACGAGTATTTTGCAAACACTTTGGTTACAATACATTAATAGTACTAAATTGATATTATTTTTGATTGTTTTCCTTTAATTTACTTGAACAAATTATATTATTTTTTCGGAGAGTTGTACAAAAATGTTTCGTGGACGAAATTTTTATTTTTTTCAGCGTTTAATTGACTTTTTTTGTCTGGACTAATAATGACATTCTCACGCGCAATAAAAAAAACACTAATTTTGAGCATTTCATATAAAAATAACTATTTTAGTGCCACTGGTTTGATAATTATTTATAATATATTAAATTATAATTGTAAACACTACAATAGTCGATTTATTCATTATATAACATCAGATAAATGACTGTTTGTAGTGTTGAATAGTGTCACAACAAAATGTATAAACCCTCAAAGTTTTTTTATACGTTTTTAACATCCTGTATAAACCTTAATGCCAACATGTGCTCAAAATGGTTTCCATTTTATTTTTTACAAACTTACGTGCACGATATTAAAGAGAAACGTTATCTAATTTTAGAACAATTTTCTAGTGTTGTACTTAAAAGATTTAAGTTAAATTTTAATGAGACTAATTATAATATCTAGTTAGTACGCAGTTACAATAGAAATATCTATAGCTTGTTCAAAAGATTCTGATACATGTGATATTATACATTTTTACGTATTAAATAATTCTACAATAATAGTGCTTCAAATAAAAATGGCCAAAGAAATTAATTTAATTCTAAAGTACACAAATTTTATTCAAGCACTTTAAGCAGTAATGTTACTTATTAAATAAAATAAATAAAATTGGTTCGATTAGTAATTAATTGACTATGCAAGTCAATTTATAAAACCATGCATGCATCTTCTATTTCAAACAATTTTCAGTCATAATCAGAATTTTTTTCCGAATTCATTCCAACAACATATTACTCAGCACGAGTGGAATAAGAGTGCAGATTACGTTGTTGGAATGCACAATAAAAAATTCCCGGAATGAATTAATGCTCGAGGGCAGATTCGGAAAGAAAATCGTAACGACACCAACACAAAAACTATAATAATTTAGGTTTCATATTTTGACTAATATAAAGTAAACTGACATTTTTCACTTATTAATTTTGCTTAGTTAGGTTAAGAATGAAAAAAATCTCAGGAATCATGTTATCCACGCTTAATACAATGTTTCTATTGGCTGTTAACTAGTATCTTACGATAATTTGGAAAAGTATTATATGAAAAATATATAATAACAAAGTTATCTAAAATATTTTGAAAATTCTATAGAAATATTCCGTAAGGAGATGCGTTATTTGAGTTAGAAAAAAAATTGTCGCTGCAAAAATAATGTATTTAAGAACCGATTTTAATGATTATCGGAATTAATGAACTTAGCTAATGAATCATATTTTACATGTGTGGAGTTTGCTGAAAACAGCAAATGTCTTATCTCATTATTCCTGATTAAATTGGATTAGAGAGTGTACGATTACAGATATTGGCAAATTTGACATTTCCCTATATGCTATCTCCTTCTATCTCAAACCATCGTCCACATGTGTCCAACAAAGAAGAAAAGATTGATTATTTCCTGCACTTCCAAATCAATAATCTAGTTGCCAGTTATTGTGTTGTTCAATTTTGTTGTAGAAAAAGTAGAAACTAAAAAATGTGATTTTATATAGGTGTCATTTGTTTAATTGCTAGGTGGTAGTATTCAGGTGTTCAATTATCGACCGATTGTCGAATGTTTTACTCGTAATTATTACAATTTCGATTTGTGTTTGTTCTAAATACATAATAAATTGTGTTAGGAATGGATTACAAAGGATTGGAATGAACGAACATGGTTTTGTACTAATTTTGGAAACAATTTTTTCAACTAAAAATTATCTATAAAATAAGTTTATATTGTTAAATACACGCCATGACATTAATTTTTTTACAAATTATTTATTTGAGTCAAAAATACTTCATGTAGAAAATTTAAGTCTTCATAACTTTTTGTTTAAAATAGTTTGAAATAGTGACAAATAATTTGTAAATAATAAATTAATTTGCTATTTTGTTGCCATAGCAAGTACGAAATTGGCAAACCATTTGGCATGTTGTATAAATATTTAATATAAATTTTCCAAAATTAATACAAATTATGTAATTGCAGTTTCGATAAAACTTACATTTTTCTAAAAACATTAAACTACAAAGCAAACTAATAATGAACAGCTCCCCAACAGATAAAGTTTCCAACTAATTATTGAACAATTTATCCTAACTTAAACTTGATTATTTTCTCAAAGTTAAAATACACAAGAAGTTCGCGTAGCCACGTGACTTTTAGGCCGCACTTCTCAACTTTGCGTAGCCGGAGGACTTCGATGGTGAGTCCGGTGACGACTCCGGTTTGGACTCGGTCCGCGGCCCGTCGACCTTTGTCCCTAAAAGCTAAGCTTCGACTGAGTGTCTCTTGGAGCTTTCGCGCGCTTTCAAACCACTATCACGTTGAGTTTTTTATGTTGAAAGGTTTGGGAAAGCGCAGGCGTGCAACGAGCTTTACGGAGCTTTAGTGCTGCATGCTAGCGCTGGGAAATCCCTAGCGGGAAGTAGGTGAAGTGTGAGCTTTGGGAAAGTGAGGTAGGTGGCTGTGGACACCGGTTTTCAGCAGGAATTATCTTCGTTATTTATTCAGTATTATCTATATTATTTACTAGATTGATTAATAATTGTTTCATCTATCAAATAAATTATAGTTATTTGTGTATCAAGGGATGAAAGTGAGACATTTTTTTTCGAGCTGAAACTGTGGAATATTAAACACCTGAAGGACACTTTTTTATGACGTATACATATATTTTTTTCAATATCCTCTCAGAAAGTAAAATTTTCAGAAATAAATTACAAAAGATAAAATATATTATTCTCTTGATAGATGTCACTTGAATGTCACTAATGTCAAATTATATTGTTGTTTTCTTGTTGTCATAAAATAATAGGTTTATTTCCTTACCTACGAAAGAAAAATTTACTTTTATTTCTAGGAATCTTAAGGATAAAAAGTATCACTTTTCTTTCTCAATTGAGGACAGAAAATTTTATTTTCTGATAAGGTTGTGAAAAATAGTTATTTATGTACCAAAAGTGTTAAGTGATGTTTTAAGGGTTTGTTTGGGACACGAGACACAATCAAAGGTTTCAAAAAATCTAAGAGCTTTAAAGTAATTTAATGCTCGTATTATATATAAAATTATTTCTACCGACAGCGAAAAATAAATTATGTCTTAAATATAGGGTGATTAAAAAAGAAATGGTATTATATAGTGCCATGAAAAACAAAGATAGATATAATGGGCATGTCTGAGTTTACTACAATCGGTGACATTTTTCGTTACCAATTATGATAGATAATTAATTGTAAATTTATGGTTTTGACCACCAATATAATTATATTTGAACCAAAAAAAATTACCTAATTAATTTCAGACATACGTTTCTTTTTCATGCCACGAATTGATGCCATTTTTTTAATCACCTGATATTTTAACATATATTTTTTAAGTGCGACGATAATATATTGTAACTATAACAATAATAACACAAAATTTCTTTACCGCTTACGGACAGTAAATAATTCATTAAACGTCTGTTAACAATGATTTAATGATATATTTATTGTGCTAATTATAGAAATACTATATTATGCAACAAGTTATAATATACAAATATGAAATTAACGATACGAGACATAATTATTATATACGTCAGTTATATTTACTATTTTTTCTATAACCAAATCCAAGATAGATATTATTAAATTAAGTATAAATGTTAGCCTTGAATATATAAACAACTACTTGTATTATTATTTTATTAAGCAAATCATGGAAGCTTTGGAAACATTAAATGCTGTGTTGCTATTAGTGAATTGAATGAAAATGTGTATTGTAATGAGAATTCACCACACGTCACTGTCAACCAATAGGATCACGAATTTGTTTGAAAATGAACCAATGAAATGTACATTTCGTCGGAAATTCATCACTACTGAAATTGATATCGGAAATACCACTGTTAATAATATTCTTGGTTACGAATAAAATAAATGATATTTTTAATATTTTCATAAACGTCAATTTTGAATATTAAATGTACACTGAAAAAATGTAGAATTTTCATCACTGTAACATCTAACTATTCTTGTTAATTAACTCTTATTTGGTAAATTCTCAAGCCGAATACAACTCGTAGTATGAAAATTGACAGATAATATTTTGACATAAATATACGTTCGTTGTTATGGAGATAGGAAACACAACTCATAATTTATGTCAAAATATTTTCAGCAATTTTCATACTACTTGTTATATTATATATGAAAATCTATTTCATAATGAAAATCTGTGTTCTATGAAGTATCGGTAAAACTTGAGTTGAGGGCCAAACCTGAAGTTGGCTGCAGAACAAGCTGTTTCTGGCTTGAATTCAGGAGTACCAATTAAAAAAAACACCCCTAACCATGCCAAACCTAGTACAGAACGCATTTTTATGATAAATATACTTGAAACGCGAATTTTATTAGAAACAAAATTTAACTTTAAAATTATCATCATTACTGTACGTTCAGTCAAAGTCATATGACAAAAATTTGTGTTTCGTTAGAAAAAAAAACACCCCTAACCATGCCAAACCTAGTACAGAACGCATTTTTATGATAAATATATTTTTAAACAGATGTACTCGAATTTTATTACAAACAAAATTTCGTTTCGTTAGTAAAAAAACACCCCTAACCATGCCAAACCTAGTACTGGAGCCTGATTCTGTATCTTGCGTGACTACTTGCGGCACCCATACTAACACAGATATGTCACATGCATATAGTAAACCATCTATCGGACATTTGAAGAACTAATGGGTATGACGTCACTTCTTGCGAGACACGCAAATATAGATGCGTGACCTCCGTAGCTCCTGTTTCTTACTTGCGACACTACCTGTCTCATTCTAACATTATGTTTGTCTTTTACTTTCTTGTCATTTTGCGTTATCAACGCCATATCTGCCATAAAGTTTATTAAAATTTGTTTTTGCTCCTCTGTAGCGTTAATGTCACGTTTTCTATCTTCTGCCATAATAAAATCGTATAAAAAACTACAAAACGCTGTTGACAAACAATGACATGTGATTGCAACTGACAGTTATAGTTTCAAAACCATTACCAACACTAAACTTGGCGCGAAAACGTAAAGCACGGAATTCCCTATGCTCGACACCAGAAAAGAATCGGTGACGTCATACATTGTACTAACGCAAATGTATTCACGCAACTCCTCACGCAAGATACAGAATCAACCTCCTGAACGCATTTTTATGATAAATATACTTCGCATTTCAAATTGCCCGGCTTTTGACGTTAAGTTGGTATTCCTGAATTCAAGCCAGAAGCAGCTTGTTTTGCAGCCAACTTCAGATTTGGCCCCCAAGTCAAGTTTAGCCGAAGTATCATAAGTAAATTAAAATAAAGGGGTATGTTTTAAAATTTGTAAAACTTCTAATGTCTATGGCACACTGGTCGAAGAGTGTCGAAGAGCATTAATGAGCCCTTCGATGAAACAACAGAACGCACCCGTCATCGAGGAAAAATAGAGGCTCCTCTATTTCCATCGAAGAGCTCATCGATGAAACGAACGTATCTCATTTCACTCGTATATTTTGTGTCTCATTTCACGTTAGCATATTTTTGAAATTTACTTTTTCTTTCTCAACTTTAGAAGCTTTTATTTTTCTCTTCGATGCTCCTCGACCAGTGTGTCATAGACATAACGAATGTTTCATTTAATGAGACATGGTGTTGTGTAGCAAATCTCACTTCTAAATAAAATTGGCGCATGGATGTCCCGATCGCAAAATAAATCATTACTCTTAATTTTGACGGTGAAACTTTTCAGACAATGAAAACACATTAGACCTTCTTAGGAAATCTGTAAAGTTTGCAGCACGCACTAGCGGAACATAAAACCTGCAACGTTTTATTCTTATATACGAGTGACTTCACTGACTTTATACCAGTCCTGCAAAATATTGTTCCCCATTTAAATTCGTACCGTCAGCCAAATGCACTTAGGTTAGAATTTTGTTCAACTTGAAGACAATGTAACTAAATTTATTTAAAGAAATGGCGACAAGGAAAAACTTTCCAGTGTATAACTCGTATCAAAGTGTTTCATATGAATTTAGGATACATACCGTATGTTTCAAATAAATAGAAACAGAAAATATTTCTGTAAATACTTTGACTACTCGTAATTTATAATATTTACAATAAAGTGACAATTATTAGTTCCAAAGCAAAGTGTTGTCATTAGTGGGTGCTTTTTTCGAAGATTTACTAAATCCTGGGAGCGGGAAAAATGTAAAGTAACAAACATTTTGGAAAATAAAATATCTGATGTGGACACCACATGACTTCCTTGTACACGTATTAAACTATAGATATTTTTTTAATTACACATATTTGACATTAAATCTTTTATTTTTTGTTCTAATCCATAGCAAACTTAATTTTAAAAAAATCAAAAAATATATAATATTTAAATTTAGATATCTCGTTGATGCAAAAAGCTAATTTAAAAATTCTTAATGTGCTAGACGCAGAATTTAATTCTCTAAAACTTTTATTTGCAGCATTCATTTCTAAAATTAAAATAATACCATTTTTTTCACGGAAAACTGTTAGCAGCTTCATGTAATGTGCCACTTCCGGTTAGTCTATTTTAACCAAAATCTATTATGTTATTTCCATTGATATAGTAGTCTTATGTACCAAATTTGGAAAGTTTTAAATTATATTTGAATATAGTTTTTCATGAAAATCTATTATAGGCTTCAAGTAAAGTACCACTTCCGGTAGTTGTATAATGACCAAAAAGGGAGGTGCACAACTAGATGTTATAACAGTCCTAAATATAAAGTTTCAATTTTCTACGGTTTACCGTTTTTGAGTTATGCGAGATACGTACGTACGTACGTACGTACATACGTACGTACAGACGGCATGACGAAATTAGTCAAAATGGATTCAGGGAGGGCCAAAACACCTATTTCCGTTGTAATCTGAGAACCGAAAATTTTCGCGATTACAATACTTCCTTTACTTCGTACAAGGAAGTAAAAATTGCCGAAAATGTATTTATAAGTCAATAAGGCGCGGTGGCCGAGCGTGTTAAGGCACATCTCTTAACATACTGTGCCGTCACCCGAGCCAAGGTTCGTCAGTTCGAATCCGTCTTCGACAATGTGTGATTTGTCGTAAAATATAAAATACAGTTACATGTATTTATCACACTCGGGCGCTATAAGCTAGTCACTTATACGCCTTAAATAATGTAACATTCGACTACGAAAACCGGCAGTACGGCAGTGTAAAAATTGCGGCTCGGTGTGTCCGGTAGGCCCAGGCTCGATTTGGGCTGTAGCGCCACAGATGATGATGAAGTCAATTGGAGCACTAGAAATTCTGTTGAGAGCATATTTATATCACGTTTAGTTTTTAAGATATAGTCTCGGGAAAGTACAAAATCTGAAGAATTTAATTTTGCCGCAGGCTATATCTCAAAAACTAAACGAGATATGAAGATGTACTCAACCGCATTAAATTTGAATTTGAAGAAATTTAATTTGTTTGAATTATCTCTTAAAAGGTAGGTACCTTTTGTTTTTTCAGAGAGTTTTGGCCAATTTTCTATAAATTTCTTTATCGTCGGGATATTGTAACAAAAATTTACATACATAAGTATTTTACCCCAATTGCATATATTGTATATATTTTTTCGTTTTTAGATAATGTTAAAAAATAGTTTATTGAGAAAATAATGGCGAAAATATTGCTAAAACTTTGTTTATAAGTTAACTGAAGCACGAAAAATTCAATACCGTTGAGAATATTTTCATATCTAGTTTAGTTTTTTGAAATAGCGCACACTTTTGCAAAAATGATTTCTCTATAGTTCTGGGACACACTGTATACTGTGCTATTGAAATAAATTACTTGTTGTATATAGTAGCAAGTAAATAAATAAAACATATACAATCTACTGGAAGAACTAACTGAAGATGAAAAACAAAGTTTAGTTTTAATTTCTCAAATGACAAAACAGTGTATATACCGAGCGAAATAATTACAAAACATCATTCATCACATTACAGAGGAAACATTAAAACAAATGCCACCCGATATCTACGTAGGAATTTTCATTTACGTTGGCAACAGCTCATTAACAGGCTGCTAGCACATCAACAGGGCGATATAATTGCCTGAACTAGAAGCGGTGCCGAACAACACCGTCACACTGAAATACTGAAATGTTCGTATTGAATTTCGCGACAAGTAGAACCAACATAAACCAACAGATGTCATTATATCCGAGCTTAATTACTGCTTAAACCAATCAACTTCGATCATTGACAAATAGACAAATGAAAGTGAGTGTGCGAAGAATTAACAAGTCGCCAAAAGTAACAAATTCATAATTTATTCCAACTACAAGTTATACTTACTTCGGTAATTTCTTATTATTATTTTGATATATTTTATTATTGCATTTATTGAACAACAGGAAAAGGAAATAATGTCTAATTAGCTATCGACTCTCAAACATGGAGTAGTACGAACCCCTAAAACAGTCATTCACCAGATTCATCAAAGAATCAAGCATCGTTAAACATTCTCATTTACCTGACACACCATTCTCGATTCAACCATACTTTTTTTTTTAAATAAATAAATATATCATCACGCCTTTTACCCGTTACAGTGTGCGGCACTCTGCCGAAGCATATTTCGGTAAGTGATAAATTTCTTCGCGTGAAGTGCGGTTACCAGCCGTCAAATCACGGTCCCCAAAGATGTTAGTAGTGGCGGAGCCACAGGGGTAAATTTAATTTGGTGAAAATTGTTTGTCAGCTGTGGGGATCGAACCATGGTTCTCAAGATCCACAGGCCGACTCAATACCACTGAGCCACGTACAATTAATAACCTTTAAGAAAGAAAGTTCCACACAATTGCAATTAGACACTCATATTGAAAGAACTAAAAATAAATTAAAATGATAAGAAAGGAAGGGAGTGTCTAACTGGGTTTGAAAGTGCATTCTAAAAATTTACAGTACACTATACTGTAAGAACTGAAAATGAATCAAAAAGATAAGAAAGTAAGGGAGTACTTTCTATGCTTGTCTTTTAAAGTGAATTGCACACAACGAAATAATTAAGCAACGAATTTAAAATCAAGAAACCTGCGCTTGTCTTGTACTCATATTCAGTGTAAAAAGTGATTGTTTATTAAAACAACCTTAACTACATAACCTAAAATGAAAACAAATGTTTTTAACGTTTGAAATATAATAAAATAAATAAATAAATATATCATCATGCCTTTTACCCATCACTGGGTGTGACACTCTGCCTAATCAATTCTCGGTAAGTGATATATTTTTTCGCGTGAAATGCGGTTAGCAGCCGTCAAATCACAGCCCTCAAAGATATTAGTGGAGAGGGAGCCACAGGGTTAGATTTAAATTGGTGAAAATTGTTTGTCGCCTGTGGGAATCGAACCGGGATTCTCAAGATCCAAAGACCGACTTGATACCACTGAGCCACCTACCCCATATGTTTGAAATATATTTAATAAAATGAATATAATTATTTAAACCTGGGTCATATAAAAAATAGTGTTTAAAGTGAGACTTTTAACACTAATAGCATAAATAACTATTAATTTTCTTTAAAATAACTTTTAAATGTTTGATAGTAGAGTGAAATCTTCAAGATAAAATGACAGAGTCCCAGCCAGCATTTGTTTATTCTAGGTATTACAACAATCCGTAATACCATTTGAAATAAGAAAATAAATTGTTCGTAAGTAATTTAAAATACTGATTTTGTAGTATTTTCAGTACAGATAAAGTTACAAAGAGATTAATTGTAATCCCCTGATTTAAAGCTTTAGAAAGATGTCGATTTACTGTTTGTCTGAACTCTGAACAAACATTAGATAAATTTCAACTGAATTTGTCGTAAACTAACAACGAAAAAACAACATACCTAACGCTCTAGTTCGCAAAAAGGTACATTTTATTCATGTAACTATAGAAATATCGCACTTTAATAAAAACTACGTTGATTAATACACGCTATGAATAATTAAAAACCAAGAAAATAAAAACACTGCAAAACAAAATTTAAATCACTCTTATCTTTAATTAAATCACTTCTCAATTCTTTTACTATTTTACTTCTTTTAGTTGCGAAACATATCTAACTCCAGGTCCGGACTAACAAATAAAATCATAGTTATTTGTGTACCCAGGCTGTACTTTTTTTTACCCTCAATTGTGAAAAAGTAAATGTTCTTTTCCTGGGAAGGAATGTAAAGCAATTAGAAAACAACGGTATGGTTTGACATTCGTTTATCGGTTGCAGTTTTCTGAAAATAATATGTAGATTTCAGTATCAGTTCCGATTTTTTAAAATTATTCGGTTTCGTTACCGTTTTGGTATTTTGTTGATCTTGTTTACACACTACCATTCATATTCCGTGTTACCAGTCCTATTACGACTGCAATTTGATAAAAATATAAAAACTAATAATATATATTCTTCTTCGTATTCGTACAATTTTCGGTTTAGTACGTTATTTATACAAGTTAAAATTAACGGTTTCAGAATTGAAATTGGAGTAGGTTGCTCAATGGTAACGAGTCGGCCAGTGGATCTTGAGAACCCTGGTTCAATCCCCACGCAGACGACAAACAATTTTCACCAATTTAAAAATATACTCTTGTGGCTTTCCCTTCACTAACATCTTTAGGGGCTGTGATTTGACGGCTGGTAACCGCACTTCACGCAAAAAAAAATATATCACTTACCGAGATCTTTTTAGGCAGAGTGCCACATCCACTAATGGGTAAAAGGCGTGATGATATATTTATTTTATTGATTTAGAATTGAAATAATATCGGTTCGGTTACATTTTTTGTTGCAGAAAAACATCAGTTTCGGTTTTCGGTTTCGGTTTCATAAAAAGGTGAATATCGGTGCGATTTCCAGTTATGATCTCGTTACGAGTATATAAAATTACTGTAAAATTTCTGTCAAATCTCGGTAAGTGCTACATTTCTTCTCGTAAAATGATTCACCCCTATGTTTCATAGAACACTCTGTATACATATATACTGTGTCGACTCTATTAGAAATTAGAACACCACAAGTGTTGCTACGTTTACACGTACTGCATAATTTATAATACATATTATTGATTTAGTTTTGTAATAGGATAACAAAGACACATCGTGAGAGAATGTGACGGTGTATCAGTGGGTGGGGGTGTGTCAGTACCTGGGATGACACCGGATCTCAAGACTGGCACTTCGCAGGGAGAATTTTCCTTCGAAGGCCATTACACTTGCTAGAGCCATTCTTCTTTCTGTGCCTGACTTTGATGCTGCATGACGCTTACTTTGATACTTCATACTCATTTTGCACTAGTTTTATTAGTTACTTATCTTGCAGTTAACACCGTACTTTTTAAAGTGTTAGTTAGTAAACCTCGTATACTTGATTTTAATATTGTAGCATCATTTTTCTTTTGCGGAATTTTAATATTTATTATATAATTATTCAGGCTAGAATAATCTATACAGAAATTTTTGTTGATTATATCAAACAATAAGACATTTCAAATTAGTAACTTTGTTTTTGGCTTTCTATACAGGGTAGTGAATCGAAGGATGCGCCATAGAGTTTTCAATGTTATTTTTGAAATGTTCAATTATTAGCTTGCCTAATTATTTTATATCAAAACAGTTAAACAGTTTAATGTCAAGGAAAATTGTTTGCATTTTATAACAATAATATTTATAATTTTCCTCTAAATGACAAAAATATTTATTGGTAATTTTCTTAAAATTTTCACTGCTACGAAATAATCAAACAAATGTAGCAAATTAAAAGTTTATGGCTGGTAGCACAAGCTCTGTTTTTGCTTGTTTTAAGAGCAGTGTTTTTGGGTGTTTTAGCTATTTCTAACATGTTAAAACTGTGCTCTTAGAACACCCAAAAACAGAGCTTGTGCTACCAACCATTGTTTTTATCTGTCATTATTATAATAAATAACTTTTATATACAACCAGTAAATAAGATTAGCTTTATTCTTATCAAAATATTATTATATAATATAATGATTTAGATGTTCGTGCTACCCTATTTAATGGCATATAGCGTGATGTTATGTATGTATTATTTACCTAGAGAAATAAAAATGACAAGTATTCCCGCGGGAAATAAACTGCTTCAAGACCATTGAAATGAGGGTAATAAAAATGACAAATACTTCCTAGGGAAATAAAGTAATTTAAGGCTACTGACAGTGCCAGGTATCTTTTGTTAAATAACAATTTTTTTTCGTTTGTATATAAAATATCGTATATAATACGTGAGAAAAGTGCCATTATTTGCTTCAAGCGATTGCATCCCTCGGGCTACATCCTCAGAAGTCAATTTTCTTTCGTGATAAATAATGACGAACTTTACTCCCTTGATATATAAACTACTA
This sequence comes from Pterostichus niger, assembly GCA_947425015.1. Classification (NCBI taxonomy): domain Eukaryota; kingdom Metazoa; phylum Arthropoda; class Insecta; order Coleoptera; family Carabidae; genus Pterostichus; species Pterostichus niger. Next base: position 1,257,971 of record OX380341.1, on the reverse strand, counting down.
TTTCATATATTAAATAAAACTTTTAATTAGTATCACATTTGTTTTAATATTTTAAGAAAATTATCATAAATATTTCCGTTATTTTTCCAATTCCAGGTAGAATAAAATTATAAACAAATTTCTTCTACAATAAACTATTTAATTTATTTGATTTAAAATAATTAGAAAAGCCAATAATTGAACATATTGAGCAATGAAAACGCTATCCTCCGATTCACCAGCCTGTATACAGGGTGTTTCAATGTTATTGTAAAATAAAAATGTTTTATTTTCGAAACCCGCAAATATAATTGCACATTATTTAGGTAATTAAAGTATAGAAATATTTGAAAACAATTCTCACATTTTCAAATCCGACCGCGCAAAACAAATATGATTATATAAAACAATTAGAAACTTAAGAATGATCACAACCGGTCACTCGCGGCACAAACTCACGGTCTCTTCCAACCAAATAACAAAACAGTATGATCTCATCGCAGTAGCGAGATCAACTAAAACTTCATGTGGCATCTCTCAACCCTTTGTGTCTTCCGACATGACGGACCGGGTCGGGGCGAGGGGTCACTCATGCGCTGTGTCCTGTGTCCGCACACGGCAAAAACTCTGAGCTTGGACAAAATATAGCGGCATGGCCACTGGACTAAATGCACAGCAACGCGATGATGGTGTTGGTGTTGGCATCGTCAACGGTGGTACTTTCAATCACCGACCAAGGTTCTGTTTGCTTTGTGTAGGAGAGGTTAGCGTGATGATGATACGCCTTTGAATTGTGATTTTGTTTTATTTATTATGTAGTAATATGGGTTATTTTTAACTTTTATTTCGGAAAATTGTTTTAATTATTAGGTTCTTAGTTTATGTAGGCAATTTCACAGTGTCTTCTCGTTTCAAAATATAAAATTTCAGGAGATTTCAAAATTACAAAAAAAATCATTTCATAGAAAAATCGGTCTTCACAAACCAAACTTCTTCATATTATTTGAGTATTTTAGCCATTACTGGGTGTGGCACTCTGCCGGAACAGATCTCGGTAAGTGACATATTTCTTCACATGAAGTGCGGTTACGAGCTGTCAAATCACGACTCTCAAAGATGTTACGAACCCGGGTGGTCAATTCCACAAGCCGACTGCTACACCCAGTAATGGAAAAAAGACGTAATATATATTTATTTGTATTTATATATCAACTATTAATAACAACAACTAAATAATAAAGTCGCGCTTTTTTTATTATTTTGTTTTAATTAATATTTTTGGAAGTCATGATTTGACGGGTGGTAACCGCACTTCACCCAATGAAATATATCACTTATTAACCCAATACCCGCCGCAATGCAATGATCAATAAAAGAATACCTTTTCAGTAAAAATATCTTTATTTGAGTTCTAAAAATCAAGTTTTTGATAATAAAAGTTATACATACTTAAGTGTTAAAATATATCTGACCTTGTTAAAAACAACGAAATTAAGTAACTTTGAATATTTTTAAAATTATTGGTTTTGCAAATATTTGAAAATTGGCTGTGACTGGCTGTCATAACATAACTAATTAATATATTCATTAAAAAAATATACATTTTAAATGTAAAAAAATGATTACAGCCAAATATTTAAGCGTCCCAAAAATGGGACGTTGGCGGTTAATGGATTAAGAACTGTTACTGCACAGTGCCACTCTCTGAAATGGGTAAAAGGTCTGATGATACGAGTATATGTATTTATTACTCACTGGAACTATATCGTTTTTATTTTATTTTTTTACTTTGTACACTTGTAAACAGTTTCTGCACTGCGGAAATACTATAATACATACATCATTGTAATTTATTAAATTTTCATAACATTATTAAAAATTTATCGAAATGAACATGCACCACTTTCATTAATTATTCTCTACTCTTATAATCACATAATCATATTTTATATTAATTTAATCATGTTTATATTTCATATCATTATATGGGGTAGGTGGCTCAATGGTATCGAGTCTACCTGTGACTCTTGAGAACCCTGGTTCGATCCCCACAACTGACAAACAATTTTCACGAATTTAAATCTATCCCTGTGGCTTCCCCTTCACTAATATCTTTGAGAGCCGTGATTTAACAGCTCGTAACCGCACTTCACGAGACAAAATATATCACTTATCGAGATCTGCTACGGCAGAGTGCCACACAAAGTAATAGGCAAAAGACGTGATGATATATTTTTATTTTATTTATATTGCATGAGCTTGTTACCACAACAGCACTGAATTACAAATAATAATATCTAATTTCTTCAGAGAATGAATTGTAAAAAAATAAAGTTATTTTTAGTAATAATATACAGGGTGTTTCACAACTTAGAGCAAAAAATTAAAGGGTATATTCTGTACGACGTGCTGATCATGAAACAAAAAGATTTTTTTTTAAATCGCAAAACTATTTTCCATGTTTCCCAGTCCAAAATTTTTCGTTGCTACTGCCACTGGGTGGATGATTATGTTAAAGTTATTAATTAAATAAAATTCTGTTATAAATAACTGCTAATAATTGAACTGTGTAATTATTCTTTCGTAGTTGATACCTACTTTATTGTTTGTGTTTAATAGGAAAGCGAATCCAGTGCAGTACTACAAAAAATGTTTTAGGTTAACAACCCTTAATTTTTCGAATTTAAAAACAAATTCTTTTTGTTTCATGATCAGCACGTCGTACAGAATATACTCTTTAATTTTTTGCTCTAAGTTGTGAAACATCCTGTATATTACCCAAAATAATACTTAGTAAAAATATCTTATTTATTCAATAGACAAGAGGACAAGATGATATACATTAAACTTTAAACTAAAATTTTTAAATTGTAAAAATTATGGCTCCTCCACCAAAAAGTCCTGCTTAAATATGAATCCTACATTTTTGTCATCAACTATTAAGATCAGCAATCACAGATTTAATACATCAATAACATAAAATTGTCCCTCTCAAGTAAGTCAATTTCTTCAACATTAATTATACAATTTGTTCGTCTCTCTCTCTGCATTAGCAACTTACTTACTCTTCTCTCTCTTTTGCTATCCCTCTTTCTATGTAACATATACACGTGGCACACACGTGAAGGAAGGGGAACTTGTAACCTCAAACCAGGTGGAAACGAAAGCCAGCAACTTACATTTACATCATTACAACAGCACGAGAGTAGAACGTTCGCATCGCATCGATCACATTTACATTTGCTAGGTTGAACACATAGGAATCGGAGCACGGGGAAGGGATGTTTCAGGGGAATTAGTCCTGTGGGATGTACACTAAGACTTTATGTAAATGTTTAATGAGAGCCCAGCAGGAATACAAGTCGAGTCTGTAGCGCGAAGCAAGAGTAATGTAGGAATTGGGAATTATTGGTTGCTATGGTTATGGAAACATCGTTACTATATGTTATTTGTTGTTATTGTTTACCAATTATTATATGTGTTCTGTCAAATCAAGTGGAAGACGTTTTAGAAATGACTATTGAGTATTTAAGAAATTATGTATTAGTATCACGTTGTTACAACAAATAATTTCAATAAAAAACAACAAAGACAAAATTAATTGTCTTTAAATGCTCACTTGGTGAAACTAGGTTTAATAATAAAATATCAAAATGAACACTTGTCTAAGTCTCACAAAATTCAGCCTCCAAGTGCTGGCCAGCCTCTGACGATGCCCTCATAAGGTGACTTGGAGGCTGAATTTTGTGAGACTTAGACAAGTGTTCATTTTGATATTTTATTATTAAACCTAGTTTCACCAAGTGAGCATTTAAAGACAATTAATTTTGTCTTTGTTGTTTTTTATTTAAATTGCTATTTCGTAGCTTTTGCTTTTTTCGGTAGATGGCATTACTGGTTCGATAGAACTTCTCATGTCATCTTACCGTTCTTTAGAGATCTTATTCTCTGCTGGCACAGTCCTTCGTCACCAGCTTCTTCACGTGAACTTTGTTCTAGGTGAAGAAGTAGGTTATACCATACTGATGAGCTCTAATAAGAGCGAAACGCGTCTATGGGTACCAACTGTGCTGGCCAGCCTCTGACGATGCCCTCATAAGGTGACTTGGAGGCTGAATTTTGTGAGACTTAGACAAGTGTTCATTTTGATATTTTATTACAAATAATTTCATTAACTAGTTTATTAATTATTTATAATTAAGAAAGAGATTATTGTTCTGTGCTTTGTTACAAAAGTAAATTCGATATAGTTGCAAGCTGACACACAATATAGTAAGAATTTAAAACAAATCAAAAAGATAATAAATAAAGGGAGTGTTGCACTGCGCTTGTTTTGAATGTAAATTCCGCAAAATTGCACTTAGATGTTCTTACGAAATATCTAAAAAACTAATTTAAAATCAAGAGTCTGTGCTTCTTTTTATGTGTCTGAAAGAACAGAAATCGAATCATAAGAGAAGAAAAGAAGGAAATACTGGGCTGTGCTTGTCTATAAGAGTAAATTTCACAAAATTTCAGGTAAACCTTTCTATTTTAAGAACTGAAAGTGATTAAAAAGATAAGAAAGTAAGGTAGTGTTGTTCTGCACTTATTTTTAAAAGTGAATTTTATACTATTGCATGTAAACACTGTAACTAAATAACTAACTTAAAATCTAAAATACTGCGTTTGTTTTTATGTATCCATATACTAAAGCTAAGCAGCAATTAATTTATAAACCCTAAAAAAAATAATAAACAAAGCAGGCTTAGCAATGTTGTAACTATGCTATTTAAATATATAATATTTTAGTATCTATTTCATTTCAAAATGTAACTTTATGTTATATCTCAAAAGTAACTAACTGAAAAAAATATATTAATTATCTAGTATGGGCTTTACTATCTACAATTTTGTTTTGAAACTTTTTCTCTATCTATTACCAACTGATAGTCACGTGACCTGTCAATTTGTCAATGTCAATTTATTTTAATTTCTAGAAAGAAAAATTTGGTAGCCAAGTTCATAGGTGTGTGTGAAATGCAATTTTTTATTGTAGTAATTTTAATAAATCAACAACATAATCTAAATTAATAACAAAACAAATTACAATAAATTGACATTGACAGTTTGATATGTCACGTGACTATCAGTTGGTTTTGTACACTTAATACTATTTACGACAAAACAATTTGAAAAAAATCGCAACTTCTTAATTTTTACTTATATCTAGCAACCCCAGTATTTATTTATTTATTCATTCGAACAGGCAATCGCCCAAAAATACAATATGTGCGTATAAGTAGTACGACTTTAAAAAGATCTCTGTGGCTTCCCCTCGCCTAATATATTTGGGGGAGTGGTTTGACGGCTGGTTACCACATTTTGCACGCATAAATATATTACTTACCGAAATCTGTTACGGCAGAGTGATGATATAATTATTTATTTTATTTGTTTGCAACATGAACTTAAGAAAAATAAAAACATATTTAAATTGTTGTACTAATGTGACAACTTTTGTCTAATTTAACCGAAGCTCTCGATACGCCAATGATGATAGCGGATAAAAAATCAGCCTGTATGTAACTAATCCTTGAAGTATGTAACTATAGAACATGATTCCTAGCAGTAATTATCGAAGTTGAGCACTTCGCAAGTTGTTATGAAGTTTGTAACTTTATACCTTATCCAGCAATCGTCAAATTCAACAACATATTTCTACTTTAATTATCTCTAGTTTTATTTCACCGCACGAGTATGTTGCACGGTAACTTTAAAACTAACTTTTCACACTTCAAGAACAAGTAGAAAAGATCTACAAATTAGTTACTAACTAGTCAACATTACACAAATTATTTATTTATTTGTGTGATTGAAATTTGTTTCTATAAGTGATGTAAGACCCTAGGGAAGAGTTGAAGGAGTACTAACCCGGTGACGACGCTGAGGAGGTCCGGCCACGCGAGGGTAAGCAGTGAGTCCCTCACAAATAACTCCCAGGAGGTGAGGTGAGATTCAGAGAAGACTCGCTCAGAACGTTGTAGCTTTGGGCGGTTTGCACGAGATTTAGTGGTTTCCATTTTGTCTTAAATCTGTAACAAACAAACATTATATATGTTAGAAGCTTATTATCATTATTTATGTGGCCAGCTTAGTAAATTTATTTTTACGGGCGAGCTGGAAAGTTTGTGCGGCGAGGATTATATAATCTAGTGAGGCCAGTAAACATTAATTTGCAAGCGTGTCGCGTACAAAATTGTATTTCTTACAGCGATTCTTTATTCATTTACTTTATTAGTTTTATAAATTATATTTTGTAATGAAAGGTTGTTGGCGGTAGGACAATTTATAGCTAGACGTTGTCATGGTTTTGTGCCAAAAGTTTCGTAAATTCTAGAAATAAATAATTTGAAATACTTGATTTAATGCCCGACGAAGACTTTGAAGGAGGTTTTCTTGCAGTTCAAGAAAATATACAAAATATTGCAGATGCTGCAAGTAATAATTTTTAATTAATTTATATTAGTTTTTTTTATAAGCATTGTAAAATTTTACAGGTCTCTTCTATGAGACTGTAAAATTTTACAGGACTACGTACGGTAATGATTCATTTACTCAGTTACCATAAATAACTATAGTGTCATTTTTATAGAAGATGGAAATAAAATACTTTTTCTACTTCCGTTAGGAAATAGACGTTTTATTTTACTTATTTGAGTTAGGTAATGAACTGCATTATTTAACTAGTGAAATAATGAGGTAACATAGCAACAGATATCTTGCTAGACAACTTCTGATGTGTTATTCTTTTATTTTTTTAATTTATAACTGTCATTAATATGTCAAAATTTCATAATTTCAAAAACACTCTTTCGTATTTATTAGAACGGAAGTAGAAAAAATATTGTATGAAACTAGTAAGGAAATAGGTTTTTACTAAAGCCCGGATTTTTAGACAATTGCCTAGATTCAAATTTTAATATACTTTATGCAATTTCGTTTTTCTATATATAGGTAATATGTTTACGTGTAATGGAAGGTTTTTTTTTCGTGCCTTAGAGCCTATTTTTTCTATATTTTGGTTATTGTGCCTATTTTACCTTATACAGCCTATTTTGCCTATTTTTGTTGCCTATTCTAACTTTTATTGAGCAGACAAGGTTTATCATCTACTTCGTTGACTAATTCAGCACTCAACAAAGTGTTTCAACCTAACCTATATTTAAAGTACTTACTTTAATCAAGATTTTGTGTGTGAATTTAAAATGCCGAAAGAAAAAACGTTTCCCTTTCCGAAAATTTCATAGAGCAATTGCTCGTAATATTTTGTGAATTAAAGTATACTACATAATTTGAATTTGCATAATAGTTAATAAAATGAGAACCCTACATTATAATTTTTCAGATTACGTAAATTTTTGTTTAAAATTATTATTTTTTCTAACAAAGAGTATACGAGTTCCAATATTAGAAGGATTCGTTTATTTTTTTGTAAACAAATTATTTACATTTATGCTGCCTAAAATCCCGCCTATTTTAGGGTAATTACCGGCCTATATGCTTGCTTATTTTAGTGTTTTTAAGAGCCTAAATATCCGGGCTTTAGTTATTACCTTACTTATGTGTTTACATAACTCGGCTACGCCTCGTTCTGCAAATTGCACATACTAGTTTCATAAATAGCTATTATCAATTATTTTAAATATTTAGGTGCTTTAATCTCAATTACTGTAGCTTATAATTTAAGTTTAAGTAAGTTTAACTTTGTTTTTAATTTTCATTGAGTCACAATTGCGTACAATAACTAGATTCAATCCGGCCCTGTTAATCTTAAAGAAGTACACCACCCTGTCTATCCATCTATTACAATCAATTCCAGGATCAAAATAAAAGTCGTAAATAGCAAATGGATTGCGATTTCCGTCACCATCACTGAGCAACGAAAGAATTTAAATTGCAAATTGTTCATGCAGCGCGACGTCGTAAGTGAATGAGCACGATTGCACATCATGTGAAGTGGCGAACGGGGAGCAGGAGTTCCTGCACTGATAGTCATCTACGCAGGATATCGGCAGGAATGTACAACGTCGAGCTATTTAAACTAACTGGGATTTTGTGTCACCAATAATTGTTTCTCCGATGTGAGGGGATTCGAGTTTGTTCGCTTATTTCATCTAAAAATATCTGTGAGGAAATCTCATTCGGTTCCGAGATACTCGCACATAGTATCTACATAATATTTACGTATCTAATGTATACAGGATATCCTACGAATACTATACCAACATGGGAAATATGTTTGTTTGATACCATTGCTTTTTTGATTGCTTCACAGGAAAATGTTTCAAATCAATATTATATGTCCGGTTTTATAAAGGATAGAATAAATTTTTATATATATATATATGGTTGTCAATAAAACAGGCCAATAGGGAATTAAATTTTGCATTTTAATAAATTAACAGAATTCATACATACATACATAACATCACGCTATATCCCATTAAATGGGGCAGCACAAACCCCTGAAACATTCACAGAACATTCTCATCCTGACACACGATACTCGTTTCGACCACATTAACACTTCCTCCATACGAACTCTTTCTTTCCTCACAACCACGCAACAAACCTTCATTCACATCCATCCATTTTTCGTAAATCTTCACTTACGCTAACTTCTCTAACAACGAATCTATAAAAAATGAAGGCAGCATCGCCTGCGCTTGTTTAAAAATACAATTCATGTTACTTATTTCATTACTATTAAAATTAATTTTTAAACTAGTCATAAATTGATATTAACGTATGTCTTATAAGTTTTGGCACAAATATCAGAGGCAATAAAACCGGCAATAAGAACAAAATGGCAAGTTTCTAAGGACACAAAAATTTTATTTTAATTTAACTTGAACATCTCATTTATTGAGAACAAACAATTTTCACCAACTTAAATCTACCGCTGTGGCTCTCCCTCCACTAACATCTTTGGGGGACATGATTTGGCGGCTGGTAACCGCAGGAGTAGATGGCTCAGTGGTAATGAGTCGGCCAGTGAATCTTCATAACACTGGTTTAATTCCCACAGACGACAAACAATTTTCACCAATTTAAAAATCTACCCTTGTGGCTACCCCTCTACTAATATCTTTGGAGACCGTGATTTGACGGCTAGTAACCACACTTCACGCGAACAAATATATCATTTACCGAGATCCGCTATGACAAAGTAATGACCCAGTCATGAGCAAAAGGCGTGATGATATATTTATTTAACAACAAAGACAAAATTAATTGTCATCCAACACTTGGTGAAACAAGGTTTAATAAAAAATATAAAATAAACACTTGGCTATGTTTCACAAAATTCAGCCTCCAAGTCACCTTATGAGGGCATCGTCAGAGGTTGGCCAGCACAGTTAGTAACCATAGACGCGTTTCGCTCTTATTAGAGCTCATCAGTATGATATAACTCACTTCTTCACCTAGAACAAAGTTCACGTGAAGAAGCTGGTGACGAAGAACTGTGCCAGCAGAGAATAAGATCTCTAACAACAGGTAAGATGACATAAGAAGTTCTGTGGAACAGATCATGCCATCTACCGAAAAAAAGGAAAAGCTACGCAATAGAGATCTTATTCTCTGGTGGCACAGTTCATCGTCACCAGCTTCTTCACGTGAACTTTGTTCTAGGTGAAGAAGTAGGTTATACCATACTGATGAGCTCTAATAAGAGCGAAACGCGTCTATGGTTACCAACTGTGCTGGCCAGCCTCTGACGATGCCCTCATAAGGTGACTTGGAGGCTGAATTTTGTGAGACTTAGACAAGTGTTTATTTTGATATTTTATTATTAAACCTAGTTTCACCAAGTGAGCATTTAAAGACAATTAATTTTGTCTTTGTTGTTTTTTATTTAAATTGCTATTTCGTAGCTTTTGCTTTTTTCGGTAGATGGCATTACTGGTTCGATAGAACTTCTCATGTCATCTTACCGTTCTTTAGAGATCTTATTCTCTGCTGGCACAGTCCTTCGTCACCAGCTTCTTCACGTGAACTTTGTTCTAGGTGAAGAAGTGAGTTATACCATACTGATGAGCTCTAATAAGAGAGAAACGCGTCTATGGTTACTAACTGTGCTGGCCGGCCTCTGACGATGCCCTCATAAGGTGACTTGGAGGCTGAATTTTGTGAAACATAGCCAAGTGTTTACTTTATATTTTTTATATATTTATTTATTTATTGATTACAAATTAGAAACTGGAAAAAGTATCTAGCTTATTATTTAGTTAGGCGAGTCGAGAAAGCGCATTTAAAAAGCTGCGTATAATTATGTCTCGGATAGTTGTTGAATATGAAAACTGAAAATATGAAAATACGAGAATGAAACATATGTCACATGAACTTCAAGTCAACATAATATGACATTTACCGGAAACCTACATAACTTTAAATATAAAGTGTATTGTTACACAGCATCATATATTCAATTGTTAGTCCGACATAACACGATGAACAACTGTAGGACATACGTCAGCCGACAGATTGCTCGCCGCTTGAAACATGAAACAGGAAAACGATGTTGAAAGAAAGTCACAGTGAATAACCTACGATCCACATTGAGCGACGAGGGTATTTTATACAAATTTCTCAAGCTTTGTTTTATTTTACTTTTGACATGTTTTTGATAAACAAAGGGAAGGTAGACATTTTTTTATCGCGAGGAATTTACTACGTGAGTCGAAAATGCTTTGCCAACCAAATCAAAGGATATCGTTTGCTCGACAACGAAATTATTTTGTATTTTGTGTCTTGGAAAAAGTTACAAAGGAGAAAGAATCGATAGAGGCTTTCTTATACACTTTTAAAATTTGTATCGGACATACACCTAACTCATTTTTCTTGTTAAATAAAATAAATATATCATCACGCCATTTACCTATTACTGGGTGTGGCACTCTACCGAAACAAATCTCGGTAAGTGATATATTTTTTTCACGTGAAGTGCTGTTACCAGCCGTCAAATCACGGCCCCCAAAGATGTTAGTGGAAAGGGAACCACAGAGGTAGATTTAAATAAAATAAATAAATATATCATCACGCCATTTACCCATTACCGGGTGTGGCACTCTACCGAAACAAATCTCGGTAAATGATATATTTTCACGTGAAGTGCAGTTACCAGCCGTCAAATTACGGCCCTCAAAGATGTTAGTGGAGGGGGAGCCACAGAGGTAGATTTAGATTGGAGAAAATTGTTTGTCGGCTGTGGGGATCGAACCAGGGTTCTCAAAATCCACAGGCCGAGTCATCATTCATTTTTCTTGTTCATTTCATTTATTTCATACTGTATCGTATTTACATGTTTACAGTACTGATTTCAGTACGAAAAGTAAGACTTTACAGTACTAGTACTATTATAAATATTATGATACTGTTATCGTTAAATTTCTAGGTAACAAACACTTTTTGACAGTTAATTATAATTATTTTCAGATGTCACTTTCAAGGTTAGGATATAATAATATTGTGACAGACTATGAAATAAAACGATACTAATTTTAAAATTTCTGACTTGGTTTCTCCGTCGGCTCGTACCGAAACATTTTACTCGCACCGTACGCACTTATTGAAGGTTTATTGCGTGAACAAAACATACGAGTTTTTTTTTATGAAAGGAATTATGAATGCGGATGAAGCATGGTGTGTTCATTACAAGATAAGTGGTCGTATTACTTTATTTATTCATTTATGCTACTCTGTACAACAGGGACTTAAACCCAATTTTAGTGCAGGATCCGGAATCAGCGAGCCGCATATTTTTAGGTTGAGTGGGATAAGAACTCGGAATCTTCAGATTCGAATGCCGTATTTAAAGGGACATAACATATTTTCAAACTTTGATTTTCACCACATCAAATTTACTCCTGTGGCCCTTTGACATTTGAGGGAGGACATAATTTGACAACTGGTAACCGTACATCACGCGCATAAATATTACTTACTGAAATCTGTTGTTGTTTGTGGCTCCTCTCCATTAATGTCTTTGGGAGCCGTGATTTGACGACCGGTAACCGCATCTCACGCGCATAAATATATCACATACCGAGATCTGCTTAGGTAGTGTGTCATACCCAGTAATGGGTAAAAGGCGTGATGATATATTTATTTATTTTTATTTTATTTGAGAACATTCCACGTTCACATTAGCGATCATCATTATTAAATCTTTTCTGTTCATTTTGCAATAAGTACCAACCTAATAATATTATAAGCCCTAGTAAAAACGTGAATATATTTTTTTATGTAATAAAGGTAAAATTCCTGCCACAGGTGGTATACGAGTAGGTTTCATAAAAAGTTTATATTATGAAAGTTATATTTTCATTTTGTGAGAGCTGTACTTAAATCTTTATTTCTTGCAAGAGCTCTTCAGTTATTTGTAAGAAAATAAATCATCATCTTTTCTTCTCCTTGTAAAATATTTTCTCTTATTATCCATGGTTATTGAACGAAGACTATGTAATGAATGTTTTTGTTAATATAATCTTTAGAAAAGATGAAATGAATGAGTATAAGATAATATTGAAACTTGAATTGTATAGAAATTAGACAGTCATTCAGTTAAAGGAATAGTTATTTACGTAAAAAGTCAGGAAAGCGTTCAATTACAGGATGAGTAGACAGCTTACGAATCCTGTACGACACTTTACTGACGTGTTACGTATAACATTTTACCTGAAACTTATAAACAAATAATACATATTTTAAATTAATCGTCCGTCAGTACGGTGGTGTGGATAGCGATACCGAATTCGAATCCGGAGATCCCGAGTTCGAATCTCACTCAAGCTAAATATTATAAGAACTACCACACTGCAGCTAGGTGAGTGCGGACCCTGTACTGTAATTAGGATTAAGTTCCTGTTGTACAGCGTAACATAAATAAATAAATAAATTAATTAATTTAAATTAAAAGAAATATTTGACTTACATATTCAGTCAGTATTTTATGTTCCTAAGTAACTAGACACTCACGTTTGTTTTATTACCTGCCTAGGCAGACAATATGTTATTTTCCTGACTAGGCATGCAAAGCAATGCTTTTCTGAGTCTTAAAGCTCAGGCAAATGTTTATTTTCCGTTTCAGGTAAAATCGATTATTCAAAATTATTATATAAAGATGTTAATAAAAAAGGAATCATATGAGTACCTTGTATGTGGTGAAAACTAATTGTTTTGGGTTGCCATTTAATAAAATTGTTTTCTAGGGACATTAAACGTGCTTATCTATTGAGAAAACTTACTAGGAAAATGATTGTAGTTATATTACAGGTGGCAAAAAAATTTCCATAATTATATTTAATGTGTGTACTTAGAATGTTCTTATGCCTACATAACCATATTAATTTACTGGAACAAATAAAAATTTATGAGCTTTATAACGGCGGCACGAAACACTAGATTAACTTTGCATGTTTTCTTCTATCAGCACATCATTCAAATATTTATGTGTGTTAGAATAAATCGAGGTGCTATACGCAAGAAACAAAGAACTTGCTACCGAAAATATAAATTATTGTTTTATTATTATCGCTTTATATGAAATAAAATGTATTTATCTTAATTTAAATCTATACTTACTATACTTTATTACTGTTTTTACATTATATTTTTATTTAGATTATAACAAATTAAATAAATACATACATAATATCACGCTATGTCCCATCAAATAGGGGTAGCATGAGCGCTTGAAACATTCATTTGATTCTTCTTGCAATTAATTTTTATCAATAGTTCTAATTAATTCCTTTCATTCAAGCAACAAACCTTCAATCATACTCATCCATTTATTCTTATCTTGTCTATACAATCTCTCACTTTTAATTATGACACCCATAATTGTTATTGGTGGGTGAATCATTCTAAAAAAAAAACTATCGTCCATTTTATAGGTCTCGATTAAGCAAGAGTTAGTACATTCAAATTTTGTTCACTTTGACACAGGAATCCGAACTTTAACGAAACCTTTTCAAGAAACCGTACTCGAAAACCGAAACAGATATTTTTGTTTTGATATATGGAAACCGAAAACCGAAACGAAAATATAATTGATTCTGTAACCGAAAACATTAAATTTTTAAAATAGTATGTTATGCATCAAGGGAGGGAAACAAACGATTATTCCCGCGTGTGAAGTTAGCTAGTTAGTCTCTAGGGAGAGAAACATCCTACCTAGGAAGAGAAACATACTCCCTAGGGGAGAAAAGCAGTGTTTCTCTCTCTAAAATTAGGGAATAAGAACGTGTTTCTTGTGCATGTGTTACGAAAATATATTAAACGAATTTTTCAACAGCAGGGTTCGAAGATATATCGATCGATATATATCATATTTATTTTGATATATATCGTCATATTTTTGCAATGATATATATCCATTATATAAAAATATGAAATAGTTTTTGAGATATAGCCTCCGGAGAAGTGAAATTTTTCGAATTTTTCAGTTTTTCTACTTTTCCGAGGCTATATCTCGAAAACTAAATGTGATATGAAAACGCGCTCAACGGCATTAATTTTCTCGTGCTTCAGTTAACTTATAAACATAGTTTCAGCGATTTTTATTTTTTTTCAATTTTCCGCCAAAAAAATCGCAAAAGCGGTTTTTTAACATTTTCTCGAAAACCAGAAGTCATATGCATTTGAAGATTGCACCACTGGATTCAGTGGGTCAAAATACATATGTATGTAAATTTTCGTTTTAATAATCCTACGATTAAGGATTTTTGGTAAAATTGAATTAAAATCTGAAAAAAACCCCTTAGGAAATAATTAAAAATATTAAATTGCATAAAATTGTATGAAAATTTGCTTATAAGTCAATTCGGACACGGGGAATTCAACGCCGTTGAGCGCATTTCCATATCTTGTTTAGTTTTTGAGATATAGCCTCCGGAGAAGTGAAATTTTTCGAATTTTTCAGTTTTTCTAAATGTGTACAAAAACTAAAATTAAAAAATAAATATCCAAAAAGTGATATTTATCTGATATATATCCTATATATCAGATATTTTGATATTTATTATAAATATCATGATATTTACGAACCCTGTTCAACAGCCTATGTAACATAGGCGATGATTTAACCACATAAATGAAAATTATTTGAACTGATCTTCATGGCAACATTCATTTTGCAATTTAGAGATCAGTAAAGTTCCGATTCCTCTGACTGTATTCTCCGATCTAAATCGGTAAACACGCATTTTCCATCAAGAAAGTAACCAGCCCGTGCTAATTTTCCGGGCAGTTACGAAAAAACAAATAAAAAGTTCTCTTTCAAAATGTAAACGTAACTAAGCTCAAACAAAGCACATGTCGGCCATGATAGTAACTATATGAATACGCTGACTTTATGCCTCGTGTTTCATCTCTCATCCCTCATCTCTTTCCGTCGGTCTCTACATGTGTTGGAACTTTCCTTATAAATGGAATTAGTTATTCTGTGTCAACACCCGCACAATGAGCGGAGGGAGAGAGAGAGAGAGAGAGAGAGAGCCACCCGAGTTGGTTAGCTGCGCATTAAAAGCTGATTTAAAGCGGAGCTTTTACACTGACACACATAATCATACGTTGAAAATCATCCGAATCATTCGGGTTTGTGCGAATTTTGAATTCTGTTTTGAAATGGGTGGACATGTTTTATTAGCTAGCGACAAGAGATGGGGATGATGCATATTTAATATGAGGGTGTAAAGGTTGTGTATTTATTTGTGAAGGGTTTCAACCTTAATTACAGTAGCTTATAGTGGTATATGAACTACTCAGATATAGTAAGTTTTAGTTTGTAAAGTGATAGCTCTGTCGTACTACACATTAATAGTACAAAGAAATGAACAGTTTATAGAGGAATATCAATCACTTAAATATAGATAAATGCCTTTTACGATTTCACTTATAACCAAACTTCAAAACAACACAAGTTTCTTTACTAAAGATATGTTCTTCTTATTTCAACAGATATTGGCAGAATGTGGCTCCCCCTCTACTAACATCTTTGGGGGCAGTGATTTGACGGCTGGTATCCGCACTTCACGCGAAGAAATATATCACTTACCGATATGCTACGGGGGAGTGCCACACTTAGTAATGGGTAAATGATATATTTATTTATTTATTTGTGAAAATGTGAATTTTTGGTTGAACCAGTTCAAAAACCCAACATTTTATTAAAATGGTTCTATATAATTCAGAGCACGAGAAATCGAATGGCGCATCTTCATATCTTTTTTAGTTTTTGAATTACAGCGATTTTTGGCTTTTTTAAAATCTCAACTTTAAGAGCTCATATTTCAAAAACTAAAAGAGATATTGAAATGCGGTTTGAACGAGCGTATTTCTCGTGCGTTACTTAACCTATACCTAAATTTTGGAAATTTTGAAAATTTTACCATTTTTTTCAAAAATTTTACTTGACAATATTTCAAAAAGTTGAAGAGATAATTAAAATTCGCATGGATACATTTTTTATTACAAAAAAACGAAAATGGCCATTTTTCTTAAGGGGTACCCCTTGGCGTTTTTTCGAATTTTTGCTATTTTTCGATTTTTTGTAATAAAAAATGTATCCGTGCGAATTTTACTGTACAAATTTGCATACCTATGTATTTTCACGCGAGGAATTCACTGGTGTTTACAGATTTTCATTATCTCTTCAACTTTTTGAAATATTTTCAAGGAATTTTTTTTTTTAAAATCGTAAAATTTTCAAAATTTCCAAAATTTAGGTATAGGTTAAGTAGCGCACGAGAAATACACTCGTTCAAACCGCGTTTCAATATCTCTTTTCGTTTTCGAGATATGAGCCTTCAAAGTTGACATTTTAAAAATGTTAAAAATCGCTGTAACTCAAAAACTAAAAGAGATATGAAGATGCGGTTCGATTTCTCGTGCTTTGAATTATATAGAACCATATTAATAAAATTTTGGGTTTTTGAACCGCTTCAACCAAAAATTCACTTCCGCACATTTATATTACAAATGAAGCACTTTTAGCATACTTCTATTATAAAGAAACTTGTATTATTTTGGGGTTCGAAATTATTATTTAGACACTTTTGACATAGTAAAACATAATCGTACATATTTTATTTATTTATGTTACGCTGTACAACAGGAACTTAATCCCAATTACAGTACAGGGTCCGCACTCACCGAGCCACAGTGTGGTAGTTCTTATAATTTTTAGCTTGAGTGAGATTCGAACTTGGGATCTCCGGAATCGAATTCCGTATCGCTATCCACACCACCGTACTGACGGACAAGCAATATGCAGCAGTATCTATTAGCAATACAGCAAATTTAAACTGTAAATACGCTTTGATATTAACAAAATATGCACAATTATTCTGAAACCATATTTCATATTAATACCAGTTAACTTGATTCAAATATGCTGGTATCAAAATTGTATATAATGCCTCCTATATATATAAATAATGTACATTGTTCCCTAACAAACGTCACACCGGGTAAATTTATCGTCTACCGAATTCGAAACCGAAACCATACACCCAATATCCCCACTCCTCCCAGAATCCATTTCACTTAGTCGTACGTATCTTCTAATTATAAGTTACTACATATTTATAGCAACTCGATTCATAAATATTTCGTAGAATAATCCAGCTGGCTACGATATAAAACATCTGCGATTTTTTTGCGAGAAGTCTCATTTGCACGTATAATATTTAACAGAATTTAATGCAACACATCTAGTTAAACAAACATCATTTCTCTTCAATTCTGACGGGAACTAAGTGTGATAACACGCAATTTAAAAGCATGTTAGTTTTTTGTTCGTTTTATAGAATAATAAACTGGAAAAACATTTTATAAATTCTAATGGAAATTGTTACTAAGCAACTTGAAATCAAAATAGATTGTAATGCTTCCAGCAACAGTGAAATTTATTGTGTTTACTTTAACTTAAAATTGTTTTATAACAGGTATGTGTACATATGTTGCGTGGACGAAACATGAAACGAGCTTGTATGAATGTGGATCGCGTGTCAAAGTATTTATTAATTTATGCTACTCTGTACAACAAGAACTTAATTCCAATTATAGTTGAGTCGAAGCTTGAGTGGGATTCGAGCTCGAATAATTGAAATAAAATTAAAAAATATTTAATTAGTATTAGTAGTTTAACTAATAAATTAATGTAAATCAAATTAATTTTCACCAATTTACATCTACCCCTGTGGATCCCCCTCTACTAATATATTTGAGGGCCGTGATTTGACGGCTGGTAACCGCACTTCACGAGAAAAAATATAACACTTACCGAGATCTGCTTAGGCAGAGTGCCACATCCAGTGATTGGTAAAAGGCGTGATGATATATTTATTTATTTATTTTAAATTAATTATGGGGTAGGTGGCTCAGTGGATTTGAGAATCTGGATTCAATTCCTACTGCGGACAATTTTCACCACATTAAAACTACCCTTGTGGCTCTCCTTCCACTAACATCTTTGGGAGCTGTGATTTGACGGATAGTAACTACACCACACTAAGTAATGGGTAAAAGTCATGATGATATATTTATTTGAATTTATTTATAATTTAATTTAATATTAGAAGAATTTTTAGTTCTGTTAAACTTTTGTCTTTAAATCTTGAGATCCGGAGTTCGAGTCCCACTAGAGCTACCTATTCCTATCATCATTCAAATTAAAAAAATCCTTAGTTCGAACCCCACTCAAGCTAAAAATGTATGAACTATCGCATTGGGGTTTGGTGAGCCCGGATCCTGTTCTATAATTGGGATTAAGTTTCTGCTGTACAGAGTAGCATAAATAAATAAATAAAACAATTATTTAGAAACATTTGATAGCACAAAAATAGTTGTAGCACCTTGGTAGCACAGTCGATTCACAAGAGAGCGTTACATATTCTAACCTCATTGACTATATAAATAAAATAAAATAAATATATCATCACGTCTTTTACGAATAACTGGGCGTGGCACTCTGCTATAGCAGATCGCGATAAATAATATATATAGTTACCAGCCGTCAAATAATGGTGGGGAAGCCAAAGAAGTAAAAATCGTTTATCGGCCTCTGGAATTGAACTCGGGTTCGTTATCAAAAATGCAAATTTTCTATTTAGTCAACACAATAGTATTAAATTCTCTAATATTTAAGTAAGTAATCAGTAAATTCAATTGAATTAAATTCAATACTCGTTGAGATCACTTGATTAAAAATGCCAGTCTTAATTAGTTTGATTCCAGTTAATGAAATCAATTGAATAAACATCTGAATTCAGCGATAGTTAAAGCACACTTGTCGCACCGTATCTGTGTTGATTCATTTTATTTCGTTTGTGAGATAAAGCTAAACGACAAAAAAAATCGATAAAACTTTTATGCGCTAAAGTAACAACTTTTATTTCACATTGTTGGCATCGCGCAGATGTTTCAGAAATTTTTTCGTGTAATATGAAAACTCGTACGTAGAAGGAAAATTTCCACCGATGTATTAAGGCCCAAGATTGAGTTTATTTTCCAGTAAGGCATGGACGACATTATTCAAAATATGTCATATAGAAAATTACTCAATATTTATATTTTAAATTGCAAAAGTTTATTTTTTTTTATTGAAATGAATGAGTTGTTGAGAGAAATGATTAATGGTTCTTTGATACAAAAATATGTTTCAATATGAAACATGAACATTTTTATATAGGCAGGTAATTTACAGGGTGTTTCAATATTATAGAACAAAAATAAATAGCATAAAAAATTATTTAAAAAAAAATTCGCTAATTAAGAGTGGTTTACGAAAGGATATAAATTTTTAGAAATACTGGATTGATAGTTATTTATAATATACGGAGTGATTAAAACCAACTAATAGTCACGTGACTTGTGAAACTGTCAATGTCAGTTTATATTAACTTTTAGAAAGAAAAGTTTGGTATTAAATTTCATGAGCGTATGAATTATGATTTTTATTTTAGTAATTTCATTAAATTCAACAACATAATCTGAATTAATAATAAAATAAGTTACAATAAAGTGACATTGACAGTTTGACAGGTCAAATTATAATTCTAAACATTACAAATAGTCATTTATCATACAGTGAAACATTATATATAATTTTACAAATATAAATAAAATAAATATATCATCACGCTTTTTACCCATTACTGGGTGTGGTACTCTGCCGAAGCAGATTTCGGTAAGTGATATATTTTTACACGTGAATATAAGATAAATGACTATTTGTAATGTTTACAATTATTATTTAATTATTAATATATTAGAAATAGCAATTAAATCAGTGGTACTAAAACTGTCTACTTCATTTGAAGAGTATATAATTTTGCGAAAAAATAATATCCGTTTGATCCAGGGTTCGTAAATATCATGATATTTATAATAAATATCAAAATATCTGATATATAGGATATATATCAGATAAATATCACTTTTTGGATATTTATTTTTTAATTTTAGTTTTTGTACACATTAGGAAATACAAAATAAATTATTACTCCTAAATAAAAAATTAACATAGGTAATGAAAAAAGTAAATATACATTGAATGGATACACAAATATTATATAGTACTAAGAATAGTAAGAATATTTAAATAATCCTATATCCTCTTCATCATCTTCTGATGAACTTCCTGAACATAGCGTTGCAGATAGACTCACTTGGCCAAATCCAATCTAAATTAGTTTTTTTTTGTAGTTTCTTTTTGGTTTAAATATTTAAACATAAAAACTAAGTTACCGGCTTTGGCGTTACCGAGACGATTACGTAATTGAGATTGGACAATGCCAAAAGTGGAGAAATATCGTTCCAGCCCTGCTGTTGCTGTTACAGCAGTGTGTAACTGTTCACATAGTTCAATAAATGTACTTTTATTTGGCCACTCTGACTCATTGATAGTTACACTTTTCCACCATATTAAAGGATTTGTATTTCTAAGATGAGTACCAAATAAAATTTTACAAATGGTTCAGACTTTGCCGTTAATGACATCACAAATGGCACACAATTTGGATTTATGTCGTTGATGTGAAGTCAAAAGCTAGTAAAGTAAGAATTATCTTTAGAATATAATTTTTACAGAATTAATGAAAGTAATAATGAGAGGTATACTGTATTAATTATAGACTATTTGATATTTTTATATAATGGATATATATCTTCGAACCCTGTCTATAAGTTAACTGAAGCACGAGAAAATTAATGCCGTTGAGCGCGTTTTCATATCACATTTAGTTTTTGAGATATAGCCTCGGAATAGTAGAAAAACTGAAAAATTCGAAAAATTTCACTTTTCCGGAGGCTATATCTCAAAAACTAAACAAGATATGGATATGCGCTCAACGGCGTTGAATTCCCCGTGTCCGAATTGACTTATAAACAAATTTTCATACAATTTTATGCAATTTAATATTTTTAATTATTTCCTAAGGGGTACCCCTTTGGTTTTTTCAGATTTTAATTCAATTTTCCCAAAAATCCTTAATCGTAGGATTATTAAAACGAAAATTTACATACATATGTATTTTGACCCACTGAATCCAGTGGTGCAATCTTCAAATGCATATGACTTCTGGTTTTCGAGAAAATGTTAAAAAAAACGCTTTTTGCGATTTTTTTGGCGGAATATTGAAAAAAAATAAAAATCGCTGAAACTATGTTTATAAGTTAACTGAAGCACGAGAAAATTAATGCCGTTGATCGCGTTTTCATATCACATTTAGTTTTCGAGATATAGTCTCGGAAAAGTAGAAAAACTGAAAAATACGAAAAATTTCACTTCTCCGGAGGCTATATCTCAAAAACTATTTCATATTTTTATATAATGGATATATATCATTGCAAAAATATGACGATATATATCAAAATAAATATCATGATATATATCGATCGATATATATCTTCGAACCCTGGTTTGATCTGAGGTCAGAAAATCATGTAGTATTTTTGCCTGAAGTATTGAACCTTCAAATTTTTCATCCGTGAGTATAAAAACACTCTGTACATATGTGTGTATATATGTAATAGTAAGTAAATATTATTATCCATAAGAAAATTATTAGTCTGTCGTTTCGTCTTTACGTCGCCATTTCTTTGCTGTTGTAGATGGAAAAAAATATTCAAGACAAAAAGCATCTTAAAAATAAAAACATGTTCATGTTTGCTATAAAAGCGGTCATCCTTCAGTTGTTTCATCGGGCATGCGAATAAAAAGCGTCGTTTGGTATTCATGAAGTAGACGCCATTCCACGCAAATTTCCAGTTAATTCCGTTCGTTTTTCCGGGCAAGGCAAACACACCGCAGCTGCTTTAATCTAATCCGGAGCTGCTCCGGAGCACGGACAGGTCTTAGGATTAAACAAACACGCGGCAATGAGCCCATAATGTGTAGCGTTTTTAATCGTCTTGTGCCTGGGCTTACTCAATGTGAGTGGTCCTCACTTTACTCCTGGTTATTTGATCGTCGAGAGCTTTTTCTATATTCATTGGATATTTAAAATACTCTTTTAACTATATTCTGAAACCACTCAAATACAAAGCTATCGTACGATATCTTTTTATTCAAAGAATTTAAATTGATTTTTTCTATTTCCGTCAGGAAATAGACGTTTTATTTCACTTATTTGAGTTAGGTAATGAACTGTATTATTTAACTAGTGAAATAATGAGGTAACATAGCAACAGATATCTTGGTAGACGAATTCTGATGTGTTATTCTTTTATTTTTT
Organism: Pterostichus niger; assembly: GCA_947425015.1. NCBI lineage: Eukaryota > Metazoa > Arthropoda > Insecta > Coleoptera > Carabidae > Pterostichus > Pterostichus niger. The sequence continues at coordinate 1,235,208 of OX380341.1, read as the reverse complement.
GAATTTATAACTGTCATTAATATGTTAAAATTTCATAATTTCAAAAACGCTCTTTCGTATTTATTAGATCGGAAGTAGAAAAACTATTCTATGAAACTAGTAAGGAAATAGGTTATTACCTTACTTATGTGTTTATATAACTCGGCTACGCCTCGTTCTGCAAATTTCACATGCGTAAGGTAATAACCTTCATTTCCTAATTAGTTTCATAAATAGCTATTACGCTTTAATATCATCACGCATTTACCCATTACTGGGTGAGACACTTTGCCGTAATAGATCTCGGTAAGTGATATATAAATGCGGTTACCAGCCGACAAATCACGCCCAGGAGTACTTTTATTGTTTGTTGGCTTTGGGAATCAAACCCGGGTTCTTAAATCCACAGACCAACTCGATACCACTGAGCCACCTATTGGTTTCCAAATGTACCTGATAAATTATTAGTATAAAACTGTGTTTATTTGTTAAATATTCAAATGTTTTGTATTACGATTGGTTGAAAGCATGTGAAGGGAAATTAACAACAGCTGTTACATGCTTCAGAAAATTGTAACAAAGTTATAAAATATTTATTAATGATTGAGGGTTATTCGTACAGAATATTTTTTGTAACAATTCAATCATTATTTTTGTAGCAAAATCTTGAAGATGACATTTAAAAACAATTATAATTAAATGTCAAACACTGTTTGTTACCTAGCAACCTAATGACAAAAGTATAATCAAGTTGTTATTCGTTGATTTGTTGTTTAAAAATGAACAAATTTAATTATATAGTGTTTTTTTTTTTAATTTTCCCTGTTGAATATACGGGGTAGGTGGCTCAGTGGTATCGAGTCGGCCTGTGGATCTTGAGAACCCTGGTTCGATCCCCACAGCCGACAAACAATTTTCACCAATTTAAATCTACCCCTGTGGCTTCCCCTCCACTAATATCTTTGGTGGCCGTGATTTGACGGGTAGTAACAGCACTTCACGCGATAAATATATCACTTACCGAGATCTGCTACAGCAGAATACCACACCCAGTCATGGGTAAAAGGCGTGATGATATATTTATTTATTTTTTATTGATTGAATATACGATATAACAGGCGCAGTGGCCGAGCATGTTAAGGCACATCTCTTAACATACTGTGACGTCACCCGAACCAAGGTTCGTCAGTTCGAATCCGCCTGTCGACAATGTGTGATTTGTCGTAAAATATAAAATACAGTTACATGTATTTATCACACTCGGGCGCTATAAGCTAGTCACTTATACGTCTTAAATAATGTGGCATTCGACAACGAAAACCGGCAGTACGGCAGTGTACAAACTGCGGCTCGGTGCTCAGATGATGATACGATATTATCAAACAAAATCTGCAATAACAGATGTATGAAGTTCTAGTAGTCATGTCTCTGTATACTCTAGAAATGTATAAACGACATAGGTAATTAAATAAATGGTCCCTTAAGTGTAAACAGTTAACTTGACCGTAAAAGTGCGCGTTTGAGTATTTTTTGGAATAAAAAGCGTTAAGTTTATGGTTGTTTGCGATGTTCCACAGAATAAATTGAAGTGAAGAGTGTTTTTGTTGAATTATGGAATGTTTTTTCGAGAAGTCTGCAAACCATGTTTGTGTTGGAAATTGTATTTGTATTTTGTCTATTTAGTTCGATTAGTTTCCGCTCCAATTTCGTTAAATAAAATTACTGCAGTAATCAAAAACCGATTAAATAAATTTACACTTAAATTACGCGTAATTCAACGTCAACAGAACGCATTCTCGTTTTTATATTGTGAATAAAATGGTGAAGGAACCTTCGAGGAAAAGTTGGAAAACTCATGAAATATGAATGAGTTGTAATTATGACATTAAGGAGTTTTCTTGTAATTTTTTTTTATGAAACTTATGAATTGTGATAGGAAAACTTTTCATTGAAATTAAAATGAATAATTAAACACTGTTTGAAGTAGAATTTCATGTCACTTTAATTCATAATGACTAGTACTCAATTCGCTTCTTTATCAAATTATTAAAATTTGTATTTAGCAGAAATCAAGAAACAGACTATAAATAAAATAAATAAATATATCATCACACCTTTTACTCATTACTAGGTGTGGCACTCTGTCGAAACAGATCTCGATAAGTGCTATATTTCTTCGCGTGAAGTGCGGATACCAGCCGTTAAACCACGGCCCCCAAAGTTGTTAGTGGAGAGGGAGCCACAGAGGTAGATTTAATTTGGTGAAAATTGTTTGTCGGCTGTGGGGATCGAACCAGGGTTCTTAAGATCCACAGGCCGACTCGATACCACTGAGCCACCTACCCCATAAACATACTATGCATAATAGGAAATTAATTTCTAGTATAGATTCAATTTAAAAAAGATGAATTTCTGTGCTGTTCGGGTTCCTTTTTAAAGTTTTTTTAAATGTCAATTCAGTTTTGGATGCTTCAATGCCTGTGGATCTTGAGAACCCTGGTTCAATCCCCACAGCCGACAAACAATTTTCACCAATTTAAATCTGTCCCTGTGGCTCCTCCTCTACTAATATCTTTAGAGTCCATGATTTGACGGCTGGTAACTGCACTTCACGCGAAGAAATATATGACTTACCGAGATCTACTTAGGCAGAGTGCCACACCCAGTAATAGGTAAAAGGCGTGATGATATATTTATTTATTTATTTTATTTATAATTATAATTTGTATTACAAGTTTTAAGACGTTTCCATTAATTGATAATATTAATTGTTAATCTTAATTAATTTCTTTTACAACCTATTTTTTGTCTATTATTTTATATAGCAGCAATCGTGACATTTTAGTTAATATGTTTTGGGTAAAAGGCGTGATGATATATTTATATTTATTTTATTTATAATTGTAATTTGTATTACAAGTTTTAAGACGCTTCCATTAATTGATAATATTAATTACTATCTTGGACAATCTATTTTTTGTCTAATATTTTATATAGCAGCAATCGTGACATTTTAGTTAATATGTTTTGGGTAAAAGGCGTGATGATATATTTATATTTATTTTATTTATAATTGTAATTTGTATTACAAGTTTTAAGACGCTTACATTAATTGATAATATTAATTACTATCTTGGACAATCTATTTTTTGTCTAATATTTTATACAGCAACAATCGTGATATTTTAGTGAATATATTGAAAGAAAATGCCCAAAATCGTGAAGTGGATAAGTATGAAGGAAACTAAAAACTAAGTGTTTTAAATTAATAGCGTCTTTCTTCACGTTCTTTAATAGATGTTAGATTAAAGTCGACCGGTTTCGGACATTAATATGTCCATCAGGACCGGTGAAGACTACAAAAATACAAAACAAAAAACCAAATAACAAAATGGTCAAATAATTAAAAACGTTTTTAATTATTTGACCATTTTGTTATTTTGTTTTGTGTTTTGTATTTTTGTAGTCTTCACCGGTCCTGATGATGGACATATTAATGTCCGAAACCGGTCGACTTTAACACGTTGACTGCCAACTACGAGATAACTCGTAGATTGCGTTCTTTGCTAGGACGCCGACTACGAGTTAGTACTGTGTTTACTTACCATTTTCGCGCAGCTACGATTAAACTCGTAACATATCAGTGCTAATATGGATAGATGGCTTCTGGGAAGAGAACAAAAAATCAATGCTGGCTACATGAACAGAAATTTTATTAATAAATAAACAGAAAATATAATTATAAAAAATTTATTCAAAATCAAGAAGTAAAAGAATAAAATACATTTTCTATGCTTTTTGATGAGTACTATGTAATATAATTAGAGTTTTTAATAATATAAAATGATTAAATGAAATTGGCTTTTTACACCGGAATTCTGAAAATTGCCGTGGCAGTCAACGTGATAATCTAACATCTATAAGAACGTGAAGAAAGACGCTATTAATTTAAAACATTTAGTTTTTATTTTCCTTCATTTTAGTGAATATGTTTTGGAATGTACTTGTCAAAAATTTGAATGTGGTTTTCAACGTAGATATTTAATCTTAAAGAGCACCCATTCAAAATTACTAACCGTAAAATTTGTTAAACCTTCTTAAGAAAAATATTCTTTGATGTTGTGATATACTTGTTCGGTAATGGCACATCCTGATTTAACTACTTGACCTGAAAATATATTTTAGATGACGCGCAAAATAAGAATTCCTTTTTCAATCAAAAACATAATTGGATCTTTCTGTCATTGGCGCTCGGTGGTCCAAGCGTGTGCTAACGACTTGCCACCGTTGAAGGGAAGCATGGCAAAGCAAACGACTTGAAGAGCCTCTGACTTTTTTGCAATGGGTTACAATGACATCGTCATTAGTTCGATAAAAAAATGGCAAGGAGGCAAAGAAGGCGGCGGTAGTGCGTGTCGGCAAAAGCTATAAGAGTTGATGGCTTGCTTTTGTGCCGAATGTCTTGTTCGACTTCCTGCGGATCAATCGATAATGTAGGGACGGTTCTACCGACGAGGAAATTGTGCAGATTTATGTGTTTGTTTCCTTATGGAAGATTTTGAAACGCAAATACGCAAGTGTCCACAATTTTCTTTTCTTTTTGATAAAAGTCAACATGTTTTGAACAACAAGAATATTAGTGACTGTTTTATTTTAACATACATATACCGGGTCTAGAATTGAAATATGTTACATAGGAAATACAATGGTATTTTGATAATTATTTATTTATTTATGTTACGCTGTACAACAGGAACTTAATCCCAATTACAGTATAGGGTCCGCACTCACCGAGCCGCAGTGTGGTAGTTCATATAATTTTTAGCTTCAGTGAGAATCGAACTCGGAATCTCCGGATGCGAATTCCATATCGCTATCCACACCACCGTACTGACGGACATATGACATATGATGATTGTTACTTCTCTAATTAAATTAGAACAAAACTGTAAATACAAAAAATGTTACATATTAAAAATTGCATCCAATGAGTACCTACTTGTTGCTAAATTATTTTTTATGCAACTAGCAAATGGCTGTAAAAAATATTGATCGTAGCTTTAATTTGATAAGTTCATTAAATAAAATTGTTTAATCGAAATTAATAATAAATTATACTTGAACGTGTATAGTCATATTTTATTCAAAATAATAATAACAATAAATTAATAATAAACATATAGGGTAGGTGGCTCAGTGGTATCGAGAACCCTGGTTCGATCCCCACGGTCGACAAACAATTTTCATCAATTGAAATCTACCCCTGTGCCCCTCCCACCACTAATAATCTTTGAGGGTCGTGATTTGACGACTGGTAACCGCACTTCACGTGAAAAAATATATCACTTACCGAGAACTGCTAAGGCAGAGTGCCACGCCCAGTAATGGGTAAAAGGCGTGATGATATATTTATTTATTTTATATAATAAACATTATTTTGTTTCGTTGTTTATCACAGCATTTTCAATTCCAAATTTTCTTGATAAAACACATTTTTCTTTTGATACTCTTACATAAAAAAATTGAGCAACAAGTAGATACTCATTAGATACAGTTTTTAATACTTTAAATTAATTTAATTAGGAAAGCAACAATTATCATAATAAAAAAATAGCATTATATTTCTTGTTACATATTTCAAATTTTACACCCGGTATAACGTTATACTGTTCCATCAAATGGGGTAGCAATATCTCTTGAAACATTCATTATATTCATCCTGCAATTGATCTTCCCCAAACATTTATGCTTTATTTCTTTCATACAAGCTCGTCTGCAATCTTTCGCTCTCAATTTCATCAATCTTTTATTCGACATACGTTCCGCCCAAATAATATCAACTAATATTCACTCACTTCTCTAGTGTATATTACTATCAAAATAAATTTTAGACCATAAAAGAGAAACCGGAAATGATAATATTATCACAGGAAATTGTAATAAACACCTAGCTTATAACCACAATTTGCAGGAAACAAATGTTTATCTACAAACATATGTAGATTTAATTGTGTTGATTTAGTTATTTATTTATTTTATTTTATTTATGAATCAAGGACAAAATTCAACAATAAGAATTTCGCAGACTGAATTGTGCGTGTAAATTTCAACTTTGTTTGATAATTATGCACATATATAATTTAGCTTTTTACCCATTACTGGATAAGGCCAACTCCAGTAGCAGATCTCAGTAAGTGATATATTTATAAATAAATATAAATAAATATATCATCACGCCTTTTACCCATTACTAGGTGAGGCACTCTGCCGAAACAAATTTCGGTAAGTGATATATTTCTTTGCGTGAAGTGCGATTACCAGACGTCAAATCACGGACCTCAAAGATATTAGTAGAAGGGGAGAAACAGAGGTAGATTTAAATTGGTGAAAATTGTTTGTCGTCTGTGGGGATAAAACCAGGGTTCTCGATACCACTGAGCCACCTACCCTATATGTTTATTATTAATTTATTGTTATTATTATTTTGAATACAATATGACTATACACGTTCAAGTATAATTTATTATTAATTTCGATTAAACCATTAAACCCAGTAATGGGTAAATGGCGTGATGATATATTTATTTATATATTTATTTTATCAAAACTAATTATATTTATTAAAAAATATAAAGTAAACACTTGGCACAGTTCTTCGTCACCAGCTTCTTCACATGAACTTTGTTCTAGGTGAAGAAGTGAGTTATACCATACTGATGAGCTCTAATAAGAGCGAAACGCGTCTATGGTTACTAACTGAACTGTGCTGGCCAGCCTCTGACGATGCCCTCATAAGGTGACTTGGAAGCTGAATTTTGTGAAACATAGCCAAGTGTTTATTTTATATTTTTTATTAAACCTTGTTTCACCAAGTGTTGGATGACAATTAATTTTGTCTTTGTTATTAATTATGTTTATCTTTTTAGTCACTTATATTTCTATTTCTTTTGAACATACAATATATCCTAGACGAAAATTAATTGAAACTTTATAAAAAGGTTAAACATATGCAACATATCAATATATCTGCACGAGCTGGCATCATAAAACTGAGCTATGATATACTCATATTATTATATTTATATATAATTAAAATAAAACTGAAAATATTATTATTTTATGTTTATGTGCTGTTATATATTTGAGCCATGTCACAGGTGAAATTTTCACAAAATTCGTTATGCCAGGAATTTAATATCAGGCAAATTAAATTTACAAGAGAATTATTTTAAATGAAATATTTCACACAGCTTCAAAAATAAAAATATCCTGGAAAATAATAACATAATTGGTATTTGCACCATCGCGAAATATTCAAATCTGATAGCTCTGCGGAAAGATTGATAAATGATATTTTCCGTGTGACAGATTTTCCGGAAAATTAGATTTACCTTCTTAAATTGCATTTTACTTTCTAGCCGCTGGGGGAATATAATTGTTTTTGCTGTGTTCTCAGCAGTCAACATTACTTTCACAAAAGATGGAAAACTTTAGAAGTTTTCATTTGTACTTAGTTTACAGTCTTTACAAAGAAAACTTGTATTGTAGTCCAGAAAAATAAAGAATCATAAATAAATAAATCACGCCTTTTACCCATTACTGGGTGTGGCATTCCCCCGCAACAGATCTCGGTAAGTGATATATTTTTTCGCGTGAAGTGCGGTTACCAATCGTCAAATCATGGCCCCCAAAGATATTAGTGGTGGGGGAGCCACAGGGGTATAAAGAATCATACAATTGTAATAATATATAAGTTAGAGATAAATCATGAACTTTTATTGTCGAATTACGTCGGTTTATGAATTTGAGGACCTGAATTCGATGATTTCCTCAACCAGGGGCGGATACAGAATTTTTTTTTATTGAGGCAGAGCTCAAATCTAAATAAATAAAATATATATCATCTCTCCCTTTACCCATTATTGGGTGATATATTTATTCGCGTGAAGTGCAGTTACCAGCCGTCAAATCACGGCCCCTAAATATATTAGTTGTGGAGGAGCCACAGGGGTAGATTTAATTTGGTGAAAATTGTTTGTCGCCTGTGGGGATCGAACCAAGATTCTCAAGATCCACAGGCCGACTCGATACCACTGAGCCACCTACCCCATAATAATCATAAGTATTTATAATATTAAAATAGTTATTTATGACTCACGGACGAATTATTTTTTTTCGTCCACGTGTAATATATTATTTTTTATTCGTGTAGAATCTTTAAATTCAAATATTATTTTAGCGGTTGAAATATATTTTTCGTCTACAGCCGAAAAAGTATTTTAAGGGCGGTAAAATAATAATGATCTACAGCACTTAAATAAGCACGTCGTCATTGCAAGACATAAATATATTTGAACTTTACATATAGTGTTCAATTTACCAAAAAATACTTTTAATTCGATGAGAAGGATCTTTATTTTATATTAAAATCACCCCTGTGGTTTCTGTCCCGTTAACATATTTGGGACCCGTGATTTAATGGCTGGTACAAAATATATTACTTTCCGTGATCTGCTATAGCAAAATGATGTACGCAGTAATGAATAAACGACGCAACAAATCATTCAATGAATACAAAAATAAAATAAATAAATATAAATATATCATCACGCCTTTTACCCATTACTGAGTGTGGCACTATGCCGAAGCAGATCTAGGTAAGTGATATATTTTTTCGCGTTACCAGCCGCCAAATCATGCTCCCCAAAGATGTTAATGGAATTGTTTATCGGCTGTGGGGATCGAACCAAGGTTCTCAAGATACCACTGAGCCATCTACCCCATAAGCTAAGACATGTTAATTATATCTATCATTGTATTTTATGGCACGATTTAATGCCGTCTTTTCTAATCATCCCTTATATTTATTTATTTATTTATTTGAGTTGCTAGGCAGGTAATTTTCATGTAAATCTCGGTGATATTTGACTATAGAGCTTTATTTTAGATAATGTAATATGAAAAGTGAATTATAATTGTATCGGAGTATATATGTGGCTTCTTCTTGTTCTTCTTACAGAAAGTGAGATCATGGAAGACAATGAATTTCATTAGAGAGTGATATACTCGTATGTCTGGAAACGAATTTCAATTAAAATTTTGATGAACAAAATTAAGTCATTTTGTAATTTATTTTCATTATGTAAATTGTTTTTTCATTACTTTTCAATTTGATAAAAATGTAATACATTTACGCTGAACGCTCTACTGTGCTTAAATACAATTAGAAAATAATTTATTTTTTACAAATAATTTTTTTTCATTTCCACTCTTAAATCCAATTTGATTTACTTGAAAAAACAGTATTTTTTTTCTCCTGAAATGTTTCCATATTATTTTATAGGTAATATTCCGAGAGCCAAGAATTTATCGGTAAAATTTTTGATAGTTGTTGCGTAGAAGCGGACAGCCAAGTGTCAAAAGTGACGTAATTAGATCCTGACAGCGTAGCTGAAGGGTATTTAAGTGTCATTTTGGACACGAGTTGCAGTTTCTACGCAGGAATTATGAGGTATGTACCAAATACGTTCACGTTCACGTTTTAAGTTGCTGTAAAATCGTAGTCAATAGTACCAATTAGTTTTCCTTAAAGTTACTTGAATAAATCGATTTTCATTAGTACGGTAGTATGGATAGCATTAAAGAATTCGAATCTTCTCCATAAATTTATACATTTTAGTTGGTGGAGTTCTGTAATACATACGCGTTGAATGGGGATCAATTTCCAATCAACAATCACAAATCAAGCAAATACATATTCATCCCTTGGGAAACATATCAATCGCAAAACTGTAACATTCATTTTTTAATATATTTATTCCCGGCATAGTAATTATCTGTCGTGGTTTGCAAATAGCGTAGGGCGCGTAAATTTATTATTCAGGCCATTTCGGAATGTAGGTCGATCTGAAAATCGGACGATTTCAGTTTCAGCCGCTGGAATAAATATCAGTGTTGACGCTGTCCATCATCGGACAGGATTTCAGCCGGAGATAGGCGCGGAATGCTGAAATTAATTAATAATATATTCTATAACCACAGCTTCAATAAAATGTTTTCAATTAATTCAAATCACAGCATTGATTCAAACTCAACAAAGTTTCGAGCGCATGTCATATATCATCATACAGAGTGTTCATTTCATAAATATACACACATTCTACTGAGCAATAATAATATTAAAGACGACGTCATTAAAAAATAACATATAAACAAAAATTGTACTTTTATTTAGAGCCTCAAAATAATACAAGTTTCTTCATAATAGAAGTATGTTAAAAGTGCTTCATTTGTAATATAAATGTACAGAAGTGAATCTTTGGTTGAACCAGTTAAAAAACCCAAAATTTTATTAATATGGTTCTATATAATTCAGAGCACGAGAAATCGAATGGCGCAAAGCGCACCTTCATATCTTTTTTAGTTTTTGAGTTACAGCGATTTTTATCATTTTTAAAATATCAACTTTGAAGGCTCATATCTCGAAAACGAAAAGAGATATTGAAACGCGGTTTGAACGAGTGTATTTCTCGTGCGCTGCTTAACTTATACCGAAATTTTAAAAATTTTGAAATTTTTTCTATTTTTTTCAAAAAAAATTTTTCTCAATATTTCCAAAAGTTGAAGAGATAATGAAAATCTGAAAACACTAGTGAATTGCTGGCGTGAAAATACATAGGTATGCAAATTTTCACATTAAAATTCGCACGGATACATGTTTTATTACAAAAAATCGAAAAACGGCCAAAAGTCGTAAAAACGCCAAGGGGTACCCCTTGGGATTTTAACGAATTTTGGTCATTTTTGGATTTTTTGTAATAAAACATGTATCCGTACGAATTTTAATATGAAAATTTGCATACCTATGCATTTTCACGCCAGGAATTCACTGGTGTTTTCAGATTTTAATTATCTCTTCAACTTTTTGAAATATTGACTAGTAAAATTTTTGAAAAAAATGGTAAAATTTTCAAAATTTTCAAAATATCGGTATAGATTAAGTAAAGCACGAGAAATGCTTTCGTTGAAACCGCATTTCAATATCTCTTTTAGTTTTTGAGATATGAGCCTTCAAAGTTGACATTTTAAAAAAGTCAAAAATCGCTATAACTCAAAAACTAAAAGAGATATGAAAATGCGCTTTGCGCCATTCGATTTCTCGTGCTCCGAATTATATAGAACCATATTAATAAAATTTTGGGTTTTTTAACTGGTTCAACCAAAAATTCACATCTGCCCATATTCATATATCAATATCTCCCAACCGAAATATATAATAATTAATTTATCGATTGATTATAGACAATGATGTAGCTATAGAGAATACGAAGCTGCTTAATACATTTTAATACTTTTGTAAATAAAAATAAACTTTAATCCAGATTGAAACCATGAGCTGAATAAAAGATTACAAGCATTGTTCAAGTTCGTAGTTCTATTTAACCGACTACTATTTCGTACATGTCAAGAAACCAAATGAATCGCTTGCTAAAAGTATGTGAGTTCATGAGTCGCAATCTTATGTTTCAGCTTTCAGCAACAACTGAAACAGATTGTAAATTGTTTTTCCAAGAATCTACGAGTTCTTTAGTTACTGTGACAGATCAGAATTTCTTTGAATCGATATAAATTGTTTAGTTTATTTTTCATACTTATTTCTAGAAATGTAACGAATTCCGCAACAGCAGATCTGTGAAGATGATATAATATTATTCGTTAAATGAAATTATAACTGTTAAAATTGTTACTGAAGAAGGAACCTCACGAATATGAAACAAAATTGAACTCTCCTATTTTCTATACTTCGATGCATAAATAAAATAAATAAATAAACGCCTTTTACCCATTACTGGGTGTGGCACTTTGCCGTAAGCAGATCTTGGTAAGTGAAATATTTCTTCGTGTGAAGTGCGGTTACCAGCCGTCACATCACAGCCCTCAAAGATGTTAGTGTAGGGGGAGTCACAGGGGTAGATTTAAATTGGTGAAAATTGTTTGTCGGTTGTGGGAATCGAACCAGGATTCTCAAGATCCACCTCTGATAATTATTGTAAGAATTAAAATTATTTAATTTTTATAAATTATAAAATGTATATCTATATAAACTTTATTTGTATTTTATCTTTTGAATTTATATTTAAATTGTTTATAAATCTAACAATTATCTAATTTTTACTATAATATAACATCAAAGAAATAGTGTATACGCTTTGTATAACCCAGCTCAGCAGCGCCCCTACAAACATCACCCACATCACTCACCCTCTGCATCAATCAATTACACCCCCGTGGTAAACCCGTCTCCGAACAAGACTCTGTACTTTCTGCACATGGTGCACATCTCCACAGGATTCACTCACTACACTCTAACACTACAGTGACGTCACGTGGCAAGGTTCGCGCCAGCACTGAGCGTCCAGACGCCGTCGCCGAAACCTGTGGAGCCGAGCATTCGATCCGCCCCGCCATACCGCGATACTACCCCCTCTACTCGCGGGGGGACGGGGAGGCAACTCGCGGCCAAGGGCCAAGGAGACGGTGAGTTCGGGTGTAGTTGAAGTGAAGGTGGTTTGGAGGATATTGGACTCTTGGGTGGGGTATTGGATGTGAGGAGACGTGGTGAAGAAAGTGGAATATGGAATGACCTTGGGGATGTTCATTTCTTAGTTAGTAATAGCATCTACATAAATATATCATCACGCCTTTTACCCATTACTAGATGTGGCACTCTGCCTAAGCAGATCTCGGTAAGTGAAATATTTTTTCGCGTGAAGTGCGGTTACCAGCCGTCGAATAACGGCCTCCAAAGATATTAGTGGAGAAGGAGCCACAGGGGTAGATTTTTTAAATTGATGAAAATTGTTTGTCGGCTGTGGGGATCGAACTAAGGTTCTCAAGAACCACAGGCCGACTCGATACAACTGAGCCACCTACCCCATCATTTCTTACTTAGTAATACCCATTACTGTGTGTGGCACTCTGCCTAAGCAGATCTCGGTAAGTGATATATTTTTTCACGTGAAGTGCGGTTACCAGCCGTCAAATCACGGCCTCCAAAGATATTAGTGGAGAAGGAGCCACAGGTGTAGATTTTTTTAAATTGGTGAAAATTGTTTGTCGGCTGTGGGGATCGAACCAAGGTTCTCAAAAACCACAGGCCGACTCGATACAACTGAGCCACCTACCCCATCATTTCTTACTTAGTAATACCCATTACTGGGTGTGGCACTCTGCCTAAGCAGATCTCAATAAATGATATTTTTTCACGTAAAGTGCGGTTACCAGCCGTCAAATCACGGCCTCCAAAGATATTAGTGGAGAAGGAGCCACAGGGGTAGATTTTTTTAAATTGGTGAAAATTGTTTGTCGGCTGTGGGGATCGAACCAAGGTTCTCAAGGACCACAGGCCGACTCGATACCACTGAGCCACCTACCCCATCATTTCTTACTTAGTAATACCCATTACTGGGTGTGGCACTCTGCCTAAGCAGATCTCAATAAGTGAAATATTTTTCACGTGAAGTGCGGTTACCAGCCGTCAAATCACGACCTCCAAAGATATTAGTGGAGAAGGAGCCACAGGGGTAGATTTGTTTAAATTGGTGAAAATTGTTTGTCGGCTGTGGGGATCGAACCAAGGTTCTCAAGAACCACAGGCCGACTCGATACCACTGAGCCACCTTCCCCATCATTACTTACTTAGTAATACCCATTACTGGGTGTGGCACTCTGCCTAAGCAGATCTCAATAAGTGAAATATTTTTTCACGTGAAGTACGGTTACCAGCCGTCAAATCACGGCCTCCAAAGATATTAGTGGAGAAGGAGCCACAGGGGTAGATTTGTTTAAATTGGTGAAAATTGTTTGTCGGCTGTGGGGAACGAACCAAGGTTCTCAAGAACCACAGGCCGACTCGATACCACTGAGCCACCTACCCCATCATTTCTTACTTAGTAATACCCATTACTGTGTGTGGCACTCTGCCTAAGCAGATCTCGGTAAGTGATATATTTTTTCACGTGAAGTGCGGTTACCAGCCGTCAAATCACGGCCTCTAAAGATATTAGTGGAGAAGGAGCCACAGGTGTAGATTTTTTTAAATTGGTGAAAATTGTTTGTCGGCTGTGGGGATCGAACCAAGGTTCTCAAAAACCACAGGCCGACTCGATACCACTGAGCCACCTACCCCATCATTTCTTACTTAGTAATACCCATTACTGGGTGTGGCACTCTGCCTAAGCAGATCTCGGTAAGTGAAATATTTTTTCGCGTGAAGTGCGGTTACCAGCCGTCAAATCACGGCCCTCAAAGATATTAGTGGAGAAGGAGCCACAGGGGTAGATTTTTTTAAATTGGTGATAATTGTTTGTCGGCTGTGGGGATCGAACCAAGGTTCTCAAGAACCACAGGCCGACTCGATACCACTAAGCCACCTATCCCATCATTTCTTACTTAGTAATACCCATTACTGGGTGTGGCACTCTGCCTAAGCGAATCTCAATAAGTGATATATTTTTTCACGTGAAGTGCGGTTACCAGCCGTCAAATCACGGCATCCAAAGATATTAGTGTAGGGGCAGTATGATTCTTAAAGTATACTTTTTTAATGGCAAAATTGTTTCTCTAATTAACTATTGTAGTGTTTATAAATATTATTTAATTATTAATTTGTCGGCTGGTAACCGCACTTCACACGAAAAAAATATATCGCTTACCGAGATCTGCTTAGGCAGAATGCCACACCCAGTGATAGGTAAAAGGCGTGATGATATATTTATTTTATTAATTTATTAATGCATTAGATATAACTATCAAACCAGCGGTACTAAAAAGATTACTAAAGATAAACCAGTCTTTATTTTTCGAATCATGAAAAACATGAGAATCAGCACATATACCTTCACAGTAATTTACTATATTTTAACACCCTGTATAAATAGATAATATTGACGGTGAATAATTTTATAAATGCCCTGAACCCTAAACTATATCAAAATTAAGTAATAATAATAATACTAACCCAAATGAGCGAATCGAAAATTTCATCAGATGTGGTAAATTCGAATAACTGAAACTTGAACAAAATTTAAAACATTCACAAGGTACCTGAAAGAGAAAATAAATTAACACTAAGGTTTTTAAGTTTCTACAATTTTCCTAAGACGATATTTAAAAAACTAAAACAGATACGGTCCTGGAATATTGCCTAATGTATTAAAAGTACTTAAATGATGGAAATATATATTCATATTTTAATGGTCTAACATTGCAAAAAGATGTTTTTCAAATACTTATTGGAAAAAACTTTAACTGTTAACAATTTCCAATTTTTTTTAATAAAAACTTTTAATTTTTAATGCATATCTCTTCTACATATTGAGATAACCTAGTGGAATTTTTATGTTTCATGATTATACAGTATTATATATTGTATATTTGGCAGCAACTTACGCAACACGTAAGTATCACAAGTAGTAATAAGTAAGTATATGTTTGAAATAAATATCATAGCCATACACTAACGATTTGTTAGTGCACAGCTAAGTCCCTGCGTCTAAGTATTGGTAACTAATACACTAACTATTTGTTAGTGTACAGTTAAAGTCAGTTAAACATGTGAAATAAATCGCAGTGCACACTAACCATTTGTTAGTGCACAGCACAGTCAAACACCCGAACCGTCTGGTTAACCTGCAACCGAAACAAATTGTGTGAATCTATCTTAATTCATTTATTCATTCGAGTGTACTTCGCGACTTTCTACAATCATCCCGGGATGACTCGAACAACAAATCATCCGAATCATTCGATACTACCATCATTACACATGCAATTACTGACTATACTTCTATAACAAGCTCGTTATAAAAATATAGTGGTAGTAGAAGAGCCCGCACGACCCCCGGGTCTTTGATTTGAGCGGCGAGTGACCTCTGAGGTCAAACACAACTAAAATGAAGTCCGGACTTCTAATTAAATGTGTGGACGAAACGATGGGACGAAACGACATCGGACGAAACGGAAAAGATATAATAAACATGGTTGCCTTCCTCGTAACATCTTGACTAATTATTTATTCATTGTAAAATTAATTGCTAATAAATAATAGTCAAAATATCACAAGTTTTTGTCCTCCCAGCATTTGTGATTTTATATGTCTTTAATTATTTTTGAATTGTATCTAATTACTAATTTGAATTGAATTTTCACCGTTTAATTAAAATAATTATTAGCATTATTTTAATTGTTTACTATAGGCAGCAGTGTAGCAAGAAGCATATTCTAAAAGTTGAGAGCATTTATTTAATTTATTTGTTATAATCTATTTAACCTCTGGCATTTAATTAATTAATCAAATTACAAAGACAGTTATGTATTAATAAATCATTTAATATCATATAATACTATTTTATAATTCAAGAAATTTTATTTGAAAAAGCAGGGAGTGCATTGTATTTATTTGATAAAATTAGACGGCTTATTACAGCTACACAACTTAATAGTAACATTATTATTTAATTAATAATCATAATTAATTAGTAATTTAAATTTGGAATAAAGTAGACATATAAATCACAGTAAAAACCATCTAACGTATTCATCAGAATTACTACGTTACTCAATTAATTATTAAATCAATCAAAAGTAAAAATACAAAGATGATATACGATCGAAGGATTTTTACAACAATACAAGAACAAATTAATTATGCTACTGGGATCTGCAACTTCCTGGAGTCCGTGATCTGATTCAAGCTTCTCCATAGGTGCCCACTGGGATATTTAACTAAACCTGAAACCTACTAATTTTGAACATAGTTGCTATTATATAATTGTATCCTGAAAAAGAAATATATTGCTGAAATTCATGCAAAGTATTAGACTGAAAAAAAGTTGTATTAGACTATCTACCCTGAAAGAAAGCAAGTTTCTATTAGACTATCTACTCTGAAAGAAAAACATGATTTGTTAGTGACAAATATATAATAGCAACTGTTTAAATTAATTTAAATTTGGTTAAAAAGTCCAAAATAGCTAAAAAAAAACATTTGAGTACATGGCTGGGCAAGACAAAACGGCTAATGAAACCTTTACTAACCTTTGACCTCAAGCTATTAAAGCTGCTCCTCAGAGGCCTAACTTCAACTCCTGATCTGCAACTGCAGCACCCTCGAACTGAAAATAAACACAGCATTGTACTCAGAATGTTACAAAACTGTAAATTATAAAATTATTTTAGCATTTTTACAGCCGTAAATTCACAACTCCCCCTTCTCAAGGGTAATATTAATGTGGTGAAAATAGCTGATCGGTTGAGGGAATCGAACCCGGATTATTTAAGTGTATAATATCTGTCATTGTCAGTCACTCACTCATCTTATAAGATAAAAAATGTTTAATAATTAAAAGCTAGGTAATCAAATATATTTATTGAATGTTGACAAGTAATGATTGATGATAAAACAAAATGAAATTAAACAAAACGAATTCGTTTGTTAATTAATTTGTTGTCATTCAGTTCGGGATGAAGTCATTACAGTTTTTCATGATTGGGCAAACTTAATTATGCTGCAACGAACAAATGAATAGCTCATAAACATGCCTTGGATTTAATTAACACCCTTATATATACTGAGCGAACTTTATATATCTACAGTAATAGATTTTCAAAAGATCTTTTTTATAAACAGCACCTAAATGTTGGTACATACAAGTTGGAACTAAGCTTGCTACCTATATTTATAGTATGAAAGTTTATACGTAAATATCAAATAAATATATGTTAAATACTCAATAATAACATGAAATATATCTTCTAAAGAAATAATTCATTATTCTAATCCGAAAATAATATGTGTTTGGTATATACGAACCACTTTCTGGGTTCTGGAATAGCCTGATCCAGAAATCATCTTGAAATATTCAGTTTTTGAATTCACTAACGTTCGAAACATGAAAGTCTACAGTCTAAAACACTCACTAACACTTCACTAATGATTTAACACTTATTACATTATCAAAAATCATAAAAATTCAATAAATAATCGATAATTAATAAGAGCTAAAAAAGACACATAACACCAGCAATGACAGACGATACTGCTGCCATCTATCGGTAGAATTAAGTACTGTATATAAACGCTGCTTAAATTCAAATTATTTTCATAGAAATTGAATTATTTTAACTATAATACATTATATTATATGGGGTAGGTGGCTCAGTGGTATCTTGAGAACCCTGGTTCGATCCCCACAGCCGACAAACAATTTTCACCAATTAAATCTACCCCTGTGGCTCCCCCTCCACTAATATCTTTCGGGGCTGTGATTTGACAGCTGGTAACCGCACTTCACGCGAAAAAAATATATCATTTACCGAGATCTGCTTAGGCAGAGTGCCACACCCGTTAATGGGTAAAAGACGTGATGATGTATTTATTTATGTATACATTATTTTTAAAATATATCCATTACTGGGTGTTGCACTCTGCCGTAGCAGATCTCGGTAGGTGATATATTTTTTCGCGTGAAGTGCGGTTACCAGTTGTCAAATCATGGCCCCCAAAGATATTAAGTGGGTAGATTTAAATTGGTGAAAATTGTTTGTCGGTTGTGGGGATCGAACCAGGGTTTTCAAGATCCACAGGCCGACTCGATACCACTGAGCCATCTACCCCATATATTTTTAAGCTAGATAAATTAGTATATAACTGTTTAATACATAAATAAATATATTTACAGTTAAATTGTATAATTAATTATTTTATATTGTTGAAATAAATTGTTGTAAAGTTTTAATCAACTAACAAAGCACATATTTTCCACTGTAAAAGATTTTAAGTCAATTTACAGGAAAATACTTCAAGTAAAAGTGATAGAAAAAGTAGTTTCTCGTATCTTCTATTTGAAATATTTTTTTCTAAAATATCCTAAAACAGTTCTTGTTTGTTTGTCTTTGTGTGTCACAATCTCAGAATTGGTTGAAATGATTTTGATAAGACTTGATATCCTAATATTTGATGGCCTCAGAAAACGATCCAGCTAGATCTCATCTGCCGAAAAATTGATTTAGTATGTCATTTTAAAAGAAAATTGTGTAGAAAATTCATGAAAATTTAGTTCCTCAAAATATAGACTTGTGGGTACTTTAGGGCAATGTAATTTGATCCAAGAAAACGATTGAAACCAAAATTAATTTGATATCATCAACTGATTTCGAGATATGAGCGAAAATCGAAAGAAAATTTGTTCCTTTTTCGTTTCTTATATTTCATTTTAAACTTCTCGTTTCCAGTAATTTCGCGAGCGAAACATATATGTGAAGTTAATTGAAGTATTTCTCGGTTTATTGAATGTGTATAAAGCCCTAAAAAAGGTCATAAAAATAGAGACACCCCGTATAAAAAATTAAAGGCAGTATTAACCTTACGACACTTTTCTCCTCCACCAAAACATGATTAAAACTTAATGAAAAAATAAAACTCTCGTAAAACTTTACGAATTAATTTGATTAAAAATGTTCTTGAATCCGAAGTGATTAAATTAATGTAAGGTCATTATATAAACTTTCCAGAAAGAAAATTTTCTCTTGAAACATTTTCAATCAATATTTTAAAGTTACACATATTTTTGTTACACTTTACAAATTTTACTCGTGAAAGCAATTCTGAAACAAAGACTATTCTAAGAATTGTTTTCCAGTTTTCTTTCTTTGCTTTGTTCTTGTTAGAGGGTAGAGAGAGACAGAGAGTAAACAGAGTAATGGCAGAGTTTGTTTCTGTCTAGTAAATGAAATTTTTCCTTTTAGATAATCGTGTTGTTGTTACCGAACAGTAATTTATCAATATCCGGTCGGAATGGTTAGCATCCGATTGCTTTTTACCAATCTGTGTCACGTGGACGCCATGAGACGAATTAGTGAGAAACGGGAATAGAAAATGCCGCCAATGAATTATTGCACGAGATAAGCTTACACCTAATTCATTTTTTATTCGATTCTTACAAAAGGTGACCTTTCTTAGTGCAAATTTGAACGAAATATTAACTTTTTTAATGATGTACTAATGTTTGCTGTGGTTGTTACATGATAGTACTATTCGTAAAATACTTTTCGGCATAGTACAAAATAGTACATTATGTTCCTTGGCTGGATCAAGCTCTATTTTAACGAGATGCTAATATTACACGAGTAAAAATAAACGTTCTGGCCTAGAAATGTAAATTGAAATAAATTAGAAATATTAAGTGTCTTTTTAAAGTTAAATTTTTATGACAGAAAAATTCGGATGACGCCTGGATTCGAACCAGGGACCCTCCGCTTGCCGGGCAGAGATGCTAACTGCTACACCACGTCACCTGTGTCCGACGTATGGCATCAACCGAATTCTTCTGTCATAGTGTCTAACGTAGCATCGATCCCAAAGACTCCTATATCTATGATAGGCATTGACAACGGGTTTCGTCTACAGCGACACAGTTCTGATTTATAGGGAATCATTCCACGAACTAATTTTTAACATATGACTTCGACTGAACGTACAGTAATGAAGATAATTTTAAAGTTAAATTTTTATGACAGAAAAATTCGGATGACGCCTGGATTCGAACCAGGGATTAAGTGTCATTTGGATCTCACTAATGTTGTTGTATTTCAGTTGCCATGGATATGGCAAATTTTTACCACCGAATTTTAGGACTATAAAGTTTCTACCGGCCAAAAACGGGGCGAAAAATGAAATCATCTGAAAAAGGCTATTTTCGTTCCAGATACATGCATTAAAAAAGGGTTATTTCAGTGCACGTGTGACAAAATAGTTATCTGTGTATTAAGACCGTAAAGTGATTCTTTGTTACTCGAACACGGAGACGCGCAAAAAAGATATTTTTCGATTGGTCCAGAGAAAACGTCAACTTTACGATGACAAATGAGAACGTAATTGTCAACTTTTCATAGCAATCGTAGAAAAAAGTACTCTTTGTCGCGAAAATAATATTTAGTAATGAGGTAGGTAGCTCAGTGGTATCGAGTCAGCCTGTGGATCTTGAGAACCTTGGTTCAATCCCCACAGTCGACAAACAATTTTTACCAAATTAAATCGACCCCTGTGGCTTTCACTAACATCTTTAGAGGCCGTGATTTGTCGGCTGGTAACCACACTTCACGCAAAAATATATCATTTAACGAGATCTGCTTAGACAGACTTTCACACCCAGTAATAGGTAAAAGGCGTGATGATATATGTATTTATTTATATTTTAGAAAATAATATTTGAATTCTTACAATCAAATTAAAATAATGTATGTATTGCAGAACACATTTGTATGGTTGTCAAACTCGATTTCATCTCATTTCTTCATTTGTACGAAAAACTTCAGCAGAGTGCCACAACCAGTAATGGGTAAAAAGCGTGATGATATATTTATTTATTTATAATTACATATTATAAATATAAATCAATTGACGCAAATGTGGAAAGCTTGTATTAACACACAATAAACAAAATACAAATTAAAATACTCTAGATTTTTGTATCACCCTCCATTGCCACCAAAAATATAAACCACTTATCTCTAGCGAATCATATACTCTGTATAAATTTGTATTTTTCAGTGTTGTTATAAATGTAATTAAAATCATTAAAAAACGGGCGTACTTCACAGTAAGTCTCTGGCGACTTGTGCCAATATTCCACGAAATCCATTAATCAGAAACGAAGCAGGAGGTTCCGAACCCATATCGACATCAACTGCGATGCGTGCCGGATTATTTGATCAATTCCGGATTACCGGAGCAGCTCCGGGTCGCTCCAAACGCTCCAGGGTTCGCTGATAGAAAAGACAACATGAGATGTCCATTCGACCGAGATTATAACCCTATCCTGCGTTACATAATTCATTTCAGAACTAAATCAACATTTTATTTAGACACTAATTTATACAGGGCGTTTCAATAAATAAATAAATAAATATATCATCACGCCTTTTACCCATTACTGGGTGTGGCACTCTGCCTAAGCAGATCTCGGTAAGTGATATATTTTTCGTGTGAAGTGCGGTTACCAGCCGTCAAATCACGGCCCCCAAAGATATTAGTGGAGGGGGAGTCACAGGGGTAGATTTAAATTGGTGAAAATTGTTTGTCGGCTGTGGGGATCGAACCAGGGTTCTCAAGATCCACAGGCCGACTCGATACCACTGAGCCATCTACCCCATATTATATTTTATTTTGCTTCCATAATAAATAAATATATCATCACGCCTTTTACCCATTACTAGGTGTGGCACTCTGCCTAAGCAGATCTCGGTAAGTGATATATTTTTCGCGTGAAGTACGGTTACCAGCCGTCAAATCACGGCCCTCAAAGATATTAGTGGAGGGGGAGCCACAGGGGTAGATTTAAATTGGTGAAAATTGTTTGTCGGCTGTGGGGATCGAACCAGGGTTCTCAAGATCCACAGGCCGACTCGATACCACTGAGCCATCTACCCCATATTATATTTTATTTTGCTTCCATAATAAATAAATATATCATCACGCCTTTTACCCATTACTGGGTGTGGCACTCTGCCTAAGCAGATCTCGGTAAGTGATATATTTTTCGTGTGAAGTGCGGTTACCAGCCGTCAAATCACGGCCCCCAAAGATATTAGTGGAGGGGGAGTCACAGGGGTAGATTTAAATTGATGAAAATTGTTTGTCGGCTGTGGGGATCGAACCAGGGTTCTCAAGATCCACAGGCCGACTCGATACCACTGAGCCATCTACCCAATATTATATTTTATTTTGCTTCCATAATAAATAAATATATCATCACGCCTTTTACCCATTACTAGGTGTGGCACTCTGCCTAAGCAGATCTCGGTAAGTGATATATTTTTCGCGTGAAGTACGGTTACCAGCCGTCAAATCACGGCCCTCAAAGATATTAGTGGAGGGGGAGCCACAGGGGTAGATTTAAATTGGTGAAAATTGTTTGTCGGCTGTGGGGATCGAACCAGGGTTCTCAAGATCCACAGGCCGACTCGATACCACTGAGCCATCTACCCCATATTATATTTTATTTTGCTTCCATAATAAATAAATATATCATCACGCCTTTTACCCATTACTGGGTGTGGCACTCTGCCTAAGCAGATCTCGGTAAGTGATATATTTTTCGTGTGAAGTGCGGTTACCAGCCGTCAAATCACGGCCCCCAAAGATATTAGTGGAGGGGGAGTCACAGGGGTAGATTTAAATTGGTGAAAATTGTTTGTCGGCTGTGGGGATCGAACCAGGGTTCTCAAGATCTACAGGCCGACTCGATACCACTGAGCCACCTACCCCTTTCAATCTTGTATCAAATAAAATATTTGCATTTCAGATGAGATACACATTTTTAATGACACTTGTTTAATAGTTATTTAAAATAGATTAATAATTTAATTATAATTGTAATTATGCGGTATTAAAATTAACCCTATGCCTCTCTCTTCACTAACATCTTTGAAGGCCATGATATAACGGTAGGTTACCGTATTTGCCACGCAAAATATATCTCAAATCTGCTATGGCAGAATGTCACACCCAATAATGGGAAAAAGGCATAAAGACATGTTTATTTATTTATAATTATAATTACCTTTAAGAGCCGGTTTCCCAGCTCTGGGATTCCAATTACTATCAGCGAAATAAATAAAAAATATTGTCACGAAATTGGTAGAAAATATACTGATTGTTATTTTCTGGTCTGATATTGTTTTTAATTATCCTACAGATAGGTTATCGGGAACTTTATCCAGAGATGAAAACACCGGCCCTAAATCAATTTAGAACATGAGACAAATGACTATTTGTAATGTTTACAATAATAATTTAATTAGTATTAAATTGGAAATAACTATGAAATCAGTATATTATGTAGTTCTTCTTCTTCTGATGGCGCTACAGCCCAAATCGGGCCTGGGCCTATCGGACACACCGAGCCGCAGTTTTTACACTGCCGTTCTGCCGGTTTTCGTAGTCGAATGCTATATTATTTAAGGCGTATAAGTGACTAGCTTATAGCGCCCGAGTGTGATAAATACATGTAACTGTATTTTTATATTTTACGACAAATCACACATTGTCGACAGGCGGATTCGAACTGACGAACCTTGGTTCGGGTGACGTCACAGTACGTTAAGAGATGTGCCTTAACACGCTCGGCCACCGCGCCTGTATATCATATAGTATCTATCATTTAATTTTCTCCTGAACTATTGAAGCACCCTGTTTGTACAACGAATGTTATGTTGGCAGCAATAAAATTTAAATTTGTTTTGAGTTGAGGAGGAAATAGAAAACTTTAAACGAAGTTGTCAAAAAGTTTAGAAAAATAAGTTTGCGGGAGGCGATGTTGCCCCTGGTAACGCATCTTATACAAAATAATGTGTCTTTTTAACCCACATAATACAGAATTTAAAAGCAGGTCATATCAGATTGCTGGCGCGGGGGATTGAGAAGAATGTTAATATCTCTCAGTTGCAGGATTCGTAAATATCATGATATTTATAATAAATATCAAAATATCTGATATATAGGATATATATCAGATAAATATCACTTTTTGGATATTTATTTTTTAATTTTAGTTTTTGTACACATTAGAAAAACTGAAAAATTCGAAAAATTTCACTTTTCCGGAGGCTATATCTCAAAAACTAAACAAGATATGGAAATGCGCTCAACGGCGTTGAATTCCCCGTGTCCGAATTGACTTATAAGCACATTTTCATACAATTTTATGCAATTTAATATTTTTAATTATTTCCTAAGGGGTACCCCTTTGGTTTTTTCAGATTTTAATTCAATTTTCCCAAAAATCCTTAATCGTAGGATTATTAAAACGAAAATTTACATACATATGTATTTTGACCCACTGAATCCAGTGGTGCAATCTTCAAGTGCATATGACTTCTGGTTTTCGAGAAAATGTTAAAAAACCGCTTTTTGCGATTTTTTTGGCGGAAAAATAAAAAAAATAAAAATCGCTGAAACTATGTTTATAAGTTAACTGAAGCACGAGAAAATTAATGCCGTTGAGCGCGTTTTCATATCACATTTAGTTTTCGAGATATAGCCTCGTAAAAGTAGAAAAACTGAAAAATTCGATAAATTTCACTTTTCAGGAGGCTATATCTCAAAAACTATTTCATATTTTTATATAATGGATATATATCATTGCAAAAATATGACGATATATATCAAAATAAATATCATGATATATATCGATCGATATATATCTTCGAACCCTGCTCAGTTGAGATTATTTGTGAATGTGAAAAGTATGTCAAATGAGAGATTGGTAGAATTTAAGGTGAAAGATTGAGTGAACAACTCAGAAATAAATTTACTTGACCTAACTAAGCAAAATTAATAATAAAAAATATAAAGTAAACACTTGGCTATGTTTCACAAAATTCAGCCTCCAAGTCACCTTATGAGGGCATCGTCAGAGGCTGGCCAGCACAGTTCAGTTAGTAACCATAGACGCGTTTCGCTCTTATTAGAGCTCATCAGTATGGTATAACTCACTTCTTCACCTAGAACAAAGTTCACGTGAAGAAGCTGGTGACGAAGAACTGTGCCAGCAGAGAATTATATCTCTAACAAACAGGTATGATGACATGAGAAGTTCTGTGGAACTGGTCATGCCATCTACCGAAAAAAGGGAAAGCTACGCAATAGCAATTTAAATAACAACAAAGACAAAATTGCTGGCCAGCCTCTGACGATGCTCTCATAAGGTGACTTGGAGGATGAATTTTGTAAAACATAGCCAAGTGTTTACTTTATATTTTTTATTAAACCTTGTTTCACCAAGTGTTGGATGACAATTAATTTTGTCTTTGTTGTTATCAAAATTAATAAATGGAAATAAATGTCAGTGTGACATTAAAAACTGGTTTTTTATTGTAAATTTTATTTACTAAATACAAGTTGCCACGTATATATAATTTTATCATAATTTGATTATTTTAAACAAAATCTAAATTATTGTTACTTTTTGTGTTGGTGTCTCGTTTGAATTTTCTTACCGAATCTACCCTCGAGCATTAATTCATATCCGAGAAATATTTCCTCGTGCATTCCAACAACGTTATCTGCACTTGTGTGAAAGAAAATCTGGAAATAATCAATGCTCTAAGGAGATAAGTGAAATTTGCAAATTTAGTTTAAAATGCTTGTACTTATTAAAGAATGTAATGAATCTTGAAGCGCTTTAAAGTTTAAAACTTACATAATACGGAACATAAACATAATGAGTAACATCGGTAAGTTTCTTTATACTTTGAAATTGTAATTAAGTGAATTTATTCACGCTAATCGCATTTCTTAACTAATGAAGCAAACAGCATTGATTAGAGGCTCAAGAACTTCAATATTTACTTTCTCATTCGCACACTTTACTAAACACACTTTGATACTCTTAATACTGTATTATGCGCACACTAAACTTTTCAAGAATTTACATAAATATTATATTTATTTATTTATGTTACGCTGTACAACAGGAACTTAATCCCAATTACAGTACAGGGTCCGCACTCACCGGGCCGCAGTGTGGTAGTTTATATAATTTAATGAGTGAGATTCGAACTCGGGATCTCCGGATTCGAATTCCATATCGCTATCCACACCACCGTACTGACGGACATTCAAACATTATTATGTGCCAAACTCTTACAATTTATATTCGAAAACGATTAATACTATTTGACATAAATTATATTTTGAAGAATACATACATTATATAATATTTATATTTAGAAATGAATTATATAAAGGTCAAATTATGATAATGTATAATTAAGGAAATACCAGATTACGATATTAAAAACATATTTATTTATTACGAATACATTTAAGCAATATATTTAAATCACAGACACAATCATGGATGGATTTCCCACAAGACTGGCGAATTCCAAATTATTAATTCATGGAGAAGTTTCATTATTTATTAGTAATACATTTAATTTGTTTTTAATTTCTTGGATTTCTAGACACGTGTTATTATTTCACATTTCATTACAAAAATAAAATATAAATATATCATCACGCCTTTTACGTATTACTGGGTGTAGCACTCTGCCGAAGCAAATCTCGGTAAATGATATATTTCTTTACGTGAAGTGCGGTTAAAAGGCGTGATGATATTTTATTTAAAAATAATTTAATTACTGTACAAAAAAAGGTTTAGAAACATTTGATATTTAAAACTATACATGGTGTTTCAATATTTTAGGCAAAAATTAAATGACAAATATTTACATTATAACTGATGCGAAATTAAGAGCAATTTACTTGAATATTTTTATATATTTTCAGTAAACACTTCATATTTAATATATTAATTATGCAACATCAGATAAATGACTATTTGTAGTATAAACAATTAGAATTTAATTATTAATATATTAAAAATAACCATCAATCCAGTGGCACTAAAAATCTGTAGTTCATGTGCAAATAATTTTGGATATTTTGTAACAATTATTTTTGATCCGATATCAGTATGTCATATAATATCTGTCATTAAGGGTGCTATTCTGTAATTTTCTATAACGCTACAGATCTGTAAAACTGAACAAAAGCGCATCATATTTGATTGTCAAATGGCATTAAATGTATTTGTCAATAAACATCTATGCGCTTTTGTTCAAATTTACAGAACTTATATTTGATTGTCAAATGGAATTAAATGTATTTGTCAATAAACATCTATGCGCTTTTGTTCAAATTTACAGAACTGTAGCGTTATAGAAAATTACAGAATAGCACCATTAATTCTATTCCTGAAACACCCTGTATAATTCCAAGTATTTAAAATAATTTGACATCTCATATTTTCAGCTGTCAAATGTTTATTAATTAATTTATGATCAATTGCATCAACAAAAGTTTGGTTTAAATTAATAAAACATGTTTCTCAAAAATAATTTTGAATCATTTGTCAGGGCAATAAACACATATTTTTTTATAATAATCTTTTAAATAAGTCTTAATTATACTCTCCTAAGCACCCTTTAATTTTGCCATAACCCTGAGTCTCACTTAAGAAAATATTCGGAAGTTCATTCAATCTATCTTTATCATAAACACACTCCTTCGGCGCAAAGTCAGTAACAATACACTCCGGTCGTTGACCTGCTGTGTGTTCTTCATGACAAACTCTAGAAATATTCTTCTGAGTGACCCACTTATCCAGCAGTTCCCAACAAGGACAATGCCAGGGGTTACCACCGTAGGAGAACCTGCGAATATTTGGCAGGCGCTGAAGTACCTCTGGATGCAAGAAGCAAAGCTGATTATTGTGGATGTAGAAATCTTCTAAAGTTCTGATTCCATCTTCTGCGAAGAATTTCGGGGAGATTTCTTTTATATTGTTGGTAGAAATGTCGAGGAGTTTTATGGACTTTAAGGACTTGAAACAACTGTTGGCAAGGTAGTCCAGTTGATTGTTGTTTATGTACAGGGATTTTAAGTTTGTAAAACCTTCAAATATATTTTTTGACAAGCTTTTTAATTTGTTTTTGTTTAATACTAACAATTCTAATGAAGCAGCATTTCCGAAGAGTAGCTTAGAATCAAATGCTGTTAATTCGTTTTTGTTAAGCTTCAAACTTTTCAGTTTTTCCATTTGTGCAAAAGCTCTATTCTCAATAAACTGGATTTTATTGTCAGTTAGCGTTAAACTAACAATCGGTAACCTGGTAAATACATCTGAACGTATTGTTGAAATTTGATTACCCGTTATTGAAATAATTTCAATTTGAAGCAGATTATCAAACGTACCAACTCGCAAATCTTGAATATTATTTGATAAAATGGTGATATCTTTTACTCGTTGCACATTTTGAAACGCACTTGCATTTAGTGAAGTTGTTTGACTTCTTTCTGAAGCTTTGATGATAATTTTGTTCCAATTTTGATCTGTTTGTAGCTCTTCTAATGAATCACAAACTATTGAACCACTTTTTGATTGAAGTTGACAACAGAAACTTGTAGTTAAGAGCACGAGAAATACGCACAATGTTTTCGGATTCATTTTCGCGGTTGAACTGAATTTGCGGAATTACCAAGTGTGATGCTGATGATTCCATCTTTCCCCCTCTGATATAGAAACCAGTTTTACTTTATAGTAACTTACCTTGAAATGAGGAAAATTACTAAAAAATGTTTTGGAAAGTAAATACGCAATTATGTTTATTATTTAATTAACACAAAAGTTTAAATAGTTTTTTTATTGAACACATAACACAAAATGAATTATGACTATTATAATTTATACATATTATATGAAAATTCACAATGAACATATATATATGTAAATCTAATAATCTAAACAATAAATATATAGAAAAAGAACTTGATAAATACGTCATTAAAAATATCTTTTGTAATGTCAAAGGTTCTCAAATTATTTTACAAAAAAAGACTTGATATAATAATAAATAAAATAAATAATTATTTACAAAAATTATTTCTGAACTTTTACAGTAAAAACAGATATCCTCATTGTGACGTCATCAAATATGTGGTAGGTATTTGTCAAACGTTCCCAAATAGCATTGAAAAAAATGTCAAATAAAGTCGTAAATAATTTAGTTATTTAAAAAGTATTATATTTGACACAAAAAAACAAACAAAAATTATGATGTCATCAAAAAAGCGAGAAAGATAGCTAAATATTTCCAAATAATTTTGGAAAAAAATGTTTCAAATAAATGTCATTTATCTGAAGCATTTTTCTCAAAAATAATTTAGAAATACAAATTGTGACCACCTCAAAAATATGAATAACTGCTGTCAAACATTCGCGAATTACTTTACAAATCAAATATTTAAAATAAAAGTGACACACAATTTAGTTTTTTGTATCTTTTATTTGGATTATTATTTAATAAAATATTTCTTTTATGTCTATGTGAAAAATAAATCATATTCTAATTATTTTCAGTGCAATAATAGATAACCTAAGTTAAAAATAAATAACAACCAAGACAAAATTAATTGTCATCCAACACTTGGTGAAACAAGGTTTAATAAAAAATATAAAATGAACACTTGGCTATGTTTCACAAAAGTGAAAATAAATATTTGTCCTGCAAGCTTCCCACTCATACAATAAAGTGTAACTTTCCACACCAGTTACATAAACAACTATTTAAAAAAATGTGCCATGAAAAAAAAGGATTTCTGAAATTAATTAGGTAATTAACAAATGTCACTGATTTCTCAATTTAGAATGAAATATATGTAATTAGCATAAATATAATTATTTTGGTGGTTAATGAAAGTCATACCCTTATAATGTTATAATAATTAATCAAATTTAAAATCATAAATTCCAAATAATTAACAACAACAAAATCACCGACATGCCAATTACATCTATCTTTGTTTCCATGACACGATTTGGAGCCATTTTTTAAATCTCCCGATAAATAACAAATAATATCAAGCAACTCTACAGGTAGTAGGTAATGCAGGATATTCCTTCAACAATCCATCAAACAATTCTGGCAAGTCCTTCACATAATCCGCTTCATAGATACAATATTTTGGCGCTGAATCAGACAGAATACAAGTAGGCCTCTGCCCAGTTTTATACAGATCATGACAAAGTATAGTAACATCTTGTTTTCCCAAATATTCTTCTATAGTTGTTAAACATGGACATTGCCATGGATTTCCACCAATAGTAATATTCTTTAAGTTCGGAGCACGAACCAAAACCCCTAACGAAAGAAAACTTAGCCGATTGTCATGAAGAAGTAAAACTTCAAGGCTTTTCATTCCTTCCGCATTGAATACATTCGTTTGTAGTTCTTCTAATTTGTTGTTCGATATATCAATTTGTTGTAGCTTGGTAAGGTCAGCAAAGATGTTGTCCTCAAGTCGACGAATTTGGTTATGTGTCAAGTCTAATATTTCTAGATTTGGTAACACTGTAAACCAATCTTTGGATATTTCAGTTAACTGGTTATTTGTTATGTAGAATCGACTTACTTTTGGTGCAGAACCAATCGTAAGTTGAGGATTAAAACTAGTTAATTCATTGTTCTCCAAATTTAAGTTTTCTAATCCAGTCATATTACTAAAAGCATTTGGTTGTATATATTTAATATGATTATATTTTAAGTATACAGTTGTAATAGTAGTACCAGTGAATACTCCTTCTTTTATTTCAGGAATATTGTTGCCAAAAAAGTGTAGCCAACGTAATTTATTTGCTCCGTTAAAAGCCCCTGGCATAATTTCTCGCACATTACAAAAGTATATATAAATACCTTCACAATCAACTAAGCTTGCAAATGCGTCACTAGGTATAACATGATGCTTATTATCATTTAAATGTAGTTCGTATAAAGTGTCCAATCCGTACCAAGCACCAGGTTTTATTTCACTTGCTAGTCCTTTAATTTCTAAATCTTTTACGTGTTGGTATCCCGCAAATGTTCCTTTTGTGATAGGTGAAATAGGACTTCTTCCTGCGTTGATTACTTGTAAGTTCTTCCATCTGGAATGATCTTCTTCGTTTTTGAGCGCAGAGAAAGAGTTGCACAGAGCGAGTTTTTCAGAAGGATTGAAGGAACAAGTGGACACACTGTGAAAACTCACTAACACGAAAATAAGTATATGTTGCTTTGAATACATCTTTGAGACTACTGAGCTGGTTTAGTTTCGACCTCAAAATAATTTCTGGTATCCTGTATTTAATTGGTTGTTGACGTTGTGTTGTTAATGATACTAGTTTCTATGAGAATTAGATGAGAAATAATAATTGTAATGAGTATTTAATCTTTCTGTTAATTTATTTATAGTTATCTGTCTATATTTCATTTAACGATTAGGTTCAAATCTCTAGATATTTTAAAATGACAATAAATAAATATATCATCACGCCTTTTACCCATTACTGAGTGTGGCATTCTACCTAAGCAGATCTCGGTAAGTGATATATTTCTTCGCGTGAATTGCGGTTACCAGCCGTCGAATCACGGCCCCCTAAGATATTAGTGGTGGGAGAGCCACAGGGGTAGAATTAAATTGGTGAAAATTGTTTGTCGGCTGAGGGGATCGAACCAGGGTTCTCAAGATCCACAGGCCGACTCGATACCACTGAGCCACCTACCCCATTTAAAATGACAATAATTCCACTAATATCTTTGGGGGCCTTGATTTGACAGCTGGTAACCGCACTTCACGCGAAAAAATATATAACTTACTGAAATCTGCTTAGGAAGAGTGCCACACCCAGTAATGGGTAAAAGGCGTGATGATATATTTATTTATTTTGTTTCGAATTCCAGGAGTGGAATGAAATAAACACATTCGAGTATATTATCAGCTTATAGTGGAAATTAAACAATTCCGAAAGTCGTATTTTTTGCTACGATTCCCCGCTGAAGCATTTGATTTTAAAATAATTTAAATTTTGTTAAAGGTGGAAAGCACGCACATTTTTTGTGATGCCATTCTTCGAATTAAAATGAACTTATCCAAAGAAACAAATTTAGAAAGTTTGCATTTTAATTTGCGTTTCGTTAGCGGTTCACGACAACAATAATTCCATAAATATCTTTGGGGGCCGTGATTTGACGGCTGGTAACCGCACTTCGCGCAAAAAAAAAAATATATTACTTACCGAGATCTGCTTAGGAAGAGTGCCACACCCAGTAATGGGTAAAAGGTGTGATGATATATTTATTTATTTTATTTATAAATCCAGGGATGGAATGAAATAAACACATACGAATATATTATCATGCCTTTTATTTTTAAAAAAGTACTTGAAATTTTGATTATCCCCGGGGTAAATGGATATTTCTCTATCCTTCTAGAATATAATCAGCAGAGAAATAAATTCTTTTCATTACGGATTTTTCTGTCGCAATTCATGAATACTAATTCGCCTTGAGACAAGATAAATAGGTTAGATAAGAATGTCAGTAATTTTCTAATAGTTATAAAATTAAATTTTAGTAGTAAATAAAACAATTATATACTTAGATGTTTTATTGCGCTTACTTTTAAATACATCATAAAAAAAACATACAAGCTTAAATTAGATTACATAAATATAGAGCTAATATTATTAAGTTGTGTGATTATTAAAGGTAATCATACCTGTAGCTTTTGACTAAATTTAATTTTTCTGTCATAATATAAATTAAATTTAGTACATAAATATACTTAATTTTGAAAGATTTTTTATACATCTGGCATAAAAAATGTTTGTATACTCACATACTAAAATGATCACACATTTAAACAAATTATTGTGTATGAAGTGTTACATTAAATAAATCGTGTATAATTTAAATGGCAGTTTGAGTTTCATTATTAAACGATTTCTATTAACAAATATCCTAGCAACGATAAATAATAAACAAAAAACCTTGGAATCAAATTCAACAAGCAAACGTCAAACTAAGTGATTTTAACATAGGGAAAAACCTTTCAGAATTCATATATATAAATAAAAGGGGCTTCTGGTTTAATTCTGTATTTATTTAAAATTCAAAAACTCGACGTTTCGGTACTTTAAACAAATTCCTTCATCAGGACAGAAATACAAATAAAATAACACATAAATGACATAAAAATAAACAAATGACATATAAATAAAAATGACAAGTAAAAAGACAAAAAATATGTAATTTAAAAATTATAAATTGTGAATCAATGGAAGCCAAGCCTAATTTAATTCCAAACCATCACAATTGTTAATATTATTTTCCTCCTTACAAATTTCAATGGCTTCTCTTATAAGACTTCCGGAGAAACTTGTAGGTCTCGCTAAAATTTAATTTTAAATATATACAGAATTAAACCAGAAGTCCCTTTTATTTATAAGTGATTTTGTTTATAGTTTTGTCCGTTTTGTCGTATACGCAATTAAATTGCAGTTTTTCAGTCTTGTCGATAAGAAATAAATAATTTATTGTAGATTGTAATATTGTAATTAGTAACATAGGCAACTGTACAAATTTAACAATTAAATCAAGGTTAATTAATAAACTGTATTTGTTGATTTTCTAATTGGTTCGTAGATAAAATAAGGTATGATATGACTGTGTGAAGGACTTTTGCAATTAAGGCTAACTTGTATCATAAATAATTATTGCATATTTTTCGCGTAAAAAATATGAGAAAAAACTTCCGTAATTTTAAAGTATGTATACAATTGTCGTGTCAATAACCTTTAAAGATCTATACGTAAACTGTATATAAATATGAAAAATAAATAAAAAATATGTGGTCCTACTAAGCCCCTAAAGCAGGTTTTTCCACTCCATCTACATTACAAACCGGAGGTAGTTTAGTATACTCTTTTAATAACTCCTCAAACAATTTTGGAAGGTCTCTCGTACTCTCCACATCATAAATACAATCCCGAGGTGCAATTTCAGAATAAACACAAGATGGCCTCTTTCCAAACTTGTACACATCATCACAAAGTTTAGTAATATTATGATGCACTAAAAAGTAGTCCAAAGTATCCCAACATGGGCATTGCCAAGGATTTCCTCCAACAGTAATTTTCTTTAAGTTCGGAAGTCGAATCAAAGTACCTGATGACAGAAAGCTCATCCTGTTGTCATGGAGAAACAAAATCTGTAGATTTTTCATTCCTCGCGCATTGAAAATATTCGTTTGCAGTTCTTCTAATCGATTGTTTGAAATATCTAACAGTGATAGTTTGCGGAGATCTGTAAAAGTATTATCTCCGAATCTTTCTATTTGATTGATATTCAATAGTAATATTTGTAGATTAGGCATAACTGTAAACATGTCTCTAGATATTTTAGATAACTTATTACGGTTAATATACAGATAAGTCAATTTAGAAGAAAATCCAATTGTTAATTGAGGTGCAAAACTAGTCAATTCGTTTTCTTCTAAACTTAAGTGATACAAGTTATCCATATTACCAAATGCATTTGGTTGAACAAACCTAATATGGTTTTTCCTCATAAACACATGTGAAATATCTGTATCCGTAAATACCCCTTCATCGATTGTTGATATATTATTACCATAGATCCATACCCATCTTAATTTAGGTACACTGTCAAATGCCTTCGGCATTAATTCCTGAACATCACAAAAATAAATATATATCACTTCAATAGGTAAATTCGCAAATGCGTCACTAGGTATCACATGAAATTTATTGTCATCCAAATGCAATTCATACAAATGATTTAGTCCTTCCCAGGCACCAGGCTGAATTTCATTCGCCAATCCTTTCACTTGCAGATCTTTCACGTTAGGATATCCTTTAAACGTTTCTTTCTTGATTGGTGAAAATGCTTCACTTCCTGGATTAATCACATTTAGTTTCTTCCACTCGGAGTGAGGTCCTTGCTTCTTAAGGGTTTCGAAGGAGGTACATTGAGTACGTTCGTCCGCTGGGTCGAAGATACAACTTGATGTTGAGTGGAGAATGGTGATGATGGTAGCGAGAAGAAGTGTGTGCTTGCTCCACGACATTTTAACATCGACTGATTATTTTCTGGTTGTTGTTTGTGGAAACAAGTTCTCCCCTCCCTTGATCTTTGATTGGTTTATCCCAATGTTTATAAAGTTGAATTGGTCATCACTTTTTATTTTGATAAGAATTTAAAAATAGAGACTTCAATAACTATAGTTTGCTAAAGTTTATCTCATTTCAGAAATTTATTTGTTATCTTAGAAATAAAATAAATGAATTTTAATAAAATATAAACTAAACACTTGGCTAAGTCTCACAAAATTCAGCCTCCAAATCACCTTATTTTATGAGACTTAGCCAAGTGTTTAGTTTATATTTTATTAAACCTAGTTTCACCAAGTGTATGAATGACAATTAAATTTGTCTTTGCCCGATTTTACCAACAAAAGTTAAATTTTAAACTAGGTTTAAATACTTAAAAGCAAATCAAATGTATGACAGCAATGTGAATTATTCCATTTAAGTTGGAATTTTGATATGCTTTTATTTAAAATTTAACATATTTGGGGGCCGTGATTTAACGGCTGGTAACCGCACTTCATGTGACGAAATATATCACTTACCGAGATCTGCTCCGGCAGAGTGCCACACCCAGTAATGGGTAATAGGCGTGATGATA
Organism: Pterostichus niger; assembly: GCA_947425015.1. Lineage (NCBI taxonomy): Eukaryota > Metazoa > Arthropoda > Insecta > Coleoptera > Carabidae > Pterostichus > Pterostichus niger. The sequence goes on along the minus strand of OX380341.1, from coordinate 1,199,082 downwards.
TATTTATTTATATTTATTTATTTATTTGTTAGTGAAACATGGCAGTTACCAGCCGTCAAATTACAGTTCTCAAAGGCGTTATTTGAGGGAAATTTTAATGTGGTAAAAAATGTTTGTCAACTTTGAGAGCCGAACCCACTAAAAGAGCTACCCCATAAAATAACTATATAAATAAATATAATAAATGTATGTTACCAGGTGTAAAAGTAAGAATAAATAAATAAATATATCATCACGCCTTTTACCCATTACTAGGTGTGGCACTTTTCCTAAGCATTCTTGGTAAGTGATTTATTTTTTCGCTTGAAGTGCGGTTATCAGCCATCAAATCACGGCCCCCAAAGATATTAGTGGAGGGGGAACCACAGGGGTAGATTTTAAATTGGTGTAAATTGTTTGTCGGCTGTGGAGATCGAACCAGGGTTTTCAAGAGCTACAGACCGACTCGATACCACTGAGCCATCTACCCCATTCAGAAGTAAGGCTGATTTCAATTTATATCTAAAACTTATAATTATATATGATTTAATCGGATTCAATTATAAGCTTCTATAATTGAAATTAAATTCTTATTGTGCACAGTAATAAATAAATAAATAAAATAAAAGAGTATCAAACAATTCTAAATTAAATTACCAGCTAAAATCTTAACAACAGGAACTTGATATCAATTACAGTAGCTTATAGTGAAAATTAAACAATTCAGAAACAATCGTATTTTTATATATGTAGGTTGAAGTCACTGAAGCATTTGATTTTAAAATAATTTAAATTTTTTTAAAAATGGAAAGCACGTTCATATTTTCTGCAACCATTGTGAAATTCGCCGAATTAAAATGAAGTTATCCAAAGAAACAAATTTGGAAAGTTTGCATATTAATTAGCATTTCGTAAGCGGTTCCGGGAATAGAATTCCCAAACAGGTTTTTTCCTTAAAAATATATTCAAATTAATTTCCTTCAATTCGAGAAATAAACGAATCCTATACGCAGTAAAAAACAAAACACAAACACTCCCCAATGAATTGAAAAGTAGGCCACAAAAACGCAAAATTACAAAATCAGAGTAGAATATTTCCCTCGTGGTTTCATTACTGGGTTCCACTCCCGATCGTTGTGCAAATCTCACAAACTGATGTTTCGTTGTTTCTTTGTCACGATGGCCACGGCCGTGAAACAAACAATAACAGTTGCGAATCGATGATGTTAGGGGTAGGAGAGAAAATATTTTGTATCGTTGTTGTTGTTTTGTTTTGCAATGTGGATTAATGATGGAAATGCGGTATGTATTGAATGGGAACACGCGCAATCATTTTCTCTGTTGATAACAGTTTATTGTAGGTAAATATGAATTGTAATGGTGGTTGTACTTTATATGAAATGTGGTGACAACTCCATTTACCCGACAACCGCTAATAGACTGTACGCAGAATTAATCATTCTGTTAATAATAATCATGTACAGGGTTGTATTTAGCTGCATATTGACAGACTAGTTTATAGTCTAGCTCCTCAGAATCTCAGAAGCATTATAAGACTATTTAAACAATTAATAAGATTATTTAAACAATTAATAATAATGCAACAAAAAATTAAATATTGCGTCTATGAATTAATAGCGATGGTTTGGGCATATAAAAAATATGTCAAATGAAAGATTGGTATAATTTAAGATGAGAAATTATGAGGACGAAATGGACAAACTTGTACGAAAAGAATTATGAATGTGGATGATATTTGTTGTGACAGGACAGCTTAGAGTTTTTACCAGTCTCCAACTTATATCTACTTTATATTTAAATGGTTCTGATTCCATTCTAAACTGTAGGTCCCCTGTCCTCAATTGGAATTAAGTTCTTTTTGTGCAGAATAACAAATAAATAGCAATGTATTAATGGGGACAATTCAGAATAGTATGTTATGCATCCAGGGGTGGAAACAAGCGATTATTCCCGCGTGTGAAGTTTGCTAACTTCACACAAGGGATAATCGCGCCCTCCCGTGAAGCATATTATACTTTTCGTAACAAGTGCACAAAAATTACTGTTTTATCGGGACAAATGTCAAATATGGGTTGCGTAACTAGTTACCTAGGAAACGCCGCAAACAGCTAATACTCGTAGTCTCTAGGGAGAGAAACATCCTACCTAGGGAGAGAAACATAATGTTTCTCTCCCTAGAGAAGAAAAGCAGTGTTTCTCTCTCTAAAATTAGGGAATAAGAACGTGATTATTGTGCGTGTGTTACGAAAAGAATTTAATGAATGTTTCAAGGGTTCGTACAACCCCTATTTAATGGAACATAGCATGTATGTACTATAAATTACTAAAATAAATAAATAAATATATCATCACGCTTTTTACCCATTACTAGGTGTGGCACTCTGCCTTTGCAGTGATATATTTCTTCGCAGGAAGTGCAGTTACCAGCCGTCAAATCACATCCCTCAAACATGTTAGTGGAGGGGAGGCACAGAGGTAGATTTAAATTGGTGAAAATTATTTGTTATCTGTGGAGCTCGAACCAGGGTTCTCAAGATCCACAAGCCGACTTGATACCCACTGACCTACCATATTAATAAATATAATTTATAAAGATGCAAACTTGTTAATTAAAGTATAATTATTTGGGATAAGCAAAAGTCCTGATAAAAATTATTATATTAATTTTCGAGTGGTTTTGCTCCCAATTGTATCATCATCATTTATTTATTCTCTGCTCCAGATCATTTATCAAAAAATACGTAATAATTACGATGCCGTTTCCTCAAATTGCGGTAAGAGCTCTGTCATTATCACGACATTTACATCATTCAATCCTTTATCTATACTGATAAAATTATACTAAAAATAAGCTTTGAGTATTAATGTCAAATGTTAAATATGTATCATTTTTTTTATTATAAAATACAAAAGTAATGTCCGGTAGTACGATGCTGTGGGTAGCGTTACGGAGTTTGAATACGAAGATTCCGAGTTCGAATCGCATTCAAGCTAAAAATATATGACCTTTATATAAAGTTCCTGTTGTACAGTGTAACATAAATAAATAAGTTATGCTTGTTGTGGATAAGGGTAAAATTCTGTGATAAATCTTTAAGATAAATAAATAAATATAAATATATCATCACGCCTTTTACCTTTTACTGGGTGTGGCACTCTGCCATAAGCAGATCTCGGTAAGTGATATATTTGTTCGTGTGAAGTGCGGTTATCAGCCGCCAAATCACGGCCCCCAAAGATATTAGTGGAGGGAGAGCCACAGAGATAGATTTAATTTGGTGAAAATCTTTAAGTTTATTGTAATAAAATAAAATAACCTCAATACTTGTTGAAGTAGAAAATGTTTCATAAAATTATAAATTTCGTTGCGATTTTGTTCATTATTTACAGATTTACAGATGTATGAAACTTATGGGTTTACACAGAATTTCCCCATCAGTTAGTACATATGAGTATGTTAGACTCAATATTTAAATTTGGAAAATTCGGAAAAAATATGTTCAATACTCGTTGAGACTTAAATTATATTATGTATAATGAAAATAGGACAGGCATAGTTTAAGGTAACTTTTTTTAGTATAATTAATTAAAATTAAAATTTAGGTCATTTTTCGGTGATGATAACGTTACGGAATTTGATCCCGAGTTCGATTCTCACTCAAGCTAAGCATGAACTACCACACTGCGGTTCAGTGAATGTGGACCCTGTACTGTAATTGGGATTAAGTTCCTGTTGTACAGCGTAACATAAATAAATAAATAAATAAATTGAAGGTGACAGATTGCATGGACTACTTAGGTATACGTAATAAATAGAAGAATGTGATTGAAGATTTGTTACATAGAGTTATGTGGAGGAATGTTTGTCGAAGATTAAATGATTAAATGTGAGTGAATCAGAGTTTGATGCGACATTAAATAAATAAAATAAATATATCATCACGCCTTTTGCCCATTACTGAGTGTAGCACTCTGCCTAAACAGATCTTGGTAAGTGATATATTTTTTCACGTGAAGTGCGGTTACCAGCGACATTAAATGATTTGTTTATTACTCTGCACAAGAAAAACTTAATTCCAGTTACATTTGAATTTGAACAACAATCATATTTTTGAATATAAATTGAAGGGATTTGAACGCATGACCTCTTGCTTGTTAATGAATTCAAGTTTACTTCGTTTTTTTCACTGGGCTACACTGACTTGTAGTTGTATTTCTATTAACATTCTTTTCTGAGTTGTCTTTATTTAACTGCCTTTAAATCAACAAACAAAACAAATAAAAAATAACTAGCGTATCTACTTTATATCCTTCATATCATCATCATCACCTCATCACCATCATCACCTCATCATCATCATCGCCACTTCTAGCAACGACGTACGTGCAAGGCGGGAACACACAGCCAGTTACATAAGTTTGTAGGAGAATTTGAACTACAATCGTATTTTTCGATATAAATTGAAGGGATTTGAACGCATGACCTCTTGCTTGTTAATGAATTCATGTTTACTTTGGTTTTTTTCACTGGGCTACACTGACTTGTAGTTGTATTTCCATTAACATTCTTTTCTGAGTTGTCTTTATTTAACTGTGTTTAAATCAACAAACAAAACAAATAAAAAATAACTAGCGTATCTACTTTACATCCTTCATATCATCATCATCACCTCATCATCATCATCGCCACTTCTAGCAACGACGTACGTGCAAGGCGGGAACACACAGGCTATGATAACTCTGTCGATGTATTGTCCTGGCATCGATTTTCACAGCACATTCACTTGCTCGGCATTGTTCTAGTGTGACGTGCGATAGCCTGCCACCCCCTTACTGGGGGAGGGTGCTCATTACACACGTCACTACACATGCTCGACATTGGCACTCGTTACACACGATAAGGGAGAAGGTCGTTTTGCTACTAAACGAGGATATTTTGTTGAGTACGAATGAGAATGTTAGTTTCATTATTATTAAAATAAATAAAATAAATATATCATCACGCCTTTTACCCATCACTGGGTGTGGCACTCTGCCTAAGCAGATCTCGGTAAGTGATATTATTATTATTATTATTATTTAGCGCAAATATTTCGGGTGAAAGACATTCAATATCTTTTATATACAATAAATAAATATATCATCACGCCTTTTACCCATTACTGAGTGTGGCAATCTGTCTAAGCAGATCTCGGTAAGTGATTTTTTTTTCGCGTAAAGTGCGATTACCAGCGGGCAAATCACGACCCCCAAAGATATTAGTGAAGGGGGGGAGCCACAGGGGTAGATTTAAATTGGTGAAAATTGTTTGTCGCCTGTGGGGATCGAATCAGGGTTCTCAAGATCCACAGGCCGACTCGATACCACTGAGCCACCTACCCCATATTTGTAAAACTACCTTAAGTATTATTTTTCTTAGAAATATTTTAATATGATTTTAATTAATTAATTAATTAATTTTTGGGGTTGACGACTAGTAACCACACTTCACGTGCATTTTCTACGACAGAGTGTCACATCTAGTAGTGGGTAAAAAGCGTGATGAAATATTTATTTCTATATTCAAGGCATGTTTGAAGAGATCGTGCTACCCTATTTAATGACACAAAGAATATTGTTATGTATATTATAAAATATGCTAAGAACAAATAAAACTATAACCCTTATTGATTTGAAATAGCTACTAGTATATCGCTTGTTATATACAAAAGAGAAAATTGTTATTTGAAAAATTTGTTCAATTGCAAATATTCCTCGGAGAATAATAAAACGAATAAAATTCAGTTGTTCAAATAAAATGTTGTAGTTTATAGATCGTTACAGATAACTTTATATGAAATAACGTTTTATTTTATCGCAAGGGTCTGTTTTCCAACACAAATAAATTTAATAATATTGTTACAAGTTTATTTTTAAAAAATGATCGGAATAATTTTAAATCTTACATAGTAAGATAAGCTCTTTATTAAGATCATTAATATTTAGTTAAATACACTACAATCTTATACAAAATACAAAATATATTTGATAGCACCTAAGTTTAGGATAAAAGATAGTATTACATTAACAAATTAAACTATAAAAAACGATATAAAAATGTTCCCGAATTGTTCATATTTTTCTATTGTAATTGAAGCATCCCGCCACCAATCTGGTAATACAAAATTCGCCGGTTAAGTAATAAAACGGTTACATGAAACCCGGTTTGCAGTCAACCACAGTTATGGTTAGGAAAGTGGTTAAGTGAAAACGCGGGTTCTTGAAGTTTAACCCAGAAGTTTAGCTTCTTAGTTAAACGCTTATAATACGTTACAATATTATTGCTTGAGATACTTTATTAGTGCCATTGTTATCACAGCTATTAGTTACTCATTGACCTGGCTACCCCTTTCACTGACCTTCAACAGAAACTCATTTTCAGTATTTTAAAAGTATTTTTACTGTAAAATAATTTAGACTCGTTTGAGAGTTGAAAATGTTCAATGCCAAATTGATTTATTTCAAAAGCGAGCAAATATTTGAAAATATCCGCATAAAATATAAATAATTTAAATTAAAATTGAGGGCCGTGAAAGCGTTTTAAACTTTATTAATTATTTATCCAGTTACGTACTATTGATTACAAAATATCCGTGATCAAAAGAACCGCTGAACAGTGAATAATTTTGGCACAAAATTAAAATCAAATTATAACCTGTTTACAAACATACACACATACAAACTCATCCATAATTAAAATACAGGAAGTCAAGTATATAAAAATATTAATTAATTACTGGGCTAGCTTTTCATTCAATTCTTTCAATCACGAAAAGTATTGCTGTTTATCCCTAGGCAGTGTTATTTAAGACAAGACACATTTGGCATCGTATATTTGTCACTGTTATAGAATGTTCAAAGATATTCCGTTATGGCTTTAACTTACTTAGCCTGTGTTGAACCGCACACAGTAAGAGATTCTACCTGTTGGCGCTCAGGGTAGGATTGCAAAATATTTAAATTCGGAAATCTCTAATCTCTGTGCGGATTATAAATGACGAATTGTTATACAATGATACTTTCATGTAACATTTTTTTTTTGCTTCATTATCAATAATAATATTTGTACAAAATTCTCTGTTTCATTATTATAATATATATAAAAATAAAATTAAATTGGGAAATACTGAATACATACCGGTTCTTGCACCCCTATTTATAGGGGTGCAAGAACCGGTATGTATTGTTAAGGATTTAAGCTTGATTTATCAAGCTTAAATCCTTAACAATAGACCCGCTGAGAGGGCCATAACGGAGTATCTTTGAACATACTATACATATTACAACTTTTAGATAATTTAATTCTCTGTATCTTTTATTTGAAGCATTTTTCTATAAAATTATTCAGTAACGCTTTACAAATAAAATATACTACTCTAAAATTTGATATTGTATATTTTCTGTTGTCAAATGTTTGTAAATTATTTTAGGGAAAAATATTTTATATAAAATTGGTAGACAATTTAGTCGTCTACATTTTTTATTTGAATCATTTTTCTGTAAAATAATTGAGTAACAAAATGTAGGATGCCAAATGAATGCAGATCTTTAAAAATTCCTAGTTCTAATAATTGCATTTATATACAACTCTATTTGTAGCTGGCTTCACTATCGTTATCAGCAAACCAGTCCTTCGCACGGAAACTAGTGGAGCTCTCACTAACATACTGTGACGTCATAACCTGCGACGTCATCCCTGGAAGCTGCTGCACTCTACTAGCCGCCGCCTGCCAAACAGCACTTCTATCCTGTCGCAGAGGTTGAATCTTGCTGCTCCGCTGAGACTTGGGAGTTGTTTCTGGAGAAGTAAACTCACTGGCTGTATCGTACCGTGAAGGAGCTACCCATCTTTCAGTAAATTCACTTGCAGATCTCGCCAAGCTTGGTTGACTCAACGAACGAGTCAATGACCTTTGACTTGGACTACGACCAAATTTATATTCTTCATGATCAGGTTCATCGTAGTATCGACCTACCCCAGGGTAGTAGCTAGATGCTTCTGATTGACTGTCAAGATGGTCCGGTCGGGCAAAGTCGACAGTGACTTCGGACATTGACCGGAAATCGGCATCGCTACGGTAACTAGATCTAGATGTTCTGCGAGATCTTGGAGGAGCTTGAGTAAGTACGATTGGATCGTTAGTGAGAGTTCGAACTGAACTTCCACCATCGGAATCGTATTCGTATAAAGTTGGCAAGCTGCTTCTTCTGCTTCTTGTGTCCCAATCAGACTTCTTCTTGAACCTGCTGGAAGTTTTAGGTTTGTCCATTGGTGCCAATATACGAATAATTACGTCCCATTTAGGAGGATCGAAAATATGTTCGTAACGTTGATCTTGACGGATTCGTTCGTAATCTTCACGAACAACAGCTTCCGTAAGCATTGTTCGCAAAGTCGATTCGCTCGTAATGATTTGTCGCCATTTTATCTTATCTGTCATCGTTAGTACTTCGCTTGTTTCAAACATAGGACCTTCTTCTTCAATCGGCTTCAACACGCGGATCAGAATATCCCAGTTTGGTACTTCAGGATTCTCAAGAGGTATCTTGAACTCAGAAAGATATGTTTCTCGAGGAGGAATGTTTCTAGAAGAAGTGTAAGATGGTTTCGGAGGTGAACCAATTAATCCTACTAATTCTGGAGAGAACAAAGGTGTTTTGTTGTCATCAACATGTCCAATTGGAGGAATACTCATCTTAGTAGCACGTTCAGGTTTAGGTGTTAGCGTCAATCCAGAAGCTGAAGAGATATCAGAGAAGTTCTCCCACTCAGGAGGTTCTTGCATCTCAGCAGGATAGTTTCTTATAGTTACATCCCATTTCTGATCCTCCATGGGCTTCGGTCTAGTGTGATACTCAGTAATCAACCTCTTATGACGTTCAATATCTTCAATAGTACGTTTTTCAGTAATGGTCCTCAAGAAAACATCATCCACAACATGTGAAGTAATCTCCGGTTTCCTGTACGGGGCAATAGGGGCTTCTTGTAACGGTTCAGATATTTCAACGGTGTGTGACGCAATGTAACCGTGAGATGGGATAATTGGTGGGGGAGGGGGTGGAGTAGGAGCAACAAATTTAGTATGGGAATCATCCATCATTTCTGTCATTGAATGAGTATCAGTCATTTCTGTATTCAGCGATGCTAGGGATCTAGTAGTGTCCAATTCATCCCAATGAGACGATTCTTGTAGTTCTTGTTGTCGCCGCAAGATCCTGTTGTATACAGGAGCAGGTTGGATGTACTTGGGCGGAGGATGTAATTCAGGAACATAACTAAACTGAGTTTTATGTATAGGAGGCGGCGAATCCATTGTCCTGACGCTATCTTCTCTCTGTTCCAAAATAGTAGATAAGTTTCTTTCTGTTCTTGCAACAGAACTTTCAGTGTCTGATCCTACCGGACTTGGTGGTGCAGGCGGCGCTCGCTTCACCCTAACTTGAACATCGAACTTGGGTTGCTCTTTCACGGCTAAAGGAAGTCTTGGGACCATCGCAGCGGTTGCGACAGCAGTCTGTACTTCTTGGGTGTGACCGTATCCGTCGCTGTAGAAGCTGCTGTTGTCTTGAACGTATGCTTTGTTCTCGAAGCTACCTGCTGAGGAAACTGGTAAGGAGCGTGTGTCAACATCCTCAATTTCGGAATGGGATTCGGAAGGATAATCTGATGGGAGTGTGTCGCTGATGAGAGGACCTTCACTTCCGGAGCTGCTTCCGGTTGCTGTGATTGGAGCGTGCGCTCGAGGGATCTTCAAGCCTTCGAACATCGACAGATTTCCTATGAAGACACAAATTATTAATTACTGGTAAACTATTTTAGAAATGGTTTAAAATATACATTTACCTAAATGTTGAAGAACCCTTAAATATATAATAAAAAAATATATAAATACTTATTATTTTAGAAACACTTGATCGATTTAACAGAAATACTATATTGAAACGAGTTTGATTCTTACCGAGGGAGCTGCCAGATAGCTTGGTAATTTCAGAACCTTCTCCAATGGACGAGAAAGGTTGTTTCCTAATAACCGTCAAGTTTCTCTTTCTTAGACAGTAGTAAGAACATCCAAGTCCTAACAAAAGCAGTGATAAGAACAAGATGCCACAAATGATCAGTAAGATTTGGAAGCCTTTTAGGGGTGGTCCCAGCACCGCTTGGTTGGTTGGCTTGTCTGCAGCTCTGCAATTAATATGTGATTGTTAATTAAATATTATTATTAAATAAGAGAGGAAATACATACATGGGTGCTGGCGGTGCCACAGGTGCAATAGGTGCAACCGGTGGTGGGTATCGACACACTATGGTGATGACTTCGTCGCCGTCCATTTCTAGACCTGGGTGGAAACGTACGACGATGTTGTTGGTAAACACTCGTTGCGGATCCTACAAAAGTTATTTGTATTTACATATGTAGTAGTGGGTTGTTCTCGAAGGCTTTCAGCCGGCATGTCAGAACTTACTACACAGGGTGTTTCACAACTTACAGCAAAAAATTAAAGGGTATATTCTGTACGACGTGCTGATCATGCAACAAAAAGAATATTTTTAAATTCAAAAAATTAAGGGTTGTTAACCTAAAACATTTTTTGTAGTACTGCACTGGATTCGCTTTCCTATTAAACACAAACAATGAAGTAGGTATCAACTACGAAAGAATAATTACACAATTCAATTATTAGCAGTTATTTATAATAGAATTTTATTTAATTAATAACTTTAACATAATCATCCACCCAGTGGCAATGGTAACGAAAAATTTTGGACTGGGAAACACGGAAAATAGTTTTGCGATTTAAAAAAAAATTCTTTTTGTTTCATGATCAGCACGTCGTACAGAATATACCCTTGTTGTGAAACACCCTGTATATAGTCTATTCTTCAAGTTTTATACATTCTCGGGGCTATATCTTAAAAACTAAACGAGATATAAAAATGTGGTTTACGTCATTAAATTTCTCATGGTTCAGTTAACTTATAAACAGAGTTTCAGCCATTTTTAAATTTTTTCAAATTTCCGCAAAAAAAAATCTCAAAAGCGGTTTTTTTAACATTATTTCCAAAACTAGAAGACGTATGCACTTAGAGATTTTACTACTGAATTCAGTGGGTCAAAATACATATGTAAGTAAATTTTTGTTACAATATTCCGACGATTAAGAATTTTAGAGAAAATTGGTCTAAAATCTAAAAAAACCAAAGGGGTACCCCTTAGGAAATAATTAAAAAATTAAATTGCTTCAAATTGGCTAAAAACTTGTGTAATAGTCAATTCGGACACGAGGAATTCAATGCAATTAAGTTCATTTTCATATCTTGTTTAGTTTTTAAGATATAGGCCCCGGATAAAATAAATGCTTCAGTTTTTCATCTTTTCCGAGGCTATATCTCAAAAACTAAGCAAGCTTTTGATATCCGCTCAATTTTATTGAATTTCTCGTACTTTAGATAACTTATAAACAAAGTTTCCGTCATTTTTATTTTCCACATGTATTTTCTCAGAAAACGATCTAAAATTGGCCTAAAATCGAAACAAATTACTTTAAATTAGCTCCAAATTTATTTATAAATCAATTCGGACACGAGGAATTCAATACTGTTGAACAGCTTCCATTAATACAATAAGGACGACAAATGTAACATCATTTGCTAGTTACTATGTATATGACATTACTTTTCTTCTCTTAAATGAAGGGAGGAAAATTTACTTTCTGATACCGTCGTGAAAAAATAATTAATAATTGTATTTATATAACAACAAAGACAAAATAATTGTCATCCATACACTTGGTGAAACTAGGTTTAATAAAAAATATAAAATAAACATTTGGCTCAGAGAAACGCGTCTATGGTTACTAACTGTGCTGGCCAGCCTCTGACGATGCCCTCATAAGGTGACTTGGAGGCTGAATTTTGTGACACTTAAGCCAAGTGTTTATTTTATATATATATTTTTTTAATTGTATTTATTTGTATTCGTTAATGGAATATAAAGTTCTGATATATAGTATAAATATTTGTAATCTCTTTCTTACCTGTTTAGTGCCACATCCTTTAAGAGGTAGCTCAAGCTTATAGCTCAAATCCCCCTTCCCCGCAACTTGACAAGCCGAGTTCCTATCAAAATCAGCGTACGCGATTCCATAGAACTTATCGTTGAACTTGAGTTCCACCTGCATGGAACCTGCTGCACAATTCAGCGCCGCTTTCGTGCGGTTGAGAAAAATGACCGGACTGAGATCATCTAGCTTGGTGACCTTGCCGTCGAGGGTTGCTTGCTCGGGGAGGCCTTTCCCTATGTAGTTCACGCTGTCGGCTTGAGAAGCGTAGTTTGATTGACTGGAGGCGAGACTCACGGCTAACGCCAGAGTGAGGAAAATTGTCCAGCGAGTCATCTGCAAGAGGAAAAAAAGCTTGTACTCTTTGATTTTTTTTAGATCTGTGCTTAATAATTAACCTTTTCATGCATACATTTTTAAAGTTAAAAATGTTTTTTTTTATGGACATTCTTAATGAAAAATTTAGTCCCCAAATGATGACATTTTGTAATAACAAATTTATAAATAATATAGTGTTTCGGGCATAGAGCTATATGTAACAATATGAGCTATCTCATTGTTGTTATGTTGCGTTTAGATAAGATTGGTTTCGTGTAATTTGACACTCGTGACCACATGTGCCATTAAGGCTGAGTGTGACATCTTTTGGTTTTCGAATATAGGGCATTAAATTATAAAAAGAGACAGTTATAGTTAATATTCCAAGAAGATTTCATGTTCGCGTTATCTGCAGGGCCAGAGTGTCAGACTACATAACCAAAACACTTGAGACATCTGTGTCCACCCCGATGCGAGGGGGATGGATTCCAGATGTGGGTATCGTACCCAGGATAGCAAGTGTTTTGTTGGACACCATCAGTCTCGTCCATCGACTCAAAGCGTGAAGATGTAGTTCTTCACATCACGCGGTGTTCGCGTTTTATTTAATTTTAAAGTAGATTCGTTAATTAAGTATTATAATCAATAAAAATTTAATTCAAATAATTATTCTGTTTCCATCCTCCATTCAATTATAACATTTCGTGTAAAATTTGCATAAAAATATTTGATAGCAATGTGTTAATAAAATTTTAAGACTGCGTCCATTTCTTTCGTGTTACAATTGACGCAGTCCGGTAATGTCAACTTATTCAACCACCCGCTCGTGTTACATATATTACAATGGCCACAAATGTATCTTGTTTTGCTTTTTCATAATGTATTTTTACATCTAGATGCATTCTTTGTCACTCTTTTTAGGATAGTGACCACCTTTTATTCAGGGCAACTAAAGAATCGATGAGATCTACTCCACCCATATGATTGTTATATATTTTTATAGCATGTGGTCTGGAAATATGTATGTATTCTTTATCTTCATGGGGTAGGTGGCTCAGTGGTATCGAGTCGACCTGTGGATCTTGAGAACCCTGATTCGATCCTCACAGCCGACAAACAATTTTCACCAATTTAAATCTTCCCCTGTGGCTTCCCTTCCACTAATGTATTTAGGGCCGTGATTTGAGGGCTGGCAACTGCACTTTACGCGAAAAAATATATCACTTACCAAGATCTGCTTAGGCAGAGTGCCACACCCAGTAATGGGTAATAGGCGTGATGATATATTTATTTATTTATTTATTTAGCTTAATAATTCCTAGAAATAAAATTCGACATTTTGTAACTATTTATTTATTTATGTTACTCTGTACAACAGGAACTTAATTCCAATTACAGTACAGGGTCTGGACTCACCGAAACGCAGTATAATAGTTCATATAATTTTTAGCTTAAGTGCGATTCGAACTCGGGATCTTCAGATTCGAATTTCGTAACGCTATACACACCACCGTACTACGTAATTTTTTGACTAATTTTTAAATCGTTATATCTCGCGAACCAAAGAAGATACAAAATCCTCGTGTCAAGAAGATATTATATCCACAATTTAATCTGTGACAACAAAAATTATTCTACAAATACTTACACAACTTTTAATAAAATATTTCTCAAATAAAAATTATTATAAAATTGCAAAAATATAGATATCTCTCTCGAAAACCATGAGAAATGCAAATATTCAAACATTGAGTAACAGATAATTAAAATAGAACAATAATTATTAAACTGAAAAACAGCTGCACCAAATTTCAATTTACAAGTTTGTAAATAATTTATTTTACACTAAATGAGATAGTGTTACTTTCCAGAAGAATTAGATTTGCAACTCAATGTAAATTAAACAATTAAATTATAATAATTCAGCAAGAATTTAAATCTACCCCTGTGGCTCCCCCTCCACTAACATCTTTGGGGGCCGTGATTTGACGGCTGGTAACCGCACTTCACACGAAAAAATATATCACTTATCGAGATCTGTTTCGGCAGAGTGCCACATCCAGTAATGGATAAAAGACGTGATGATATATTTATTTATTTTATTTTAAGAAATATGTAAAAATGTCCAAGACAAAAATGTGTAAGTAAGTTAAAAGTTGATGGTGGTGCAGTTAGTTATTAGTTGAGCTGTGTTGTGCACATCAGAGATAAGACAGCAGCCTCTGAATATTTAAAACAATTCATTCCGCTCTTTGATTCGAGGGCATCAGCATCTCGCGTCTAATTAGCACAATTAACTAATTTCGTAGCTACTCGTGTTTTGTGTACAAAGAGACCTGCTGACCTGAAAACTTCGCTTAAACGGTGATATGAATATTCAGTGTCTTTTCACAATGAACACCTTCATTCAAGAACTTTAATTTTCGTCTTTGATGCTGCCTAATTGACTGTTTTGTATTTTCAATCTACTTTAAGACATAATCGAATATAACTACCTTTTCAAGAATTTTGAAAGAACAATTAGAACTAGAAATTTTAAGACATTGGGCATTGTATATTTTGTATTATCAAACATTACTCAATTATTTTAGAGATAAATGCTTCAAATAAAAGATGTAGCAGATTAAATTGTCTACCAATTTTATTTGAAACATTTTTCTCTAAAATAATTTACATACATATGACAACAGAAAATATACTATACCAAATTGTATATATAGTGTATTTTGTGTTGTCAAGCGTTAATGAATTATTTTAAAGGAAAATATTTCAAATGAAAGACATAGAAGAATAATTTTTCGACCTTTTTTATTTAAAGTATTTTTGTTTAAAATAATTCAGAAAAGTTTTACAGAGGCAAATACATACTTGTTTTGTTGGTTAAATTATTACAACAATTAATTTCAACAATTTAAAGTAATCAAAAACATTATATATTTGTAAATATATTTATTGATATATTAAAGAAGTATATACTAATGTATCTAGCTTAAAATTAATGTATAATAATTAAAATTATTCAATTTCTTTTTAAAATTATTTGTATTTCTCAGCGTTGGTACCTAGTACCAAATTCTACCGCTAGATGGCAGCAATGTCATCTGTCATTTTTTGTGTTTTGTTTTTCGTGAGTGCTCTTATTAATTATCGATTAATCATTGTATTGTAGTGATTTTCAATAGTGTAATTAGTGTTAAATTGTTAGTAAAGTGTTAGTGAGTGTTTTAGAATAGAAACTTCCATGTTCCGAACTTTAGTGAATTCAAAAACTGGATATTTGGAGATGACTCCTGGGCCTGGCTATTCCGGTGTACAGAAAGCAGTAAGTACATTAAAAATACGTATTATTTTAGTATAAGGATGGATTATTCGGTCTTTCGAAGATATATTTCATGTTATTGTTGAGTATTTATCATACATTTATTCGTTATTTGTATATGCAAATCTGCATGTACATGAAAGTAACAAGCGTGATTTTAACATGGTTCTAACTTGTTGCATATCTCAATCATGTTTCGGTGGTGGTCTAGCGAGTATCTCTGAATAATTAATAATCAATATTTGATTAAAAATAATCTTATCTATTCATTAAATACAACATTATTTTACTAATACAGAAAAAGGTATTACATAATTTCGGTATTATTTATACGTGCATATTTATGTATAACAAACCTACCATATTTTCTACTTTATATTAAATGAAAATTGAAAGTTGGTTTTTGACGTGTGTTGCTTTTCACGTTAATAAACGTCAAACGTTTCGTACATGTCTTTAGCAGAAAATTTCATATTTCCTAGAACGAAATTTTCATTACATTTCAATTAATGTTGTCAACTTGACATCTTACATTTTAAGTAGCAAAAATGACATCAAATCGTGTCATTTTATATAAAAAAAATCTGATGTGGACACCACATGACTTCCTTGTACGCGTTTTATACTATACCTACTTTTTTTATTGCACATATTTGATCGTTTATGGGGTAGATAGCTCAATGGTATCGAGTCGGCCTGTTGACTCTGAGTCAACGTTCTGAAGATGGCCTAATAAGCCGAAATCGATCAACTTGTTAATAAATAATTTTGTGAAACTACATCAAGTGTCTACGTTCTTTATTCTTATTCATAATGTTTCACCAAGTGCCAACGGCTCATACTTTTGATATTAATAAATATATCATCACGCTCTTTACCCATTACTGGATATGGCATTTTGCCATAGCAGATTTCGGTAAGTAATATATTTATTCGCGTGAAGTGCGGTTACCAGCCGTCAAATCACGGCCTCCAAAAATAATAGTGTAGGGGGAGCCACAGGGGTACACTTAAATTGGTGAAAATTGTTTGTCGGCTGTGGGGATCGAACCAGGGTTCTCAAAATCCACAGGCCGAAGCGATACCACTGAGCCACCTACCCTATACGCACAGACGTCTCGTCGAAATGAGTCAAAATGGATTCAGGGATGCTCAAATAGTATGTTATGAATCAAGGGAGGGAAACAAGCGATTATTCCCGCGTGTCACACAAGGGATAATCGCGCCCTCCCGTGAAGCATATTATACTTTTCGTAACAAGTGCACAAAAATTAATGTCTTATCGAGCAAATGTCAAATATGGGTTGCGTAACTAGTTACCTAGGAAACACCGTAAACAGCTAATCTCTCTAGGGAGAGAAACATCGCCCTAGGGAGAGAAACCTGTCGCTAGGGAGAGAAATATTTTCTCCCTAGGGGAGAAAAGCAGTGTTTCTCTCTCTAAAATTAGGGAATAAGAACGTGTTTCTTGTGCATGTGTTTCAAAAATAGATATTTCCGCTGAAATCTGAAAACCGAAAATTTTCGCGATTACAATACTTCCTTTACTTCGTACAAGGAAGTAAAAATAATAAATTTTGTTACAAAAAGATTAGTGTTCAGATGCGTATATTTCATCTTTATTTCCTGTTATGCAGAATAGCAAATAAATAATGAAATAAATATACTTGTCAACGGCCATGGCACAACTCGTTGATACTGATCCAAGCGATAACGCGAGTTAAGCAACGTTGCGTGCGGGGAGTATTTGGATGGGTGACCGTCCAGAGAAAAACCCGCGTTGCTGTTGACAAAAGACCTAAAAACGCGGATCAGGGCGTAATGGCGGCATATGACCTAAGTAGTTGGTCCGCCAAGAAGCCACAAAAAAAAAAAAAAAAAAAAAAAAAAAAAAAAAAAAAAAAAAAAAAAAAATATACTTAATGGTATCTATTATCTGAGTGACATAATGAACGATAATAATATGTAAATATTAATCTTTTTCTAATGAGAATTAAATGTATAGAAATCCACCTCAAGAATAACGAACAAAGGCAAACTGCGCGAGTAAGTTTTCGCATAACGTATCTCTAATACATGAATTTAAATACGAAATAATCTAGCAATGATACAATTGCGACACTATTGCTTATTGGATTGTAGAATGTGGAATACCAGCCAAGCCTATTTATGATTTTTGCACTGTAGGCGAGTCCTGCCCACGGATTCCAGGGCCGGTTCGGTTTCGAAAACGCAAGTGGGTGCCAAACCTGTACTTGAGTCATTGGACTTATTTATTTTATCTATAAAATATATAAAAAAAAAAAACTAGTAGAGAAAAATAATTTACATATCCCGTATTTAGAGACTGGCTTTGTCTCAGATATTTCCGTGTGGTATCACCATAAAATTAAAGTGTAAATGACCCTGTATTACCCTTTAAAGAGGTTAGCATCTGTAAGAAACATTATTGAGATTTAATCAGTTATTGGATTCGATTTCCACAGCCGACAAATTGCTGGCTGGTAACTGCAATTCATGTGCAAAAATATATTATTTACCGAAATCTGCTGTGGCACAGTACCACACCCAAGAATGGGTAAAAGGCGGGAAAATATATTTAGTTTATTTGTAAAATAATTGTTCGAAATTAGTTATCATAAATTGCTATCATTTATTGCTCGTTTGTTGAGCGTGCTATCCACTGAAACACAACTAATATTATATAATGTTTTAAGCTACGTTTACAGTTATTCAATTAGTAATTATGATTAACAATTATAATTATCAATTAAAAGTCCTTAAGTAGCAAGAACCCGAACCATAATGAAACAATAGCCGAAAACCGCACTGATATTCACATTTTTATCAAATCTTAACCGAAAACCGAAACGGATATTTTTGTTTTGAAATATGGTAACCGAAAATCGAATATATAAATAAATATAAATATATCATCACGCGTTTTACCCATTACTGTGTGTGGCACTCTACCGAAGCAGATCTCGGTAAGTGATATAATTTTTCGAGTGAAGTGCGATTACCAGCCGTTAGATCACGGCCCCCAAATAAATTAGTGGAGGGGGAGAAAATTGTTTGTCGGCTGTGGGGATCCAACCAGGGTTCTCTAGATGGAAATGAATATTTACTTGTCGATGTAACCGAACCGATATTATTTCGGTTCTAAAACCATAAAATAAACCGGTCTAAATTATGTATTGAATCAAAAATAGTAAGAATACGAAGAAGAATATAAGTTATTAGTTTCTAATTTTTATCAATTTGTAGTTGACATAATTTTGAATCGAAACCGTAAAAAACCGTAACAAAAAAAACGAAACCAACATAATATATCAAGAAAAACAAAATTTGATTGATATAAAAATGGTTAACTTTAACCGAACACCGTACTACGAAATTAATTATCATTAGCCACAAGATCAGAAGCTAATATCATCCGATTGTTAAGTGTGCTACCCATTCAGCCACAACTAATCATAATAAAACTTTTAGGACCCAGTATAATTCATCAACTTCCAGCAATAAAAATAAAATCCCCAAAAGTAATTTAAGCAAATGTATATATCGTTTCTGTCATTTAACAGTTGTCGTTTCGCCGTTTCTGTAACTGTAGTCGGTGTGGGCTGCCCTGCTGTCCCACTATGGGCACATCTGCTCGTGTTAGAAAGTTCGCAGGTTCATGTGTAGGTTTGCAATACCTCGCTCGACAGTCGACACTGTATGTTGTGTGTTGGATGTGCCCGACCTTCTGCAGGACTCCGCACCAGCTTGCTTGGGATATTGACATCCGTACCACTTATAGCATGAAGTTTATGTTGGATAAACAGATTTATGAGGGTGCTAGTGAAGGGTGCTGTTCTATTTCATGATTTATTGGACTAGGGTGGTTTGGTTAAGTTTAGATTAGGTGGAACTGAAAGAATGGTCGAGGGAATTTATTTGTTTTATTTCACATTTAAATTAAATGTGGAAAGTGATTCTTTGTTACTCAAAGACAAAGATACTTTACGCTCGTGATATATACATACTTATTTTTGCGATTAATAAACGTATACATATGTATTGAAAATAAATTCATTCTGGCAATATGACAAGTTTCTGTTTTGTTTGTATCTCTAGTAATTGTTGAAGTTAGCGCGCATTTAATATCTTTTTCGTAACACATGCACAAGAAACACGTTCTTATTCCCTAATTTTAGAGAGAGAAACACTGCCTTTCTCCTCTAGTTAGAATATTTCTCTCCATAGAGAGATGTTTCTCTCCCTAGAGACTACAATTATTAGCTGTTTGCGACGTTTCCTAGGTCACTAGTTACGCAACCCATACTTGACATTTGTCCCGATAAGACAATAATTTTTGTGCACTTGTTACGAAATGTATAATATACTTCACGGGAGGGCGCGATTATCCCTTGTGTGAACTTCACACGCGGGAATAATCGCTTGTTTCCCTCCCTTGATGCATAACATACTATTTTCTATGATTACTATGAAAAGTTGACAGTTCCACTCTCATTTGTCATCGCATATACCATAACTTAACTTGTACATGAATTTTGAAAATTTTTCAATTTTTCAATTTTTTTTAAAATTTTCTTTTGTCGATATTTCAAAAAGATGAAGAGATAATGTAAATATGAAAACACCAATGAATTCCTCGCGTCAAAATACATAGGTATGCAAATTTTCAGAAGAAAATTCGAACGGATACATTTTTTATTACAAAACATCGAAAATGGCCGTTTTTTGAAGATTTCTTAAGGGGTTAGCCTTAAGATTTTTACGATTTTTGGCCATTTTTCGTTTTTTTGTAATAAAAAATGTATCCATTCGAATTTTATTGTGAAAATTTGCATACTTATGTATTTTCACGCCAGAAATTCACTGGTGTTTTCAGATTTTCATTATCTTTTCAAGTTTTTGAATTATTGAAGTAGAAAAATTTTGAAAAAAATTTAAAAATTTTCAAAATTTTCAAAATACCTGTACAAGTTAAGTAGCGCACGAGAAATACACTCGATCAAACCGCATTTCAATATCTCTTTTAGTTTTTGAGTTATGGGCTTTCAAAGTTGAGCTTTAAAAAAAGTCAAAAATCGCTGTAACTCAAAAACTAAAAAAGATATGAAGATACGCCTTGCGCCATTCGATTTCTCGTGGTCTGAATTATATAGAACCACATTTTAATAATTTTCGATTTTTGAACTGGTTCAACCCAAAATTCTCATTATTTGTATGTACGAGCTCTTAAACGAAGAATTTGCGAACAAACTTCTACACAAAAGAACTTTTGGATTGTTTTGAAGTTCTAAATTTATATCTAACGTTTAGCTAATGTAATTTAAAGTAATTCATTTAATTTGTTTAAACTTAAAATGTTTCTTTTAGACTATAGACTATTACACTTCAATGCATTGCTGAAAATATTATTTTCCCTATGTTTACTTTTAAAATAAACGCTCTAATGTATTGCTGTCAAACTTTTTAACTGTAACTATGGTAATGATATATCCCTATGTTTACTGATAAGAACAACTCCCGGTATGTATGTAATATATTACTTAACATATATTTCAGCTTTTATTATAAACATAATTCAAGACATTTTATAATTCTTTTCAACAACAAAAAAACTAGAGTAACCATATATACAAGTATGATACCAGTCTCACATAACTTTTGTCATAGGTAAAATACAGCACATATGTCCGTACCAAGGATAACTGCTTTAACTTTCAAATCCTGTACCAGGCCAGTGCTTATCAAAATGTTTCACATGCTGCAATCGTACCTACATCATCTTATATATTTGAAATGTTTGCAAGTGATAATATCATGAGTTTTAAACAATTTGTTAATGTCATTCTAACAATAAATAATGATACTAAATTATGTTTAATGTATAAATAATATCTTCTAACCGTTATATAGTGAGATTCATTGTCCTATATTTAGAGAAAATCTAAATTTAACTAAAACTAGTCAACGGTTTCCTTATTTCCGTGTTTTCTCTGTGCTTGAACCACCGTTCGGGTTCATTAACATGTTGAGAACTGCTGGCTAGTGTCAGCATTATGCACGTACGTTTATATGTTATTAATCTATATTTTAATAACATGGCATGCAGTGCAAGAGCTACAGATTAACATGAGAATATGTGAAGAAGAATTAAATAATATTTGAAAGGAATAGCTAGACAAGGCAAGAATATCCTTTTAGAATATAAAATAAAATAACAATAAAGACAAAATTAATTGTCATCCATACACTTGGTGAAACTAGGTTTAATAAAAAGTATAAACTAAACACTTGGCTAAGTTTCACGAAATTCCTTTTTTTCGGTAGATGGCATGACCTGTTCCACAGAACTTCTCATGTCATCTTACCGTTTGTTAGAGATCTTCTCTGCTAGCACAGTTCTTCGTCACCAGCTTCTTCACGTGAACTTTGTTCTAGGTGAAGAAGTGAGTTATACCATACTGATGAGCTCTAATAAGAGCGAAACGTGTCTATGGTTACTAACTGTGCTGGCCAGCCTCTGACGATGCCCTCATAAGGTGACTTGGAGGCTGAATTTTGTGAAACTTAGCCAAGTGTTTAGTTTATACTTTTTATATAAAATAAAATATATTTAATTATATTAATTATAATAAATACGCAATATCATATCAAATAGGGTTAAACCCTTAAATTCATCCCATAATCAAGTCAAGAATTTTGAAAATAACCGAATGTATTATTTATTTATGTTACGCTGTACAACAGGAACTTAATCCCAATTACAGTACAGGGTCCGCACTCACCGAACTGTAGTGTAGTAGCTTGAGTGAGATTTGAACTCGGGATCTCCAGATTCGATTATATACAATGTATCAATCAGATATTAATGGAGAAGATGGCTCAGTGATATCGAGTCGACCTGTGGGTTTGGGAATCCAGGTTCGATTCTCACAACCGACAAACAATTTTTACCTCATTAAAAACTACCCCTGTGACTCTTCCTCTACTAACATCTTTAGGGGCCGTAATTTGACAGCTGGTAATCATACTTTACATAAATAAATAAATACTGGGTGTGGCACTCAGCCGTAAGCAGATCTCGATAAGTGATATATTTCTTCGCGTGAAGTGCGGTTACCAGCCGTCAAATCACGGCCTCCAAAGATGTTAGTAGAGGGGGAGCCATAGGGATAGATTGGTGAAAATTGTTTGTCGGCTGTGGGAATCGAACCAGGGTTTTCAAGATCCACAGGCCGACTTGATAAATTAAATATTAAAGAGAAAAATTGGAATACCACCAGAATTTGAATTAAATCTGATTTGAATAAAAGTTGATCAAATAGTGGTATCCCAAATTTTCTCTTTATAATTTAATATGATTTACATTAATTAAGTATGTACTTAAAAAAAATACTAATTAAATAATTATAATTTAATTAATTAAATTCGTCGTTTAATTATTTATTTATTTACTGTTTTGCACAACAGGAACTAAATCGCCTAGGTTATAGTGAAATTCGAACAAGTCAAATACAATCGAATTTTTCTAATATAAATTATCAGTTAGCAATATTTGAATTTCACCATTCAGGCAAATATACAAATAAATCAATTTAAAATAAGTGTATATTCTTATCTCTCCATCTCCATGCAACACCCTGTATTGTTAAAAGCAACATTCGGTTGTCTTGTCTGTAAGCAACAACAATGAAAGTGAAAACAAAGCATTGATCTCGCGTTACTGCGTCGCCGGCCTCTGTCCCGCCATGTTCACCGGATTGAGGTCGCGAACACTTTCAGTTTCACTCCGGACACACCGAATCTGTTCCGTGTGGCCCCGGGTAACAAGAGCGATAATTCTATGCGCTAAACGTATTATTCAATAAGGAATAAAAGAGTACAGATTGAATATGTAACGTACTTTCAATTTGTGTGATGTAATATGTGGACTAGTTTTGTAAATATTGTTATTTGAGATGTAATTGGATTGATTGTAGGACATTTTAAACAATTCTGTGATATTTATAGATTGTTGTGACTGAATGGGTAGCACGCTGTGTTTGATTTCGATGATCCCGAGTTCGAATCTCACTACGACGCGATGAGTCCGGACCCTGTACTGTAATTGGAATTACCTAAGTTCCTGCTGTAAAGTGTAGCGTACATTTTTGCTTGTTAAATTCTCACGCAAAATATATTTGATAATATTTGCACGTTGTTACGGGAAATACTCATAATTCATGTCAAAATATTATTGGGTAGGTGGCTCAGTGGTATCGAGTCGGCCTGTGGATCTTGAGAACTCTGGTTCGATCCCCACAGCCGACAAACAATTTTCACAAAATTAAATCTATCCCTGTGTCTCCCCCATCACTAACGTCTATGGGTGATTTGACGGCTGGTAACCGCACTTAACGCGTATAAATATATCTGCTACGGAAGAGTGCCATACCCAGTAATGGGTAAAAGGTGTGATGATATATTTATTTTATTTATTTAATTTAATATTTCATGGGGTAGGTGGCTCAGTGGTATCGAGTCGGCCTGTGGATCTTGAGAACTCTGGTTCCATCCCCACAGCCGACAAACAATTTTCACCAATTTAAATCTACCCCTGTGGCTCCCCCACCACTAATATCTTTGACCGTTGGTAACCGCACTTCACGCGCATAAATATATCACTTACCGAGATCTGCTTAGGCAGAGTGCCACACCCACTAATAGGTAAAAGACGTGATGATATATTTATTTTTATTTATGAATTTATTGGCAATTATCATATCGCTTGTTATATTAGTTTGATTGTACTAAATTGTAACAATATGAGCTATCTCATTGCTGTTATGTTGCGTTTAGGTAAGATTAATTTCGTGTAATTTGACACTCGTGACCACATGTGCCATTAGGGCTGAGTGTGAGATCTTTTGGTTTTGGAATATAGAGCATTAAATTATAAAAAGAGACTGTTATAGTTAATATTTCATGTTCGCGTTATCTGCAGTGCCAAAGTGTCAGACTACGTAACCAAAACACTTGAGACATCTGTGTCTACCCCGATGTGCGGGGGATGGATTCCAGATGTGGGTATTGTACCCAGGACAGCAAATGTTTCCGTCTCGTCCATCGACTCATTACGTGCTCTTCGCGTTTACTTTATTTTAAACTTGAGTAGTGAATTAATTATTATAATTAATAAAAATGTAATTTAAATAGTAATTCTGTTTCCATCCTCATATTAAATTATAACGTTTCATGTTACAATTAGTATAAAAATATTTGTTATTAATGTGTTAAAAAAAATTTCAAGACTGCATCCATTCCTTTCGTATTGCAATTGACGCAGTCCGGTAAGATTAACTTATTCACTCAGCTCTGCTCGTGTTACAAAATGGTTCCGATTTCACTATAAATAAATGTATAAATAAGTATTTATAAATAGTTATCAGAGAGGTTAAAGATTATCCAGTATACATTGAGTTTTTCAATTGATAATAGTCAATTATCCAAACGATTGCAACTTTAATAGTTAACTCGTTCCCACATCACAATGTCGTTTTACAAATGTGCAAGTGAAATTGTTTTTACAATTTTAATATTAGTTCCAAATTTGAAGTGTTGTAATATATACGAAAATGATATAATATCATGTTCTTCTATAAGTGATATAAACAAAGAAGGTTCATCACAGTGGAAAGAATGTAATTTACTCAGCTTCAGAAACGAAACATTGTCAGTGTTGCCAACCAACAGTTTTAAAAATACACCGAATGTAGAAAAAATTACAATACGAGGTTTAACAAATGAATTAGAACCAAATGCATTCAATAATCTACCAAAATTAATTTCAATATCTTTATATCAAAATGATACCAAGTTATACCAAGAAATGTTTTCGAAAACTTATCAATACGATATTTAATCATTGATAACAATGGCATAAACACATTGATCAAAGGTTGTTTTAACAATAACCCTAACCTGATCCAACTTATGGTTAAAAATAATTTCATACCAAAAATTATTAATGGTGTTTTCAACAACTTAAACATACAAAAATTAATTTTAAGTTCAAATGATATCAGAACAATTGAAGACGACTCATTCGACAACATGTCAAAATTAATACTCCTAGATTTACACAACAACAAATTAACAACATTTGAACCACGACACGTGATTGGTAAAAACCAAGCGCTACAAAAATTATGGTTATACGATAACCATTTAACCACAATCACCAGAAACTTTTTTGAAGGTTTACCACATTTAGAAGTCATCAACTTAAGTCAAAACCAAATATCAAGTATAGAAACTAACGCATTTCAAGATTTGAAAAATGTGTATCTTTTGGAAATTTCCCGAAACCGTCTAGAAACTATTCCATCAGACGTATTCCCTATTCGTGGATTATTCAACATAACCAAGCTTTACCTCCATAATAACCAATTAACGTATCTCTCAACCGGAATACTGGTTCGGTTATATATATATATATATTAGCTCTACAGGCCGTCTAGGCCTAGGGCTTGTTCAACTATTCTTCTCCACTTCTTTCTATCCGTTGCTATTTCTGTCCAGTTATGTGTATTAAGCTGTTTTAAGTCTCCTTCCACTGAGTCGATCCATTTATTCTTTGGTCTCCCTCTTCTCCTTGGTCCTATTAGTCCCGCTCGCAGCATGATCTTTGTTGTTCTTGTTCTGGGTAGTCTCTGTATATGTCCCAACCATCGTATTCTTTGCGCCTTTATTACTTGAATAATATTTGGTTCCCCGTACATTCTCATTACTTCTTCATTCGTTCTTCTCTTCCACGTTTCCTCTGTCTTTCTTCCTCCGTATATTCTTCTTAGGATTTTTCTTTCCCATCTGCTAAGTTTTTCTTGTTCCTTCTTATTTATTATCCATGTTTCACTCGCGTAAGTTACCGCTGGGCGTATGACCGTTTGGTATATTCTAATTTTGGTTTTCTGCGATATTTGCTTTGCCTTCATCACGTACATTAGTCCTCCTGCAGCTTTATTTCCTCTTGTTATTCTTGTTTCTATTTCCTTATTGCTATTCTGGATGTGCGATATCATAGTACCGAGGTATATAAAATTTTGTACTCCTTCAAATTCCAGGTTTGTGGTTTCAGCAACTTGTACTTTTAAGGTTTTACCATTTTCCGGATCTGACATAACATCGCCCATCTCCATATATTTGGATTTCTCCTCATTTATTTTAAGTCCCATTTTGCTTGCTTCTTGGTGTAGCCTTTTTATTACTTTTTGTAGCTCTTTTTGGGATTTAGCTATTATGGCAACGTCATCCGCGTATGCTATGCATTGGTGGTTTTTATTATAGATCGTTCCCGTTGTGATGGTCCCGCTGTCTCTTATAATTTTTTCTAATGCTAAATTGAATAGCAGAGCCGATAAGGGATCTCCTTGCCTTAATCCTCTGCCTACTCTGAAAGGACTAGTTGTAGTATCTCCCACTTTTATGACATTTTCTGTGTTTGTCAAAGTCATTCTTGTAAGGTGTATAAGCTTCATTGGAATTCCAAGGTCCTTCATTGCACTGTATAGTTTTTCTCTCTTGATTGTGTCGTATGCCTGTTTAAAATCAATGAAGATTGTGTACAGAGTCTTGTTGTGCTCGTAGAAATTCATTTGTGCTTGCTTTAGTACAAATATTTGGTCCATTACAGATCTGTTGCTTCTGAATCCGCACTGATAGTCCCCTATGTTTTTTTCTGTGTAGATGCTGATTCTTTCTTTCAGTATCATTGCGAGTATTTTATACGTCGTATCTAGTAGCGCTATTCCTCTATAATTTTCACACATCGTTTTATCTCCCTTCTTGTGTATTGGGTTCAAGATTGCTCTTGTCCAGCTATCAGGTATTTCTTCTTGTGTCCATATGCTCGTAATGAGCTTCGGTTACCGAACTTAAAGTATATTCGGTTTGGTGGTAATCCTTGGCAATGTCCTTGCTTGTATCATCTGATATCTTGGATCAGTAATAATGAAATACAGTATCCTTGTGACCGGGACTATTTCCTTGGAGAGAGACCGGTTTGTTTTGTACCGATTACCAATTCGAAGGATTGTGTTTATGAAAGGAATCAACATCGAGAAAGTGTGAGGAGTTATTTGAAGGAGCTGAAGGAGTATCCTGCTTCGAAGTTATGTGGACTTTGATAGTTGTGAATTGGTTCATGATTAAAGGATAAATTATTTGTTGGGTAAATAAAATATGATAATATGATAATGATTGTTTGACGTATTCAAGGATGATAAACTTCTCGGTTGACGCGATAACCAAAAAAAAATTGTATGCAAGGGATGTGTAGAAAATAGATATTTGTCTGCTACTAATGTGCAAAATTCTACTTTCCACATTTGTGCGGAAAGTAAGTTTTTCTAAAAGAGTAAATTATTTTATCCATGGATACATGAAAACTGTTTTTAAGTAAATGTTAAAACAGAAAAATTGTCCAAAAGGTTTATAAATGTAAAAATAATGTGTAGCACGAGTAGAAAGTGTATGATTGTTACTTCTTTCTGCTCTAGGTACATAAATAACTAGTTTACCACCGTTTAGAAAACTCATATGAGTTAAGAAAAGTTGCATTTTTCGTACATGTATGGCAAAATAAACCAAGTATAATATTTCTATTACTAAACTAATTTCAAGACAAATAGTTAAATTGTTATTAATTAAATTAAGAGGAGAAGATCAGATATATCTTTTCGAAAGTGGCATTTCATTTCCTAAGCTGAAGACAAGAGATATAAAGCACTACTTTCTTACCCTATCGAAAGTAACATTTTCAGATATAAGTTAGAAATTTAGATAAACTTTATTATTCTCTGGACAGCTGTCTCCTGGATATTACTAATTTTAAATCATACCGTTGATTTCCAGTTGCTATTTGATTTTACTTTCTTTCCCTATGAAGGAAAAGTGTCACATTCTTCACTCAATTGAGGCAATAAAATTTTACTTTCGCACAGGGTCACGAGAAAAATATATTTTAAAATTCTTTTTCAAATTGAAAAAAAATGTTGTGTACAACACGTAGGAAAAGTATATTTTTACGTACAGAGCGAATAGTTCTTTTCGGCTACGGATTAAAAATGTTACTTCTAATACGACATAATGTTAATTTTCCTGACCTATTGAATAAATAGCTATTTATTAATTACATTACATCTTACTATAAACTGTATATAAATAACATATTAATATAAATATATGGGGTAGGTGGCTCAGTGGTATCGAGTCGGCCTGTGGATCTTGAGAACCCTGGTTCGATCCCCACAGCCGACAAACAATTTTCACCAATTTAAAAAAAAAATCTATCCCTGTGGCTTCTCCACCACTAATATCTTTGGAGGCCGTGATTTGACGGCTGGTAACCGCACTTCACGCGAAAAAATATATCACTTACCGAGATCTGCTTAGGCAGAGTGCCACACCCAGTAATGGGTAGAAGGCGTGATGATATATTTATTTATTTATTTATTAATATAAATATTTTATTTACTATGTATTATTTATTTTTCCTACAGAAATATGATTTTTTAAATTTACTTATTTTTCTAGTGTCGCTATTGATAATCAAGATTAACTAAATGAAATAATATAAACTAATATTTTAGTCATTTATTTAAACAAACTGACATTTGTGTAAGATATAAAAACAGGATACTTATAAATGGAAGATTACCAGACGAGTGAAGGTAATTAATTGATACATAATGTCGCTTATCTACTTTCATATTAAATGGGTATTTTAAACATCCTTGACATTTTGTTATAAATAAACTATGTTCATATTCACCTCTCAAATCGGCTGCTAGTGTCATAGAACACTACTCACATCAAGGCTACATGCCTACAACCTTTGCACAAACTGCATTTGCACTTCTACATCATTACAAAATTCAATTCATTTAATTTGCGAAATAACATTTTATTCTTACTTTCAATAATACTTATTGTACTTATTTTTTAAATTGGGGTAGATGGCTCAGTGGTATCGAGTCGGCCTGTGGATCTTGAGAACACTGGTTTGATCCCCACAGTTACCAATTTAAATCTACCCCTGTAGCTCTCTCTACTAACATTTTTGGGGGCCGTGATTTAAAGGCTGGTAACTTCACTTGCCGCGAAGAAATATATCATTTACCGAGATCTGGTACGGCATAGTGCCACACCCAGTAATTTGTAAAAGGAGTGATGATATATTTATTTTCGTAGAAAAATTATATTTTGTATATAGGGAACAGTTGAAGCGAGGATAAAAATATTTGACGAAGGGTGATTCTTTGATCAATCTGATGAGTGGATATTATGTGGTTTTTATATTGTATATTGGATATTATACAGGTGTTTCACAACTTAGAGCAAAAAATTAAAGGGTATATTCTGTACGACGGGCAGATCATGAAACAAAAAGATTTTTTTTTAATTCGAAAAATTAAGGGTTGTTAACCTAAAACATTTTTTGTAGTACTGCACTGGATTCGCTTTCCTATTAAACACAAACAATGAAGTAGGTATCAACTACGAAAGAATAATTACACAATTCAATTATTAGCAGTTATTTATAATAGAATTTTATTTAATTAATAACTTTAACATAATTATCCACCCAGTGGCAGTGGCAACGAAAAATTTTGGACTGGGAAACATGGAAAATAGTTTTGCGATTTAAAAAAAAATCTTTTTGTTTCATGATCAGCACGTCGTACAGAATATACCCTTTAATTTTTTGCTCTAAGTTGTGAAACACCTTGTATATAATGTAAAATTATGTAGGTATATTAACTGGTATTTTGTGTTTGTTTATAAGAAAGTATAAATAAAATATATCATCACGACTTTTACTCATTACTGGGTGTGGCACTCTGCCGAAGCAGATCTCAGTAAGTGATATATTTTTTCGCGTGAACTACGGTTACCAGTCGTCAAATCACGGTCTCCAAAGATATTAGTGGTGGGGGAGTCACAGAGGTAGATTTAAATTGGTGAAAATTGTAATTATTGTTTAAAATGGGGTAGGTGGCTCAGTGGTATCGAGTCGGCCTGTGGATCTTGAGAACCCTGGTTCGATCCCCACAGCCGACAAACAATTTTCATCAATTTAAATCTACCCCTGTGGCTCGCCCTCCACTAATATCTTTGGGGGCCGTGATTTGACGGCTGGTAACCGCAAAAAATATATCACTTACCGAGATCTGCCACACCCAGTAATGGGTAAAAGGCGTGATGATATATTTATTTATTTATTATTATAAACTTAGACAGTTACTGAAATATCCATTTCAATTGGTAGAAAAATAAGTCTGAAAGCTTTAGTTAACGTATTAATTATTGTGATTTGATGGCTGATAACTGTATAAATATATTACTTACCGAGATCTGTTTAGGTAGAGTGCCACACCCAGTAATGGGTAAAAGGCGTGATGATATATTTATTTATTTATTATTATAAACTTAGACAGTTACTGAAATATCCATTCAATTGGTAGAAAAATAAGTCTGAAAGCTTTAGTTAACGTATTAATTATTGTGATTTGATGGCTGATAACTGTATAAATATATTACTTACCGAGATCTGCTTAGGCAGAGTGCCACACCCAGTAATGGGTAAAAGGCGTGATGATATATTTATTTATTGTTTAAAATAATTGAGTGAAGTTTGTGTGTTGTGCGAGTCCATGTGCGTGTGTATCGATCGTGTGTGGAGTTTCAAGCTTGGAGCTTTCAGAGCTGGCGAAATTTATCGCATGAATCTGCATTCTGATAAAGGCGAGTTCACACTATATCATCTGCTGGGGTTCGCACTCCGCTAGTCGCGCTGCCGTCAGCAGGGCTGTGGGATGTCTGTTATTAATACAGCGGAACGTAAAAATGTTACGCGAAGCACGGAGGAATTTTATATATTTTATAATCTGGAAAGCAACCAATGCTTTTAGCAAGAAACGAGGTATGCAGTTTTTTAACGTCGTATCCTGAATCTTAGTTAGCGTGCAAGATATAACAAATTCATGCAGTGAAGTTAAAAATACGTAGATATAAAATATTAGTTGCTGTTTGTTAAGAAATGTTTTAATGTATTTATACGACCCTAATTAACAGCCAATAGAAACTATGCAGGTAGCATAAGCTCTGTTTTTGCCTGTTTTAAGGGGTAAGGCCACTCTAAATTTTTTTTAAATGCATTTTTTTTTATTTGCTTAAATTATAGTTTAAACCCTTAGGAATAAGGGACAATTAATTTAAATGCCGCGCGAAAGTATTTCAGAGGGAAAAAAGCATATATCTATTAGTACTAGTATTTATATATATATATATATATATATATATATGACTCGAAACTTTAAACGCGTTTTTCTCGAAATCATATTTTCAAAATCGGGCGAAAAGAAATCTGAAATACTAATTGATGGATCGTGCTGAATCTTTTTATTTCTTATTCTAGATATAAAATACTCAAAAACTACGGAGGCTTTTTTTTTAAGTGCTTCATTCGTTTTTTATGGTCGTTTTTATACAGAAATTTAGTCCCGAATAATTTTTTCCAACATGCGCCATTTTGTTAAAAATCAAAATTTTCAAAATCCAGAACGTAGTTTTTTAGAGTATACATCAGAGATTAAGAAAACATATCCCTTTTTGATCCAGGTCTATTGCTGTTCCCGGAATGTTTTCGCCCGATTTTCCCTACGCGCCGAGAAAAGTCGCCATTTTTTTTAATTTTGAATATTTTCTTTAAAAAAAAATTTAAATAAAGTTTAAAGAGCACTAAATAAAGATCCAAAAA
Source organism: Pterostichus niger (assembly GCA_947425015.1). NCBI lineage: Eukaryota > Metazoa > Arthropoda > Insecta > Coleoptera > Carabidae > Pterostichus > Pterostichus niger. The sequence goes on along the minus strand of OX380341.1, from coordinate 1,166,530 downwards.
CAGTTCTGAAGCAGCACGTTTAGATATCATTAAAAAAATCTTGAAAATGACTCTTTTTTTCCTTGTCTAGAGTGGCCTTACCCCTTAAGAGCAGTGTATTTGGATGTTTTAGCTATCTCTAACATGTTAATACCGTGCTTCTAGAACACCCAAAAACAGAGCTTGTGCTACCAGCCATTGTATTAAGCAATTTCTTGAAAGTTTTGTTTTACTTGACTTAACTAATCAAAATTAATAAGTGGAAATTATTTCGTGTCAAAATATCAGTTGTTATCAATTGTTTATTTATCAGCGATATTTTGTAATCATGTTTTTGAATGGTCTAGAATAGCTCACCAAAGTAATAAAAAGTTGAATTTCGCGGGCTGAATTGTGCGCGTAAATGACAACTTAGTTTGACAGTTCCGTGATGAATATATTAATGTGGTAAAGAGTGTTTTGTTGTTGCTTTTATTTGTTAAATTTGCAAAAAAAGACTTAGAAAATTGCATTAAATTAATTAAATCATAAATAAATAAATATATCATCACACCTTTTACCCATTACTAGGTGTAACACTCTGCCGAAGCAGATCTCGGTAAGTGATATATTTCTTCGCGTGAAGTGCGGTTACCAGCCGTCAAATCACGGCTCTTATAGATGGTACTGGGGAGGGAGCCACAGAGGTAGATTTAATTTGGTAAAAATTGAGCCACCTACCCCATAATAATTATGTATAACATTGAATTTTATTAGAATTTGTTGACGTTGAAAGATGTTCAATTTTGTTATTTTATCGTAATAATATAATAAAATAAATAAAATAATAAAAAAATATTTCTTGTTGTAAGAGAAGAAGAGATGTGATTTAGATTGAATATATTCTCTTGTATAATATTATATCATCTTAATATCGGATAGCCGAGGTCAGTAAAGGTCAGCGTTGTAATAAAAGACGGTGAATCTAGCTTAGCGCGACGTCTTAGAAACAGATAGCGATCGTAAAACATAGGCGTACGACGGGTGGGGCAGACACCCCCTTATTTACCTGCCGGCTGAGAATGCATCTTTGGCATTAATCACTGTTGTATTTGCGCATGGAATCATATTTAATATTAATTGTATGAAAGCAAACTACTGAGTACTTTACAGAGAAATGTTTCAAATAAAAAATCAGTCTCAGGATTTGACGGCTGGTAACCGCACATAACTCGAAAAAATATATCACTGACGGAGATCTTCTACGGCAAAAGTGCCACATACAGCAATGGGTAAAATGCGTGATAATTTATTTATATATTTATTTAAAACTTTTATATTATTCATAAAAATAAGTATTAATTTGAGAATCCTGGTTCGATTCCCACAGCCGGCAAAACAATTTTCACCACATTAAAATGAACTTTGTAGTTTCCCCTACACTAACACCTTTGGGAGCCGTGATTTGTCGGCCGGTAACACATATAAATATATCACTTATCAAGATCTGTTACAACAGAGTGCCACACCCAAAAATTGAATGTTACTTTTATTTGTTATTATCAAAATCGGGTACAAAATATGTGTATGACAATTAAATATTACATATTTATAAGAAAAACGTGAAAAACTAAGAGACTTAACTAGGATTCAAACCCAGAAATTTTCACTTGTCTGACGACGAATTAAAATTGTTTTATTTTCATGACTAACAACTTAAAATAATCCGAGTTTTTTACAACTTTTAAAGTAAATTTTTATCAGTAATTAAATAATTAAAACAAAATGCTTTACTTCATTTAGATGCAAAATTTAATTCCTTAGACTTTTAATTGAAATATTTTCCTGTAAAATTAATCCGAGGCGCAATAGTAGCGGAAAATGTATTTTCCATGACGCAGAATTCGCGGGCATATATTTTTTATAATATGAGGGAAAAAAGGGTTGGAGACAGCTTCAAACGAGACAGTTTGATGAATTTAAATCTCCCTGGTCCAATTTAGAACGTTTGACAGGGTGAAAAATCTACATAAATTTTTAATAAATCATTGTCAAACCTTTATAAAAATTCTATACAAGTAATACAATGCTATAAAATCTATGACACCCTTTAGTGAAAAAGAAAGAAATCAAATTAACCCTAATCTAAAAAGGTAATTTCATTACCTTTCTCTGTAAATTTACCCAAATTAAAAATCTAAATTAGGTACAACCAATCCAGTTTATCACCTCGTAAATTCTCCATCAACCAATCCAATCAACTCATCGATTATTTAAACTCCCTTCTTTAAAGCTAAAGTCGAATTACCTTGGTTCGTTGGCTCGTGAGCTTGTTTCGCTGTGCTGAGGCAGAAGTTGATGTCTCGAGCTGTAGTTCCCAGCTCTATGTCGACATTCTCGTCATGTTCCAAGACGGAACACTACCTGCAACAATAGAGAAGTGCTATATTAGCCAAGGGCAGAGCTAAGTTAGTGGAACGGTTGTGGGTTCTTGCTTGGAGTAGAGTTTGGTGAAGTGAAGGCTGTTGAATTTTTCTACATTTGTGCACCTTAATTTATTTGAACTTTATTTATTCATTTTTCATTTATCAGTAGTCTTTGATATAAAAATAAAAGTCCTTCTGAATTAAACAATCACTGGCATTTTTCGTTCTCAATTATGACAGATAATTACCTAATTAATTTCAGACATACGTTTATACAGGGTGTTTTAGGACTAGTGTAACAAACTTTAACAGCTTATTCCCGAGGTAATTTTGAGCCAAAAATGTCATATGAACATAAGTCCTATTCCTTCTAGTTACCAAAATACAAGAGGTTGAAGTTTTATAAGTAACACGAAATGTTCAAATTTTTTTAATCAAGATACTTTTGGAAAACAAAAATGCGCGCAAATAGGGGATGGGAAAATTGGCTTCTATTTGAATATCTGTCTTGGTATTCTCTGGACGCATAACGGGCATTACCATTACATAATCCATAAATAAAAATCATATCTGCATATTCAGCAGTACTATAACCATCCATTATGAAACAATAATACAATCAAAAGTACAACAATTTTTAATTAAGACAAATAAGGTATGACTGTCAATAAAATTCTTGTTTTCCGAAACAAAAATTTGAAAATGTCGTGTTATTTATAGAACTTCAACCTCTTGTATTTTGGTAGCTAGAAGGAATAGGACCTATGTTTATATGACATTTTTTGCTCAAAATAACCTCAGGAATAAACTGTTAAAGTTTGTTACACTAGTCCTGAAACACCCTGTATCTCATCACGCCTTTTACCCATTACTGGGTGTGGCACTCTGCCTAAGCAGATCTCGGTAAGTGATATATTTATACAGTTATCAGCCGTCAAATCACGGCCCCCAAAGATATTAGTGGAGGGGAAGCCACAGGGGTAGATTTAATTTGGTAAAAATTGTTTGTCGGTTGTGGGGATCCAACCAGGGTTCTCAAGATCTATGGATCGACTCGATACCATTGAGCCACCTACCCGATAGGATTAAGAGTGCTGTAGAAAATAATGAAACAAAATATGTTTTTTCAACATTACTTGTGACAATGGGGTAGGTGGTTTAGTATATCAATTCAGGCTGTGAATTTGAGAACCCTGGTTCGATTCCCACAGCCGACAAATATTTTTTATCAAATTAAATCTATCCCTGTGGCTTCCCCTTCACTAACGTCTTTGAAGCTGTGATTTAACGGCTGGTAACCAAACTTACCGAGATCTGCTACGACAGAGTGCTACACCCAGTAATGGATAAAAGGCATATTTATTTTATATACTTGTTTAAATGACATTTTCATACAATTTTATGCAATTTAATATTTTAAATTATTTCCTAAGGGGTACCCCTTTGGTTTTTTCAGATTTTAATTCAATTTTCCCAAAAATCCTTAATCGTAGGATTATTAAAACGAAAATTTACATACATATGTATTTTGACCCACTGAATCCAGTGGTGCAATCTTCAAATGCATATGACTTCTGGTTTTCGAGAAAATGTTAAAAAACCGCTTTTTGCGATTTTTTTGGCGGAAAATTGAAAAAAAATAAAAATCGCTGAAACTATGTTTATAAGTTAACTGAAGCACGAGAAAATTAATGCCGTTGAGCGCGTTTTCATATCACATTTAGTTTTCGAGATATAGCCTCGGAAAAGTAGAAAAACTGAAAAATTCGATAAATTTCACTTTTCCGGAGGCTATATCTCAAAAACTAAACAAGATATGGAAATGCGCTCAACGGCGTTGAATTCCCCGTGTCCGAATTGACTTATAAGCAAATTTTCATACAATTTTATGCAATTTAATATTTTTAATTATTTCTTAAGGGGTACCCCTTTGGTTTTTTCAGATTTTAATTCAATTTTCCCAAAAATCCTTAATCGTAGGATTATTAAAACGAAAATTTACATACATATGTATTTTGACCCACTGAATCCAGTGGTGCAATCTTCAAATGCATATGACTTCTGGTTTTCGAGAAAATGTTAAAAAACCGCTTTTTGCGATTTTTGGGCGGAAAATTGAAAAAAAATAAAAATCGCTGAAACTATGTTTATAAGTTAACTGAAGCACGAGAAAATTAATGCCGTTGAGCGCGTTTTCATATCACATTTAGTTTTCGAGATATAGCCTCGGAAAAGTAGAAAAACTGAAAAATTCGATAAATTTCACTTTTCCGGAGGCTATATCTCAAAAACTAAACAAGATATGGAAATTCGCTCAACGGCGTTGAATTCCCCGTGTCCGAATTGACTTATAAGCAAATTTTCATACAATTTTAAGCAATTTAATATTTTTAATTATTTCCTAAGGGGTACCCCTTTGGTTTTTTCAGATTTTAATTCAATTTTACCTAAAATCCTTAATCGTAGGATTATTAAAACGAAAATTTACATACATATGTATTTTGACCCACTGAATCCAGTGGTGCAATCTTCAAATGCATATGACTTCTGGTTTTCGAGAAAATGTTAAAAAACCGCTTTTTGCGATTTTTTTGGCGGAAAATTGAAAAAAAATAAAAATCGCTGAAACTATGTTTATAAGTTAACTGAAGCACGAGAAAATTAATGCCGTTGACCGCGTTTTCATATCACATTTAGTTTTCGAGATATAGCCTCGTAAAAGTAGAAAAACTGAAAAATTCTAAAAATTTCACTTTTCCGGAGGCTATATCTCAAAAACTATTTGATATTTTTATATAATGGATATATATCATTGCAAAAATATGACGATATATATCAAAATAAATATCATGATATATATCGATCGATATATATCTTCGAACCCTGCTTAATTTTAGTTGTGATAGAAACAGTTTTTCTCACTAGTAATGAAAGTAAATAATTTTCCTTACTAGTGAAGGAAACAGTTACTATTACAACTAAATTGAGTGAGGGAAATGTCATTTGACATGGTGACCAAGGACACGTGATGTGCATTTGCAAATACAACTCATTTGATTTATATAAAATTATTATTAAATTTCTTGAATCGCAAACGTAAAAATGTAATTTTCACGTTAAATGTTGCTGTACCTAGTGTCCCAACTTTCGTACACGTTTTGCAATTAAACCTTTTCCTCACTAGTATTATAATATACTATTATTAGACAGTTACTGAAATATCAATTTCAATGGGTAGAAAAATAAGGCTGAAAACTTTAGTTAACGTATTAATTATTGTGAACTGTTTTAAATATGGAAAATAAAATTGTATTTATAAAATGGTATTTCCCGGGAAATTCGTTGAATCAAACCATTTTTCGTTTGCTTGTTACTCTTGCATAAATAACAATTGAACAACTAGTACATACTTATTTAATACAGTTTTTAATACCTAACATTTTTTGTATTTATACTTTTCGCGTAATTTAATTAGAAAAGCAACAATCATCTTATAAAAAAATACCATTGTATTTCCTATATTACATATTTCAATGATACACCCAGTATATATTAAATTACAACCTAATTGAACAACTAAATTAAATTAATATTATTATTATTTTAATTTTATAAATATCTCATATGTAGGTCTATTGCACCTCCACTTTTCTGGTAGATACAGCATGAAACAACAACTATTTATAAAATAACAATTATTGTTATTATTCTCCCATTAGCATCTTTACTTATTTCAACAAATTACTTGCATAATTACTACAAAATATGTATAGGACAGTAATTAAATATTTAACCTAGAAAGCAGTAACAAAATACAGTTAAAACATATTATTCTAATGTACAATTACGTTACATAATTTACCTCTTGTTAATATTAATAATAGTGCGCAAGGGTTAACGTTTTACAAATATCCTAAGGCTCTGTACCACACATAACACGGAAATTACTCAAACAAAATGATTTTTTTCCAAGACGTAGTAAATATATTTAACATATATTTGATATAAAGTACAAGGTCGAAAGTATTTCCATGTTATCACATTATCATTTCTCTCGTTATTAAACGGTAAATTATTTCAATAACGCTTTTTGCTTTTCGGTTGAGTAAAAAGTTTGTGGCCTCGCTCTTACCGCTGCCAAATTAATTACACTTTATGTTTGTGTTGTGACTTTCGCTCTGCTGTGTTGGTATTTAGTTTAAAAGCGAGCAAGGTTTTCAAGTTTCTTGTTGCCGTTATCTTTGTTGGAAGTTAGTCATACGTTCATAAATAATTTGAATGCAGTAGTATCTATTGATTAGTACGACACGTTTGTTGTTATTTTTATAAGTTTTATCGGAAGTAATAAATGACTTCGCGTGAAGTTTACGAACATAATATTGCTTATTTTCATCAATTTCCTTCAAAGTTTACTGATTTCAAATTATTTCTAAACAAATATTTATTCATTACTGTACTACTCTTTCTCTAATGTATTTAATGTGCAATTATTTTTCGAATTTCTGAAACATTGTTTTTCTACGATTGCTATGACAAGTTGACAATTACGCTCTTATTTGTCATCGTAAAGTTGACGTTTTCTGTGGAACAATCGAAAAATATCCTTTTTGCGCGTCTCCAATGGCAACGCGCAAAAAATATATTAAACGCGCGCTTATTTCAATAGTTACCAGGGATACAAACAAAACGTAAACTTGTCATATTGACAGTTAACAGAACAAATTTATTTTTAGTACCCATACTTTTTTTAATAATTTTAAGATGCAATCGTAGAAAAAATATGTGTGTATTACGAGCGTAAAATGTCTTTGTTCCTCCTAACAAAGATTCACTTTACGCTCTTAATACACAAATAACTATTTTGCGTTGCAACCAAGACATCAAGAAATATACAGGATGCTCCATCGGTCTGTATTTTGTTTTTACTCGATTATTTGAAATTATTTTACCTGATTATTTATTATTATTTATTATTTATGGGGTAGGTATAAATCTACCCCTGTGACTCCCCCGCTACTAATATCTTTGGGATCTGTGATTTGACGGCTGGTAACCTCACTTCACGCGTATAAATATATCACTTACCGCGATATACTTAGGCAGAGTGCCACACCCAGTAATGGGTAAAAGGCGTGATGATATTTTTATTTTGATTATTTGAGTAAAAACAATACAAACCAATGGACCATCCTGTATACCTTTAATTTTTTTCAATAATTTTGAAACTGAGTCTATATTATCCAGTACTAGGTGCGGCACTTTGCCGTAGCAGATCTCGATATGTGATATATTTATGCGCTAGAAGTGCTGTTACCAGTCGTAAAATAATGGCTCCCAAAGATGTGAGTGAAAGAGGAGCCACAGGGGTTATTTCAATGTGGTGAAAATTGTTTGTCGGCTGTGGGACTTAAACCTGGGTTCTCAAATCCGCAGTACGACTCAATAATTTGTTTAAATCCACATTTTCACTCATTTTTTGTAGAAATAAAAACATCATTAAATTGGTTTATATTAATACCTTCAACCTTGTACCACTTATAATTCTCGAGGTTTTCATCTAAGCGCATCTTATTTGAAACACCTTGTATAGGATTATAATAAACAAAACAAACATATGTTAGCATTTACCCTGCAGTAATTAGTGAACAAGGGATAAAATCTAATTCACAGCACACTATAATCCTGCTGGTGTTTTTCCTTAGCAAACACATTCCGTCGCTAAGTAAATTTAGCGAAACCATCGCTGCGAGTGAATCCGACGTATTTCCTGTTAGCGTGCTGGCGTGACGTCACTTCCCGTGCGATTTGTAACTAATCACTGATTTGGTCGCGTTAGCCTTGTCTTCGTGCACAGTTGCTAATCAACGTAATTGTTTCATTACGTTTTTATTTTCGCTATCGTCATTATCAGAAGAGAATAGTTTTAAATTTACACCCAAAAATTATTCATTTATTTACAGAAACTTAATTTAAATGTTAGCGACTCCTCCTCCACTAACATTTTTAGGGGGCGTAATTTGACGGTTGGTAACTGTGCTTTACACGAAGCCTAAAGTCTGTTATGGAAGAGTGTCATACCCAGTAATGGGTAAAAAGTGGTATTCGAGCCGCTCAGATATTTTTTAAATAATTTAAATTGAAAACTATATATCCTGTGGCTCCCCCTCCACTAACATCTTTAGGAGTCATAATTTGACGGTTGGTAACTATACTTTACACGAAGACTAGAGTCTGCAATTGCAGAATGTCACACCCAGTTATGGGTAAAAGGCGGTATTCGAACCGCTCAGACACTTTTTAATTATTATTTCTTTTAATAAAACATCATTTAAATTGAAAACTGTATACAGTTTTAATATAAATGACAAATTTACTGATTTGTGAGTTAATTGAGGACCCCATTGTATTTTGTGGATATAAGTTAAATGGGGTAGGTGGCTCAGTGGTATCGAGTCGGCCTGTGGATCTTGAGAACCCTGGTTTGATCCTCACAGCCGACAAACAATTTTCACCAATTTAAATCTACCCCTGTGGCTCCCCCTCTACTAATATCTTTGGGGGCCGTGATTTGTCAGCTGGTAACCTCATTTCATGCGGAAAAAATATATCACTTACTGCGATCTGCTACTGCAGAGTGCCACAATCAGTAATGGGTAAAAGGCGTGATGATATATTTATTATATTTATTTAAGTTGGAGTTAGGGAGAACAGAGACGCAAGTTTTATTATCGACTTGTTATAGGGTAGAATATCAGATTTCGATTTAGTATGGAGTGGTTAAATGTAATCTGTGAAATATGTAATTAATATTCTCGATGGTATGCACAGATAGTGACTGCACGAAAACACTAACATTTGTTAACATGGTCACGTGCGGGTGCGGGCGCGGCTGCAGCCAATCATTCTCTCCCTCTGTGTATGTGTGTGTGTGTGTGTGTGTGTGTGTGAGTGTATGTGGCTTGCATGCTAATCATGTTTATCACAGGTGACACAGACAAGATTTCTTAAAAGAACATTGTTCATATTTAACATCAAATATTATTTATACTTTTATTAGTAAATACTTAAACAACAACTTATATATATATATATATATATATATATGTTAAAGAAAAAAAAGTAAAATCAGTGAAATCTAGTAAGCGATGGATGTAGAAGTGTAAACAAAATAAACAAATTTCAATAATTTATTTAATTAACAACAACTTTTGTACCTTCCCCTCCACTAACATAACATAACTGGTAACTATTATCAAGCAAAGAAATATATCAGATATCAAAACCTGCTACGGCAAAGTGCCACACCCAGCAATGGGTAAAATAAGTTGTAGTAGTAATATATTTACTTATTTTATAAAAAACTTTTACATTATTGTTAAAGAAATATATGGCCTCAAGTTATAAGTAGCTATATATAAACTTCTACACTGCAGCAATGTGAGTCCGGATCCTGTATTTGTAATAAAGTTTCTGTTGTACACAGAGTAACATAAAAAAATAATTAAATAAATACAGAAAAGTACACGTTGACAAAATTGTGGGTGGAAAATTTTGTAGATGATCTAGGAATCAAATATGATTTGTTATGTGAACAAAAAACGAAAATGAGCTTGTATAAATTATAAATATTTGACGAAGATTAATTGTAGTCTCATGGTGTCTGCTGGTCAAAAATTCTTGGAAATCTTGAAAGATTTAAAGTTGTTTAAAAAATTGAATTTGTTTATAGTATTATTTACAAACAAAAATTGTTTCATTTTTTAATTAAATTGAATTATAACATAAAATGTGTGGATCCTTTGAGTAAATATGAGATTAGAGCATAATGGGGTAGGTGGCTCAATGGTATCGAATCGACCTGTGGATTTGAGAAATCAGGTTCGATTCCCACAGCTGACACTTTTGTGGCTCACCCTCCACTTATATCTTTGAGGGTCGTGATTTGACGGTTGGTAACCTTCGGTTGAATGCCACACCCAGTAATGGGTAAAAAGCGTGATGATATATTTATTTATTTATTTGTAAAAACAAAAAAAAAATACATTTAACAATTATGTTAGACACAAGTCAAAAGTCGACAGCAATAACTCTAATCTCATATAAAAGACAAAATTAGGATACTGTCAGGATTTGAACCTGGTTCCCATAAAGTCTAAACTATGGTAGCCATGTACTTCAAATTTAAATTTAATCAAGTTAAGTGCCATAAGTAGTCTCAATCCGATTGATTTAAATAATTATTAAGTATAGTAATTAAATTAGTTTAATTTAGTGTGTTGTTGGGTACTCAGAGTAATTAGTTTTTCGTAATAATTGCCACCCATTAATTGAAAAAATAACTGCTTCTGGCAGTCCAGTTTTTATAGTAATCAATCAAATAAAATTATAAATATTTATGTTAAGTATTACAAAAGATATATAATTTACTTCCAAAGTAAATACAATGTACCCATTCAAATGATAGTGAAACTTTTTATTTATTTATTTATGTTACGCTGTACAACAGGAACTTAATCCCAATTACAGTACAGGATAATGTTACCACAAAATAAATTAGATTAATTAAAATTTATTGTTTAAATTAAATTAAACAAGGACGTAAATTTATTCGGTAATATTGGACATTAGATACAGAATATTATTATTTTTTCTTCTAAAATAATTTTGGCATATTTTGAGATTCATAACCAGACACGAGACTGCCTGAATATTGTTTGTACCTAAAATCCTGAATGTATATTTTGAAACTGGTCAACACAATAAGAATGAATCTAATAAATGTAATAAATCAATTTAAGTGTGGAACTTTCGGAATCCATGTGCATATTTTGTCGTCGTTCTGTGCGATGATTCACAGTAAAACCTCAGTAATTGTTTGTCATACACATAACATTTTTTGTAACACTCCTTGAATATTAATTTTAAGAATCAATAAGAATGTTGTTCTGTTTGATCAACTCGGCAGTTCTTGGTAACTTGTTTCAGTTGTGAAACACCTTTTACACGGTGTTTGATCACTGCAATTTCAGGTTTAACCAACCAATAGTTTGGAGAAGTCTCACCAATGTTGAAATATACATATTTTCAACTTTTAAACCTGTTTAGTATAATTAATTGTTAATCTATTGTTGCGCAAAATAACGGAAACTTTAAAAATAGATATTACCAGTTTTCCTTTTGTTGAATTTGGAAATAGCAACAACAAAATAAGTAAGTCCCCAGGTCCCATGGGGTACAAAGCTCTCTGTGAAAGCATTTAAGAACCTAAGTTCAATTCCTGCACCCGACAAACTTTGCTGTGGTTTCCCCTCCACTAGCTTCTTTGGGGACGGTTGGTAACCGCGAGATATGTATTATTTATCGAGGTCTACTACGGTAGAGTAAAATGAGTAAAAGACATGGTTATTCAGGGTGTTTTCTGTACGAGAGGCATATTCCATATGCTATTTACCTTTGTAATTTTCATCTATGTATTCCATTAAAAAAAAGTATCCTTATGTCATATGTCAACAATAAACAGTTGAACAAATTATATTAATTATCTAGTGTAAAAAGGACTTTAGTATCTACTATTTTTATTTGAAACTTTTATTTTTATCTTTTGTCATTTAAAAATGATGATCGCTATTTCCACATTTTTACTCATTTAAAAAAAACTATTAAATTGACCAACTAAAGTGACAACTTTTGTTTAATTTAACCGAAGTTGTAGGAGACACCCTGTATATTTATTTATTTATAAAATAAATGGCAGGCATAATTCACATATTATTGCATAATAAATAATAGTAGTTTTCGTAACACATGTACAAGAAACACGTTCTTATTCCCTAATTTTAGAGAGAGAAACACTGCTTTTCTCCCCTGGGGAGAGGAACTTTATGTTTCTCTCTCTAGGTATAATGTTTCTCTCCCTAGGTAGCATGTTTCTCTCCGTAGAGACTACGATTATTAGCTGTTTGCGGCGTTTCCTAGGTAACTAGTTACGCAACCCATATTTGACATTTGTCCCGATAAGACGGTAATTTTTGTGCACTTGTTACGAAAAGTATAATATGCTTCACGGGAGGGCGCGATTATCCCTTGTGTGACTCGACTTCAGCTCGAGCCTTCGGCCCTCACTTACTTCTCGGTTTGCCAACTTCACACAAGGGAATAATCGCTTGTTTCCCTCCCTTGATGCATAACATACTATTATATAACAAGGGAGTAAAGTCATTATTTGTCGAAAGCGAAAATTGAATCCCGAGGGCGTATCAATCGCTTGAGGTAGTTTTAACGTGGTGAAAATTATCGGGTGTGAGAATCGAACCCGGGTTTTCAAATCCACAGGCAGAGTCGATACCACTATGTATGTATTTATTTTAGTATGTGAGTATATAAATAAATATATCATTACATCATTTACCCATTGCTGGGCGTGGCACTCTGCAGTAGCAAAATATGCAAAATATTAAACCCAATGTTACAGTGTATAAAACATTAAAAAATGCTGTTGCAGGGTGAAATTTACTCGCTAAAATAACTTTTGAACTACACGATATAAGGCTCTGAATGGTAGATTTGCAATCAAAAAATTGGAAAGCAATATTCGTAACTAAAACACATCCAATGTCAATTAGTTTTTATCGCACGCGACAAACTAGCTTCGCCGAGCTGATTACGTTCACCAATTTAGCGCAAAAAATATCGCTTTAAAGGTTAAACGTCAAGTGCAGACTCACTCTATTATCTGGATTCAACTAAAATACAACGACTCGATGCTCCAGCCGGTCACAAATGGAAAAAATGCGATTAAAGAAAAAATAATGTCTTGACTGACAGCCGTAAAACCGTCAAGATTTCGAAATGGTTGTTGTTGTGTGAAGGCCGAGTTTCATAAGAATGTGAAACGAGTTTGGTTCAAGACAAGACTCTTTTATATTTACCTGTCTTCTGTTCTCCGTCTTGTGTCTGTTATGAAATAAACAAGAACACAATCTTGACAAATATGGGGTGAAAGAAAGAGTGTTTTCATTTTGTTACCACATATTGTTTTACAAATGTTACTTAATGTACGTACTGTCAAATTATTTTAAAATATTGCAGTGAGATAGAGATTTACTCCCGAGGATATAAGACTACGAAAATCTAATTTGTTTTCATTTCAGAATAAAAATAAATATATCATTACGCCTTTTTAGTTTTTTTAGTGATATATATATATATATATATATATACCGGGTGTAACACGAAAAGTGAAACATAGGCGTTTAACATGGCAAATCAGTTTTTCCGTGCGCATTGCTTCCCTAATTATTTTAGGAAAAAATGTTTCAAATAAATGTTGTAAAGCATAAAATTCTACATCCGAATCAATAAACAAAATTCATTTTGACAACTTCATAACTGCAGAAATTAAATTTGAAAATTCACGTAATTTCAATTTAATAGTAATAGCCATGAAATTAAAAACAAGAGATGAACAAATGCGTAACGTTTTATACGTCAAATTATTAGTATTTATTTTGACCAACTGTGATATTAAATCAATATTAGGGGAAAGGGGGGGTCACTTCGAAATTTTAAATGGGAAACCTCAGTTTTTATTGCAGATTCGGATTCAGTGATGCAAAAAATTAAGCTTTTATCCAACAATTTTTTTCAAAGATAGCGCTACAATCGCAAAAACAGTTTTTTCCTATTTCTGACGATTTTCAAGGTCAGATTTGAAAAATAAATTAAAGGCGTGTTAACCTTTTGAAAATTGTAAATTTAGGGTTAATCATATTGATGCTCCCCCCCCCCCTCTACAATTAAACGAAGGTGAAAGAAATAATCAATTTCTGATTTACCAAAATAATGTAGATAATTAATCATTGTGGTGATTAAGTTTAATAATTTATGGAATAATGTAAATTTTATTTAAAATTTTTTTTTGATAAAAGCTTGATTTTGTACATCACTAAATCCGAATCTGCAATAAAAACTGGGGGTTCCCATTTAAAGTTTCGAAGTGACCCCCCTCCCCCAAGGGGTTGAGGGGGCGAACTCTCATTTGTTGTTATTCAAAAGAACTTTTAAAAATATTTTGGACGTATTTTTTTGTTTCTCAATCCGTTTTGTTGTTCGCGAGATATTCGGGGGGTACGGGTGGTCTGAAACACCCTGTATAAGAGGGGGTTGCGATTTTACAGCACTTCATGCAAAGAAATATATAATTTACAAAGAGTGCCACACCCAGTACTGGATAAAAGACGGGATATATTTATTTTTTGTAGCAACTTTCTGTAAAATTTTGTCACTATGTCAAATACTCAACATAATGAAAATGCTAACCGTGCAGTCGTGCACCTATATAATAGCCTCATAAAAATAATAATCGTTATCAAAAAACAAGACCAATCAAATTTAGGTTAATAGTCTCAGGCGATAATTTCGTCGAGACCGAAAGTCGAGTAAATAAAACAAAACAACATAGTTCGTGTGTTAATGAGATAATCGTAATTACAGAGTACACGCCGTGTCTGTGTCTGTGTGTCCGTTCACTATCGAAAATGATGTACGAGTCTAGAGCGGTTAGACCCGGGAATTGCGTTGCTGTTTCCACCTAAACGTCTAGCAACATCAACACTGAAAAAAAGACAAAAGTTGTGTTGTGTAACAACAACAATAATGTACTTTTGAATAGTGTATAAATTTATTTAAAATTTGAAACTGGGGCCCTTGATCAAGCATTTCGTCATTTTTATACAATGTAATAAATTGTTGAAAACGTGTATCAGACATTTCGTTAGACATGTTTTTGTAAAGAATATAAAAAATTGGTGAAATAGTAGAAAATTAAAAGCAATTTATAAAATAGCATCACATCCGGGCCCTTTGAATTCCACGGGCCCTGGGTATTTTACCCCCCCCCCCATCCCACCGTCTCGTCGGGCCTGCGTATGGGTACCGGAAATACGACAAGTCATTTGTTTATGTAACTGCTATACATGGACATGTCCGTATTCGACAAATGACAGCAGTTCAACAGCTGTTACTATATATAACTAGTTCTACTTAATTTGTTATTAATTATGTATGTTTGAAAGTAGCTCACAGTTATTTGAATAATTATTAGACGTAATGGACAACAGATTTATTAGGAAAAACGTCATATATGCTGACAAACATGATTAAGTAATATACCGGGTGTAATAAAGATATCTGGATATAGGCGTTCAACATGGGAAATCAGTTTATTCTTGCGCAAAAGTAGCTAGTTAGTTAATAGTTATTTATGAACTAAGTGCGGGAAAACGATGTTCCCGCATGAGCAACTGCAAGGAGCGAGAATGAGCGGAAGACGTCTTCACGCACGTAGTTTGTTCGAGTACTAGTATTTAAAAAAAATACATCTTTAATTTCAACTTGTGTGAATACACCAGAATCAGCAAATTATACTCAATTTTAATCAATTGTAAATCAAGCTGCTCCAGGAACTTCGATTTCTAATTGTCAAAATTTTACTATAAATGTTTATAATAACAAAAAAGACAAAATTAATTGTCGTCCATACACTTGGTGAAACTAGGTTTAATAAAATATAAAATAAACACTTGGCTAAGTCTCACAAAATTCAGCCTCCAAGTCACCTTATGAGGTCATCGTCAGAGGCTGACCAGCACAGTTAGTAACCATAGACGCGTTTCGCTCTCATCAGTATGGTATAACCCACTCCTTCACTTAGTCAAGTGTTTATTTTATATTTTATTGTTTATAATAACACTTGTAACAATTGTGGCTCTTCCCAATCTAAAAATATAGTTTTTTAGTTCAAATATCAAACCTAACCTAAAATAGATTAATTAATTAAAGCATTTTATGTTGTTATAATCTTACTTTAAAATTGTTTTTATTGTCAACTTAACCTACTTGATAAAAGTGACTCAATAGTCGGCACGCGGATCTGAGATTCCATAACCGACAAATAATTATCACCATGTTATAACTATCCCTGTTTTTGGGGGTCGTAATTTGACGGCCCCTAAAGATGTTAGTGAAGGAGGAGCCACAGGAGTAGTTTTAATGTGGTGAAAATTGTTTGTCGAATTCGGGTTTTCAAAGCCACAGTCTAGGAATAAAAAACTATTTTATGTTATAAGAATACAATTTATTATAATTTTAAAAAGATTTTAGAAAACTGTACAATCAATTATTCTAATACTCATTTAATAAAATGGACAAAAAGTATTTAAGCAAATCTAGTTAAAATAGTTATGTCCACAATTTCTCACAGCATTTTCGTACAAACCAGATGCCGTTACTCGTTATGAAAACGGTAAAAAAAACTCGGTTTCCACTATTGTCATCGTACTACAAGCAGTTACGGTATTTCGGCGACATCAACAAAGCATCATAGAACTCTGTGCAACATCACATCACCGTCGCCAAGGCAATTGGAACAAATGACGGAAGAAATCTGTCGGTTTTTGTCCGGTGTGATTATGTACACGACTGTCTGCGATCCGCGCCGGTTTTTACGCAGGCCAGCAGGAATTTTAACAAGCTCTATGGAAAGATGCGTCAGTGGACAAAATAAAAATAGATGTGATCGAAGTGTTTCTGTTCTTCAACGAGAACCCAAAATGTTTCAGGTTACTCTTCACAATAGGAATTTAATTCCAATTACAATCTACAGAGGAATTGAGATGTACGACTGCCGCAAAATATGAGAAACGAAAGGGAGATCGATATTACAACAGAAAACTGCGACAGTTAGAGTCCCGTATTTCTGATATACACAAAATATTATGTTATTTAAATTTTGTTTGTACTTACTATTTGTATTAAATTTGACGGCTGGTAACCGCACTTTGCGCGAAGAAATATATCACAGAATGCCACATCCAGTAATGGGTAAAAGATGTAATAATATATTTATTTATTTATTTATAAATCACACTCCAAAAAATAGATTTTTTCCTAAATTTTACCTTATCAAATTTTGCATTTTCCAGAGGCTATATCTCAAAAACTAAACAAGATATGACGGTACGCTCAACAGCATTGAGTTTCTCATGCTTCAATTAACTTATAAACAAATTTTGAGCAATTTTTTTATTTCATAAAATTGTTGTCTAAAATTTTCTCATACAACAGTTTTTCAGCAATATCTCAAAAACTAGAAGACATACGCAATTGAAGATTTTACCATTGAATTCGGTGGGTTGAAGTACATATGTATGTAAATTTTCGTTAAAATATTCGTGCTAGAAAGGATTTTAGAGAAATTAATCTAAAATGGCCTAAAAATGAAAAAAATCCAAGGGGTACCCCTTAAGAAATTTTCAAAAAATAAAAATCGCTGAAAATTTGCTTAAAAGTCAATTTGGATACGAGGAATTCAATGTCGTTCACCGCAACTTCATATCTTGTTTAGTTTTTAAAATATAGCCACGGAAAGAGTTCAAATTTTTCCAAATCTATCTTAATTCAGATTTGATCCTTGTATCCCACTGATACTCTTCTTTCAATCTCTCAATTAATACGTCCATACCTCGATAACATACTACCCTAATATACAAACACATTCATTTCATCTCCAATCTCACATCATTCATCACCAAAACATTGCAATCGCTCTTCTCAAACACTAACACATTCATAATTTCAATTAATGAAGCTGTTTGCATTCGGCGAAACATGATTTAAAATTAATAAATAAAAACACTTGGCATTTTGTTTCATGAATTTAGAAATGGTTTTGCAATCACTTATATGTAGTTCAAATACAAACTAACTGTTAATTTCAGAGGCTATATCTTAAAAGCTAAACAAGATATGAAGATGTGCAAAAACTTATAACCTAAACAAATATCAACATGGTTTGACTTATTTAAATGTATTTTTAGTTAATTATTAATTAACTTTAAATTGAATGTAGTACCTGATCATGATCACATAATCAGTAATAGGTAAATGTTAACTTTTTTAAGAACCGCATAAATTAAAAAAAATGTTACAAATGGCATTCAGTGTTGAAATGTCACCTTTCCAGCATTAGAAAGGCAAAACAACTCGTTAAACATCACCATCTCAAATAGAAGAAATAATCAGAATATTCTAGATTTGCAATGCTGAGTATAGAACTCCCGTTAGCTGCACTGCACTTATTCCAACAACCAGCAACCACCAAACAACAAACAAGCAACAAACACTCAGATTTCATCTCCTCCATCAAACAGTTAGAATGTTAGGAATTAATCGAACACATGTCGACACTGTATAACATTGTGTGCGTCCGTGGATTTTATCATTTTATGTGTGAAAGATAGTGATTACGAAATTACGGACAGTGTGTAGTACAACGTCTTAATTGCAGCAACAAGTGTTGATGTTGTGGGATTTAACTGTATGCTAGTTGGTTTACGGTTGCGCCGAATGAGAAAATGGTTTAGAAATGAATGCGTGGTACCACATGTATGTGAATATGTTTAGGAAGGTTGATTTTATTGGGTGATTAAGTCGGTCCATCTAAAATATTTTTGATGGCCGATCAAAGACATGCCGTTTAAGTGTTACAATAATCAATAAGATTTGAAATTAATTATCTGTTATAAATGACAACGAAAAATGACACTGATTGTAGTTAACTCAGACATGCCCATTATATCTATCTTTTTTTTCATGACACGATTTGATTCCATTTTTTTTAATCATCCTATAGCCTAGTGAAGTAGTACGCGTACGTGAAGTGCCTGCAGAGGCTATGTGGAAATTTGCAGTTCATCATTAACACAATTTTATTTCTCTCATTGATAATAAATTATTTAAATTAAATAAAAATGTATGGGATAGGTGGTTCAATGGTGTAAACTCGGGTTCGATTCCCACAGCCGACAAACAATTAAAACTATCTCTGTGGCTCTTCCTCCACTAACATCTTTGGGAGCTGTTATCTATATATATATATATTTATTTAAACTGAAAATACTAACATCTTTGGGTGCCGTGATTTGACAGCTGGTAACCGCACTTCACGCGAAGAAATACATCACTTATTGAGATCTGCTACGGCGGAGTACCACACCTAGTTATAGGTAAAAACCGTGATGATATATTTATTTTATTTATATTATCATAATTTTGATTTGATTTGATAATAATTGAAATTTAAGAAAGAGGTACACTAATATTTGAAGTTTAAGAAACACTGGCATAAAACTAAAGTAAAACTTGCGCTTATTAATTAATAATTTAACAGGTCGACTGTTCAAATCCTGTTACTTCTATTTATATTTGTTGTCGGTAAAGTATAAAATCATTGCCTTACTTTAATCACTAGAGAAACATATTTTACAATTTGTATTTTATTCAACATATGTACAAGTATTCTTATTAAGATTAATTTGGGTAATGACTCGATTTGAATGTAATTGAAATTGACTTTTTACATTACATTGTATCAGCAACTGCACGTTACCCGGATTTTCTTCAAAATGACTAATTATTATTATAATTAATCTACAGTAAGTCTCTTCATATTTCATACTTTTTTTTGTGCTGCAAATTTAGTTTTGTCTGATTCAAGGGGTTGTCATAGAATGTTTGTTACCTTCTTTAAGGGTGAACCTCCAGGACACTAATTCTGAATGCGCCACTTCATTTCATGATAGAAATGATTAAATTTTCCTTTTTTTAAGCTGCAAATTAAATTAAATTTATAATTTATGTGGTTGTCATAAAATTTGTGTTAACTTCTTCAAGGGGAGAAGGGTGTCACTGTAAAAGTGATAATTTCATTCCAAGATACAAATGATTAAATTTGCTTTTTTTATGCGTCAAATTTAGTTTTGTCTATAACTTTAGATAATTAGTACTGAGTGCGGCACTGTACCAAATGGAGATCGCCTCATTCCCTGATTTGATAATTTCTCTTTGTTTGTATGACTTGTTCACAATAAGTTTGTACGAGCACACATGCAGTTGTGTTATGCTGCGGCATTCCTCAGCAACGTGTCTATAATGTACAATGATTAGCTGTGTACGCTCGCAGCCGAACAAAAGCTCCACAGCCGTTGCCATGGTCACGTGGTGATGCAGCGCATTGAAATCTCCACACGGAGGTCACACATACATACATACACGTGTGCCACAGGTCTAGGATGGATTGTGCACAACACAGAACACAGAACTCGTTTCTATACCAGGCCTGGGTCTGGACGAGTATGTTGTGAACTCGGATACAATCTGTATCTCTTACATTTTTAACTTTGTGACCGCACTTCACCCGAAGAAATATATTACTTACCGAGATCTGCTACGGCAGAGTGCCACACCCAGTCATGGGTAAAAGACGTGATGAAATATTTATTTATTTTTTATTTATTGAATATACGATATAACAGGCGCGGTGGCCGAGCGTGTTAAGGCACATCTCTTAACATACTGTGACGTCACCCGAGCCAAGGTTCGGCAGTTCGAATCCGCCTGCCGACAATGTGTGATTTGTCGTAAAATATAAAAATACAGTTACATGTATTTATCACACTCGGGCGTTATAAGCTAGTCACTTATACGCCTTAAATAATGTAGCATTCGACTACGAAAACCGGCAGTACGGCAGTGTAAAAACTGCGACTCGGTGTGTCCGATAGGCCCAGGCCCGATTTGGGCTGTAGCGCCACAGATGATGATGATGAAAGCCAAAACAATTACCATATGGAATTAATTATATGGGGTACTGTCATATATTAATTATAAATCTTTAGCTAATATCTTATTGGAATAGTTTTACGTTAATCGCAATAATAGTAGTACTACACATTTAAAAAGAAACTCACAGAATTCAATTTTTTCAGTGCAACATATAGTTTATAACTTATAAATAAATAAATAAATATATCATCACGCCTTTTACCCATTACTGGATGTGGTACTCTACCTAAGCAGTGATATATTTCTTCGAGTGAAGTGCGGTTACCAGCCATCAAATCACGGCTCTCAAAGGTGTTAGTGGAGGGGAAGCCACAGGGGTAGATTTAATTATTTGTCGGCTGTGGGGATCAAACCAGGGTTCTCAAGATCCACAGACTGACTCGATACCACTGAGCCACCTACCCCATAATTTTCTAGTTTGAAGAATCAAATTATAGAATTCATCCGAAATCAGTACTTTTAGAATGTATTTGGTAGGTTCTGGAATCCGGTACCAAACAGTAGATGGGTCAGTGTGTCTGAATGGATCATAAGCTACTATAATTGGGATAAAGTTCCTAGCAAATAACTAAGTAAAGAAAATGAGAATATGTTGAGCGTCTTTGTGTTCTTTGTACAAGAGATTATCCAGCATGCGCCGTTGCATTTCTCAGTGTCCGTTGCTGCTGCAGCGGAGGTTTTTCTGCAGTTGAGACTTCCGTGATGTCCCTTCACCCCTCGTCTCCCGCCGCCACTGAACAGCGCGGGTTTTAATGATCTCCGCGGCCATGTCGCGTATGTGTCTGTGTGTGTGTTTGTTAATGCTTACCGCTTGCACTTCAAATGTTTAACGCACTGGCCGACCTGCACTGTTTTGTTTCAGTTCTGTTGTTCTACCTTCTTTTTTTTTTGTTTTGTTTGAGTTTTATGGTACGTTGGAGAAAAATGAAATGCGCAAAGTAATTTACGCGAGTACTACTGGGAAACCTATTACGTTTACTTCTTTCTAAACCATAAATATTGTCAGTTAATTAACTTCACGTATTTATTACTTAATATATTTAAAATTTAATTCAATTTAAGACGGTTAACAAAAAATACCAACATCAAGACGTTTGTCTAGTTTAACCGCGAAATTCTAAACCAGTTTCAAAAACCAAAACTCAAATCAAAAAATTCTAGACAAAAGTTAAGTAAAAATATTAAATAAAACTCTAGGCAAAGTCTCACAAAATTCAGCCTCCGAGTCACCTTATGAGGGCATCGTCGGAGACCGGCCAGCACAGTTAGTAACCATGGACGCGTTTCGCTCTTGTTAGAGCTCATCAGCATGGTATAACTCACTTCTTCACCTAGAACAAAGTTCATGTGAAGAAGCTGGTGACGAAGAACTGTGCCGGCAGAGAATAAGATCTCTCACAAACGGTAAGATGACATGAGAAGTTCTGTCGAACCATTAATGCCATCTACCGAAAAAAATGAAAAGCTACGCAAGCAATTTAAATAACAACAAAGACAAAATTAATTGTCATTCATGCACTTGGTGAGACTAGGTATAATAAAAATATTAAATAAAACTCTAGTTAAGTAGTTAGGATCAACTCAAAATCGAGATGAGAATAAAGATATCTCGAAAGGTCACACACAAAAGGTTACACATGTAGGTCGAAATCGAGACGACCTCATGGGTGACCTTAGCGGTCAAAGTAAATAGCCGAGACTTGCGTTGCAAGATTTGAGACAGTAACGAATCTTGAAATTTCAGTTCGAGACAAAACTACATAGGTAGTTGAGAATAGCTCGAGACCGAGACAGCTCATGGGTGACCCTAGAGGTCAAAGTAAGTGGTCGAGACTCTTGTTTTCGACTTGAGACCGAGACAAATCTTAGGTAATCAAAAAGTTGAAACATTCATCGCGGAAATTTAAGATCGAGATGAAACTTACATAGGTAGTCGAGACTAGCTCGAAACTGAAACGAGCTCATAAGTAACCTTAGAGGTTAAAGTGAAAGGTCGCGACTTGAGATCATGACGAATTTTAGGTTGTCGATCCAACTCGAGACCGAGACAAGATCATAGGTGAGTTTAGAAATCAAACAAAAAAGTCGAGATTCTCATTGCAAAATTAGATAGTCGAGACCAGTATGTGACCGAGACGAGGCAATAGCAAGCTTCGAAGTCATGCTCAAAAATCAAAACTCTTGTTCTGAGATTCAAGATCACGACGAAACTTGAGTAATTGAGACTAGCTCAAAGTCGAGACGAGACAATAGCAAGCTTCGAAGTCATGCTCAAAAATCAAAATCTCTTGTTTTGAGATTCAAGATCACGACGAATCTTGAGTAATTGAGTCTAGCTCAAAGTCGAGACGAGACAATAGCAAGCTTCGAAGTCATGCTCAAAAATCAAAACTCTTGTTTTGAGATTCAAGATCACGACGAAACTTAAGTAATTGAGACTAGCTCAAAGTCGAGACGAGACAATAGCAAGCTTCGAAGTCATGCTCAAAAATCAAAACTCTTGTTTTGAGATTCAAGATCACGACGAAACTTGAGTAATTGAGACTAGCTCAAAGTCGAAACGAGACAATAGCAAGCTTCGAAGTCATGCTCAAAAATCAAAACTCTTGTTTTGAGATTCAAGATCACGACGAAACTTGAGTAATTGAGACTAGCTCAAAGTCGAGACGAGACAATAGCAAGCTTCGAAGTCATGCTCAAAAATCAAAACTCTTATTCTGAGATTCAAGATCACGACGAAACTTAAGTAATTGAGACTAGCTCAAAGTCGAGACGAGACAATAGGTCGCGAGATCAATCCTTAAACACGAAACTCAATATCAAGATGAAATGGAGGTAGCCAACACTCTCATCTCGGCTTGTTTTACAGGTAATACAACGAAAATATATCAAGTTGTAATTTGTATCTAATTAGCTAATTATCTTAATATAATGCTATCAAAAGTTGCAAGACACAAACCCGGTCACTAGTTCACATGATTTCGTTAGTGACCCCCTGTGTTGAAGTTTCCGTGAAGTCGGCCCACATAACAACATGCACAGAAGCGGCGAACAACAATGAGACATACATCTAGTATTTTCACGCTGCTTTCCTGCGAATCTTTTTGCTCTACTTACAAAATATTATATTGTTCCTCTATCGCTGATATTTCGACAAATAATTATCATATTTTAATTAACACTTCGCATATACTATACATTCTATACCATACTATTTATTTACTTTCTCTACTTACCTTTCAAAATTACCAACTAAAATATTTCTTTCATTGTCAACAAGACATTCACTACATTTCAAATACTTCAAAAAATTAAAAACAAACATTGATAATGGTACCTTATGATGGTTTGGTCAACCGAAACACGTATAGTATATTATTAAACGAATTTTGAAGTGTCTATCTTTTTAATTGTAATATTTTAGAGAAAAATTACTTTAATTTAGGGATATTTGAAACATTTAGAAATCTTTGGCAGCGGAAAATATACGATGCTAGATGCATTTCTTTATTTTAGTATGTCATCCGTGTACGAGAAATTACCTTCAATGCAATGCATAGCAACGTAATTTTCTAAGAACGTATTACTAACACATTTCCTTTGCAAATATTCTTAATATAATGAATCATATATCACTAGATTTTCAATGACGAATGTTTATAAAAAATTCACGTCACACCGCGAAGGCCGCAATAATGCATTGAACAATGTTTTTAGTACTTTACCATAAAGAACAGACAGACAATCACATAAATATATCAGTTCCAGAAACTCATTGCTAAATAAGTTATTTATTGAAAATATTAACAGTCCTGCAATTAATATTTGCAGTTGATTTACTTATTTATCTGTTATTCTGCACAACAGGAATTTAATTCCCATTATAGTAGCTTATAGTGGTCACCGAACCATTTTGACACAACAATATTTTGCGGATATAACTTTTTTATTTAAATAAATAAATAAATATATCATCACGCCTTTTACCCATTACTGGCTGTGGCACTCTGCCGTAGAAAATCTCGGTAAGTGATATATTTCTTGGCGTGAACTGCGGTTACTTTCCGTCAAATCACGGCACCCAAAGATGTTAGTCGGCCTGTGGATCTTGAGAACCCTGGTACGATCTCCACAGCCGACAAACAATTTTCACCAAATTAAATCTACCCCTATGAGTCTTTCTCTACTAACATCTTTGGGGGCCATGATTCGACGGCTGGTAATCACATTTCACGTAGACAAATATATCATTTACCGAGATCTGCTACGCCAGAATGACACACTCAGTAATGGGCAATGCCTATGGCACACTAGTCGAAGAGCATCAAAGAGCATCGATGAGCTCTTTGATGAAACAACAGAACGCACCCGTCATTGACGAAAAATAAAAACTTCTAAAGTTGAGAAAGAAAAAGTAAATTTCAAAAATATGCTAACGTGAAATGAGACACAAAAGATATAAGTGAAATGAGACACGTTCGTTTCATCGATGAGCTCTTCGATGGGAATAGAGGAGCCTCTGTTTTTCCTAGATGACGGGTGCGTTCTGTTGTTTTATCGAAGACCAGTGTGCCATAGATGTTTCGAGTGTTTACCTGCAATTGTGTGGAGACCATCTTCAGAAACAAGCGCAGTGTACAGGAGCGAATGGATGAATGTTTGTTGTGTGTTGATGGATTTTGGTTGTGAGAAAAGAAAGAGTTTGTATGGAGGAAGTGTTAATGTGGCCGAATCGAGTATCTTGTGTCAGGATGAGAATGTTGACGGGTTCGTGCTACCCCATTTAATGGGATATAGCGTGATGTTATGTATGTATGTATATATTTCCTTATTTTATTATTACATTCAATTAATTCGATTGAAAAAAAATATGAGAAATAAGAATGCTAGCATCTTCCTTGAATATACCACTTTTCCTACTAGTTACACAATACTCTATGATAGGTATTGCAACAATAATAACTCCTGCCTCTTCTGTTACAAGAACAAGTATTGGTATTTAATTGAAATACCTTCTAAAAGATGCTTCGTAATTATCAATTAATAATAACATTTGCGCATCATCATCCTAGGACTGAAGCTCTCAAGTTACAAGATGTAACAGAGCCTCAGCTCAGCACACTTTCTCTTCACGTTTACGTAACCACAAGTCTAAACATCAGCGATATCAACGTTCCGTCCAGCGAGTAACCTATAGCAATGCGGAAATAACATCGTCATCGAACACTGGCTTGTGCTTGTGCTTGTGCTTGTGCCGTGATCGTCAGTGAACCTCGGTG
Source organism: Pterostichus niger (assembly GCA_947425015.1). NCBI lineage: Eukaryota > Metazoa > Arthropoda > Insecta > Coleoptera > Carabidae > Pterostichus > Pterostichus niger. Next base: position 1,140,186 of record OX380341.1, on the reverse strand, counting down.
TGAAATATGAGTGGTGATTGGCATTGCGAACACAACACCAGAACATACAAATAACTGGAGATTTGCATGGTGGATCAAGCGAAAAACTCACAGAACTCTTGATCAGAATAAAACAAGGAACTTGTTACACGAACCTGTTCTTCAGGAAATATGCAGATTTTCTTAAGTGCTAGACACACCAAAATTTAACATTTTATTGTTCCGCGTGATGGTCGCGCGGGTTGAGGGCCTGACTCGCAACCATAAGGTCGTGGGTTCGGGTCCCGCCCGTGGCGACCATACAAAGGACATATCGGCATATGACCTTAGTAGTTGGTCCGATATATAAATTAAAAAACAAAACATTTTATATCACAAAAGTAAAGCTGTCTACAACTGTGTCTTAGTCGTCCTGATTAGGATTCAATTCTTCAGGCCTTTTATCCATTACTAGATGTGGCATTCCACAGTAGCAGATTTTGATAAGTGATATATTTCTTCACGTGAAGTACAAATCACGGCCCCTAAAGATGTTTGTGGAGGAGGAGCCACAGGGGTAGATTTAAATGTGGTGAAAATTGTTTGTATAATTTTCATCATATTAAAATTACCTTTATGGTTTTTCACTACTGACATCTTTGGGAGACGTGATTTGACGGCTGATAACCGCACTTCACTAGCATAAATACATCTGCTACAACTTTTTATTTCGTAATTAAGTATAAAAATAATGAAATTGTAAATAAATCTGTCGCCAAATAATTCTTGAATATCCCACAGAACTTTTGATCAGATGCGTGATTGATACAATAAAACAAGGAACTTGTTACATGAATTTGTTCTTAAGGAAATATGCTAGAAACAGCGAAATTTAAGATTTTATATCACAAAAGTAAAGCTGTCTATAACTGTGTCTTAGTCGTTTTGATTAGGATTCAATTCTTGTTGCACAGCATGGAATTATTTAATTTAATAAATATATCATCACGATTTTTACCCATTACTGGGTGTAGCATTCAATAAGTGATATATTTCTTCACGTGAAGTATAGTTACTAGCCGTCAAATCACGGCCCCCTAAAGATGCCACAAGGGTAGATTTAAATGTGGTAAAAATTGTTTGTATAAAATTACCTTTTCGTAACACATGCACAAGAAACACGTTCTTATTCCCTAATTTTAAAGAGAGAAACACTGCTTTTCTCCCCTAGGGAGATGTTTCTCTCCCTAGAGACTACGATTATTAGCTGTTTGCGGCGTTTCCTAGATAACTAGTTACACAACCCTTATTTGACATTTATCCCGATAAGACGGTAATTTTTGTGCACTTGTTACGAAAAGTATAATATGCTTCACGGGAGGGCGCGATTATCCCTTGTATGAAGTTGGCAAACCTTGACTTCCGCTATGCATAACATACTATTATGGTTTTTTCTCTACTGACATCTTTGGGAGGCGTGATTTGACGGCTGGTAACCGCACTTCACGAGCATAAATACATCTATTATGGTAGAGTACAATAAAAAATGAAATGGTAAATAAATCTGTCGCCAAATAATTCTTGAATATATGCATATCATTATCGGATAAAAGCAGATAACGAGAGTGGTCTAATCGACAAAGAATCCTGTTTGTAATTCTGACGAACCAAACTTGATTTTAACATATCACAAGTAAACCTGTAGTATAATCTTAACTTGTGAAGTAAACAAGCAATTTTAAACATATGCAAATATATAACAAGCACCAGCATAAGGTTAATGGTAAAATGGGTTATTACCCATGTGAAAATTATTGTTTGAGCTCATGGTATAATTATTAAATTAAAGTATTTCTTATTGCGAGAAGAGATCCGTCATTTTGTAAACACAGTCATTCTGGTGTTAAGCAATACTTGCCATATGCAAATGTTACTTAAGATTAATCTTTGTAATGGCTTCTACCTTCACTCAAACTTAAATATTACGACACTGCTTCAAACATGGTTAAATATCAACAAAAACTGCACTTTAATCTCATTTAATTATATCACATATCTTTCAATTATCAACGTATTATTATGTTTAACAAAAAATCAGACATAACAAGAATTATAAATGTGCTCTTGTCTATCATTGAAATCTCTGCTGCTGTAACCGCTGCAACTATTTGCATTATATAGGAATTTATTTGTCTAGTATTTATTATATACAATATGAATTTATTGTAATGTAAACTAGTAAGTAATAAAGCTTTTGAAATTATGTACAAATTATTTATTTTTATCTACAAAAACTTAATCCCAATTATAGTAGCGCTTATAGTGAAATCCGAAAGGGTTAGATAAAATCGTTTAAATCTCGGTTTTATCTACTTAACTACGATGGCCTGTAAACGTGATAAATATGCTTGTTTCAAGGATGGAAACTGAGATATACAGGATGGTTGATTTTTCAGTTTGCAGCTTATATCTACTGAAATATTAAAGATACAATAAAATAATCTGGTCTATAAAATAGAGCAAACTTTTATTGCAAGACCTACAAATTTCCGGAAAAATATGTAACTTTGTTTTTTCTTTAAATGGAACACCCTGTATATTCAATTTTTTTAACAATACTATTTGCCTTTAAGTTATGCTTAACAATTTTGATATTTGTCGAAAATTATTTAGAAATGTTTAATATAATAAATAAATATATCATCACGCCTTTGAACAATTACTGGGTGTGGCACTTGCCGTAACAGATTTCGGTAAGTGATATATTTTTTCGCGTGAAATGCGGTTACCAGCCGTTAATTACGCCTCCCAAAGATGTTAGTAGAGGGGGAGCCACAGGGGTAGATTTAAATTGGTGAAAATTTTATTCAAAATAAATTTACTTCCATAGTAAATATATTTAAATAAAATAAAATTGAATCAATTCCATTTATTTTATGACACATATAACATTACTGTCATAAGTTTGATTGTCATTTAAATGAATTAATTTTATTTACTTTGGAAGTAAATTAATTTGTCGTTTGTAAAACCGGTCATAAGTACAAAAAATAATTTTCTTTTAAAAAGGGACCTGGTTACATTATAATAAATATAATAGTTAGTTTCAAAGCAAACAAATGAAACCTAGCGATAGTCTTAACATAGACCCATACCTAAATTCTAAGGGTGAAAACACCCTCATCAGTTTCCTCTCTTAACGTATCATTAAAATCTCTGAACCTTACCTAGAGAAAATCGTATCCAAATCACAGCACACTGTCACCCACAACACAAACTAAACGTACAACGCGAGTACGTTCCACTACTGATGGCTGGCGTTCGTTGTTGTTGGGTTCAAACCCAGGACGTGCAATAGAACGGTGCGAGCTGCCGCGACTCTTCTCAAGCACTACGACCGCGGACCCGCGAGTCGCGATCCGAGCCGGCTTAGCGAGCGCTGTGACGTCATTGTACAATGGTGTGCGCGGTGGGGGAACTGAGCTAGATCCGCTGTTGCAGATCTTGATATATGTACTTTTATACAAAATGTCGATATAATAAATAAATCATCACGAGTGTGGCACTCTGCCTAAGCAGATCTCGGTAAGTGAAGTGAAGTGCGGTTACCTACCGTCAAATCACGGCTCCCAAAGATGTTAGAGGAAGGGGAGCCACAGGATTTAAATTGGTGAAAATTGTTTGTCGGCTGTGGCGATCGAACTAGGGTATAATTTATAAATAGTTATTTGTATATAGGTATCAAGAGAAGAAATTTAGATAGTTTTCTAGATGAAGGCAAGAATTATAGAACATCTGAAGGAAGAATTACATTTTTTCACGACCCTAATAGAAAATAAAACTTTCAGAGATAAATTAGAAAAATAAATAAAATGTATTATTCTCTTGACAGATGTCACCTGGATGTCACTGTCAAATCATCCCCTTGTTTTCCAGTTTCGTCTTCTGTAGGAATCCTAGAAAAGGATCATTTTCTTCTTTCAATTAAGGAAAGAAAATTCTAATATATTGTACTCGATTCTCATATAAAACCTACCCTTATAGGTATTTATTTATCTAGTATCTTTGGAGGTTGTAATTTGACGACTGGTAATTTATTAAAATTACATTCTTAACTTAGCATATCATCCATATGCATAATTCCTTTCATACAAACTCGTCTCATCCCATTCACTCAACAAACCTTCAACCATATTGTTTGTCAGTACGGTGGTGTGGATAGCAATATGGAATTTTATCCGGAGATCCCGGGTTCAAATCTCACTCAAACTAAAATATGAACTACCACACTGCGGCTCACTGAGTGCGGACCCTGTACTGTAATTGGGATTAAATTCCTGTTGTACAGGGTAACATAAATAAATAAATATTCATCCATATATTTCTAGGTCTTTCACGCAATCTTTCACCCTCAATTTTATGAATCTAACATTCGACACACGTTCCATTTTAACAGACGTACGCCCACTTTTCTACTAACAGTATATGTTTTTCAAAACTAGTACTTTTTCATAATTTTAAAAAGATCATTAAACTTATTTTTATATATTTCGTTAATAATATTATTTCTTCTCTCTAGTGACATTAATGACCATCACGATTATATATAATTAAATTATAGAAACGGCGCTTCATACAAAAAAGTGATGAAATGATGAGTTATTTGTAGAATGGCACATACCTGGATATATCTAATTACTTTCTCATCCAATGAAACTGACTCATATTCACTTGAATCAACCAGTTGAGAGAGTTTACTAGACTTACTTTATTTTATAAAAATTATAATTTTACATATTTATTTGTTCAATCCTGCTATTGAAACATGTTATTTCTAACTTGGATACAAACCTTGAAACCCCTTGTTTTGTCCACTGAAGGTATTTCTATAGCAACGGGTGGGTGAAAGTAGTGAGCGAAAGTACTTTCAGCCACTTACTTGTCATTACCGAAAATAGGAATAAACTACAAGTTTTTTTGAAAATTATTTATTTATATGAAAGTGCACATTGCAATTATTGAAAACAGGGTGACTTACGCCAGACATGCCAGCAACTAAAAATGGATCCATCTCAGTTACAACATGTACATTTTTTGATTGCATCCACTCACGAAATTTTGTCATCTCTTTCAAATATCTTCCTTTTGATTTCTCAGGCAATAATTGAAACGAAGCGGCATCAGCTTCTTTTAAAATAATTTCTGGTATAGTAACATCGTCATATTCTTCCATTTTCTCAATTATTAATAATATTTTCACAATGCAACGGTAAATTATTTGACATTCGCAAATATTTATTTATATTTAAACAAACGAACCATAGCAACGCAATGGCATCTATGTTCATATATACTACATAAACAGCCGTACAAATCTTAATATTTTTTAAATATTTCAATAGCAGAATTGAACAAAACGCTATACATCACTCGAGAAGAAACGAATTCGCTCACTTATGTGCCTTTGAACACGAGGCGAAGCTGACACATGCGTGAGCGAAATTCTTAGTTTCTTCTCTTGTAATGTAATATACTATTGGTCCTCTGCACAACAAGACCCTAACCCTAAGTACAGTAGCTTATAGAGAAACCTGAACCACTTTGTCACAATCGTATTTTTTGGATATGAGTTACGCTATACTTAATTGTCAAACCTAAATAAATGCATTATTATAATAATAATAGTAGTTTATTCCCAACAGAAATACAATTACAGGGAACAGCAAAACATAAGTAAAAAGAAAAAAAATTAAATAAACACTTGACAAAGTCTCACAAAATTCAGCCTCCAAGTCACCTTATGAGGGCATCGTCAGAGGCTGGCCAGCACAGTTAGTAACCATAGACACGTTTCGCTCTTATTAGAGCTCATCAGTATGGTATAACTCACTTCTTCACGTAGAACAAAGTTCACGTGAAGAAGCTGGTGACGAAGAACTGTTCTGTCGAACAAGTAATGCCATCTACCGAAAAAAAGGACTAACTGCTGGCCAGCCTCTGACGATGCCCTCATAAGGTGACTTGGAGGCTGAATTTTGTGAGACTTTGCCAAGTGTTTATTTAATATTTTTTATTAAACCTAGTTTCACCAAGTGTATGGATGACAATTAATTTTGTCTTTGTTGTTAAATATATATATATATATCATCATACTTTTTAACCATTACTGGGTATGGCACTCTGCCTAAGCACATCTCGGTGAGTGATACATTTTTTCGTGTGATGTGCTTTTACAGCCGTCAAATTACAATCCCCAAAGATATTAGTGGTGGAGGGGGGGGGGGGCACAAGCGTAGATTTAAATTGGTGAAAATTGTTTGTCAAGATCCACAGGCCGACTCGATACCACTGAGCCACCTACTCCATTTAAATAAATTAAATAAGTTACTAAATTTACAAAGTGTAGAATAAAATTATAAAAATATATCTTCAAAATGGCGTTCGGCATTCTTGCAGACAATATGGATAGGAAATCATCTTAAAATATCGGTCTTATGGGAGAATAAATGGAACGTCCTGTGATGTCTGGGGATGAGAAACTGAATACGAGATAGCAAGTATGGCGCATCAATTTAATAACAAATAAAGAAATTTAGCAGAATATAGTTCTCTCCTATCCTATTATTTGAAGGTTGCAACCAGGGTTCGAAGATATATATCGATCGATATATATCATGATATTTATTTTGATATATATCGTCATATTTTTGCAATGATATATATCCATTATATAAAAATATCAAATAATTTTTGAGATATAGCCTCCGGAGAAGTGAAATTTTTCGAATTTTTCAGTTTTTCTACTTTTCCGAGGCTATATCTCAAAAACTAAATGTGATATGCAAACGCGCTCAACGGCATTAATTTTCTCGTGCTTCAGTTAACTTATAAACATAGTTTCAGCGATTTTTATTTTTTTTCAATTTTCCGCCAAAAAAATCGCAAAAAGCGATTTTTTAACATTTTCTCGAAAACCAGAAGTCATATGCATTTGAAGATTGCACCACTGGATTCAGTGGGTCAAAATACATATGTATGTAAATTTTCGTTTTAATAATCCTACGATTAAGGATTTTTGGGAAAATTGAATTAAAATCTGAAAAAACCAAAGGGGTACCCCTTAGGAAATAATTAAAAATATTAAATTGCTTAAAATTGTATGAAAATTTGCTTATAAGTCAATTCGGACTCGGGGAATTCAACGCCGTTGAGCGCATTTCCATATCTTGTTTAGTTTTTGAGATATAGCCTCCGGAAAATTGAAATTTTTCGAATTTTTCAGTTTTTCTACTTTTACGAGGCTATATCTCGTAAACTAAATGTGATATGAAAACGCGGTCAACGGCATTAATTTTCTCGTGCTTCAGTTAACTTATAAACATAGTTTCAGCGATTTTTATTTTTTTTCTATTTTCCGCCAAAAAAATCGCAAAAAGCGGTTTTTTAACATTTTCTCGAAAACCAGAAGTCATATGCATTTGAAGATTGCACCACTGGATTCAGTGGGTCAAAATACATATGTATGTAAATTTTCGTTTTAATAATCCTACGATTAAGGATTTTTGGGAAAATTGAATTAAAATCTGAAAAAACTAAAGGGGTACCCCTTAGGAAATAATTAAAAATATTAAATTGCTTAAAATTGTATGAAAATTTGCTTATAAGTCAATTCGGACTCGGGGAATTCAACGCCGTTGAGCGCATTTCCATATCTTGTTTAGTTTTTGAGATATAGCCTCCGGAAAAGTGAAATTTTTCGAATGTTTAAGTTTTTCTAAATGTGTACAAAAACTAAAATTAAAAAATAAATATCCAAAAAGTGATATTTATCTGATATATATCCTATATATCAGATATTTTGATATTTATTATAAATATCATGATATTTACGAACCCTGGTTGCAACTATATTTTGTAATATATTGCACTCACTATTAATATAATATTAAAATAGATGTTTGTAAATAACGGGACTAAAATAGCCTTTTCCATATTTTATATAATTTGCTATCTATGTCTTGTAAATATTTAAAATGCTAGACACTTTTGTGTAGGAGTGTACTTAAACCTGTAATTTGAACAGTAAGATCTAAAAATACGTCTGTGCTCATCAGCTCATAAATAAACATGGAAACATGAAATTAAGTTACTTACATTTATATCGGAAACCGGAAATCGAAATTAATCATTTTCTAAGCCGTATTGCACCACACCAGTCATCAATCTTCAAACACACACACAAACATAAACAAACTTTTTACACTTTCTATTTAAGTAAAGATTCACTTTCGTCCGAAATTTTCAGTACTAATAAAAATTAAATATTTTAACTTGCCACTGAATGTGGCATTTTGCTACTACAGTTATCGGTGAGTGATTTATTTTTGAAATGAAATTCTACCCTATTTAATGGGGGCATAATATGTTATGTATACAAGGTGTTCCATAAAATCTGCCATAGGTTCATAACGTTTCAAATAAGTTACTATTGAAGAAAGATGTTTCAGAACAATATACATAGAGTATTAAATTCTGCTTCCAAATTGGTCTAGATATTATAAGTAAAATAAATATGCCATTTATTCATTACTGGCTGTAGCATTCTGCCGTAGCAGATCTTGGTAAGTGATATATTTTTACCATATTAAAATTACCCCTGTGGCTCCTTTTCCACTAACATTTTAGAGCGACATAATTTGACAGTTGGTAATCGCACTTCACGCGCATAAATATATCACTTACACTACTTACAGAAATCTGCTTTGGCAGAGCGCTACGCCCAGTTATGGGTAAAAGGCGTGAAGAAATGGAAGTGGTGACGTCAATTTGAGTAACAAAAAAAATATAATTGTTTAAACGCCTTTAATATTTCCTTGGCACAATCTTCTATTTAAATATAATTAAAAGAAAATTTAAATATGAAAATCAAATCAGTATTCTTCGAAACAGCTCATTAAATATGTGAACATCAGAGAGGCTGACTTACTGTCACATTGGCTTTGCCCACGCTGTGCCATTGCCAGCAGAATCACACATCATGGTTCGATCTCTCCGTCAGGTAGTTTTGTGTTGGTGTGGTGGCTATACTGCTTGCCTGGCGAGTCCTTGCAGAACCAAATACGGTAGTGGAGGCTACGTCATCAACGCTGCCCACACATTGTTTTGTTTAACACTGTTATTTGGAGGTGAAACTAACATTTGTAATGTCGTTGGACTCTACTAAAATCTAGTGTACAGTTAAAATAATAATGAAAAGCTATACTTTATTTATTTTGTTGTACAACAGGAACTTAATCCCAATTGCAGTAACTTTTAGCGGAATTTTCATTTAGATATAATCTTTTTTTAATATCTCTGTCTGTTTTTTTTTTGATAAAATACTCACACTAAATAATAATTTGTTGATATTGAAAGTATTGACATTTAAACAATGATTTAAAACTTGAATTCAGGAAATACTCAACCGAATATAACTTGAGCCATTAATTTATATAGAAAAATTCCTTATAATTCCTGCATAGAAACGGGGTATTCCTCCAACGATGGCTAGGACGAGGTGCAGAAGTGGAGTGGCCTGCAAGGTCATCAGATCTTGCGCCAAACGATGTTTTTCTTTGGGGCCACTTAAAAAGTAAATTTTATAATGGTGGTAGAATGAGTGTAGAACAATTAAAACGTAGAATTAGTGCTGCATCGCATGAGATTCCTCCAGAGCAAATAAATAATGCTATAAATTCATTTTATAATCGTTTAGGCTATTGTTTACAGGTAAATAGGGATAATTTTGAACAGTTATTGAATTATAATTCTTAAACTAAATAAAATTTTATTTTTTGCTAGTTGTGATTTGACAACTGGTTACTGTACTTAACGGCTATTGCAGAGCTGCCATGTTCATGAATGACCAAAATTTTGACATATAAACATGCAGATGTGAATTCCTGGTTGAATCAGTTCAAAAAGTCAAAATGTTTATAATATAGTTCTATATAGTTCGGAGCACGAGAAATGCACTCGTTCAAACCGCGTTTCAATATCTCTTTTAGTTTTTGAGTTACAGCGATTTTTGACTTTTTTTAAAGCTCAACTTTGAGACGCCATAACTCAAAAACTAAGAGATATTGAAATGCGGTTTGAACGAGTGTATTTCTCGTGCGCTACTTAACTTGTACATGAATTTTGAAAATTTTGAAAATTTTTAAATTTTTTCGAAATTTTCTTTTATCGATATTTCAAAAAGTTGAAGAGATAATGTAAATATGAAAACACCAGTGAATTCCTCGCGTGAAAATACATAGGTATGCAAATTTTCAGATGAAAATTCGAACGGATACATTTTTTATTACAAAAAATCGAAAATGGCCGTTTTTTGAAAATTTCTTAAGGGGTACCCCTTGGTGTTTTTACGGATTTTGGCTATTTTTCGTTTTTTTGTAATAAAAAATGCATCCGTCCGAATTTTATTGTGAAAATTTGCATACTTATGTATTTTCACGCCAGAAATTCATTGGTGTTTTCAGATTTTCATTATCTTTTCAAATTTTTTAATTATTGAGGAAAAAAAAATTTTGAAAAAAATTGATAAATTTTCAAAATTTTCAAAATACCTGTACAAGTTAAGTAGCTCACGAGAAATACACTCGTTCAAACCGCATTTCAATATCTCTTTTAGTTTTTGAGTTATGGGCCTTCAAAGTTGAACTTAAAAAAAACTCAAAAACTAAAAAAGATATGAAGATGCTCTTTGCGCCATTCGATTTCTTGTGGTCTGAATTATATAGAACCACATTTTAATAATTTTCGATTTTTGAACTAGTTCAACCCAAAATTCTCATTATTTGTATGTACGAGCTCTTAAACGAAGAATTTGCGAACAAACCTCTACACAAAAGAACTTTTGGATTGTTTTGAGGTTCTAAATTTATACCTAACGTTTAGTTAATGTAATTTAAAGTAATTTAAATTCATTTAATTTGTTTAAACTTAAAATGTTTCTTTTAGACTATAGACTATTACACTTCAATGCATTGCTGAAAATATTATTTTCCCTATGTTTACTTTTAAAATAAACGCTCTAATGTATTGCTGTCAAACTTTTTAATTGTAACTATGGTAATAATATATCCCTATGTTTACTGATAAGAAAAACTTCCGGTATATAGAATATAAAAATATTGTACATAACTAAATAGAGTTAGTATTAGAAGTAAACATGACTATAGTAAGTAGAAGAATGGTTGGAAGAGTCGTGTTGTGCATTCCATGCGCGTTTCTGGTCACTGCCTCTGAATATAAATGACTTGATCGACGAACGAAAGGTCTACGGATGGCGTTACTTCACTCTCTGTAGTGTTATGCACTTTTGATTTCTTTCGCAAGGAAAAAATTACTAACATTCAATATTCAATTGTACGATTGAAACTAATTAATCTTTATAAATACAGAATTATTTTACACAAAAAAAATAATATCTCTGTGGGTTCTCAACAACTAACATCTGTGATGGCCGTGATTTGACGGCTGGTAATCGTACTTTACGGACATTAATATATCACTTACTGAGATTTGCTACGACATAGTGCTACATATAGTAATGGGTAAAAGGCGTGATGATATATTTATTTATTTAATTTGTACCTAATATTTGTTTATTATTATTAGTAAAAATTGATTTATGTTACTCTGTACAACAAGAATTTAATCTCAATTACAGTACAGGGTCCGGACGCACCTAGCTGCTGTATGGTAGCTTGAACTCGAGATCTTCTAATTCGAATGATGCTAACCACACCACCATATTTCCGGTCACTAGTGCTAAAGTGTCACTTTATTGCACTTATGCACTTTTCACGCTAGTTTCATAAATAGCTATTATTGCACGCGCCAGACAAATAACTAATTTTTGCTCTGGAAATGAGTACATAATGATTCACTTTTCGTACGACTTTAAAGAAATGTTTTTAATTATGATATTAAGTAAATTTATCTGTACGTGATATAATTAAGACTTTCAGTCAGCTTTTAAATTTACTGGTAACAAATGAATGTTATTAATATACAAAGTAAATAATCTAATTTTTGCACTGAAAATGAGTACATAATAATTCACTTTTCGTACGATCTTAAAGACATATTTTTAATTAGGTAATTAAGTAAATTTATCTATACGTGATATAAGTAAGACCTTCAGTCCGCTTTTAAACTTTCTGTTAACATTTCAAAAATAAAATGAATGTTACTAATATACAAAGTAAATAATAATAAATGTGTAATGTGTAGGTACTTGTTTCTCTCATTAAAAATGAAATGTAATTATCATATATGAGATGCCTCTAGCCTCTAGCATAACAGCTAACACACACACACATACACACACACATGTACATTTACCTGTCACTGTGGTCACTGCGGTAATGAAATCACAAACAGCAGCAAGAGAGACGCCAGGACGCGTATTCACAACATGTACCCCCTTTCAGACAAAGAGATACTTACGTAATTTTCTTTCATATGACATGACTAAAACTTCAGTAAAATAAATAAATATATACCCATTATTGGATGTGACACTCTGCCGAAGCAGATCTCGGTAAGTAGCATATTTCTTCGCGTGAAATGCGGTTACCAGTCGTCAACTCACGGCCCCCAAAGATATTAGTGAAAAGGGAGCCACAGGAGTAAATTTGTAAATAAATAAATAAATCATGCCTTTTAACCATTATTGGGTGTGGCACTTTGCCGTAGCAGATTTCGTTAAATCACGGCCCCCAAAGATGTTAGTGCAGGGAGAACCACAGGGGTAGATTTAATTTGGTGAAAATTGTTTGTCGGCTGTGGAGATCGAACCTGGGTTAACAAGAGCCGCACTCCGACTCGATACCACTGAGCCATCTACCTCAGTAACTGATAAATTTAACTTTAATTATTATTCTTGATGATGAAAATTTAAAGCCACAATTAATTGAAAAGGAATTTTTACAAATGTTTGAATATGGGCTTTATTTAAATATTTAATTAAAACAGCGATGATGTTTTGGGCCTATTTTGGGGCCATTTTCAAGTAAAAAATAAAACATAAATGAACAAAGTTCAAAAGTTGCATATTGTAGTTAATTAAAAATTGTGATTTACTTTGGTTTATTTTCATGTTTATTTTTTCCAAATGTCTCTTAACGATTTCTATGTTTATGTTAAGTGTATTTTCGTCTTTCCCTAATATCACCATGTCATCTGCGTAGCATATTTCTATTAATGGTACGTTTTCCATTTTCCATTTTCCTACTGTGTAATACTTCGCTTCTGTTTTGGCTTCTTGCATTGCTTCGTCCAGGACTAGCGTGAAGAGTAGTGGACTTAGTACACATCCTTGCCTAACGCCTTTCGTAGTTACGAACATGTCTGATTTTTCCTTACTTAAGGATTAAGTAAGTAAGTAAAAATTGTAACAATTATTTTTTTAGTAGTATAAATAAGAAAATAATGATTATCTTTTGTCCTTTCCCTTTCGACATTTTCGTTTTGGTGATATGAACACGCACTCATGTTAAAATTGTCATATGCAAATGAAGTCAGAGTGGGCGCAATGCTCGGTTGTTTCGGAATGCGAGTGGGTCTGCGACTGCGGCCGCCGCGCCGCGTGTAGGCTCTGAGGTCGCCCGGTTTTCATACCATCGTTCCTCGCAAACACACACACACACACAACCAACACTGCCACTCAATCGAATCACGAATCTCTTCACTCAACTCTTTCTTCTATGCCTGACTTTGTTATACATTGTCAGATGCTTACACGTGACTAGAATCACATCACATCTTTCTGAGATATTACTTTGCCCAGGACTACAATCCATTTAATTCTTAAAGAAAATCATACTAAGGGTAGTTCAACCAGCTGGTGGCACAAGCTCTGTTTTAAGAGCAGTGTTTTTGGGTGTTTTAGCTATCTCTAACATGATTTTTCATGCTCTTATAGAGCTTGTGCTACCAGCCATTGTATTTTTGGGTGTAAGCTATAATTGTAATGAGATTTAATTTAGCAAATTGTCGCTTACAGGATGATATGAACTAAACCACAATTATCCATAATAAAAGATATAATATCAAAAGTATGAGCCGTTGGCACTTGGTGAAACATTATGAATAAGAATAAAGAACGTAGACACTTGATGTAGTTTCACAAAATTAATTTTGTGAAACTACATCAAGTGTCTACGTTCTTTATTCTTATAAAAGATATACTCTAAATGTGAGAATTAAATATATCCATATTCATAAAATATTTTTATGTGACCATGACAGAAAATAACCTTTTCTACATTTACTTCTTGTATGGAAAGTAGATATTTGCTGCATATTCATGTGGAGAGTACTACTTTTCGCACAAGGGTTGAAAATGAATTTTTCTGTCAACGTTTTCAAACGAGTTTCAACACAGAAAACTGTCAAATATTATTTATACATCATATTTAGGTACTTCTAAATGGTCGTACAAAAATAATATTAGCACCACAAGCAGAAAGTTTTTTTGTCGCAATAGACTACTTTCTGCTCTAAGTCACAATAGTATATTGTAATATAAGTGTTGAAAAGGTATCAGAAAAAAAACGTGTATATAAAATGGAACACGAAATTTTCCAATGCTGTAATACGTGGGATACATTCTATTTTTCCTATGACAATTTAGTATTTTATACTACACGAAATTAATTCATTTTCAAATCTTTTTATTTTTTTTTTAATAATATCAAATATTGCAGTTTTTTTATTATTCTATTAACACATGAGTGTAGATAATAACCACTTTCCGTACTGTTATAGGAAAATAACTATTTTTATTGTCGCGTTTCAACAATATTTTGACAGTAAATTCATAAATAAAAAGTATTAGTTGTAACAAACCATTTCTTATCAATAATATTTGTTTGATTTTCCAATTTCATGACGTTAGTTAACAGAGCTACTTATCTGTCACTTTGCAAAACTTGATACTTGAATATTAGAAAGGATATTCACATTTATCTTAATATTACATTGTGATGTTGTTCTACATAGAACATATAAATAAAATGTATCAAAATAGTTCACAAACAATGGTTATAAACAAAATTAAATAAATATTTTATTCAAGTTAAAACAATAAGACAATAAGAGAAACATATCGTATTTTAATGAATAGTTTCATCAGCGATTCCCATCAGTTTCTTCAGCTTTCTTTTCCACAAATATTAATTACAATCTAACAATAATAATAAACAAAATAACAATCTGACATCCATGTATACCAACCACGTATTTAATTACGTTCCTATGCAACGCGTTCAACTTTTGCAGAACAACCAGTTGTTCAGTTGCTCGGTTACGAAACAACAAACTGCATGTTGCACGCAATGCATTGTGGGTATGATTACGAGGGCGTGGTCGTCGCCTGCTTCACCGTAAATCGAAAAATATTCGCGAGTGCTGCGAGCATGCTGCAATAATGCCACGTAATCGCTAGCGTTAATATCTTGTAATTTACAACAATGAGATATTCAAACGCACTCGATACAAGCTAAATAAATACATTCAGAGGAACGCACAACGCAACAGAATTCATTAGCAAATTTATAACAATTCGCCCCAAACCTTGAAAACCGAACTTAAAATATTAATGCATTAATCTCCATATCCACATTCATAATTACTTGTATACAAACTCGTCCGATCTTTCATTCATGCAACATATGTATTCATGTATTCTTATAACGACGTAAATACAGGGTGTTTCACAACTTATAGCAAAAAATTAAAACGTATATTCTGTACGACGTGCTGATCATGAAACAAAAAGATTTTTTTTAATTCGAAAAATTAAGGGTTGTTTACCTAAAACATTTTTTGTAGTACTGCACTGGATTCGTTTTCCTATTAAACACAAACAATGAAGTAGGTATCAACTACGAAAGAATAATTACACAATGCAATTATTAGCAGTTATTTATAATATAATTTTATTTAATTAATAATTTTAACATAATCATCCACCCAGTGGCAGTGGCAACAAAAAATTTTGGACTGGGAAACATGGAAAATAGTTTTGCGATTTAAACAAAAAATCTTTTTGTTTCATGATCAGCCCGTCGTACAGAATATACCCTTTAATTTTATGCTCTAAGTTGTGAAACACCCTGTATAACAATAATCTCAAAATTAACTGTCAGTTATTAAAGGAAGCCAGAAGACATGAATAATATAAAGAATTCTTTATAAACTAGATGTGCTAGAGAGATGGTAAAGAAAGATCGCAATGCTCTGACTTAATAGCATTAAAAATTCAAATATCTTAATAACCAATAATATATTTCTACGATTGCTATGAAAAGTTGACAATTACGCTCTCATTTGTCATCGTAACAATCGAAAATTTGTTAAATGTGCGCGAAAAAGATATTAAATGAGCGCTTATTTTAATAGTTACCAGGGATACAAACAAAACAGAAACTTGTCATATTGACAGTTGACAGAATGAATTTATTTTCAATACGTATACGTTTTTTTAATAATTTTAAGATGCAATCGTAGAAAAAATGATGTGTGTATCACGAGGGTAAAATGCCTTCGGCTCGCGCTGCAATTACCATGCTCGAGTAACAAAGAATCACTTTACGCTCTTAATACACAAATAACTATTTTGAAACTGTGATTGTTGCTAGTACGATGTTTTTGGGTCTAGTCTTAATATAAACGACAAATTTACTAGGTTGTGAATATAGTGGTGAACCCCATTGCAGTTAGACACTCGTATTGTAAGAACTGAAAACGAATCAAAAAGACACTACCGTTCTGATAATAATTATTCTGAATGTCAATATCTCATGCGATATTTTCATATATAATATAACAAGTAGTATGAAAATTGCTGAAAATAATTTGACATAAATTATGAGTTGTTATGGAAATGGAAACATAACGAGTGCGAAGCACGAGTTGTGTTTCCTATTTCCATAACAACGAATGTATATTTATGTCAAAATATTATCTGTCAATTTTCATACTACGAGTTGTATTCGGCTTGAGAA
The DNA here is from genome assembly GCA_947425015.1 of Pterostichus niger. Taxonomy (NCBI): domain Eukaryota; kingdom Metazoa; phylum Arthropoda; class Insecta; order Coleoptera; family Carabidae; genus Pterostichus; species Pterostichus niger. The sequence continues at coordinate 1,123,171 of OX380341.1, read as the reverse complement.
TTTACCAAACAAGAGTTAATTAACAAGAATAGTTAGGTATTTATTTGCACATTATTAATTATATTAAATGTACACTGAACAAATGTAGAATTGACGTTTATGAAAATATTGAAAATATAATTTATTTTATTCGTAACCAAGGATATTATTAACAGTGGTATTTCCGATATCAATTTCACTAGTGATGAATTTCCGACGAAATGTACATTTCATTGGTTCATTTTCAAACAAATTCGTGATCCTATTGGTTGACAGTGACGTGTGGTGAATTCTCAAAATTATTCTGTCGATTGTAATCAAGAACTTTACCAAGCTCTAGGAATTGAAAACTGTTGAATATATCTATTGGTAATAAGTTTGTAAGTGTTGGTTGGTCACACTGATCAGTTTTCAGTTGATCGGTTAGTGAACTGCATCGCTCCACGAAACTAGCCACTCGCTACTAACCGGATCACTTGACCCCGGAGCCCGGGTCCAAATCTCTGTGGGTGTCGTTTACATGCCGCTTCTTCTCTCTCCTAAACCAAATCGTTCGTCTAGACACTCAACGAAAACCAACCCTGTTACTAAACTGAAACTTCGACTGCGGTTCTTGTTTAAATCGACGATTTGTTTATGCAAATAACAAAGTTGCGGATTCTTTGTTGGTTGAAAAAAAAAGTGAAATGTTTGTTACTGCGGAGGGATTTAGATATTCAGGGTGTCTCAGATTTAAATTATCCAACTTAAACTATGCATTAAACACCTGAAAATAAGCGTTACGGCATTTGAATCCGCCGATCCCGAGTTTGAATATCACTTAAGTTAATTTTATATGAACTATAACATAAATAAATTTGAGCAAATATTCATAACATTAAATAAACAAATATATCATCATGCCTTTTATCCATTACTAGTTGGGGTACTCTGTCGTAGCAGAACTCGGTACGTGATATATATATATATATATATATATATATATTTTCTTTTCTTTCTGAAATAACTGATAGCAATGCATATTTTTAGTAATTTGCCAAGTTATTTAAACTTCATATATATATTTCTTCGCGTAAAGTGCCGTAAAATCACGGTCCCAAAAAGTGTGAGTAGAGGAGGAGTCACAGACTAATTAGTAAAGGAAAAGTCAAGCTGAATGGTGTAGATCAGAAAAACGTACAAGTAGCTAATTAAACCCTTGACTAAAGTAATCTTACAATTTATTTTCTTTTCTTTCTGAAATAACTGATAGCAATGCATATTTTTAATTATTTACCGTGAAAGTTATTTAAACACATGCACAAGAAACACGTTCTTATTCCCTAATTTTAGAGAGAGAAACATTGCTTTTCTCCACTAGGGAGAGAAACATTATACTTCTCTCCCTAGGTAGGATGTTTCTCTCCCTAGAGACTACGATTATTAGCTGTTTGCGGCGTTTCCTAGGTAACTAGTTACGCAACCCATATTTGACATTTGTTCTGATAAGACAGTAATTTTTGTGCACTTGTTACGAAAAGTATAATATGCTTCACGAGAGGACGCGATTATCCATTGTGTGAAGTTGGCAAACCTCGATTTCAGCTCGAACCTTCGGCCCTCGCTTACGTCTCGGTTTGCCAACTTCACACGCGGGAATAATCGCATGTTTCCCTCCCTTGATGCATAACATACTATTATATATTTTTTAAAATGATAAAGTAAACCATATATGTGACTACAATTATATGTGAGCTCCTCTGTTTTTTTACGTCTGACATATTTTTTTTTAAATCATTACTTCTTGAATGAATATCATTGAAGACTTTCTAGAAGAGTACGTTGTTTTCAATTTAGATGAAATTTAATTTATAAAATCACCTCGTAAACTAAAAAATAACGCAGTTAAACCAGCAGCCAGTCTTATTTAAGCGAAAGTGTAGCATTGTTCTTGATCATCATCCAAAACTAAACTATTTGTTCACCTCGACCGTTACCCTGTCCAAGTTTCTCTTTCATCTCATTCGATGTATTTTAAAGAGCACTCAATCAAATTATATAAAGACAGGATTATATTACCTGTGAGAAATCATAAAAACTCTTTCATTTAATTAAGCTAATAAATTAGACACTATAAAAAATATAACGGTAAACTTAAAAAGGAAATCATTCCATACCTACACAAGATTATAGGATCGATTATGATCAGCAGGAAATATAGTCATTTAGAACTGGTATACACTTCATTTTGTTTCATGACATCATCGAAAACAACAGCATGTTTTTTACTTCAACAACTGTTCATCCATAAAACAACAGATAACTTTAATATTGTCAAACGTTTCCAAATTATTTATTAATATATTTTGTTATCTGATTAAAACAATTATTATTTTATACAGAAAACTTCTACAATACATTTTAGTTTCACAATAATGTCAGAAAGTAAAATTTTCTTCCTTCATAAAAAAAAAATCACCACGCCTTTTACCCATTACTGGGTGTGGCATTCTCTGTAACAGATCTCGGTAAGTGATATATTTCTTCACGTGAAGTGCGGTTACCAACCAGGAATAGATTTATAAATAAATAAATATACCATCACGCTTTTTACCCATTATTGGGTGTGGCACTCTACCGTAGCAAATTTCGATATGTGGGTTCTGAAATCACGGCCCCCAAAGATGCTAGTGGTGGGGGAGCCTCAAGGGTAGATTTAAATTGATGAAAATTGTTTGTCGGCTGTGGGGATCGCACCAGGGTTCTGAAGATCCACAGGCCGACTCGATACCACTGAGCCACCTACCCCATAAAGTTTGATTTTCTCAGATGGAGGATGTAAAATTAAATTGTAATTTTAGCGATATTGTACTGATATATAAAGTTGTTTTTCTTCCTATAATCATTCGCATTCCACCATTACGAATTACTAAATAACAATTAATTTTTATTGTTTCATGTAAATAAATTTTATTAATATCTGACATTATTTTGCATTAAATGTATTTACTATATCCTATATATATATATTTATTTATAGATGTTTACCAAAACTAAGTTAATAAATACTAATAAAATAATATTATTATTATTTTATAAATTACAAATTATTTTTATTTATTTATTTACATGGACTATTATTATAATTTAAAATGTTTATTAACGGAAATAGACATGTTTTAATAACTTATCAATTTTTTTCTAGAATTATTTAGAAACGTGTCAAGCAGATATGCAAAAATGGATAATTTATTTAAATTACAACATTATTTCGCACCGTATATTTAACGCATAAAATGCAACAGTGATGTGAATATATTTCTTCGCGTGAAGTGCGATTACCAGCCGTAAAAGCACGGCCCTCAAAGATGTTAGTGGAGGGGGAGCCACAGGGATAGATTTAATTTGGTAAAAATTGAACCTCCTTCCCCATAATATTATAATAACAAATAATAATGGGGTAAGTGGGTCAGTGGTATCGAGTCGGCCTGTGCATTTGAGAACCCTGGTTCGATTCCCACAGGGGACAAATAATTTTCACCACGTTAAAACTACCCCTGTAGCTCCCCCTTAAGTAACATCTTTGGGGGCCGTGATTTGACTGCATTTCATACAAAGAAATTTAACCTTTACCGAGTGCTACGCCCAGAAATGGGTAAAAAACGTGGTGATATATTTTTTTAATAGACCGATTTTGAACACAAAGAATAAAATAGTATGTTATGCATCAAGGGAGGGAAACAAGCGATTATTCCCGCGTGTGAAGTTGGCAAACCTTCGGCCCTCGCTTACGTCTCGGTTTGCCAACTTCACACAAGGGATAATCGCGCCCTCCCGTGAAGCAATATTATACTTTTCGTAACAAGTGCACAAAAAATAACTGTCTTATCGGGACAAATGTCAAATATGGGTTGCGTAACTAGTTACATAGGAAACGCCACAAACAGTTAATAATCGTAGTCCCTAGGGAGAGAAACATGCTACCTAGGGAGAGAAACATCCTACCTAGGGAGAGAAATTATGTTTCTTTCCCTAGGGGGAGAAAAGCAGTGTTTCTCTCTCTCAAATTAGGGATTTTTTATTTTGACAAATTTATTAACATAATCAAATAAAAAAATTATCGATTTTCCACTTAATCAGCTGAAAGTTAAGACAATATCAGTCTTAGAAACAACAAAACATTGTTGTCTAAGCATGAAATGATCCTTATAAAATAATAACAGTATAAATCAAGTCATAATAGAACGTCTGAGCAATTTAGTAGCACTGCATGCACATATACCCAATTGTTCACAATGCGTTAACAATTTATCCACTTTCCAGACTTTAAACTAAGAATAACAAGAAGAAGAAAGTCCTGCACTAGTGCGTTACATACTTACAAACATCCACACATCAACAACAAACGCTCTTGTTTCAGATGTAACCATCAAAAAATACTTTCTTATTCTCAGCTATCGCTATTTGTTACCATCATATCGCAGTCAAATGTTTATCGTTTAACATAGATGTTACGTTCTCGTATGCATAATGCTTCATTAACTACAAGTAAATGTGAGAAAATGCTTTGGTGTACATTATAATTTAACATTTTTGCATATAGATTAAATATTTAGTTATAGAAAGTTTATTATTAGATATTTCATAGATGAGTTGATCTGAATTACTTTGAGAATGTGAAACGTATTATTAAGACATTATTATTGCTTTTGTTTACTTTCAACTTTTTATTATCTAATGCTTACTTACGTATTTTAATTTTTAAATATTTTTATAAACTACATCATGGCCCTGTCAGAAAGTAGAATGCTCTTCCCTCAATTGAGAGAAGATAGGGATTCTAAAATTAATTTTGACTAGGGAAGGAAAGTAAATCTTTATTCATTACAACTGAAAAACAGCGAAATAATTTGACATTAATGACATCCAACTGACATCTGTCATTTATATTTCTAATTTATTTATTTATAAGAATAAAGAACGTAGACACTTGATGTAGTTTCAGAACGTTGACTGAAGATGGCCTAATAAGCCGAAATCGATCAACTTGTTAATAAATAATTTTGTGAAACTACATCAAGTGTCTACGTTCTTTATTCTTTTTCATAATGTTTCACCAAGTGCCAACGGCTCATACTTTTGATATAATTATTTATTTATAATTAAATCTACCCCTGTGACTCTCCCTGCACTAACATCTTTGAGGGTCGTGATTTGACGGCTTGTAACCGCACTTCACGCGAAGAAATATTTCACTTCAGCAGAGTGCCACATCCAGTAATGGGTAAAAGGCGTGATGATATATTTATTTTATTTATTTATATAATTGATTTAAGATGGGGTAGGTGGCTTAGTGGTGTCGAGTCGGCCTGTGGATCTTGAGAACCCTGGTTCGATCCCCACAGCCGACAAACAATTTTCACCAATTTAAATCCACCCCTGTGGCTCTACCACCACTAACATCTTTGAGGGCCGTGATTTGACGGCTGGTAACCGCACTTCACGTGAAGAAATATATCACTTACCGAGATCTGCTTCGACAGAGTGCCATACCCAGTAATCGGTAAAAGGCGTGATGATATATTTATTTTATTTATTTATATAATTGATTTAAGATCATAGAAACAAAATCTATCAAAGATTTGGTTGTATCCTACTCTACCTAGGTTACAGATTATCATTCGACAAATTTTACAAATGTTTCACATATTTTGCAAACCATTTATTACGCTGTAAATATTGTAAACTATTTCTTAATATATTTTTTTTTATTTTGCAGGAAGGAAGTGGAGCAGAAACTGATTTGCAGTTACAGTCTACAAAAGGTCAGCCATTTTGAATTTACGCATGCTTTTGTTTATATTCTACTTCGATTTTTATATTACTACGTTGTTCAAGTAATGATTGGCTATGAACAAAGCCTAATTAAATTTCGCTAGATATTCAGAACACATCAGCGAACCACATAAAACTATTTAAAATGCGGTCCACCTTGAATACTAAATACGAGTAGTTACCAACTAACTAAAAACACACAATGAAATTACTTATAACAAAAGAAAATCAAAGTGTGAAACAATATTCATATTTGGAAAGGGTTGAATGTTATGTGTCATCAACTGAAGTATTACTTTATTCCCATTCATAATTTATTTATTTTTTTTTTAATTTATATATCGGACCAACTACTAAGGTCATATGCCGATATCTCCTTTGTATGGTCGACACGGGCAGGACCCGAACCCACGACCTTATGGTTGCGAGTCAGGCCCTCAACCCGCGCGACAATCACGCGGGACATTTATTTATTTATTTATTTATTTTATTATCACATTTCAAGGATATGTAAGCAATCAGAGACTGGTATTCAGAACCTATAATACAGCAGTAGTTAAATATAACAAAAGTAATATTTTATAAATTAATTAACAAAAAAAAAAACTAGTAAAAAAAGTAATTAATACCGTCTCATCCAGAAATACAAATTTTTGTAGGATAAGTCGGCTTGTGGAATTGAAAGCCCGGGTTCAATTCCCACGAATGACAATTTTCACCACGTTAAAACAACCCCTGTTGCTCCCTCTCTACTAACATGTTTGAGGGCCGTGATTTGACGGCTGTAACCGCACTTCACGCGAAAATATATATCACTTACCGAGAATGCCACTCCTAGTAATGGGTAAAAAGCGTGATGATATATTTATTTATTTGTAAAAACAATAAAATACAATTATCAACAAGTATCATTCTAAGAAATGTATCACTTATCAAGATCTACTCCGGCAGAGTGCCACACCCAGTAATGAATAAAAAGGCATGATGATATATTTATTTTATTTATCGGCTCATCTTTTGTTTACCATCAATCATACCCAGCCATTTATTTCTAGCGATGTTCAAACCATTTCAACTGATACAAACCCTGAAAGCACTTCATCCACATTCATAATTCACGCAACAAACTTTCAATCATATCCATCCATTTATTCGTTGGGATTGTATGTCGCTTCATCCAAACATACGTTGCACAATCATCTCAACTCATTCAAACATTCTCAACAAATCCAGAAATGCAAATTTTCAGTTTGTTAATTACCTCAGAAAACATGTATCGTTCAAACATAATGCCAGTCTTTGTGTCGAGGAAAAAATGAAAGTTAGCGGTCATATGAGAACCAAGTTAATATCGTGAGGCATAAGATTTAGAAATTAATAAAAATGTGACTTGCGAAATCAACAAACTGTATAATTTATAGAATAAATTTCATATTATTATATTTACATTACGTCAATTGATATCTAAATTTATACAAGAATTTAAGAAAAAAATTTGAGTGCGTCAGATTATTTTTCAACTTATATTATTTATTTATTTGTCACCCTTCACAACAGGACCTTAATACTAATTACAGTAGCTTAGAGTTGAATTCGGACCACTTAGATACAGTCTTTTTTATATAAGTTGAAATAAGCGAGATATGAACGCGCGAATTTTTAAAAAAATTGGTTGTCAAAATTTCTCAAATTTTAGAAAACATGGTTCTATATAATTCAGAGCACGAGAAATCGAATGGCGCAAAGCGCAGCTTCATATCTTTTTTAGTTTTTGAGTTACAGCGATTTTTGACTTTTTTAAAATCTCAACTTTGAGAGCTCATATCTCGAAAACTAAAAAAGATATTGATATGCGGTTTGAACGAGTGTATTTCTTGTGCGCTACTTAACTTATACCCAAATTTTGAAAATTTTGAAAATTTTACTATTTTTTTCAAAATTTTCTTTTCTCAATATTTTCAAAAGTTGAAGAGATAATGAAAATCTGTAAACACCAGTGAATTCCTCTCGTGAAAATACATAGGTATGCAAATTTTTACATCAAAATTCGCACGGATAAGTTTTTTATTACAAAAAATCGAAAAATGCCCAAAATTCGTAAAAACGCATTTTTGCCATTTTTTGATTTTTTGTTCTAAAACTTTTATTTGTCGAGCAATAATTCTGAAAATTTGCATACCTATGTACTTTCACGCCAGGAATTCACTGGTGTTTTCAGATTTTCATTATCTCTTCAACTTTTTGAAATATTGAGAAATGAAATTTTTGAAAAAAATTGAAAAAATTTCAAAAATAGTAAAATTTCGGTATAAGTTAAGTAAAGCACGAGAAATACACTCGTTCAAACCGCATTTCAATATCTCTTTTAGTTTTCGAGATATGAGCCTTCAAAGTTGACATTTAAAAAAAGTGAAAAATCGCTATAACTCAAAAACTAAAAGAGATATGAAGATGCGCTTTGCGCCATTCGATTTCTCGTAGTCTGAATTATATAGAACCATGTTAATAAAAATTTTGGTTTTTGAACTGGTTCAACCAAAAATTCACATCGGCATGTTCATCTCTTTTTTTCTACATTTCAGTTGCCTGAAGTGAACACTAACTATAAATATTTTCTTGATATCTGTTTATATAATGTTAGTATCATCGTGAATAATAAAAAAATAAAATAAATGAATATATTATCACGTCTATTACCCGTTACTGGGTGTGGCACCCTGCCTAAGCAGATCTCGTAAGTAATATATTTTGTCGCGTGAATTGCGGTTATCAGCCATCAAATCACGGCCCCCAAAGATATTAGTGGTGGGGAAGCCACAGGGGGTAGATTTAAATTGGTGAAAATTGTTTGTCGGCTGTGAGGATCGAACCAGGGTTCTCAAGATCCACAGGCCGACTCGATACCACTGAGCTGAAACACAAAAGTCTTTAATGTTTCAGGCCTTTTAAAACGACCATTGTCCTAAATTTCCTTATTTAAACGTTAAACTATTAGCTGCACTACAAACAAAATACACCGTAGTCTACTGTTAACCAATTATACATCTTAGTATAGCAGGCTACTAAAATAAGGCGCTCATAATTTGTAAATATTACACAAAATATAACGTCTTTACGTAAGTAAGAAATTACTAATTAGATAACTTATACAATCTCAATAATAAAATAGAACTATATTTAAAATGATTAAACATGAAACAAAATAGTAATCAGTAGGATGAAAGAAACAAAATTAACTTTCAGTCCTGTGCCAAAAATATTAATGTCTCTTAAACTATAAACAAGATGAAAAACCGGAAATTCCTCACATACACATTCACACATCCTGTCAAACTTCCCCCGAAAATAGACTCAGAACATAAGAAAAAATCCAACTATTAATACAAATCTCATAGGAAGTTGTATAACAATTTTCAGCATATTTATCATATTTGCCTTGAGCTATGATTACGCGATGTTCAGATGTCGTGTCGGATATAATTGTGTCAATGTAACCCCTTCCCTTCTTTTGGGAGCGTGGCGCATCTGTTTCACAGACTTCTTGATCTTTGTAGCTAAAATTAACCCTATGATTTAAAAATATTCTTGGTCTGTGAATGCGATTAACAAGACAGTTGAACTAATTGGTGTTGACGAAATTATAGAAACAGAAGATAAATTTAGGTATTGAATTATGTAAATGTTTTTGTCGATTGTTTTGAAATTGCTATTGGTGAAATTGTCTACTGTGGTGGTCGCTTCTTTTGTTTAGCATCTAAATCCAGACAAAAAAAATACATTTTTGCCAGAGCAACAGGATTAAATAGTTATTTGTGTATTAAGAGCGTAAAGTGATTCTTTGTTACTCGAGCACGGTAAATAGTGTTAGAGGAACAAAGACACTTTACGCTCGCGATACACACATCATTTTTTTCTACGATTGCATCTTAAATTATTAAAAAATGTATACGTACTGAAAATAAATTCGTTCTGTCAACTGTCAATTTGACAAGTTTCTGTTTTGTTTGTATCTCTGGTAACTATTGAAATAAGCGCGCATTTAACATATTTTTCGCACATTGTCATTGGCGACGCGCGACGAAGATATTTTTCGATTGTTCAACAGAAAACGTAAATTTTACGATGATAAATGAGAGCGTAATTGTCAACGTTTCATAAAAATAGTAGAAAAATTAAACCAAACAAATTTAAATAAACTCTTACATAATCTTGTTACCGTTTGGGTTTCAGAAAGTGACTTGGATTAAGTTTTTAAAGCAAGACTAGAATATGATTAATTAATCCAAAATTCAAGATTAACCTAACATTCTTATCTTATCAAACCACAGTTCATCCACATTCATAATTCCTTTTCTTAAATCTCGTTTCGTCTTTTGTTCAAGCAAGAAACCTTCAATCATATCCATCCATTTATTCCTAGAGCCCCAAAGGATCCTAGGTCATTGATGCAATCTCTCATCCTCAAATTCACCAATATTCAATATCGAACACTCCTCATTCAGCAACATATTCGATATAGTTATTCAAACTCAAAAGAAAAGTCTAGTTTGTATGCAATTTTTCTAGAAATTTTTAAAATTCAAGTGATATATGATCCACTAACGCGCCATCATTAATTTCTCATGACATGGCGACGTTTATTTGTTTTGATAATTTAATGTGGCCGTCCATTTTCTTTGGTCGTCACCACAGCACTCTGGATGTCTGGATCAAGCTTTCAACGATTTTTTAAATTTATTTTTATCATGAAACCAGATGTATTTCTCTAATGCAAGTTCATCATCACTTATTTACTTCTTTTCATCTTGCCTTACCTTTTTGATAAGAAAACTGTAAATATTTTATTTGCTGCACTTGAAAAGATCCTTGCAAATTTTATTCGTTTTGAAGAACTTGTTTTAAAGTAGAATTACTGTAGTATGTTATATGAAAAGCCGTAAGCCTCTAATCTAAGGAAAGTCACTTTTGCAATGATACTTATTTGTATATCCAAGTCTCATGAAATTAAGGTTTGGCGCAATGTAGAATAAACTTTTGAGATCGAGAAATTTTCTTCATTTGGTATACTAAAACGATTAAACGTCCCTGTCCCATATAACTACAATGAAATCCATTAGTGCGGCTACCCCATATTGTTTATCGATGGTCAAAATAGGTAAATTTTCAAGGGTCCTATTCAGCCTAAAATTATTCTTGTGTTTTTCCTATGATCGACCGTACCGGCGAATGGGGCTGTACAACCCTGAAACCAGTTATGACGGATCATATTTTGAGTTCCTTTGTAAACGTAATTGCGGTGCATTTAATCGTTTTATGCCGATCCCTCCAGTTTAAAATGAAAATAAAAAAAAATAATAAATATATCATCACGCCTTTTACCCATTACTGGGTGTGGCACTCTGCCTAAGCAGATCTCGGTAAGTGATATATTTTGTCGCGAGAAATGCGGTTACCAGCCGCCAAATCACGGCCCTCAAAGATATTAGTGGAGAGGGAAAATAGTATAATAGAAAGTGAATAGTTGTAAGCTAATGCTCTTTACCGGACGTTGCTATTGGCAACGGCGCTCTTTGGAAACAACAAGCGAAAATCATAAATAAGGCAAGTCCAATTATATACGTTTTTTTTAATATATTCATTTGAAAAGTTGTTTGTATCTTTGGGAAGCGTGATTTGACGACTGGTAACCGCATTTTCCGTGCAAAAATATATCACTTACTAAGATCTGCTACTCCAGAGTGCCACACCTTATAAGGTAAAAGACGTAATGATATATTTATCAATTTTTTTATTTTATTAAATGCATACAACCTTTTGCTTGTTAAGTGCTATGATTACTTGTCCGTCAGTACGGTGGTGTGGATAGCATTACGGAATTCGAATCCGGAGATCCCGAGTTCGAATCGCACTCAAGCTAAAAATTATATCAACTACCACACTGCGGCTCGGTGAGTGCGGACCCTGTACTGTAATTGGGATTAAATTCCTGTTGTACAGAGTAACAAATAGATAAATAAATAAATAAATATGTCCCGGTTTTCTTGTAACACCCAGTATATAATTCCTGTTGAATAAGTTAAAAATAACTGTAGAAATTTTTAATATAGAATGCGAATGATGCTAATAAAAATAATAAAAAATTCGCAATGCATTGAATCCAGTAGGTGTTGGCAAACCGCCACACACGTCGCGGAGACTAGTGTGTAGGTAAATAAAACAGTTGAACACTGACCTGATTATGAGGCTGCTAAATTTAATTAACACTGACGTCATCTATCAATTAATAATGACCTATTAATACATTCACACACTATAACACTAACACAAAGAAGAACAATTTGAACATATACTCGAAGTTTTATTTTATTTTTTATAAATACAAAATGTTTCTTACAAATTCTTTGGTGTTTTTTTATGGCGTCGTTCGACTTATATTAAGTACGTATTGTAACTAATGTTATATATTTCATTTTGAATCACATTCAAGTAATATATGCATGCCAGACTTTTCACAGATACTCATGCCACATACGAGTAAATACCAAAATTATACATTTTTAAATTAGTACTTTTATATTTCTTTCAATCTAATAATTTTCAGAAAATATATATATTTCATTTGTAGATATTTTCAATTTTAAACAAAAGTATTTTCAAAATGTTCGTATTTTTCTATTGTCAAATATATTTTTAAATTATTTTATAAATAATTAACTTTCATAGTCTTATCAAAACGTAAAATATGTTTCCTTCAATTGAGGAAAGAAAGTGATACTTTTAATTCCTAAAGAATAAATTTCTATATATCAAAAGAATAAATAAATCTTATCTTAATTTCTAATTTATTTTATTTATTTTACTGTCTGATAGCATAGTGAAATAGTTATTTGTGTATCTAGAAGAGAAAGTAGTCTATTACCACTTGAGGTGCAAATTCGATGTATTATACGATCATTTTGAAAGACTTTGTAACTCATTTTCGACAGATTTTCTCTTGACAACGTTGACAGTTTTAGTGTCTATGCATACGGTGATCTACTAAGTTAAAAAAACTCAATTTTCACATGTGTGCAGAAAGTAGTTCTTTCCACATAAGTAGACAGCAAATATCTACTTTTCATACATGAAATAAATGCCGAAAAGTCTACTTTTTGTTATGGTTGTATAAACAATTATATGTTTATTTCGGAGAACAAAAAAAACTATTATTTGATGCATTTTTTGTAAAAGTTATTTACGTGATAGGTCCAATAAATAAATTTTTACAATACAAGTAAACTATTTCCGTACAAGGCGCTAAAGGATCCGAGTCTGTAATTTCCAAATAAGTACCGTAAGAAATTATTAACGGACGTATGACGTATTATATTATATCTTTGAAAGTGACATCTTAAAATAATTATAATTAATTGTAAAAAACAGTTTGTAACCTAGCAACTTCGTAATAACATTACCGTAATATTTATCACAGTACTAGTACTGTAAAGTCTAAGTTTTCGGACTGAAATCACTACTGTAAATATGTAAATACGATACAGTATAAAATAAAAAATAAGAAATACATCTGACAGCAGAAACGAAGATGTATTTCTGACAGATGCTTTTCTGTCTGGGGCAGAGAATAGAATCGTCGAATATCACTTCTTTATAATATTTATTCAATGGTAAAGTATTTAAAAATCACCTGTATTAATAGTTTGTAAATATTCTGGCATGCATATGGCCCAACAGACATGGATTAAAATACAAAAATGCAAAAGGAATTATCTACAAATAAATACCAGAAGGCACTCAACCACGTTCCACTAGTGTCCCACTACGCTTCCAGAATCTCCCCTTTAGGCCCCGGCATATGATGTCCTGGATTACTCCCTAGTTTATACGCGAGTTCCTGCATCACATCCCTAAAAATCACCGAATCCACATTCTCCCCCAACATATAAAACAAAAACCAATCCCCCATCTTGCTTCGTCGCACAATTAAATCAATGGCTTCTCGTCGGATCAACCTGTAGCGCATTCTCAACAAGTACACTCTCATTCGCGGAGAGAAGATGATGATGACTCTATACACAACGGTTATAAGAGTCAAACATGAGAGGATGATGAACCAGAACCACAAGAACACGTAGATCTTCTCGTTCACTACGTTCAGAGGAAGAATGCAAATGGCGTCGTGTTTCTCCACTTCGCCCGAGACGCCGAACTTGTGGAAGGTGCATTTGGTCATTCGAGGGAAGATCTTGATCATTGGATCGATGCGGTCTTCTTCGTCGTTGTCCAGGAATTTGATCACTTCGATGCCGAAGGTTAGGAATTCACCGTCGAAGAAGCGGTCCATCAGGAACATTTGACCTAAACAAAACACAGATTTAGGAGGGTTTTTACCTCCAGTCTAAATCATTTAAAAATATATCAGTTATAAATAAATAACTATATCATCACGTCTTTTACCCATTACTGGGTGTGGCACTCTACCTAAGCAAATCTCGGTAAGTGCGGTTACCAGCCGTAAAACCACGTGCCCCAAAGATATTAATGTAGGGGGAGCCACAGAAGTAGATTTTTTTTAAAAATTGGTGAAAATTGTTTGTTGGCTGTGGGGATCGAAGCAGGGTTTTCAAGATTCACAGGCCGACTTGATACCACTGAGCCACCTACTCCATTGAAAAATGTATCAGTTATAAATAAATAAATATCTATATCATCACGCTTTTTACCCATTACTGGGTGTGGCACTCTACCTAAGCAGATCTCGGTAAGTGATAATTTTTTTTGCGTGAAGTGTGGTTACCAACCATCAAATCACGCACCCCTCCCAAAGATATTAATGTAGGGGGAGCCACAGAAGTAGATTTTTTTTTAAAATTGGTGAAAATTGTTTATCGGCTGTGGGGATTGAAATAGGGTTCTCAAGATTCATAGGCCGACTCGATACCACTGAGCCACCTACCCCATTAAAAAATGTATCAGTTATAAATAAATAAATAAATATATCATATACAAAATAATATGTTATGCATCAAGGGAGGGAAACAAGCGATTATTCCCTCGACTTCACACAAGGGATAATCGCGCCCTCCCGTGAAGCATATTATACTTTTCGTAACAAGTGCACAAAAATTACTGTCTTATCGGAACAAATGTCAAATATGGGTTGCGTAACTAGTTACCTAACAAACGCCGCAAACAGCTAATAATCGTAGTTGCTAGAGACATAGAAACATCTCTCTAGGGAGAGAAACATGCTACCTAGAGAGAAAATTAGTGTTTCTCTCTTTAAAATTAGGGAATAAGAACGTGTTTCTTGTGCATGTGTTACGAAAAATATATATCATCACGCCTTTTACTCATTACTGGTTGTGGCACTCTGCCTAAGCAGATCTCAGTAAGTGATATATTTCTTCGCGTGAAGTGGGTTACTAGCCGTCAAATCACGGCCCCCAAAGATGTTAGTGGAGGGATAGATTTAATTTGGTGAAAATTGTTTGTGGAATAGGTGGCTCAGTGGATCTTGAGAACTCTGGTTCGATCCCCACAGCCAACATAAACATATCATCACACCTTTTATTCATTACTGGGTGTTGCACTTCAGTGTAGCAGATCTGGTTAAGTGATATATTTATGTTCGTGAAGTGTGGTTTCTAGTCGTCAAATCACGACTCCCAAAAGTTTTAGTTAAACAAAGGATAATTTTAATGTGATGGAAATTGTTTTGTGAAATCAAATCCTGGTTCTTAAATCTATAGTCCAGACAATGTAAATATTTCTCAGACAGTGTACAAAACTCCAAATGCAAAAAGTATATTATTTATCAGTTACATTTAATATTTGATTTGTAGACAGAACGGCACACCCAGTAATGAGTGAAACGAGTGATGATATATTTATTTGATTTATTTGAATCAGTAGACGTGATAGAATATGAAATGATTTTGTCAACTTTACCTATGACGTTAATAAGAGCCAGCATCTCACAGAAGTAATACTTGTACGCCCACCAATTATGAAATCGTAGATTCTCCCAGAGGTAGTCGATCATCAACTTCTTCTTCTGTTTCTTCTCCACCTCGGAGCAAAGTCCTATATCGAGGTCCATCATCAGTGCATGGATCTTACCTCCCTCCCAACTTTTCCACAGCCACCGTGGGGTGTAAAACAATATTGCCTGGAACATAAACAACACAATATTCTTTACTTGATGTGCGATAAATAAGTGTAAGATTGATGAACTTCCCCGTACGCTATATCATACAAACTAAACAAGATTTATATATTTATTTATGTTACGCTGTACAACAGGAACTTAATCTCAATTACAGTACAGGATCCGCACTCACCGAGCCGCAGTGTGGTAGTTCGTCCGTCAGTACGGTGGTGTGGATAGCGATACGGAATTTTAATCCGGAGATCTCGAGTTCGAATCTCACTCAAGCTAAAAATTATATGAACTACCACACTGCGGCTCGGTGAGTGCGGACCCTGTACTGTAATTGGAATTCAGTTCCTGTTGTACAGCGTAACATAAATAAAATAAAATATAATTTTTAGCTTGAGTGAGATTCGAAGATATGAAGATGTACTCAACGGCATTAAATTCCTTGTTCCGAATTGACTTTCAGCAATTTAATTTTTTAAATTATTTCCCCTTGGGTTTTTTCAAATAAAATTAAATAAAAATCAATATAAGTATAAGAAGACATAATACATAGAATAGAACAGAAAAGGTTGATATGGTACGGTCACGTAAACAGAATGACCGAAGAAAGATGGCCGTATAAAATCTGGACATGGAACCCTGTAGGAAGAAGAAGAAGAGGCAGACCAAGAAAAACCTGGAACCAAGCTGTTGAAGATGCAATGAAAAGCAGAGAACTAACTAAAGAAGAAACCCAAGACAGGGAATTGTGGCGAAGTGGATGCGGGAAACGGCGAACGCTGTAAAATACTCGCTTATATATATATAAGCAAAAAACAACAAAGCCAAAATTAATTGTCTATGAATCCTCACTTGGTGAAACTAGGTTTAATAATAAAATATCAAACTAAACTTAGACAAGTGTTTAGTTTAATATTTTATTATAAAAATAAATATATCATCACGCCTTTTATCCATTACTGGGTGTGGCACTCTGCCTAAACAAATCTCGGTAAGTGATATATTTCTTCGCGTGAAGTGCGGTTACCAGCAGTCAAATCACGCCCCCCAAAGATATTAGTGGAGGGGGAGCCACAGGGGTAGATTTAAATTGGTGAAAATTGTTGGTCGGCTGTGGGTTTTTCAGATTGGTCTAAATGTCTTTTTCGTAGGTATATTGTAATGAAAGCTTACATACATATGTACTTTAACTCGCTGAATTAAATGGTAAAGGTAGCAGGTGCATATGTCTTCCAGTTTTTTTATAAGAAAATTTTGGCAGGAAAATTAAAAGTGACTGAATATTTGTTTTGAAGCTAATTGAAGCACGAGAAATTCAATACCGTTGAGCAGGAGCGGATCCAGGGGAGGGGTCATGGGGGTCATGCCCCCCCCCTAAGCATAAACTTTTTTATGTTGGCCCTAATACATAATAATGATGTCATTATTTACGATTGTTAAACAAATTAAATAGAAAATATTATCTAAGAACTTAAAATTCTAAGATAATTAAGAACTATTGTTTCATTTATTATTCTAATAAATATCCAAAAACCAATATTTTGTGGGGATATTATTTCGACCCGCAGATGGGAGAGGTATTCTATTTAAGACCTAGTCAAGTATGTGACTACCGGCATTTGCACTTAGAAAATCAACTTCTAATTCAATCATTTTTGTATTCTATCGAAGAACCGTTTATGATTTAATTTAAAGTAGGAATATAATACAAATGTTTTTTATATTTAGAAGATGGGCAATACCCAACCCTCCTCTCCCCCCCCCGGAGGCAAAATTCACACCATGACCCCCCCTAATTCCAAGCCTGGATGCGCCCCTGTCGTTGAGCGTATTTTCTTATCTTGTTCAGGAAGAGTTTAAGTTTTCCGGAGGCAATGCAAAGTAGAATAAATGGTTGTTTGAAAAAATCATTTGTTGGAACATATAGTAATGTTCTCGTATGTATGTATGTGAGTGAAATGACAAAATTACTAGTAAAGCGCGACTAGTTGTCATAAACCTAGAAATAGAATTTTACTTCACTATGAAAATATTATTATGATTACATAAGTATGTTTCCTTCAAACGTTTAAAGTTTCAATATTTCTGTTTAGTTTATAAATTCAGTGGCGTATAACAGCAATATTATTAAATTTCGGTAGTAAAACTGCCACGCAAAATGCTGATATGTCAATCACGTTTGATTGACAACATGTAAAGTATTTCAAGTGCACATACAACACTAATACACAAGTTCTTGAATCATAAGGAAGTGATCGGACGGATCAAAGTGGCTGAAGTTGAGTCTGGACCTCACCACGGCCGCCTATAAATCAATCGAGACGCGAAACAAAACATATTTATAGTTACAGTTGCTATTGATATTATTTCACAAGCGTAAAAAATACAAAAGCACTTCACATGTTTGCCATCTTGTGTCAAATGTTTCTTTATTATTTTACTGTCCATTCCGTCAAATAAAAATGCCAGGAAATTTTATGATTTGCCGACTTTGCGGTCCAGTTATTTATTTATTACTCAACTCTTTTTGTTGCTATTAGCAACGACTGTTAAAACGGTTTTATCGACTGTTGCTATTGGCAATTACCGTTAATACTGCTAAAAACTAAATATTTATTGGAAATATATTTGAAACAAGGTTACATTTATATACCAAGGCAAGAAAGTAATACATTTCTTCCCGAAAGTGCTGTTTCATTTCCCGAGCCGAATATAATAATTTTTTTTCATGAAGTATACATATAATTATTTTCATTAACTTATCAGAAAGTCAAATTTCTACATTTTGAAAACTACTGATTTACTGTACAGTAAAATCGTTGCTTGGTAACAGTGAACGAATCACTTTTCCACCCTAAAATTATTATTAAAGTAAAACTTCATTACGCGCACTAGAAAGTTGATAAGTAAACTAGTAAGTGTGTTACGAAATTTGTGACGCAGTAAGACAAACGGAAGTAGAAAACGAAAGAGATGGAGATATACGGAGGGAACATGCTTGAACTGTTACTCTCTCCATTTCTCTCATTCACTCTTTGTCTGTTAAAATATAGTATAACTCTTAGAACGTGAGTTTGCTTGCGTTACACGAACGGTGACAGTACTATATCTACGTGTAATTTTATTGTACATTAATTTATGAAAACCTATACAAAATAGTTTTACTTCCGGTATAGGATACAAGTACACTCATTTTTTTTATTCTTTTAACAGATATCTTTTAGATGTCACTAATGTCAAATCATACCGTTGTTTTTCAATTGTTCTTTTCTTCCCTAGAGTTGAAAAGTATTATTTTCTTTTCAGGGCTGTAAAAACACCTTTTGAATTTATATTAATATATTTTTACCTTTAAATGAATGAATGAAATTCTGTTATTGAATGTACAGCACAGCAACTACATTTGCACTTAAGTTCGGCGGGCAATCGGTGTATTTTTAATTCATTTATATGGTACTCCTTACAACAGGAACTCAATTCCTGTTACAGTAACATGTAGTAAAATTAAATCATTTAGATACACAGTTTAAATTTTGTATATAAGTTCAAGTCAACTATTATTCGTTTAGGAATAGTATATTGTGTGGAAAGGGGTAAAACAAGACGATTTCTGACGAGGGCGAGAGTTGACTGCCCGAGCGAAGCGAGGGCTGTCATCGCCCTGGTCTGAAATCGTCTTTGTTTCATCCCATGCCACACACTATATTTTTCATATCACATGTACTCATTTTATTTGTAATTTATTAAAATCTTTGACAACGATTTGACGACAGCTGTCAGACGATTATGATTTTATTCGCTTTTGTTTATTACAAATGCGATTCTGACAGACTTGAAATAAAGACATAAATAATAAATAAATTAATGTGCCGGGCAGAAACTACGTTGTTGCTGACTGACACAGTCGCATTGGTCTGAAATTGTCTTATTTCGACTGGCAAAACAGAGATCAAAACTCACTGTTTCAATGCATGTGATATGAAAATATAAATATTTACTAAATGTTGCAACTATTGCAACTGAAGTAACTTAGCAACCTTGTATTATACAATTACAAAGTAATCAGTGCACCAATTAGAAATTTACAGAACAGATGCCAAAACGAAACCATATTAAAAATATCTGCTACCTACAAATCATTCTGTTTATTTACTCCAGTAATGAAAACGGCCTTTACCCACATCTACATTTCAACATTAGCTGCAAGTTACACCCACGCCTCTCGTGGCCAAAGATCAAACTAAACGACGTTTACGATCTGCCAGGAAAACCGCCCAAAATTATACTAACGCGGAAACAGTCGAACAACAATCATAACGAATTGTGTGAAGGATTACAACCCTTCACCTGTCCAATCTAAATCATGTGGCCCATAAAATTAGACGCGGTTTGCTGATTAATTTGCTGCACAACTGTGGTATAGAAAACAACATTTGTTACACGGGAGTCTATTTTTGTTTTGAAGAGAATTCATGAATTTCCGGAAATGACTACATGAGTCTGTTAAGTTCATTTTTATGTTTCTGTTTCGAGTAAATTCTTACTAATTAAATTTATTTCGGATTATCCTGTCAATTTTGTTTAAAATATCATAATTTCAACTGTCAGAAAAATACATTCGTTTTATAAACATCATTTTATTTTATGGAGCAAATAGCTCCCGATTTCGATTTTCACCACATTAAAATAACTTCTGTGGTTTCTCTTCTAGTTGAAATACTTATTTTTAAATTATCCTAAATTTTATTTTTCTTATAGTAAATATACCGGGTGTGTCACAAAAAAATTGTTTTTACGTTATTATTTTAGACAAAAATACTTTAAATATAGGTTGTATAAAATCCTGCATCTAAATCAATAAAGTAATGTTATTTCCGGTTTTGTAACGGTAGAAATTAAATAAATAAATATATCATTACGCCTTTTACCCATTACTGGGTGTGGCACTCTGCCTAAGCATATCTCGGTAAGTGATATATTTTTTCATGTGATGTGCGGTTACCAGCGGTCAAATCACGCCCCCCAAAAATATTAGTGGAGGGGGAGCCATAGGGGTAGATTTAAATTGGTGAAAATTATTTGTCGGCTATGGGGATCGAACCATGGTTCTTAAAATCCACAGGCCGACTCGATACCAAAATTTATAAATTCATCAAATTATTCTGTCAAATATTTTGACATTTAATTTTTTAATGCAAAACCTCAATGTGTCAAAATATTGTGACAGAATTAAGTCGCGCATTTGTTTGTTATTTTGTTTTAATTATCCTTTCCCGAGCAACTAAGGTTTATTTTACTTTCTTAATTATATCCAATAGCAACAAGCGAGAAAATAACATTCCCGTTCGTCCCCAATAGCAGCAAAAGAGGAAAAAAACAAATGTCCGCTAATTTAAATTGATGATTTTAAATTCTTCTTTAAGCATTATATAAAAAATATTGTGTGCACCTCGATCAAAAAGTATTTTTGTCGCCCTTGCATGGTAATTGCTTTCGGCTACATCCCGATTATTGAACTACTTTCTTTCTCGGTTCATAATTAACTATTTTCACCGTTTAATCGCCTTCTTTCATTTGAGAAAAGAAACTGATACTTTTCATCCCTAGGGAACAAACTAAATTTTTCCAACATTCTCATCGTGACACACGACACTGGCTGGAGCCATACAAGTGACATCTGTCAAAAAAATAATAAATAAAATTTGTCATTTATTCCTGAATATCTTAATGAAAAAAAAATATATATTTTTTGAAGAAAAAATTCTTTTACCATTAGGTATTTTCTAATCCTTATCATCAGCTCGAGAAATGAAACGACACCTTTGGAAATAATTGTCTCAAATTGTTTCCTGTGGAACTGAGAATCTGAGTTCGATTCCTATACTTCGCAAACAATTTTCACTACATTAAAACTACCCCTGTAGCTCCCCATCCACTAACATCTTTGATGATTGTGATTTGACGGCTGGTAACCACACTTCACGCTAAGAAGTATATCAGTTACCGAGATCTGCTACTGCAGCGTGCCACACTCAGTAATGACTAAAAGGCGTGATGAAAATTGCAATTGAATCTTTTTTGAATTCATTTCAATATGATTCACAAACTACTATTTTACTAAATACATATGATGCATCCTTTGGGAAAACCGTAATACTGAACAAATAACGTTTTTCCGATTTGACTTCTTTATTTTTCAAGCTAAAAATGTACGTATAAATATTCCCGCATTAATGAACTTCAGACATATCCAGTTACATTTATAAATAACAGCGAACGCAGTGACAAAAACAAATGTATACAAGTAATAAGAAACATTTTTATTTGAGTTATTTTAAAACTGCAAGTTAAAAATAGCCACAACTGTTCGTGTAGTTCGTCAATCATGAATTCACTTTCAATATTTCGTGGCTAACATAACTTCCAACGTTACCAACGGTCACTAGATTGACAGCACCTTCACTTGTCACAAAAATAGCCCCGTGTAAGCAGGAGAGGGAAATGACATATGTACATACACACGTGCAGGGCGGTCATTGATCCATCTGATATACACGATACTGGATGCGGCCGAAAAGGGCTCACTTTTAAACGCTTTCAAACGTATTTAATACTTAACAACAAAGACAAAATTAATTGTCATCCAACACTTGGTGAAACA
The DNA here is from genome assembly GCA_947425015.1 of Pterostichus niger. NCBI lineage: Eukaryota > Metazoa > Arthropoda > Insecta > Coleoptera > Carabidae > Pterostichus > Pterostichus niger. The sequence continues at coordinate 1,100,558 of OX380341.1, read as the reverse complement.
AGGTTTAATAAAAAATATAAAGTAAACACTTGGTTATGTTTCACAAAATTCAGCCTCCAAGTCACCTTATGAGGGCATCGTCAGAGGCTGGCCAGCACAGTTAAGTTAGTAACCATAGACGCGTTTCGCTCTTATTGGAGCTCATCAGTATGGTATAACTCACTTCTTCATCTAGAACAAAGTTCACGTGAAGAAGCTGGTGACGAAGAACTGTGCCAGCAGAGAATAAGATCTCTAACAAACTGGTAAGATGACATGAGAAGTTCTGTGGAACAGGTCATGCCATCTACCGAAAAAAAGGAATTTTGTGAAACTTAGCCAAGTGTTTAGTTTACACTTTTTATTAAACCTAGTTTCACCAAGTGTATGGATGACAATTAATTTAATTTAATACTTTGCATAACCAGAACTTCATCCCAATTACAATACTTCATATTTCTATAAGGTATTGCTGATGGGAATTCTTCGATACTATTATATACACGTATTTATTAAGCAGAAGACAGACGTCATCAAAATTTGTAACTAGAATAATGACGTCAAAAAGCGGTTGCGTTAATAGGGTATAGGTACTAAAAAAAAATAAAAATTAAAATGTAATGTGTGTTGCATAGATGTATAATAAATTTTAAAACACTTTAAAATTAGAAATGATAATTGTAATTGATATTTAAAATTTGTAGTAGGGCACAGTAGGATTTTAAATAATAAGATCATAAACTTATATTTATTACAAATAAATAAATAAATAAATATATCATCACGCCTTTTACCCATCACTGGGTGTGGCACTCTGCCTAAGCAGATCTCAATAAGTGATATATTTTTTCACGTGAAGTGCGGTTAGCAGCCGTCAAATCACGGCTTCCAAAGATATTAGTGGAGGAGGAGCCACAGGGGTAGATTTTTTAAATTGGTGAAAATTGTTTGTCGGCTGTGGGGATCGAACCAGGGTTCTCAAGATCCACAGGCCGACTCGATACCACTGAGCCACCTACCCCATAAAATTATTTATTGAAAATACAAAAAAAACGTAATCACGTGAAAATAAAATTTGAGTATCGTTGTCACGAGTCACTGCTATCTTCGTCGCTTGCTTCCTCGGAGCTGTCGTCCTCGGCGTTTGTTGAAATTATCAGCGGTACAATGTCCTCCTGATCGAGGAATAGCTCTCGATCGTACCACTTTTTAATTTCTTGGACAGTTTGGTCCACTGTATTTTTCCACCCTGTTGGAGTTACGGTGTTCAGCGCTTCTGCCCACATAGCCAAAGTTTGACTGTCTCCGTAACCATCGCGGCCTATGTGTTTATTGTAATAAGTTTTGGAAATGCCCCAGATATTTTCAATAGCATTGAAAATGCAGTGGTACGGCGGCAAACGTAGAACCCGGTGACCACATTCCAGTGCATATTCATCAATTATATGCTTCTCTTCAATTTTTTTTATTAATAGTAACTCCCTTCCTTCCTCATCTTTTTTACTTCATTTTCAGTTTTTACTATACAGTGTGTAACTGCAATTGTGTTAAATATATTTTTAAACAAGCGCAGGCGATGCTGCCTTCATTTCTTATAGATTCGTTGTTAGAGAAGTGGGCGTAAGTGAAGATTTACCAAACTGGTGTACAGGAGCGAATGGATGAATGTTTGTTGCGTGATGATGGATTTTGGTTGTGAGAAAAGAAAGAGTTCGTATGGAGGAAGTGTTAATGTGGTCGAAACGAGTATCGTGTGTCAGGATGAGAATGTTGACGGGTTCGTGCTACCCCATTTAATGGGATATAGCGTGATGTTATGTATGTATGTAACAACATTTATTAAAATTATCAGGACCAAATACAAATCAAATCTGTTATTTATATGTCGTCATAATTATTTGTATCCCTAGAATAGAAAGGCGTCTATTGTACCTAGTCGAAGTACTATCAATGAATGTTAAGATTTTCAAGAATAACCCTCTATGAATAATGAATGTAAGAAAAGCTGGCTTTGAAGTGAAATGAAGTGTGTCCTGTAGCATTTATAAATAGCGTCTGTATCTTAATTGCAATTACATTTATAGCTGTTGACATTTAATTTTGTGGAAACAGAAACAACATAAAACGAAGTGGCCGGTCCACTCGAACTGCACACTAGATCGTAATCCTATCCTAGACTAACGAACTCAGAACTCACAGAACTACGAGGCTATTTTCGCTCGACATCATTTTTTCATGTACAGTGCATTCACTTTGCTTTTAAACCCTGTCGCCAACAGGACCGTAATCAAATACTTCAAATAATACTAGTAATAGGTATCGAGTCTGCCTGTGGATCTTGAGAACCCTGGTTCAATCTCCACAGCCGAAAAACAATTTTCACCAATTTAAATCTACCCCTGTGGCTCCCCCTCCACTAACATTTTTGGGGCCGTGATTCGCCGGCTGGTAATGTATCACTTTCCGAGATCTGCTTACAGGAGAGTGGCACATCCAGTAATGGGTAAAAGGCGTGATGATATATTTATTTATTTTTATTTATAGAAGTAAAGTTCGTCATTATTTGTCGAGAGCGAAGATCGAATGAGGGCGTAGTCCGAGGGATGCAAATAATGACACTTTACTCACGTGTTATATACGATATTTTATATACAAACTGAAAAAGAGAATTGACACAGCCAATGGCCTTATATAACTTTATTTCACATTCTTATTTCCTTCGATAAATAATGAAGCACATTAAGTAATGATTTTGATAAGAATAAAGTAATAAATTCGATAGATTTAACTGTCGGTTCTCGTTGAAACATTTTATAATAAAATAAAATTTAAAAAACACTAGGTTAGTTTCAAATATATTTGAAACTAACTAGTGTTTTTTTAATTTAATTTTAGAATAAAGTAACATTATATACCGGTTGCATATAAAAGTACTTAACCGAAAGTGGATTTTTCTTCCCTCATATTCGCGCTCGGGATTTTTTTAAGCAAAACTTATCGCAATCGTTGCTATGCAACGAAACAATCGGGAAATACCCGATAATTTTCAAGCTCTCGGGGTATTACATTTGATAATATATTATTAAATATGTAAAAAATTTCATAAATATCTTTCAACTCTTAAAAACTATTTATCTAAAATTTTTAAGAGGATCTTAAGACGGTCCTGTATGTCGTCTATAAAATTTATATTGGCTGTATCGAAATATCACTTTATAGTACACACACTGCATTTTATGTGAGATAATAGAAAATATGTAAGGTAATAAATAAAAATAAAATAATCAATAGAAAACTGGTTCTAGATACATGTTATCGTAATAATAATAATAATTCAAATAGGTCATAATAATAAGTCAGTTTCCACTCTCGCAAATATATTAAATCAATATTTATTTCAAGTCTCCGACATCTTATCTCATCTCGCCTGCTTGTAATATTATTTAGTTAAAGACGTATTTAAAATAACATTACTCATATTTTAAAAATATCGTTTTCATTTTTGCCGAGGTTTGTTTGTGTTTGTGGTCCACGTGTTGATTTAAATCGCGCACAAAATTTCAGATTTAGAACTCAGTGTTTTACTTACTTATTAATTGGAGTGCAAACACCATAATATTGCTTTTAGCATTTATTTATGTTTATAAATAATTTATTTATATTTACTAGCTCAGTTTGCTATAAATAAAATTATACTTGCTGGTGACGCGGTTGTTCTAACTACAAACTACAACCATTGTTACAATGCTGAACAGAAAAAGAACTATTACATTTTCGTATCTTTTTTTACACCCTGTATATATTATTAGAAGGATTTTCTCGTATAATAATTATGAAACGATTAACGATAATAAATTTTCTTCACAATCAGCTAGTATGTCATCTTCTGACTTTTGAAAAGTTTGAAAATAATTTATTTTTAACTTTTCCGAACTGGAACTGTCACTTTTCCGACCTGAAAGTGTTACTTTTCCGCCATGAAACTATCAATTTGTCTTTACTCCGAAATTATATAGAATCCATTATTTCATTTTCAAAATCTGACATTTTGTTATTCCGTAATTTTCACGCTTTGAACAATAAATTGACAGATAAAAATAGTTGAAAAACAAAAAATACCAAAATTATTATCCATATAAGTGTCTACTTGTGAATAAAATAGTATACAAACTTTGATGGAAAGTATTAGTGGCTTCGGGCTAGTAATGAAACACTTTCCACCTCGGTATGTAATATATTATTACTTTGTTTAAATGTTTGTTGTATACCTGACATATAAGAAATATGATGGTCCATTGATAATATTTGTGATGTTTGACCTGTTTGGGAATATTTCTCCCATTTACCACCCCTGGATAGGGGACATCAACCCCTACACTCATGTTGAAACCTGCCACTACGCTGTAGGTGCTGTGAATCCAGCAGAATGAATCTACAACCATCAGAACAAACAAAAAATCTTGTTTCAATGCTCTCAGAATTTTATAAATTCTCGAAAATGCTAATTAATGGAAGAGTTTAGAAAATATATAAAATTGTTTCATTGGTTAAGTTAAGTAACCTAGGCAACGGAGTCAATAACCACATGTTGACAGATTTTATTTTTTGACCTTTTTATTATTTATTAAATTTAAGAGGCAATGTTTCAATATCCTAAAATGTTCCTAATATATCGAGAGTTTGCCATTTCTATAGATTTTTTTAATTGACTTTTATGAAAATGGCATTTATGTTACTGGTAACAATGAGATTTAATAACAGTGAAAAAAAAATTCACTAGTGGAATAGTTATTTGTGTATGAAGAGCGTAAAGTGATTCTTTGTTACTCGAGAGCGGTAATAGTGCAACTTTACGCTCGTGATACACACACAATTTTTTTCTATGATTTCATCTTCAAATTATTAAAAACATATACGTATTGAAAATAAATTCATTCTGTCAACTGTCAATATGACAAGTTTCTGTATTGTTTGTATCCCTGGTAACTATTGAAATAAGCGCGCATTTAACATCTTTTTCGCGCGTTGCCATTGGAAACGCACGCATATAACATCTTTTGCACGCAAAAAAATATTTTTTGATTGTTCCACAGGAAACGTTAATTTTACTATGACAAATGAGAGCGTAATTGTCAATTTTTTCATAGCAATCGTAGAAAAAAATATTTAAATAACTTTAATATCATTGCTTTCTTTTCAAACAAATTCATGATTTTATTGGTTCCCAAATATACGTGAAATTCTGTTTTAAATATGAGTTCTGAAAATTATTTCCGTTTGTTATAATTTTCATAACATAAACAATTATCTTGATGCGATATTTTTAGTTTGTTTGACAGTTAAATTTATTAGAAACTTTGGTAGTAGATTGAAATATTGTTCCTAAATATAAGAGCAAAACAAGTATCTCAAAATGTTTCAGAAATAATAATTTATTACATATTTATGTTGCTTCGAATGAACGAAGAAATATGAAGCAAAACTATTTCCCATCTTTCAGAATGAAGTATCACTTTATACCATTGCAAATTTAGCCGAATTCTTACCGAGTACATTCTGATTAATATTTTTATTATCACAATGAATGTTCGTTCCACAAAACTGGGCTGTTGCTAACACAATAACGAACACACTTATCACCCCGCAGGTAAACTGTACATTCAGTCTGAAGATCCGACAGTCTGTTGTCTGCTTGTGGATCTTAAACAACTTCCTGACGTCTTTAAACAGACCGATCATGTTACTTGTCACTGCGCTTGTTTCCTTCGGCTAATTTCACTACACTACTTGTAGAATGGCACGCTGCTAGGTTTATACTCTATCAGCGAATGATAAATGTTATAAAATAGCGCACAGGCGGAGGGACAGTGTTGTTGTTTGCCGTGAAACGGTCCTATATTCTTTTTTAGTGCTTCAAATATACAGATTCAGAGATGTTTATTTTATATTATTATTATTTGAGTTGTTTGACTGTGCAACATTTTTGCTGTTGCTTGCATCTCTATTAATATCTTATATATATATATATATCAACGATTGACAGATAAAACGTCCAACGTTGATGTTTTGACAGATAAAACGCCAAGTATTTATTTATTTTTTGTTCAATTCCATGGCTCTCTGTATTTTCAACACAACTTTCGACATTTTAATATTTAATTTCTGTCGTTACAAAGCATGTAATAGAAATTTTGTTTATTGATTTAGATGCAGAAATTTATGGCCTAAAATTTTATTTGAAGCTTTTTTGCATAAAATAATTAGGAAAGCCAATAATTGAACATTTGAAAAATAGCATCGAAAACGCTATGATGCGCAATTCGATTCACCATCCTGTATATATATATATATATATATATATATATATATATATATATATATATATATATGTATATACATATCTCATTAAATGGGGTAGCACGAACCCGTCAACATTCTCATCCTGACACACGATACTCGGACCATATAAACACTTCCTCCATACAAACTTTTTCTTTTCTCACAACCAAAATCCATCAACACGCAACAAACATTCATCCATTCGCTCCTGTACACCAGTTTCGTAAATCTTCACTTACGCCCACTTCTCTAACAACGAATCTATAAGAAATGAAGGCAGCATCGCCTGCGCTTGTTTAAAAATACATTTAACACAATTGCAGTTACACACTGTATAGTAAAAACTGAAAATGTAGCAAAAAAGATGAGGAAGGAAGGGAGTATCTCCCTGCGCTTGTTTTTGAAACAATTGCAATTGGACACTCTATAGTAAAAACTGAAAATGAACCAAAAGATAAGAAAGGAAGGGAGCATCTTCCTGCGCTTGTTTTTGAAGGTGAACTCCACACAATTGCAGGTAAACACTCGAAACATCTAACCAATGAATCTAAAATCAAGAATCATTATATATATATATATATGTATGTTGAATTTTAAATTTCCGCGAGTGTTATTGATGTAACTTGAATTCTTCCGGGTATCTTCTCGCGTTGGTCTGGTTTGGTTCAAGACCTAACACCAGATCGAGAACACGGAATCAATCCAAGACCTGAAGATGGCAAGTGAGACCTTGCCGAAACGTCGTCTAAACAACGGTTCTTCTCAGAACCAAACCAGACCAACGCGAGAAGATACCCGGAAGAATTCAAGTTACATATATATATATATATATAAATTAAGAATATATACTATAAGACGTACTGATCATGGAACAAAAACAATTTATTTTAAATTCGCAAACAAATTTGCATCATATTTAAAAGCGACATTTTGTTAGCCACTGGTTGATAGCTATTTTTAATAATTTTATTTAAATCTTCGTACAAGTAATTGTTTACACAACACCAAATAAATGTCTGCTGTATAGTTAATTTAGTTAAATGCAGCAGGTCAAGCAATAAAGTACGCTAATCCAGTGGCCCTAAAAATGTTCATCTCAAGTAAACTATCCTTAATTTAGTGAATTTTAAAAATATTATTTTTGTGTCATAATCACTACGTCTTCTAGTATATACCCTTTGTTTTTTTTTTCGAAGTACAGATACACCCTGTATGTATGTATATATATATACAGAGAGATATCTACCCTACTAAAAACAGTTAAGGGGTCAGATAAGTTTTTTTAGCAAATATGTCGATAGAATTGGAGCAAATACAGATTGTGTTTGAATAACAAGATATTAAATATAAATCACAATATATACATTCATATAGCTATTTTTGCACGTGGTGATATTTTAAATACATAACATTACGCTATACCTCTATATCAAATAAGAATAGCGCAAATCCTTCAATTATTTGTTAGATACATTCTTTTATTAATTTCCGGTACATATTATTTTCTATCGCACCACCCTGTATTCATATTCATAGTTTCTTTCATGCAAGCTCGTTTTTTCCAATAGCAACAAATCTTATAAATAAATGCATACATTATATCATGTAATGTCCTATCAAATTGGAGTAGCACTAACTGTTCAAATAATCACCTAACGTTTATTAATAATAATATGTTATTCCTTTAGACTCATACTGCAATTAATATTTGCCAAACATACCTAGCCTGGTACACCATCCACATTCATAATTCCTTTTATACAAGCTCGTCTCATCTTTTGTACTTTGTAATAAATCTTTAATAATATCCATCTATTTAGAGATTTTCTCTCACTTTTAATTTCATCAACATTGACTTACGATTTACACCGTACCCAAACCATCTTAACTAAGGTATACCAGCTGTAAAAATACGTCCCCCCTAAAAGATGTTAATAGCAACAAGTCATAAAAGTAATTTTTATTAAGGTGACATTTGGAAAGATTTGCTGTTCTTCCATTAGATTCATTCTGCAATTAATCTTTTCCAAACATTCCTCTTCTGGTATGCCACATTCATAATACTTTTCTTCATCTTTAATTCAGACAAAAACTCTTAAATAATAATCCTCATTTTTACCCAAACATATATCTTTAGACATAGGTTTCACTTGCCCAAACCATCTCAAATATCTCATACCAGCCGTCAAATCAAGCCTCCCCAAATATGTCAGTAACATAAAATCCACAGTCATATTTTTAGTCGTACTCGTGTTCTCATTTTCATGTTCCAATACAGGTAACCACGTGACTTATAGATAAAAGATTTTTTTTTATAAAATACTGAATACGTTACGTCGACGTTAATGCGTATTTTCTGCAAAAAGAATGTAAAAATGATTTATGGCACTATTATTATTATTATTTTATGTAAGTTCCTATTAAATTTGACAGTAGGAAAAAATTTTTACACAATTCTTTTAACTACTAACAGAAAGTACTAATAACACTGTAATTTGTAATTGTAGATAAACGTAAACTACATACATATATACACACATAAACACATCAAAATATAAATGTACGTATAGATCAGTAGTTTTCAAAATGTGGGTCGCTACCGTTCCAAAATGTTGCGAAGAATTTAGAGGATAGCTCATTGCTAATTAGTCATTAAAAATTATTACAAACTGAAAAGTAAAATACAATTAATTCTACTCATACAAAGATGTTAAAATATACCAAAATTATTAATGAGAAATTTTTCCTTTACTCATTTCTGAAATCATAATTCTATTTTTGTAAATGAGCTTCGTAAAAATTTCAATTTTGATCACACAAGAGGGTTACAATAGCTATTTATGAAACTAGTAAGGAAATGAAGGTTATTACCTTACGCATGTGAAATTTGCAGAACGAGGCGTAGTCGAGTTATGTAAACACATAAGTAAGGTAATAACCTTCATTTCCTTACTAGTTTCATACAATATTTTTTCTACTTCCGTTCTAATAAATACGAAAGAGCGTTTTTTAATTATGAAATTTTGACATATTAATGACAAATTCAAAAAATAAAAGAATAACACATCAGAATTCGTCTACCAAAATATCTGTTGCTATGTTACCTCATTATTTCACTAGTTAAATAATACAGTTCATTACCTAACTCAAATAAGTGAAATAAAACGTCTATTTCCTAACGGAAGAAGAAAAAATAATTTAAATTTTTTTTTGTGAAACATAGCCAAGTGTTTACTTTACATTTTTATTAAACCTTGTTTCACCAAGTGTTGGATGACAATTAATTTTGTCTTTGTTGTTATTTAAATTGCTATTGCATAGCTTTCCCTTTTTTTCGGTAAATGGCATGACCAGTTCCACAAAACTTCTCATGTCATCTTACTAGTTTGTTAGAGATCTTATTCTCTGCTGGCACAGTTCTTCGTCACCAGCTTCTTCACATGAACTTTGTTCTAGGTGAAGAAGTGAGTTATACCATACTGATGAGCTCTAATAAGAGTGAAACGCGTCTATGGTTACTAACTGAACTGTGCTGGCCAGCCTCTGACGATGCCCTCATAAGGTGACTTGGAGGCTGAATTTTGTGAAACATAGCCAAGTGTTTACTTTACATTTTTATTAAACCTTGTTTCACCAAGTGTTGGATGACAATTAATTTTGTCTTTGTTGTTATTTAAAAAATAATTTATTTGTGATTTTTGTCAGCAAGAAAAAAAGGCTCAGAAATGTTTGAAAACTACTAATACAGATAACAAATAATTATACAAATTCCTGGATTTAAATACTGCAATTTTTGCACAATTTTTATATAAGTATCTACTTGAAACATGAAAGTGTAGATATAGTTGTTATGAAAATATGATGACAACTTCAATTATCAATCAAGTATGTCCACAAACACGCCTGAAACAAATGAGTATATCAAAATATTATTACGTTTATTTGCCATTTTTGAATGCGGAAAAGCAAACACACAGTATATCTTCCATCAATACAGCAGTGACATCGTATATAGAAGAGATATTTATAGCTAATACATATCACTTTAGATAGCAACCAATCACTTCAGTTATTTTTAGCTCGCTGCTAAAATATTCGCGACCCTTAGCAGCTTATGTAACTTATGTTGCAATATATTGCACATACTCTACCGTCTTGAGATGATGGAATTATCTTCTGTTTTACTTTTTAATTTTATTATTTCGTTCAACAACTTGCTTCACACATTTCTCTTTGCATTGGTTTAATTATGTGGTACGTATATACTATGGAAGACTGGTAAAAATGTAGGTTAAAGATTGTATGTACAAACTAAGAATAAATGAATGGATATGATTTAAAGAATGAATTTGAATTTCTCAAGGTAAAAACTATATATGAACTATCACACTGCGGCTCGGTGAGTGCTGATCCTGTACTGTAATTGGGATTAAGTTCCTGTTGTACAGCGTAACATAAATAAATAAATAAATTAATTTGTATGAACATAATTATGACTTTGGATGGTATGTTTGTTCTTCATTAAAGGGTGAATTTAATGAATGTTTTAAGGGTTTGTGCTACCCTATTTAATGGGACATACATCTTATGTACGTAGGGTCCTCCACAATTGTTTTATTAAACTTTATTTATTTATATAAAAAGTGGTCCGGAATACATTGGTGTATGATGAATGTGAGATTGGGAAGAATGTTGTAAGAAGAGTGGGAATAAGTCAGTTGAGATGGTTTGGTCATGTAGAACGTATGTCGAATGACAGATTGGTGAAACAGGTGTATGTTGGTGAAATTGAGGGTGAAAGTTTGCGTGGACGACCTAGGAACAAGTGGATGAATATGATTGAAGGGTTGTTGCGTGAGCGAAAGATTCTGAGCGTGAAGAATAAACGAGCTTGTATGAAAAGAATTATGAATGTGGTTGAAGCAAAAGTGGTGTGTCAGGATAGGAATTAATTGCGGGATAAATATGATGAATGAAGACAAGCGTATGATTCTTGATTTTAGATTCACTGGTTAGATGTTTCGAGTGTTTACCTGCAATTGTGTGGAGATCATCTTCAGAAACAAGCGCAGTGTACACTAGCGAATGGATGAATGTTTGTTGTGTGTTGATGGATTTTGGTTGTGAGAAAAGAAAGAGTTTGTATGGAGGAAGTGTTAATGTGGTCGAATCGAGTATCGTGTGTCAGGATGAGAATGTTGACGGGTTCGTGCTACCCCATTTAATGGGATATAGCGTGATGTTATGTATGTATGTATGTATGTGGATCTAAAATAATTTTTTTCAACAGTTCTTGTAAACATGACATTACCCTCACTCAATTTCGTTGTGATTATAACCGTTTCCCTCACTAGTGATGAAAGTAAATAATTTTCCTCACTAGTGAGGCAAACGGTTTGTATCACAACTAAATTGAGTGAGGGAAATGGCATTTGATATGATGACCAAGGAAACGTGAGGTGCATTTGCAAAAACAACTCCTTTGATTTATATAAAATAATTATTAAATTTCTTGTATCGCAAACGTAAAAATGTAAGTTTCACGTTTAATGTTGACAAAAATAGTATGTAGCACACTTAGAAAAAGGCCATTACAAAACTCGTACTATTGCAACAATTACACTAATATTACAAATAAAAATAAATAAATATATCATCACGCCTTTTACTCATTACTGGGTGTGACACTCTGCCTAAGCAGATCTCAATATACTAGTAATTATCATTATACAGTATAGTTTGCTAATACTCCTAGAAATATGGCAATGTACAACAGGAACTTAATCCAAATAAGAATAAGAAATGATGAAAGTAGAATTGTAAGTTTCTAATAATTTTAAAATTATTACCGATAACTCTTTCTATTCTTCTCTATTAAGATGAAAAATGAATCAAAATTTCTGAACTGTTGAAGAACTAACGACCAATAAAGTCTTCTATGACCATTAAGTTCTTTCATCGTTTTATATCTTCATAACCGCAAATATATGTGAGTATTTTTCTTACATCTTACGAGATCACGAGACTTCAGCAGGATTCAGAGATTCAGGCAACGTACGTTTACCATTGTGTGTGTGTGTTCAGTGAAGTTTATTATAGAACGCCAAGGTGAGCCGCGTGTTTATATTTCAACACTCACAAGAGAGTTAACGTAAACTCGAAACCTAAACTCTGAACTGTTCAGGCCCTCGTGGTGGTCATGTCTTTACAACATGCACAAGTAACTCCAATACTCTCTACCAACCAAAACTTCAAATCTATCAATACACAAACATTAATACGGATTCTATAATAAGCTACTGTAATTAGGATTCAATTCCCGTTGTGCAAAATTACAAAATAAATATAGGAAATTCAAAGGAAATTATAACAAATGATATATTAGGTAAACGTCAAAATATTTCCTCAATTAAAGAAGGTATCGGGTGATTCAGAAAATGGTATCAACAAACGTATATCTAAAATTAATTAGGTAATAATTGACAATGAAAATGTCATCTATTCTTCAATTTAGAAAGACTTTTTAAAAATGAAATAAATGTAATTAGTATATATCATCTCGCCTTTTACCCATTACTGGGTGTGACACTCTGCCTAAGCAGATTTCGGTAAGTGATATATATCTTCGCGTGAAGTGCGGTTACCAGCCGTCAAATCACGGCCCCGAAAGATATTAGTGGAGGGGTAGATTTAAATTGGTGAAAATTGTTTGTTGACTGTGGGGATCGAATCAGGGTTCTCAAGATCCACAGGCCGACTCGATACCACTGAACAACCTACCCCCATTAATTAATGTAATTAGTGCAAATTGGTTTGGTGGTAGGTGAAAGCTATACCGTTTAAATGTTACAATAAACAATAAGATTCAAAATCATAAATTTGAAATTAATTATCAGTCACAATTAACAAATAATCATAATTGACAATGAAATTTGCCACCGATTGTAATAAGTTCACACATTATTTATTTTTTAATGAAGCAGGCATCATTACGATAGTATATGTATTTTATTTTATTTTGTCACAATTACATTTAAATTATGTTCGGTTCATTTTCAAACTAAATCCTTGAAGATGAAATCACCTACCTATTTTAAATTAGATCGAGTTAAACGAAGAACAAGTAAATAAATAATAAATATAGACAATTTTCCCGTTGAAAGCACAAGAATAATGTTTGAAAAATGAGTTATCTAATAAATGATATTTGTGTTTTGAGGGCATTCGCGAAGCTGTTGAAATTTCGCGATTATTTTAAACTAACATGTCATTTGGCTTCAGCCAAGAAATTAAAAACTCGATGTGGAAATCTGTACAAATTAATGAACAGTACTGAACATACTGTAGTCATAAATATTTGTAGCTATGACATGGTTTTATATACATCATTTTCCGACTACAAATATTTATTTTGTTAGTTTATTGGGCAGTAAATCGAATGTAAAATGCATTACATAGCTTACATTTTTCTTATGTTGTACACAACGAATATTTCAGATTCTTTCTATGAACTTTTCAAGTAGGTCTTATCAATTTTATTCTTATCTTACCATTTCATTATTATTTCCTTATTTATTAATATTATCAATTCCTTATTAAATCTTTGTAGATTTATCTAAAGCTACAATACCAATGTTTAGCCACAAGATGCTATTTTGTAATATGTTAAACTTAACACAGAAGAGTTATGGCAATCTGTCAAAAACTGGCTTTGTCCTTGATGTACTCGTATATAACGAAACAAAAATATTCACACATTCACCAGAATTTGAGATGCTAAAATCTGTGCCAAATTAATGCTACAAACTTTATACTCTATATCTTAAAAATCGTCTACAGTAACTATAGAAATATTTTGCATCTTTTTTTGTTAATTTTAGAGAAAATCGTACGACACTAATTAACGACCAATAGAAACACTTATACGAGCATGGGTTACCTAGCAACGTCAAGATTTTCTTGGAAATTTTTCATTCCTAGACCAACCTAAGTGAAATTAATAAGTGGAAATTTTTATGTCAAATTTGACAGTTGGACAATATAGTGAAACGTCATATTGAATGTTTAGAAATTATAGTTTTATTTGAACGGTCAGTATAATCAAGAAAGCAGTAACTAACGCATATTAATTAAAATTAAAAACACAATTGTTATAAGTAATGCTTCCTTTGTAAGAAGAATCTGATAAAGTGTTAGCAGTAGAAGAACAAATGATACTACCAGATTCAGGTTTTTTTTTCATTCCTAATGCTTTCTATTATATTTTTATGATGTTCTGCATCCATTTGCAAATAAGGCCGAATAGAATGCGCATTACTATGCCCTGTAACTTTGATGAGCTGTTCTTCTCCGACACCTTTATCAATATTTTGTAATGACAGGGAACCAAAACGTGACATTTTGCTCGATTTTTTCAGTAACTGTTTTTTGTTGTCAATAATTTTATTACGTTGCTATAGTTATACTTGTATTCCAACTTGATTATTTCGAATAAAATTTAAATATTAATTTATGTATTTTTGCTTTTTGTAGCGGTGTCGTTACGATTTTCTTACCGAATCTACATTCGAGCATTAATTCATATCCGGGAAATTTTTTGTCGTGCATTCCAACAACGTAATCGGGCCCTCGAGTTCCACTCGGGCCGATTAATACGTTGTTGAAATGCACTCCTAAAAATTTCCGGAAAGAATTAACGCTCTTATGATATTATAAGTGAAAATCTTTAGCCAAAATATAGTACTAAATTCGAATTAATAACTGGTACAGTAAAGGATTTGTTATCACTTTTTTTTAGGTAACGAAAATAACAAAAATTAAATAATTCTCCAAGATACAAGTAATGAACAAATACGAATCACTAGCTGTCAACAGTCAAGTATAAAAAAATAAATCTATAATAATTGAATGTTGAATATTAAATGATGTGGTATCGAGTCGGCCTGTGGATTTGAGAATCTGGGTTTGATTCCCAAAGCCGACAAACATTTTTCACCACGTTAAAACTACCACTTCTTTGGTGGCCGTAATTTGACTTCATGCAAAGAAATATATCACTTACCGAGATCTGATACGGTAGTACAACACCCAGTAATGGGTAAAAGGTGTGATGACAAATAAATTTACCTATTATTGGCTGTGTTGTTACTAGCCGTTAAATCATTCCCCTTTCCCCAAGATAATAGTAATTTGAATGTCGAGTAATGTTTGTCGGCTGCGGGAATCGATTATGATTAATGTTGTCACATTAAAATATCTGTTGCTCTAGTTTAACTAAAATAAAGTCAAAATTATTTACTAGCAGCCATTTTGATCAATCTCTCAATTATTTTATTTCTTTGTTGTTCTGCACAACAGGAACTTAATCCCAATTACAGTAGCTTATTGTGGAATCAGAACCACTTAGACATAATTGTAATTTCGTTGGGTATATGTTGAAATCAGCAAGATTTTAATGCCAGTACTCCGACTGTTTTTGACAATTTTTTCTAGGTATTGTAAAAATGGTTCAAATTATCACCATTTTTTTCCTTAATAAAGTAACATAATTGTTTTATTACAAATATTATTACTGCATGTCAAATCTGGAAACCTTGGCAACGAAACAACAACCGAAATACTTTACAATTTTTTTTTTAGAATAAAACTGAGTGTATAATAATAGTAGCTTATATAACAAGGAAGTAAAGTTCGTGATTAATTGTCGAGAGCGAAGATTGAATGCAATCACTTGAGGTAAATAATGACACTTTACTCACGTGTTATATACGATATTTTATATACAAACGGAAAAAGTGAATTGGTACTGCCAATGGCCTTGAATCACTTTATTTCCCTAGGGAGTACTTGTCATTTTTATTTCCCTCGGTAAATAATTACCCTTATTAAGTAATGATTTTGATAATAATAAAGTTGATATTATTTACCGGTAGTGTATAAAGACCCGTAAGAAGTAAAAAGTAACTCAAGCGAATTTGATAGTTTATACTAAATGCGCAAGTTATTACTATCAAACAATCAGACGATATGATAGAATTTCGGCATATTTCGTTTAACTTCGACATCTCTTGTTCGAACTTCAACACTAATCTGTCAATTGGAAAACATTGAATAATTTAAATCCTTCGATGATTTATCACATAGGGATTTATGAATTTCTACTAAAAAATCCATTTTATATAACACCAAGCTTAAACAAGTACCTATATATTGCCCGTCAATACGGTGGTGTGGATAGCGATACGGAATTCGAATCCGGAGATCCCGACTTCGAATCTCACTCAAGCTAAAAATTATATAAACTACTACACTGCGGCTGCTCGGTGAGTGTGGACCCTGTACTGTAATTATGATTAAATTCCTGTTGTACAACGTAACATAAATAAATAAATAAATAATATTGATCACCGATTACTTAAATGGCAGATAACTACCTCTCAGGTTACGCAAAAATGCTGATTTCTGATTGGACAAAGGCAGTGTATTTTAGGTAACACACAGCACTCTTGCATTATTACAAATCATTAATCATTATTCAACTGTTTTTAATTAATTAAAAAGTTAGGTATATCGATGATGTAATTGGTATAAACAATAAAAGAAAGATTACCTGAAAGAAAAGGCAAAAGCACACCCACTGGTAATACCGAATAAGCTTCTTATCTTTCTCATCCTTCACTGTATCAACTCCCGGAATATACTGATTCTTGAGGAACGCCCTGGGCACCACGTACGTCGAGTGTATCCAACAATAAGTGTTGAGAACATCTTCAGGTATGTCTTTCGTGTGAATACAGTCAATCGGATTACCAACATATTGTCTAGTTGTGACTATCAAACTAAACGAAATTAGTATCATAACAGTGATCGAATAATGTAGACGAAACACCGGCGAATCGATGTGAATATGACTGATCTTTA
Organism: Pterostichus niger; assembly: GCA_947425015.1. Taxonomy (NCBI): domain Eukaryota; kingdom Metazoa; phylum Arthropoda; class Insecta; order Coleoptera; family Carabidae; genus Pterostichus; species Pterostichus niger. The sequence goes on along the minus strand of OX380341.1, from coordinate 1,083,320 downwards.
TCAGGTTTTTCAACCCTCTGAATATGTCCAACATCTTGTAAGAACTAAATGAAGTTAATGAATTAGTAGATCTTGTATTCTTGCAGAGACAGGATGATTGTTCGTCTTTAGCTTCGTCATGTTTCGATAGGTTTCGTCACTGCACTGTTCACTTCACTGAGGGTTAAAGGTTATGTTTGTTGGTTTGTTAATAACTTCATGTCGATGTTTCGTGTTGGTGGAAACCCGCGTGAAGTGCGTCCGTCCCGACGCCTATTTTAACACTAACTAAGATCAGCATATGTCCGACGCCTGCCGAAACTCTGAATCGCCAGTGCTATAAATAAGTGTCGACAAACGGGAAAGTCTTTCCGTTGCTCTCAGTTACACGGACGATGTTTCAACCATTGAATTATATTAGACAAAAGAGAGGGAATCATTACTCTAACGTTTATTATGTCCATTTTATTCCATCAGTTTACCATATACAAATTTACCGTGAGTTTTTTTTACAGATTTAGACATAGTTAACTTCATTGACTTGTACTACGCTTATTATGGCCGTTTCATATGCCATTAAAATTCCTAGTTTCAAATTTATAGAGCGGGCACGTCAACTAGCGCCTCTGATAAGATCCATCGTAACTAATATAACCTAGCCTAATTATAATAATAATATAATATAGTTATTTGTGTGTTAAGAGCGTAAAGTGATTCTTTGTTACTCGAACAAAGTCACTTTAAGCTCGCGATACACACATTATTTTTCTACGATTGCATTTTAATAGCTATTTCCTTACTAGTTTCATACAATATTTTTTCTACTTCCGTTCTAAATAAATACGAAAGAGCGTTTTTGAAATTATGAAATTTTGACATATTAATGACAGTTATAAATTCAAAAAATAAAAGAATAACACATCAGAATTCGTCTATCAAGTTATCTGTTTGCTATGTTACCTCATTATTTCACTAGTTTAATAATAATGGGGTAGATGGCTCAGTGGTATCGAGTCGGCCTGTGGATCTTGAGAACCCTGGTTCGATCCCCACAGCCGACAAACAATTTTCACCAATTTAAAAAAATCTACCCCTGTGGCTCCCTCTCCACTAATATCTTTGAGGGCCGTGATTTGACGGCTGGTAACCGCATTTCACGCGACAAAATATATCACTTACCGAGATCTGCTTAGGCAGAGTGCCACACCCAGTAATGGGTAAAAGGCGTGATGATATATTTATTTTATTTTATTTATTACTTAACTCAAATAAGTGAAATAAAACGTTTATTTCCTAACGGAAGTAGAAAAATTATTAAAAAATATATGCGTACTGAAAATCTAAAACAAATTAGAAACGTTTACAAATATAAAACTGTCCAAGATAATTTGATTGTATTGTTTGTCGAGTATCGCGTCTGTATAGTATTTATTCCGTGTTCTAAACTAAGACGTACGTTGTAGTAAGACTAGCAGCAGGTTTATTACAATGCAAGAGAGTTTATGCTCTGGTATTTTTAGTGTGAGATTCCGTTTACTGCAGATGGAGTAGTTCATATACGGCCACGTGATATGCTCTACTATGACTCCTGAGTTTTTATTTTTATTTTATGTGGTTAATAATAACAAACCAGTAAGTGAATCATCGTTATTGCCAGGAATCATCATTTCATTAACTCCCATAAACACCAGAAATATCACCAGGTAGATGGATGTTTACATCAGCTGCCACCAAATTTCCCTCTTGCTTCATTTGTGCCAACATTATTTTTAATTATTTTATCATTTGCTTTTTTATGTCAAAGTGTGGGTCGCAAGGACATTGGAGGGGGTCGTCGAATATTACTTAGAAATTAAAAAAACATGTGCTCAAAGATTCAAAGAATTTAAATAAAACACAATAAAGACAAAATTAATTGTCTTTGAGTGCTCACTAGGTGAACCTAGGTTTAATAATAAAATATAAAACTCACAAAATTATTACAGCTTATTCTCTGCTGGCACAGTTCTTCGTCATCAGCTTCTTCACGTGAACTTTGTTCTAGGTGAAGGAGTGGGTTATACCATACTGATGAGCTCTAATAAGAGTGAAACGCGTCTATGGTTACTAACTGTGCTGGCCAGCCTCTGACGATGACCTCATAAGGTGACTTGGAGGCTGAATTTTGTGAAACATAGCCAAGTGTTTAGTTTTATATTTTATTATTCAAAGAATTTACAACAAGACTAATGCAAAATACTACTATTTCTAAGAAAGTATACAAAGTTTTTGATGAGAAATTTTTACTTTAATAATTTCTATTTTTGTATTGGACAAACTTTAATTCTTATCACATAAAAATAAGAACGTCGCTTACGTTATATACAAAGCCTGAAATGTTATATTAGTTTCCAAGTAAAAATGAAGGAAGAAACGTTGCAAAATTTTGCCGCAAGCGGCGCTTTTTCCGATGATTTTGGTAACCGTTACAACATTGATCAAATCTTTTTATACAGAGTGATCCAAAATGTTTGATCCGCCACCTTTTTTTTTTTTTTTTTTTTTTTTCTTGGTGGGGGAAATGCTGTTACGCACGTTTGTGTGGGACTCGCCTGTCGTTTGACCATACCCACTAAAACCTAACCACCAATATACATGGGGTGTATGCAGCCCGTAGAACTACCTCTCGGCATTACTTTCCAGGCTGCCCCCTCTTCTACTCAGCTTGGGTGTTCCGCTGAGGTCGTCGTCAAATCCGGTTATGTCGCTGTTCTTGTTCTCGGTCCTTTTCGGCTTGCTCTTTCTTCCGCATTACTGCGTTAGCAAGCCGTTTTATGGCGGACCAGTTTTCCTCCCCCTGCAACATCAGATGTACTATGTTGTCAGGGTTTATGCTAGTATTGAGTTCCTCCTCCGCTACTGTCCTTTCAGTTGTCCATTCAGGGCAGTAGAAGAAGGTGTGCTCGGCAGAATCCTCCCCTAGATGGCAGTAGGGGCAGGTTGCCGAGTCCCTTCTTCCTATCTTTTTGAGATAGGCTTCAAAGGGACCGTGACCACTAAGTAGCTGTGTGAGGTGGAAGTCTAGCTCACCATGCTTCCTATCCTTCCACCCTTTTATTTCCGGGATGAGTCTCCTCGTCCACTCTCCCGTGGCTCCTGAATTCCACCTGGTTTGCCAGGCACTCATCGTGGCTTCCTTGATGGTTTTAGTCTCTTCTTTTGTCTTGCGGTACGTTGCCTCTCTCTCTTGGACCAACAGGTCTATAGGGATCTGTCCCGACAGGACTTGAGCTGCCGCTGTCGATACAGTCCTATATGCACTGCAAATCCTTAATGCCATTTGCCGCTGTACTCGCTCGTATATGGTTCTATATTTCGCGAGTAGCATGGTCTTACTCCAAATCGGGGCTGCGTACAGTAGTATGGAGTTAACTACTGCACCCAGTATCCGTCTCTTTGTTGCGGCTGGTCCTCCTATATTCGGCATGAGCCGAGAGAGGTTTCGTACCGCTTCTCCTGCTTTTTTGGCAGTGCGGATTACGTGTTCCCGCATTTTTTGGTCTTTATCCCAATGAACACCGAGATATTTAATACTGGATGACGTCTGGATCACTTGGTCCTGGACTGTGATGTCCATTTCCAGAAGTGTCCTTCTGCCAGCCAGTATTACTGCCTCCGTTGATCCGCCACCTAGCTCTAATTTTTGTTTGCCGCATCATAAACTATGACCGACAGCTCGCATTAGCATGCAATGAATTTATAAAAAGGGTAAATTTGAATATGTTCAGGATTTTTTTGATCTTAATAATTTATTTGGACTTGTTTTTAAATTATCCTGTTCCAAATCTAAAGTAACTTGTTGGAAAACAGTGTGTCTCTCAGTTAGTGAAAGTAAACATCAAAAATAAAAACGTTATATTATATCAGTCAGTACGGTGGTGTGAATAGCGATACGGAATTCGAATCCGGAGATCCCGAGTTCGAATCGCACTCAAGTTAAAAATTATATAAACTATCACACTGCGGCTCGGTGAGTGCGGACCCTGTACTGTAATTGGGATTAAATTTCTGTTGTACAGCGTAACATAAATAAATAAATAAATTATAAGGGGTAGATGGTTCAGTGGTATCGAGTCGGCCTGTGGATTTGAAAACCCGGGTTTAGTTCCAACAGACGACAAACAATTTTCACCACATTAAAACTACCCTTGTGGCTTCCCCTTCACTAGCATCATTGGAGGCCGTAATTTATAACTGATAACCGAAATATATTACTTACCGAGATCTGCTACTCAGTAATGGATAAAAGACGTGATGATATAATTATTTATTTATTTAAGTAATATAAGAAGAAATCATCCTACCTGGAAGAAGAGCATGAAAGCAACCCACTGATAATACTTCATATGTTTCGTCAGTCCCATCTCCGAGTTAATCATCCCTGGATGCGGCACCTGCCGTCCCTGCACCATCCCCAGTGCCTTGGGCACCGTGTACGTTGAGTGGATCCAGCAGTAGGTATTGAGCGTCTCCTCGGGGATGTCCCTGGAAATACGACTACACGTACATCATGTGCAACGTCGCTTACCGCGCAGCATGTTCAACGTACTTGCTGTTAGCGCAATCGATCGGATTCCCCACGTATTCACGCGTACTCACGGCGATGCTGAAGGAGATGAGGAGGATCACGGTAGCGTTGCAGTGGAGGCGGAAGATTAGAGAGTCGATTGTCACGTGAGATATCTACAAAGACCAGAGATTACTTCAAATTAAATAAATAAATAAAATACTGGGTGTGGCACTCTATCAAAGCAGATCGCGGTAAGTGATATATTTTCTTCGCGTAACGTGCGGTTGCCAACCGTCATACCACGGCCCCTAAAGATATTAGTGGAGGGGGAGCCACAGGGGTAGATTTAAATTGGAGAAAATTGTTTGTCGGCCAAATTATATCCCTTAAATTTTAAATATCATTTAAATAAAAAAAATTTGAAGCGAATTGTTGACAGCAATATTTATTCAAATCAATTTGCGATTCAATATTGTTTTTCTTAAGATAGGATTTGCAATAAAGCTGCTTTCACGACTCCTCAATAATAATTACAATTATTAATTAGAGGAAGCATCTTTAAACTTGCGAAGTGATTTAGGGACAAATAAAATATGTAAAGAACTTTGAAAATACTCTTATTAAAAATATTTTTTCTACGATTGCTATGAAAAGTTGACAATTACGCTCTCATTTGTCATCGTAAAGTTAACGTTTTCTGTGGAACAACCGAAAAATATCTTTTTACGCGTCTCCAATGGCAACGCGCGAAAAAGACGTTAAATGCGCGCGTTTCCAATGGCAACATGTGAAAAATATATTAAACAAATAAAATAAATAAATATATCATCACGCCTTTTACCCATTACTGGATGTGGCACTCTGCCTAAGCAGATCTCGGTAAGTGATATATTTTGTGAAATGCGGTTACCAGCCGTCAAATCACGGCCCTCAAAGATATTAGTGGAGAGAGAGCCACAGGGGTAGATTTAAATTGGTGAAAATTGTTTGTCGGCTGTGGGGATCGAACCAGGGTTCTCAAGATCCACAGGCCGACTCGATACCACTGAGCCATCTACCCCATAAAAAATATATTAAATGCGCGCTTTTTTCAATAGTTACTAGGGATACAAACAAAACAGAAACTTGTCATATTGAGAGTTGACAGAACGAATTTATTTTCAGTACGTATACGTTTTTAAATAATTTTTAAGATGCAATCGTAGAAAAAATTATGTGTGCATCACGAGCGTAAAGTTGCACTATTGCAGCTCTCGCTCGCGCTGTAATTACCGTGTTCGAGTAACAAAGAATCACTTTACGCTCTTAATACACAAATAACTATTTATGAATGTTTGACATCGAATTCGGGACATCCCCTTTAACAACTAAAACAAAAGATAACAGTTGAAAGATAGGCACGTACAGCAAATAACGCAGAAACTGAAAAATTGAAATGAAGCAAATATAAATAGAACATGTGTTGTGCTATCATACACAAAATTATCATTTTATGTCGTATATTTTATTTGAAATGGAGTGTACCTTATCTCCATGGGAACACTTCAAGGCAACAACCTATCCTTCAGTTCACAAATATTTTTTATTTTCAACAATAATTATAGGTGGATCTAATGTAAATACGGTTTTCAACCGCTGGCTTAAATAAAACGAAATTTACAAAGAAATAAACAATGTCTATTTAAATAGCGAATTTATTTTATTACAATTTCTATGTTAAACAAAAGTTATTTATTACTGTATATATAAATAATAATCACCCCCCACTAGCATTTTTGGGTGATGTACTACAGCTGCAAGTATACATCATGTCAAAAGACTTGACAATTACATATTTATTTTGTGAAAGCTAGTAAGACTCTATTTACAAAATGTCCAGCGTTTGACGTCATCACCTTGAACCCGAAAATAATCGGGTCATTCTCGCGCCCAAATTGCCACTAGGAATTAGGTTAACACTCTGACTAGCTCTGCCCGTCTTCAAATTCACAGATATAGCATATTCTGTGCCAAATTTTCTCTCACCTCATTAAAAGGAACTATTTTCAAATCTTCATTTATTTTTATTATTAGTATCTAATAGTAAATAATAATATTTTTATTCATCCCAGTGCCTCAATTAAAAGAAGACAGTGATGGAAAAGAATAGCATGCTTTGCTATTGTCAATGGAATAAATAAAATAAATAAACACTACTGGGTGTGGCATTCTGCCGTACCAGATCTCTGTAAGTGATATATTTCTTCGTGTGAAATGCGATGCAAACAAAAAAACGTAAAGTTTAATGAAGTTACATTGACAAATGCCTAAAGCTAACTTCACCCCGTGCTTAATATTTCAAGCCGTGACTAAAACGTTCGAAGTCACGGCTTGTCAACATGTGATTAGAATGTTATTTAGTGCCATGGAAACCAGTACGTTAAATAACATTTTAATGGAATAAATAAAATAAATAAACACTACAGGGTGTAGCATTCTGCCGTACCAGATCTCTGTAAGTGATATATTTCTTCGTGTGAAATGCGATGCAAACAATAAAACGTAAAGTTTAATGAAGTTACATTGACAAATGCCTGAAGCTAACTTCATCCCGTGCTTAATATTTCAAGCCGTGACTAAAACGTTCGAAGTCACGGCTTGTCAACATGTGATTAAAATGTTATTTAGTTCCATGGAAACCAGTACGTTAAATAACATTTTAATAACGAATGTAGATATTTTTTCTACAATTGCTATGAAATGTTTACAATTTGTCGTCGGCCTAAAGTTGATATTTTCCGTGAAGTAATCGAAATATAACTTTGTAGCACGTTTCCAATAACAGCGCGCGATACAAACAAAACAGAAACTTGTCATATTGGCAGAACGAATTTATTTTCAGTACATATTACGTGTATCACGAGCGAAAAGTGTCTTTGGCAGTTCTCGCTTTTGTCTCGCGCTAAAATTACGGTGCACGAGAAATAAAGAAATACTTTACAGTCTTAATACACAAATAACTATTTTTAACTTCAGTGAGATTCGAATTAGGAATTTTCGGATTCAAATGCCGTAACCCTAATCACACCACTGTATTGCAGGCCTAATTTATATGTATACCTTGAGAAGAAAGTGCGATTTTTCTCTCATACTTTATTTACTCCAGGAAATAAAACGGCACTTTAATGAAGAAATACCTTACTTTGTTTCCTTAATTTACAAATAACTAGTATTTCATTTATTCATTTTGGGGTAGATGGCTCAGTGGTATCGAGTCGGCCTGTGGATCTTGAGAACCCTGGTTCGATTTCCACAGCCGACAAACAATTTTCACCAATTTAAAATCATCCCCTGTGGCTCCTCCTCTACTAATATCTTTGGGGGCTGTGATTTGACGGCTGGTAACCACACCCAGTGATGGGTAAAAGGCGTGATGATATATTTATTTATTAATATCATTTATGGGGTAGGTGGCTCAGTGGTATCGAGTCGGCCTGTGGATCTTGAGAACCCTGCTTCGATCTCCACAGCCGACAAATAATTTTCACCAATTTAAATCTACCCCTGTGGCTCCTTCTCCACTAATATCTTTGGGGGTTGTGATTTGACGGCTTGTAACCACACCCAGTGATGGGTAAAAGGCGTGATGATATATTTATTTATTAATATCATTTATGGGGTAGGTGGCTCAGTGGTATCGAGTCGGCCTGTGGATCTTGAGAACCCTGGTTCGATCTCCACAGCCGACAAACAATTTTCACCAATTTAAAATCTACCCCTGTTGCTCCCCTCCACTAATATCTTTGAGGGCTGTGATTTGACTGCTGGTAACCGCACTTCACGCGAAAAAATATATCACTTACCGAGAGTGCCACACCCAGTAATGGGTAAAATTCTAAAAGAAATAAAATGTGAAGATTTACCTGAGCTAAGGAGTAGACTCCTTGTAATATATCCATCATGTCTTCTTCTTGTTCCTCTTGAAACTGTTGATGTTAGTTTTTATCAATGTTTCTGTGCAGCCTCATTATGTGCGTCGACTAGTGCAGCACTAAACAAATATGGAACAGAACAACTTAGTGTTACCTCGTGGCGTTCAAATTAACTCTTAACTAACGTAAATGTTGTATGTAGTGTGTATATGAAATGGATGCATGTGTAAATAACGATTGGACGTTTTGAATATTGGATTTTATGACAGAATATAATTAGGACTGGCTCGAAATATAACTGCTTTCTACTTGATTTGTTTACCTATTAACTATGTGTTTATATTTCACTATTTTTATTAAGTACTCATTTCATATCTACCGTATTTTACCTCGTATAAGTTTTTTAAAGCAGTCAACGTTAATTAACCACTAAACATAACATATGTCTTCTATCAAATAAAATTAATAAATTGCCTAACACTTACTTATCTGACGGTTAAGTTATCTGTCACTTTATTCCTGCTTTATAAATGTGTCATTAAGGTTAGTTAATTTAATTTTCTGCTGAATTATTTTAAGGAAAAAACTATTCAAGTACCATCTTGATTTGAAACATTTTAGGGTGTTTGACAATAGAAAAAGCAAAGGTGCGACACTCACTACCTATCTTTTGATTTGTTTTCATTTTTACTGCAGCTGTGTGGAATTTTCTTTCAACGCAAGCACAGGTGTCACTTCCTTCCTTTCTTATCATTTTATATCATAGTTTTAATTTAATTATCATATTAAAAATACCATTGTATTTCCTATGTTACATATTTCAATTCTACACCCGGTATATGTATACAGGGTGTTTCAGGACTAGTGTAACAAACTTTAACAGCTTATTCCTGAGGTTATTTTGAGCAAAAAATGTCATATAAACATAGGTTCTATTCCTTCTTGTTACCAAAATACAAGAGGTTGAAGTTCTATAAATAACACGACATTTTCAAATTTTTGTAATCAAGATACTTTCGGAAAACAAGAATTTTATTGAAAAGTCATACCTTATTTGTCTTAATTAAAAATTGTTGTACTTTTAATTGTATTATTGTTTCATAATGGATGGTTATAGTACTGCTGAATATGCAGATATGATTTTTATTTATGGATTATGTAATGGTAATGCCCGTTATGCGTTCAGAGAATACCAAGACAGATATCCAAATAGAAGCCAACTTTTCCATCCCCTATTTGCGCGCATTTTTGTTTTCCACAAGTATCTTGATTACAAACATTTGAACATTTCGTGTTATTTATAGAACTTCAACCTCTTGTATTTTGGTAACTAGAAGGAATAGGACCTATATTCATATGACATTTTTGGCTCAAAATGACCTCAGGAATAAGCTGTTAAAGTTTGTTACACTAGTCCTGAAACACCCTGTATGTTTTTAGATATGTTGAACATGGTAAAATCACCCTCTTAACTATTACATAATGATAAATTAATGACATCCCATCATTCATCACGCAACAAACCTTAAATTACATCCATCCATTCACTCCTGTACACCTTTTTTATCAATCTTTCATTCAATTTACGTTTCACATGCTCTTCTCACATAACTCACGCTTACTCCTCTCACAATGAATTTAAAAAAATAAGAAAGGAAGGCAGCGACACCTGCGCTTGTGTTGAAAGGAAATCCACATAATTGCAATTAGACACTCTATTATAAAACTGATAACGAATCCAAAAGATATGAAAAAAAGGGAAAGTCGGTTTTTCTATTGTCAAAAAACTTGAAGTTTTTCAAATAAAAGTGGTACTTTTATAGTTCTGTGCATTTTTATTTAAAATATTTGTCCTTACAATAATTTAGGATTAACAACAAAGACAAAATTAATTGTCATCCAACACTTGGTGAAACAAGGTTTAATAAAAATATAAAGTAAACACTTGGAGGCAGAATTTTGTGAAACCTAACCAAGTGTTTAATTTATACTTTTTATTAATTTAGGATTATTTAACAACAGAAAATTAAATTAAGTAACCTTAATGGCACATTTACAAAGCAGGAATAAAGTGCCAGATAACTTAACTGTCAGATATGTGAAAAACAATCTGTTAAGCCTTAATTAAATTTGTAAATAGTACTTAATAAAAACACATAATTTATAGTAGGAACTGAAAAATTGATCACGTTAAACTAAATTAAAAATGAAACTGTTAGATTGAGATGTATCTTGGCACTAACACTCCATTATAAACTGAACCCTGTTGCCAAAACATGATCGCCCACACGATTATGCAACCGATGCACTTGGCACCCGCACCGTCGCGCTGGTTGCCTACCTTGACATGGCCGTCACATAAACACAACATGCACATCGCACAGACAGTTGCCGATCACTAGCTCTCGGTGTAACAGTTGCACATCGCTCAGGACAAGCGCCCCGGTGACAACTGAGCATCGCGACGCTGCCAGCACGGCCACCTCACATCCCAGTGCAAATGCCACGCGTATTTTTATTTTTACATCGTAAAAGACAGCCACGAAACTGAAAGAAAGTTTCTTGTTTATTTTTGGCGGCCTTTCATATGTACAAAGCGTTATGAATAATTGTGTAAACGTTCGCCATTTTATGATTTGCTTCTTATGCTAAATCATCATAAAACATAAATTACATCAGCGAGCTTCAAGCGAACAGTGAAGAATAGTTGCTATGGTTTATTTTTACTGTCTATTGTGTTTCCTTGACTCAGTTTTGTTTTCGCTTCTATTGTTGAAACAAAGGCAAATAGAAATAAATTCTTGCCAACTCTGTGTCAACAAAGTACATTACATTAGCGAATTGTGTCATTACTTATAAATATCTCTAGTTCCGGTCACATAACTACCATCATTCAATTATTGCAATTCTTCGAAACGACTGATCGCGGATTCCAACTTTTCTGATTTAAATTCCTATAAATTGTAACTAAAATACGCTACCAAACAGTGTGGGAAATAAATAAATATGACAGTATTTATAGATAATAACATAACTATTTATTAATTTATTTTCAATTTTCACAACAGGAACTTAATCTCAATTACAGTATCTTATAATAACATCTGAACAACTCAAATGCTATTGCATATTAATCAAGCAAGCTGTCTTTTTTCTGTCTGAAATTAATTAGGTAATTATTTGTCATAATTGACAAGGAAAAATGTTACCGATTATTTAATTTAGAAACATTTATCTTGCAATTAATTCCTGCCCTATCATACACATTCATAATTCCTTTCATACAAGCTCATCTTATATTTTGTTCTTGTAATAGGGTAGATGGCTCAGTGGTGGATCTTGAGAACCCTGGTTCGATCCCCACAGCTGACAAATAATTTTCACCAATTTAAATCTACCCCTGTGGCTCCCCCACCACTAATATCTTTGGGGGCCGTGATTTAACGATTGGTAACCGCACTTCACGCGAACAAATATATGAGTTACCAAGGTTTGCTACGGCAGAGTGCCACACCCAATAATGGGTAAGAGGCGTGATGATATATTTATTTATTTTTAACAAATCCATCCATTTATTTACATACACCTGTTTCACCAAACAAGAACCGTTTCTGAAATGTAAGTCTAGTCCGGCCCTGTGCTGTAGCAACCCGAGGCTACATTGTAATTCATATTTTGACATGGAGCCAGTAGGTCTACAATTAAAATGCCATAAAATGATCATGTTGAATTTGAAACCGGCACTAGCTTCTCCAACCGACCATTAACGAATTATTTAGGAATGAAATTGCTTTGGGATCCCATTATACCAAACTGCTTATTTCACAAACCCATACACAATATGGTATATACCCTACAGTCTACACTGGCCCGTCTTGTTCTTGTCCTTCTTCACAAACACGTAACACCAGGCAGATGAAAGGAGAGAGAATGCTATTTACGGAAATACTCTTCGTCTACCACCCATTCATTTTAAATAAAAGCACAAAATTAAATTCTGCATTTAAATCAATTAACACAACTTATTTTACTTATTTCATTGCTGCTAAAATTTATTTTTAAAACGAATATAATATAAATAGTTAATCATGAAACTGGAACAAATGCAAACAAATATATAACGTTTAACTATCACATACATATTTTATAATTTATTTTAGCAGAAACTAATTAAACAAAATCATTTAGTTGCTGAATGTAATTCTCTACTGGTCAGTTGCGCCGCCAAAGTTAGTTTAAATAAATAAAAGCAAAGCGAAGTTACATAACAAACATAATAATTGATATTACATTAGATTTATTTAAACCAAAATCAAAATAAAGGAATATGGCAAGCAATAGTAACTAAAACTTGTATTTTCATAACACATGCACAAGAAACACGTTGTTAGTCCCTAATTTGAGAGAGAGAAACACTGCTTTTGTCTCCTAGGGAGAGAAACATTATGTTTATCTCCCTAGGTAGGATATTTCTCTCCCTAAATAGCATGTTTCTCCCCTAGGTAGGATGTTTCTCTCCCTAGAGACTACAATTATTAGCTGTTTGCGGCGTTTCCTAGGTAACTAGTTACGCAACCCATATTTGACATTTGTCCCAATAAGACAGTAATTTTTGTGCACTTGTTACGAAAAGTATAATATGCTTCACGGGAGGGCGCGATTATCCCTTGTGTGAAGTTTGCAAACCTCGACTACAGCTCGAGCTTTCGGCCCTCGCTTACGTCTCGGTTTACCAACTTCACACGCGGGAATAATCGCTTGTTTCCCTCCCTTGATGCATAACATACTATTTTAATTCAGCATTTTCCAAATAAAGGAATATGGCAAGCAATAGTAACTTTAAAATTTTTCTTGGTCATTTGACATTTATATTTTCGCTGTTAAATATTTCTAAATTATTTTAAAACATTCTTCAAATGTACTATTAAATTTAATTCTTCTAATCTAAAATAATTTAGATATTTTTGATAACTGATCTAAGGACAAAAGAAAATTTCACAGCTTATTGTAGACGCAATTTTATTCTGAATTAGAATCTCACACAAGCTAAAAGTATATGCGACTCAATGAGTCCGAATCCTATATAGCAATTGGGATTAAGTTCCTGTTATACAGAATAGCATAAATAACTAAATTCAGCGAGGTTTGAATATGCGATTCGAAATATTCTAGATAATTAGAATAATAATGTAGATTTGTTTTCCGTCTGCTTCCTTTTTTTAAAGATACTTAAAGAATATGGTTTAATACCTGAAGGCAAAGTAAAGTTAAAAATCAGTTCACTAATGCTTTTTTAATTACACCCTTGCAAATTGTTCTTCTTTGCCGTAAGCAGCAGACATACGTCAATAAGATGAATGACTTGACTTCAAACCCGGCCCAGACAAAGGTGTGTTTTAGTTTCGCTTCACATTCTATGTAAAATAAAAATACGAGTTAATATCAATAATATTTATTATACATATAATAATAATAGTCTTCTTATAATATCTTATCTTAAAACATAATTTAAAATCGACCTTACGCTAAATTTGGATTGTATCAAAACTTGCTGTCACTTAGAACAGTATTGCAGTCATGAACTGTTAAAAATGACTTCAATATAAATGCATATACACATATGACCACGATATAAAACAGATATGTCAGGCTAAATTTGTAAAATTTATATCAAAAAACACGTTTATAAAAATTGTCTCTGTACAAAATGTCGAAAGTCTTCCGAATACGGAATGCGGAGTTTGTTGTTCGCGTTGAGTTCATTAATACAATTGGCAGTCTTTGTTAAGGCAACCGTTATTAGTAAAATAATTATGTTTATTAATTAATATTTCACCTCAACATCACAGAAACGGTAGTATACTGAAATCTCTTACAATTAGCAAAACATTCAAAACGGTTTACGAGATCTTACAAAAAATTCACGAACTTTCATTCTTTTATCCTTCAAAGCAGATCTGAAACGCATATTGCGGAATAGTCTTAAGAACTGTTCCAAGGTTAGGTGTGTTATATATATTTTCTACTGTCAAATGTTTCCAAATTAATTTCGATAAAAAAGTGGTAGTTTAAAGTTTTCCTGAAAGTACCATTTCATTTCGTGAACCAATGATGAGGAATATAAAGCACCTGAGGAAAGAATAACACTTTCTTCATGAGGTACACATTATTCTTTCACTACCCTATCAGAAAGTATTTTTAAATAAATTAGAAATTTAGATAATTTATTAATTTCTTGACAGATGTCATTTGGATATCACTAATTTCAAATCATACCGTAGTTTTCTAGTTACTATATGGATATAGCTTTACATTCCTTCTATAGGGATGAAAATAGGTATGTACCTGAAAGTGATTCTTTACTGGACAAGTAAGCATATTCCAAAGCAATTCGTTAGCGAGCGAGTCCAATAAAACACTTTCAAGATGTGCTTTTGTGACTATCAAACATAAATTATTCATGATTTGACACATGGATTAAATATATGAACTGATCACCATGGAAACATTAATATTTTATCTCTTTTTATAATTCTTTGAGTTGTATTTTCCAATCTAGATTAGTAAAATGACTTTTTCATATAACATGCATTGAAACAACGAGTTTTGATCTCTGTTTTGCCAGTCGAAATAAGACAATTTCAGACCAATGCGACGTTGTTTCTGCCCAGCACATTGATTTATTTATTATTTATGTCTTTATTTCAAGTCTGTCAGAATCGCATTTGTAATGAACAAAAGCGAATAAAATCATAATCGTCTGACAGCTGTCGTCAAATCGTTGTCAAAGATTTTAATAAATTACAAATAAAATGAGTACATGTGATATGAAAAATATAGTGTGTGGCATGGCATGAAACAAAGACGATTTCTGACGAGGGCGAGAGTTGACTGCCCGAGCGAAGCGAGCTAAAAAACAAACTTTTTAATACTACTTGTGAAAATGGCATCAATATACTTGTGATAGTAACCATTTCCCTCACTAGTGATAAAAGTAAATAAGTTTCCTCACTAATGAGGGAAACTTTTACTATCACAACTAAATTGTAAGGGAAATGACATTTGACATAGTGACAAGGAAACGTGATGTGCATTTGCAAATACAACTCCTTTGATTTATATAAAATAATTATTAAATAGAAGTAAAATATAATATTAATGTTTAAGTGCCAGTGCAAAACTCGTAATCACTATCGCTTGTACTTCAACTTTCGTACTGCTTTTGTAATTAAACCCTTTCCTCACTAGTATTACAATATAATATTCTTGGATAGTATCACATGTTTCTCTTAGTTGAGAGAAGAATATTTTACTTTGTCTTTTTTATCTGGACAATATTTATCTAAATTAATGTGAAAATTTTGGACAATAGAAAGTATAAGCTAGTTAGTATTGGTGGCAAGTTCGCGAATTAATTGTCATCCTCATACTCAATCAATTCAACATATTTTTGTATTTATTTTCGTAATTTATAATAAAATTCAGCCCATGGGGCACCAACCATTCAAGAAAAATCACCTACTAGGATAAATTAAAACATCTAATACTTAATGTAACCTTATTGCTGATTGCTAGCATTTGTCTCTATCTTCTTAGCCAACTCAGCCAAAACTTCCCTATAAATAAGTGGATCCATATTATTCCCAAGTTGGTATAATATCCACCAATCTCCAATATCAACTTTCCTCGATACAGCTTCACATATTTCCTTCGGAATAGATCGATGTCTTGCGTGCAACAACTTTGGCCTGAGCTTCGGCAACGTGATGATCAACGCTCGGTAGATGATCATCAAGCCTAGTAGTTGAGCGAGTATCATATACCAGAACCAAATGAAGATGTATGTCTTTTCGTTGACGATGTTCAGAGGAAGAATACATAAACTGTCGTGTGTCTGTATCGTTCCGGTTGCACCATATTTGTGGAAGGTACATTTCGTAACGCGAGGGAAGACGTAGATCATGGGATCGACTCGTTCTTCTTGTGACTGTTCGGAGTAGTTCATGACTCGGAAGCCGTATCGCAGGAACTCGCCGTTGAAGAAGACGTTCATGAAATATAGCTGGAGGATGATGTTCACGAGACATAGGCATTCACAGATCCAGTAGCGGATTGCGTACATGTTGTGTCTCTGTAAATATACAAATAACTACATTATTATTTCGTAAGACATGCACAAGAAACATGTTCTTATTCCCTAATTTTAGAGAGAGAAACATTATGCTTCTCTTCCTAGGTAGCAAGTTTCTCTCCCTAGAGCCTACGATTATTAGCTGTTTGCGGTGTTTCCTAGGTAACTAGTTCGTTTACAATCCATTGATTTTAAATAAAAGCAGAAAATTAAATTCTGCATTTAAATCAATTAACACAACTTATTTCACTTATTTCATTACTGCTAAAATTTATTTTCGTAACACATGCGCACGAAACACGTTCTTATTCCCTAATTTTAGAGAGAGAAACACTGCTTTTCTCCCCTAGGGAAAGAAACATTATGTTTCTCTCCCTAAGTAGGATGTTTCTCTTCCTAGGTAACATGTTTCTTCCCCTAGAGCAGTGGTTCCCAACCTTTTTTTAATCGTGACCCTTTTTAGTTTTTTAAAAATGTTCGCACCCCCCTTTCGCATATTTGATCAATAAAACAAAAAATAAAAGGTTTGACAAAATATATTTTAGGACTTAGTGATTATATTTTTTTCCCTCAAAAAAGCCAAGGCGACCCCCCAAAAAAGCTAAGGCGACCCCCTTGTGGGTCGCGACCCACCGGTTGGGAACCGCTGCCCTAGAGAGATGTTTCTCGCCCTCTCTACTACGATTATTAGCTGTTTGCGGCGTTTTCTAGGTAACTATTTACGCAACCCATATTTGACATTTGTCCCAATAAGACAGTCATTTTTGTGCACTTGTTACGAAAAGTATAATATGCTTCACGGGAGGGCGCGATTATCCCTTGTGTGAAGTTGGTAACTTCACACGCGGGTATAATCGCTTGTTTCCCTCCCTTGATGCATAACATACTATTATTAAACAAAGTGTTTCCAAATTATTGCAAAAAAATATTTAGGATATATATTATTGATTACTTAAAACAAACATTTTTCGTGCCACTGAACTGATAAGTTACAGTAACAGTAATGAAAAAAACAATGACAGAACTGTTACACAATTTTAATTAAATTAAATTAATTTTAATGTTTGCTTCAAGTAATATGTAATTATTTTTCAGGATTTTACAAAAAAATCTTTTACGTTGTAATAATACTTTTTTTTGCAAGTAATTTTGAAACACTCAGTATACATGATTTAAAAGTACATAGGCGTCGCTAGAAATTTGTCCAAGGTACAGCAAGTAGATGAAATATAAAACTTCATTCATAGCTAGTAATTATAATTAATAACCTTATAAATGAATTAGTAAAAAATGGAATTTCTTGCAAACTTTGAAGGGGAATATAAATAATAGAAGTCTATATCCGAAAAATTTTCAATCCGGATAACTGTATTTATAAATATTCGATATCAAAAAAAATCAGTATCTGACTATTAAACTGGTATTCGTAAAACTGGAAACCTTAAAAACCCCATTCGTTATGACGTAGTAATTGATTTTCGAATAATTCAGTATTCGTAGAAATCGGATTCTGAGTAATCTAGTATTCATAGAAATCGGTTTCTGGATATTCCAATATTTAGATAAATTGGTGATCGTAGTATCTACATTAGATAAACAGTTCGGATGAATAACGGATAATTTAAAATCCGAATATCCGGGTAGCAAAAATTCGTTATTAGCCCTAGTAAATAAATAAACAAAAAATCGGCTAAAATAGTATAATGCAGATTTGCATCTTTTAAATTATGATAATTATTTTCATCTCGACATTTTCTAAATACTGTAGATTTATAAAATTCTAGTTGACATTTAAATTGTCACTGTCAAAAAAATCGAAACACCTAGATAACAATATAAGATAGAAACAAAATAATATATCTTTCTCATCAATTGTTTGATTTATATTTAGTACTTATAATTAATATCTTAATTTTGTGAACATCAACACTTAATTATACTAATTTAACAGTTGTGGACACTGTTTAAAATCAAATTTAAAAAAGTATCCTTAACTTATTAATTTATTATAAATTAATTAAAATAATTGGGCCAAATAAATGTGTTATCTGTGACACAATTTGAAAACATTTGATTAATCTGTTTACAACTAATAAATAATTAATATGTAGAAATAATTACTGATAAAGCATGATGAATTTAAAGTTATGTTCTACAAATTTGTAAATCCACTATCATATTTGATATTCTGAGCCTTTTCCGACACAATAATTTGAGATGTAAACATCATTGACCTCGACTTCTGTTTGTCATATACAAGATACATTAATTCCGGCAACATCTTCAAACTGTTGCTATGACGTAAATAGTAAATATTATCTAAACATGCTCTATTTTGGTTCGAGAATTTTGTTATCCACAAACACACAGCACTTCCGATTGACAGCCTGTAATATTACTTACTTATTAAACACGTTTCCGATTTGTGTTTCTTGACATGTGGGTGGTTTTTTATGCAGTGTCTGTCAGCCAGACGTTAAGACGTTAAATTTAAATGACGTTTATTCTACAATGACGTCAATATGGATATGTAAAAGACATGTGGTTAAAATGAAAATAAAAAAACACGGATTTTGTGTTGCTTATCAGAAGATATAAAGACTTTCTTGTATGTGGAAAAATCATAAGTTTATCTTGCAAAAACTGTTTCTTAGTATTTTTATTTACTAAGAAAGAGCTGCAGCGTATACAGGAATCTGAACCACATTGACGTACTTAATTTTTTTTCTTATAACAGTGGAGAAAGTACTAACTTTCCGCACTCACTTGCATGCGGAAGGTGACTATTTTCTACACTCATGTGTCAACAGAATAACATTATTGTTTTTGGTTGTCATATAAAAAATTACAGTGAGAATGAATCCGTAACAACCTATGACTTGAGAAAATAAAACAATATTTACAAATTAAATAAGATAATTACATTTTGTAATGAAAGGTTGTTGGCGGTAGGACAATTTATAGCTAGACGTTGTCATGGTGTTTTGGTAAAAAAACAAGTGTCAGTGACAACAGTTTCGTGTATTATAGAAAGAAATAATTTGAAATAATGGATTTAATGTCCGACGAAGACTTTGAAAGCAATTTTCTAGCAGTTCAAGAAGATATACAAAACATTGCAGACTATATTACTTTTTTATGAGCATTGTAAAATTTTACAGGTCTCTTCTATGAGCCTGTAAAATTTTACAGGGCTACGTTCTGTAATTATTCAATTATTTAGTTACCATAAATACTTATAAAGTAGCAGTTTCATAGAAGATAAGGAATAAAATAAATTGTGTGAATTGATGCAGAATTATTTTCTCTACAACTTTTATAGCTATGCTACTGAAAAACCTATTTCTTATATTTATCGCTATAGCATAATTTTCGTGGCTCACCTCTATCTCTGAGTCAAACCTTTGTTATTTTAAATAGTTTTATAATAATTATCTAGATTCCACAAATAAAAGTAGTACAACAATTTAATCTTTTATTCGCAATCTTATTTCTGGAATAGTTAATATTTAACAATGCCAAATATGTTGAGATTAAGATATGAAATTTGCCATAAATAGAGTTGACTATAAAAACAGTTTTATTATATTTATTCTATAAAATTTTGATATCTTAGTAAAAGTACAAGAACAATGGAACAAAAGTGAGTCAGAACCATGTAAATTTAATAGTTAAAATTCAGAGAGTACATTAAATTTTATGTTTAACTCAGGATATGACTGCGGTTCTCAGAATATATATCTCATTTTGCTATATTCATTCATACACTACATGATTCATTCTTTTGTCTCAAAAATTATGTATTGTGTAATCATTTTATCTGCAACATTACGCAATTATGATCTTTAATCAAGTGAATTAAGAAAAATGTACAGAACAGGAAGCAGATATTACTAACAGTGCGAAAAATGCAACAAAATTACATATTATATTATGATATAGCCCCGCCATGTCCACATTTTAATAATTTTAATCAAATCTTCTAGAAAAAAAATTATATATGCATGATTTATGAATTTATGAATTTATGGGGTAGGTGGCTCAGTGGTATCGAGTCGGACTGTGGATCTTAAGAACCTTGGTTTGATCCCCACAGCCGACAAACAATTTTCACTAATTTAAAATCTACTCCTGTGGCTCCCCCTCTACTAACATGTGATTTGACGCACTTCACGTGAAGAAAAATATCATTTACCGAGATCTGCTAAAGCAAAGTGCCACACCCAGTAATGAGTAAAAGGCGTGATGATATATTTATTTATTTATTGAAAACTTAAATGAAAAAAAAAATTGTCATGAAATGTTTCTCAAATAAAAAATAACTACTACAGCTATGTGTTGTTTTTTTAACAACACCCTGTATGTTCCACATATTATGTAGTTATTTGTGTATTAAGAGCGTAAAGTGATTCTTTGTTACTCGAACACGGTAATTGCAGCGCGAGCCGAAGACACTTTACGCTCGTGATACATATTACTTTTTCTACGATTGCATCTTATAATTATTAAAGAACGTATACGTACTGAAAATAAATTCGTTCCGTCAACTGTCAATATGACAAGTTTCTGTTTTGTTTGTATCTCTAGTAACTATAGAAATAAGTGCGCATTTATAACCTTTTTCGCGCGCTGCCATTGAAAACGCGCACATTTAACGTCTTTTTCGCGCGTTGCCATTGGAGACGCGCAAAAAAGATATTTTTCGATTGATTCACATAAAACGTCAACTTTACGATGACAAATGAGAGCGTAATTGTCAACTTTTTATAGCAATCGTAGAAAAAAGTCATTTACCGAGATGTGCAAATGCAGACTAATCACATTTAAAAGTGAATATTAAATTGTTTTTCAAGAAAAAGAAATATGATCAACAACCACGTGTAGGAAATGTCAGTGTCCGACTATCATTAAAGTGACAAGTCGTCATGTCAGCAATCTCTCACGTTACATCATTTGTCAGTGTGTGAGTCCAGCTGTGACACTATTTTATTCCATCTTTTGTTTTACGTCTTTGGTTATTTGACAGACATTTGGCCCAGGTCCAACTACACACAACAGATGATAACAGATGTAAATATTAAAGGCACGAAATTATGGTAGAAATGTTGGATGCTGTGTGGAATATACAGGGTGTTTCACAACTTAGAGCAAAAAATTAAAGGGTATATTCTGTACGACGTGCTGATCATGAAACAAAAAGAATTTTTTTTTAATCTTCCCAGTCCAAAATTTTTCGTTGCCACTGCCACTGAGTGGATGATTATGTTAAAGATATTAATTAAATAAAATTCTATTATAAATAACTGCTAATAATTGAATTGTGTAATTATTCTTTCGTAGTTGATACCTACTTCATTGTTTGTGTTTAATAGGAAAGCGAATCCAGTGCAGTACTACAATAAATGTTTTTGGTTAACAACACTTAATTTTTCGAATTTAAAAAAAAATCTTTTTGTTTCATGATCAGCACGTCGTACAGAATATACTCTTTAATTTTTTGTTCTAAGTTGTGAAACACCCTGTATAAAGATATGTTTAATACAGTGGTTTGGATAGAGGGTATGAAATATGGGTGAATGCAAGCCAAGACTACAAGCAGAATGCAATAGTGAGTAAAAAGTAAAAATTTGTAATACAAATTATTAACTAACGGAATCGTTTTAAAAACTGTGATATATGTAAACTGAACTTCAAAATAATTCAAAAAGTTACGGTAAACGTAAATAAAATAAATAAATAAATATATCATCACGCCTTTTACCCATTATTGGTGTGGCACACTGCTGTAAACAGATCTTGGTAGGTGATATACTTCTTCGCGTGAAGTGCGGTTACCAACCGTCACATCACGGCCCCCAAAGATGTTAGTGGAGGGGGAGCCACAGGGGTAAACGGTAAACGTATGCTCGTAAATGCCTCATTTCATAAATTAATCGAATTGAGCTGTTTGAGCGAATTTATGATTGAACCAGTTCCAAAATCAAAAAATTTATTAATATGGTTCTATATAATTCAGAGCACGAGAAATCTAATGGCGCAAAGCGCATCTTCATATCTCTTTTAGTTTTTGAGTTACAGCGATTTTTGACTTTTTTAAAATCTCAACTTTGAAGGCTTATATCTCGAAAACTAAAAGAGATATTGAAATGCGGTTTGAACGAGCGTATTTCTCGTGCTTTACTTAACTTATACCTAAATTTTGAAAATTTTGAAAATTTTACTATATTTTTTCAAATTTTTTTTGTCAATATTTCGAAAAGTTGAAGAGATAATTAAAATCTGTAAACACCAGTGAATTCCTCTCGTGAAAATACATAGGTATGCAAATTTTCAGAATTTTTGCTCGACAAATAAAACTTTTAGAACAAAAAATTAAAAAATGGCAAAAATCCGTAAAAACACCAAGGGGGAAATTATTAAAAAATGGTCATTTTAGTTTTTTTGTAATAAAAAATGTATCCATGCGAATTTCTTTGTGAAAATTTGCATACCTATGTATTTTCACGAGCGGAATTCACTGGTGTTTACAGATTTTCATTATCTCTTCAACTTTTTGAAATATTAACAAGTAAAATTTTTGCAAAAATTTTCGAGATATGGGCCTTCAAAGTTGAGATTTAAAAAAAGTGAAAAATCGCTATAACTCAAAAATTAAAAGAGATATGAAGATGCGCTTTGCGCCATTAGATTTCTCGTGCTCTGAATTATATAGAACCATATTAATAAAATTTTGAGTTTTTGAATTGGTTCAACCAAAAATTTACAACTATTTCAAGATAGAATTATCACAATTTCGAAAACTAGAATAATTTACGCTGTAATTTTATGGTATTTATATATATTTCGTTTATTTATATTTTTAGTAATATAATAAACGCTTTGAAAAACGTGTGCTTATAAATTAATTCATTTTATACTGTCAAACTTCATAAATAAATAAATATGCCATCATGCTCTTTACTTAATACTGGGTGTAACGCTCTACCGTAGCAGATCTCGGTAAGTGATATATTTATGCGCATGAAGTGCATTTACCAGCTGTTAAATCACGGTCCCCAAAGATGTAAATGGAGGAGGAGCCACATATTTTAAAATTATTTGTCAACTATGGAAATCTCAAATCCACAGACTGACTCGATACCACTAAGCCACCTAAAATATAATTACAACTAACAGAGTACTACACCCAGTAATGAGTAAAAGGCATGATGATATATTTATTTATGATAATTCATGGTTGTTGATGAGTGCTAATATCCCTTCAATAAATCAAATAAATCACATCTATCAAATGTGTAGTTGAACATCATGTTGAGGGCACATGACACGGCGTATTCTCGCTGCAACACTCAAGTGGCTCAATTGAACCAATTGGTAAAATACTCTTCTAGAAAGAACAAAGCCACAAGTGTGAACCAGCAGTGAAGTAGATTCGTTGACCCATATACACTCACACATCTTCAACCTCATTGCACATGCATGTACAATCACACGACTGTCGTCTGAACAACACACATACATAATGTGGCGACATAACGAAACAAAACGACGAGGACATTATCAAGAGAATGATAAAGACGTCTTTAAGATTGCAGATAAGTTGTAAGAGGAACACAATTAAAATATAATTACCTAGTTGAGGAAAATTGTTGTTGGAATATTATGTATTTTTACAGAGATTCTCAAACGGTTTAATTTTAACTTATTTTAGTTGAACTTCCTAGCTAGTTGAATCAGTGATAAAATAGTTATGTGTATATCAAAAAAAGAAAATTGTTTTTCTTGAATTTCATTTCTCAAGCCAATATAGCATCTAAGGAAATAATGACGCTTTCTTCACGAAGTGTATGTATGTATATATATATATATATATATATATAGGGGCGGATTCAGACTTCGAATTAGGGGAGGGGGTCATGCAGTGAATTTTGTCTCCGGGGGGGGGGGGGGTTATTGTCCATCTTCTAAATATAAAAAACATTTGTATTTGCTCATATTATATTGCTGCTTTAAATAATTTTTACAATCACATTAAATCGTCTTTGGAATCGCATTAAATCACATTAAATCATTTTTTCACCTCAAAAATTTCCCCTAAGAACGCCAACACTTTTTAAATCATAAAGTTTCAATATCTAAACGGTTCTTCGATAGAATACAAAAATTATTGAATTAGAAGTTGATTTTCTAAGTGCAAATGTCGGTAGTCACATACTTGACTAGGTCTTAAATAGAATAGCTCTCCCATCTGCGGGTCGAAATAATATCCCCACAAAATATTGGTTTTTGGCTATTTATTAGAATAATATATCAAACAATAGTTCTTAATTATCTTAGAATTTTAAGTTCTTAGATAATATTTTCTATTTAATTTGTTTAACTAATTGAGTTATCGTAAATACTGACATCATTATTATATATTTGGGCCAACATTTAAAAAAAAGTCTATGCTTAGGGGGAGGTCATGACCTCCATGAACCCCCCCTGGATCCGCCCCTATATATATATTTCAATTCTATACATGATATATTTTTCATTACCTTATCAGAAAGTTAAGTTTTAAGAAATAAATTAGAAATTTAGATAAGATTTATTATTCTCTTGATAGATATCACTTTCAGTTACCAAGGGGTGTAACTTTACTTTCTTCTATAGAAATGAAAAGTACTACCTTTTTGTCTCAATTGAAGGAAATAAACTTTACTTTCTGGCAGAATTATTAAATATATTATTTCCTTTTGCGGATGAAGTTTAATATCCGAAGCGCGGCTAAAGACAGTAATCATACAAAAAAGGAAACAACGTTTTACTCCAAAGGTATAAATACGATTTCTTCTATGACCATTCTTTCATGTCAATACTTAGCAGATAATAAGTTAGGCTTAGGAAAAACTTTCAATTTACGATATGAATAATAAAAAATAAATATTTATGATTGTATTGATAGTTGCTACAAAAAACAACCATAAATAAAGGAGGAAAACTTACGACTCACAATAAGTAAAAAAAATTCTTCTTTATATTTTTTCCTTGAAGCATTTTAATTTGAGAATGTTTAACAACAAAAAAAATGAAATACTGTATTCTATTGTTACTCTGTACAACAGGAATTTAATTCCAGTTACAGTAGCTTATAATGGAGTTTGAACCACACAGAAACAATCGTATATTTATGCTATAAATTGAAGCAAAGTTTGGTAACAAATCGTTCTAATCCCAAACCCACAACTGCCCATGAATCATCTCTGAATGTCATGTTAACCATCTTAATAAAACTATTGTTCTTATTAATAAAGAATGTGAAACAAACAAATATGAATGAAATACTTACTCGGATGTGTCTCATAAGATAGTCGATGAGAACGCCTTTCTTCTTGTTCTTCTCGTCTTCACTGCAGATGCCCAAATTCAAACCCATGACAAGTGTTCTCATTAAGCCGCCTTCAAATGAATCCCAAATGAACTTGGGTGTGTAGCACAGCAGAGCCTAAACAACATTCACATTGCTTTATTAATATCTGCATGGTGCAGTTACCCAGACCAGTAATCATTCTAACTGTCTTAGAACAACAACAAAATATAATAATTCTTTACAACTTTTATATGCCTGTCCCTCCATTAACATCTTTGGCAGGGATTTAAACCGAAAAACCATTTTTCATAATACATGCACAAGAAGAAACACTGATTTTCTCCCCTAGGAAGAGAAACATTATGTATCTCTCCCTAGGTAGTATGTTTCTCTCCCTAGAGACTACGATTATTAGCT
The DNA here is from genome assembly GCA_947425015.1 of Pterostichus niger. Taxonomy (NCBI): domain Eukaryota; kingdom Metazoa; phylum Arthropoda; class Insecta; order Coleoptera; family Carabidae; genus Pterostichus; species Pterostichus niger. The sequence goes on along the minus strand of OX380341.1, from coordinate 1,056,981 downwards.
GTTTACGGCATTTCCTAAGTAACTAGTTACGCATCCCATATTTGACATTTGTCCCGATAAGACAGTAATTTTTGTGCACTTGTTACGAAAAGTATAATATGTTTCACGGGAGGGCGCGATTATCCCTTGTTTTCCTCCCTTGATGCATAACATACTGTTATTATACAAAATGTTTCCAAATTATTGCAAAAAAAAAATTTAGGATATATTATTGATTACTTAAAACAAACATTTTTCGTGCCACTGGATTGATAAGTTACAGTAACAGTAATGAAAAAAACAATGAAAGAACTGTTACACAATTTTAATTAAATTAAATTAATTTTAATGTTTACTTCAAGTAATATGCAATTATTTTCGCGAATTTCAGAAAAAATCTTTTACGTTGTAATCAGTACATACAATAATATATACTTTTTTTGCAAGTAATTTTGAAACACTCTATAGATGATTTAAAAGTACATAGGCGTCGCTAGAAATTTTTCCAAGGTACAGTAAGTAGCTTTATAGCTTCATTCAAGGCCAGGGTTCGAAGATATATATCGATCGATATATATCATGATATTTATTTTGATATATATCGTCATATTTTTGCAATGATATATATCCATTATATAAAAATATCAAATAGTTTTTGAGATATAGCCTCCGGAGAAGTGAAATTTTTCGTATTTTTCAGTTTTTCTACTTTTCCGAGGCTATATCTCAAAAACTAAATGTGATATGAAAACGCGCTCAACGGCATTAATTTTCTCGTGCTTCAGTTAACTTATAAACATAGTTTCAGCGATTTTTATTTTTTTTCAATTTTCCGCCAAAAAAATCGCAAAAAGCTGTTTTTTAACATTTTCTCGAAAACCAGAAGTCATATGCATTTGAAGATTACACCACTGGATTCAGTGGGTCAAAATACATATATATGTAAATTTTCGTTTTAATAATCCTACAATTAAGGATTTTTGGTAAAATTGAATTAAAATCTGAAAAAACCAAAGGGGTACCCCTTAGAAAATAATTAAAAATATTAAATTGCATAAAATTGTATGAAAATTTGCTTATAAGTCAATTCGGACACGGGGAATTCAACGCCGTTGAGCGCATTTCCATATCTTGTTTAGTTTTTGAGATATAATCTCCGGAAAAGTGAAATTTTTCGAATTTATCAGTTTTTCTACTTTTTCGAGGCTATATCTCAAAAACTAAATGTGATATGAAAACGCGCTCAACGGCATTAATTTTCTCGTGCTTCAGTTAACTTATAAACATAGTTTCAGCGATTTTTATTTTTTTCAATTTTCCGCCAAAAAAATCGCAAAAAGCGGTTTTTTAACATTTTCTCGAAAACCAGAAGTCATATGCATTTGAAGATTGCACCACTGGATTCAGTGGGTCAAAATACATATGTATGTAAATTTTCGTTTTAATAATCCTACGATTAAGGATTTTTGGTAAAATTGAATTAAAATCTGAAAAAACCAAAGGGGTACCCCTTAGGAAATAATTAAAAATATTAAATTGCATAAAATTGTATGAAAATTTGCTTATAAGTCAATTCGGACACGGGGAATTCAACGCCGTTGAGCGCATTTCCATATCTTGTTTAGTTTTTGAGATATAGCCTCCGGAGAAGTGAAATTTTTCGAATTTTTCAATTTTTCTGTTCAAGGCTAGTAATTATAATTATAATTAATAACCTTATAAATGAATTAGTAAAAAATGGCATTTCTTGAAAACTTAATAATATGCTTCACGGGAGGGCGCGATTATCCCTTGTTCGACTTCAGCTCGAGCCTTCGGCCCTCGCTTACGTCTTGGTTTGCCAACTTCACACTCGGGAATAATCGCTTGTTTCCCTCCCTTGTTGCATAACATACTATATTTATTCCTAAACATCAAATTCATTATTCGTATTTCGTTGCACACATTTACAAAATGTCAAATATGTCCTTTATTCTGTCATACAAAGAATAAAACAATAGACGCACGGAAAAAAATGTTGACACAAATCATATATGAACATAATATGATGAAATTTACACCGTGGAAAAAATAATTATTTTAATTTCTTGTTTACAATTAGCGGTTAGAACCGATGACTTCATCAAACACCAAAACTGTATTTGTGTACTTGTTGTTAACAACAGGGACCAAACAGCATCCGACACCGGAAGTGGAATAAAAGAAACGCGCTTCAGTGTCGTTCACTTTTATTAATTGTTATTCTAAACTTAATTAAGTGCTACTCGCCGTATATGAAGCAGAAAATTGTTGGAAAATAATTATGAATAAAACAGCGGTTTAATTTAATATAATCCAGTTTGTTTATTTCCCAAAGAATGGAGAATGTTTTTGTGAGAATTTATTTCACAGTGAACTTGAAGTTATTGCCCTGACTATGTTTTTCATTATAATTTTTAATTTATTATACGCAGTGTTTTCTGACAGACCCGTTTCTTATTTTTTATTATTGTTCTTTTACCGGAATAAGTTGATGTATGATGAGTTTGAGATTGAGAAGAATAGAGGTGTGTTATCTAAGGTCGTTTAGGCATATAGAACATATCGATACCCTAATTCAATAACGTAACAACTCAAAAAAAGTCAATTTACAATTTGAGAGCAATAGAGTAGCAACTTCTAGTTTGACTATGATTCGAGAGATATCGCTATATGTACTTGTAACATTTGAACATTAAGTAAAATTTTTGTAACAACTCACTTGTCGCGTTATATACAGGGTGTTTCACAACTTAGATAAAAAAATTAAAGGGTATATTCTGTACGACGTGCTGATCATGAAACAAAAAGAATTTTTTTTTAAATCGCAAAACTATTTTCCATATTTCCCAGTCCAAAATTTTTCGTTGCCACTGCCACTGGGTGGATGATTATGTTAAAGTTATTAATTAAATAAAATTCTATTATAAATAACTGCTAATAATTGAATTGTGTAATTATTCTTTAGTAGTTGATACCTACTTCATTGTTTGTGTTTAATAGGAAAGCGAATACAGTGCAGTACTACAAAAAATGTTTTAGGTTAACAACCCTTAATTTTTCAAATTTAAAAAAAATTCTTTTTGTTTCATGATCAGCACGTCCGTTGTACAGAATATACCCTTTAATTTTTTGCTCTAAGTTGTGAAACACCAGGTATAACTCAGTGGTATCGAGTCGGCCTGTGAATCTTGAAAACCCTGGTTCGATCCCTACAACCGACAAACAATTTTCACCAAATTAAATCTACTCCTTTGATCCTCCTCCACTAATATCTTTGAGGGCCGTGATTTAACGGCTGGTAACCGCACTTCACGCGGCAAAATCTATCACTTACCGAGATCTGCTACGGTAGAGTGCCACATCCAGTAATGGGTAAAAGGCGTAATGATATATTTATTTATTTATTTATTTAAAATCAAAAAAATCATATAAGCTAACATAATATGTTAAGACCCTATTGTAAAAAATTTGAAAAATTGCTATAAAAAATGACTACGTTAAATGAATGTCAAAAACAGTGGGAAATATTTAATCCGCAATATCTCAGTTCATGTTTATTATATTTGTTACGTTATTGAATTGGGGTATCGATATATATCGAAGGAGAGTTTGATAAAATTGAAGATGAGAGATTGCGTGAACAACTTGGGATCCCCAAAAATAATTGAAGATTTGTTCCGTGAAGGAAAGATGAGAAGAGCTTGTAAGGAAGGAATGATAAATGTATTTGGTTAAATGTTTAATTCCAAGGAACAGCGAATTAAAATTCGTAGAAGTTTTTATGATCTAATATCCTATATCACATTAAAATCATTGCATCATGTCACTTAGAATGTCAGAGCAAAACCCATTAAACGGTTAACTAGATTAAAATGTTTATAGTTAGTCCGGAATCAAAACCAACTAATTGCAATGATTGTACAATTTCCAGAAGACAATTGCATTAACCACAATATTGTTTAACAAATTCAAAAACAAACATATCCTATTGTGTCCACTGATTCTGCAAAGAGTAAGCTAAATCAACATGAAAGTTCAGTAAGGAATTATTTAAATTTTTCTAAATAAACATCAATAAATATATCATCACGCCTTTTACCCATTACTGAGTGTGGCATTCTGCCGGAGCAGATCTCGGTAAGTGATAAATTTATGCGTGTGAACAGCCGTCATATCACGACCCCCAACGATATTAGGTAAATTTAAATTGGTGAAAATTGTTTTTTGGCTGTGGGGATCGAACCAGGGTTCTCAAGATCCACAGGTCGACTTGATACCACTGAGCCACCTACCCCTTTTAAATTAAATTAAATTTTCTCCAATGTTCATTAATATTTTAAAAATAGAATATATTTTAAACTTAAAAATAAAATATATGATGTGGACACCACATGACTTCCTTGTACACGTATTAAACTATAGATATTTTTTTAATTACACATATTTGACATTAAATCTTTTATTTTTTGTTCTAATTCATAGCAAACTTAATTTACAAAAAAATCTAAAAATATATAATATTTAAATTTAGATATCTCGTTTATGCAAAAAGCTAATTTAAAAATTCTTAATGTACTAGACGCAGAATTTAATTCTCTAAAACTTTTATTTGCAGCATTCATTTCTAAAATTAAAATAATACCATTTTTTTCAAGGAAAACTGTTAGCAGCTTCATGTAATGTGCCACTTCCGGTTAGTTTATTTTAACCAAAATTTATTATGTTATTTCCATTGATATAGTAGTCTTATATACTAAATTTGGAAAGTTTTAAATTATATTTGAATATAGTTTTTCATGAAAATCTATTACATACGTACGTACGTACAGACGGCATGACGAAATTAGTCAAAATGGATTCAGGGAGGGCCAAAACACCTATTTCCGTTGAAATCTGAGAACCGAAAATTTTCGCGATTACAATACTTCCTTTACTTCGTACAAGGAAGTAATAAATATATCATCACGCCTTTTATCCATTACTGGGTGTTGCACTCTGCCGGAGCAGATTTCGTTAAGTGATATATTTCTTCACGTGAACTGCCAGCCGTCAAATCACGGCCCCCAAAGATATTAGTGGAGGGGGAGACACATGGGAAGATTTAATTCTTTGTCGACTGTGGGTATTAAGCCAGAGTTCTCACTACCCAAATAACTGCAAATATTTCATATCAATATTAGAATAAAGTGGCAGTTAACATATCATCTGTGAGATAAATAAAAAAATCTAATTATAAACCCCAAAATATTTTTAATATAATTTTGTAAATGTTAAATAGATTTCAGGGCTTTAGCGAAAAAAAGAATTTTAAAGAATTAAAATTTACTATTTAATTGGTGACGTTTCAATACAACATAATAACAAAATTAATTAGTTACATGATTACATTTTATATTTGTAGCTAACAAATATCACTGTTTATTGATCGTTAAAATCTTTTCATTTTCAAAACTCGACAAGTCGGTTCGCTCAGGGCCGATCGCTGGTGCTTCACAGCAATTTTAACCATTCTGGACAAGTTTAATTTGTAACCAATGCATTTTCTATAGTATTCTAGAATATTGTTGCCAGTCTACAGTCTGATTTCATGTCGAGTGCATATTTTTTAGTGTTTAAATCACGCATTTATATCTTAAAATGTAGTAAAAATAAGTAAAAAGTAGTGCAAAGTGTAGTGTATATGTGAGTGAGTGCATTTTGTGTCAGTGTAGTGAGTGAATAGTGCGTGAATAGTGCAGTAGAAGAAAGAACTGTATGCAGAGGTGTCCAGGAAAGCTGTTCTGTAGCTGAAGGCTTCATTCGTGTCTTCTAAAGGTGTGTTTTGTTTTTTAAATATGTTTATACATATTTTGTTTGTTGATACGTTGAAATATTTTTTAAAAATATATTAAATAAATAATAATAATTAATGTGAGCTAACCAACTTTGATCGATGATCAACATACAAAAATTGGGAGTCCACTTTATTTTAACATTAAAAAATCTCTGCTTATTCTATGCTAGTAGTTGCAACGGAAATATAATACATTGTGCATACATGTTCATAACTCATTGTTACTATAAGCAACGTGAGATATAAACGTCATATCTCACAGATTCGTACGTTGTTACGATTCTAATTTATGATTGATATATATTTACCTTTTTTAATGGCCTGTATATACGTAAGAATAATGTTTCAATGTATTACAACTGCGCTAATAATTGTTTCATTGCTATTTCAATTATAATCAATTAAATAGTTTTACAATTAGTTGTCAGGTCTAGGAATTCAAATTAATTAACGTATCATAATTATATTTCTGATAAAATTAATTACTATTAAGCTAATGAAAATTATAATCACTAATCGGTAACTGAAAGACTTGAAATGCATACTATTTTTATTTTTCTGCTTCCCAACATTTCCAATTTTTTTTTTAGAAGAAATAAATCACACCTTTTACCCCTTACGGGATGTGGCATTTTGCCGTAGCAGATCTCAATAGGTGATATATTTTGCGCTGAAACCGTCAAATTACTGCCCTCAAAAATAGTAAAAAGGGGGAGTAATTTTAATGTGGAGTTTATCGGTTCTCAAATCAACAACCCGGTATAATACCACTGAGCTATCTATCTCATATTTAATGTAACATAAAAATAGTACAAAATCAAATTATTTACTGGCCACTAGTTGCTCCAACAAAACTTTAACTTCAAACTTAGCAAGCTTATCAAATATCTATTATTTCAATTTGATTTTATGAATTTGAATCAAGTTTAAATGTAGGTTTTGTTAGAGCAACGGGCCACTTATCTCTAAAATAATTAAGAAACATTCAACATTGAGTAATTAAATAATTTGTATTTGCGGTCACCGGTCAATAATATTTATAACGGAAGTGAAACCAAAACTCATAATGATATGATTAAATAACAATTTAGTTTTTTTGTTGTCGTGATGAACGTCAAGTTCACGATCACTTCGCGTATATAATGACGTAGGTAATTCGAGTAGATATACGTAACATAGTAACATACCTGAAAGAAGAGAGCGAAGCAGACCCATTGGTAGTACGTGTAGTACTTGCGGTTACTTGGGTCACCCAAGTCGTTGCCCAGGCCGGGGTGAGGAACCTCCACTCCTGTCTGGAACATAATATATATCATACAGAAATGTTATAAAAAACATGATTACTTATTATTAAATATACAACACTGAAACGTGTTGCAGAAGTTATATCGGGTTTATTTAATATTAGTGACAAGCTTATAAATTAATTTATTATGATCTGCGGTTGCAGAGCAATGGTACACCCATATATTGTTAAAGAGGTTTTATTAGTATATGAACGATGTGGCATCATTAATAAATATTACTTTTCTACAACCATTAAAAAAAGTAGGCATTTTTGAACTTATTTTTATAACAACAAAGACAAAATTAATTGTCATCCAACACTTGGTGAAACAAGGTTTAATAAAAATGTAAAGTAAACACTTGGCTATGTTTCACAAAATTCTTCGTCACCAGCTTCTTCACATGAACTTTGTTCTAGGTGAAGAAGTGAGTTATACCATACTGATGAGCTCTAATAAGAGCGAAACGTGTCTATGGTTACTAACTGAACTGTACTGGCCAGCCTCTGACGATGCCCTCATAAGGTGACTTGGAGGCTGAATTTTATGAAACATAGCCAAGTGTTTACTTTACATTTTTACTTATTTTTATTATGAAAGTAGCAGATTTTTGCACTAATGCAAAAATGTAAATTATTTCTGCACTAGTACAGAAAAGTAATTTAATATAAATAAACTCTATACAGTATACTTTCTATTAATATTTATGGAAGCAAATTTAATGTTGCAGCATTTGCTTCTTCTATAGTGTCTATAGAATCTAATACGTGTTCGCCACTCGATTCAAACATTTTTTGAAATGAAATTGAAAGCACGGAGACATTTTTCCTCATTATCAACAAAATAATTGAGTTAGTTTGTCATTGTCAGTTGTCATGGATACATTAAACCAGGTATCTTTCTAAAGTTTCTAAATTAATACAAAATTTCAGAGATGTTACAATTACTGAAATTTGTTTTATTATTTTTATCAAAATATGGTTTATGGTTGTAGAAAAAATAGTGTACGCAACACGTGTAGAAAGGGGTTTTTTGAACTCGCGGTCTTGCAGCATTCGCTTCGCTCATGCAGCAACGGACCACTCATTCAAAAAAACCCATCTTTCTGCACTTGATACGTAAATAACTATTGTGTGATGCTGTGCATAGCTTTACAGAATTTCAATCCAAAGATCCCGAGTTCTAATCCCACTCAAATTAAAACTATATGAACTACCATACTACAGCTCGGAGAGTTCAAACCCTGTCCTGTAATTGGGATTAAGTTCGACTTTAAAAACTTAATCCAAATTACTTTTCAAAATGGTAACAAGATGATTTTATTGGAAGTAAACTAATACAAAATATAGGATTAGTTAAAACTCTTTTGAGAATTGGGTTGTAAAAGATGTTGACGAAATTATTTCCGAGTTTATGAAAGTTATTCACCAATATCTGCAATTACAGACCTCTGTTATATCTGATATTATTTGCTGCATTGCAATAGAAAGCTTGCATAGATTTATTTTAAATTTATTCTTCTCAGAAACTTTCAAACAATTTCAGATTTACTTTTATTAGTTTAAAATTCTATTGATGAAGACGACCATGATATATTATATCTTATATCCCAGTATATTTATAATTAAACATATATTTTTTTTATTTCCTGCCAGCCCGAAGGAACATAATTCACTAGTATTACAATATACTTTTAACTAGAGATGGGCGAATATGAAATTTCTCGAATTCGAATATTGAATACGAATATTCCTAAAATTATTAATAATTATTTAATTATGTCCTTTTCATTATTTGAATGAAATTGTTAAGATAAAATAAAATTAAAGCAAAAAATACAAACAAAAAAGAAGATGACGAAAACTTCAAATTTAAGGTGAAACGTACGGACTGATGTTGGTGAAAAACAAATTTGAAATATGGTAAGTCTTCATGGTTTTGAAACAAAATATTTTTGTTATTAATAACTTCAAAGTATTGTAATAGCTTAAGTTTATGTACAAATGATAAAGAAAAACTAGTCAAAAATTAATGTCAACATATGGCGCGATATTCGAGGTATTCGAATGTTCGCTATACTGACGTTAATATTCGAAAATCTCGAATATCGAATAATGTCAATATTCGCGGCATTCGACTATTCGCGGATGATATTCGCCCATCTCTACTTTTAACTTCAATATAGTAATTTTTCACCGAATTACAGATACAACAAAGCTCTGTAAGTTTTTAAATCGTGTTAATCTTTTTAACAGCACAAGCTATTCGTTATTTTAAAATGCGTGATTAAAATTTTGTATCTAACGTCAGAATATTTGTTTAGGAATGCGTTATAGTTGTCGAGTAAATATTTTTCAGAAAGTGAATGAACTGAACAAAAGTGCAACAGCCTTTGTTTGTCAAATGACATAAATTAGTTTTTCTTCTACTACTATATTTTTTATTTAGTAAATAATATATCTAATTAGTGAGTTTAGTTGTATTATTTTGGTAGTTAATTTTTATTTATAAAAAAGTTTCGCAAATAACTGGTTTTTATTCGGTAGAATTTCGAAACAATGCCCCCGAACTAATTGGAAAAGAAATAACAAAAATAAAGTAATAATATTATTTACACAGTACAAGTTTTTATGTCTAAAGTAAGTGACACAAAAACGATAAAATTGTGCAGTAAAATAATAATACATTGCCAAAAGTAATCAAATGCCCAAGGCCAGAAAATATTTATCTTAGATTGAAACTGTACGTGTGTATTAATACATGAATTATTCGCCTGATACCGATAATATTTAACCATATGCACTTGATTTAATCACTCAAAAAAAAATGTTAAATAAAGATATAAAAAATATAAAGTAAACACTTGGCTATGTTTCACAAAATTCAGCCTCCAAGTCACCTTATGAGAGCATCGTCAGAGGCTGGCCAGCACAGTTCAGTTCAGTTAGTAACCATAGACGCGTTTCGCTCTTATTGGAGCTCATCAGTATGGTATAACTCACTTCTTCACCTAGAACAAAGTTCATGTAAAGAAGCTGGTGACGAAGAACTGTGCCAGCAGAGAATAAGATCTCTAACAAACTAGTAAGATGACATGAGAAGTTTTGTGGAACTGGTCATGCCATCTACCGAAAAAAAGGGAAAGCTACGCAATAGCAATTTAAATAACAACAAAGACAAAATTAATTGTCATCCAACACTTGGTGAAACAAGGTTTAATAAAAAATATAAAGTAAACACTTGGCTATGTTTCACAAAATTGGACTTGGAGGCTGAATTTTGTGAAACATAGCCAAGTGTTTACTTTACATTTTTATTAAACCTTGTTTCACCAAGTGTTGGATGACAATTAATTTTGTCTTTGTTGTTATTTAAATAAGGATATTTTCATAAATTACGAAACAAAGTTTTTATAAATGAATAGGTAGCCTGTTGTTTCACAAATAGATGTTAATGAGAAAAACATACACCATAAAGTAAAATGAAGTTGTAAGGCAAACACATATATCAAAGACACTTTCCACACGTGTAAAGGAAAATATCAATTTACTTGAAATAAATATCACCGTAAACTACTCATATAACCCATTTGCTATTTGGTTAACTTAAATCAGCGTAGATAAATTAAACCACATGATTAACTGAACTGAACTAAGAAAACTGATGCACTTATTAGGGTGGATTACTTTAAACTGTATTCGAATCAGTTATGTTCGGTTTTGTGCCAAATTTGGAGCAGTTTTATTTATTTTGTAACATATAATATGATTGTCATTTAAAACAATAAATTTTATTTACTTTGGAAGTTAATTAATTTATTATTTATAAAACTGAACATAATTCTAGCTGTGGAAAGAGTGACCGAAGTAAATCAATCAAAAAAATTAATGATCTAGATCTATACTTATAAATAAGTAAGATCAAAATAGCAAATTAAATATGCCTTTTGTTTTGTTTTTTTAAAGCAAACCTTAAATCTTTCATAAACTGTTCGTAATTACAGTACATAAAGTAATTACTTTTTCTTGCGTCTCTATTCCTATCACCATATTTGGGGAACTTGATTTGACGACTAGTATTTATGAAGGAAATTTGTAAATTTATAGATACGAGTATGTAACTATGGGACTAATTAACAAAACTGCATCAATATTTGTTGACAAATAGAAATTATTTCACGATTTTATAAAACTTATAAATTCACATTCCACCATTAGTTACTTTTTCTACTACTCAATATGAAAATATCATTTAACGTACTGTTTTCTATTGCGTTAAGTAATATCTTAATCACATGTTGACAAGCCGTGGCTTTGGACGTTTTAGTCACGGCTTGAGATATTAAGCACGGAGTGAAGTTAGCTTCAGATATCTGTCATTGTACCTTAACTTTACTTTTTAAATCATTTATAAGGCTTAAAATTTTTAAAGTTTTGTTATGGGGTAGGTGGCTCAGTGGTATCGAGTCGGCCTGTGGATCTTGAGAACCTTGGTTCGATCCCCACAGCCGACAAACAATTTTCACCAATTTAAAAAATCTATCCCTGTGGCTCCTCCACCACTAATATCTTTGGAGGCCGTGATTTGACGGCTGGTAACCGCACTTCACGCGAAAAAATATATCACTTACCGAGATCTGCTTAGGCAGAGTGCCACACCCAGTGATGGGTAAAAGGCGTGATGATATATTTATTTAAAATTTTGTTGTTGTCTTAATTTGCGATCGTAGAAAAAGTATAGTATGTGACTCGTATTATAAACTCTTTAGATACTCGCTTTTTATACACTCGTAACTAAAGAGACGTTTATAAAACTTGTTACATAATAGACTATTAAAATCATTCTAAAAATGGATTCAATTTCACGTGTTCAAATCCCATTGACTTCAACTTATATCCAAAAAAATATGATGGTATTTGAGTGGTACAGATTCGACTAAAAGCTACTGTAACAAAAATTGCTTGTTGGTCAAGTATGCTTCTACATACTATCTTACAAATTCTAGTAAATGTGTTGTAATCAAATTCTAATAAATAGTAGCATGTCCATTTAATGGCTTATACTTAGTAGTCATGTAAAACTTATCGCATAACCGTAACACCCTGTATACAACAAGAAGATCTGATGGACGTCGCGCGAAGAACAACATCTTGAACCAGATCCAGATCGACTAGTTTTTCTTACGTGACGAGAAGCACGAGTTCAGGGAACGCGTAGACGTGACCAGTATACGCACCGAGTACGACAAGCCCCTAATTTACTCTGGTACATTCCCTACCAAAACTACTACTTCTTACAGCAACACTAACTTACAACTTTCTTAGAATACTACGCAGTTACTTGTTTCTTTACCTGCACGCTAAATGCAAATGGCGTCTTGCTATTTTGAAAGAAGTTAAATCCTATTTTATTTTGGGTACTATTAGGGTCATATTTAACAGGTACAATTGAAATTTACTTGAAAATTCTAATAGCGTTATTTCGAGAAACCAATTTTTTTTCTAAATTTATATATCGGACCAACTATGCCGATATATCCTTTGTATGACCGCCACGGGTGAGACCCGAACCCACGACCTTAAACCCTCAATCCGGACAACCAATTTATTAGCTAGTAACTTAATTAATTAATTAATTAATCGGGCAGGTGACTCAATGGTATTGAGTCGATCTGTGGATCTTGAGAACTCTGGTTCGATCCCCACAGCCGACAAACAATTTTCACCAATTTAAATCTACCCTTGTGGCTCCCCCTCTACTAATATCTTTGGTAACCGCACTTCACGCGAAAAAATATATCACTTACCGAGATCTGCTTAGGCAGAGTGCCATACCCAGTAATGAGTAAAAGGCGTGATGATATATTTATTTATTTATTTTTACAATAGCTTATAGTGAAATACGAATTACTCAAGAACCAGGCGAACTAATATTTTTCTCGCGTGACTTATTTGTAATATAACACACTTGTACCATAAATAACTATTATTTATGTTACGCTGTACAACAGGAACTTAATCCCAATTACAGTACAGGGTCCGCACTCACCGAGCCGCAGTATAGTAGTTTATATAATTTTTAACTTGAGTGGGATTTGAACTCGGGATCTCCGGATTCGAATTCCGTATCGCTATCCACACCACCGTACTGACGGTCAATATACATATAGATATTTTGCGTTAAATATCCATAACAGTAATAATTGGAAAAAAATTGTGTCTTGATAATATTTGGATGGAGTGGCATCGAGTTTCTTGCTTATTAAAAAGAGACATAGTATTGAAAAGTTTGAAAACTTCTGGTGTAGGATATAATGAATTATTTAAAATACGGTTATTATATGTTAAAAATAGAATAAAACTAATCCAAACGATGACAAATTTTTGGCGGGAAACTTGCCTCACGCAGAGTACTCATTATTATAATTATTGCTACGTAAAAAGTTCTCAAGGAAAAAATCCTTATTATTATTCTGGCATTGAATAGACGAGAAAGCATTAAAATGTATGTAAAATACCGAGTGTCTTGCATTAATTATTGCACACTTGCAATTGCAACGCACATGAAAAACTGTTCGTCAAGCTTCGACACCGGATATACGTAGATTGTACACTTGCACCACATTGATACCCGCATATACATATAGTACACCCATAATAACTTGACATTGACGTTATCTTTATACCTGTTAGTCACACGGTGCTAGAGATCACAACATTCTGATTGGTGTGTTGGTAATAACTTGTTCATTTAGTATAAATTATTAAATTATAAAAACGAGCTGACGACTTGTGATAGTATTAGTCTATTATTATAAGAAGTTTTGTTCATTTGTTTGTAAAAATTTTTATTTTCTTGTTTTAATTTCCTGAATTAATTTTATTATGATTATGTTAGTTAATTTTATATTCTCTTGTGATATACTAAATAAGCAATAGTTACTGCAATAATTTATTATTTAACAAAAATGAAACTGTTATTTTTTGTAATGTAATTATTAAGGACCTGGGTACCAGTGCTTGCACTGGTTACAGGATCCCAAAATGAGTGAATAAATAAATAAAATAAATTCGCTTGAGTTACTTCATTATATGGGCAGTAGTAAACGTCAAAATAAATAAATATATCATCACGCCTTTTACCCATTACTGAGTGTGGCACTTTGCCTAAGCAAATCTCGGTAATTGATATATTTTTTTAACGTGTAGTGCGGTTAACAGCTTTCAAATCTCGGCTCCCAAAGATATTAGTGGAGGGGGAGCCACAAGGGTGAAAATTGTTTGTCTCAAGATCTACATGCCGACTCGATACCACTGAGCCACCTACCCCATAAAATTTACATCATAAACTTGGTTTAAATAAATAAAAGCAAAGCAAGAAATATATGGAATAATTGACAATACAGTCAAACATTCGATTTGTTTTTATTTATTTCAACCAAATTTAAAATTATGAGGTAGGTAGCTCAGTGGTATCAAGTCGACAAACAATTTTCACCACATCAAAACTAACCCTATAACTACCCCTCCACTAACATCTTTAAGTGCTATGATTTGACGGCTAGTAACCGTACTTCACGCGAAGAAATATATACCAAGATCTACTACGACAGAGTGTCTCGCCAAGTCATAGGTAAAAGGCGTGATGATATATTTATTTATTTTTAAGTTTAACATTTTAAACAAGTTATTGATGTTTGAATACACATCTGATACCATAAGCAATCAATTCTGAATGTAGAATATATTTTTTAATTTGATGCATTTTCTGTAAATTTATTTTGGAATGTTCTGGAACGTTTATATGTTTCATGTGGTTATCCACGTCAAAAGAAAACAAAACAGCAAAGTATTATCACCCGGATATAACGAAATCGCGGTTACAATACATACAAACATACACATACACACAATATTGATCGTTAAAGGATATTTTTCCGCTAGCTGAATGATTCGAATTCTACAACAAGCCTTTAGGGCTTCTCTACTATAATTGAGATTAAGTTCCTGTTATGCAGACTAGCAAATAAATAATAACAATTGCAACTTTCATCTGAATATCCTCAATCCTGCCTTGCCAACACTTCGAAAATAATCGCCTCAATTAAACTCCACAGATGACACAGCATTAAAAAGCCAGGTGTGTGTATGTGACTGCATATGATGATGCAATCACACGTACCTAACAACACAGCGGTCACAGGTAAAAATGAAACTCGTTCGCGATGTCGAACCTCGTTCGCAAAACTACGACCCTTACAAACAGCACCGTTACTATAGTAACGTAGAGGGGAGGGATGCACGCAGCACATGGTTGCTGTGTCACAACAACATGGGGTCAAGAGTCACGCTAAAGCGAACTTATCTTTGATTCTACTAGCAAACGATGAAATCAAAAAAGTGGGAGCTTTATAAACTTATTGGCAGTATTTATTGCAAACTGTAGATGATAAAATTAATCAATATTTAGCCTATGATCACTAGGAATTTAGATATTCTGATGTATACTTCTTTCAAGATGAAAATTGAAAATGTTAAACCTCTATACTAATTATAGTTTTGGCTAAAGTTTGTTTATATTATAAATTGGAGCAGTTCTTTCAAAGGGTGCATTTTTTCTAAGTTAACAGATATTTATTTTAAAATGAAAATGTGAAGTATATATAGGGTACTTCCTTTAAAACAACCAGTTTTTTATTTGGGCAAACTAATGACTACATACAAATGTTGTATACAGAAAATGATCGAAGAATAAGAGATTAATTTAATCTCAATTAGTAGAACCACTGATTGAATATAGGGTTTGTTATTACTAATACATTTACCCTTTATTCCTGATCATTTTATGTATATAACATTTTTTCTCCAAAGTCATTAGTTTGCACAAAAAATAAAACATCTTGTATAGAAACCATTCTATTGCAATCACAGTTTTGTCTAAGATTTGATTAAATACAATTAAAGGTAGATCTAGAGCAATTACTTTTAAAAGATGCATTGTTGTTCTTATTAAATTTGCTTTTGATCGAATCATTTTGAGTTTTCTTTTATGATGCAAATTAAAATAAATAGAGCGGTATATTGTAAACCGTTCCACAGTAATCAAAGATTTATATAAAGTTTATTTACTAGCACCACATATATTTAAAAGGAAGCTATACGCTTTTACTTAAATTACAATGACTAACAAAATTTACATTTGACAATGATGCAAGTATATAAATCGCGCCACAACAATCACAATTTTGTTCAAAATTGTTTACTAAGAAGTTGAGCAACATTCTTAAAAGGGGGGCATTGCCCTTATCAAATTGACCCTTGACACATTCATTTCGAGACAAATTTGAGCTTAAAACAATTTGACACCCTTGGGAACATAACAGAATTAGCTTCAATCTTATGAAACAATATCTTTATGAAATATTCAGTTCACAAGCCCATTTGAAATTTATTTCTTAATTCATGATGCAGACATAAGCTATATAGAGCTCTACAACAACCATACTTTTCACTAAGATCGTTTAGTAAGAAACAGGGTAATATCTTTAAAAGATGGACACTGTCCTTATTAAATTGACATTTGACAGGTTCATTTTAAGATCAATTTCATCTTAAAAGAATTTCAAAACCTTACTAGCATAACAGAATTTAAAAATATTTTAAAGAAAAACATACATTTGACAGGTCCATTTCAAACATGATGCAAACGTAAGTTATATAGAATGATATACATATAAACCGCTTCATAGCAAGATTTGCTAGAAAATAGAGCAATATTCTTAAAAGGGAGCATTGCCTTGTTAAATAGATATTTGACAGGTTAATTTTAAAAAGAATCACAAACAATTCAGAACATAACAGAATTAGCTTCAATCTTCTGAAAAGATATGTTCATGAAACATAAGATTGTATGCTACAAATAGAGTAATAATTTGAAAAGGGGCATTGTCCTTATGAAATAGAAATTTGACAGGCTCATTTTAAAATAAATATTACCTTAAAAAGAATCACAAACAATTAAGAACATAACAGAATTAGCTTCAACCTTCTAAAAACATACGAGTATCTTCATAAAACATAACATTGTTTGCTACAAATAGAGCAATAATTTGAAAAGGGGGCATTGTCCTTATGAAATAATAATTTGACAGGTTCATTTTGAGCAGCGATTTAACTTTAAAAACAATTATGTATAAATAGTAGTAATATTTTAGGAAAATATCCGTGTGAAACAATGTTTGACAGGCTGATGTTGAGTGAAAGATATTGTCAACAACTTACCTCTCGTTGAAAGGCATCAGGCATGGCAAAAGTAGACGATATCCAACAATAGGTATTGATGACATGAGTCGGTAGCCCAGAAACAATACACTGAATAGGATTCCCCACAAACTGATTCGCTGTGATGACAAGACTACAGCCCATCAACAACGCCGTGGTGAAGGTGTTGTGCAGCCTGAACAAGGTGCTGTCTGTGGTAATGTCCTGCCATTTCAAATAGCTCCGCAACCCTCCTAAAAGTTTATACATGTTGCTGGATGATGTTCACTTCACAGAGATCACTATATGACGATGTTGTTGTTCACTGCCTGCATCATCACGCTCTTCACAGCTTGTTCGATAGTCGGTGTGCTACTGAGTCGGGCGCCCTCAACGAATCCTACTCTCCCCACCACCGGAGAGTGGAACAACGCGAGTTGTGGACGTGGTGGATGTATGTGGAAGGAAGACTTGGTTGATTGGAGCACGGTTGTCGACGTCGCCGCTCTTGATGATAATTGTATGGTGTGTTTATTTGTGGGGAAATGGTCTAATGGTCGTCGGGTGCCCCAGGTCTCAAGAACAACTATGATGACGCCATTTTTAAACTCTTCTTTCAATAACATCATTTAACAGTTGGTAATCGCAAATTTAAAAATATATCACTTACCTAGATCTGCTACAACTGACTACCACAACTCAGTAATAGGAACGAGGCGTGGTAGTATATGTAATTATAAATAAATATATCATTCCTTTTACTCACTGCTGGGTGTAACATTCTGCCGTAGCAGATCTCGATAAGTAATTTATTTCTTCGCGTGAACTGCGGTTACCAGCCGTCAAATCATGGCCCCTAAAGATATTAGTAGTTGGAGAGCTATAAAGGTAGATTTAATTTTGTGAAAATTGTTTGTCGGCTGTGGGGATCGAACCAGGGTTCTCAAGATCCACAGGCCGAAACAATACCACTGAACCACCTACCCCATAAATAAATAATATAGCTTATACAAATATAATATGAATCATTATATTTTATAATATAATAATAATAATATATCATCACGCCTTTTACCCATTACTGGATATGGATAAGCAAATCTCGGTAAGTGATATATATTTTTTCGCGTGAAGTGCGGTTACCAGCCGTCAAATCACGGCCCCCCAAGATATTAGTGAAGGGGGAGCCACAGAGGTAGATTTAAATTGGTGAAAATTGTTTTTATTTTGATAAACCAATTATATTTTGTCCGTCAATACGGTCGTGTGGATAGCATTATGGAATTCGAATCCGGAGATCCCGAGTTCGAATCTCACTCAAGCTAAAAATTATATGAACTACCACACTGCGGCTCGGTCAGTGCGGACCCTGTACTGTAATTGGGATTCAATTCCTGTTTTACAGAATAACATAAATAAATAAATAAATAAATAAATATCATTGAATTCATTTTATTTTATTTCTTCTTCCCTAGCGCTTAAACATAGCTTTAGTTCAACATTTCCTAGAAACTGACCCACATTTACCTCTAAACAAGCTACAATACTTCGAACTAAAAATCCAATTCAATTCCCTTATCACCGTTATAAATAATAATCTCACCACGCCCACTGGTTCATCCTTTATCTTCTCCACAAATGAATTCCTAGAAACTAAACATTTACAATTTATCATCCGACATTAGCAAGTTTAATTTCTGCTGATAGTGACACTGATAACCCACGATGCAGTCCTGCTATCTCATCATCATCACATCTCAAGTTCATCTAAAGTGATAACACGTTATCAGTGTTGGATTTCTTCTGCGAGAGATAAAGCTTACATAATGTCGAGCTACTAGTCTGCTCTGCTAGACTAAACAGCTTTGATAGACAATAATAATAAATATGTGTATCAGGTGACAGAGAGATGCTGAGCGCTCCCGTTCCTCAATAAATATTTATCATAGTTTCCTTTACATTTTTTTGCATTCTTATCGAGAAGAACCTATGACGAAGATTGCCACAATAATATTTATTTATTTGTTAGTTTGCACAACAGGAAGTCAATCTTATTTACAGTAGCTTATTGAAACATGTTCGTATAAGTCAACGAGATTTGAACTTTTGCTGATTTTACCAGCAGTTTTAAAAAGTTCTAAGGATATTTTAAATTATGTTCTAAGGATATTTCAAATTATTTGTTACATACTAAAATATAGATATAGACATGCTAAAAACTAATGGGGTAGGTGGCTCAGTGGTATCGAGTCGGCCTGTGGATCTTGAGAACCCTGGTTCGATCCCCACAGCCGACAAACAATTTTCACCAATTTAAATCTATCCCTGTGACTCCCCCTCCACTAATATATTTGGGGGGCGTGATTTGACGGCTGGTAACCGCACTTCACGCGAAAAATTATATCACTTACCGAGATCTGCTTAGGCAGAGTGCCACACCCAGTAATGGGTAAAAGGCGTGATGATATATTTATATTTATTTATATATTTAAAAACTATTTAATGTATAAACTTTACTTTTTAACTCTTTTTGCAGTCAAATTTGTAGACAATTTGTCAACTAAATATAAATGGCACTCGGTTTTAGCAGATCTCTGTACATGCTATATTTGTAAGCGTGAAGTCAGGCTACCAGCCGTCAAATCACGGCCTCCATAGATCTTAGTGTTAAGGGAATCACAGGGGTAGTTTTATAAAATAAAATAAATAAATATATCATCACGCTTTTTACCCATTACTGAGTGTGGCACTCTGCCTAAGTAGATCTCGGTAAGTGATTTATTTTTTCGCGTGAAGTGCGGTTACCAGCCGTCAAATCACGACCCGCAAAGATGTTAGTGGAGGGGGAGCCACAGAGGTAGATTTTTTAAATTGGTGAAAATTGTTTGTCGAATGTGAAAATCGAACCTGGGTTCTCAAATTTACAATCTGACTCGTTATCATTGAGTCACCTACCCCAAAATTTGACAACTAATACAAGTACATAATACAAATTCTTGTGTCATGTCCTGAAATTTACAATGTATTTATTTATTTGTTACTCTGTAGATTTGGGAACTGGAGTTCGATTCCCGCAACCGGCAAACTTTAGTCCACATTGAAATACATACATACATAACATCACGCTATATCCCATTAAATGGGGTATCACGAATTTAGGAACACCCGATGATATGTGTCAAAATTTTGCAACAAAACTTAAAAATAATAGAATCTAAATTACACATACATAATTAATTATATTTTTGATTGTTAGTACATTGTTTTAACTCTTGAACTCTAACTTATGAAACAACAGTGCTACCATAGTGCTATAACACTTAGAGTCACATAAAATTACTTCAAAATATATTTAAATGAAGAACATTATACGTGTATAAAGTAATAATTGTAAATAAAATCTCACACCTGTTTAAAATGAAATGTAAAGTACCTTTTTCCAGCATTGAAATTCCCAATAAATATTGCTCGTCAGGTTGCCTACCTGCACAAATAAATGACAGTCACGTATCTAAGAAACGTTTAAACAAACGGTAAAAGTTTTTCTTAAAACCTGGATTCAAAGAATTCTTAATTATGTGCCTAGAATATTATTTTTGGTTTATTACTGAAGTTACTTCGAAGGCATCAATTGTGAAATACACAGGGCCGTCTTCACAAATTTTCAAAACTTCTATAATATTTTCTATCATATTTTATCGAATCAGCCTGTGGATCTTGAGAACCCTGGTTCGATCCCCACAGCCGACAAACAATTTTCACCAAATTAAATCTACCCCTGTGGTTCTTCCTCCACTAACATCTTTGGGGGCCGTGATTTGACGCGAAGAAATATATCACTTACCGAGATCTGCTACGGTGGAGTGCAACATCCAGTAATGGTTAAAAGGCGTGATGATATATTTATTTATTTATATATTTTCTCAACTATCAAATTTTTATAATTTGTTTTATATTAAAATAATAACCAATTTATTCTTTAATTTGTATATATTTTATATATACATATTTAAATTGTGAAAATCAACAGAGCTAGTCTGTAAGAAGCTTTATACTATAATCTACAAACATAGTACAACATCCATATTTATTTTAATCCCAATCTATGAACAATGTTAAATTCACTTCGAACGCTTGTTGCTATTAGTAATTGCTGCTTGTTCAATAGAAACAAATATCGTACAAGACAATTCACTTACAACTAACAAGAAATGTAGAAAGTTGTCTTTAACCACAGCAGATCGATACGAATCTTACGATCGAAATGTTGCAATCTTTTAAGAAAAAATTAGAAAGTTGTTTTTTAAATTTAGGTTACTTGTTTTTCGTTGAAATTATTTCATTTATTTTGCGATTCGACTCATTGGTTCAGACAATTTTTTAAAATGTAATATTTTTACTAACTTTAAGTTCAATGACTTTATTAATTAAACAGTAAATATAATTTTGTTGTAACTTTGTTTATAACAATAATAATATTGTGATTGTATGCTTAGTCAAAGTACAAACTGCTCAATTAAAAAGTACTTGGTCGTATCACATTTTTTTTTTATTTTTACCTTGAAATATGTCAAAGTTTCCTTCTAGCAATTGCTGCAATTTTTATAATTATCTTCTTGTTCAAAGTATAAAAAATGTATATTTATAACGCATTACAAGTCAAAGTTGAGCGTATTTTAATATCTCGGTTAGTTTTTGAGATATGGCCTAAGGAAAAGTAGATTCTTTTTCTCAAATTTCAAGTTTTTACATTATTTTATTTAAACTGTGTTCATCTTAAAAACTAAACTAAATATTAGTATCCGTCAGTACGGTGGTGCTCAAAATTATATGAACTACT
The DNA here is from genome assembly GCA_947425015.1 of Pterostichus niger. Taxonomy (NCBI): domain Eukaryota; kingdom Metazoa; phylum Arthropoda; class Insecta; order Coleoptera; family Carabidae; genus Pterostichus; species Pterostichus niger. The sequence continues at coordinate 1,034,763 of OX380341.1, read as the reverse complement.
GTAATTGGGATTTAGTTCCTGTTGTACAATGTAACATAAATAAATAAATAAAACTAGCTGATAATCACGTGACCTGTCAAACTATAAATGTTAATTAATTTCAACTTGTTTTGTTATTACTTTAAATTATGTTGTTGAATTTAATAAATTTACTAAAATAAAAAATCACATTTCATACACAGCCGACAAACAATTTTCACCAATTTAAAAAAATCTACCCCTGTGGCTCCCTCTCCACTAATATCTTTGAGGGCCGTGATTTGACGGCTGGTTCACGCGAAGAAATATATCACTTACCGAGATCTGCTAAAGCAGAGTGCCACACCCAGTAATGGGTAAAAGGCAGGGTTCGTAAATATAATGATATTTATAATAAATATCAAAATATCTGATATATAGGATATATATCAGATAAATATCACTTTTTGGATATTTATTTTTTAATTTTAGTTTTTGTACACATTTAGAAAAACTGAAAAATTCGAAAAATTTCACTTTTCCGGAGGCTATATCTCAAAAACTAAACAAGATATGGAAATGCGTTCAACGGCGTTGAATTCCCCGTGTCCGAATTGACTTATAAGCAAATTTTCATACAATTTTATGCAATTTAATATTTTTAATTATTTCCTAAGGGGTACCCCTTTGGTTTTTTCAGATTTTAATTCAATTTTACCAAAAATCCTTAATCGTAGGATTATTAAAACGAAAATTTACATACATATGTATTTTGACCCACTGAATCCAGTGGTGCAATCTTCAAATGCATATGACTTCTGGTTTTCGAGAAAATGTTAAAAAACCGCTTTTTGCGATTTTTTTGGCGGAAAATTGAAAAAAAATAAAAATCGCTGAAACTATGTTTATAAGTTAACTGAAGCACGAGAAAATTAATGCCGTTGAGCGCGTTTTCATATCACATTTAGTTTTTGAGATATAGCCTCGGAAAAGTAGAAAAACTGATAAATTCGAAAAATTTCACTTTTCCGGAGGTTATATCTCAAAAACTAAACAAGATATGGAAATGCGCTCAACGGCGTTGAATTCCCCGTGTCCGAATTGACTTATAAGCAAATTTTCATACAATTTTATGCAATTTAATATTTTTAATTATTTCCTAAGGGGTACCCCTTTGGTTTTTTCAGATTTTAATTCAATTTTCCCAAAAATCCTTAATCGTAGGATTATTAAAACGAAAATTTACATACAAATGTATTTTGACCCACTGAATCCAGTGGTGCAATCTACAAATGCATATGACTTCTGGTTTTCGAGAAAATGTTAAAAAACCGCTTTTTGCGATTTTTTTGGCGGAAAAAATAAAAAAAATAAAAATTGCTGAAACTATGTTTATAAGTTAACTGAAGCACGAGAAAATTAATGCCGTTGAGCGCGTTTTCATATCACATTTAGTTTTCGAGATATAGCCTCGGCAAAATAGAAAAACTGAAAAATTCGAAAAATTTCACTTCTCCGGAGGTTATATCTCAAAAACTATTTGATATTTTTATATAATGGATATATATCATTGCAAAAATATGACGATATATATCAAAATAAATATCATGATATATATCGATCGATATATATCTTCGAACCCTGGTAAAAGGCGTGATGATATATTTATTTATTTTATTTATTTTAATTCATACATACTTGGATACCAAACTTTTCTTCCTAAAAGTTAAAATAAATTGATATTGACAGGTTGATAGATCACGTGACTATCAGTTAGCTTTGATCACCAATGAATTTAGCAGGAATTTCTGTGTAAATATGAATATTAGCATTGATTTATTTTCAAAAATATTGAAATTAAAAATAAATTAAAGCAAATATAGAGGTCGTGCGTTTAAATCTATCACCGGTAAAGTGTGAAATCCAGGCGAAATATGAAATGCAGAATTTAATCGTGCAAATTTTGGCGAAAATAAATATAATAACTGGTTTGTATAGAGTTTGAGATCTACGAGCTTACAGTTTGTTTATATCAAACCCGAGCGAAACGATCCTTGCCAAGAATACGATTAATATTTAAATAAATGTAAGAAATTTGAAATAATTTGAGCTAAAATCTAATCTCACCGGATTCAAACACGGGATCTTCGGATTCGAATGCTGTAACACTAAACACAGCACCGTACTCCCGGACTTTCTAATTTCATTTAATGCAGTTATTTAATGTCACTAAAATATTGTTTCTTTTTCAGGTAAGGGCAACAATGAAGTTTTTTGAATAATCTTCTATGTCAGTAAGTCAAAATTATTATTTATTTACTAAAATAACATCTGTGCGATTTGTATAAACATATTACATTAAAATAGCACCATAAATTGCGCGAATTATATTAACTATCAATATTTTTCTATCTGACAGATAAGTTATCTTTTACTTTATCTTAGCCTTGATGAATTATTAAATTCTAAAAATTCATACTTTACTACATATTTCAAATATTTAATTAATGTAAATTAAATTATAAAAGAAAAATTAGGATACCGCCAGATTTTGAGCATGGGACCTTAGGATCTCCGGTAAACCAAGTAAACCACGATCAAATTCCAAGTTTTGTTATATGTCATCGACAACATTAATCCCAACGACTTGACACAAAACCAGAGATCATAAACTACTAGATTCAAATCATTTACGGTCAAAATAGGGTGTAGAAAAAATTGTAATAATTGGAAAGTACATTAAGAATTTGAAAATTTCAGTGAACATATCGTTATAAACTATTTATTTATACATTAAACAATAGTTTACCTTGATTTCTGGTAATTAGTTATGCTTGAATTTTATCACACATCTTTACAAAAATACTCTTCAAGGCTGAATTTAGAACTGAAACAGTTAATTGGTAAAATTATACTCATAAACGGATATCCCTTCCATTTAGCGACACTCATCATTCAAACTAAAAATATACCGCCAAAATTATACCGGAAGCGGACAGGAATTAAAGAATAGCTGTAGATTCTCAGAGGCAAATATAAAAAATCTGATGTGGACACCACATGACTTCCTTGTACGCGTATATATTTTTTTAATTGCACATATTTGACATTAAATCTTTTATTTTTTGTTCTAATCCATAGCAAACTTAATTATAAAAAAATCAAAAAATATATAATATTTAAATTTAGATATCTCGTTTAAGCTGATTTAAAAATTCTTAATGTGCTAGACGCAGAATTTAATTCTCTAAAACTTTTATTTGCAGCATTCATACCTAAAATTAAAATAATATCATTTTTTTCAAGGAAAACTGTTAGCAGCTTCATGTAATGTGCCACTTACGGTTAGTCTATTTTAACCAAAATCTATTATGTTATTTCCATTGATATAGTAGTCTTATATACCAAATTTGGAAAGTTTTAAATTATATTTGAATATAGTTTTTCATGAAAATCTATTATAGGCTTCAAGTAAAGTACCACTTCCGGTAGTTGTATAATGACCAAAAAGGGAGGTGCACAACTAGATGTTATAACAGTCCTAAATATAAAATTTCAATTTTTGTACGGCTTACCGTTTTTTAGTTCTGCGAGATACATACGTACGTACAGACGGCATGACGAAATTAGTCAAAATGGATTCAGGGAGGACCAAAATGCGTATTTCCACTGAAATCTGAGAAACGAAAATTTTTGCGATTACAATACTTCCTTTACTTCGTACAAGGAAGTAAAAACAACAAATGTTTCAAATCAAAGTTAACAAGAACAACATTTTTTACCACTTTTATTTTTTTAAATTTAAATGATGCCATATTTTAAAATAATAAAATTATTTGATGTATTCATGCGCCTAAATTCCATCAGAAATAAGTATTGAGACCTCTATTGTAGTAACGTAAACTACAATCATCAAAACTGTCTTCTACGTTGCCCATGTGCGTACGTTTGTCCCCTACATGTTCCCCTACAAAGTATTTCCATCTCCCTTCAACTTAAACGACAAGGCTATATTTTCTCTTCTTTCTGGCGGGCTACTCTCGTAACAGGGTATGTCTTTGCCTCATTAATAAATTGGAAAGAAATACTGATATAAAGTAACACAATATTTCAACATCGTAAAGAATTTTTCAAATATCAAGTAAAAGTTATAGAGGATTAAATTTTGTAGCACTTTTATTTGAAGCATTTTAAATAATTGACAGTAGAAAATAGACAATAAAGTTGAAGTAGTAGTAATAAATACGATTATCGACTGTTTTAGATAATTGGAATTAATGTACTAGATTTAAAACTGTGATAATGATTTTTGTAATATTCTTTTTAATTGTTAAGAGTTGTTGTAATTTTTAAACATTTTTGACTATTTATTCTTTTAATTTGTAAAATAAATAAATAAATATATCATCACGCCTTTTACCCATTACTGGGTGTAGCACTCTGCCTAAGCAGATCTCGGTAAGTGATATATTTTGTCGTGTGAAATGCGGTTACCAGCCGTCAAATCACGGCCCTCAAAGATATTTGTGGAGAGGGATCCACAGGGCTAAATTTTTAAATTGGTGAAAATTGTTTGTCGGCTGTGGGGATCAAACCAGGGTTCTCAAGATCCACAGGCCGACTCGATACCACTGATCCATCTACCCCATAATTTAATTTGTGACTAATTATATTAAGTTTTTTTTAAACAACTTGTTTATGTCAATTATTAGATGTTACATATCCCTGAAGAAGGCGACGGTTATCACAAAAACGTCGGAATTGTAACATTTAAAAAAAAATTAGAATAACAACAAAGACAAAATTAATTGTCATCCAACACTTGGTGAAACAAGGTTACTTTATATTTTTTTTTAAATTAGCCTTATATTTCAATTATCTAAGTTTCTTCAATAATGTAGAAGTTCTTTATAAAATCCGGTATATGTATAATTGTAGAAGGGACTGATTGAATAATGACATTGAAATATTTATTTGAGTTTTGCTGTGTCATATCCTGAGACCATTGTTATAAATTAATAAACTAGAGCAAATGTGTCGAATTTTAAGCGTGAAAATAAACATGGAATTTACTTAAAGTTGATGTTAATTTAAGGTCACGTTAAGAAACCTTGCTTTCTCGAAATTTGTACTTATATAAAGCAAACATACATATGCTGTATTGTATGTGTAAATATTACTAAGTTACACAATAGTTTTTTTGCTAATTATTACTTTTATGTGCTGTTAAAAAATGCGAACGTGTTTGGAAGGCAAACATCTTTTTTCTTACACATTTTTTACCTATTATTCATTATTTTTTATTGTTATAAGATGAATACAATATTCGTTTCACAAGCAAAAATTCACGAATTCAAATCTGGCTGATTTCAACTTATATCCAAACTACATAAATAAATAAATATATAAAAAATATAAAATAAACACTTGGCTATGTTTCACAAAATTCAGCCTCCAAGTCACCTTATGAGGGCATCGTCAGAGGCTGTTTTGTGAAACATAGCCCAGTATTTATTTTATATTTTTTATTAAACTTTGTTTCACCAAGTGTTGGATGACAATTAATTTTGTCTTTGTTGTTAAATAAATATATCATCACGCCTTTTACTCATTACTGGGTGTGGCACTCTGCCGAAGCAGATCTCGGTAAATGATATAATTTTTCGCGTGAAGTGCGGTTACCAGTCGTCAAATAACCCATAGATGTTAGTGGAGGGGGAGCCACAGGGATAGATTTAAATTGGTGAAAATTGTTTGTCGTTTGTAGGGATCAAACCAGGGTTCTCAAGAACCACGGGCCGACTCGATACCACTGAGCCACCTACCCAATGATCTACTTTATCATTTAGAAAAATATATAAATGAAGTTTAAATAACTTAAAAAATATATATATATTTTAGTTGTTACAGGGATAAATTCAATAGAAAAACTTTTCTGAAATATTGAAATTTCGGATCTAAAAATACTAGTTGTTATTCAGGATATGCTACATAACATAAAACATAACGATAAAAAAGAATACATCAGCTAAAATATCATTTTAATCATGAAGCTAGGAAGTAAGTCTGTTCTCTTCTTATCTTCAGAAAAAAAAAATGATGTCAAATTGTCACGTCTAGTTTCCACAGTAATCACAAACTACAAACATTCTAATCAGCTGTATGATAAATTTAAAAACAATGGGCGTATTCTCTTTTACAATATTTTTGTCTCAATTCGACTTCGGACTCAACTATAAAGTGCTATCAGAAATGTTGATATATTTTTCGTTTATATATTATTTTTGAGGAAAGTACAACTTTTATTTGAAGAATTTTTCTCTAAAATAATTAAGGTAAAAGCATTTAACAATTGAAGATATTTGAAATTTGTAGTTAATTGCCGATTGGCCTAAAATATTTTATTATTATTAAGTTGTATGGGGTAGGTGATTCAGTGATTTCGAGTCGGTCAGTTCATCCCTGTAGCTCTCCTACCACTAACGTCTTAGGGGTCGTGAATTGACAGCTAGTATCCGCACTTCTCGTGAAGAAATATATCACTTACCGAGATCTACTACTATTTATTTGTATTATAAGTTGTGTTCATAGCTATCCAATTAGTAATTATGATTAGTAATTACAATTACCAATTAATGGAAGCATCCTAAAATTTAAGATTCAAATAGCATTATTATGGGGTAGGTTGCTCAGTGGTGGATCTTGAGAACCCTGGTTCGAACCTCACAGCCGACAAACAACTTTCACAAAATTAAATCTCCCCTTCCACAACATCTTTGGGGGGTCGTGATTTGACGGTTGGTAACCGCACTTCTCGCGAAGAAATATATCACATATCGAGATCTGCTAGGGTAGAATGCCATACCCAGTAATGGGTAAAATATGTGATGATATATTTATTTATTTATAAAAGTAAATTAGTGAAAAATGATATTTGTAGAGAACTTTGAAAAGAAACATAAATAAATAAAAAATCTAAAAATAGCGTAAAGCAGGTTTTTATCTTTGAACTATTTTAATTATATTTTCTAAAAAAAAATAAATATATCATCACGCCTTTTACTATTACTGGCTGTGTGGCACTCTGCTGTAGTAAATTTTGCTGATATATTTTGCACGTGAAGTGCAGTTATCAACCGTCAAATCACAGCCCCCAAAGATGTTAATTACTATAAAAAATATTAAATAAACACTTGGCTAAGTCTCACAAAATTCTATGGTTACTAACTGTGCTGGCCAGCCTCTAACGATGTCCTCATAAGGTGACTTGGAGGCTGAATTTTGTGACACTTAGCCAAGTGTTTATTTAATATTTTTTTTATTAAACCTAGTTTCACCAATTGTATGGATGACAATTAAGTTTGACTTTGTTGTTAGTTAATTATTATAATTTCATACAATTCTAGTTGGCATTGTAACTATCAAAATAAATAATAGGTAAGGATACAAGATAGAAACAAAATAATATATTTATTTCATTAATTATAATTGAAATGTATGAAGTTTTATTTAGTCTTCATTTTGTCTGTACTAGCATTATTTAACATAAGACAAATACTAACTATTAATTCTAATTATAAATTGGATAACTGTAAACAGAGCTTAAGCGGGAAGATTTAGAAATATTTTTCTTAGTCAAAAATTATTTACTACACTTTATCCCAATTACAGTACAGGGTAATACATATTTTTATCTTAAATGAAATTCGAGCTCGGGATCTTCAGATTAAAATAAAAAAACGTTGAACATCCTTAATACCGGATGTGTGTAGACCTTTCGAAAGCACTTAAAATAATGATTCCTCGTGTAAAATAGGGCTATAAATTTGTTGAGAGCGATTAGGGTATTAAAAATGAGTGATTACAGTCCTGGTTGTAACACAAGTTGAAGGTCATAAACTCTGTAGCTGCTGATGCTGATGAAGAGGATATAAGTCAGCTGATGTAATATTACACGTCCTGAAATAATATTCACCATGCTCACGTTACATGTATCTATTTTAAAACAACTATCAACTGTATGTCTTGCCAACTACGACTATATTTATAATATGAAAAACAAATTTTCGAGTGACAAGATTATTTGATTTACTTTCTAATCTTTCTCACTTCACTGGACTTGTCGATCTGATTACCAGGAACATTCCACAAATTCTATCTAAATAGTTTTATATATTTATTTTTATTTAGTAAAGCAATTTAAATATTTTAATTATAACCCAAATAAAGTTAACCTTTTCTAACAGCTTAGGGTATGATGTGTATGAGATTGAAAATCATGTTGTTAGAAGAGTGGATATAAGTAAATATGGGGAATGTACGTCGAATGAAAGATTGGTAAAATTCAGGAAGAGAGATTAAGTGGAGGACCTAGTTTCTCTAGGAATAAATGTATGGATATGAGTGAAGGTTTGTTGCGTGAATGACAGATGAGACGAGCTTGTATGAAAGAAATAAAGAAAACGTGGCTGGTGTATTACGATAAAAATGAATCTAAAGAATGAGGATCTATATTTCAATTACAAAATTACTGATATACCGGGTGTAACACGAAAAGGGAAATATAGGCGTTTAACATGGCAAATCAGTTTTTCCGTGCGCATTGCTTCCCTAATTATTTTAGGAAAAAATGTTTCAAATAAATGTTGTAAAGCGTAAAATTCTACATCCGAATCAATAAACAAAATTCATTTTGACTACTTCATAACTGCAGAAATTAAATTTAAAAATTCACGTAATTTCAATTTAATAGTAATAGCCATGGAATTAAAAACAAGAGATGAACAAATGCGTAACGAAAAACTGATTTGCCATGTTAAACGCCTATGTTTCACTTTTCGTATTACACCCGGTATATACAGGGTATTTCACAACTTAGAGCAAAAAATTAAAGGGTATATTCTGTACGACGTGCTGATCATGAAACAAAAAGATTTTTTTTTAAATCGCAAAACTATTTTCCATGTTTCCCAGTTCAAAATTTTTCGTTGCCACTGCCACTGGGTGGATGATTATGTTAAAGTTATTAATTAAATAAAATTCTATTATAAATAACTGCTAATAATTGAATTGTGTAATTATTCTTTCGTAGTTGATACCTACTTCATTGTTTGTGTTTAAATAGGAAAGCGTTTCCAGTGCAGTACTACAAAAAAGTTTTAGGTTAACAACCCTTAATTTTTCGAATTAAAAAAAATTCTTTTTGTTTCATGATTAGCACGTCGTACAGAATATACCCTTTATTTTTTTGCTCTAAGTTGTGAAACACCCTATATAGGGAAGAAAGTGAGACATTTCTTCACAGATCTTTTAAAATATACTAATGTCAAATAACACCGTTGTAAATGTTGCATCGAAATCGTAGTTTAAATAATGAAAATTATATTAACTGCCATTTCTTGATGTGCTACTATTTATTTGATAAACGAATTATTAGTATATTTATTATAGAAAATTGAAAAGTGTTGAGTAAATATTTCGTGGGTTCGTGCTTACTTAGTTTGATTTCAAAAGGAATAAAATGTGTTTAGATTTACGATGTTATTGCTAACATACCTCTCAACAAAATCGATTGGTTGTCAATAGTTCGTTAACGATTAAACTGATAAATGTAACTATCATTTACTTGGCTCTATAAGGCCTTATGCCGTAATTGCAACATATATAGTCGGCACGTGTGCATCATACAACATATGGTATACTCATAAAGTTATGGAGCAATGTTTCATCATGATTTTGATGACCATTTTGAAAATTAAATTGATGGATCAGATAGAAAATAGTAAAGCTCTGATCAAGGAATATTCAAGTAAAGCATTGCAAATGATAAAAAGGATATCTGTATTAAATCATGTATTTGAGCATAGATCTAGTAGTGATTTACAAGAAACTTATTTTTTTATCTCAACATTTTATTGGAACACTCTGTATAAGATATAACTTAAAGGGTATTTAAGGAAAACAAATTTTTGAAAATATTGCTTTAAAAATTTATATTTGAAATATTTTTGTCTGATTTGACAGAAAATACATAATTAGTCTCTTTTAAAATGCATTCACAATTGTCGAAATAGTAATTTGAATTAGCAATTACAATTATCAATTATTAGAAACGTCTTTAAAATGTGATCAAAATTACAATTAAATAACACCATAATGACCAGTTTAAACTTAAATTTTTAACTTGGTTTAAATAAAATAAAAATATATCGAATGTTTGATAGCAATGACATGTAACTTCGATTTGTTTTTATTTCTTTAAATCAAGTTTAAAAGTCAAATTTTGGTTGTGCAAATGACCATAAGAGAATTAGAAGAAATTGCTTTTGTAAAAGACTGAAAAGAAACATAAATCATCTAAAAATATTAATGCAAGTCTGTATCATTTTTTTTTAAGTATTTTAATTATTTTCACCTGTAGTTTTATTAAATTCTAGTTGACATTTAAATTGTCAATGTCAAAAAAACAAAATTATATATTTATGGCATTATATAATTTTACTTCCTAAGTACTTATAATTAATGTCCTAATTTTATCGATATAAACACTAGCATTATTTAACATATTATATACAGTAACTATTAATTGTAATTACTAATTATAAGTACTAATTGGATAACTATAAACTATTTAATCATAGGGTCCATGGCTCAGTGGTATCGAGTCGACTTGTGGATTTGAGAACTCTGGTTCGATTCCCACAGCTACCCCTGTAGCACCCTCTCCACTAACATCTTTTAAGCTGTGATTTGACGGCTGGTATCCACACTTCACACGCATAAATATATCTTTTACCGAGATGCCACAGCAGACTTCTACACCAGTAATGGCGTGATGATATATTTATTTATTTTATTTTATTTAATAATCTACAATTTTTTCTTATTTTATTTAACATATACAATTATTATTAGTATTGTCAGCTGCTTCGTTGCTCGTTGTCGATGATATGACAACGGCACTTGGAGTTGTCACAAAGCAAAAATCTTACTATGAAACATGTTGTTGTTAATAGTGTATGTTGTTGCTATTAGTTTGTTGTATAAATCCTTAAAATATTGTTGTCAACAGTCCTGCATACGCTGCGTCCGTCAATGGACCAATTTAAATCAATTGTGACAAACGTTTTGAAAGCTACACGTGATGTTATTATCGTATTCTATGTCCAGTAACTCAGACATGTATTCACCACATGCATGTAGTAAACATGTGTCTGTCAACATCAACATACATGGTTAAATGCTCATAACGAATTAAATTAATTTCAAATTTAACTTTTGTATCGTTGACCGTGAAAACAACCCCTCACAAGTGCTCTCATTGAATTCATTAGAAATAATTAATTGAATTTTGGGAATTCTTTTCATACTTTGTAACAATAAAAATGTATAAGCAGACTTACTGTTATTATAATATCGTAGTAGTATCGAGTCAGCCTGTGGATTTGAGAATCCGGGTTCGATTCCCATACATACATACATAACATCACGCTATATCCCATTAAATGGGGTAGCACGAACCCCTCAACATTCTCATCCTGACATACGATACTCGATTCGACCACATTAATACTTCCTCCATACAAACTCTTTCTTTTCTCACAACCAAAATCCATCATCACGCAACAAACATTCATCCATTTGCTCCTGTACACCAGTTTCGTAAATCATCACTTACGCCCACTTCTCTAACAACGAATCTATAAGAAATGAAGGCAGCATCGCCTGCGCTTGTTTAAAATACATTTAACACAATTGCAGTTACACACTGTATAGTAAAAACTGAAAATGAAGTAAAAAAGATGAGGAAGGAAGGGAGTACCTTCTGCGCTTGTTTTTGAAACTGAATTCCACACAATTGCAATTAGACACTCTATAGTAAAAACAGAAAATGAACCAAAAGATAAGAAAGGAAGGGAGCATCTGCCTGCGCTTGTTTTTGAAGGTGAACTCCACACAATTGCAGGTAAACACTCGAAACATTTAACCAATGAATCTAAAATCATGATTTATACGCTTGTCTTCATTCATCATATTTATCCCGCAATTAATTTTCACTACGTTAAAACTACCCTTGTAGCTCTTCCTCCACTAACATTTCTGAGGGCCGTAACTGTATTTCACGGGTAGAAATATATCACTTATCAAGATCTATTACAGCAGAGTGCCACACCCAGTAATGGGTAAAAGGCGTGATAATATATTTATTTTTTGTTGTATTGCTTTTGAATCGGTATTTTAACTAAATATTAGTCAAATTTTTAATTGCAATTTGTATTAAAACTTATAGGACACACGTTAATATATATTTTTAATATTTTTCCCCGAAGTATAAACACAGCCTGTATATTTTCGCATATAATAACTTTTGTAATTAAATAAAAACAGTTATAACTTTATGACATATAATTTATACCGTATTTATAAAATTATATATATATAAAATTATTGTTCTTGTATATGTTAATAACTTATAAATGTAATTTCCAAGTAACAGTACATACATACCAGGAAATAATAACCTTAGTACAAATCAGAATCGATTATTACTAACTAATTTAACTTAATATTAAATGTAAACTTATCAACAACGACATTTAAATGCAAATATTAAAAGTAACATCATATAAAATAATTCATTAACATACTCGTAAAATACTGTTATTAGTTGATATTCAAATACATTTCTTTATTATTCATTGCGTCTACATTACAAGTTACAAGTTCCGGGTTCAAATCCCATACAAATGCTTCTATATACTACATGTGAACTTGTGTAAGAAGTATACAGTTAACTTGTATCATAAACATTTAAACTTTTTCTTATACTTCAAAGCAATTTATTTTTAAACAAATGTCTTTATTATAATTATCATAGCGATCTTTGCAAAACTATGAATAATCTTGCCAAGGTCTTCAAACGTGTTTTACCATCTTTACATTTATACAATCATCACTAGAAATGGAAATGCATTCATATACCAGGTGTCAAATAGAAACATTTTAAACTACTTGTTATTTTTTGTGCTGTCAAACATTTATAAGTCATTTTAAAGAAAAGTGTGAAGAACTTAATTTTCTATTACTTTTATTTGAAACATTGTTAAATGTGTGCTTATTTTTCAAAACAATTGCACGCAATTGCAGATAAACATTCTAATTAAATAATTAAATAACGAATTTAAAATCAAGAATCCTGTGCTTTTCTAAAATAATTTTGAAAACGTTTGGCCACGAAAAATATACACTATTGGAAATTTATATATTTCAATGTTTTTCTCTACTTTGTATATATCATCATCACCTCTTTGTACCCATTACTGGGCGTGTCACTCTGCTGAAGCAGATCTCGGTAAGTGATATATTTCTTCGCGTAAAGTGTAGTTAACAGCCGTCAAATCACGGGCCCTAAAGATGTTAGTTTTGTAATATTATATTATGGTAATATGTATTAAATATAGTATGTGAATAGGTCTAGTATTATTATTTATAATTTGGTAGTACTGGATAGTTTTTATTTGCAACTAATTTTGCATAAGACATACGGTATATATTAGACTAGACGGTAGACATAGCATATGTAAATTAATCAAACTCACATCTAATTTGAAACAAAATAATCAGCAACCTTGAAAACTGTAAAATATTAAACTATAACCATCTAAATTTGAAAAGTTTGTAGTTCAAACATCTGGTCACAAAAACTTTGAAAGGTTTCTATTTTGGGAAAAGGGAAAACGATCCTCCAATTATCCAACATATTTCTTTAACTCAAATCCAATTAAACACTGTTGACTACATGTTTGACTAACTGTATCATCCCCTAAATAACAACGGGAAGCATCTGTCCGTCAGGCCAAAGCCAGGTTTACACCAACGAATTTTACTGGAGATTTGATCTGATGCAACAACTGGAAACCTACCGTGGTTGCTTTGATTCCAGGAATTGTTCACGATTACTCAATTTCAAGCGAATTATACGCCAGTTCTTGATATCCGTGGCTTTAATGATTATAGTTAATTGATGGATGTTACTATGCAGAAATTTTAACCGATGAAACCACAGGTTACAAAATACACATAAAATGGAATTATATAAATAGTGTGTACGTGCACAACATCACAGATAATTTGTTTTCACCGTAAATCAATAGTTTTATTTCACTTCTGCAGATGCAAAATTTGTTTAAATTGTGCAACAGGCACCTATATAATATGTTATACAGGTTTATGGATCTGTATTTGTTATTTTCATAATTAGTAACAATGGGTGGTAGCACAAGCTCTGTTTTTGCCTGTTTTAAGAGCTGTGTATTTGGGTGTTTTTGCTATCTCTAACATGTTAAAACCGTGCTCTTAGAATACCCAAAAATAGAGCTTGTGCTACCAGCCAATGTTTTCTCTTCGTTAAATACAAAAATAAAATAAATATGTCGGATATGTAAGTGTATCGCCAACGCCAAACAGGTCTGTCAGAACAACAAAAGAATCAGTTGATTATTTTCTGCAGTCTTTCGTTGAAGTGCAGGAGATCTTTTAATTCGTCCAATTAAATTGCTATTTTTATTTATGAAACAAATCAGAAATCAAAAATAAAATAAATATATCATCACGCCTTTTACCCATTACTGGATGTGGCATTCTTCCTAAGCAGATCTCGGTATGTGATATATTTTTTCGCGTGAAGTGCGATTACCAGCTGTTAAATCACGGTCTCCAAAGATATTAGTGGAAGGGGAGCCACAGGGCCATGTTTATTGACAATTGTATTATTTGTCAAGTTTGAAGATTAAAACAATTGCATAACATATTATGCAAAACAACTTAAAGAAATATAGATTTATTAAAAAAAATAACAGCAGGTTATAAAAGAACAGTGTAAAAATGGTCTAAAAAGCTCTGAAAATGGCTAAAAATTTGGTTATAAGTCAATTCGAATACGAGGAAGTTAATGCCATTGAGTGCATCTTCAAATTTCAATGGTGAAATTTTCGCAAATTATCATTTTACATTTTGTACCATAATAGATTTAACCATTAACTAAAATCAATAAAAATATTTATACTTATTTAAGGGGGATGTGGCTCAGTGGTATCGAGTCGGCCTGTGGATCTTGAAAACCCTGGTTCGATCCCCACAGCCGACAAACCATTTTCACCAATTTAAATCTACCCCTGTGGCTCCCCCTCCACTAACATCTTTGGAGACCGTGATTTGACGGCTGGTAACCGCACTTCACGCGAATAAATAAATCACTTACCGAGATCTGCTTAGGCCGAGTGCCACACTCAGTAATGGGTAGGGTTGTGCATTTGACCAGTCAAATATTTTTCGATCAATTGACCGACTATTTGACCGGTCAATTGACTAATAAAAATCACAATTAAAATTGTAATTTATTTATATAGTACTGTTTACTACATCCAATATTACTGAAAATGAAAAACCAACAACAACTAATAAACAAAACCACATCAAATTCAAAATGAAGGGGAAAATAAAGTAAAAGACGTAATGAAATTAAATAATATGTATTTATTTTATTTGTAAAGTAAAGTAAGCAAATTCTCCAGAACCCAGAATACCAAACTAGATATATTCATGTAATAATAGTAAGTAGCTATTTCTATTTTACAACAGATGTCATTTAGATTATTTGACAGTTTTATTTGGCTGTCAAATATTTTTAGTCAATTGACGGTCAATTGACCACGGCATAACCCTAGTAATGAGTAAAAAGCGTGATGATATATTTATTTATTTATTTTAAAAAACAATGAGGAATCGAATGATGAAATCCCGAGATACATATCTAGTGTAGTTTTTGAGATACAGGATAATTATAAATAGTCGCAGCTCAGTGGACATCATTTGAGTTTACTAAACAAGACTTCATGCATTCAAATCTCACAGACTTCAACTTAAATCAAAAAATACAATTGAGTCTAATATTTTTAAGTTACACTATAAGTTACTGTACTTGTGATTAAGTTCCTGTTGTACAGAGTAACAAATAAAACAATAAAAATTTCGTAAAGAACCCTAATTACATATTTGATCCACGCCTAGCCTTTCTGCATTTGAAATTAGCATACACAACAAATCCATCTACAATACTTGATTCCTCCGTGCTGGAATTCCCCTGCGGCCCTGTACACGCAGGGCCGGCTCTGCACACTCTGGTGCACACTGTCAGGTCAGCTTCGAACAACGACCTCGTTGTACCTGCACACCACACTCCACCAGCCATCACGTCTGCATGGCGAGGTGTTTGCTCTACCTGCTGCTGCCGCTAGCTTGCTGGTATACCTGTACGAGGAATCAAGTATTGAGAGCGGCAGCAGAGAATGCGGAAATCGGTGCAGATGGTTGAGGGAAGAAGAAGATGAAGACAGGTGCATTTACAAACAAGGTTAAATTAACTTGAAGACTTGATAGAAGGTTAGAAGATTGGAATTGGACTTTTTGTGCAATTGAAGTTTCTGAATATGATTTTGATAATTGTAATAATATATTACCACGAGTAATAACAGAGATCTGCTACAGCAGAGTGCCACACCTAGTAGTAATATATTTATTTTATTGAATAGGTTACATATTTTTTTTAAAAAATATGGTTACTAGTTGTCACACCAAATAAATAAATATATCATCACGCCTTTTACCTATTACTGGGTGTGGTACTCTGCCTAAGCAGATCTCGGTAAGTGATATATTTTTTCGCGTGAAGTGCGGTTACCAGCCGTCAAATCACGGTCTTCAAAGATTTCATTTTCAGTAATATTGGATGTAGTAAACAGTACTATATAAATAAATTACAATTTTAATTGTGATTTTTATTAAATGTTTCTTGGTCAATTGACCGAAAAATATTTGACTGGTCAAATGCACAACCCTACCCATTACTGAGTGTGGCACTCGGCCTAAGCAGATCTCGGTAAGTGATTTATTTATTCGCGTGAAATGCGGTTACCAGCCGTCAAATCACGGCCCCCAAAGATGTTAGTGTAGGGGGGGGGGCTACAAGGGTGGATTTAAATTGGTGAAAATTGTTTGTCGACTGTGGGGATCGAATCAGGGTTCTCAAGATCCATAGGCCGAGTCGATACCACTGAGCCACCTACCCCACACCAAAAATATGTTAATAATCATATGTATTCTACAAAGTAGAATTAATAATGATGGGGGAGTTGGCTCAGTGGTATCGAGTCGGCCGTTTCGATTCCCACAGCCGACAAACAGTTTTCACCACGTTAAAACTACGCTTTCCGGAGCGTGAAGAAATATATCACTTACCAAAATCTGTTACGACAGAGTGTTACACCCGCAGTAATGGGTAAAAGGCGTGATGATATATTTATTTATTTTATTTTTGATTCCTGATTTGTTTCTGAAATAAAAGTAGCTATTTAATTGGACGAAGTAAAAGATCTCCTGCACTTCAACGAAAGACTGCAGAAAATAATCAACTGATTCTTTTAATGGCTAAAAGGCGTGATGATATATTTATTTACTCTCACTTTTCTGTTTACCCTACAATCTGAAAAATCTAACTTTCCTAACTAATTTCTCAAGCACCCTGTATACTAGCTATCAAGCAGATCCAGCATCTTTCTTGCAAAACAGCATTCCACATCCACCGTGATAAACCATCTGCCACGAACGCTCAAAACTTGAGTTCGTCTAGCCTGGGGCCCAACGAGAACAACAATCACTTGTCCTATCTCACACACAAACACACATTGAGATACCATCACAAGGTACACGACGACATGAGAAGGATTCCAAATGCAGAAGACATCGAGCAACGATGAAATGAATAAGATTGTAGCTTGTTTGACTTGCGTTGAATTTCAAGTATATAGTAGTTGTAGCACTATGACTACGCCCTCATTTCACTAGCTAGAAACATATTTTTTACAAGCTTTTAAATAAATAAATATATCATCACGCCTTTTACCTATTACTGGGTGTGGCACACTGCCTAAGCAGATTTTTTCGCGTAAAGTGCGGTTACTAGCCGTTAAATCACGCCCCCCAAAGATATTAGTTTTAATTTGCATCATCAGCTGACTTAATGCAAGGTGACTCATTCAGCCAACATTCTTTTTGGGGAAGTTTGAATGTTTGGAGCAACCACAAATCAATGTTTTAATTAATGTACGTAGCATTAAGGAAAAATTAGGTTCGAAATTTAAATTTCCGCATAATTTATTCCATGAAACAAAAATATTTTGATAATTAATTTGCTCAGAATTTTGTGGTAAATTAAAAATATTTATGCATCATACATTATTATACGGTTAAACATAGGTTTCGACATTATTAAAATATTTATTTACGAATAATATGTTCCTCATCGAAGTTGTCATATGTTTTAGTTTAAAACTGGTTACCTGGCAACAAATATTATCATACCTTTCATGCTTATGACGCTGTATATTTTTTTATTAAATTATATTGCAATGACCAGCAAGATTTTTTTATAGCTTACTAAATTTGAAAACTGGTTGTTGTGACTACATTTAGTGCTGTGATTTCACTAACAGGAGTTCAAATAAATATAACTACCTACGTTAAAGTTTTACTATGATTAGTTACTGAAGATTAACTTTCTATTCACACGATCAAATCTCGTTGACTTCAACTTCTAACAAATACGACTGTATACAGAGTGTTTCAAAATTATTATCCTTCATTTTTTAGCAATAATTTTGAAATACCCTGTATAAGCTACGGTGATTGAAATTATGATTCCTGTTGTGCAGACAAATTAATACTGTCTTACAGACTTTAATTAGTTTTCTACTTCATTTATCATTTGGATCGGACCTAACTACACTTACTGAACCAGATCACTTCCCTCACTTTATTCCCAATATTAAAAAAATAAATAAATATATCATCACGCCTTTTACCCATTACTGGATGTGGCACTCTGCCGTAAACAGATCTCGGTAAGTGATATATTTCTACGCGTGAAGTGCGGTTACCAGCCGTAAAACCACGGCTACCAAAGATGTTAGTGGTGGGGGAGCAAAGGAGTAGATTTAAATTGGTGAAAATTAAATTAACTATTTCGAATTTGGGGTAGGTGGCTCAGTGGTATCGAGTCTGTGGATCTTGAGAACCCTGGTTCGATCCCCACAGCCGACAAACATTTTTCACCAATTAAACAAATATACCCCTGTGGCTCCTCCACCACTAATATCTTTGGAGGCCGTGATTTGACGGCTGGTAACTACACTTCACGCGAAAAAATATATCACTTACCGAGATCTGCTTAGACAGAGTGCCATACCCAGTGATGGGTAAAAGGCGTGATGATATATTTATTTTTGAATTTAGCTGAAAGTAATACATTAAGTGAATCAAGTTGCAAGTTATATTGTTAAGAAAAACTCCTTGGTCTTTTGTTCAATTTAGTTGGTAGGTCCTCTAGATCCTTCCTGCTGACTGCTAGCGCCATCTACATCCTTATGTAGTTCGCTTAGACACGTTTGGATAGCGCTGCAGTCGAACAATCGACAGACAATCGAGCCACGCCATCAACATCTTCTTTTCTTCTTGTTCTTGTCCATCTCACTCTTCTCGTACTGTTCTTCTCAGCGTCTTCGTTCTCTTGTTCTTGTACTGGTCAAGGATGCTGCGATGAGAGTGCATCTAGACCAAGACCAACGAGAGAAGGACATTGGCGAGAGGATCAAGAGACCATGGTGCACTTGATGGAATTTCTTTATGAAAAGAGAGATTAGTCCTTTGTGTGTGTGTTAATATTTATTTATCAGCTACATCCTTTTTCATTTGTTCTAGCTGTGTTATCTAAAGTTAATATTCATTTGTTTATGTTAAACAGGAAAGGGATAAAAATGATAAAATACATATTTTTATAAGTTAAATAAATAATTTCGGGATTCACACACCTCATTCAACAATGCTTTACCACAAAAAGATTTAAATATTAACTTTGGGGATTCACACATTTATACATTTTATTTTTATGGTGCAAATATCTTTTTAGTAATATAAATCAATTAAAGTACTAGACATTTAATGTTGTTGAATGTATCTTAGTAACTTGCATAGTTTTTGAGATATTAACTTGGAAAATTAATATTCTCCTCAATTTTTGTTAATGTATCGGGCTCTGTCTGTTTTTCATGAAACACATGAAACAGCAGCTTCAGGCACTCAAATTCCAGGGGCCCTAAAGTAAAAGATTGTATAATTGTATTGACAAAAACAACTGTCTATTGCGTTTTTCATTAGGAGTGAGAAATATATAATATATTCGAGTAAGTTAAGGTGGATTTAAAAACCCATGTTCGATTCCTGCAGTTGACAAACAGATGTTGACCACATTTAAAATTACATCTATGGCTCCTCTTTCACTTACATCTGCAAAGGCCATGATTTGACAGCTGGTAACCACACTTCATGCACAGACAATATAATACACACCACACCCAATAATGTATAAACCCATGATCATATATTTATTTATTTGATTAAAATGTCTCGATGATATTATTGACTTATTATTTATATATCTGTATTGACTCAGTATTCAGTGATAATCAAATAAGAGGACATCTTGAGATATTAGAAATCGTTTTCCACTTGCGTGTTACCAATCTAATCACGTAATACGTAACATAACGGTAACGGTAACGTAATGATGTTAAACAGAACAACACACAAACCGTACATACTTTTAGCACTTTGTTTGATTTTACCTTGACTTATAATTCAATCGGCAATCAACAGCATTCTCATATATAATTACTCTATGTCTACCTTCGACAAAAACTCATTCGACTTATCTACTTTTCACTTACATGTCACCAACTAGACTTATATTATCAACAGGATATTATTTATTACAAATAGCATTCTACTAACGACTAACACATGGTCAGTTTTCTTGTAGCATTATTTATTTTACCTTTGATTTGATTCATTTTTTGAACATAATATATATAGTTTAAGATATATATATATATATATATTCGACATCTCTGTCTGTCTAGTAAATTTGTTAGAATTTTTGAAAAATCATGTGCATTCGCCGGGATTTGAACCCAGAACCTTTCATGATTTTTCAAAAATTCTAATAATATATATAGTTATTTTATGAAAACTATCCCATGGACTTATGCTATTAATAGTTTTTTTTTTAAATTACTGTAACAGGAAATGGTTTCAAATAAAAACTATAGAGAATTTAATTCTGCATCTAAATTAATCAACACATTTTATTTTATTTATTTTAATATTGTTAAAATCTCATATTATTCATATAGTTAGTCATGGAACAGGAACAAATATACAGGGTGTAAAATAATTAAAGAATATTAATTTATTTTTTAAAATAATCATTTAATCTAAATAATTAAAAACAAGTTTCTAGGGTTTATGGAATAGGTGGCTCAGTGGTATCGAGTCAACCTGTGGATCTTGAGAACCCTGGTTCAATCCCCATGACCGACAAACAATTTTCACCAAATTTACCCCTTCCACTAACATCTTTGGGGGCAGTGATTTGACGGCTGGTAACCGTATTTCACGCTAAGATATACAAATATCACTTACCGGAAGAATGCCACATCCAGTAATGGGTAAAAGGCGTGATGAAATATTTATTTTATTTTTATAATTGCGGATATTTTGGCACAGATATATTTATCAATAGTCATTATTTCAGAATGAAGAGGGTGGCATTTAAAAAATGCTTTAATTGTATGTTGGTAAAATTGAAGGTAAAAAATTAATGGATATGTTTGAAAAGAGTTGTGAATGTGGATAGAAATTGAAGATTGGATCTAATAAATGTTTTAGAAGTTCATGCATACCAATTAATCCTAATTATAGTACAGAGATTTTATTATTATAACCTACAATATAAACTTATAAATTAAATCAAGGTTTTGTTAATTGTGTATTTAATTTTAAAAATATTTTATACAAATGTTTTCTATAAGAAAATATCACAGCAAAATAGCAAATAACAAATTTTAGAAAGCAATTTTCATAACAAAATATGAACACAAAGCATAATGGCAACTTAAACTACGTCAATTAGCTCTTAAAATATTTATTAAAGACTGCCCTTCAATACTTAACGTTTACAATTAGTACAATTGTTATTTGTGCATCAAGGGAAGAAAATAATAAATTTATGTTTAAAAGTGTTGTTTCATTTCTCGAATAGAAGCTGAGGAATATAAAGCACACTTTTTTCACGAGGTATACATATATTTTTTTACTACCCTATTAGAAAGTAAATTATTCAAAAATAAATTAGAAATAAGGTTTATTATGCTTTTGACAGATGTCACCTGGATGTCACTAATGTCAAATAAAACCTTTGTTTTCTATTTGCCAAGATTATGAATTCATATTTCTTCGTGTACTTTTTCTACTTCCGTTAGGAAATAGACGTTTTATTTCACTTATTTGAGTTAGGTAATGAACTGCATTATTTAACTAGTGAAATAATGAGGTAACATAGCAACAGATATCTTGGTAGACGAATTCTAATGTGTTATTCTATTATTTTTTGAATTTATAACTGTCATTAATATGTCAAAATTTCATAATTTCATAAACGCTCTTTCGTATTTATCAGAACGGAAGTAGAAAAAATATTGTATGAAACTAATAAGGAAATAAGGTTATTATCTTACTTATGTGTTTACATAACTCGACTACGCCTCGTTCTGCAAATTTCACATGCGTAAGGTAATAACCTTCACTTCCTTACTAGTTTCATAAATAGCTATTATTTATTTAGAATCTTTGTGTCAAATAATATCCAAAGTTTCATTAGCATTTTTTACATACAATAAAATTACCCTTTTTTAATGCATGTTTCGAAAATAGCCCTTTTCAGGTGATTTCATTGTTGCCCTTTTAAAATCAGCCATATCCATGGCAACTAGAAAACAACGCTGTGATTTGACATTAGTGACATCCAGATGACATACTCAATTTTTAATTTATTTGACTTTATGTCACAAAATAAGACACGTATTAAAAAGGGGTCATTTCAGTGCACTTATAACAAAAAGTCCTGTATGTTCCTATGTCGGAACGTCAAAATAGAGCTCGCTCCGGATTAAAAACATAATCTACTATTCTTCTTTAGGGGTCTTAGGGATGAAAAGTATCACTTTTTTAAAATTATAAACTAAGGAAATTAAACTTTATATTGTCTTATAATAATAATAAAAGCAGCATATAATCGTATGATGTATTTTGAATTTGAAAAATGGGGTAGTTAACTCAGTGATATCGAGTCGGCCTGTCGATCTAGAGAATCCTATTTCGATCCCCACAGCCGACAAACAATTTTCACCAAACTAAATATACCCCTGTGGCTTCCCCTCCACTAATATCTTTGGGGGCCGTGATTTGTCGGCTTGTAACCGCATTTCACGCGAAGAAATATATCACTTACCGAGATCTGCTTAGGCAGAGTGCCACACCTTGTAATAGGTAAAAGGCGTGATGATATATATTTTTTTAGAATTTAAAATTCAAGTATACATTTTATTGATGTAAATCAAGTCAGAATATAAAACTTCTTTCCTCGTACTTTCTTATTAATTTATAATCTATATTTCTCTCTCAAGTGTTAAAACTGACAAATACCTAACATCGTGATAGACATTTGTTTACTATAATACAGCTTTTATCTTTCTTTGACCACTAACCATTAGTACGTCACAGCGATATCACATTTCCCTTTTACAGATTATTAATAGATCTATTATCGTAAACTATAAGTGATTAATAATTTTTCAAAATATGGGTATTTTAATCATTTATTTAAAATAATAATAATTTAGTTACAAACCCCATAGAAGATAGAAAATTGTACTTTCTGATAAGTTTGTAAAATGATTTTCTAAACATGTTTCTCATGTAAGTTCTCATCCGAATCCATCCTCAACAACGGTGACGGCGACTTCTTCATCAAATCCAAACTTTCCGCCATCCCAACAAACAATTTCCTGAACACAAATCCATCCATATTCTTCGACAAATAATACAAGAACAACCAATCGGCAAAGTGACACTCCTTAGTAACATAGAGCACTTGCCAAGGATTCAGTTTCCCTGGACAACTAGTCTCAAACACACTGCGGTTGAAACCTTGGCTTCGTGAGTGTAGAAACAGGGTGACAATCCTCCACATCAACCCGAGCAGGGTGATGCAACCTAGGATCACGTACCAGAACCATAAGAAGACAAAGATCTTCTCGTTGATGATGTTGAGGGCCATCACGCAGAGGCCGTCATGGGCTTGGATTGTACCGGAGGGACCGTATTTGTGGAAGGTGCATTTTGTCATCTGAAGAGAAATTAGATTGAGTGTTAGTACGTTTTTTTGATGATGGTGTATTGTTGCTATGAAGAAGAGGAATCTGATCGATCGATATATATCATGATATTTATTTTGATATATATCATCATATTTTTGCAATGATATATATCCATTATATAAAAATATCAAATAGTTTTTGTGATATAGCCTCCGGAAAAGTGAAATTTATCGTATTTTTCAGTTTTTCTACTTTTCCGAGGCTATATCTCGAAAACTAAATGTGATATGAAAACGCGGTCAACGGCATTGACTTTCTCGTGCTTCAGTTAACTTATAAACATAGTTTCAGCGATTTTTATTTTTTTTCAATTTTCCGCCAAAAAATCGCAAAAAGCGGTTTTTTAACATTTTCTCGAAAACCAGAAGTCATATGCATTTGAAGATTGCACCACTGGATTCAGTGGGTCAAAATACATATGTATGTAAATTTTCGTTTTAATAATCCTACGATTAAGGATTTTTGGTAAAATTGAATTAAAATCTGAAAAAACCAAAGGGGGTACCCCTTAGAAAATAATTAAAAATATTAAATAGCATAAAATTGTATGAAAATTTGCTTATAAGTCAATTCGGACACGGGGAATTCAACGCCGTTGAGCGCATTTCCATATCTTGTTTAGTTTTTGAGATATAATCTCCGGAAAAGTGAAATTTTTCGAATTTATCAGTTTTTCTACTTTTCCGAGGCTATATCTCAAAAACTAAATGTGATATGAAAACGCGCTCAACGGCATTAATTTTCTCGTGCTTCAGTTAACTTATAAACATAGTTTCAGCGATTTTTATATTTTTCAATTTTCCGCCAAAAAAATCGCAAAAAGCTGTTTTTTAACATTTTCTCGAAAACCAGAAGTCATATGCATTTGAAGATTGCACCACTGGATTCAGTGGGTCAAAATACATATGTATGTAAATTTTCGTTTTAATAATCCTACGTTTAAGGATTTTTGGGAAAATTGAATTAAAATCTGAAAAAACCAAAGGGGTACCCCTTAGGAAATAATTAAAAATATTAAATTGCTTAAAATTGTATGAAAATTTGCTTATAAGTCAATTCGGACACGGGGAATTCAACGCCGTTGAGCGCATTTCCATATCTTGTTTAGTTTTTGAGATATAGCCTCCGGAGAAGTGAAATTTTTCGAATTTTTCAGTTTTTCTAAATGTGTACAAAAACTAAAATTAAAAAATAAATATCCAAAAAGTGATATTTATCTGATATATGTCCTATATATCAGATATTTTGATATTTATTATAAATATCATGATATTTACGAACCCTGGTTCGTGATATGTAATAATTAAAATGTTCTTGCACTGACTGTAGAACAGTGGGTATAAGTTAATTGAGATGACTTGGGTTTTTGGAATGTATGTCGAATAAATGATTTGTTAACTTGAGGAAAAGAAATTAGGATAACGAGCTTGAAATAATAAATGTATGAATATGATTGAAGGTTTATTGCATGAACGAAAGAGAAGATTAAAAGAATTATGAATGTTGATGAACCATGGAATGAATGTCAAAATTCTTACCTTTGGAAAAACTTTGTCTAGAATATCTACATCATCAATACTTTGTTGAGCAACTATAGGCCCTAACGAATAAAATTCCCCAGAAAGAAACTCGTTCGTAAAGTATACTTGAATGATTAAATTGATGACGTTCAAAGCTTCACAAAATACGAACCAAAAGCACCAAGCTTTGTTCACGTGAAGACGGTCAATAAAAATCCTTTTTAACTCCGATAAAGCTTTATCCCTTCACAAAAAAAAGAAAATCGAATTGAATAGAATACTTTTAATTAAATGTGTAAAGAAATGTTATATTTTTTGACTAAAGTTAATTTATATTATGACAGAAAAATTCTGATGACGCCTGGATTCGAACCAGGGATCTTCCGCATACCGGGCAGAGATGCTAACTGCTACACCATGTCTCACCTGGTTCGAATCCAGGCGTCATCAGAATTTTTCTGTCATAATATAAATTAACTTTAGTCAAAAACTACAGGTATGATTACCTTTAATAATCACACAACTAATAATATTAGCTCTAAATGTTATATTATTAAACAGGAACATTTAGGGCAGTTCGAAAGAAAATATAACTTTAATTCTCCCGCATTGCACCACCCTCATAATTTTATGAATTGAATTATGTATAAACCCTTTTTTCCTCTAAAGTCATTAATTGGCCAGATAAATAATTTGTTTAAAAAAATACAGCCTGGATAATAGTTGAGATTTCTTACATTTCACTAGAGGCAGGAACTTTCATGTCTTTAATCTTAATTTCTTTGTCCATCATGGCAAAATGTGCGTACTGTAAACCACTGACAAGTTGTTTCAATCGTCCTCCTACAAACCATTATCTTGTTAAAACACAGTCATTTATTCTTCGCTAATAATAAATCCTACTGTTTAAAAATATAATGACAGGTTATAAATTTATGTACGTCTATATTAAACATATGACTAGCACAAAAAAAAACAACGTATAATTACCTTCTTGTCTTTTCCAAATGTAATGAGGACCATAAAAAAAAATTGCTTGTAAGAATAGAACGAAAGGTACCCATTGATAGTACGCGTGGTGGACTATCTGGTCGTCACCATCTATGTAGGGCCCCACCCCTGGATGGGGTATAGCACCCTTGTCTACCATCGACTGGTTATAATGCTTCGGCTACAAACAACAACACTAGATTTGAAGTATACATTGTTACTATCTGATTTATGTATGAAAGCTGCATTTCTATTAGATTTTTCGTAACACATGCACAAGAAACACGTTTTTATTCCCTAATTTTAAAGAGTGAAATACTGCTTTTCTCCCCTAGGTGACAGAAAGATTTTTAGATAATGGACTTATTTATTTATTTATGCTACTCTGTACAACAGGAACTTAATCCCAATTACAGTACAAGGTCCGGACTCACCGAATCGTCTTTTACCCATTACTAAGTTTGAGTCGAAGCAGATCTTGGTAAATGATATATTTATGTACGTTAAATGCGGTTAACAGTCGTTAAATAGCTATTAATTATGATAGTTGTCCTTTTTGTAACGAAACATCTAGTGTAGAAAGTGATACATTCGTCAACTATTTTTTCATAACACATGCACAAGAAAAACGTTCTTATTCCCCAATTTTAGAGAGAGAAACATTGCTTTTCTCCCCTAGGGACAGAAACATTATGTTTATCTCCCTAGGTAGCATGTTTCTCTTCCTAGGGAGATGTTTCTCTCCCTAGAGACTACGATTATTAGCTGTTTGCGGCGTTTCCTAGGTAACTAGTTACGCAACCCATATTTGACATTTGTTTCAATAAGACAGTAATTTTTGTGCACTTGTTACGAAAAGTATAATATGCTTCACGGGAGGGCGCGATTATCCTTTGTTTTCCTCCCTTGATGCATAACATACTATAACTTAGTTCATTTTTGTGTGCAACTTACAACAGTGAAAGTAGTGGTGAAAAAACAAAAAGTGTTCATGACATTTTGCGGAACACCCTTATCATTAATACAATGAATATGTTCGCCAATATACTGTCGTGACGTCACGAGTATAGTACAGATCAGCAGGAACAATGTGGTAGCTCGGTAGTGCAACCGGAAGATGATGTTATCGATGACGACATCCGCTGGCCGGATCTTAAAGTTCTTCTTGATGGCTTCAAAGGCAGAAAGCATTATGCGGCCGCTAAAATGTAAAAGAGATCATGACAATGCAGATTTTCAAATAGATTAATACGAGCTGTTATCGTGTTATCAGTTTCTTATCTGATACGAGTTCTGATTCATTTTTATATATACTTAATCAAAATACATACAATGTTTAATAGAAGAATGTTAGTATGAACATTGGCTATCTATAAATCTTAATTTTTTTTAAAGATAATTCTGTCAAGAAAAGAAAAAAACATTTTTCTTCTTTTCCATCATGTAGTATCTACACCATTTAAATTTTTCGTGAAGTATTGAAACACCCTGTATAATTAATGATTCATTTAAATATATTAATTATTTCATAGCAATTTTATTTATTTTATGGAGTATGTGGCTAGAGAGGGCCTATGGATCTTAGAACCTGGGTTCAATTCCCACAGCCAATAAATAACTTTCACCAGATTAAAACTACCCTTGTGGCTCCCCCTCCACTAACATCTTTGGGGCCGTAATTTAACGGCTAGTAACATTACTGTTAAAAGTTCGATTATCATTTGAACGAATACATTTTATTTACTTTTAAAGTAAATTAATATATCATCACGCCTTTTATCTATTACTGGGTGCGGTACTCTGCCGAAGCAGATTTCAGTAACCGATATATTAATGCGCGTGAAGTGCTGTTACCAGCTGTTAAATCATGCCCCCCTCAAAGATGTGAGTAGTGGGAGACCTACAGAGATAATTTAATGTAGTGAAAATAATTGTAACTTTTGACAGCTGTAAAATAAACTTAATCAACTACTTGTTTAAATAGTAATTACAGTATAAAAACCTATTTATATTAATAGCATTAATAATATTTTAATTAGCAGTACATAAAAATAATGTGAAATAAATTTCTTGCAATTAAAAATTCTCACACAAATCTCTTTGATTATACCTTAGTATATTTGCAACATTTAATTAAATTATTAACAATATAAAGTTGAACACTTTCTGACATCACTTACCTGTAAATCTATCTACTGAAGTCTGGAAGTTTTTCACTTTTACGACACAAACAGACAACAACACTTGCCAAAGTGTAAGAAGAGACCGAATGACTGCAGAAACCACAGCCCGATGCTCTATTAAAACAATAGAGGCCAAATAATGTCAATTAAATATACTTTGAACTTAACAACGCATCCAGAATGTCCGCGTCTACTTACTTGAGTGAATAGACTTATCATGAGAACAAGCTCACTCTGTCAGGTGAATAACAAAATCATTTGATAAAAACTTCAAAGATAAATTTAACTATTTACTTATCTCATAAACGTAAAACTTACATCGTTTATATGTAATAAGTAAATTAATACAGTACATTTGACTCGAATCAAATATGTATTTTCACAACTTTTTTATGGCCAATTTATCAAATGAGTGTTAAATAATTTTTACGTACATTTGAATCGTAATGAACTGTTTACTTAACTCTGTCTCTAGGGGTTACGAGACTTATAACGTGCTAGCCCGTGTAAACGGGCTGTTGACATTGGTTATCATGACAACATATCTAATTTTAAACGTTTGACACTTTCTTTTTTTGATTAAACAAAATCTGTCAGATTTTCGAAGTCTACCTTGATTGAACATTTTAGTTATTGCGTTATACTATTGCAATTAATTTGATTAAATATACATATATTGCGATTCAAATGCTCATAAAGCATTGTACAATGCTCGACCGTTAACTGAAATTTACAGGCTCGCTAGCGCTCGCCCGTTACCTTTCTATGCTCGCCTGTAAATTTCTGTATAACGGTCTTGCAATGTAAATAACTATTAACTAACAGCAATATAAGTTATATGTATTTATCTGGCGGATAATTATAACAGAAAGATAACTTTGAAGCAAAATAAACTAAAATAAGAATTAATTAATTAATTGCATGAAAAATCGTAAGTGCTTTGCCGAATATTTGTAGCTTAAGTGATAAAGCAGTTACGTAATATGTGAAATGTTCTGGATTCTAATCCCGACAATTTCTTACAGATTATTTCAAATTATTTTTAAAGAAAATAAACTAAATTAAATTTACAGAATTTACATACACAATTATGTCTTCGAAATTAATTTTTTTCAACATTACTTGTGAAAATGGCATTTTTCTTATTCAATTTAATTGTGATAGTTTTCTCTGCAACTGAAGTAAAATATTCTTAGCACAAAGATTAAAATACACTTTTTTACCTTTCGTTATTAGCAATAGGAGGACAAACTCATTTTAATCTCATCGCTTTTAGTAACAGCAAAGTGGATTAAAGTATATTATTTCTGTTACTTGTGAAAATTACATTTTCCTCACTCAGTATAGTTGTCATAGTAACCGTTTCCCTTACTAGTGATGAAAGTAAATAACTTTCCTCACTAGTACCGGAAATAATTATTATCTGAACTAAATTGAGTGAGGGAAATGTCATTTGAAGAAAACGTGATGTGCATTTGCAAATACAACTCCTTTCATTTATATAAAATAATTATTATTAAATTTCTTGTATCGCAAACATAAAAATGTAATTTTTACGTTTAATGTTGCAATAAATAGCATGTAACACACGTGTGGAAAGCTCGATTGTAAAACTTGTACTATTACATACTATTTCGTAGTCGTTTTGTAATTAAACTCTTTCCTTATTAATATTACTATTTTATGTTGGTATTAACACCAGTCGTTAAAACAGTTTTATCGACCGTTACTATTGGCAACTCCCGCTAAAAATATGTATTTAACAGTTAAACGTTGTACATTTGTTCCAGTTTCATGACTTACTTTATAGATAATATTTATTTTTGATATATTTTAAAATGACTTTTAGTAATAAGGAAATTATATAACTTATTTTATATGCAGAATTTAATTCTCTACAATTGAAACATTTTCCTATAAAGTAATCAGGCAAGTAGTGGCAGTGGAAAACTGTTAATTTTAATCACTTATGGCACAGTTTTCGTGGAACACCCTGTATATAAT
The DNA here is from genome assembly GCA_947425015.1 of Pterostichus niger. Lineage (NCBI taxonomy): Eukaryota > Metazoa > Arthropoda > Insecta > Coleoptera > Carabidae > Pterostichus > Pterostichus niger. The sequence goes on along the minus strand of OX380341.1, from coordinate 1,003,722 downwards.
AGTTTTACGACAACTTGAACTAAATATACTAACAGAAACAATCAAACAATAATCGTATTTTAGCACAAAATTGTATCAAGCAACTATCTATAGTTCCTAACCATAAATAAACTAAATTGCTAAACATTTCTAAACTGATAATATAATTATGTGCGTCGCAAAATTTAGATTATGTTAATTATTTAATAGTCGTTTTATCAATACAACACATAATACATTTATCACAATATAATCCTATCAGTAAAACAATTTATTATTTTAAAAACTACCAAAATTATTATGTGATAAAAATCACGTAACAATAAAAATATGTATAAAATAGGTTATCTTAATACAAATATATAATATTTGTCAATTCAGTAAATATACTCAGTACATATATTATATTAAATGACTTCAAATGTTGTTTGTCACCTTTCGACGAAATGATAATTGAACTACACTAGATCTATTCTAGATACATGTTAAGAATTATTTCGTCATATCCGTTGATTTAATAGTCTCTTGAAATCAAACTAGATTATTTTATGTTCCGATTCAGACTTGTTAACCTACTTTTCTCCGAATGCCAAGCAACAAATATTCACGAATTAAATCACCAATTTAACCGTATAAAATTTTAAATTATCTCCAGCATTTGGTAATATTAAACATTTTCAATTTAATTTCTGTCGTTATAAAGCATACTAAATTAATTCTGTTTATTCATTTTAATGTAGAATTTTATGCTCTACAACATTTATTTCAAGCTTTTTTCTTTAAATAATAAGGGATGCAGGAAATTATTATCCACCAATGGCAACGCGCGAAAAAGATATTAAATGCGCGCTTATTTCAATACATATATAAAACAGACACTTGTCATATTGACAGTTGACAGAATGAATTTATTTTCAGTACGTATACGTTTTTTAATAATTTTAAGATGCAATCGTAAAAAAAATTATGTGTGTATCACGAGCGTAAAGTTGCTCAAGTAACAAAGAATAATTTTACGCTCTTAATACACAAATAACTATTTAGTATAGAATGTTCAAAGATAGTCCGTTATGGCTTTAACTTACTAAGCCTGTGTTGAACCGCACACAGTAAGAGATTCTACCTGTTGGCGCTCAGGGTAGGATTGCAAAATATTTAAATTCGGAAATCTCTAATCTCATTATTTAACTAAATGACGAATTGTTATACAATGATACTTTCATGTAACATTTTTTTTTGCTTCATTATCAATAATAATATTAGTACAATATTCTCTGTTTCATTATTATAATATATATAAAAATTAAATTAAATTGGGAAATACTGAATACATACCTGTCCTTGCATCCCTATAAATCAAGCTTAAATCCCTAACAATAGACCCGCTGAGAGGGTCATAACGGAGTATCTTTGAACATACTATATCTTGTTCAGGTGCTAGCTTTAAACGTTGCCTGAAATGTTTAATTTCTTATCAATTATATCCTTAAAAACTTTGATTCTAAGTAAGATATTGCTACTTTTAACTTAAGCTAATTATTATTTCATGTTTAGAAAATTTACCTAGTAATTATAATAATCTGATTGTTGCTTAAGATAAGAGTATTTTTAACACTTGTGCATAATATTTTATATAAATGTAATTTAATGATTTATCATGTGGTCTACATGTTACAAAACTGTGTTATCTCAAAAACCAAGGTTATAAATGTTGTTGCAATATAATTTTCTTTATAAATATATGCGATTAAGTCAAGATTAACTGTTTGATTGTTATTTTTGTGCTACATTTTATCAACTATCGATATAGAACAAATAATAATATGTACAAGTTTCCATTATTATTGTAATTTCATAGAATTTTGAACTAATGGGAAAATTAATTTGTAGATAACACTGCTTGAATCTTTAAATACACATTAATGTATCATTTCTGGGATTTGCCAGGTTTTTATTTATTTTATCATTGATATCAATTCGTTTAAATGTATTTAAATCCGGATTAAGGTAGATCATTATCAAACAATAATAGTTCTATTTAATAAATTGATTATTGACGCTAAGAGGAAATACATTATTAATTCTTGGTAATAAAAAATTATCAGTTTGACGTATATTTTTATTGAAATACATTTATTGTACTTGTTATTCTAGACTTGTACTAATATTTTAATGTTTCATTATCATTTTTATTTTATCTCGTATCCGTATAATATTCAAGGGTAAAGTCAAAAGAAAATTATGTTTTAAAGTCTAATAAAGTGATTAATAATTGTACAAATAAATAATGTGAAGTACAATAAAATTGGAAATTGGATATCACTTATCGAAATTTGCTACGACAGAGTGCCACACTCAGTAGTGGGTAAAATAAATAAAATATATATATATATATATATATATATATCATCACGTCTTTTACCTATTATTGGGTGTGGCACTCTGCCTGAGCAGATCTCGGTAAGTTATATATTTCTTCGCGTGAAGTGCGGTTACCAGCCGTCAAATCACGGCCCTCAAAGATGTTAGTGAAAGGGGAGCCACAGGGGTAGATTTAAATTGGTGAAAATTGTTTGTCGGCTGTGGGTAAAAGGTGTGATGATATATAATTATTTCTAATATTTTTAAGAATAACCACATTATATCTTGAGTTCCTGGAAAAAATCATGTATACGAGGTCGTGTAAGAAAAGTGGTTTTCCCTCATCGCATTCGACTCGTGTCATATAAACATAGGTCCTATTCCTTCTAGTTACCAAAATACAAGAGGTTGAAGTTCTATAAATAACACGACATTTTCAAATTTTTGTAATCAAGATACTTTCGGAAAACAAAGATGCGCGCAAATAGGGGATGGGAAAGTTGGCTTCTATTTGGATATCTGTCTTGGTATTCTCTGGACGCATAGCGGGCATTACCATTACATAATCCATAAATAAAAATCATATCTGCATATTCAGCAGTACTATAACCATCCATTATGAAACAATTATACAATCAAAAGTACAACAATTTTTAATTAAGACAAATAAGGTATGACTTCAATAAAATTCTTGTTTTTCGAAAGTATCTTGATTACAAAAAATTGAAAATGTCGTGTTATTTATAGAACTTCAACCTCTTGTATTTTGGTAACTAGAAGAAATAGGACCTATGTTTATATGACATTTTTTGCTCAAAATAACCTCAGGAATAACCTGTTAAAGTTTGTTACACTTGTCCTGAAACACATATCATCATCATCACGCCTTTTACCCATTACTGGATGTGGCACTCTGCCTAAGCAGATCTCGGTAAGTGATATATTTTGTCGCGTGAAATGCGGTTACCAGCCGTCAAATCACGGCCCTCAAAGATATTAGTGGAGACGGAGCCACAGGGGTAAATTTAAATTGGTGAAAATTGTTTGTCGGCTGTGGGGATCGAACCAGGGTTCTCAAGATCCACAGACCGACTTGATACCACTGAGCCACCTTCCCCATTTAAAGTGATTTAAAAAATAAATAAATAAATATATCATCACGCCTTTTACCCATTACTGGATGTGGCACTCTGCCTAAGCAGATCTCGGTAAGTGATATGTTTTCGCATGAAGTGCATGTTACGCTGTACAACAGGAATTTAATCCCAATTACAGTACAGAGCCGCAGTATGGAAGTTTATATAACTTTTAGCTTGAGTGAGATTCAAACTGGGGAACTCCGGATTTGAATTCCATATTGCTATCCACACCACTGTACTGACGGACATAATATATTTATTATTGTATTCAACAGATGATAAATAATTTGAAACATGGATTATCGTAAACGTAAATAAATGAGTGTTGTATAGTTGATGTTGGTAATGTTGGTAGCGATGGAATGAAGATGAGCACAGGCGATGTCGGTGTCAGTGTCGGTTGGTTCAGGTTAAGAGTTCGGGATGATTGACCGACGCGACTCGCGAACCTTGAGGTGGCTGCGGCCCGCGGACTGCCCACCAACGGTCACTACATAAAGCTTACTACAGACTTGTACACATCCTTCACCAGGACCAGAATCATATCAAACAACCGTTGTTTATTTACCTAGTTATACACATTCCAGGTTTGTACTTAGTTTTCTATAAGAACTTGAGTTAGTTAAGCAGAAAGGATTGTTGTAAAAGGTGCAAGATGAATCTGTCTCTGTCTACGGCAAGTTGTTGGGAAGAATGCAGCCAGCCTCAGCCTCAGCCTCAACCGCAGCCGCATCGCCAAGAGCCGATCAATCTAGGTAACTCTGGCAAAGTGTTGAGTCATCCACCCGCCGCTACCACCGATGGCTCTTTCAACACGCTTCACACGCTAAGATTTTATAACCAATCCGGACCCAAACATACACACAACCTTAACCAACTAACATATTTCAACGTTTAGAGAAACTATCAATAACTACTTGTATCGAGAAGGTCTGTGGATTTGAGAACCCGAGTTTGATTTCCATAGCCGACCAACAATTTAAACATCTATGACTCTCCTTCCGTTAACATCTTTGGGAGGCATAATTTGACAGTATTTACTAGTTGTATATAAAGATTATTTTTGTACCACGTTACTAAAATGTCATTTAAAGTACTGATTTCATGGCACTAATATTCTTAATCACATGTTGACAAACCATGGTTTTGAACGTTTTAATGACGGCTTGAGATATTAAGCACGGGATGAAGTTAACTTCAGGCATCTGTCTTACTTTTTAAATAATTCATAAATCTTTACATTTTATTATTGTCTATATTAATTTGCGATCGTAGAAAAAGTATAGTATGTGACTCGTTTTATAAACTCTTTAGTTACTCGTTTTACTAAATAGTCGATTATAATACTTGTTACATAACATAGTACTTTGCAATAAACTGCCAATGGAATTATTTTTCCCCATGGGGCTCAGTGGTATCGAGGCGGCCTATGGATCTTGAGAACCCTGGTTCAATCCCCACAGCCGACAAACAATTAAATCTACCCCTGTGGTTCCCCCTCTACTAACATCTTTGAGGGCCGTGATTTGACGGCTGGTAACTGCACTTCACGCGATGAAATATATCACTTATCAAGATCTGTTTAAGCAAAGTATCACACCTAATAGTGGGTAAAAGGCGTGATGATATATTTATTTATTAATTTATAAATAAATAAATGAGGTAGGTGGCTCAGTGGTAACATCTTTGAAGTCCGTGATTTGACGGCTGGTAACTGCACTTCACGCGATGAAATATATCACTTACTGAGATCTGCTTGAGCAGAGTGTCACACCTAGTAATGAGTAAAAGGCGTGATGATATATTTATTTATTTATAAATAAATAAATGTGGTAGGTGACTCAGTGGTATCGAGTCGGCCTGTGGATCTTGAGAACCCTGGTTCGATTCCCACACACGACAAACAATTTTCACCAATTTACCCCTGTGGCTCCCCTTCCACTAACATCTTTGAGGGCTGTAATTTGACGGCACTTCACGCGAAGAAATATATCACTTACCAAGATCTGCTTAAGCAGAGTGTCATACCCAGTAATGAATAAAAGGCTTGATGATATATTTATTTTATTTTTTTTAATTTATATATCGGACCAACTACTTAGGTCATATGCCGATATGTCCTTTGTATGGCCGCCACGGACGGGACTCGAACCCACGACCTTATGGTCGTGAGTCAAACCCCCAACCCGCGCGGCCATCACGCGGGACAATTATTTATTTATTTATTATGTTATTCATTTGGCTATAAATACTCTTTCAAAGCCAGTCCAAAAGTAATGTATCGCGCGAGTAAGAAAGTTTAAATTGTATGTTACGCTCATAGAAAGATCTCGTTGTAGAACGGGTTTGGTGACACTCCACGACTCCTGCCTCTGCGTTGCATCTAGCTCAACACTACGCAGGACCGGCTAGCCACAAATTCCACCCACAGACCACACCACATGTTTGTTTCAAACCTCTTTATGCTAATTAATTCCACGTAAATGCATCGTACTTGTTGCCTTTGTCAATTGTCTTTAAAAAACAAATTCATGCACTATTCAAACTAGGAATCGTTCGGAATATTAATTAAAATACTAGCATAGATAATAATACGTTGGCTTCGCGTATAACTAGTGTCATTTAATTGACGGTAATGTATGTTTCTCAATGACGATTTTTTTGTGTATTGTGCAAATGTTACTCGATACGAATGATGATGATTGTGTGTGTGTGTGTGTGTGTTAATTGAGCAGCTAAGTTTAATGAGAGCGATCGCTGATGATTGTTAATAAGAAGCTGCAGTTGAGAATGTTGTATGTGGGTCGTCTGACACGTGTGTGTTTTTCATCATATGATTTGTATTAATTTTTAGATTCTTATATCTTGAAGGACACACTATAGTTTTATTTATTATTTCTAGTTTTCTTCTTTTATCATATTTACTCAAGTTACCTGATGATTCTGAAATTTTATTTATTTGATAAAACTATAAGATTGAAATAGGGTTGGCAAATGGTATACAAGGTGTTTCACAGCTTAGAGCAAAAATTTAAAGGTTATATTCTGTACGACGATAAATTAAGGGTTGTTAACCTAAAACATTTTTTGTAGTACTGCACTGAATTCGCTTTCCTATTAAATACAAACAATGAAGTAGGTATCAACTACGAAAGAATAATTACACAATTCAATTATTAGCAGTTATTTATAATAGAATTTTATTTAATTAATAACTTGAACATAATTATCCACCCAGTGGCAGTGGCAACGAAAAATTTTGGACTGGGAAACATGGATTAAAAAAAAATTCTTTTTGTTTCATGATCAGCACGTCGTACAGAATATACTCTTTAATTTTTTGCTCTAAGTTGTGAAACACCCTGTATATGAGTACAGTAGTAAGGAGACCCCGAATTCAAATCGCATTTAAGCTAAAAATTATATGAACTATCACAGTGGGGTTCGGTGAATCCGGACTCTGTACTGTAATTTTTTTATAAATAAATATAAATAAATATATCATCACGCCTTTTACCCATTATTAGGTGTGGCACTCTGCTTAAGCAGATCTCGGTAAGTGATATATTTTGTCGCGTGAAATGCGGTTACCAGCCGTCAAATCACGGCCCTCAAAGATATTAGTGGAGAGGGAGCCACAGGGGTAGATTTTTTTATTATGGTGGTAATATATGTTGGCGCGCCCGGGAAAAGATATTTATGATTTGAGGGTAGTTTGGGCAATGTCATATGAATTGTGATAGTTGTACCTGTATGAAAAGTAGGGTGAAAAATGTGTGAATTTATGAGTGCGTATTCGAAGTGGTGAATGTCCCACAATGCATGTGAGTGCATTATTGCTAGGCCCTGTTAGAGACTAGCCAATGACAACGTGCATGGGTCCCCACTCAAGCCCCCCCACTTGTCGGGCGCAGCGCGCGACGCTCCAGCCGCAACATCAGCAACCTCGAGTCACACTACGAATCGAACGAACCTAAACTAAACGAAACGAGTTGAAAACACAACACAAGCAACTAGCGAGTGCGGAGTGTGTGTGAGTGATCGTGAAGTGCCACAATGTTTGATGTGTTTGGCTCCGTGAAGGGGCTACTGAAACTCGACCAGGTATGCATCGACAACAACATCTTCAGGCTGCATTACAAGGCCACCGTCATCATCCTCATAGCCTTCTCTCTACTGGTCACCTCGAGACAATACATCGGTGACCCGATCGACTGCATCGTAGATGAAATCCCACTCAATGTGATGGACACCTACTGCTGGATCTACTCAACATTCACCATTCCCAATCGTCTGGTGGGACGCGTCGGCAAGGACATTGTTCAACCTGGTGTCGCGTCTCACGTCGACGGACAAGATGAAGTCAAACATCATAAATACTATCAGTGGGTATGCTTCGCCCTCTTCTTCCAAGCAATGCTGTTCTATATTCCACGTTACCTGTGGAAGACTTGGGAAGGCGGAAGAATTAAAATGCTGGTGTTAGACCTCAACTGTCCCGTTGTCAACGAAGAATGTAAACAAGATCGTAAGAAACTCTTGGTTGAATACTTTGCAACGAATCTTCATCTGCAGAACTTCTACGCGTTCCGGTTTTTTATCTGCGAGGCGTTGAATTTTATCAACGTCGTCGGCCAGATCTTCTTCATGGATACATTCCTCGGCGGTGAGTTCAGCACGTACGGACGCGATGTGCTACGTTTCACTGAGATGGAACCTGAGGAACGTGAAGATCCCATGAGTCGAGTGTTCCCGAAAGTAACGAAATGTACCTTCCACAAGTATGGTCCTTCTGGTACAGTGCAGAAGTTTGACGGTCTTTGTGTATTACCGCTGAATATTGTCAACGAGAAGATCTACGTGTTCTTGTGGTTCTGGTTTATTTTCCTGAGCGTGTTGACCGGCATCTCTTTGATTTACCGCGCTGCCGTGGTGATGGGCCCCAAGTTGCGACTGTATCTATTGCGCGCGCGTTCCCGTCTTGCGCCTCATGATCAAATCGAGACCATTGCTAGAAAATGTCAGATTGGAGATTGGTTTATCCTGTATCAACTCGGCAAGAACATCGACCCGCTCATCTACAAGGAGGTGGTGGCAGACCTCGCCAAGAAGCTCGAGGGCAAGGAGCAGGTGTAGTCCCCACATGCACGCTAGTGTGCGCGTGTGCCATCTGGACGGCAGTTTTGAGCACTTTGCGCTTGAATATCGATTGCCGCATATTATTGCATTTTTTTTATAGTTTTTTGTTTTCTCTCATATCGTCATTCCATAAGAGGGACCAATTTATTATTATGATAATTATCAAATTCTGTGATTACAGAAAAAAGACTGTTTACACCGAGTGGCCAACACAAAGAGAGGCCACGTCGTTTTACTGGTTATGAAAAGTGAATGCATTTGAAATGGTTCGAAACGCTCAAACTCACCTTCCACACGACTGGTTTACAAATCTTCCTCTGCCTCTTTCTTTCTCTTTCTTTGTGTTGTATCAAAACCAACAATTCGAATTGACGGATTCACTCGGACGGGCCAGAGGAAGATTTTTAAACAATTTGTAAAATTCCATTCCAGTTTTGTCAATTTTTGATATGCATATATTATATATTTAAATATAGTATATATTGATTATGAAATTTCCAATGTTATTTGTATAGATGCGACAGAGTATCAAAGCGACAAAGAGAACTAATCTTTTTACAAAATCACACTATAATATAAATATTTATATAAATTTTATATATGTAGAATATTGCCTAAATATACTGCCGTATTTCAAGTTTTATTGTGAAGAGAAAGAAATCATTGTTGTATATGAAATTTTTGGATGACGTGCGTTTTGCCCCCGCCGTTATTCTCCTCCGGGACGGACGCCACTGTTGCTACGTTGCCAAGGTAACACTGGGATCGATGCGGCAACCATGCATCCTGAGATCTGACGGACAGGGGGCAAACAAATTCAGTTGTAATTACTATTTTTAATTGAGATGAAGTTTAGTTAGTAATTAATTTAAAATAATGTGATGTATTATTATAATTAGCGTTAGTATTTTTAAGTAGTTGTATTAATTTTAAGGTTGACTCCGCCAATACTACTATTATATACTCCATATACAGCAGTCCTTTTTGCGTTTTTGCATTTACTTGAGTCTCCAATGTCGTCTGTTTTCAACCTTTTGTATTAACAGTTAGTACCATTAGTGCCTTTGTACGCAATAAGATATTATACAACAAAATAAATTATCATCATTTAAATTTTACTAAATCTTTATTTTCTTTCTTTTTACCAAACAAACCTTTCCACCACATTTATCTAAACTTATTTCAGAACGTCTTAATACATACAGGTGGGTATGTTGTATGTTTTCATAGTTATGTAAATACAACAAAGATCATTTTTATCTCAAACTTAACATCATATCTTTACAAAACTTTAAATTATTTTTCAACAACGTCATAAAATGTGATAACACATCCTTTATCTTTAGACCTTTGTCTGTCACATCACACGACAATTCTACACTTTTACAAATACCAGAATCCAGTGCTTCTCAAAAACATATTTAGGGGCCCATCATTCTCAAAACTCCGACATTGCTTATTTTTTACTGTCAAGTTATTTTAGAGAAAAATGCTTCAAATAAAATTTAGCCGAAATATACGAAAGCAAATAGTAAAAATGATTTAAAATGTTTATAACGGACATGTCAATAATTGTTGTCTAGAGTCCTGATAGACTTAAGATGTCCCTGTAATTTGACAGTTGGTAACCACACTCAGATACCAATAAAATGGTATGATGATAATGCAATTAACTATAAATTCTTTAAAATTATCAATTATCTTTCTAGAATATCAGATAAGTAAGAAAAGATTCGATTCTGATAAACGTTGCTTGCGAATTTTAAATATAAACTTCATCGCTTTATCATAATGAAGTCTTGAAATTTAATTACCAATTAATATAATAAAACTCGTTATCAGCGTAGAAACATGTAATTAAATGATAAGTAATTCTAAACCGAGCTTAATACTTTACAAATAGAATAATATTTAAATGAAGTTTGTTTTAAAACAAATTTTATTTATACAAAATTAATTTATTGTTCTTGCTACAATATACATTATTTATTTATTTGCTAATTGCTTGTTGACTATGCAACTACAATTGTATTTTATTTATTTCGTTTTTTCTTTAAATGATATCCAACAAATTTAACATATTTTTTTGTTGTATATATCAATGCAATACAGGTGTAAAATCAGAATAAAAACATGTGTATTGTATATCTATTACAAATTACAAAACACACTTTATGCCAAGCGCGTGGTGCTGTCATTGAATGGAGATTGCTTCTTGTTCGTATATTAAGCTGAAAATAAACAAATGTTAGAAAACTTTTAACATATAAAGCTGTATTTATAGCTATACACAATTAGCAATTATAATTATTAAATAGTGGAAGCATGGTATCGAACCGAAATTTTGGAATTCGGTTACGGAACACGGTTTTTATATCAGTAAAATTTCGGTTACGGTTTTTGTTGAAAATATTTTACAGGGTTTCAGTTTTGGATTTTTAAATTATTAATTTTGATTTCGTTACGGTTTTGGTTTTTTTTCGGTTACAGTTTTGGTTCAAAATGTCTTTACAGAAAACTTAATATATTTACTGTACAATTACCGTATATTTTTTAAATAACTAATTCACATTTTTTTAAAATTATTTGTATTTCTGTTTTTTGCAATCTTAAAAATAATTTCTACGTTCGCCATAGCGTCTATATTGCTGTCACACTACCATTTATATCCAGTGTTGCCAACCCTATCTAAATGTTATAGTTTTATCAAATACTAATTGACATTTAAATTGTCACTGTCAAAAATCTAAAATCCTAGGTCGCAATGGAAAATAGAAATAAGTTTTCTCAATTCAAATATTAGTACCTTTTGTTGTTTCCTATACTACTATGCAATCTATGTTACATATTGTCATTGGTTCAATTTGACATATACAGGGTGTAAAAAGGTGTAAAAAACTTTGAGGGTATATACAATTTAATTTTAATTTCAAAACTCCTAGATAATTAAGGACATGGGTTTGGCATGTACATTTTTAGTGCCACTGGCTGATCGACATTATAAATCATAATTACGTGACTGAAGTAATAATAATTCATTTATGGGGTAGGTGGCTCAGTGGTATCGAGTCGGCCTGTGGATCTTGAGAACCCTGGCTCGATCCCCACAGCCGACAAACAATTTTCACCAATTTAAAATCTATCCCTGTGGCTCCTCCACCACTAATATCTTTGGAGGCCGTGATTTGACGGCTGGTAACCGCACTTCACGCGAAAAAATATATCACTTACCGAGATCTGCTTAGGCAGAGTGCTACGCCCAGTGATGGGTAAAAGGCGTGATGATATATTTATTTTATATTTATTTAAAAATGTATGCTTCATGTCATTTATTTTGCATACTTAAAAAAATATATTTTTGTCTAAGAATCAACACATCAAAATGTATATTTTCTTTTGTTACCACCCTGTATAACTTATTTAACATTTAGTTACGATGAACCCCAGTTAGAATTCCACTCAAGCTAAAACAGTTTCGACTCAGAGAGTGTCCGAACCCTGTACTGTAATTGGGATCAAGTTCCTGTTGTACAGAATAACACAAATAAATAAATTATTAGAATATCGGAAATACATGTAGTATTACACATAAATTGATAAAAAGGAAGAACACCTTCTTAATTCTTATAATCTTAGGCACCGAACAGCGGTTCCCAACCAGTAACCGATCAACAAGTGTCAGTGTCGCGCTCCACGATGACGTCGTTCAGGATATGACGTCATGAAACCTAGATGGGAAACTCGACGCGCCTCAAATGTTAACAAATCGGTTTACGATGAATTTAAACTTATTTCTAGGGACTTATAATCATGGAATTATCACCACGGACCGCGATACGTGATTTTCATTAATTTTGCCGTGGATTTATTTCTGATTCAGAGTTTTAATTGAATTCTTACTCATCGTTTTTATTTATAAATAAGTTTCATTTTTGTGTTTATCATGACTTATTACATTTGAAGAAAATCGATAAATATGTTGATACCTATATGATGAAATCATTTCATTATTTCGCTGCCCGATTTATCAATTAATCAATTTTTAACTAACAGCAATATAAATTATATGCATTTTCCTATAACTTTTATGTATTGTAACTCAAATAATATAGAAGATAATTAAAATTGGTAATCAGTAATTGATTTATCATTATATTAATTAATATAATTTTTTTTAAATATTCAAATATTTAGATTTGTGTACAGAACCACAGAAGAATGGTAGAAATATGAGAAATTTGTATTCAATAGTTCAATAGTTTTTTTGTTTAAATTAAATCTGTCAGATAAGTGGAAAAAATATTGCATCCCAGCAAAAATTAATTATTATTTATCGAGTATGAAACTCGGAAAGATATTAGTAATAGAATGGATATATGTCCAATTCCGGTTTTACATTTTTGGTTGAACCGGTTCAAAACGCCAAAATTTTATTAATGTGGTTCTATATAATTCAGAGCACGAGAAATCGAATGGCGCAAAGCGCATCTTTATATCTCTTTTAGTTTTTGAGTTATAGCGATTTTTCACTTTTTTTACATCTCAACTTTGAAGGCTCATATCTCGAAAACTAAAAGAGATATTGAAATGCGGTTTGAACGAGTGAATTTCTCGTGCGTTCCTTAACCTATACCTAAATTTTGAATTTTTTGAAAATTTTACGATTTTTTTCAAAATTTTTTTTAGTCAATATTTCAAAAAGTTGAAGAGATAATTAAAATCTGTAAACACCAGTGAATTCCTCGCGTGAAAATACATAGGTATGTAAATTTTTACAGCAAAATTCGTACGGATACATTTTTTATTAGAAAAAAACGAAAATGGCCATTTTTTAATAAAATCCTAAGGGGTACCCCTTAAGATTTTTACGGATTTTTGCCATTTTCAGTTTTTTTGCTCTAAAAGTTGTATCCGTACAGAAAAATTTCTGAAAATTTACATACCGACGTAGTTTCACGCGAGAAATTCGCTGGTGTTTACAGATTTGCATTATCTCGTCTAGTTTTTGAGATATTGATGAAGGAAAATTTTGAAAAATATCGGAAAATTTTCAAAATTTTCAAAATTTAGGTATAAGTTAAGTAGCGCACGAGAAATACGCTCGTTCAAACCGCATTTCAATATCTCTTTTAGTTTTCGAGATATCGGCTCTCAAAGTTGAGATTTAAAAAAAGTGAAAAATCGCTGTAACTCAAAAACTAAAAAAGATATGAAGATGCGCTTTGCGCCATTCGATTTCTCGTGGTCTGAATTATATAGAACCATATTAATAAAATTTTAATTTTTTGAACCGGTTCAACCAAAAAATTCCATTGCACGTGATTTCAATATCACTCAAACGAATCATGTTCGAGCATACCTTTACCGGAACTTTTCAAATTGTTTTAAGGTTCTATATTTTAATTACAATTTTAAAAGATTGATGTTGTAGCAGATGTCAGTAAATGATATATTTCTTCGCATCAAATCACGGTCATCAAAGATGATAATGAAAGAGGAGCCACAGGGGTATTTATAATGTGATAAAAATTGTTTGTCGGTTGTCGGAATCGAATCCGGGTTATCAAATCCACAGGCCGACTCGATACCACTGCGATTCACCTCCCTGTATATATTTGTGTAAATTTATAAACGCATGATGTTTAATTGAATTTTACTTTGGGGGCCCCGCTGCATGCAAAAATTAGGCTGTAATAAAATAGTATCAATAATTGTTTTTTCTTTTTCAGGTAGGGTAAAAATGCAGTTCCGTGAGGGTGTCTAAATAATGGTGAGTCAAAATTATTGTTAATCAAAACAAATGAAATAAATATTTCGTCACAATAATCAGTAGCATAATTCAGCTACACACAAATTATATTCAAATAATTCTCATGCAAGTCGACCACCCAACAAAAATGTTTTCACGGAAATACCTCTCATTTTTCACAGACAAAGATTCAAATCAAAATGACTAATCTCAGCAGTCACTTTAGAAATATGTCTGGCAATTTCACAGTGGACAGAACAGGTAACCACTAACGTGCCTCTAACTAAAGTAACCCAACTGCTAAGTAACTTGGTGAGCTGAAAGGTGGCGTAGGATATTAACCTGTCCACTTCTAAGAATTCAGTTATTGCGCAAAGTTATTTTTTAATTACAACAGAACTAATCGCGAAATGAAAAAAGAAAATTAGTTTTCAATAGCTTTGCTAATTACAAAAGGTCAAAAGGTCATGATGGATTGTGACCCCATTTGCTTGACCCTTAGACACGATTTAAAACAACAAGCAGAAGTTGTCGAGTTTATCAGCACATGATTACATAACTAACACAATTTTGTACCAATATTTTGCAAAATATATAATATTTATTTGCTACTCTGTACACAAGAACTTTATTTTAATTATAATAGCTTATAGTGGAATACAAACTACTCAAACATAGCCATATTTTTTAGAGTTAGAAATCAAAATAAAAAGATTATGTTTGAAATATTTTCTTACAAATAAATTGTAATTTTATGTATAACTTTGCACAACAGGAATTGCATCCCAATTACAGTAGTAGATTTAGTTTTAAATCTTTTCTTAATAAGGCAGAAAATGTCGATAAATAAAAAGTCTAAATCTATTGAATATTTTGGACAATTTTTCTCCCTATTTGATAATTCCCTCAGATTTTAAAATATCAAAAACTTTTGAAAATAAATAAATATATCATCACGCCTTTTACCCATTACTGGGTGTTGCACTCTGCCTAAGTAGATCGCGGTAAGTGGTATATTTTTTCGCGTGATGTGCCGTCAAATCACGTCCCCCAAAGATATTAGTGGAGGGGAGTGCCACAGGGGTAGATTTAAATTGGTGAAAATTGTTTGTCGGCTGTGGGACTCTCAAGATTTTGTTTGAAAAAAAATTAATAGTTAAGCAATTAACTTTTCTTATCAAATAAAAGATTTGTTTGCGGTAAACCGCACAACGTTTAGCATTACGCTAAAATAGTTTTTCCTTTATTTAATATAAGGATTCCCTAAACGCATTTAATTTAAAGCTACTACGAATTAATTGTGTCATCAGAATTTTTTCATGGTTGATTAGAGTTGTGGTTTAAATTTGTAAATTTTCGTCGCTGTTTTGAAACAATATTTTGTCATTTCTGATTAAAGATAATACAATAACGTTTAATTTAATAACAAACAAAAAACTTCTCTGCGGGTTTGTTAAAAATAAACAATATTTCTGTGGCAAAAAAAACGTAATTGCATTTCAATTGTTCCTTATCACAACCCACGGTAAAATAAAATAAATAACAATTATTTTTAATCGAAAAAGTAAAGCGATAACCAATTTGTAAAATAAATTGGAAGTACCCTTTGAACCAAATCAACACAAAAAAATCTGATGTGGACACCACATGACTTCCTTGTACGCGTATTAAACTATAGATATTTTCTTAATTGCACATATTTGACATTAAATCTTTTATTTTTTGTTCTAATCCATAGCAAACTTAATTTTTGTAAAAAATCAAAAAATATATAATATTTAAATTTAGATATCTCGTTTATGCAAAAAAGCTAATTTAAAAATTCTTAATGTGATAGACGCAGAAATACTTTCTCTAAAACTTTTATTTGCAGCATTTATTTCTAAAATTAAAATAATACCATTTTTTTCAAGGAAAACTGTTAGCAGCTTCATGTAATGTGCCACTTCCGGTTAGTCTATTTTAACCAAAATCTATTATGTTATTTCCATTGATATAGTAGTCTTATATACCAAATTTGGATAGTTTTAAATTATATTTGAATATAGTTTTTCATGAAAATCTATTATAGGCTTCAAGTAAAGTACCACTTCCGGTAGTTGTATAATGACCAAAAAGGGAGGTGCACAACTAGATGTTATAACAGTCCTAAATATAAAATTTCAATTTTCTACGGCTTACCGTTTTTGAATTATGCGAGATACGTTCGTACAGACGGCACGACGAAATTAGTCAAAATGGATTCAGGGAGGGCCAAAATACCTATTTCCGTTGAAACCTGAGAACCGAAAATTTTCGCGATTACAATACTTCCTTTACTTCGTACAAGGAAGTAAAAAGTAATTCGAGTTATTTGGCAGCGGAATGTTATAATTTGAAATAGCATGGAAGAAACGAAATCAACTAGTTTTATAAATGAAGAAATACAATATGCCGCCACACTCCACATGTGCTGAGAAAGCGATCAAGGCTAACAGCGATTACGCAATAAAATATTCATTGTTTAGCAAATTTATACAGATGCAGATACTTACGAAATACATTTGGTTTTATTTTATCGCGGACTTTTTGTCCAGTTTTTTTTTGGTAAATGTTTCTATTGGCTGTGAAAAGTTTATGTAACATAACACAGTAAGTAGTTTCTTTCTGTTATTCTTGAGATTATGATTGTTACTTGTTTATTCACACTCGGAAAATGAAACAAAAGAGTATTAAAATATCATTAGATCATATTCGTCTCCTACGGTATTTTTAACAACACAAAACAGAGCTATTAATAGTTGTTGTTTATTTACTTGCAAATCACAATTGTTCAAGTAAATATTCTTTTTTAATATTTGTTTTTCATTGTGTTCTATATAATGCCCATCTACTATAGAATATGCAAAAGATCTTGATATTTGTTTATATAGTTTCTGCTGTTAAATGATTCTAAATTATTTTGGTGAAAATTCTATAAATTAAATTTGGTTTCATAATTTCAAATTGATATCTAATAAATTTGTGGTATTTTAGTAATTTTAGCAGACGTTACTAATAAATACTACGGACGTTAAACTACTTTAATGGCCGTCACAAATAGCTACTTAAAATAAAGTCGATAAGTGATATATTTTTCGTGTGAAGTACAGTTACCAGCCGTCGAATTAAGGCCCCCACAGATGTTAATGGGGCAGAATATCGTATGTAAATATTAACTTTTGATAGTTGCATAATAGTATATTATGCTACAATTTCATAATACTATTTTTCTTTTACCAAATCCAACATTCAAATTATTAAAATAATATAATAGTCTCTAGAAAGGAATGATTACTATTTTATTTAGCAAACCATGGCAACAGTAAAAACTGTACTGTTAATTTAATCGTTTCATAATGAACATCTTTCGTAATAAAAATCTGTTTTATAATAAAAATCTGTTTCGTAATAAAAATCTGAGTTTTTTTCTCCTGTTGCTAATAACTGCGGGAGAAAAAGTGTAAGCTCCAGTTGCAAAAGTAAAAAAATTAAACAAATTTATTTATTATTATTTATTTGTATAGTTTGTTTTTATTTTACTTTTATCCGTTTTAAATACTAAGGTAAAAAAAAATGTACACCTCGTGAGAATAATGCACTTTTCTCCCTTGATATATATTATATTATTAGAAGCATTTGACGATGCCGAATATCAAGATCTCTTACAACTACTTTACCACAATGAATTTAATTTGTTAATCTTATATGTTTTGTTAGTCATTTCATTTCATTGTAACGTTATTCCCAATTTTTTATATTAATTACAGTTTCAAGGTATCTTTATTTACACCACACTATTTTACTTTTAATGGACAACGTAATTATGAAGGCATAACAGTAGTCAAAAATAACTATATCTTCTACTAACTAAAGACAAGAATCATTATTATAACATTATACTAGTGGCTATTGTCGAGACTCAAAATAGTAACAATTACATTTTCAAAATATTTATTGTTTATTGAAAAAGATTTATATGTTTTGACGTTTGGTTCAGTACACAAAAACCTAAGAGGTTGCAATAAAACGATTAAAAGCCCTTTCAAATAAAAATCTACAAAATAACCTTACAACTTTGATACAGAAAATTGTTATAAATATAAATTATGTAAATATGACTTATTATCCTTGTATTATCTTAATATTATATCTTAGTTCAAATGTTAATAATTAAACTCGGATTAAAATTACTAATTTAACATGTCATTTGCAAAAGATTTTCATTTCAAAATTTAATGATAAATATTTTCGTAACACATGCACAAGAAACACGTTCTTATTCCTTAATTTTATAGAGAGAAACACTGCTTTTCTCCCCTAGGGAGAGAAACATTATGTTTCTATAGGTAGCATGTTTTTCTCCCTAGAGACTATGATTATTAGTTGTTTGCGGCGTTTCCTAGGTAACTAGTTACGCAACCCATATTTGACATTTGTCCAGATAAGACGGTAATTTTTGTGCACTTGTTACGAAAAGTATAATATGCTTCACGGGAGGGCGCGATTATCCCTTGTGTGAAGTTGGCAAACCGAGACGTAAGCGAGGGCCGAAGGCTCGAGTTGAAGTCGAACAATAATCGCTTGTTTCCCTCCCTTGATACTATATTTTTTACAGAAGAATTAAAAATTATACATTAATACAATTTTGTAACTCGTACAAAATAAGGCGAGCAATTCAGTATTGTTCATACCTTGCTAAGGCAATAATAGCATCACATGATAAGTATTTTACTGAGTAACTAGGGTCGCGCAAGACCCTATAAACTGTATCTGTACTTGAATGGTTTTCAAGCAATTTTCATCTTTCTTAAATATATATTTTGTAATCTATTTATATTTGCCTGGAAAAAAGAATTTTTACCAGTAGCATTGATTAGTGGGAATGGAGGGATTTAAAAATGATTTTTATTACAACTCTGTAAAATTTGGTACAATAGTTGATGGTACATTTGGATTTATTGTTGGTAAAATTGTAGGTTTCTTTGCGGATGGAATTGAGGACTTTTAATTATCTTATTTATTTATTATTTATGTTACACTGTACAACAGGAACTTAATCCCAATAACAGTACAGGGTCCGCACACACCGAGCCGCAGTGTGATAGTTTATATAATTTTTAGCTTGAGTGAGATTCAAACTCGGGATCTCCGGATCCGAATTCCGTATTGCTATCCACACCACCGTACTGACGGACTCCCACAAATTTATTTATTTATTTATGTTACGCTGTACAACAGGAACTTAATCCCAATAACAGTACAGGGTCCGCACTCACCGAGCCGCAGTGTGATAGTTTATATAATTTTTAGCTTGAGTAAGATTCAAACTCGGGATCTCCGGATCCGAATTCCGTATTGCTATCCACACCACTGTACTGACGGACTCCCACAAATTTATTTATTTATTTATGTTACGCTGTACAACAGGAACTTAATCCCAATTACAGTACAGGATCCGCACTCACCGAGCCGCAGTATGATAGTTCATATAATTTTTAGTGCGATTCGAACTCGGGATCTCCGGATTCGAATTCCGTAATGCTATCCACACTACCGTACAAATACGCTTTAGAATAATATAACATTTTAGATTAATCGTGAAATGTCAAGATATAGAATTGTAATACAAGTTCAGAATATTTATCTTTGAACAATTGTCTTAGTATGCAGTTTAACATTGTTAATATAAAACGATGACTTCATGTTTAAGTATGGGGTTCGAGTTTTAATTTACGAATACGAACAAAGTTTAGCAGTGTAGCCACACAAATTTAAATATCAGCAAATAAGTATGCAGACCATGAGTGTAAACAATAAACTGTAAACGTCTGACTAAACTTACTAAGCATATATTCGATGAACGTTCGACGTACCTTCTAGCGTGAGAACCGCTCGAAAACAAACCCATGAACAACATTCACACTTTTTCCATATTTTCTCAACAAACAGTAAAACAGTGTCAATGAATTACTGGTATTTTTTACTTTGCATGTTTATGTAGTTCGCGTAAAATTATCAATGAATGTCGAGTTTGATAGTAAAAAGAAAAAAATACTATTTAATTGTTTGTGAGTTGTTACGCTTTGGTGACCAATGTGTTAATTGTGGAAATAACAAAAAATTATACTATTAAGTGACCTCAGCATTGGACTAGTTTTCTTTGTTTCATTATGAATCTGAATTAAAATATGTAATCAAGTTTTTGTTAATGTCATTACTACTGTTTTTTGTTTTGAGTTGTTAGTTTTTATCTGTGTTGCTGTTGGCAACGTCCGTTAATAGTTAGTTGTATAACAAGGGAAGAATGACACTTTCTAGATATTTTTTCACTACCCTATTGGCAAATTAAATTAGAAATTATTAAAATCTTTCTACAATCGTGCGAAAAGTTGATGATTATATACTCATTTTCATAAAAAATATAAAGTAAATACTTGGCTATGTTTCACAAAATTCAGCCTCCAAGTCACCTTATGAGGGCATCGTCAGAGGCTGGCCAGCACAGTTCAGTTAGTAACCATAGACGCGTTTCGCTCTTATTAGAGCTTATCAGTATGGTATAACTCACTTCTTCACCTAGAACAAAGTTCATGTGAAGAAGCTGGTGACGAAGAAAAGCCATGAAAAAAAGAAACAAAGTTATAAAATTTTAAAATAAAAATGAAATAAATGTTCTGGTGTTTACGTTGAGATACATATCATTGCAGTGTTTCATAGCAGCTCAAAATGTTAACAAAACAAAGAATGGTCGGTTTTCAATTGCACCGCTGATTCTGTGTAGAGGAAATGGATGTTTCGTTTGACGAGATAACAATCGGAAGTGATTTATGTTACGAGAGAATGAACAGAGACATACCGCGTAGCTTAGCCCACACAAATAACACACAAACATGGGTGTATGATAAGTACAAGCACTTGAAATCCTCTGTCTGTAGTAGTAATAGTTGCAGTCAGTGAAGTACACACGTGACGAAGGAAACTAGAACTTTAATTTTAATGACAATTTAAATGAGTTATTTTTAGAACAAGATTTTAAATGAACGGAGGAATTGTCATTCTACTCTCTACTTACTTTACTAATTGTCTTCTAGCGTGTCTTAAATAATATAAGACTTGTACTTAGTTCATTAATGCTCAGCGAATTTACTTGCACGATCAATTTATTTCATTTCAACAAATTCGCATCAATTTGATACATAAAATATTCGTATCAAATATTCCCCACAGCCGACAAACAATTTTCACCAATTTAAATCTACCCCTGTGGCTCCCCCACCACTAATATCTTTGGGGGCCGTGATTTGACTGCTAGTAACCGCACTTCACGCGAAAATATATATCACTTACCGAGATGATATATTTATTTATTTATTTAAATATTCGTATCAAATATTTGACAAATTAATAATTATTTACAATACTAGTACGTAATAGTTATTTGTGTATTAAGATCGTAAACTGATTCTTTGTTACTCGAGCTCGCGCTGCAATAGTGTAAGAGGAATAAAGAAACTTTACGCTCGTGATACACACATAATTTTTTCTACGATTGCATCTTAAATTATTAAAAAACGTATACGTACTGAAAATAAATTCGTTCTGTCAACTGTCAATATGACAAGTTTCTGTTTTGTTTGAATTCCTGGTAATTATTGAAATAAACGCGCATTTAATATCTTTTTTACGCGTTGCCATTGGAAACACGCGCATTTAACATCTTTTTCGCGCGTTACCATTAAAGGTGTGCGACAAAGTAATTTTTCGATTGTTGTATGTATAGAAACTTCAAATTTACGATGACAAATGAGAGCGTAATCGTTAACTTTTTATAGCAATCGTAGAATAATCTAATTTTTCATCTCGAGCGAGTCAAAAATAAAACGTGAGCAAAGAGAGTGTTTTAAGACCCGTGAGTGATTCTTTACTGAAGTAGTTTACAAAGTATGAGTCGTGACCTCCCGAAAAGGTTCTAAAGACATTGGAGAAACTAGAAATTTCAAAATCATGAATTCAATGATTCCAAGAATTTATAAAAAATAAATACATATATCATCACGCCTTTTACTCATTACTGGGTGTAACACTCTGCCGTAGCAGATTTCGGTAACTGACATATTTCTTCACGTGAAGTGCAGTTACCAGCCGTCAGTTCACACCCCCTTTAATGCAGGGGGAGCCACAGAGGTAGTTTTAATGTTGTAAAAAAAAAATTTCGGTTAAATTTACAGGCAAACTGAGCCACCTAATTCATTTATTACTTGTTTAAAAGCTTGTACACATTATTATACCAACATTTTTTACTTTTTAATAAGATGTATTTGCTTTAGTAATTTCTGAATTCGTGTTTCTATTTTTTCTTACTTTTGCCTCCAAAGGAATCATGGTTTCAAAAAGTTTAAAAACCACTGTTCTTGTGTAACAAATCTCGATAAAGATATTTTTCTGGACTTGAAATCAACCGTCAAATAATACCAAAAAATGATAATGACAATCTACATAGTCACAGAGGTAATTTTGTGTGGTTACAATTCCACTTTCTTGCGATTATGAAATTTGAAGTTTATAAATTTTTAAAAATATTTGGAAGGTTTATTTATTTATGAAATGGGGTATAGATAGCTCAGTGAAATCACCTCGGTCTGTGGGTTCAATTCCCACAGCCGACAAACTTTACTACACATTAAAATTACTTTTGGGACTTATCCTCCACTAACATCTTTTTGGAGCCGGGTCTTGACGACTGTTAACTGCTACCTGCTATGGCAGAGTGCCACACCCAGTAATGGGTAAAAGACATCCTTTTACATTAACTTATATAGTATTCGGGCTGAATTATATTTTTGGCAATAAGTTTGAAATCAGTCAAATTTAAATTCACTAATTTTACTGCCGTTCGTAAAATTTATATTTTACGCTCAATAAATATTGTAATATATAAATTGTCACGGGCGACTGTTAATAATAAAAAAAAAACAATAACAAATAATATTTTATATGGTCTATAATTTCAGATAATAAAATAATTCAAGGAAATGAAATTTATTAGATTACATTCTTATGAAAAATTTAATACATTACACACTCGGCAAATATGGGATTTTTGTTATATTTTTGTGGTTATAAATGATTAATCTTGTGTGTATTTACGTGTCTACATTTAATACCTCCTCCACTTCTTCCAAGAAAGGAAAATTAAACAACAAAAGTACATCCGTATAAATTTAATCCTAGTGTCTCAGATTTATGTGGTCACATTTTTCCAACGTTGCACAAAAACTGCTGAACTCATTTTCATTTTTATTCGTGGCAGCTAATTCCACACTTGTTTAGTAAACTTAAACATACTTTGCGATAATCAAGATTTGAAAATATGAACAACAAATCTAAGAATTTATGCTAGACTGGTAAGATCCTTGTCCTTTACAAACAAATGACTGCGGTTGTAAATATTTGTTACAGACTTTCAAATAAAAAGGAGTGTCGCAAAAAATAAACAAGTTATTTTACTTCAAACACTGAATATATAAAAAATGTAATCTTCAAATTATCTTTAATCGTTGCATAAGCTAATGGAAATTTTATTGTTTATTAATTGAACAAAAGAGATATTCATCACAATAATTAAGTGGTATGTGGTGAATATAAGATTGAGAAGAATGTTGGTAGAAGAATGAGCGTTATGGAATGAAAGATTGGTGAAATTGTGGGTGAGGGATTGCGTGGACGACCTAGGATCCCTAGATTTTAACAGTAACTACATAAATAAAATTATATAAAAAAGTGCATTTTTTCAGTTCTCTCTCGAGGGATATTATTTTGCCACGACCTCAGAATTCAAAATAGACAGGGAGTTTCAAAATTATTGCAAAAAAAATTAAGGTCATCATTTGATGAGAACGCAAAAAATAATATTTTAGAAATTAGAAAAATAATTACATATTACTTGAAGCAAATATTTTTCGTTGCCATTGGATTGATAAGTTACAGTAATAAATAAAAATTAGTAAATATTAAAATGTATTTAACATAATTGAAGTTATGTAATAGTTATTTGCTAATTTTGGAAAAATTATTTTTGCTTTAAATTTGTTTTGCAATAATTTTCAAACACCTTGTATACTTACTTTAATGAATAAAATAAAAATTAAAAATTAACAAATGAGCTATTCAAATTTGTTTTATTTTTCTGGACTACACTACACCTTTTCTGTCGTCGTTATTAGCAACGGTAGATAAAGTTTATTTTAGCCCTGACGCTATTAACAACGGTACAATGTATTATTTCTGTCACAATTTTAATGCCATAAAAACCAACTTTTACTCCCGGTCGTAAAACAAAACAGTTATTAAAGAAGTAATATTTATTCACCTATGGCGTAGTTTTCATATATGAAGATGTTATAGCTATTTATGAAACTAGTAAGGAAATGAAGGTTATTACCTTACGCATGTGAAAATTGCAGAACGAGGCGTAGCCGAGTTATGTAAACACATAAGTAAGGTAATAACCTTCATTTACTTACTAGTTTCATACAATATTTTTTCTACTTCCGTTCTAATAAATACGAAAGAGCGTTTTTGAAATTATGAAATTTTGACATATTAATGACAGTTATAAATTCAAAAAATAAAAGAATAACACATCAGAATTCGTCTACCAAGATATCTGTTGCTATGTTACCGCATTATTTCACTAGTTAAATAATGCGGTTCATTACCTAACTCAAATAAGTGAAATAAAACGTCTATTTCCTAACGGAAGTTGAAAAAAACATTTATAATTTTCGATAAAAAAATTAATTCTAACCAAACCTAACGGAAGTAGAAAAAAAGATTTATAATTTTCGATAAAGAATTTAATTCATAATTGAATGTTTCAGAATGCAATAAACAAACTATAACAACTGATTAAGTATCATAGTTTTCAGACAGAGAAAGCACCATAAATTTGGGTTAATAACTTAAACGACAGGTCAATTTTATAATTTCGTGATCGCAATGGCAATAGCTCTGACTAAATTATCAAATGAAGCGATCACGAGGCCTGGACAGCACTTGTTTTGTATTTTGCGACATTTAATACTGCATATTCCATTATTGCACATCATTACGGCTAGTTTAGCGAGTTCTTATGCACAAGAGGATATTTCAGCTTGGCTGTAATGTCACGGTTGTATAGTTTAAAATTTGGCGAGAGCGTTCGTTCACTTGTTACTGTGAACAGGATGTTGAACCTTATTTTATAACAAATGCAGCGATAACTGTAGATTATGTTCGCCGATCGTATGTTTTTTTCTGTACCTATAATCTTAGAATAATCTACACATACTTAGATTAATTTGAACATTGCACTAAATCTTGTAGGTACTTAATATTTTGTTACATTTCAACTAAACATATATGTTTTGTTTTAAAATAAGCATGCGTCTAATTTAATCTGAAGTTGACACTAGAATACTGATCTTTTTATACAGGGTGTTTCTATTCCTCTGTACGAAACTTTAATGACATATATAACTTGATATACTGATTATAAAACAAAAAACATTTTTTTGAAATTTGAAAAAAATAGAGTATTTCAATCCTAGCGAACATTTTTAGTGTCACTGGTTTAATAGTACATTAATTTAATTAAATAAGGCATTACACCAGGTACCTACATAATAACTAATTAATAAATGATTATTTGTAAGCAGTGTTTATACTTTTATTTCATTAGTAACATAATTATAAATAATTAAATAATAATAATAATAATAATTAAATAATTGTCCCGCGTAATGGCCGCGCGGGTTGAGAGTCTAACTGACGACCATAAGGTCGTGGGTTCGGGTCCCGCCCGTGGCGGCCATACAAAGGACATATCGGCATATGACCTAAGTAGTTGGTCCGATATATAAATTTAAAAAAAATTAAATAATTAAATTTATAGAGGTAGGTGGCCCAGTGGTATCGAGTCGGTCTGTGGATCTTGAGAACTCTGGTTCGATCCCCACAGCCGGTAATAAATTTTCACCAATTTAAATCTACCCCTGTGGGTCCCTCTGCACTAATATCTTATTTGACAGCTGATAACCGCACTTCACGCGAAAAAATATATCACTTACCGAAATCTGCTTCGGCAGAATGCCACACCAAATAATGGGTAAAAGGCGTGATGATATATTTATTTATTTATATTTATTTAAATGTATTATTAAATCAGTGACACTAAAAATGAAATACCATAATTTTTGCGGATGTCCAAAAAAATATTTTTGTTCTATAACCAGTATATCAAATTATATATGTCATTCAAGTTTCGTGCAGAGGTATAGAAACACCCTGTATAAATAACTATTATTTTTTTACTCATCAAATTTTTTGAATTGATACCTAGCGACAAAAATGTTATACGTTTTTATATCTGTCAAATTCTTAAATATTTGAAATGTTTTTAAAAATAAATTCACATTTTTTGTAGGAAATTTAGAGGCATCTCGTGACTATAATGAATTTAATCCAGTGAATTCCGGGTTTGAAATATTTCATTTGCAACGAATGAAAATTCTGCTATAGCTATAAGTAAATAATAAGTACCGAGATCTATTATGCAGAACTGTCTCATAATAGAAATAAGTTAAATAAATACATAATATGTTATGTGCTGAATTCTTAAACATTTTAAAAACTTTTAAAACAAATCTTTTTCATTTTGTAAGACATGATAAATGTTGAAATTATCTTGCCAACAAACCACAAAACCACATAGTAAAAAAGAAAAAGTGATAAATATAATTACAGATAATTAAACAATTAGTAAAATAATAATTATAAACATTGAATATTCACGAAAATATTCGTAGTAAAGTTTCTAGTTTTTCTAGCGAGTATAATTTGCATGTTTTTTGTGTCTGGTCGATTATTTTAATTCCTAGCTACCTGGGCAAGTGTTAAAAACCTATAAAAGTCAAGTGAGCAGCAGCAGCTCTCACCGGCAACGCTGAAGCTGTAGCTGAAGCTGGATACCTGCAGCATAGCACAGCAACAACAGCTCAAGACGAGAGCTCTCTGCCAAACAGGTTTTTCAAGACGGCCACAGACTCCAACAAACTTTATTTCTGTGTTTTTTTTTGTATCGTACTACCTGCCACTATCTTCCAACACGGCTAAATAGTAAATATGAAGTTTACAAACATTTAGGCTGGGTTTATGCAGGCAACTTCAATTTTAGCAAAATCTATTCAAGCTAATTTAATCGAAATTCAATCATTTTAATGTGTTGTTAAATAGTTATTTAGACATCTAGTAATACAACCTATACTTTAGAAACTGGAGTGAAAAAAAAATGCTTTAATTACCTGTTATACACTTACATATTTTGGCTATTGATAGTAGATTGATTTTTGGAGATAAAAATTTAAATTTATTTTATCAGATGTCAAAATTCAGATAACAAGTTGATAAATTTTAAATAAAGTCGAAAGAGATAAATAAATAAAATAGTGAAATGAAACCAATGAAAATGTAATATTTTTCACAATTTTAAAAATAATACACAATATAATTATTAACACTCTTTGGAGACCGCGATTTGACGTCTGGTAACCGCAGTTCACGCGTAGAAATATATCACTTACCGACATTTGCTACGGTAGAGTACCAAACTCAGTAATGGGTAAAAGGCGTGATGATATATTTATTTACGTAATAAGACCTGAAAGTGATATTTTATTGTTTGAGTAAACATATTCCAGAGCAAGTCGTAGAAGAGCTTTGGAAGCTTAAGACACTTTCAGGTTGGATTACATACAATTTTACATCAATAACAAATTAATAAATTGATCACCACCAAAACAATCATTTTCTAATCTCTTTTTGCAATTTAGAGATGTAGATTGGTCAAGACAAATTTCAGTCTGAAAAGTGATCTTATTCTATTATAAGTTAGTCTAATAGGGATTAAGTTCCTGTTGTGCAACTTTTAGGTAATAAAGTAAAGTTTTCCATAACAAAATTGAAGTGTTTATGCGGTTTAATTCTTGCTAATTTGACAGATTTCCTAATTATATTGTGGAATGGTTTTTTACGTGATTTATAGTTTCCATTTTTATACATCATTCAGTTTTTAGTTAATAGGGGATGAACTACCTGTGAAAATTAATTTTATACAAACGTCTTAATTATGAAATAAATTATAACAACAGGTCAACGGCTTTCAAATTTTTATGGTTTATGACGAATAATGTAAACTTAAAGCAGAATTTTGGTAACCGCAAATTTCAACAAAATGTGGATGAATCATCTTCATTTTAATACTTAAAATGAACAAAAAGGAATTGTTATTGCAAAATATTACTGTCATCTTTCCTCTGCAATTCAAATTATTTTATTTAATTAATTATATGTGTTATGATGTTTATTCTTGTGTAACTTGAATATAATTAAAATACTAATTTCCTCACTTATATCTATTTGTTTTGATAACTACTTAATTAAATATGAGACAATTTTAATAACTAAAATGTTCCATTAAGTGTAGTAGCACGAACCCTTAAAACATTAATTACCTTTAATATTCCGCCACGTACTATCCAAAATCCATAATTATTTTCATACAAATATGTCTCATCTTTCATTCGTGCAATAAACTTTGAATCATATTAATCCATTTATCTCTAGGATCCTAAATTGTTCTCGCAATCTCTCGCCCACAATTTCACCAATCTTTCATTCGATATACGTTCCATATGCTCACAACATTCTTCTCAATACCACCATATTAATTATTGATACAACAAATTATCCATTATCAATCGTTCCTCATGCCCAAACTATATCAACTTACACATTTATTTAGATTTATTAGGAATATTTAACAACTGAAATATAAAGATAATTAACTACTAGTTAGGTAGTTACTCTTAATCGAACTACAAAGCTACTAGAAATCTTTGTAGTTTTCATTTTGATTAAACAGAATATTGAGATCCTT
Organism: Pterostichus niger; assembly: GCA_947425015.1. Taxonomy (NCBI): domain Eukaryota; kingdom Metazoa; phylum Arthropoda; class Insecta; order Coleoptera; family Carabidae; genus Pterostichus; species Pterostichus niger. The sequence goes on along the minus strand of OX380341.1, from coordinate 974,360 downwards.
CGGGAAGTATTTCGAAAATGTTTAATTCATATCTCTTTAAAGTTTAAATGCCAAATTGATTGTCCGCCTAGTTGAAATTCCTCCTGAACTGTGTCTGACAATAGTCCGGTTATGTGGTTATGACCGCGGTTCTTACCTTAACAAAACTTCTTTCCAGGTGTAACACGGTGAGTTGGATGGGTGGGCAATCAGTCTGTGTCTCTCGACCGAACGTCGCGCTGGGAGATGCCATCATGTATAATGCCATTAAGACTAAGAACTTCTACCAATCGTAGAACGGAATTAGAATGGGATTTTAAGATTTTAATGCTAAATAAATATCATTTAGTTAGAGGAATTGATAACAGGAATTTTTTAAATTACACTAAGGCTTTGGAATGTTTGTGTATAGTTTAATCTTTCTTTTTGTTTGATAAAATTTGGTTTTATTGTACGTTGTTACCTGTTAGAAAAACTTGCTTAAATACTGGTGGAAGATAAAAGTTTATTGTTTAGCTTTTTAAACTACTATTGCACAATTCTTTTATATTTCATCAAATCACTAAACAACCGGATAAACCCATGGGCTACAGCTCACAACAATCCCGCTTTATCTCATCAAATAAGGCAACACGAACCCTTGAAATATTAATTAGGTTTTCATCCTGTAATTACTTTTAGGCAAGCCTTTCTGCCCTATTGGACTCCTCTTTCTAAATTATTTACATAAATAATATTACGCTTTATTCAATTTATAATTAATCTTCTCTAAAAATGTAACTAAGTTACTGGTACTAGCTATATTTTATAAAAAGTAGCGAAGCACGGCTAAGAACTAATATTAAAGTATCTGTTAATATATTAGAGCCTGCAACAAATAATTATTTAACGGTTTCAAATTTCTTTAGCAGGAAAAAGCTTCTACAAAATTAATTGCTACAAGCTACCGCTATATATTTTCACATTTAGCAAAGCTATAATTATAGCTACAGTAATTGTAGCTCCGTTGTAAAATTAGCTAACTACTCTCGACAACAATTCTTATCCTGACATTCGAACAAATTCAACTCATCTTTCGTTACACTTATATCTGTTCATATCCATTTATTCTTATATCAATTTCACTAATCTTTCATTCGATATTCGTGCCACATGCCCAAACCATCTCAACTGTCAAACATCCACCCTTCTAGATAAATAAAAATATTAATTAATAATGCTAGATTAAAATGGAATAATTGATATATTTCTAGTAGTACATACATTTCAATATACAAAAACAGTTTGAATCATAACAAAAATAATATAAAAAATATTTAATTTCAACCCAATTACATTCTAATTTGGAATCTTCCAGCTTTTGTAATATATTTGACACCCTTAAATGGTTTATATTTCTCTCCATACATATCCAGACGATTAACTTTCAACCCACTTACAGCAAGTTGATTAATCATAAAATGAACATTAATAAACGGATTAATGTCTGCTGTATTCGCTCCGCTTTGAATCGAAATCGTTCCTCGAATATTCGGCAGTTTAGTTACATCAATTCTACCAACATCCCAGTGGAGAATTTTCGCGATAGGATCAAAATTATATTTTCCCTGATTTGAAGTTAAACAACAATTTAGGACGCAATGAGGCATGCAGATCTCAAGTTTAACACCTAAAAAATAATTATTGTAAGAATCTAGTGAACTGTGGAACTTGCAATTGTTTTATACCTTCAACTGTTCTCCCTAGCGTTTGTTTCGGACCAACTGTTATATCAAGTCTGCCTTGTTCACCAGATTTCATCGAAATACTATGTCTAACATAAATTGGAATAGCTACAACACTTTGGCTACTTATATGATAAGACATTAGACGGAAATTACCATCTGGGGGAATGAATGATAACACGCGTTCACTCTGAAAAATAATTATTAATGATTAATAATAAACAAAAGCCATTTAAATTGTATTTACCTCCCAGCGTTTGTATCTAACGCAAGGGTGAAAACTAACGTCATCAAACAATCGAGGGTTCATAAAAGATAGAGTTAGATCAGGCATTCCACTTAACTTCACACAACAATCCACCTAAACAAAATATTTAATTTTAAGAAATTGTGAAATGATCAAGCATAAATTGGTAAAATTTACGGGGAGAGATTGCTTGGACTATCTAGGATTAAATGAAAGAATATAATTGAAGATGAATGAATGAAATATTTCAAGTGAGAGGAATAAGCAAGCTTGTAATGAAAGAATTATGAATGTGGATGGATACAATTTTAAATTAATGAATAACATACATATCCCTGAATTTCAGCGAAGACAGTAGCTCCTGATTTATCAATAATAGCATCAACTTCTTCAACGACATCAAAATAGGCTTCATTATTAGTGTATTTAACACCAGTTCTTCTCCAAGGAATATTAGATAGTTGACCACTAGGTAAAGTTCCACTTACACTAAAAATTCAAACAATTAGCGCATTTCAACAAACTATACATTTAAAAAAAATACTTTGACTTTCCGGTGACTGTATTTGCTATAGTCCGTAAAATATTAGGTGGTTTAATGAGTTCTTTAAGAATATTACTTTCTGTTGCCAACGGAAAACCATTATCCAACATTTCATCCAGTAACTAGAATCAGTAAAAATGTATTTATAATTTAACATTCATAATCTAAATTGGTACCTCGTAAACAACAACATAATTTTCTTTAATAATACTCTCAGTACACTCTGAAAAGTAATCCTCAAAAGTATCTACAACTCGATGAAGAAACTCAATTACAAATAGTGGAGGAACTTCTGTCATACAAACAGCAACTAAACTAACACCCCCTCGTTGAATAGATAACAGATAATGATGAGGTGTAGCTATAACTGGTGGCACATCATCTGGATTAGATCGTTGAGCTTCTAGATAATAATCACAGACAGATCTTGGTACAACACTTCGCCAGTGTTTCTCGAGAAAAACATCTCTGTAATCAAGTACTGTATAACCTCACACTTAACAATATATTATAATATTCATTTATGAAGCACTCACCCTGAGGAGTTAATTATAAATAGACTGTGAATCATTTTAATTTATTATTATATCGTAATATACATTCAATATTTACGAAGTTTGGTAATATTGACAGCTGGCCGTCAGCCGTCAAAATGTATGTAAGGCATATGGTGCCATCTCTCGATGGTAATAATGAATTTATGAGAGGTCATCAACATGAACAAAGCTAATGAAATGTTAATTTTTATTGTAATCTACGTTAATAATATTTACGATGAATAATGCAAATAACAGTTGTAATAATTGCTGTTTTGCAGAAAATATGTGTTTTTATTGTTCATAACGCTTATCTGCCGAGTGTGCGCATTTAACAGCGAATGAAACTTTTTGTAAAATCTATATTTGCCGTTGTAATAGTTTGTGATTTGTGATGTAGGAGGTTATTGACACGATTTAATTTAGGAAAAAATGAGATTTGTTTTTTATTTGCATTGCAACAATTACAATCTGCCTGACCTTTATTCTTTGCCCTTTATTTCCAATTGGTTAATTTATGAAAATATATATATTTCTCTTTCTAGTCATGTAAACGATGTAAATTTACTTCCATTATGAATTAATTAATTTAATAAAACGTCCTCGTTTGCAGTGAAAACAAATACTTATACTAAAGAAATTTTTCTCTTATATTCTTAGTAATACTATCAGCCTATTTAAATATTTTATCAACCTGTTATCTAAAGTTCTTTTCCGTCTTGTGTATTTTTCATTAAAATGAGTTCATCGAACGAATTAGAAGATTCAAATGATTCTAAAACAACTTTTATTGATAAATTGCTAGGTGAAATGAAATCAGAATTTAACAAAAAGAGTAAACTCGACACAAATTCCGATGAACAAGAAGATTGCAATGATTTAATTTCAACTCCAAAACTAACACCTCCAAAGTTAAACCCGGAAACTGACGATGCAAAAGAAAGTAACTCTGATGTGGAAACACCTGCTAATATCATTAAGGAAGAAGTGTTAAAAGCATCTGATTCTTCAACTTCTTCTGATCCAAAATCTCTTAATAAGCAAATACTCGGAAAAGCTGGAAAACCTTCTGCTACAACAAAACCTAAAATTAATACAGATAGCGAATCTTCTGTGAAAGAAGAAAACTCGCCAGATTCAAGTGTAGAAAGTGAGACCAAACCTCGAATAGTTCTAACATTTCGCACCGAGAAATCCAAATCTACCGTTACTAGCAGCTACGCTGACAAGGACAACAGGTTCGATTTTTTAATACAGCATTCAAATGCGTTTATTTAATAACCTATTCGTTGTAGTACTGAAGAGTCATTATCACCAGGCCGTAGATCTTTACGAAATAAAGCAAATTCTTTAGAAGAGAAAGATAAAAAGACTGAAATGGAATCTGGTTTAAAACGTTCTGCAAGAAGACGAAGTAAAGACTGTATGGAATCTATATTACAAAGTGCCATAGCAAGAAAAGTCAAGTCTTACAATGAAACTGCACGACCACAGCGACTAACTCGTAAACTGAAATTAACTGCAAAAACCTTAGCCAATCTAGAAATGTGTCAGAAAACTCAAACAGTAAAAAATGATAAACCGGCAGATAAAAACAAATCTTTAAATACTATTAAAACTTCTCCTACTATTGACAGACCAAAATTCTCTTATGACAAAGTAGAAAAAGGAACTGAACAAGTTATAATAAAATCCGAAATAGATTATTCAAAACCTGATGAACCTGCTACAAAGATGTCGGAACAGTTACATAGGAAATTTAAACGTAAACATAAACATAAAGTAACGAAAATCTCACCGAAGAAAATCAAACCTATTAAAACCGAAGGGAAAGAATCTGATTCAGAAAGCAGTTCATTATCTAGTCACGAAGTTGAGGACAAGAGTCCGAAATCGGAACAGAATAAAAGTCCAAGAAAATCTTCCTCGGATACGGACAGTATTAAACCTTTTAGGCGCTCTCACAGAAAATTAGGGTCCGTATGATATTTTTAAACTATTTAACAGTAAGTTATTGATGTTATTCTTATAGAAGGACGTCAAATGCTGAAGACAACACAGAATTTTGTGAACCAATGTCTGGAGCGATGGCAGACGAAGAAAGTTTAGTTCCTTCACATCCAGAATGTTCTTTAGTTGCTTGTGAATCTTCTGTTAAGAAATGTTTGTGTCAGCAAGCTTCACAGATTTATATAATCACCTCTAGTTCACCAGGTAACTTCCTTAACAGCACATATTTCAATTTCCTAATAAAATTCCTGGTAAACGGTGTGATATTTTTTGTTTATTAGGCAGATAAATTTATTAGGGATGTTGTTATAATATTGATAAACAAGCCCTTAGTCTACTTTCGGTTTTTGTGTGTTAAATCAAGTATAAAATCAGATACAAGCGCGATATTAACAATATTCTTCGAATAAAAAGTTTGTTTGAACATCGAGCATGAAATTTAATGCAAATTCGGATTTGGAAATATTTCGGATAATTCGATTTTACTGAAATCTTAGCTCCGGCGAATATATTTTAATGATCCTTGAATTAAAATGAATGTTTTCTTGTCAATCATCAATATCCGGTTCATATTCGGTTTCAGTTGTACTTCGGATAACCCGTTTTTATTTAAATGATAACAGCTTCGATATGTATGCATCAATTTTGTTTGTTCTTGAATTAAATTTTACAAGTTTCATTTAGTAGTCCTGTTTTAAATCAATTTCGACTTCAGATGGTATGATTTATTTTCAAAAATATTTTCTAGATTTAGTTTACTGCACAGCTGTAGATTCTGTGAACAATAAAGTGATCGGTTGCAACAATATCGTATCTGGAGATATAGCAATGTTACGTCCATCAACTCGTATCCCGTATATCATATTATGCGAAGTCCACAAACAAAGACTTCTTCGGCATAATTGCTGTCCAACTTGCGGACTGTTCTGTACGCAAGGAAGATTCGTCCAGTGTCCAGCTAATCACTATTATCACAGAGACTGTCAAATAGTAATAGGAGAACAGAAATTTTGTCCACATTGTGGGATCCAATCCCCAATTAATGATACAGAAATTATTATGAAATGTCTTAGGAAACCTGTCTTTCTTCCAACACAAAAGGCTCATTAGTAAGTTACAACTTTATAATTGAAAATTGGTAATCATTAGAATGTTTTTAGTCCATCAGCTAAAATGAGTTTCCACTCAAAATGTGATACAATTCTAGAAGAAAAGCGTCCACTTTCTCCTCCGCTAATTCCAGTAGATGCTCTAGAATTAATCAAAGTTGATATGTCGCAATGCGATGAAAAACTCACATTAACTTCACTGTTTGAGGCAGTGAAATCCAATGATTGTGAACGAGTAGCAATCATTTTAGGAAACGCTGATTTTGATTTAAATGAAGTAATTACTAGCAGCACTGAGGGCGCTACAATCTTACACATCGCTAGTCAAGAAGGATTGTTAGCCATCGTACACATGATGCTAGTTGCAGGAGCTGAACAAGATGTTCTAGATAAAGAACAGAATACGCCGTTGATGCTTGCCATTCAAGCTTACAAGAATAATGTCGTCAAGTATTTGATTAAAAGTGGGGCCAGTCTTGATTTGAAGGTAATAAGCACGGGGTTTTACTAGTGTGAGCATTTCCACATAACATTTTTTTTTAAATACTTCAAATATCGCGTAACATCGGACTTGTCACACCAATAGAAAATAATCCACACACATATTCATAAGTTCACGCTGCATCAGCATCAACAAACCTAATATCATTATTATTATTTAGCAGTTTCAGAAAGCAATATTTAAAAAATGGTTTTCGCTAAGATTGTAAATGATAGCATTGCAGATCTTTACCCATATTAACGCCAATGATATTTTAGGGAACAGACGGAATGAGCGCTCTTCATTTAGCAGCGAAATTCGGCAACTTAGAAGCATGTACATTTTTACTTTCTTCAACTCAAAACCGTCGAACTTATATCAACTGTATTGACGATGGAGGCTGGACTCCCCTAGTATGGGCTTGTGAACATGGCCATCTTAATGTTACAAGATATTTAATACAAAATGGTGCAGATCCATTTCTTCGAGATGTGGAACAGAACGTTGCTTTACATTGGGCGGCATTTAGCGGAAGTAGTCAAATTACAGAAATACTTCTCAACCAGGGGTGTGAGGTCAATGCTGTTAATGCCCATGGCGACTCTCCTTTGTAAGAAACTAGTTTAAAATTAAATGAAATTAGTTTTTGATGAATTTTTGTTGAGGTAGGCATGTAGCAGCAAGACAAGATAAATACAACTGCGTTTTAATGTTACTTGCTCGTGGAGCAAACGTTCATTTAGTAAACAAATCTGAAGAAAGACCTCTGGATTGTTGTGTAGCAAAACCTGGAGATTGCTTCACTGCTATTTCACTTAATGTTCATTTACAAGCGATTACAGATAACTTTACTTCTAAAAAACTGACCATACTTACAAAGTAAGTCACAAAATTAACAATTCAATTCCAGATATTATACTATTTAACAATTTTAGTGATATTTCTCGCGGCAAAGAAATAAATCCAGTGCAATGTGTAAATACAGTTGATGATGAACCAAAACCAACAGATTTTATTTATGTAACAGAAAACTGTATTACATCAGATATAAACATTGACAGAAAAATTACAACATTACAATGTTGTAATTGTGAGGACCGTTGTACCAGTTCTGAGTGTCTTTGCAGCAATAATTCTTTAAGATGTTGGTATAACGATGAAGCAAAACTGTCTTCAGACTTTAACTATGCCGGTAAGAGATTAAGAAAATTTGAAGTTTTGTTCTTGACGGAATCTATTTATTTTTCCAATGAGAAGAATGGTTTGAGAATGTTGAATGAAAGATTGATGACATTGAGGATGAGAAAAATATATGTTTGAAAGTTTGTTGCGTGAACGAAAGGAATTATGAATGCAGATGAAGAAATATTTGAAACATTGTTTTTGCTAGATCCTCCGATGTTGTTTGAATGTAACCCAATGTGTTCATGTAATGCAATCACGTGCAACAACAGAGTGGTTCAACACGGTTTGACCCAACGGTTTCAACTATTTCGAACCAATGGTAAAGGCTGGGGTATACGTACGTTGAGGATGATTCCTAGAGGAACGTTTGTCTGTGAATACGTAGGAGAAATAATCTCAGACTTAGAAGCAGATCAACGAGAAGATGACAGTTATTTATTCGACCTCGACAACCGTGTATGTATATACACAAAAGTAAATATTATTATTTCAATTTTATTTATGTTCAGCTTTGTATGCGCCTGAATATAATACTTCATTAATTTGTTTATTATTTATTAGTAACATTCATTATCATCAACATTATATCTGCTTGTTATTATTCATTTGTGCTAATGTTTAGCCTGATAGCTAAGACGATTAAAACAAGGTAAAAAGTAATTAAGAAAATACATGATTTATTATTACAAAACAGGATGGTGAAACGTACTGTATTGATGCGAGGAGATACGGAAATCTCTCACGGTTTATCAACCACAGCTGTGCGCCCAATCTTCTGCCTGTTCGCATTTATATTGATCATCAAGATCTTCGTTTTCCTAGAATTGCTTTCTTCGCTAATAGAGACATTCAGGCTGATGAAGAACTAGGGTATGATTTGATTGCTTCCCGATCATGCATCTAGAGAGGAATCATACCCAGAGAAATTGTTTAATTTTTATAATTTTAGTTTCGATTATGGAGAAAAGTTCTGGATAATAAAGTACAAATCGTTTACTTGCACTTGTGGATATGAGATGTGTAGGTATTCAGACTTAACAATTAAAACAACTCTAGAAAATTACCAAAGAAGGTTGTTTGAGGAACAGGAACCTGTACAAGAAGTAAATTAATTTAGTTTATTGTAGAATAATTTTGTTTGACATTTTCTATTTATTTTGACGAGAATATGTGAATTATTATTATTATTCTGTTATTAAAGTGAGTTGTTGTGTACCTAATAAATTATTTGTTTTTATTATTGATGAAATTAAACTACATGTTTTTCTAAATCCAATTAAAACCCCTAAAAACTATTATTACATTATAACAATCAATAGTAAATTGAAATTTAATGATAAAATAATGTCATTCAAATCATCAGATTTTTATTATAATGATTAATTCAAGGGCGACAAGAAATTAGACTTAGCAACTAATCAAGAATTTTAAAGTAACGTGTTTTACAAGGATGTAGGTTGTGCGTAATGTAATTAATTGCGTATTATTATATAATTTTTTATCTTAAACAATAACTTACCTTTGGCCTTTCCAGATTGTATAAAGACAGTTGAATGAAGGACCTTGACAAAGGAAATAATGCAATTGTTGAATATAATATTTCGTTATATATTTTAATTATTAAACGGTATAACAAATTTACAATAATTTACTTGCATACTATAAGCATATATTTATTTATTTGTGTATAACTGAAACTTGGTACAATAGGGTGGTTTCCATTTTGATTTTCTATCTGGTATATATTTTATCGGCACTAAAAATGGTTGCAACAACCCTTTAAATATAAAATAAATATGTATTTGTTTAACTTGGCAAAAAAACTAGCAGATTTATTGTCGCGGCTATTAATCTAGCCAATCTGTATTTTTGCCACGTTGAACATATTTTTTGCCGATTGTTTAGCATTAATATTATTTTTAATAACATCATATTGCTATGCATTTTCTAAGTAAAAACAAATTTGACGTTTATAATTTCATAAATTTTATTTTGCTTTTGGTGAATGTTGTCAGTCACTATACATTATTTAAATTTATTATATATATAATGGAAAGTGACGAATGAATGTTTGTATAATTTTTGCATATTGATCATGAAAGTAGTCTTTTTATAAGGAAAAATCGTATAGAAAGTAACATTCTTATTTTACTTTTTTTTTTTGCTATATTTAATTATTTATCTATAATTTTTATTTTCGTAAAATCAATTCAATATCAATATGCAAAACAATTACGCATACTACATGTAATTAAAGCATCTTTTTCACTCATTTCGTGAAAGTAGTTGTATAAATAACTGTTAGAAAAATAAATCATAAATGTCAAATTTCACACTTTTATAACGTAGGCTGTAAAATTAGCACTTTACAGCTTGTCAGTTGTCAATAAAATCATACATTTAATGTTAATCGGCAAAAAAAATATTTTTGACCCAATAAAAAAACAATTACTACGTTTGCTATAAAAAATTAAATTGTAAATTATGATTATCGAAAGATAGTAAAAAGTGGAAAGCACCCAATTGATAAAATCAACGCAAGTCAACAAATCGTAAAATTTCGTGTGTCTAACGTAGGTAGGCGCGTAGATCTAACATGCAAAATACTTAAAAATAAACATTCTACGTTTTGGAAGCCCAAAATGTGATTAAGCGCCATACAATCAGTGAACCCAAAATGTGATTCGTTGTTTGAACTCACTACGGAACAAATGTCTTAATTAAAGCTACCTGATTTGAGGAAATTTATTATTTAATAGGACGTCTCTAATTTCAGTTCTGAAGCAACTCTTTAAGTAGGTACCATAGCCACTTAACTAGTTCTCTGAGCATTTGAATATCGTAACAAACAACTTGTGTGTTGCTATGCTACTAAGTAAGCTGCATTTTGGACAAAACTTAAGCCTTCGTATGTAATGTCATCAGGTATGTAATTGAGTGCACATTGCCCGCGTACATGTGAAGATGAAGGCACTGATTATGGAACACTATGGCAGTGCACTGACCTGCTTCCAATTGTCTTTCATTCTATATTCATTCTTTCTACCGATACTCAATCTCACCACTTTATTTGTACGCAGAAAAAAAGATGCGTGATGAGCGTGGCAAGACTGAATGTAAAGAGAATACTGCTGTTAATAAAAGACAAGTGGACAGCACCAAACTATAGTCGATACGGTTGTATTATCGTTTAAGATATGGTTCAAACATGATATGATATTAATCTTAATAACTCGTATTATTATACACGCTACTTCGCTACGTATACGTCTCAAAGAATTGACTATAAGAGGGAGACAAACTAATCCAATACTTCAGCAACATTCACACATCTCATGATGTGCGAATATCGCCGCTAAATACGAAATCAGCCGTGGTTGTGTGAGGAGAGTGAGCGCGAATGAAACTAGTGCGGCCGAGATTCAAAATGTGGAATACTACAATCTTCATCTATTATTTTAGAAAGAAAAATTCAGACGCTGGCCTCGTATTTTCATACCGACGTCATTTCAATTTTTACTTTCTATTTTTTTATATATCTCAAGACAATTTCGAATTTATAGAGTGTCCCAAATAAGATACACGTGCATGGGCATCTTGTGATCTATAAGAAATTAAACAAAAGATAATATAATTTTTAAGATATAACATAAAGTTACATTTTTATAAATATTTTGTTAATCTATATTTGCCACTATTAAAGAATAAAAATTATTTTAAAAGTATTTTTACTATTTCTCAAGATTCCAATGCATGTACATTTGGAATATCCTGTATAACTCGACATAAATTGAGGGTTGTCTGCGGTGAGATATAAGAAAAATTAGAAAGTCGGCCGAATTTTTCTCTCTAAAATAAGTATTTACTAAAAAAATACTATTGAAAGAAATTATAATCTAGTTTTGATTTTAGTTCTGTTGTCAAAATCTTCCGGGTTATTGCGTTAAATAAATCTATTGTATAAAAATAATATCATATATTTATAAAACGGTCAACAAATAAGTAGTGAAACTATAAACATGGAATTAATTGAAGTCTTTGCCTCAATTTGTTCAAATTATAATACTGTTTTAAACATACAGTTGCCCTCTACATACGGACGAAACTTCCTTAATATTTGAGTGGCAAGGGTAGAGGCAGCGTCCGTCTACAGAGGGGGCAGTGCATTTAAAACAAATTGAGTATCACTGTTGAGTATCAAATAGAATCTGAGCAATTCAACAAGTCTATCGACAGACATATTTAAACAATATTGCTTTTCAGTGAGTATTCAGCGAGAGGATTAAACTCTCTCAGATGTGTCTCATTCTTAGCTCTTACGTAGCCCCAGTACTTCATTGCCGTTTGACACTGCTCCTCAATATACTGCACTTCCGAATAATTGAGATCCGCCCTCCAATGGAACGGTGCACTCTTGGAGTTCCTGAACGTGCTGGACACACCTCCCACATTCAACTTTGTGTGGCTGTCGAGAAACTCCACCACATTCGGATGAATGTATAGTTGAAAAAATGAAAACAGCTCCTCTACGCCTTTGTAGGGGTCGAGGGAGAAGTCTTCGTAACGAATTACACTGAAAAACATAATCGTATACCTCACAGAACGAAATAATTGTTAGTAAATCTTACCGAAATCTCTCTGGATAGAGTTTTTGTAGACGGACAGCTGCCGTATAGTCTGAGACCATATCTGCACATAATAAATTGGGCTGGTCGCAGTCTGGTTGGCCTGGACACCAATCTCGATGTTTTCGAGACTGGAGGGTCCCTCGAGGGTCTCGAACCAGCAGCAACACTCGCACATTCAAACTAACCAATGTTTAACACATTAAAAAATATATTAGACTAAACAAAAAACTTCTAGAAGTAATTTTACTCTTTCACTTTTTAATCAGAATAATTTGACGACCGGTTTCCGACTTGAAAACTAATTATTATTATTTTTAATAAATAGTAAAAAATTAAGATTACACTCTAGAAGTTTTGTTTCTACATTTCTACTTTGATGAAAAATGTACGGTGTATAACTGCTGTGGAAATGAGGTATAAATGGATGAATATGAAGGTTTATTGCGTGAATGAAAGATAAGACGAGCTTATATGAAAGGAATTATGAATATTAATGGTGTAGATAGGATAGAAATGTTTGTCAAAGATTAAATGATATAAACTAAACTTAAAGAAATTGTAAATAATTTAGAAACGTTTGACGGCGTAAAATATACGATGGAAAATATTTAAACTGTTTTGAAAATAATAAAAGATTACAAAATTTATTATTATTCACAGAAATTCTTATCTAAACCATAAAATAGAAATTTTTGTTTTCAATTTAATCCTTTTTATATACAATAAATTTAAAGGTAAATTAAACTTACTTGTCATCTTTGAGTAATTCCTCAGCAAGTCTCAATCTAAGCCTCACTAATTTCATAGACTGAAAGGGAAACAATTTACAATATTCATTTAAAAATGTAGCATTCCAACAGTAGTGTTGGTAAAGCTGACACTGGTCCCACAACCTATTATTGTGGGTAAACAAATAAATATGATTCCTTCCATAGTCTAAATAGTGTTCTAAGTCATTGTAATCACACATTAGAAGCTTCTTGAGATTGCTGAGGGCCTCTTGAGCAAATGGTGGCCCTCGAATTTGTACAATCTCGTAGTCTAACAATGGTTCATAGTGGTAGTAGTTTCCGGGGATTGCGTTGATGACGTCTCCGAGAAATGTCGATCCAGATCTCCAGGTTGTCACTATCAGATTTCTCAGAGGTTTACCATTTGTACCCAGGGTGTAGTTCTTTAGATTGTAACCGGTTGGAAACTTGTAATTTGTTAGTTCTTGTTCTATGACAGCCTTCTGTTGAGTGATTATGTCTTTGATTGAAGGAGCTGTCGTGCTCACATTTACATTGGATACTGGAATTATTTCTTGGGCGAAATCGGAATAAGCTTGGATGTTTCGTCTAAAATCCGGAAGCTGTTTATGATTGCTATTTGATAGTTGATTGCTAGCTAGTAGAAGGATAACACAGAGTGATGTCACTAGACAAGCACCAAATAATCCAAATCTTTTCGTCATTGTTAGAAAATTGTTTAAATTTGTTAAATATTCATCTTTCTTGTAATCATAGTAACTATATTTGTTGCTTGAACTACTTGTTGTAAATCACAATAATTTTGACCATTTTTTTGTTGTTTTGATGCCGTTATAGTATTTATTTCAAGTGTCAGTAGAAAATACGGTTATATTAATAACCCTGAAAAGAGAAATTGATTAGAATAAAATAGTTTTGCGAATCAATTTTGATTTATGATAATGATAATACATACAAACAATTAATGAACGTTTTATTGTGTAGTTGAAACACAAACTGTTAGCGTATAAGCTTAGCTTGGTACTGACGGAGCGGAGACGGCTGTCAACTTATGGCCAACATGAACTACTTGCGATTTAAGTACGCGCAGAACAAACACAAAACTAAAAGCACTGATTTGTAGTCAACGAGAAACATTTTAAAGTTCTGTTAGTGGTAGGCAGATAAATACCCATTCCTAAATTGATATGGCACCCCCACTAGAAAATTTAAAATTTTATCTCAAGAACGACCACTACTGCAGATGTGTGCGCGTTCTCTTTTACTCTGATGCATGCGCGGTGTATCTGTCTCCCTCTGCAGAACTCAATAGATGCTTTGCCATATGTTGAAACGGGGTTTGGCAACATCAACAGAACGATGTGTTCGTTCGACGGTGATGTGCCGAAGTGTTTAGTTGTGTGATCGTTATACCTTAAACAAGTTAGTTTTTCACTAAAATGTCGCAATAGTCTCACCAGGTAGTGTTGCTGACCAAAGTTTCAAGAATATCTTTTCATTTGTGGTCTGTTTGAAATTCTAACCTTCGCTGTTAAACAAGAAGTCAGACGTGTTCAAAGGAAATGTCACATATTTCCACAAGGTAATTTATGCATATTTCATTAATATTTATTTGAAATTTCTCGCTATATGCGCTTCTATTATTCAATAATATTTAACAATGCATCAGGTGTGACGGATCGATACTTTACTTGTTTATTATTTTTATCAAAAACTTATTCTTGCGAAAATATTACATTTAATTGTAAATACACATTCACTCTTCCAACTATTTCGTTTATTTTTAGTTTGTTTTCTTTTTATTATATAACATTGAGTCTGATTCATTAGTACTGCACATTATAGACAGTAAATGGTAACAATTGATAAAATGTATAATCTATGAATATATTATTCAAAATTATATAATTCTTAGAATTCCGGTTAAAACTAGATACAGAAATCTCTTTAATTTTCCAGTTAATTATAGGGATAATCAGAAAATTATCTCAATCAGTTTTATTTATTTTTAAAAACATCTGAAGACAGTGTATTCGTCACTAAATTATAATTGGTTAACTTTCTTTTAAAAAAAGACAAAAGAAAACAATGAAAGTGATTCCTTCCTATTTCTCATGAGCGGGAATTTTTCAATATTTCTAAATAATATTCAGAAAATAGTTGTGCAATTTAATAGATGATAGCTAAAATTATATCGCTGCTGTATTATAACGGCGTTCCAAATAAAATAAAAGTTCTAAAAAGGAGGCACTTGACTTGGAATATAACGGGACTGTTAAAACGGTTAACTATTAATTTAAAAAAATATATCATTTATTGGCAGCCTTGGTTGGCCAAGCAATCAGTGGGCTATATGCTTTAAACTCGTTAATAACAACGTGTGTATTTAAGAATATTAAATTTTCATCATGTTAATGATATACTTCAATATTTACTGTGCTAACCTTTCCATTTCAATCTCATTTGGCTTGTGTACAAAAATTCGCCAAAATCGATTAAACCGTATACGAAGAGGATGTCCCAAATGCTTAAAATACAATTATGATTATGTAGAGTTTATGTCATACCCAAGTGAATTCAAATCTATTTCATTTTACCTTTTAAAAACACATTAATTCCAGACATTTTATCGTTTTCACTGAACCTTTTTATTATTCAAAATGTGCTTAAAAATAAATTATGCTGTCGTGATAATTTATTTATTTATATATTACATTCGTAACAGATTCCTGGAAACGTTTCATACAACGAAAATAATCACCGAAATCATTCGATCCATTAGCATCTTTTGGGGCCTTGATTTAACCGCAAAATATATCACTTACTAGTATCTAGTTTCATGGAAAGATATCGGAGTGTGAAAATAAGTACAAGACGAAAGACTGCGCCATAATATGGGAAATCAGTTTTTTCCAACCATTGCTTCCTTGATTTTTTTCAGGAAAAAATTTCAAATAATATTTGTAGAAAATTTCATTTCATTTTAATTATTTAGTTACTGTTAAAATTAAGTTTAAAATATGTACGTGACTGTTAAACATTATACATTTATTTGCATTTGTTTCAGTTTGATGTAAATAATATCAATTAAACAAGCTATAAATTAAATTTTAGCAGTACTGAAATGTATTAATTGATTTACCGTACAGAATTTCATTCATTTAAATTTTATTTGCAAATCAAGGAAGCAATAATAGTGGAAAACTTATTTCCCATTGCGATATTTACTTTATTTTATGGAAAAATACTTCAAACAATTTTCAGCAATTTAAAAAAATCTACCCCTGTGGCTCCTCCACCACTAACATCTTTGGGGGCCGTGATTTGACGGCTGGTAACCGCACTTCACGCGAAAAAATATATCACTTACCGAGATCTGCTTAGGCAGAGTGCCACACTCAGTAATGGTTAAAAGGCGTGATGATATATTTATTTATTTAAATAAAAATTATAGAAATTATGTTTTAAAGTATTTATTTCTAAAATAATTGAGACTTTTAAACAAACTGTTCGATGATTTTCACCCGGTGAAAATATCCCCTGTGGCGTCCCCTCCACTAACATCTTTGGGGGCTGTAATCTGACGGCTGTTAACTCCACTTTATATATAACACGCAGTATTGGGTAAATGGCGTGATGATATATTTATTTATTTTATTTACAATTGTAAATAAGATAATTTAAATTGTCAGATTTGCTATTCTGAAACTAATTCGGTAGTAACAATTGAATAACTAGATAAATAATAATCGTAGCAAGTTGATGATGACGTCATCGTATCAGGAGAGATATTTAATCCAGCGGGAAGTAAAAATTTCTCGCAACGATGACAACTTCCTACAACTAACATACAACACACAGCAATAACAAGTTGATGTTGTTAGTTGTTGCCTTGAAAGAATCTCTTTCAATAACAATTATTATTACTATGACGGTAGTTCGTCTTCTCTTCACTTACGACCACGAGTGAGTCCATGCCTCACTTCTCATGTTTCTTGTTTTTATGTTCATCATGTGTATTGAAATATTTATTATTTATATTGATTATTGATAACATTGTTTATAATAAGTTTATTACTTTTCTTGTGAAAATTAAATTCGATTTATTTTTAAATATTTATACGTACATACATACATAAAATAAATCATATCATCACGTCTTTTATCCATTACTGGGTGTGACACTCTGCAGTCTGCAGTAGCAGATCTCGGTAAGTGATATATTTCTTCGCGTGAAGTACGATTACTGGGCGTCAAATCACGGTCCCAAAGATGTTAGTGGAGGGGAAGCCACAGGAGTTAGATTTATAAATAAATAAAATAAATAAATATATCATCACGCCTTTTACCCCTTACTGGGTGTGACACTTTTCAGTAGCAGATCTCGATAAGTGATATATTTCTTCGCGTGAAGTACGGTTACCAGCCTTTAAATCACGGCCCCCAAAGGTGTTAGTGGAGAGGGAGCCACAGGGGTAGATTTAATTTAGTGAGGGTTCTCAAGATCCACCTACTCCATATACGTACATACATAATATTATACTATATCCCATTATTATGGGGTAGGTGGCTCAGTGGTATCGAGTCGGCCTGTGGATCTTGAGAACCCTGGTTCGATCCCCACAGCCGACAAACAATTTTCACCAATTTAAAAAATCTACCCCTGTGGCTCCTCCACCACTAATATCTTTGGAGGCCGTGATTTGACGGCTGGTAACCGCACTTCACGCGAAAAAATATATCACTTACCGAAATCTGCTTAGGCAGAGTGCCACACCCAGTGATGGGTAAAAGGCGTGATGATATATTTATTTATATATATTTATATTTTATTTATATCCCATTAAATAAGGTAGCACAAACACTTGAAACATTTACTATCCTAACACATCATCCACATTCATAATTTCTTTCATACAACATTTCTTTCCTCAATTAATATATAATTATTCATATTCATCAATTTTTATGTGGTAGGTAGCTCAGTGGTATCGAATCGGCCTGTGGATCTTGAGAACCCTGGTTCGATTCACACAGCCGACAAACAATTTTCACCAATTTAAATCTACCCCTATGGCTCCCCCTCCACTAACATCTTTGGGGGCCGTGATTTGACGGCACTTCACTCGTAGAAATATATCACTTACCGAGATCTGCTACGGCAGAGTGCTACACCCAGTAATGGGTAAAGAGCGTGATGATATATCTATTTATGCAATCTCTCGCCATCAATTTCACCAATATTTCCACATGACCAAACCATCTCGTCTGACTTATACCCACTTTTATCATTCTAAATATCATTTATCATACATCAATTTATTTCATATTTATTTTAATACTACTCTGCACAAAAGGAACTTCCAATTACAATATAAGGTCCGGACTCATTGAACTATAGTGCAGTAGTTTTATCGTACTTTTCGCACTGGAAATGATTAAATAATGACTCATTTTTCGCACGATCCTATAATAAATAGTTTGTTACTATTTTACCTCTGTGGCTCCCCCTCCACTAACATCTTTGGGGTCGTGATTTAACGGCTGGTAATCGTACTTCACGCGAAGAAATATATCACTTACCGAGATCTGCTCCGGGAGAGTGCCATACCCAGTAATGATGTCATGATTTATTTATTTATTTATTTTATCGGATTTTGCCAATAGCAGCGGTCGATAAAACTATTTGCCTGCCAGTAATGGGCAAAAGGCGTGAGGATATATTTATTTATTTAATAATAAAATATCAAAATAAGTCTCACAAAATTCAGCCTCCAAGTCACCTTATGAGGGCATCGTCAGAGGCTGGCCAGCACAGTTCAGTTAGTAACCATAGACGCGTTTCGCTCTTATTAGAGCTCATCAGTATGGTATAACCTACTTCTTCACCTAGAACAAAGTTCACGTGAAGAAGCTGGTGACGAAGAACTGTGCCAGCAGAGAATAAGATCTCTAACAAACTAGTAAGATGACATGAGAAGTTTTGTGGAACTGGTCATGCCATCTACCGAAAAAAAGGGAAAGCTATGCAATAGCAATTTAAATAACAACAAAGACAAAATTAATTGTCTTTAAATGCTCACTTGGTGAAACTAGGTTTAATAATAAAATATCAAAATAAACACTTGTCTAAGTCTCACAAAATTCAGCCTCCAAGTCACCTTATGAGGGCATCGTCAGAGGCTGGCCAGCACAGTTGGTAACCATAGACGCGTTCGCTCTTATTAGAGCTCATCAGTATGGTATAACCTACTTCTTCACCTAGAACAAAGTTCACGTGAAGAAGCTGGTATTTATTTAATATTTTTTATTAAACCTAGTTTCACCAAGTGAGCATTTAAAGACAATTAATTTTGTCTTTGTTGTTTTTTATTTATTTATTTATTTTATTTGTTACTATTATTAAATTATGTTTATTATTAGCTAACAAACATAAACAGCCAGATTTTCATAAATAATCAGAACCACAGTAAAAAATACAATCTAAACCACATCAAGTTGTTTTGAACTGATAACAGAAGGAAAATTCACATTTACCAGCGAGTTATCAGTCAAAGGTGAACTGATTTGCATGTCTAACACTCATAAAACGTTCAAATGTTTTCTTTGCTCGTCATTTCTGTGTTCTCAAGTGTTGAGTGTATGTGCTCGTCTCGGGTAGACATTGACCTTGTGCGAGGCTGCACTGAGATTTGAGATTTCACGTTGAATGAATCTCAACAACGAATATTTCCTTAAACTCAAGGTAAAGAATGAATACAGTTTTAAATTATTTAGTTTTTCTTGTTTTGTTTTGTGGGGTTTCTTCCACGTCATTGTTTAATTAAATTTAGTAATTATTGTGAACAGTATTTTTAGCTAGAAGGTTAAATCTTTGAAAATAGAGGTTTTGTAATAATTTTATGTATAAAATGTTTTTTCCTTGTAGTATGTTGAAAATTGTTAAATTAATTACAAAATATTTACAAAGTTTATAATGAGTCATATATCATAAGTTGACTAATTAATTAAAAATTATTATGAGTAATTTTGGAAAAGCAAAGTGACATTTATAAAGCGTTAATTACCGTAATCAAATAACAAACATAATTTTTTTAACTTTATATCAAATGTCAATTAGCAACAATATATTAATTCTCAAATAATGGATAAAATTAAAGTGAAATGCGTTTATTAATTAAGAAGTAAGAGGTCGTGGGTTCAAACCTCGCTGATATACAAAAAATGTGTTTGAGTGTTTCGGATTCTACTATAAGCTATTGTGATTAATATTAAGTTTTTGTTGTGCAGACTAATAAATAAATAAATAAATAAATGATAGAGATAGAGAAATAAATAAATGATAGAGAACAAAAGTAATTATCTTCATTACTGTACGTTCAGTCGAAGTCATATGTTAAAATGTAATTTACTAGCGTTTAATAATATATTCTACTATTATTAAGTAATACATTTATAATATGTGCGTTTTAAGATAGATAAAGTCGTTCATTAATCATAGCTGTGAGTAATAATTTATTACTTACTACATTGAAGCAACGAAAATCGTGACTAATCGTTTATTATTCACACATTGCAGTTGCTATACTAACATAATTAATAGTATATTATATATCTAGATAAAGATATGTTCTCTTCCGAGGTAAATAAAATAAATAAATATATCATCACGCCTTTTACCCATTACTGGGTGTGGCACTCTGCCTAAGCAGATCTCGGTAAGTGATATATTTTGACGCGTGAAGTGCGGTTACCAGCCGTCAAATCACGGCTCCCAGAGATGTTAGTGGAGGGGAAGCCACAGGGGTAGATTTTTTTTAAATTGGTGAAAATTTGTTTGTCGGCTGTGGGGATCGGACCAGGGTTCTCAAGATCCACAGGCCGACTCGATACCACTGAGCCATCTACTTCCGAGGTGTATATACAATTTTTCCACGACCTAAGTAAGATTAAAAACGAAAAAAGTTATTTTAAAATACAATTTATTCATAATTTTTTGACATTTTTCCCACTGTGTTACATACTATATTTTGTTTTTATCATATCATAATTATTTTATCCTCACTAGTGAGGAAATAGCTATTTATGAAACTAGTAAGGAGATGAAAGTTATTACCTTACGCATGTGAAATTTGCAGAACGAGGCGTAGCCGAGTTATGTAAACACATAAGTTAGGTAATAACCTATTTCCTTACTAGTTTCATACAATATTTTTTCTACTTCCGTTCTAATAAATACGAAAGATCGTTTTTTAAATTATGAAATTTTGACTTATTAATGACAGTTATAAATTTAAAAAATAATAGAATAACACATCAGAAATCGTCTACCAATATATCTGTTGCTATGTTACCTCATTATTTCACTACTTAAATAATGCAGTTTATTACCTAACTCAAATAAGTAAAATAAAACGTCTATTTCCTAACGGAAGTAGAAAAATTATTTACTTTAATCATTAGTGAGGGAAACGGTTACTATTTCACAAGTAGTATTGAATTCGTGTGTAATAGCTATTACTCATTCTGATAAATTACGCGCTTGTTGAATAATATACATTTTTTTAAATTATAAATATTAACATAATTATTTTCTTTTCTACATGAAAGCAATATATTCTGCGTGGTTAGTTAGGAAATTAATCAAAAGTTGATGAACCCGTTACTAAGCAACAGAGAATTAATTCTTTTGTCACTTCTGTGTCATGCAACTATTGATTCTTATTGTTGTAATATTGACTAAACACTTTAATAGCTTGTAGGTATTACTATTTCATTGTATCCTATGCCTCATTTCAATTACTATATCTAACAGGTAACACATTCAATACAGTACTTTTTATAAAAAACTTATTTCGAATATCCATGTCTTTATTATTCGTAATAAATAAAAAAATATCGCAGCGAAATTATACCACAAATGATAATGATTATACTGAATGTCATTTCCTGATGCAATAATGTTTAATTCTACCAATAAATTTTAGATAAAACCAGTCCTAAATTAAATGTTGAGGATACAAGTTACATCTGATTTTACTGTCACAAATTGGAAATATTATTTATACAACTAGTGATTTGACGACTGGTAACCGCATTTCATGCGAAGAAATATATCACATACCGAGATCTGCTACGGTAGAGTGCCACATCCAGTAATGGGTAAAAGGCGTGATGATATATTTTTATATTTATTTACAGCTAGTAATAAAATTAATACTTTTTTCACGAATTTGAAGATAGCTTTTCCGAAATTCTACAATCAAATGAGTGAAAAAAAATGCTTTCAACACATGTTGTAGACGTAATTTTTTGCATATTGATTTTACACAGATAAAAATTATTTTGACATGTCGAATTTCGATAACATATTGCCAAATTTTAAATTATCTCCAAGCAAATATCTAATTAAAAATAGTTCAAAGAAATGAGAATGTAGTGATTACGATTTTTATAGTATGTTATGCGTCAAGGGAGGGAAACAAGCTATTATTCCCTTGTGTGAAGTTAGCAAACCGAGACATAAGCTCGAGCTAAAGTCGAGGTTTGCCAACTTCACACAAGGGATAATCGCGCCCTCCCGTGAAGCATATTATACTTTTCGTAACAAGTGCACAAAAATTACCGTCTTATCGGGACAAATGTCAAATATGGGTTGCGTAACTAGTTACCTAAGAAACGCCGCAAACAGCTAATAATCGTAGTCTCTAGGGAGAGAAACATCTCCCTAGAGGAGAAAAGCAGTGTTTCTCTCTCTAAAATTAGGGAATAAGAACGTGTTTCTTGTGCACGTGTTACGCAAAAATAGTTGACGAATGTATCAGTTTCTACATTAGATGTTTCGTTAAAAAAAAGGACAACTTTAATAATTAATAGCTATTTAACCGCATTTAAAATGTATAAATATATCATTTAGCAAGATCTGCTTCTACAGAGTGCCACCCTTAGTAATGGGTAAAGTTCCTGTTGTACAGAGTAGCATAAATAAATAAATAAGTCCATTATCTAAAAATCTGCACGTGCCTAATAATAGTTTGAAATGAGCATGGGATGAATGTTAGTTAAATCTACAAGAGTGAATATTGGTGGCACTTCTGCGGAGGCGTGAAGAAGATAAAATAGAAAATCAAATGATAATTTCCGTTTTATCAGCCGGAAATGTGACCCATTTTGTCAGAAATATTCAGGAAACACGATTACAGGTTCCTCCAATCTCAAAATCTCCCATTGTTTCAAAATTCAACAAGCATATCAACATTACATATCTTACATTCGAAATTACTCATTTTACTCAAATAATTTTCGGTTTCTGTTGGTGTATGATTGAGAAGAGAGAAGAGACTTTGCCAAGTGTTTAGTTTATGTTTTGTTAAACCTAGTTTCACCAAGTGTATGGATGACAATTAATTTTGTCTTTGTTATTACTGAGAAGATTGTTGATAAAATTGTAGGAGTGAGTCAGTTGAAATGATATGAAAATGTGGAATGTGTATTGACGACCTAGGAATTATGCAATCAAATAAATTAAACTAGGTTTAAAATATACAAACAATTTGTTTTCTACGATTTTCAATTCAAAAATATGCATTTTTAAAAAACTTAATTAATCTTAAATTGGCACGCGAATATGTGACCAGTTATATCTAATTTAACCAAAATTGTAGCTTGTACTGTTCTCAAGGTCCCTCGTACAGGAAACACCCTGTATATGTAGAAATAAAACAAATAATATATTATATGAAAAATATATACATATCATCATGCCTTTTACCGATTACTGGGTGTGGCACTCTACCGGCGCAGAGCTAGATAAATGATATATTTCTTCGTGTGAAGTTTGATTACCAGCCGTCGAATCACGGCTTCCAAAAATGGTAATTTTAATGTTGTGAAAATTGTTGATTGTGGGAATCGAATCCGGGTTCTTAAATCCACAGAGCTTACGACAATAATTATATTTAAAACAATTACATATGTTTTATTAAAAAAAGTCCTTCTAAATTGAACAATAGATGATATTTTTTGTTGTCAATTATGACAGACAATTAATAAATTAACAGACATTCTTTTTTTTCATGGCACGATTTGATGCCATTTTGTTTTTATCCATTTATATACCGGGAGTTTTTGTTATCAGTAAACATAGGAATATATCATTACCATAGTTACAGTTAAAAAGTTTGACAGCAATACATTAGAGCGTTTATTTTAAAAGTAAACATAGGGAAAATAATATTTTCAGCAATGCATTGAAGTGTAATAGTCTATAGTCTAAAAGAAACATTTTAAGTTTAAACAAATTAAATGAATTTGAATTACTTTAAATTACATTAACTAAACGTTAGGTATAAATTTAGAACCTCATACAATCCAAAAGGTTTGTTCGCATATTCTTCATTTAAGAGCTCGTACATACAAATAATGAGAATTTTGGGTTGAACCAGTTCAAAAATAGAAAATTATTAAAATGTGGTTCTATATAATTCAGACCACGAGAAATCGAATGGCGCAAAGCGCATCGTCATATCTTTTTTAGTTTTTGAGTTACAGCGATTTTTGATTTTTTTTTAAGCTCAACTTTGAAAGCCCATAACTCAAAAACTAAAAGAGATATTGAAATGCGGTTTGAACGAGTGTATTTCTCGTGCGCTACTTAACTTGTACAGGTATTTTGAAAATTTTGAAAATTTTTCAATTTTTTTCAAAATTTTTCTTCCTCAATATTTCAAAAACTTGAAAAGATAATGAAAATCTGAAAACACCAGTGAATTTCTGGCGTGAAAATACATAAGTATGCAAATTTTCACAATAAAATTCGCACGGATAAATTTTTTATTACAAAAAAACAAAAAATGGCAAAAAATCGTAAAAACGCCAAGGGGTACCCCTTAAGAAATTTTTAAAAAACGGCCATTTTCGATTTTTTGTAATAAAAAATGTATCCGTTCGAATTTTCTTCTGAAAATTTGCATACATATGTATTTTCACGCGAGGAATTCACTGGTGTTTTCAGATTTTCATTATCTTTTCAACTTTTTGAAATATCGACAAAAGAAAATTTCGAAAAAAATTGAAAAATTTTCAAAATTTTCAAAATACCGGTACAAGTTAAGTAGCGCACGAGAAATACACTCGTTCAAACCGCATTTCAATATCTCTTTTAGTTTTTGAGTTATGGCGTCTCAAAGTTGAGCTTTAAAAAAAGTCAAAAATCGCTGTAACTCCAAAATTAAAAGAGATATTGAAACGCGGTTTGAACGAGTGCATTTCTCGTGCTCTGAACTATATAGAACCATATTATAAAAATTTTGACTTTTTGAACTGGTTCAACCAGGAATTCACATCTGCATGTTTATATGTCAAAATTTTGGTCATTCATGAACATGGCAGCTCTGCAATAGCAGATCTTAATAAACTATACATTTTAAGTCGTTAAGTACAGTAACCAGTTGTCAAATCACAACTACCAAAAAAGAAAATTTTATTTAGTTTAAATAGGAATTTTAATTCAATAACTGTTCAAAATTACCCCCATTTTTGAGGACCGTGATTTGACGGTTAGTAACTGCACTTCACGCGAAGAAATATATCACTTACCGAGATCTACTTACGGTAGAGTGCCACACTCAGTAATGGGTAAAAGACGTCATGATATATTTATGTATTCTTTCAGTTATATTCAAGTAATAAATTATTTATATTTTTGTATGTAAATTGTGAAAGTTGCCATTAATATTTAGAAACTATTTACTTTTATAAATTAGTACTTTTTAGTAATATATTTATTTAGAAACAGCAGTCATCTGTTAAATGTCAAAATAGTACATACAAAATTTTAATCTGTATTTGACAGAAATATTGAAACTTTAATATAAATCGTTGGATTACTAGCTTTATTGATAAAGATAGTTTAAACATGACAACGCTTCTTCAGCCATTATCAACAGAAATTACATGATTAAATTAGTTTAAATAATTACACGTGTTGACTAAAATATTTGATTAGTGTAACAGTGAGTCAAAAACTGAAATTTGTTTTGATATAAAGTGAGTTGTGTTCGTAGAAATGAATTGGGTTCAATTTAAATTATTTAATACATCGTTGATGAATCAATAAAACAGATATCATGTTTCAAACCGGTATTCGAAAACGATTACTAATTCTACCTAACTAACTAGCTATGTGCTCATCTTCTGGTGGATTTTTTGTTGAGAATTACGCGACGAAGGTTGTTTCCAACAATAGCTCAACTACCTCATCACGCTTAATTTTAAAATAATTCTACTTGATTTTTTTGTTGCACACAGATTGCTTCACGTAAAGTCGTCGTTTCGGTTCGTTTAAGATAAGTGACGAAATATCGTTTCATTTGTTTTTATTTTTCTTGTGCCAGTGAACTTGATTTCTTCAAGTTTTTTTTATTATACCTCCGGCATTTTATAGATATCAAATGTTTCGACATAAAGATTTAATTATATCACAAGGTACGATGATCTTGAAAAGTTGGAAAATATTTATATGTATAATATTCAAATGTAAAAATTATGTTCTTTACCAGTTATTTAAACAAATTCTAAACCTACAGCATGCATCCCCAAGTCGTATCTGCCGCTATATTAGATTTTAGTTCAAGTTATTTGAATATTAAATGTGTTGATGACAAGGCTCGCTTCGCCTTTATATTTGTTTTCAGGGATGTTGGGATGAGACACGAAAAGTTTACTTTTCGTTAAGGTCCTGAAAAAATTACTTGTACACGTATTTTTTTGCATATTGATATTAAATTAATTTTACGAAGATAAAAATTAAACATTATTTTTAAAATGTTATATTTTAAATGATTTTTAAGCCGGCAAATAAATACTAATAGTGAATAAATCTACTTTTCCAACACCTGTTTAAAATGTTCTCTTTGTTTTACAAATATCAGTATGTGTAGTAAGTACATGATTTTTAAATTATTTGCATCACTATGACAACACATATTTCATGCACACATTAATAGTACCAAATTCAAATAATTTTGGATTTTTACCCTTCAATTTACTTGAGTAAATGAATCATTATTGTATGATTCTTTTTTGACAGTTGTAGAAAAAATGTTGTTTGTATTTCGTGGGCGAAATTCTTGTTTTTTGGCGCGTTCGAATGACTTTTTAGCGGCCTCGAATAAAAGTGACACACAAAAAAAACATTACGCCCACTTAATACATAAATAACTATGTTGCACTATTTTCATTTTATCAAATAATAATATTGAAAAATGTGTCACTTTATTTTACAATTCAATAAAAAAATTACTGATAAAATTTTATTAATAATTTATTCCCGCGGGTCGCGTTTTCTCTTCGAAACTAGCCAATGTACAATTTTATAAAACATTCATTGTTCTAATATTTCTACTTGTTTAGTTATATCAAGATTTGTTTCTAGTAACTTATTATTGATTTGACATTTAATAAACATTTCATATGCACGCAGTATCAATTTGCATTTAATATATACATTTTTCCTGAGAAAATATCCACACAATTTTAATTTCTTATCAACATTGCTGCATGGATAAATAAAAATAGTTATTTATGTAAAAAGTCAGGAAAGCGTTCAATTACAGGATGAGTAGATATTGAAACAGCTTACGACACTTTACTGACATGTTACGTATAACATTTTACCTGAAACTGAAAATAAACATTTGTCTGAGCTTTAAGACTTAGGAAAGCTTTGCTTTGCATGCCTAGTCAGGAAAATAACATATTGCCTCCCTAGGTAGGTAATGAAAGAAACGTGAGTGTCTAGTTACTTATCAACATCAAATACTGACTGAATATGTAAGTCAAATATTTCTTTTACTTTAAGTTAATTTAAAATATGTATTATTTGTTTATAAGTTTCAGGTAAAATGTTATACGTAACACGTCAGTAAAGTGTTGTATTCTACTCATGCTGTAATTGAACGCTTTCCTGACTTTTTACGTAAATAACTACGAGTATTACATGAAACTTTTAAACAAATAATAAAAATTTTAAATTAATTTAAATTAAAAGAATTATTTGACTTACATATTCAGTAACCGCACTTCACGCGAAAAAATATATCACTTACCGAGATCTGCTTAGGCAGAGTGCCACACCCAGTGATGGGTAAAAGGCGTGATGATATATTTATTTTATTTATTTATTTTACATATTCAGTCAGTATTTTATGTTGCTAAGTAACGTGAATTTGTTTCATTACCTGCCTAGGCAGGCAATATGCTATTTTCCAGACTAGTCATGCAAAGCAAAGCTTTCCTGAGTTTTAAAGCTCAGCCAAATGTTTATTTTCCTGTTAGTTTCAAGTAAAAAATATTTAGATACTGTAGCATAACACAATATAATAAACTAATTAAATCTATTTTATTTACAATTGAGTTACAATGTAAAAAAAGAAAATATTTTTATTTATTTAACAAAGTGCATGTATAATAAAATATGTATTTAATGTCTGTTTTATCTTAACGACCTTAACATAGAAAGTAGGATAAAAATATAATAAATGCGTTACTAAGAAGCATTTCTATAAAGAAATTATCAAGTTTGTTCATTAATACTTTGTCTCCATTTACTAATGAATTATGACAAGCACATTACCTAAAATGCATGACGTTTTCACATAAGATGTCACTTATTATTTATATTTGAAGACACTCTCTAATGAAAATATACGTGAATGTAATGTAGTTTATGAACTGCATTCAAGGTTAGCCTGATTTCAATCATATTTCTTTATTTTATTCGAAAATAATGTGATTTTTTTGTTTGTTAATAATTCTAAATGAATTTAATACCATCTTATAAGTATTGTGGACATGTTACTAAACCAAGAATGGTATCATAGAATATCTGTATTTGAATAGTTTTCAAGCAAATTCTGCTAGATATATTAGGTATCTACGTAGAATATGCATTTGCCTGGAAACAAGAATATTTAACTGTAGCATCGATTACTGCGAATGGAAGGATTTAAAAGACAATAAAGACAAAATAATTCATCTATTCTTTAATTGTAATTGAAAATTTTGAAGTTTGTAAATTTTTCACTGACAAGTAACACTACCCAACTGTCACTCACCGATTTAAATGAAACTTGGCACACTTACAGAACTCTAAAAAATATTGAACCCTATTTTATTTTTCTTGCGAAAGTTGCTTTTTAGGGGTACAAACTACCCCTGAAAGATGGTAAAAGCAAGAACCGCCATAAATGAAATTAAATAATACCAAAATATTTTACCTTCAACATTGGTTACCCAGGGGTTTTTGAGATCGCGAAAATCTATTTTCAGGGTTATTTTGATCATATGCACTTTTTAAGGGGTTAAAAAAGGGATGAAGTTACGATATTCAACTGAAATACAGTTTTAGGTTCAAAACTAGTTACTCAGGGGTTTTTGGGGTCACTTTTTCGAGGTATTCAACCGTCCAAAACAATAAAATGTTTGTTATTTTTAAAGGGTGATTGCCTCTTTTCTACGTCTATGAATAAACGTACGGGTAACAAGTAATACTACCCAACTGTCACTCACCGATTTAAATGAAACTTGGCACACTAATAGAACTCTAAAAAATATTGAATCCCTATTTTATTTCTTCTGGAAGTTGCTTTATAGGGGTACAAACCACCCCTGAAAGATGGTAAATGCAAGAATCGCCATAAATGAAATTAAATAATACCAAAATATTACGCGTTTAACATTGGTTACCCAGGGGCTTTTGAGATCGTCAAAATTTATTTTCAGGGTTATTTTGATCATATGCACTTTTCTTAAGGGGTTAAAAAAGGGATGAAATTACGATATTCAACTGAAATACAGTTTTAGGTTCAGAACTAGTTACTCGGGGGTTTTTGGGGTCACTTTTTCGAGGTATTCAATCGTCCAAAACAATAAAATGTTTGTTATTTTTAAAGGGAGATTGCCTCTTTTCTACGTCTATGAATAAACGTATGGGTGACAAGTAATACTACCCAACTGTCACTCACCGATTTAAATGAAACTTGGCACACTTACAGAACTCTAAAAAATATTGAACCCCTATTTTATTTTCCTTGCGGAAGTTGCTTTTTAGGGGTACAAACCACCCCTGAAAGATGGTAAAAGCAAGAATCGCCATAAATGAAATTAAATAATACCAAAATATTACGTGTTTAACATTGGTTACCCAGGGGTTTTTGAGATCGTCAAAATCTATTTTCGGGGTCATTTTGATCATATGCACTTTTTTAAGGGGTTAAAAAGTGGATGGAGGGATGAAATTACGATATTCAACTGAAATACAGTTTTAGGTTCAGAACTAGTTACTCGGGGGTTTTTGGGGTCACTTTTTCGAGGTATTCAATCGTCCAAAACAATAAAATATTTGAGTTATTTTTAAAGAGAGATTGCCTCTTTTCTACGTCTATGAATAAACGTATGGGTGACAAGTAATACTACCCTACTGTCACTCACCGATTTAAATGAAACTTGGCACACTAATAGAACTCGACAAAATATTGAATCCCTATTTTATTTCTTCTGGAAGTTGCTTTATAGGGGTACAAACCACCCCTGAAAGATGGTAAATGCAAGAATCGCCATAAATGAAATTAAATAATACCATAATATTACGCGTTTAACATTGGTTACCCAGGGGCTTTTGAGATCGTCAAAATTTATTTTCAGGGTTATTTTGATCATATGCACTTTTCTTAAGGGGTTAAAAAAGGGATGAAATTACGATATTCAACTGAAATACAGTTTTAGATTCAAAACTAGTTACTCGGGAGTTTTTGGGGTCACTTTTTCGAGGTATTCAATCGTCCAAAACAATAAAATAATTGAGTTATTTTTAAAGGGTGATTGCCCCTTTCCTACGTCTATGAATAAACGTATGGGTGCGGTGAATCGATGGCCTTTACTCCAGAGTCTAAAATATGTATAATACCGGACATTTATTCAACAGGAACAGGAAACAAAAGTCTATGAATAGAGTCCTTTTTTGGACACCGCACTATATGGAAACTTTCATATACTTACTTGTAAATGAAACACTACCTGCTCACTGAATTTGAAACGGTACTAAGTAAAAATAATGTTAATATTGATTGTTCATAGAATAGGAATAACATGTATGTTTTATGTATGTCATTTATATACAATTCCAGTATATCAGATAATAATAATTACAATTTGAATTACTATTCAATATCATTACACAGATAGAATCAAAAGATTTTTAAATAATTTATGTATAGTTTTATCTACCAATATATGTAAATACTTCATTATATACACAATATAACAATCCAGAAATCAGTAAAAGTATAATCAAAATGAACAAATATACATCAGTGCAAATATAGTACTTGTAGATAATCTTAAATAAATGAAATCAAAATTATGTTTACATTAAGCACACAGTATAGATAAGCCACTGTATATGATACAATATGTATTATAGTTAATAACCTAAGCAACTTGTTCAACAATTACATGTTGACAAATTTTTATATTCTCATTAGTAGCTAGCGACTCTAACCGAAAAATTTTGTGGTTCGGTTACAGATAACGGTTTTTATATCAGTTTTTATATAGATTTCGGTTTTTAAAAATTATAAATTACTATTTCGTGTATCAAGATAAATATGTTGGACGAGAACTGATTTTGGATCTATTAGTGGATGTTTTGTGAATGTTCGTGCAGCCTTATTTAATGGTATACAGGGTGGTGAATCGAATTGCGCACCATAGCGTTTTCAATGCTATTTTTCAAATGTTCAATTATTGGCTTCCCTAATTATTTTATGCAAAAAAGGCTTGAAATAAAAGTTTTAGGCAGGGTTCGTAAATATCATGATATTTATAATAAATATCAAAATATCTGATATATAGGATATATATCAGATATATATCACTTTTTGGATATTTATTTTTTAATTTTAGTTTTTGTACACATTTAGAAAAACTGAAAAATTCGAAAAATTTCACTTCTCCGGAGGCTATATCTCAAAAACTAAACAAGATATGGAAATGCGCTCAACGGCGTTGAATTCCCCGGGTCTTAATTGACTTATAAGCAAATTTTCATACAATTTTAAGGAATTTAATATTTTTAATTATTTTTCCCAAAAATCCTTAATCGTAGGATTATTAAAACGAAAATTTACATACATATGTATTTTGACCCACTGAATCCAGTGGTGCAATCTTCAAATGCATATGACTTCTGGTTTTCGAGAAAATGTTAAAAAACCGCTTTTTGCGATTTTTTTGACGGAAAATTGAAAAAAATATAAAAATTGCTGAAACTATGTTTATAAGTTAACTGAAGCACGAGAAAATTAATGCCGTTGAGCGCGTTTTCATATCACATTTAGTTTTCGAGATATAGCCTCGGAATAGTAGAAAAACTGAAAAATTCGAAAAATTTCACTTTTCCGGAGGCTATATCTCAAAAACTAAACAAGATATGGAAATGCGCTCAACGGCGTTGAATTCCCCGTGTCCGAATTGACTTATAAGCAAATTTTCATACAATTTTAAGCAATTTAATATTTTTAATTATTTCCTAAGGGGTACCCCTTTGGTTTTTTCAGATTTTAATTCAATTTTCCCAAAAATCCTTAATCGTAGGATTATTAAAACGAAAATTTACATACATATGTATTTTGACCCACTGAATCCAGTGGTGCAATCTACAAATGCATATGACTTCTGGTTTTCGAGAAAATGTTAAAAAACCGCTTTTTGCGATTTTTTTGGCGGAAAATTGAAAAAAAATAAAACTATGTTTATAAGTTAACTGAAGCACGAGAAAATTAATGCCGTTGAGCGCGTTTTCATATCACATTTAGTTTTCGAGATATAGCCTCGGAAAAGTAGAAAAACTGAAAAATACGAAAAATTTCACTTCTCCGGAGGCTATATCACAAAAACTATTTGATATTTTTATATAATGGATATATATCATTGCAAAAATATGACGATATATATCAAAATAAATATCATGATATATATCTTCGAACCCTGGTTTTAGGGCATAGATTTCTGCATCTAAATCAATAAACATAATTTCTATTACATGCTTTGTCAAAACGACAACGTTGGCCGTTTTATCTGTCAATCGTTGACGTTAAAACGCCAAGCATTTATTTATTTTTTGTTCAATTCCATGGCTGTCTGTATTTTCAACACAACTTTCGACATTTTAATATTTAATTTCTGTCGTTACAAAGCATGTAATAGAAATTATGTTTATTGATTTAGATGCAGAAATGTATGCCCTAAAACTTTTATTTCAAGCTTTTTTGCATAAAATAATTAGGGAAGCCAATAATTGAACATTTGAAAAATAGCATTGAAAACGCTATGGTGCGCAATTTGATTCACCACCCTGTATAGCGTGATGTTATGTATGCGGCACTATAATTTTGTTAGTTTCTATAAAATAGCACTTTATTGGACTACTACGATAAAATAGCAAATTCGGAGTTCTATCAGTGTCAAAAAAAGTTATATACCTAATTAATTATGTCCGTCAGTACGGTGGTGTGGATAGCAATACGGAATTCGAATCCGGAGATCTCGAGTTCGAATCTAACTCAAGCTAAAATTATATGAACTACTACACTGCGGCTCGGTGAGTGCGGACCTTGTACTGTAATTGGGATTAAATTCCTGTTGTACAGCGTAACATAAATAAATAAATTAATTAATTAATTAATTATCCCGCGTGATGGTCGCGCGGGTTGAGGGCCTGACTCACAACCATAAGGTGCCGCCCGTGGCGACCATGCAAAGGACATATCGGCATATGACCTTAGTAGTCCGATATATAAATTAAAAATAAAAAAAATAAATTAATTAATTCTTTTTCATTTAATGCAATTTAAATCTTGAGACATTACGAACAAATTTTTCCTCCTTTTTTAACAAATTTGACAGTTTAATGTTTATAAAAAACATTGTTAAACAAAAGCAACAACAAAGCATACTTTAAGATACAATTAAGTTTTTCAAATTAACATATTTTATAAAAATAAATCGTCTCCAAGGTAATCGAACATAAAGATTTATTTATCAGCCTCACTCACTCGCACATAAACTACGGCTCGTCGAATAAAGTCCTACATTATGTACTTGTTACATAAATAGCTAACGAACAAAAAAGAAATAAATATCGGCTTGCAGAATAAAGTCCTACATTATGTACTTGTTACATAAATAGCTAGCGAACAAAAAAGAAATAAACTAGGGCTCATCGAATAAAGTCCTACATTATGTACTTGTTACATAAATAACTAACGAACAAAAAAGAAATAAACTAGGGCTCATCGAATAAAGTCCTACATTATGTACTTGTTACATAAATAACTAACGAACAAAAAAGAAATAAATTTCGGCTCGTCGAATAAAGTCCTACATTATGTACTTGTTACATAAATAGCTAACGAACAAAAAAGAAATAAACTAGGGCTCATCGAATAAAGTCCTACATTATGTACTTGTCACATAAATTGCTATTAGATTGCTGCGAATGAAGGAACAAAAAAGAAAAAGTTTGCAATTATAGTTAAGTTTTATTTATTAATTTTTTATTTACTTAAATCTGATAACATTCAGACACGTATTTGAAGTATCTGGATATAAGTGAAGTCAGCGAGATTTGAACCCATGACCTATTACTTGGTAATTAATAAACCCAAGTTTTGTGTCTGTATTACCCACTATAAATATTAGAATAACATGGATTTGTACTTACTTAAGCTGCTCAGGATTCACGCTGTATCGTAATTCTTGTTTGCTGTAATACTAATTAAGAAGTCGTAAGTTGAATAAAGTGTGTTTTAACAAATGACGTATTATATTGCTGTTTTAAAGCAAGATAAAGGATTATCAATAACTTTAAGTACATTTTTTTATAATAAATAAATCAATTTTATCAAATAAACGATTAGTGGAATGCAGTTTTTGCAAAGTTCTTTTCACTCTTTTGTTAAGAACACACATTTGGTTTTATTAAATATTTTTATCTTCGACTGTACGGTATCTACATGATTTATAACGTTTTTTAGAATATATACAATAGCAATTTATTGGACTAGTACGATAAAATACCAAAACTAGACTCCGGTCAATAACAAAAAATAAGAGTCAAAATTATTTATTATTTAGTTGTGATAGTAACTGTTTCCCTCACTAGCGATAAAACTAATTAATTTTCCTTACTAGTCACAACTAAATTGAGTGAGGGAAATGCCATTTGACATGGTGACCAAGGAAACGTGATATGCATTTGCAAATACAACTCTTTTGATTTATATAAAAATAATTATTAGATTTCTTGTATCGCAAACGTAAACATGTAATTTTCTATTTTAATGTTGAAAAAAAAAACAGGTAGGAAATCGCCATTGCAAAACTCGCTATCGCTTATGCTCCAACTTTCCTACTCGTTTTACAATTAAACCCTTTTCTCACTAGCATTATAATATACTATTATTTAATATCTATATAATTATAGCTATTACTAAAGAAACAATTCAATATCCAACAAATATTTGGTATTTTTGCAATTTATCGGACTTTGCCGTAAGAAATATATCACTTACCAAGATCTGCTTACGGCAGAGTGCCGTACCCAGTAATGATGTGATGATTTATTTATTTATTTATTTTATCAGATTTTGCCAATAGCAGCGGTCGATAAAACTGTTTACCTGCCAATAAAGTAATATTGTTATAAAAGTATATAAACTATATATTCTGTATATGTTTGATATAGAGAAAAAATATTTTGATGGCTTAGAAATAAATGGATGGATTTGATTGAAGGTTGATTCTGTGAATGAAAAATAAAATGAGCTTGTATGAATAGAATTAATTAATTAAAGTATGACTCTAATAATTATATCAAAGGTTAGTGCTGTTTCATTTGATGTGAAATAATGTGCAGGAGGCACATTTAACTTTTTTTGAAGTATTGAAACACCCTGTATATAGAAACAAAAGTCAGATGAATAAATTCTGTGTCTAATGATTGTTTTTTCTGTAAAATAAACAAGAAACGAAAAAACGCAATTTAAAATTAAGTTCAAGATATTCTTTCTTATCTGACAATTAAAATATTTCACATTTATTTACATTTGTTTCAAATGATTTTTAACAAGTTTTCACTTAAATTTAATAGTATTTATTGGTTGTATTCTATGATAAATCTATAAATTTTATAGATCCGTAAATAATAAACAAAATCATAATATCAATATTTGTTGATAAAATGATTAAATATTTTATTCGCATTGCGATTTTGTTTTTCGTTTATAGATTTATGGATCTACAAAACTTGTAGATTTACACAGAATTCTACTATAAATAAGTTAAATGAACTATGTAGGTATATTGTCCGTCATTACGGTGATGTGGATAGCGATATGGAATTCGAATCCGGAGATCCCGAGAACTAAAAATTATATGAACTATCACACTGCGGCTCGGTGAGTGCAGACCTTGTACTGTAATTGGGACTAAGTTCCTGTTGTACAGCGTAACATAAATCAATAAATAAATATTGATTTCGATGTTTTACATCTTTTAACCCATTAACCGCCAATTTTTGGGACGCTTAAATATTTGACTGTAATCATTTTTTTTACATTTAAATTTTTTTAATGAATATAAATAAATAACAGGGAAAAACCTTTCAGAATTCATATATATATATATAAATAATATTAATAATTGTGATGGTTTAAAATTAAACAAAGCCTGGCTTCCATTGATTCACAATTTAAAATTTTTTAAATTACATATTTTGTCTTTTTACTTGTCATTTTTATTTATATGTCATTTGTTTATTTTTATGTCATTTATGTTATTTTATTTGTATTTCTGTCCTGATGAAGGTATTTATTTAAAGTATCGAAACGTCGAGTTTTTTGAATTTTAAATATATACAGAATTTAAACCAGAAGCCCCCTTTTATTTATAAATAAATAAATATATCATCACGCCTTTTACCCATCACTGGGTGTGGCACTCTGCCTAATATATTAATTAGTTATGTTGTGACAGCTAGTCACAGCAAATTTCAAATATTTGCAAAACCAATCATTTTTAAAATATTCAAAGTTACTTAATTTCGGTGTTTTTAAGAATTATATTTCATGGTCAGATATATTTTAACACTTAGTATGTATAACTTTTATTATCAAAAACTTGTTGTTTAGAACTCAAATAAAGATATTTTTACTGAAAAGGTATTCTTTTATTGATCATTGAATTGCGGTGGGTATTGGGTTAATTGAGACTTTTTCTTGTAAAAAATTATACTTTATAATGTGTAATCTTGAAGTTAACAACGAAATAAATGTAAACCCTAATTTAATGTTTGTACAACAGTCGAATCATGAATGAACCCTTCCAAATGTCGTGATCATGGCCCAATAAAATATGTATCACCTCATATCGCGTTTTCCAACAACTCACGAAACATGAACCAGGACTCACCGTCATCGTATCACGCCATCCTGATTTAAATTCATTTTCCAGACATGATTCACTCATTCTAGATTGTAAATATCCACATACGAATATTGCGATTCGCCCTTGATGTGCATCCAACAAACCCATTTCGAAATTCATTTGAATATCTTCATGATTACAATCGTATAAATATATTTCGTAAGTTGATTCTTAATTTGAAACGTCCAAGAACTGTTGAGAATTATGTTAGTTGATATGTGGAACGAATGTTGAATGAGAGATTGGTGAAATTGAAGGTGAGAGATTGTGTGGGTGACCTAGAATGTATCATAGGAATTCCTGGAGAATAAATGGATGGATATTATTGAAGGTTTGTTGTGTGAATGAAAGATGAGACGAGTTGAATTTTGCGCGAAGATTAATCTAAAAAAAAATATATCATCACGCCTTTTACCCATTACTGGGTGTGGCAGTCTGCGGAAGCAGACTGAATTAATGAATGTGGCATATGGAAGAATGAATTTATTGGTTGAAGCAGATGGGGTAGGTGGCTCAGTGGTATCGAGTCGGCCTGTGGATCTTGAGAACCCTGGTTCGATTCCCACAGCCGACAAACAATTTTCACCAAATTAAATCTACCCCTGTGGCTCCCTCTCCACTAATATCTTTGAGGGCCGTGATTTGACGGCTGGTAACCGTATTTTCACGCGACAAAATATATCACTTACCGAGATCTGCTTAGGCAGAGTGCCACACCCAGTAATGGGTAAAAGGCGTGATGATATATTTATTTATTTATTTTAAGCAGATGATATTCTGCAGTTTTTGTGAAGTTTCCAATATTAGCAGGCCGATAATAGTTATATTATGTTACTAGTGAGATATAAGCATTATTACAGCACTACGAATGAGAAGAATTACACAGAGTGCTATAATATGCTTTTTCCACTCCCGTTAATAAAATGTTATTAGTAACATGTTAATCACATGTTGACCAGCTGTGGCTTTTAGTCACGGCTAGAGATATTAAGCACGGGGTGAAGTTAGCTTCAGGCATTTGTCATTGTCACTTAACCTTACTTTTTAAATGATTTATAAATCTTTACATTTTGTTGTTGTCTTAATTTGCGATCGTTGAAAATGTGTAGTATGTGATTTGTTTTATAAACTATTTATATTAATATCGATATTACAATACAAAAAAGTGTTTTGTAATGAGTTCTCTATTACTTATAAAATAAATAAATATATCATCAAGCCTTTTACATTAATGGATGTGATACTCTGCCGAAGCAGGTTTCGGTAAGTGATATATTTTTTCGCGTGAAGTGCGGTTACAAGTTACAAGTGCTGTAATGAATTTTAAATGACAGTCTGACACAATCAATCAAATTAGATTTTAATGAAAATTGAATCAGACTACTCACATCTCAAATAAAAACAAAAATAAAATTGTCAAATTTTAAAAACGTCAATTTTGGAATAATCTTAATATTCGATACAATACTCGATAGATTACCAAACTCAAACTATGTAGTCGTTCAACAATGTTTCAATATCATATTGTACTATGATTTATTACAATACTTATGTCGTAAATAACTATTATTGTTCCACGTGTTATATATAAAAGTACGCCTGCTCAAAATTAATAAAAATCAATCAGATGGGCCATTATCAGTAATTATTTGTACATCTATAAATGAAAATAATACTCTTTAACATGAATTTTAATCAAATTTGAGTGAAAAAAAATATGATGATTTTTATTACTCATATTTACTATATAACTTAGGACTTTAACATGTAAAATCATTTTTTTTATTAACAACAAAGACAAAATTAATTGTCGTCCAACACTTGGTGAAACTAGGTTTAATAAAAAATATTAAATAAAAACTTGGCAAAGTCTCACAAAATTCAGCCTCCAAGTCACTTTATGAGGGCATCGTCAGCGGCTGGCCAGCACAGTAGTAACCAGGGTTCGAAGATATATATCGATCGATATATATCATGATATTTATTTTGATATATATCGTCATATTTTTGCAATGATATATATATATCCATTTTATAAAAATATCAAATAGTTTTTGTGATATAGCCTCCGGAAAAGTGAAATTTTTCGAATTTTTCAGTTTTTCTACTATTCCGAGGCTATATCTCGAAAACTAAATGTGATATGAAAACGCGGTCAACGGCATTAATTTTCTCGTGCTCCAGTTAACTTATAAACATAGTTTCAGCGATTTTTATTTTTTTCAATTTTCCGCCAAAAAAATCGCAAAAAGCGGTTTTTTAACATTTTCTCGAAAACCAGAAGTCATATGCATTTGTAGATTGCACCACTGGATTCAGTGGGTCAAAATACATATGTATGTAAATTTTCGTTTTAATAATCCTACGATTAAGGATTTTTGGGAAAATTGAATTAAAATCTGAAAAAACCAAAGGGGTACCCCTTAGGAAATAATTAAAAATATTAAATTGCTTAAAATTGTATGAAAATTTGCTTATAAGTCAATTCGGACACGGGGAATTCAACGCCGTTGAGCGCATTTCCATATCTTGTTTAGTTTTTGAGATATAGCCTCCGGAAAATTGAAATTTTTAGAATTTTTCAGTTTTTCTACTTTTACGAGGCTATATCTCGAAAACTAAATGTGATATGAAAACGCGGTCAACGGCATTAATTTTCTCGTGCTTCAGTTAACTTATAAACATAGTTTCAGCGATTTTTATTTTTTTCAATTTTCCGCCAAAAAAATCGCAAAAAGCGGTTTTTTAACATTTTCTCGAAAACCAGAAGTCATATGCATTTGTAGATTGCACCACTGGATTCAGTGGGTCAAAATACATATGTATGTAAATTTTCGTTTTAATAATCCTACGATTAAGGATTTTTGGGAAAATTGAATTAAAATCTGAAAAAACCAAAGGGCCCCTTAGGAAATAATTAAAAA
The DNA here is from genome assembly GCA_947425015.1 of Pterostichus niger. Classification (NCBI taxonomy): domain Eukaryota; kingdom Metazoa; phylum Arthropoda; class Insecta; order Coleoptera; family Carabidae; genus Pterostichus; species Pterostichus niger. The sequence goes on along the minus strand of OX380341.1, from coordinate 933,698 downwards.
TATTAAATTGCTTAAAATTGTATGAAAATTTGCTTATAAGTCAATTCGGACTCGGGGAATTCAACGCCGTTGAGCGCATTTCCATATCTTGTTTAGTTTTTGAGATATAGCCTCCGGAAAATTGAAATTTTTAGAATTTTTCAGTTTTTCTACTTTTACGAGGCTATATCTCGAAAACTAAATGTGATATGAAAACGCGGTCAACGGCATTAATTTTCTCGTGCTTCAGTTAACTTATAAACATAGTTTCAGCGATTTTTATTTTTTTTCAATTTTCCGCCAAAAAAATCGCAAAAAGCGGTTTTTTAACATTTTCTCGAAAACCAGAAGTCATATGCATTTGAAGATTGCACCACTGGGTTCAGTGAGTCAAAATACATATGTATGTAAATTTTCGTTTTAATAATCCTACGATTAAGGATTTTTGGTAAAATTGAATTAAAATCTGAAAAAACCAAAGGGGTACCCCTTAGGAAATAATTAAAAATATTAAATTGCTTAAAATTGTATGAAAATTTGCTTATAAGTCAATTCGGACTCGGGGAATTCAACGCCGTTGAGCGCATTTCCATATCTTGTTTAGTTTTTGAGATATAGCCTCCGGAAAAGTGAAATTTTTCGAATTTTTCAGTTTTTCTACTTTTACGAGGCTATATCTCGAAAACTAAATGTGATATGAAAACGCGGTCAACGGCATTAATTTTCTCGTGCTTCAGTTAACTTATAAACATAGTTTCAGCGATTTTTATTTTTTTTCAATTTTCCGCCAAAAAAATCGCAAAAAGCGGTTTTTTAACATTTTCTCGAAAACCAGAAGTCATACGCCGTTGAGCGCATTTCCATATCTTGTTTAGTTTTTGAGATATAGCCTCCAGAAAAGTGAAATTTTTCGAATTTTTCAGTTTTTGTAAATGTGTACAAAAACTAAAATTAAAAAATAAATATCCAAAAAGTGATATTTATCTGATATATATCCTATATATCAGATATTTTGATATTTATTATAAATATCATGATATTTACGAACCCTGGCTAGTAACCATAGACGCGTTTTTTTTCCTGCTTCCATTATTATTTTAGAGAAAAAAGCTTGAAATAAATGTTGTAGAGCATAAAATTCTACATTTAAATCAATAAACAGAATTAATTTTGCATACTTTATAACGACAGAAATTAAATTGAAATTGTCAGAAGAAAAAATATATGTGGTATGTGGATCTTGAGAACCTTGGTTCGATCCCCACAGACGACAAACAATTTTCACCAATTTAAATCTACCCCTGTGGCTTCCCCTCCACTAATATTTGACGGCTGGTAACTGCACTTCACGCGAAAAAATATATCACTTACCGAGATCTGCTTAGGCAGAGTGATGATATATTTATTTATTTATACAAGAAAAAAATACCCTATTTTCAACATTTTCTGTCGTATAATATAGAATTGTATGCTCTGCAACATCATGTAAACCATCAAGAATAAAAATAATGAAAAAAAAATACAAAATGAATTCTGCTTCCTTTCGTTAAATATCAGTGCACGCCACTGCTGTATACAGTTTTATTTTTGCATAAAACCGCAAAAATTCTTTTGAAATATATTTCACGCCACTCATATGTCTCACATAGATAATAAGTGACAGGTTTACTGTCTTTTCCGAAATATATAACAAGACTTGCTGGTTGTTTCGCATATCAGAAGGACAGCCAATAGTGCTAGTAGTATTTATGACGTAAATTCGATATTGTTAATGTAAATTTGTTTGTTACAACACTTGCAAGTACTCATAAAACAGTTTGAAATGTTTGAATCACCCTCAGTTGTAGTTGACGAGCGATTTCGTCACTAGCGAGTTTTTGTTACACTTGTCGACCTTTTTCCACTAAAGATAAAGTGACTTTCTCTGACGGCAATCCACTAGAAATTTTAGTAGTAGTTACTAGTGCAGCATACGGCATTGATTTCGTCGAAATAACTATTAAACTATTCATTTCCAAGAAACATTACAGGTAACTTTCTTTGCAATTTTATTATTTTTATGAAGCGTGCATTTATCGATTTTTCAGTTTTTGTTCTGGGTTTACTATCGACAATACGTTATTTCTTTTTGTTTCTTTTTGTTATTCACTCAATCAAGCTTCAACTAAAAACAATATAAATGCTATCAAGTGCTCGTATACAAAATTTATGTTCCAGAATGATTTGCTAAATTTTATTATTTATATTTGAAAAAGATTAAATATAACAAGCTTGCTGTAGGCTACACTGTTAACATGATAAATCAATTAAAATTTTATATATAGCATCATGCTATGCCCCCAATAAATGGAGTAACATGAACTCTTGAAACCTGCACTGAATATTTTTTGTTAAAGTATAATTAAAAATAATAATGCATTTATTTTTACAGCAATGACTTTAAGAAAAGAAATTTAATTTAAAATGGATATATCATCACTTCATTTTGGATGTGGCACTCGGCTATAGCAAATCTCGGTAAGTGCTGCTACCAACCGTCAAATTACGGTCCTCAAAGTTGTTAGTGGAACCTCTTCTACAGGGGTAATTTTAATGTGATAAAGACTGAAATACTGTAGTTTTATAAAAATGACTGAATAATGATATATTTTTTTCGCTTGAAGTGCAGTTACCAGCCGTAAAATCACGCCCCCCAAAGATATTAGTGGAGGGGGAGCCACAGGGATAGATTTAATTTGGTGAAAATTGTTTGTCGGCTGTGGGGATTGAACCAGGGTTCTCAAGATCATTAATTTATTATAATTGTAATTTGAGAATATTTCACTTACAATTAATGTTTTAAATTTGTTGATTTGAACGCGCCAACATTTTTAGACATACACCAAACTGCATCTATTAATTATAATTGCTAATTGTGAATACTAAATGGATAATTGTAAAAGCTTTGCATACGCGTTTTTGTTGTTACTATCAAAAAACAACAAATTGAAAAATCTAGATAACGACAAAAAATAGAGACAAAATAATATATCTATCGCATCAATAGCAATTTCCCCCTCCACTAACATCTTTGGGGGCCGTGATTTGATGGCTGGTAACCGCTGTTCACGCGAAGAAATATATCACTTACCGAGATCTGCTTACGGCAGAGTGCCACACTCAGTAATGGGTAAAAGGCGTGATGATATATTTATTTTATTTATTTATTTACAATAGCAATTGAAAAGTTTAATTTCACTTAAAATTAATGACGTAATTTTGTCGATGTAAACTCACCTGCATTATTTGACATATAACAAATTGTTTCTTTTAATTTTAATTACAAATTGTAATTATTAAATGAATAGCTCCGAAGTCAATTAAAATACATTACATATGTTCGTCCGGAAGTATCATTCAACGAATTCAGAGATCCTGTGTTTGAATCCACTGGGCTCAGTGAGTCTAGACCCTGTACTGTCATTGGGATTAAGTTCCTAAATATAAATAAATAAATATATCATCACGCTTTTTACCCATTACTGGATGTGGCACTCTGCCTAAGCAGGTCTCGGTAAGTGATATATTTATGCGCGTAAACTAGCTGTCAAGTCACGACCTCCAAAGATGTTAGTGTAGGGGGAGCCACAGGGATAGATTTAATTTGGTGAAAATTGTTTGTCGGTTGTGAGGATCGAACCAGGGTTCTCTAGATACCACTGAGCCACCTACCCCATTAATTAAGTTCCTATTGATCGTTATTCAATATCTGCACTCCACTTTTTCACATCATCTAAATTGCTATACATGTGAACAAGTCATTTGTGACTATTTCAACATTTTAATTAATACAATTCAATCAATAATTTACATTACTAATCATCCATTTATACATAATTCATCAACATCAAAAGACATCAATAATCTCATAATAATCAATAACATTTTCGTCTGCGGTGACATTTAATATTAATTTATGTGGAAGTCGCCAGGGAGTCGTCAACTCTCCGAATTCTATTTTTCATTTTCCCAGCTGCTAAAGTTCATATTCCAACCGGAAATGTCACTAGTTACCGGCATTCATCTGTTTAACCGCCTGTTAAATTCCTTTTTTTTTATTAGCACCGTGAATTGAAAACATTAAATGCATGGCTGGCTTCGTTTTAGTGTTTAGTAGAATTTGTTAACTGGATGACAGCTTGTATGTAGACTGCATTGAAAAAAGGTTTTTATGCTTTAAATTGAAGATAAATTATGCAAGGTTAAATGGTTGTTAACAGGGTTAAATAGATGTTAAATTAACTATAATTTTTCAAGGATATTGAACTTACATTTATAGTATGATAGCTATATTATGCAGAAGACAGAAATATTACATTACATTTTATTTATTATATATTTATTGCTATGCACAACAGGAATTTATGTATATTTCAGTAAAGCAACAAAAATTACTTCAAATTAAATTTGAAATGTTTGCTTATTAAAATAATTATTTTTAGTCTGTTTTATTAAGTCTTAAATTAATAATAAAATGTTTTTGTGTTAGTTCAATTTATTACAAACAGAAATTAAGAAGTGGAATAAAAATTATGGTATTAATAATTATATTATTTAATTAACAAAAAGACAAAATTAATTGTCATCCAACACTTGGTGAAACAAGGTTTAATAAAAAATATAAAATAAACACTTGGCTATGTTTCACAAAATTCAGCCTCCAAGTCACCTTATGAGGGCATTGTCAGAGGCTGGCCAGCACAGTTAGTAACCATAGACGCGTTTTTTATATATATTTTTTATATTATTTAATATTTCGTAACAATGTTTATCAGTATATGAATTAAAATAATATGAATAATGAACGAACCATAATTGTTTTTTACTACGACCATTAAAAAAAGTAGGCGTTTTTGAACTTATTTTTATTATGAAAGTAGCAGATTTTTGCACTAGTGCAAAAATGTGAATTATTTCTGCACTAGTGCAGAAAAGTAATTTAATATAAATAAACTCTATACAGTATAGTTTCTTGAGTTTGTTTGTCATTGTCAGTTGTCATGGATACATTAAACCAGGTATCTTTCTAAAGTTTCTAAATTAATAAAAAATTTCAGAGATGATACAATTACTGAGATTTGTTTTATTATTTTTACTCATTCAAAAAAAACCCATCTTCCTGCACTTGATATGTAAATAACTATTACAATTTATTTCGTAACAAAAAATAAAAACCACTTTATTTTAATACATACAGACACATTATCAATGATATTTATTGCGTGAAAGATCTGCAAGCTCGGGCAACCGACTTTACAGAAAGTAGAGAAGTATGCAGGCCCGCATTTACTCTTAGTGTAGCGGGATTGCCTACACACAGAGATTCAAGGGGCTCGGCAGAAACTGAAATTTGTTGTTGATCGTCGAACTGCGATGCCGGGTGACGTCACGGCGTCGTTCAAACTTGTTTCTTAAGACGTCGCGTTTCGCGGTTACTACTATCCATTGTAATTATATAGTTTTCATGCACTAACTAGAATTAAAATAAATATTATTTTATCGATTCGAAATATTACTACCTGTTTAAAAAATATTTACTGTAAAATTTATAAATTATTTACGACTGTAAGAATTGTTGTAAATGAATGAAACACATTTTGAAGGATTCAATATGTATTTCTACACGTGTTTAATCTGCAATTGCAGATCTGTGGGTGGTTACAAGTCGTCAAATTAGTCAAAATACAAGTGATTTTAGAATTTCAAACAAAATTAACTCAATTAATTTCACTATTCGCAAATTTAAGAATATGGAGGTGTCATTTATTTGCTGTTTATAATTTAATTAATATATTAGAAATAATTATCAAGCCAGGAGTAATAAAAATGTTTGCTTGAAGTAAACCATCCTTACTTTTGGTAATTTTGAAAAAAGCTTTTTGTTTTTTGATAATTACGTCACTCTTAATTTTTTGTCCCGAAAATACCTTGAATATATGATTAATGTAAATTTAAATAATTAATATTTTAATAAATAAATATATTAGTTTTGAGCAATTATTTTTTAATTAACAACAAAGACAAAATTAATTGTCATCCAACACTTGGTGAAACAAGGTTTAATAAAAAATATAAAATAAACACTTGGCTATGTTTCACAAAATACGCGTCTATGGTTACTAACTGTGCTGGCCAGCCTCTGACGATGCCCTCATAAGATAACTTGGAGGCTGAATTTTGTGAAACATAGCCAAGTGTTTATTTTATATTTTTTAATTACTAATAAATTTGTTTATATTTACACAAGATCTTACAGTTTATTTTTATATAGATCCAATAATGCTTGTCTTATTCCGAACTTAACTTTTAGATTCGTGCTACCGCATTTAATAGAATATAGTATGTAGGTACTAAATTTACGAAATATTACGTATCCTTTATATTCATTGTAAGAAGCATTTTATGACTTTAATCATTGTTATATAAGTTTTAAACTTTTCAGAAATCAATACATTATTAAAATACCCATTGAAAGTGTAATGCGTACATTTTTGATTATTTTTCAACAATAAAGCACGGCTGTAGCATTGAGTAGGTAATAATTGGGTCTGTTACTTATCAACGTAAAATTTATAGCGCAATAAATCGTTTTAACACATATAATTTATTTTGATTTATGGTAACTTATTACACATTAAAAAAAACCGTTAACAATATTATCAACAATTGTTATAAAGTTTGAAGGTATACGTGTGACTAAATCAAAAAATATCTTAGTATCATTTACATTCGGGAAGAATAGATTGAATAGTTTTCTGTTAGTATTTGTGTAGAATAATTTATGTGAAAGGCGTTTTATACATCGTTTATAATTTAGAACTTTTACTGATAAATATCTAAACATTAATGTATCAACTTCGATGGAATAATTCGTCGATTATTGACGTAGAAGATTACAATTTTACTTAGAGCTTTTTATAGTTTACATTCTTGAAAGTTCACCTCATTTGTCTGAAAGCCTCAGTGACGATAAAGTAAATATTTAAATATTGTGTTTCTTTCATTTTGCACAGATGGTAATAAATATCTCAACTGTATTCTCTATCGTAGAAATTTTTCTATTTTTAGAATCATAAATGACAACACTTTCACTATCGTAGTGAATTTTTTTTTAATCGGACAATACGTTTTGCATTGTTACAAAAATTTATAAACTCTTGTAATCTTTTATTATTACAAACAGATTTATTTCAATTCGTGTTACTTTAAAATCAACAACAATAATTAAAAAATGTGGGCATAATCAATCGAATTATTATTAATTAGAACTATAAAATTATAAATTAGATGAAACTCTATTAATAAAGAATAACAACAAAGACAAAATTAATTGTCATCCATGCACTTGGTGAAACTAGATTTAATAAAAAATATTAAATAAACACTTGGCTAAGTCTCACAAAATTCAGCCTCCAAGTCACCTTATTAGAGCTCATCAGTATGGTATAACTCACTTCTTCACCTAGAACAAATTTTGTGAGACTTAGCCAAGTGTTTATTTAATATTTTTTATTAAACCTAGTTTCACCAAGTGTATGGATGACAATTAATTTTGTCTTTGTTGTTATTTAAATTGCTATTGCGTAGCTTTTCCTTTTTTCGGTAGATGGCATGGCCTGTTCCACAGAACTTCTCATGTCATCTTACCGTTTGTTAGAGATCTTATTCTCTGCTGGCACAGTTCTTCGTCACCAGCTTCTTCACGTGAACTTTGTTCTAGGTGAAGAAGTGAGTTATATCATACTGATGAGCTCTAATAAGAGCGAAACGCGTCTATGGTTACCAACTGTGCTGGCCAGCCTCTGACGATGCCCTCATAAGGTGACTTGTAGGCTGAATTTTGTGAGACTTAGCCAAGTGTTTATTTAATATTTTTTATTAATAAAGAAGTTTTCATTTTGAAGTAGGCACTTCTAAACACTTATCTTTTGGGAACAAAGGTTTAAAATTTCTATATAATTATTTGAAATGATTGTCGATGATGATACAGGAAACAGAATATTGTATTGATTACTTAAGCTTGTTTCTTTGATAGTCTACGAAGTAAAAATACAAGTGTAATTAGAATAAAGCATCAAACTCTAAAACGTATTCATGAACACGATTCCATTTAGTATCATTTGAAAAATGTATCTTCCAGTTTATTTAAATAAAATTAGCGCCCAGCGAATAAGAAAATAGTAAAGTTTAGTGAAACTAGGTAAGTATGTAACAATGTTCTCACCGTTACCCAAACGATCTGTATTTATCCAGTCTAGCGATTCATATAATAGCATGTGTTTTTTGCAGGACGATGGCATTTCTCTCGTGCTGTTCTCCCCCTCATTGCGTGCCTGCGCGAGTGTGTCCCCGTGTGCGAGCAGGGCCGGCAGCAGCGTAATGTGGCGTGCTAGCGCGTGGGGCCCAACACACCTGCACATGAGACCACGAGGCCGCAACAGGCCGCATCACTCACGGTGAAGACATAGTTGTCCTAGTGTAGAGTAGACACGATGTTAAGCAACAAGAGAAGTCTGCTGCTCAAATGCATTGGGATGGGGTTGCTATTGTATGTTGGCATTCATCTGTTCTCGGGGAATGGTGTTGACGAACTGCAGCAGGTAAACAAACATATTGTACTTCAGACGGATCGGGATGATTCATAAACTTAAAAATTATAAATGTAATTGATTCATTCACAATTTAATCATTATAAAGCTATCTTTTTCATGACTACGTTAGAAAGTAATTTTTTTCCTTATTAAAAAGTGATAATTTTCTACTCTATAGAAGAAAGTAAATTTTGCTACGATCAAGTAAAAGTCTGTTTCATACAAATAATATGTTTTAGTCTGCTATTTCGCTGCTAAAAGCGATGAAACTAAAATAAGCTTTTTCTCCCGTTGTTAAGGAAAGAAAAGATATGAGAAATTTCAATTATTTTTATTTATTTTAAATACTGGAATGTTGAAAAAATAGTAAATAATCTCGTGAGATGCACTTCTCTCCCCTGATGTATGTATAATATCCGTTTTCTCTTTACTAAGGTAAAAACGTAAACTAGAAAAAATCTGATGTGGACACCACATGACTTCCTTGTACGCGTATTAAACTATAGATATTTTTTTAATTGTACATAATTATTAATTATTTTTTTAAATAAAAAAATATATAATATTTAAATTTAGATATCTCGTTTATGCAACAAGCTAATTTAAAAATTCTTAATGTGCTAGACGCAGAATTTAATTCTCTAAAACTTTTATTTGCAGCATTTATTTCTAAAATTAAAACAATTCCATTTTTTTCAAGGAAAACTGTAAGCAGCTTCATGTAATGTGCCACTTCCGGTTAGTCTATTTTAACCAAAATCTATTATGTTATTTCCATTGATATAGTAGTCTTATATACCAAATTTGGAAATTTTTAAATTATATTTGAATATAGTTTTTCATGAAAATCTATTATAGGCTTCAAGTAAAGTACCACTTCCGGTAGTTGTATAATGACCAAAAAGGGAGGTGCACAACTAGATGTTATAACAGTCCTAAATATAAAATTTCAATTTTCTACGGCTTACCGTTTTTGAGTTATGCGAGATACATACGTAAGTACACACGCACGTACAAACGTCACGACGAAATTAGTCAAAATGGATTCAGGGAGGGCCAAAATACCTATTTCCGTTGAAATCTGGGAACCGAAAATTTTCGCGATTACAATACTTCCTTTACTTCGTACAAGGAAGTAAAAAAAGATGTGATTTGACATCCAGGTGACATGTGTCAAGAGAATAATAAATCTTATCTAAATTTCTAATTGATGTTATTTCCTGATAGGGTAGAGAAAAAAATAGCTATAATTTTATAAATCTTCTTTGGAAGAATTTCAAGAATCAAAATAAATATTTGGTTTAATGCAACAATGATTTAATGGATAGAAGTAAAATGAAGAACTTTTACTTTGGTAGCAGGTGCAGGCAGGCAGGAACCTAGCAGCACTGGACACACAGAACCTGCTAGCTGCCGTCCAACAATCACACCTAGAGCACGAAGTGATAGCCAGTACAACACTCCCACCACCGATACCGAGCCCCACGTCTACGTCTACCTCCAAACCACCGCCCACAAAATTCGAACTCGTGAAGAAGGTGACTGGTTGCCTAGACCGGCCAATGGTGGCGCGCACGCAACAGCGCGGAGATTACTGGGTGTTGTATAATTACATCCGACCTCGAAGACGCTTCCGGTGTGAAGAAAGCATCACATATACTACTCACGCTGATTACTCCTTCTTGGATAATCTGGTGCCGCTGCTGGAGCGGTGGCAAGGGCCTGTGTCGATTGCTATACATGCACCAGGCTCTGACTTTCAGAATACTGTGGATTCTATAGCTGCACTTCGCGATTGTGCTTCGCCACTCGTGAAGGAGTTTGTCACGTTTCATATTTATTTCAGCACCAAGCATGTGCCCAAACAAGTAACATATATTACTAGGGCAACCAAAAATATGCTGAAACTATTTATAGTGCCAAAAAAACATAACATAACAAAACAAAATTAACAAAAATATTTTTAAATTTCATTTATATTTACAAGATGTAAATTTTTCGATCCTTAACCATTTGGATTTCAAGAACCGTAAAAAATACGAAGCTGATGAAATTGGGAAAAAAGTTCACAATTAAAGTGAACAGTTAATGTGATAATTTAACCGACTTTGTATGTCGTATGGTTCTCGAAATCCCAATGATTAGGCTCGAAAAATTTAACACCTGTATATTATTAGTTCAACTTAAAATTTAAAAAACACGATTTGTCAGAGTGTTTCGCATTCCACTATAAATTACTATAATTAAGATTAAAATCCTGTCGTCCAGACTAACAAAATTTAATAAAAATGCAATTTAAATTTTCTTTGGTGAAATATGCAACAGTCCTAATAAATATGGTTCAAAATTCATAGTTTTATTTATCTTGCGCATGAAAATAAATAATCCTTGGCATATTTTTGGTTGCCCTAGACATAACTAGATTATAAAATAAAGCCAGTGTAACTAAACAAGTACGTTTGTTGTAGGTACCGCGCCATGATAAAGTGCTACGCGAACCGTACAACTGTTCTTTAAATGCGCCATATTTAAATGTGTCCAGTGATCAAATGTACAAAACCTCAAAGAAACTATTATACCCTGTGAACGTTGGTCGTAATATCGCCAGGGAATCAGCTCAAACATACTTCATTCTCCCGTCAGACATCGAATTGTATCCATCACCGGATCTTATCAGCGAATTCCTCGGTCTTATTGCGAGTAACCAAGGTCCTCTTATTCGATCAAACCCGCGAGTGTTTCCTCTGCATCTGTTTGAAGTGGGAGCGAGTCAGCCGGTGCCGAATAACAAAACACAGTTGCAGACGATGCTAGCCAATGGCACCGCATTGCCATTTCATAAGAAATTGTGTCCGGGTTGTCACAACGTTCCCAAGAGCAAGGAGTGGCAAGCGGCCAACGAGACGGTGGGGCTGCATGTATTTCATATTGGCAAGAGGATGGGCTACTTCATACATTGGGAACCCATCTTCATTGGCACTCATGTTGATCCTCTGTATGATGAGAGGCTTAGCTGGGAGGGAAAGAGCGATAAGATGACTCAGGTGAGTGATCATTAAATGGAATAGCACGAACCCTTCAAACATAGAAGCTTATCTTATCCTTCGTTCACGTAACAAACCTTAATCTATCCATCCATTTATTTATTTATCTCTTACCCTCGATTTCATCAACAAACATCTTTTGAAATGCATTCCACATGTCCAAACCAGACACGATCCCGTTTTGTAATCTACTATTTATGATTATCGTTCTTAGGGATACGCACTGTGCGTGCTGGACTACGACTTCATGATCCTGGACAATGCGTTCCTAGTTCACAAACCAGGAGTGAAAGTGTATAAAAAAGACCAAAAGCGAGCGATCCTCGCCGCAAAGACTAACCAATTGATTAAAAAAATCATTGTCCCTGAACTCAAAGTATTATATGGCTTTAAAAAGGGCTGTGCTGTATAAATGTCTTTAGTTTTATGTTCGGTGAAGCTCGAAAGGTGGATTTTGCATTTCAGTGTTGTTGTCGTCTCCTCGGTTACATATTACATCACATTTCTTGTTTTACTGCACGAAAAATCGACGCACGATGTGTAACAAAAATACTAAGTTTATTTTCAAAGACATTTTTAATAATGTGGTGACTGCAAATTAGTATTTAATCATTAACTTAAGTGAATCATCGTATCATTTATTTTTCATCAGTTTCCTTTTATACCTGAGATTGAAATAAATGGCAAAAAAAGAATAAGAATATTTCATTTAGAAACCTATGAATTACGAGTAGGTTGAAGAAATTATTTTAATACACTTTTATACGACATGATATTAACAAATTGTACCTAAACTTATGAAGTATTCTCGTTTAATGGGAGCGTTTAGCGACATTTTTTATGATTAGCGCTACTACTGCATTAATTCGTTTGAAGTTTACGCAGAATTTTAAATTCAAAAGAAATTTACATAGAATATTTATAAATCAAATTCGGTAACAATTGTGGATAGATATAATGAAATTAAATGAAAGAGAATTTACTATGAGCTTGCACTAAATACTCCCATTTAAAAATTTTCAACGTACCTAATGTTTTATTTGGGGCAATTATAAATCTGTGCTTTTATTCGCAACCATGGGCGTGCCCACATTTTTGTGGGAAAGATAAACAAGAAATTATAATCGCTCAAATTTTCTTGAAAATAGGCCAAATTTATAAAGACTTGCTTGGTGCGCCCTGCTAACATCACATTAATTTTTAAATATTATTACGATACTCAGACTAAAATTGAATTGAATGTTCCTATTTCGTTGAATCAGCTTTTATTTATTATAAAGACAAAAATAATAATAATAATTTAAAATGACATTATTTTAAATGTACTTAAAAATAATTTATTGAAATTTTATTTATTTAAATGCAGTGACTCCAATCTATTTTAAATGGAACACTGTCAAGTCAATAATGTTTTTATTTTATGCTTTTGCTATTATCTGTATTAAAATAAGTTAGCTAATGCATAATTTAAGTAAGCGAATTGTACCATTTTGTATTATAATTTTCATGATTGCATTTTAAGATAAGTTGTACATGGATGTGCCTTAAGAAATAATTATATATCTATGTATCGTGATCCAAAAAGAAAATACTTTTCTACAATTGTATAACGTACACTCTGTATATTAAATAAAAATTATATATCTGTAATTTTTCTTAACTTATTTTTCTCTGATTCCAGATCGTAAGTCATGTTTTGTCTTGTACATTTTTTTAAGTATTTTTTTATAATATTTTACATTCTCAAATTTCTAAATGTCAATAACATGTACGGAACTAATGTTCAAATGATTTTTTTTTGGTAAATATTTATCATATTTTCACTATTTCTACTAAGTACAAAAATAGCTACACATACTTTCGTTTTTGGTATTTAGTGTTTAACATATTGTGTTTCGATAAGTGGTGAAAGAGTAGGTATATCCACATCCACGTCTACTGTCCTTGAATAAAAAGTTTCTTCTCCCAATAATTGCTTATCAGTAAACGCTTCATCTTCATTCGTGATTTTGAAGCAGCGACAAACACTTCACCATGCGTACTATTCCCACCATTGTGCTCATCTGCACGCTCATCATTCAAGGTAAGTGTATTATTTATTATTCTTGTATTATTTATAAATTGGTCATGCGTGTTTCTTATTTTATTAACTAGTTTTTATTGCTGTTTTGTCTAAATTAGTCATTGTTGTAATCTTTTTTAATCGTTGATCAATATAATTTAATATATGTAAATGTTATTTTGTACTCGTTTATTAATTATAAATATTAGTTTTTTCTAATATGCGTTTTAATAATAATTTAGATTATTTATGTTTGTCAAGTAAAGCATTTGTGACGCATTTATGTAAAAAGAAAAATAACGCAAGTTTATTTTACATAAATATTTTATTTGATTACACGTAATGTATATAAATTTTATTGGTGACTAATTTATATATGAGTAATTCTTGAATTCTATCAAATATTTAAAAATAATAAGTAAAACGTGAAAATATGTTAGTAGCAAATTCTAATTATTTAAAATCCGTGCACATTTATCAATAAATGTTATGTAAATGTCAAGGTAATTCGTGAGACATCTTCACTGGGAAAACATATTAAATTTCTCGGTTTTTTATTTGCCATTAACTGCCAAATTATTGACATTTTAAAACTATGATATAATAAATATCCATTAGATAAATTATTTCACTAGAAATAATAAGTTTTTTTTTACAATTAATTAAAATTCATTGTCATTAACAATATACCGGAAGAGGTAAATTATCCAAAGTTATTAACAAAAAACGCTGACAGCAGTAGATTCTTTTAAAATCTCGGTTAAGTATCGAGTTAGTTGCGTGATTTAATATTAGTCATAAACCGAGAGAAATTTCTAGACTTTTGTTGCATAACAACAAGAGACGAAGGAGTGAAAGTTTGACATCTTCGTCGCGACGAAGAAGGTCGTTTGGGTTTTGGGTTGGACGATAATTAATTCGTGAGATTCTTTCTTTTCAATTATCGCCTACCTGTTTCTATACGTAATAGCATTAGAATCATCCTTGAAGAAGAAGTTATTCAACTATGACATTTATTTATTTTTGTTTTAAATAGTTGCGCTTAGAATCATTTACATAAAATTGATTTATATTACTTTGCGAATATATACATATATAACATCACGCTATATACCATCTAATGAATTAGCACGAACCCTGGAAACATTCATAGAACATGTATTCATTAGATTTATCATTCAATTAATCTCCGCCAAAAATTCCTATCGTGACGCACCAATTTTCTTTTCATGCAAATCTTCAACATTTGCGAAATTTAAATATTAAAAATATTTCAGTTTTCTCGCAAAGATTCCGGCCGGAACAAAATAGTTTTCAGCAACAAGAACAACCACGAATTTCACATGGTAGCTGCCCTGAGAAAAACGGTCGTTATCCTACAAATACCTGTGATGGGTATATAGAATGTGTTGATGGAGTCCCAGAGGAAAAACTTTGCGCAGATGGATTACTTTTTAATCCTGCAACTGGTCCATTTGCTTTCCCTTGCCAATACCCTATTGATGTGGACTGTACCGGCCGTGAACAGACACGTAAGATCGCATGATATAATAATGACGTGTTCGTGAATTATTTATGCTACTTTAATGACGATGTATTTCTTAGAACCCGCTCAGCCCACTGAAAACTGCCCTCATCAATATGGTTACTATCGTTTAGGGAATGAAGTGAATTGTGGACAATTTATGCAGTGTGCTGCAGGACGCAGTTACACTTTTGATTGTCCTGAAGGACTGGCTTACAGTGCAGACACTTACAGATGTGATTGGCCAGATCAAGTCCCCAGCTGTGACGCTGAAGGTATAGTGCTTAACAATTAAATGTTTTATTTAGAAGGATCTAGATTCATCAAATTCCGGTCAAGATTCGTGATAAATGTTTTATTATTACTAATAATTATTTCTTTACAGCATATTTGGGCTTCAGTTGCCCACCTGAAGCAAATGTAAGAGGTCTAGGAGAACCTGAATACAGATTTTATCGCAGTCCCACTGATTGCCAAAGATATTTTATATGTATTCATGGCAAACCAAGATTGTATAACTGCGGAGAAGGCAGGGCTTATAATGATATTATTAATGAATGTGATGGCATCGAAAATGTAACTGGATGCGCATCAAACTATAATGTAAAACTTGATAAAACTGCCATTAATCCCAGATTTCAGTAAATTGGAAATGTATATTAAACTGTACAGTATGTGAGTAACTTTGGTTGCGTACCATTGAGGAACTCAAATTGTTGAATATTTATATTTTTCATGTACAATAAATAACAACAGTTACAATATATTTTTATGTTTTTATATCAATGAATAAATATTTCGTTTAAATTTGAGATCAAATGTTGTTTTTATAGACAGTATTTAGTCAGAAATTTGAATGCGCAAGTGGTTTATGGCGCTAAACGAGAGAAAGGAAGTGACGTCACAAACGTCAATATTTACGACTTGCTTGTATATAATTATTGTTATTTCTAATATTGAATATGTTGTAATGAAGGATGATATTAACCTGTAAGCAGTGATCATTATATAAGGTGTAATCATGTGTTTGGTAGGGGATGAATATGTGTCATGTGTTCAAATGCCGCGCCGTAGTAGTGCGATATTCGGGCCGGTCAGCCCCTCCCGGGTGCTCCGAGTGGCCGCGGGGGCCGTGCGCAAGAAACCGAGTCACCGAGCCCCCTTCCGCCCGCCACAGGGCACTGAGCGCTGAGGCGTCGCCCCCTGCAGTCGGGTGCTTCGCATTCACGTGTAACCGTCAACTGTGACAAGGTGACGTTCATAATAATTACGAACAGTTGCTAAGTTTATTGTGTTTATTAAACGAGTGGAAGTGATACGTGAAGCAAAAAGAAATGGCCTGGGTTAATTATGCAACAACAATTTGTAGACTATGTTTACAACAAGATGGTTTTTTACTTGCAATTTTCAATAATCATGTGAACGACAATGTAGATAACAACATTCATAGGAAAATAATAGAATGCACGACATTAGAGGTACTTGTACTTCAATTAATATTCATTTATTTGTACCGTTACATAAATTATACAGTTATTAGTATTATTTACTCTTACGGATTATTGAATTACAGGATTTAAAGTCAGGCATTTTATAGGTTAGGAGAATTACAAATCACATTTTTTTCTCATGATTCTTATTGATCGATAGTTTATTTTTATCATATGTACAATGTAAAGAGTAGATAATATATATTGAACGCATTAATAGGAAAATAAACATGGTCATTAATAATCCATTTGCTTTTACAGCTTTCTTCTGGCGACGGACTCCCTCCGTGTATTTGTCACCGATGTCTCTACAAGGTAGAATTATGTCTGGAATTCAAACAACAATGTTTAATGGCCGATGCAACCTTACGCCAAGTAAACTGCCAGCTCACGAACCAAACCGACAGAAATGGCGAACGAAACAGCGATCAAGAATCCGAAGACATTCTTTATCCATCTACCACTGTTTCCGCGGCAGATTTCGAGAAATTTAATCAGAAATTCATTCCAGATCACGGACAGAACGCGGAGAACGTCGTCTTGGTCGTCAATCCCGACTTGGAATACGACTCCGATAATGAATCTGAATTCGGGCAACACAGCGACGCTGAGAATAACGATACAGCAGATTTTACAGAACTTAAGAATGTGTTCATGTGTAAATACTGTGATCGAGCTTATACTGAAAAAGACGCGTGTAGAAATCACGAGAATACAGAACACAATAAAGAAGTTCCGTTTATGTGTTCGCAGTGTGATATGTCGTTTGCAGACAGGACAAACTATACAGCTCATATGAAGTCAGTTCACGCGAACGACAAACCTTTTGGATGTCCACAATGTCCTCGAAGTTTCAGCCGAAGATCTGACCTCCGCAAGCATACTGTGGTCCACACGGGAATTAAACCTTTCACCTGTAACATCTGCTACAAATCTTTCTCCCGAAACACAAATCTAACCAAACATCTTCGTATTCATTCCGGTCACAAGCCCTACATTTGCCCTCAGTGCCCTAAAACCTTTATTTCTAAAGGTGATCTCACCCGTCATGCCCTGATCCACTCTGGTCATAAACCCTTTGCCTGTAATTACTGTGATCAAAGTTTTGGCCGACGAGACAAACTCTTACGCCACGAAAAAAGACATTTTCCAAATAGCAACGAAGATAGGTCATCAGCAGTTTCCGAGCTAGAATTATTGCGGCAACAAATTGCAATGAGCGGTTATCCATACGAATCAACCGTTAAACAGGAAATTGAGCAGGAGGAGGAACCAGAAGAAGAAGAAAAATGGAGCGGAGAGAATATGGTTATTAGCGTAGATCCATTCAACCACGAAGAAAATTATTCCAACTTAGGGGATAACTCTAGATCACATACTGACTCTCCAGTTCATGATCTACCGCGAATTCCGGATCATATTCAAAATGATCTTCCTAGACTTCCGGAACACATAACCGGCGATGACACTTATCATGATTACGATCCGCTTAAAAAGCAAATGAAACATGTTAGTTCGATTAAAAAATACATTTGTTTCGTTTGTCATAAACGATTTTTGTCAAATGAAAGTTTGCGATCACATCAGCTTACACACACTCAACACAAGCCGCACGTTTGTTCACAATGCTCAAAATCTTTTCTCCGGAAACGGGAGCTAGATCGCCACATGACAACGCATTCAGGGACGAAGCCCTTCAAATGTACACAATGCGAGAAACGATTTGGACGGAAAGACAAACTTGTCCGACATATGCGAATCCACAATGTCGGTGAGCACGTGTGTGTGGTTTGTGGGGCAAGATTTACGCGTCCGGAAAGTTTACTAGTGCACATGAAAATACACGCGAATTTGGAAGAGAGTCCGCAAGTATAATTCGTTCATTTTTTCTAGGTAGGTGTTTATTTTTTTGTCAATTTATTTACCTTAACGAATATTGTTGTAGTTGTACTGTTTTGTTGACATTCTTTTGTATGATTTTTATAACTGAAAAATGAGATGTATTTTTATAAATCTGAACAGTACAAATTGTGTAAAATATTGTTCTAGGGAAAATATACAACTTTTCAGTTCCTTTTTACATTACACATTTATATCAATAATTACAATAATTTACACAAAAATATATATACCTCATATGTTTTACCCATTACTGGGTCCGAAACTCTACTGTAGCAGAAGTTAGTAATTTTTTTTTAAATCCAAGCGGCACGAAATTGAAATGCCAGTAATACATACGACAGCACAGTTGTACTTATCTAAGAGAAAATATTTTTTAATTATATTTTTTGTAATTTAAATGTAAAACCTACAGGTCCCATTAATCGAAGACGGACATTAAAAATGTCAGAACCAGAAAGTGTTGGTTTTATCGAACGGAAAGTAAGTATCAACATATCAACCTAAAAAATGACTAAATAAATTGTTCATAAACTTGATTATTTTTTGTACCTGCATCTTTTCATCAGAAAGCAATTTATAAACAGGAAACTCTTCTAAAAAATGTATAATGTCTTCTCCCTAAAATTATAAAATATTATAAATCTTTAATAACAAAAAATAATAATTTCGTACTGCTTGATGTACTTCTTCAACAACGAATAATATCCAAATTATTCCTAATAAAATCATAACTGTTTCAAATTGTTTTAAGAACAGTAAATCCATAGATTTACCAGTTACCCATATACTGATTATAAGGTAACAATTTAGAATTAAAATTAGAATATGTGTAATTAAATGGAATACAAGACTTGGATTTAAACATTTATTAAACTGTTTAAAATTTAAAATAATTACACAATGCAATTGTTGCAATCTTTTTAATATATTGATTATTGGAAAATTATTTCTAAATCTTCCTGTCGATATAATTTTATTAGCAATAAATTCTCTGATCAACATATTTTCATCTTGCATAATTGTGTCCAAACGTTTATTTAAAGTAATTCGAATTTGCTCGTAACATTTTTTCATTAATTGTAGATACAATTTCATTTTAATTGCACAATAAAAGAAAAAAATATTTTCTGAAAGCATATAAAAACATGAAGTTGTTAAATTGTATAGAATCCAAAATTCATAACTTGGAGTAAAAATAAATTCCATCATGATTATTATCAATGATGTAAAAATAGAAAAAGTACAGCAGAACCATGAATAGGATTTTATAAAATTCGCTGCTTTTTTGTCAAAAATTAGATCAATTCCATAATATTTTTTATTGGCAATAATTGCTAAAAAGCCATTTATTTCTTTTACATATTCGTTGGCTCTGGACATTTGCACCAAATATAGTATAATTATATTTATTTGAAAAGTAATTAATCCTAGTTCAAAAATAATATTAATTTTTGATTCTGATTTAAAGTCATTTATTATATCGATAATATTATGTATGGATACAATTAAAACACTTATTAGCATAAATATCTTGATCTTTTAAATTTCGGTAAAGATGCAACAAATATTTTGCTGTGTGGACATAATCCTGATTCTTGAGTTATTCCTAAGAATGATGCCAAAGTAAAAAATGCTTTGCATGTACAAACTATACATTCTTCATTATATTTTCTACTGTCCATTTTACCACAGGTTATAAACGTAAAAGAAAAATAAAGAGATCTTATAAAACTATAATTTTTTGTATAATCGATTAATTATATCTGCCTATTGTATGTACAAATGTAATTTGTATTTAATATTTCTTAATGGGGGTTCAATTTGATTAGAGATAATTTAATGCGATAGAATATTAATTTAATTAAATGCGCGGTCAGACCTTACGCTCACAATTTTACTACTTATACAGTTAAATCGACAAGTAATGATCTCACAAGGCTTCGATCGAATATAATTAATTTAAAAGTAATAAAAGAAATGTTTGTTATCACTTCAAAAACTAATTCATAGAAAGTATCCATTATCAGCGATAACATATGACATATTTTGTGGAGATTAGAAAAGTTAAAATTTCGTTTACATATTTTCCAATTTTCACTGCTGTTTGGTTGCACTATACATCATTTGAATTTGAACAGTTTGTTGACATTTTGTTATTTGAGATTGGAGTATTGAGTTGTATGTAGGTTATAACATGTGTATCTTTTAAAAATGAATAATTCGTCAAATATTCGGTTATTATTAACAGATGAAATTAGTTTAGAAGGATTAGATGGAATAACATTGCAGGGTAAATATAAAAAATGGCAAATTTAACAGTAATAACATGTGATGTAATATTTTTATAGCATTATGGATTCGAATAGCACAAACTACAAACTCAAAATTGCCGTTCCCGAAGGCGTTGCAAAGAGAATATTGGAATGTAATACGTAAAATCCAAGATTTCAATTTTTATGAATTACAAGATCCACGTCCTGATTTTGTACGTTATGATCGCTTTGTTTACATTGACGTAGAATCAGATATTTCATATTATGAACCAGTGGGTATTAATAATGTATGAAATTATAGATGGAATATATGTTTATTTTGTATATGATTGTAGGATGATATACCTGATGAGATTTACATCCATAAAACAGTAAATGATTGTATAAAAGGAATCAAAGGCTCGTGTCCCACATATTATACCAGAAAGGACATTACTGAAGAAGCACGGGCTACTGAATATGCTGACGCAATAAAGTAAGTGAATTAATATATTCTATAAGTAAATTTCAACATATGTTTATTTAGATGGGGAAATAAGTTAGTGATAGTTGCAAGTCAAGAACTACGTGAATACGCTCTCATTGGTGCTCAAGTTTCAAATTGTATCGAAATCACTCCAATTCAGTTTTGCGTTTTGGAAAGAATCGGACGTGCACGGTATCAAGGAGAAATCACTCAAGGAAAACGATCGCTTCAATTAATGGGAGAAGATCCTAAATCATTATTTTACCACAGAAAAACTTTGTTAAAATACAAATTAATTACAAAACAAGTATATTATCAAAAAACTGGTCCACAAAATTTCAGCGGAACTTTATTACACTTACAGAAATTTTATACTGAGAGGAAATCAAAACAATTATTGTTAACAGAACAAATTGTAGATAATTTAAAGACTAGACCAAATTATAGAGCCCAGTATGCTGAAGTTACTAATCAGTTGAATTTATCGAAATCAGTTAAGAAACTTATGAAGTCTCCAGAATTTCAGAGATTTGTTCACACAGATGTTGTAAGTTTTGTTTCACTGAACACTTTTCAATATCGCATTCATCAAACATTCATCTGATTAACATCTTTGTAGAAAATTCCATACAGACAATATTTTCCCGGAAGCGAAAAAACTAAGGAATGGAAACATAAAAACGGGGACAAAGAAAAAATGATTCGTTGTCTTCAATTAATTGATCCAGAAATTGATGTTGCTGAAAATTGGCACAAATTAGACCCCGACGATGATGATGAGAACGAGTCAGGTAAAAACTAATCGCCAAAAATAATTATTTATTTAATATAAAATTATTTAAAGGATACCAGGACTACAAAAACTTAAAATACGGTCTTCCGCTGCTTTATCAAGCAGCAGAGGTCGTCAGAAATCAAGGAGAAGTCGGTTTATGTCAAACTGAACTTGGAGAAATTATGGGAGTCAACAAATTGTGTGCGAGGTCTTTCTGTAGGAATTTGGTTCGAAGAAATGTCGTCACTTGTGTTATGAACGATGTTGGGAGACAACGAGTTACAAGGTAGGAGAAATACACAACATTCAGAGTTAGTTTATTTATAAATTCGCTTCATTTCTACTTATAAATGTCTCGTTCAAAGTACATAGAAATCATTCATGGAGCATATATGAAATTTATAGATTCACATCTAGAAAATATGAAAACAAAGGAATTATGACTTTGCAATTGAAGCAAGAACGAGAAAAAATGATAAATTTAATGTCTACAACAAATACAAACATGAGTGTTTCATCTAGTAATAATGACGAACAAGAAATTATGGATGAAAACTCTTTACAAAGTAATATTAGTTTTATTAACGTACAAGACAAACTTGAATTTACACTTGACAATGAATCCTCGACAACTAATACATCAATAAAAATTGATATAACATCACAAGAAGACGTAAAAGAAAATATCATCATCATGAATACGACAGAATCTACAAGCGAAAATTCAGAACACGAACATATTGAACCTGAAGCCAAGAAATTAAAATTAACTTGTAGAAAACGGTTACTTGAAGATGCTGAAGAACCTGAAGCAAAAATGATGAAAATGTCTGAAACAGATACTCAACTGCAAAAAAGTTTAGATATCATTGAAGTGAAATTAATTGTCACCAAATCAATTCCAGGGCTCAAGGGATATTCAAAAGGATTTGCTGAACAGTTTAAAACTGAATTTTTAAACACCAATAAACTAGATAGTAGTAGAATGACTTACAGAATTCTTAGACGCGCGAATTTCATTATTGAATCAGTTCGAGAAGTAAAAGTAATCGCTGATATGACTAAAATGATGAAAATGATACAAGAAGATGAAAAAGATGAGGGCTACAATGTTAAAATCGATAAAAAGTCTTTGTTAAGACTTTTATTAAAACTCGCCAAAGAAGGACACGTGAAATACATAAAGGCAACATTAACTTGTTACAATAAAACCAAATCAATTTCATTTATTTGTGATCCTAACATTGATGAAAATCATTCTGTGATTCAGTCTGCGATTGAACAAGCAAAAATGAAATTCCATCTTTCTGGAAAAACTCCAGACACGAAAACTGAGAAAAAAATGGCTGAAAATATTACTTATGAATACGATAGAAATGCAGCAAAAGCGTATGGATTTTGCCCAAAGTTTATTCGTATGCGTCTTGTTCATGAATTGTTGTTTTATTTAATTTATGATGAACAAAATGAACCTTTAACTAAACCGGAAGAATATAAAGAATGGTTAGAGAGTATGAATTTACCGTATGATGAAAGCTTAATTGCGGAAATGAGCCCAATTTACTACAAAAAAGAATTGAATTGGAGAACATTTATGCCGCCGATTCCTACGCATGTTGATTGGCCGAACGGTTGGATTTTAATCAGCGACATATTACTTCGAATTCCTCTCCATACTTTTGTGCAATGTTTCAGTGTTATGTACCAAATTGATGGCTTAGAATGTTACCTTAATCACCCGATTAAAAAAAACTTTTTAGTAAAACATCTCCCGGCAAAAATCCGCAATGCTTTGATGCACAAACGTCGATACATTTTTCAAATGCACGAAATTTGTACTCGATTATGTTACTGTGGTTTACTTCAGTTTGGTCCGCAAAAACTGAAAGAAAAGGATCAAGTGTTTGTGTTTTTAAATCAGAGAACTTCAATGTTAAATACAACAACATCTCAAGAAGGTTATCACGAAATTTCTTCTAAAGAATACGATAAACATTCGTATTCTTTCGGAAATTCCAAGCAAGTTGAACAATATTGGTACGATTTATGGTCAACTTGTATGAACACTATGTTAGGTGGTAGATTGTGCGTAAATGGAAAATATATTGTCCTGGAACAGTTGGAAACCAAACAAGCTATGATTGAAGCTGTCCTTCCACGTACTCCAGAAGAAGTTCTCCTCAGGGACACCGGTGACGTCCCTGGAAACCGCCGAGGTGCTGCAGGCTTGGATTCAGCCCTTTTTGCCCACTTACGCCGCAGTTGGAATTGGAATTGCAACAACGATATTGGATGTGCACCAAATCCACCGACAACTTATAGTTCTGGAACTGTTACAGTACACAAGCGCAATAATATTGCTGAATATATGGAAGGGGCAAAAAAACATATTGTACATGGTTCTGCTATTAAACATTTCAATAAAATTTCCAAAAAAACTGGAGAAATCCAACCGAAAAGATATAAAATATCGCGAAAAACTGTTGTTAGGAAGATAGTTCCGAAAAAGTTGTCAAAAATTCGCAAACCATTTTATGATGAAGTTGATAAGATTGCATTGCAAAAAATGGGAAAATTGCGGACAGACTGGTCACCGTTAGAAGACCATATTTTACTTTTATGTACTATAGGTTCTAAATATTTATGTCCGAATCGTCATAAACAAATTATTTCTTTCACGGTTATCCGAGATGTTTTGCATAAATTAGTTGAAAGTTCTGCTTCAAAAACATCTAGAGCTTGTCAAAGACGTATTCTGTATATCATGAAAAATATCAACACTCGTCATAGTGTTCAAATGTGTCTAGAAGAAATCAATCAAAGCCATGGTATCGCGAAAAAATACAGAAACATTTGTAAAAGAATTTTAAATAGCCATGTTCCTGAATCAGAAATGAACATTGCGTTTATTGAACTTGTTTCATATATGAGTACAATGTTTTCGAAATTAATTGAACCGGGAAAGAAAATACAAATTCCGTCATCAATGGAAAAATTTAAAGAAAAATTTCGTGTTTGTGGAAGTTTTAAGAAAGCTGGTGTTCTTTACAAGGAACCAGAAAGTACTACAGATGTTACTTTGTCAGTAATACGAACAGTAATTCACAGCAGTATGTGTTGTTCAAAAGATAAAACGTCATGGGCATATCAGTTATTTAAAATATATCAGCAATATCCAGAAACATTATTAAGATCTGTTATAACTAAAACCCGACATGAACAAATGATTGCATTAAAAAAATCTTACATGCGTACACACCGAACTAAAAGTA
Organism: Pterostichus niger; assembly: GCA_947425015.1. Taxonomy (NCBI): domain Eukaryota; kingdom Metazoa; phylum Arthropoda; class Insecta; order Coleoptera; family Carabidae; genus Pterostichus; species Pterostichus niger. The sequence goes on along the minus strand of OX380341.1, from coordinate 908,280 downwards.
GTAGTATGCCATTAAGTTCTTCCCCATACCAACTATCCATAACTTATAAGCATCAGTTACATACTAAATTCCCGTATACAATTTTCGAAGAAGCTTACAATATTTTATCACAAGTTTCTAATTGGTTTAATCATCCAAATAAAATCATCTCCGAAGGCATCGAAGTGTTAAACCCATTCAGTGGAACTGCTATAGCTTTGATGGAACTAACAAACAAAGTGGATTTAAATTATAAATTTGAAATCCCCGATGATATAATCGTTCTAGATCAAACAGTACAAAATGATAAATACTACGAAAGAATTATACAAAAATACTATAATTTCATTGAAGATCCTGGCAAAGCAGAAATAGAAGAAAAGAATCATTTAAATTCCCAGGAAGAAGAAGATAATTTTCCTGATTTTAATATAAGTCAAGTTAAGAAAGTAGAGAATCCATTTCCAATGAAGACAACATCAAGTAGAATTGCTTTTTACATGATGCGTGCTGAAATGTGTGAAGGAATTGACGAAAAATCAACACAACATATGCATGACTTCTTTGTAGTGAATGCTTGTAGAGTCTTTATTCATTTTGCGGATAATATCAATGAAAAAGGTAATATTGAACCTGAACATTTACATCAAGATTATTTAAGTGTAAAGAATAAGATTACTCCTAAAATTCTTGCAGAAATCAGATGGTAAGTTTTACTATAATATTCTCACAATAAATAGTATAAATTATTATTTTGTAGTAATGCACTAATTCCCGATAATTGCCCTACTGATGACGAAATTATACAAACATTAAATGAATATAATGCAAATGAAGCGGACATAAATTTTGCCTTGAAAATTATTAATCATATTTTAGAATTTGGAATTTTTGGAGCGACTAATAGTGAATTAATTGTAAGGACTCCATAATTTTATAAAAGTAACATTTAAAAAGATATATTTTCAGTCGTTGAAACCACTAATCTATGAAGGCAACTTGCTATTAGAAAAGCTGTTAGATATTTTGATAAACACACAAGTAATTATTCGAACAGGAGTAGAAAAAGTACGATATGTTCATTTTGAACATAAGAAACCTTGGATAGTGAACTCTTACAAAATTCTGCGTCTAGATAGAGAAAAAATACCAGCTGCCACAACTTCAGTTAAAGATAAACTGAATAATAAACTTTATCGTAAGAAAGCCAATTACCATGCGAAGGAAGTAGAAATTTCTAGAGAGCGTCTGGATTTAAAGTAATATCAACTTATATTTATTAGTGAGGAATGAATAATATTGTTTATTTTAACAGAACCGAACAACAAGTGAAAGTGTTGATGTCACCTTGGATACGAATTGACGGTACTTTAAATAGAAGAGTTCTTGACCGATGGCTTGGAACTATTCTTATTACTTGTCTGCAACAACCTGGAATCAGTTTACAAAAACTGATTCAAACATTCACATATTTAAAACCGGTTGAATTAGGAAATTTAGTCAAGGTAATTTCTGTAAAATTAGAAAATTATATAAATATAATAATTTGTTTTTTTAAACAGTATTTAATAAGGTTAAAATGTCTGCGTCAGTTTGTTGTAAGAAAGTCAAAAACAACTTTATTTTCTAGTATTCCAACAACAACAATTGGTTCGTTATATTTTTAAACATATTTATTTGAATTATGGAACTATTTAATATTTTTTTAGAATCCGCAACAGGCTTAGAAGAACCAAATGATATTTTAATAGAACCATTTAGTGATGCTACAACAAAATATGCAGTGTTTGTAGGAAAAAAAGCATATGCTGCAGACTTCCTAAGCGTATGATTATAGATATATTGTTAGTTTTTATAATATATTTATAATATTTATCCTTAACGCGAAGTAAAACAAAACTCGCTAGAATTATATAGAAATTTAATTTTTATTTATTTTATATACATCAGTCATAGATACGGATTAATTATGAAATATTGAGCACCAGTCACATAATTACTTAACAATAAGCTATATAATGTATTTACTTATTTCAAACAATGACTTCATTAAAAATAATCAAAATAATAATAAAATATTTCAATTGAATGTTTGGTCCTTTAATATTATTCTTGGAACAATGGAGCACCGTATATTTTTCGATATGTAATCAAGTTTTAATAGATTAATTAAAATATACAATAAGCATATAAAGTAAACAAAATCTCTTTTAGGATATTCATAATACATCACATAAGAAGTAAACTCCATTCAGGGTTTTAACGAATTTATAAACCTATTTGAAATCAAACAGAGTGCACTTTATGATTGACTTGTATAGGTACTGAAAACAACGTTTCCCAGGGTGATTTAACAGCTGAAATTGCTGTATTTAGACTATCAATTGTTTCGAATTGTATTGTCCAAACTTCTTCACAGCCGGCAATTTCATCCAAAAAATGGAAATCTAAAGTTACATTTTCTAAATCCTACAAATATACATATCATTAATCCAAATAGCTGTGAAATAACATATGAATATTTAGATTACTAACCACTTCAAGAAGATTGCTGATGGGTTGCGAAGCAAATACTTTCGGTTCCTTTTCTGAATCTGATAACAGCCATTCTAAGTCTGGTAATAAAATGAGATCGGTAGATGTAACAATAAAAACACCTAAAGTCAATGTTTTGTTTTCAGTAATTGCACATTTAGAAAAGACTGAAAGCAAACGAAGAGTTGAATCTTTAGGTAAAGAATGATCTTCTGTTTGATGTGACAACAATAAATGTTGCAGATTTAGCATGGGTCGTTCTGGTGTCACACAAACCAAATCACAAGAATCTGGGAGCGGATTGGTAGCTAAAAATGCGAGAAAGTTCGAGGTTCTTTGCATGTCTTGCAAAACACACAAATAATTTATATTTTTCTTGGTTACATCTCTAATTTCCAAACCAATTCCTTGTTTCCAAGGTAAAGTGTAAATAGTTTGAAGTCTGTCAATTGTGTAACTCTCTTTTTTAACTAACCAACTTGACAAATCTTCTCTGAAAACGAATATAAAATTTATATTATGAACAAAACAATATCAATGATTTAGATACCCAATATTATGTTCTTTAATATGTAGAATATAAACTTTATATGTAGAGAGCATCAGGCATCCTTCAACAGGTTTCGTTAAATTTGATCTCAAAAGAACACATCTTAAAAGCCATACAAAATTTTCATGTTCATCTTCAAAAATATTTTCATATAAATGATATTTAACTCTATGATCTACATTTGTAAAATCTTCCGTAAATGTGAACTGAATATCATTTGAGTCACTTGTAGTTTTGACAGATTTAGTTCCAGTTGTTGGACCAGAAAATAATCCCTCTAACAGAGAAGTGAAGATTCGTTTGCCCTTATCTTCCTCTTTTTGTTCTTTGTCTTTGTTATTGGTGTCTTGTTCTTCTTTTAAGACAGCCCTCATTTCCAAACCACTGGTAGGTCTAGATATGTGATGTGTTGTATCATAAGCTGTACATACACTTTCTGTGAAAGAACTAGAAGAGCTGCTTTCGGTTAAACCCGGTAAGGAAGCGGTTGTGGTTACTGGAACAACTACATCTGGAATGGTTACCAAAGTAGGTTGCATGAGTGTTCTGCGTTCTTCTGATGAACGTTTTCGTCCTGGTCTAAATTGATCATCTAAAACTTCGATACTACTTTGACTAGGATTACTAATCACTTCAATATCACTTTCATATTTTCGTAAAATAGTATCTGAAGATGGAGTATCATCTGCACTTAAGTGAGAGCTGTTTGATTCTTGAACTGATGCAGCCGAACCTAAAATATTTTGTTTTAGTGTCTAATAATTATATTTACTGCAAAATACTAATTTGCAAATTGATTTTCCCAGCTTAATTCCCTCTATTCTATTACTACATCATTATCTGTAATCGGTCGATATGTTTTATATTTCATGATTACTTCTAGTGGTTGGTTGTAGATTATTATCATTTTCGTTTCTGTGAGTAGAATAATTTACCCTGACATTTGTGTATTATTTTCATGCATTTTGATTATATACATTCGTAACTGCTTCGTAAAAAGTATGGCAGTATAGTAAAATGCATAAAAATAAAATAGAAATAACAATATATAATTTTATTCACAGAATCGGATATTAATGTATCCATTGGAAATAGATAATGATCGAGTTACAAAATAGGAGGGTTAATATTTACTATCATGCAATGCTAATGTGCATATCTGGTTAAAAGATTTATTTGTCATACTTTAGCTGGGAAATTATAAATGTTAAATAAATAGTTTAAATCACAAATATGAACCACACCAAAACTGATTAAATAAAAAGAAAGTGCTTGATATTTTCTAGTTTCTAAATGAATGTTTATAAATTTTCGCACTTATTTAGAGAATTCGAGTATTTACTTATATGTTAGATATTCTTATACAATAATTGAGTAAAAAGAAGAAGAAGCTTACAGTTAGCAGGAACCGAGGTGGACGCGTTACTGTCCATGTGCACTTCGGCTGTCACGTGAATTTGTGCTAACTGGTTACTCTCAGTTTCGCTAGCTGTGAATTAGTACCAGATATTATCACAAGCACATGCACTGCTTTATCATCAAATTATACAACTCACAACTCATTATTCACGTTATACTGGCTTTAATTTAGTAATCAAAGAAACTTATCGAATGTTATTTATAAAATAATAGTCGAATCATTTTTGGAAATCAATTCTACTTGTTAATGTTTTCAAGTTCTTAAATATAGTAAAGATAAAACGATTTGTCCTTACCGATGCTACATTCGGAAGGAGATTCTGGTCTTTCTATAGGTTTGTACATATTATTTTGTGCCATTGATCGGTTGGTAGGGGTTAATTCGTCTTCTATTTCACAGACTATTGTGCCACCGCAATTGGGATTTGGACAACGTGGTATAACATCTGTAATATCGACAAATTTAATTGAATTATTGAAAATATTCAAATTTTCGTACCAGAATTCTTTGTAGATCTTCCCTTATCTCTTGAAAACTGCGTAGAACATTTCAAACAACAATACACAGCCAAAGCACTTAATGGTCTCTGACTTAAAATGTTTCTAATTTCTCGGTGGAATTTCTACAGAAAAAATCATTATTCTATATAAAGAAAACATTTTGATATTATTACTTGTCCTTCATCATCTTCTAAAATATATTCCCTCTGTTTCATATTTCTTCTAACTGTGTCGAATTCAATACTAATAATGGTAGGATTAGTAGAAATAATTTCACACGAGAGAATAACTTCCAACAACCATTTTGATTGCATTCGTGCGGTAATTGTATCTCGTTCTTTGAGATATTTTTCGGTTATTACCACAAATACCTCGTCCGGTTCTAAACCCTCGCGAGCTATTTGTGCTAAATATGGATGTTCATCTTCATCTACAAGAATTTTAAATTATTTAACGTGGTTTGACCATGTGGAATGAATTATTAGTGAAATAGTAGGAATAAGTTGTAAATAAATTGGCGCCGTCGGATTTGTAAAAATGACTTTACCTTCTTCAAATTGTTCGTCATCAGTGTCACTACAAACTGAAGTCGATTCTGATTGAATAAGATCCTTATCTTCGAAAACAGAACTCTCGGATGCTGTAATAAAAGTATTATTGGCTGATATATCATCTGATGTCACATCCGCTCTCTCTGGATCAATGAATGGTGTTCCAGCATTACTCAACTTCTTGTCTTTTACAATATCGGAAGCATGTGCAATAAAATCTTCTGCATATGGTGTAGAAGATTTCAGTTCAGTCTTCTCTATTCCTAAAATATCTTGGATGATGGATCCACTTTGTCTATGAAGCCAATCTTTGCCATATTGACTTCGGAGACTTTCAATTTTTTTCTGAGTTTCTACATGATCGTTTGACAAATCTACATCATAGATAAAATAATCAATTTCAAAATATATTTCAAATGGTTCTAACTTACTTAAAGAAGTAATTGAATTCATGCTCTTTATCATATCCGAGTCAATAATTTCTCCTTCTTCATCTCGAATATCACCATTTTCGTCACCTTCTGAAATGACTGCGTCTCTTATTTTTCTACCTCTTTGCAAACTTTGAGATCTAGTTAATTCCGAAGCTGTAATAGCAGTTATTTCGCTGCTATTTGTCAAATCTGAGATGTTGGAACTTACTGATGATTGATGTTCTCTTCGCATGCGAACAATTTTATTTGGATGATGAGTACCAATTAGTTTTTTCTCGTATTTTGTTAATAACAATTTATCCAAAATAAACTGAAAGATATTAGAGTAATTTGTTTATTTGTTTGAGATTTATGATAAGCATTGTACCTTTACAGTATCAGTATTTGAATGAAGATAACGACATGTTTCATCTCGGTGTTGAGGATGAAAGCTCAGAGGATTTCCCTCTAAATTTAACCATTGTAAAGCTGCTAGATGGCTCAATGGACTTAAACATTGATGATCAACCAAACAATTACAAGATAAATCTAATGTAACAAGATTATCTAAATATATTAGACCTAAAATAATATCGTATTATCAGAAAATTATAAGTAAATATAAATTTTATATTTACCTATTAAGTCAGCAATATAGTTGCTTTTCAAAATGAGAATTTGTAAATTTCTAAATAATTCTTTCTTAAATATTGGCACAGTTTCTAAATGATTAAAACCAAGATTTAAATGTTTTAGATTAGGTAAGCAATCAATAGCTTGAGCATCAGATATTAAATTATGGCTTATATCTAAAGTTTGTAACCAAGGCACATATTCGAATGAATTATCAATATATTCTAAATTGTTGTAGCTAAGCACAGCTTCCTTTAATTCGCTCCAAATGTAAGCCTGGCTTTTATCTCCTCCACAATTTATGAACACCTCTTTCAAATCTTGCACACATCGTACACAAGTTATATATTGTAATTGATCTCTCAGTGACTGTAGACCAGCTATTTGATTTAAAGGGACTTTTCGTAACTCTAATAATTTTAGATTTTTAAACTTATGAATAGAAACTGCATCACAAGTTTGAGAATTATCAGCAATTAGTTTTAAGCCTATTGTTCGCTGTATAAAATCATGTAAAAACTGTAAATCCAATAATAATTCTACTTTTGAATTACTCGCACTTATAACTTGAAATGTAGAACTCAAAGCTTCCCGTTCTTCGATTATCAACTTAAATGATTCATTGAGATCTTTCAATAGTCTTGTTGACAATGATAATTTGCTTACTCCATTTAAAACTTGATCTCCATTATCTCTCAAAATTGATGCTAATTGTGATAATTCCATGATGTATAAAGAGCCTGTAAATTTTATAAAAAATTTAAAGGATTGTTCAATGACATAATATAACCTAAAACCAACTTACTTCGTCATTCAGTCACATATTCACTATTCATAGAAGACAATGATGTACAATTTCAGCTATTGTTATTTATAACTACTGATCAGTATTTGTAAAATGATCAATGCTCAAAGTAAATATTTTTATCTTATGTCGTATAGATATCGGACCATATATGTTTAGTACTGCAGCTGTGCTGAGCCTCCTAATTCTTTTTGCTTCGTTGGTTTCTTCTTCCTATTTCCTAGTGGACAAAAATTCAAAAAAATACGACAATCTATTCAAAGTGCCAAAATGAACACTGTAGCATTATGGTAGCGCTGATGCTTCCCTAGGAAGAGTTCGATGATTTAAACAAAATTGCAGCAAGTCTCCAAGTGTTTCTGCTTTCACTATAACTACGATGATCATATGTTTTTCGCAAGAATAAAGGATAAATCGTTTAATTTTTTTTTATAATAGAAAATACTTATATTGATTTGTAATTACTCGTATAATATAATAAAACACAATTGTATATTTTGTATGATACAAAAGGACAAATTTAAAACATTTATAAACAATAATTTAAAGCATTTTAGCACTAACAGGGTGTTGTAAGAGTATTTTAATAAGTAGATAATCATATTTTGATAAGATATTAATAGCTTTTAAGTGGAAAAACTAACAAATTGGTCATAAATACTTTACAATGTTATTCTTATGGGACATTGAATTTTTACAAAAAAACGATAAAATAATATTAGTTGGCATGGGGAAAGTTATTGATTTAACAAAATTATCATCTGGGAATTGTCTAAATATAAAAATATTATAGGTTTTTCGAAAAATAAGGACTTTTAGAAATGAAATGAAATGTCAAACGTCACTTCTGATTTTTACAAGCGAATATCTCGCGAACCAGACTTTCTAGAATTTTTAAATTATTTTTCCCGAAATTCTCGTAAAAGACTGAATAGAAAGCATGTATTGTGGTCCTGATATAAATTAGTCAAATTTTAATTTTTTAAGAATAAAAATGGCTGTCCATAATTGTAACGTTCAAGCTCCGCCAGACGTCATCAGAGTTTTCTCTTTCTAACGCATTACAGCATTCAGAACAATTGCAAGTATATATGCTACGTGGCTCTAACAATCAGTCGGAGTCCGTCTTCTAACCAGAGCGGATTTATGTCACTTTACTCCGCGAAATTAATTATTTTTAGCGGGTATTGGGACTTTTTGACTATAAAAGTTTTATTAATTAGTAATATTACAACGTTAATTAATGTTTAAAAAGATGGTAAAACCGCAGTGTACGGACAATCCTGAATTTGGCTGCGAGTCGCTAGTGACTTTTAATGAAATCGGCACAAGTCGGACATAGAAAACCTGGCAAATTTGAATGTCAAGATAATTTAAAAACGTTTTGTTAGCAAAGTCGGATGTTTTTTTTAAAATAATAAACACCACTAACCATGCCTGACCTAGTATAGAACGTATTTTTATGGTAAAAACGGCAAATTTGAATATCAAGATAATTTAAAAACGTTTTATTAGCAAAGTCGGATGTTTTTACTTCCTTGTACGAAGTAAAGGAAGTATTGTAATCGCGAAAATTTTCGGTTCTCAGATTTCAACGGAAATAGGTGTTTTGGCCCTCCCTGAATCCATTTTGACTAATTTCGTCATGCCGTCTGTACGTACGTATGTGCGTACGTACGTACGTACGTATCTCGCATAACTCAAAAACGGTAAGCCGTAGAAAATTGAAACTTTATATTTAGGACTGTTATAACATCTAGTTGTGCACCTCCCTTTTTGGCCATTATACAACTACCGGAAGTGGTACTTTACTTGAAGCCTATAATAGATTTTCATGAAAAACTATATTCAAATATAATTTAAAACTTTCCAAATTTGGTATATAAGACTACTATATCAATGGAAATAACATAATAGATTTTGGTTAAAATAGACTAACCGGAAGTGACACATTACATGAAGCTGCTAACAGTTTTCCTTGAAAAAAATGGTATTATTTTAATTTTAGAAATAAATGCTGCAAATAAAAGTTTTAGAGAAAAAAATTCTGCGTCTAGCACATTAAGAATTTTTAAATTAGCTTTTTGCATAAACGAGATATCTAAATTTAAATATTATATATTTTTTTATTTTAAAAAAAATTAAGTTTGCTATGGATTAGAACAAAAAATAAAAGATTTAATATCAAATATGTGCAATTAAAAAAATATCTATAGTTTAATACGGGTACAAGGAAGTCATGTGGTGTCCACATCAGATATTTTTTTTTAATAATAAATACCACTAACCATGCCTGACCTAGTATAGAACGTATTTTTGTGGTAAAAAGTAACAAATCGCTTGCTTCTTATGTCGAACTTGTACCGTTCGAACTGCCGTTTTCCCCAGAAGTCCCTAGCGTCCTGCGGCCAACTTCAGGATTGTCCGTACAGTACGGTTTAGCCAAAAAGATTATTAAGTGATTGTGATTTTTCGTTAATCTAGTTGATCGAAAAGAGCCGGACCAACATCGGGCGAAGCAAAGATGGCGGTAAGCTGTTGTTTATTTATTAATTAGTTTTTTAAGTGCATCACCTGCAATTTAACATTCTTTATTCTTGTTAATGAACAATTATGAATAGTGTTTGATTCTTTCATTTTTTTGGGGTTAAACCCGGATATCTAGAGCCACCATTCATCACTGATTTTATGCTTCTACTAGCTCAAAAGCAATTAAGGTGATGGCCAGTGACTGTAGAAATCTGGATTCAATTTGTTTATGTGTTCCGTATAGTTTTAATATTATTAGATAATACTTGATTAAATATTAATGATTAAATGATGTAATTTTTTAATGATTTTAATTAAATATTTTTGTCATAATTTAATACGAAGTTGTCTGATTTTAGGATGCAGTCATCATGGAAGTGGTTGTCCAGGTTCAGGTCCAGGTGATTGATTGTCAAGGGTGAAAGTAGTGTAAAGATCAGTTCAGTCGAAGGTTATATGGAGTTTCGGAAGTTCTGGAGCAGCACAGTTCAATTCTTATGGAGGTAAAATAAGCAGTACAGTTGCAATCAAACTAAGTACTTGTGTCTATCTATTTTTTCCCAGTATACATCTGTCATTTCATTTATTTCACCCCTATTAAACTGTCAGCTATAAAATTTCGTACTACAATAAGTAATGAACAAAAAAGTGAAATTTTAGTTAAATGAGGTGTTATGGATACATTTATACCTAGCAATAGATTTCGTTAAAACCACCCCTAATTAATTCTCAGCTATGAAACTTCGTACACATATAAACAATTACGTTTACTTCAAAAAACTATCAACAAACATGTGAAAAGTTAGTTGAAATGAGGCGTTATGGACATACTTATACCTAGCAATAGATCCCGATAAAACCATCCCAAGCATGCGGAATTAATATTGTTTATTGATTTAAATACAGATTTGTATGCTCTACAACATTTACTTGAAACAATTTCCTCTAAAATAATTTGGGGAGCAATACGCATTGTTTTTCCATGTTCACCAGCTATGTGTACTTTATTATCCGGTATCAAACTACCCCTTCAGGTTACTAAAAACAAGAGCTCGTAAATCGAGGAAATCAATTTCAGTTACTATTTTCAAAATATTATTAGTAATTGTTTCTAATTATATGTTGTTGTGTTTGTTAGTTGTGGCATCGAAGAAAACCAAGGTCTTCTGCAGCTGGTGTGCAGTATCATCGTGGACATCATCATCTGAGCGAACATCTTCCCTTCAAAGTTAACGCAGAATGTCGTCAAGTCCGCTGCTCGCAACATCCAATGTAAGAAAATTATTATTTTTAAATGGGTTATATTTAATCGAGCACCAAAATTTCAGCCCTAAATTATTCATAATCGGTTCACCCCAATAACTAGAGTCTGCTAATCTGTTTCTAAATTTCAACACCAAATATTTATTTTTGCTATTGCCATGTAATTTAATCCGGGAAGCTTATTTACTATTCGTAGATATTAAAAATTCTATTTTAAGATCGTTTATTATTTTTAGTATTCATTGATTTATTACACATATAAACAATTAAGTTTACATCAATAAACTATCAACAAACATGTGAAAAGTTAGTTGAAATGAGGCGTTATGGACATACTTATACCTAGCAATAGATCCCGATAAAACGATCCCTATTAAATTTATTATTTTGATAATTTTTTTTTATTAAAGTACCATAAAAATTCAAGAATTGTTTTCCTATTTCTATGTTGTAAATTGAATCATATTTTAAGTACTAGTTTTCTTTAAATTCAATGTTTACATACTTATTTTTGTATTTAAATATTTTAATTACTGATGAATTCATAAACACTAATTAAAAAAACAATTTTTGAATTAATGTTATTAAATATATGTAATTTTCAATAAATTATAATTTTTATACATAAAATACACTCCACGACATTTTGATATGCACTGGTTTGCTCGGAAGGTCGCAGGCGCTGCATCGGCTACACAGTTCATAACTAGCAAGCGTTGTAGTTAGATGTGCTGCTAGAAAATTAGTGGTTTTAAGTAAAAATATCTATAAATATTACTAAAATATAGTGCCTTTCGTAAGTATAGATGTTATTCTGACGATTTTGATACAAATTTCACCTGGAAATATAGTTTTTGATAATTAAAAATGTATCAACATTTTATTACATAAATTGCTTTGTACGTAACACATATATAGGATGCGATAACATAGGAATATTACATTTCAACAATTAAATTTGATATAAACGGCTTTAACATCATATTTGAACATGATTTTTAATAAATTTTCTTTAAAATCATAATAATATTTTTGCATATCTTTAGATTTTAACAGTTATAAATAGTGTTTTTATTTCGAAAAGCGTGGTATATATTATTTATTATTATTTACATACATAAATATTACTTTTTATACATGAAAATGTGTGATTTGGAAAGTATTTTCTTTATTTTATATACATTTATAAAAGTATTTGACTTTTTCAAACGATAAATTTGCCGAAGTGAACCTGTTTATTCCATAAATTTAGTCTTGTATGACGCTGTGTTGTTGAATGTTGCTGGATAAATAATTGTACGTTATAACAAAATACTGGTAAATAGTTAACGAGAACATTATTCTAATATTTTCGATAGATATTTGTACTTAAAAGTAGTGTAAAATGTACTTTGTAATACATAACAGCTACAAGTGTTACGACATCTTAATAATGTATTTAACTAGTTTGTTTTGCCAATTGTTATTATTATTTCAAAATAATATTCTATTCATTTTGAGTATCTTTCTCAATTTTTATTTATAAAAATTTAATTCAAATATTGTTAATGGCTAAATACGTATTCATGTTATTTATTATCATTTGCTTTCTATATATTTAAATTGGCAAAAGTATTGATTTGATGGCAGCTGAAACAATAATTAAACAAGTCTGTGCGTATTCAAGTTCACCTGCACTCAACAAGCAGCGTTTACAAAAAACAGTCTTAATAATATTTACTCAATTCAGCCATTTTGTAGTTGGTGATGGCATTCGAAAGCCTTCTAAATGGTAGGTTCTTTTTTAAAAGCATTTTCGAGCTATTCTATTAATTGTTTTCTCTGTTATCATTATTAACTTTAATAAATGTTATGAAGTGTGCTACTAATATATTGTTTTTATGTTTATAGGGACATCACGGGACCTGCAAGCATCCTCAGCGTGTATCAACACCCTGGAGGCATCAGCAAAGACGAGTTTGAATATTAAATCCATGTAAGAATATTGTAATTTTTTAATTATTTGTTTAATATTTATTTGAGAATTTGTGAGAGTTAACGAGAACATTACTCTAATATTTCCGAGAGATATTTGTATTTAAAAATAGTATAAAATGTACTTTGTAATACATAACAGCTACAAGTGTTGCATCATAATAATGCATTTAACTAATTGGTTTTTACCAATTATTAATTATTATTTCAAAACTATATTTAATTCAAATATTGTTAATGGCTAAAAAATACGTATTCATGTTATTTATTATCATTTGCTTTCTATATATTGATAAAAGTATTGATTTGATGGTTGTTGAAATTATAATTAGACAAGTCTGTGCGTATTCAAGTCCAACTGCGCTCAACAAGCAAAGCCATTTATTCGTGCAGCGTTTACAAATACAGTCTTGGTTGTAGCTTATCATCTGTATAGAATAGAAAATGTTAAGATGAAATATGTCTTGTTTATTTTCAGCTTCACCTCTAGCGTGGGCTGTCGTCCACTGACCGTTGTGCACCAGGTGAATGATGCGTTTCCTGTGAATTCGACTGCTACTGGAAGGTAGGAAGCCGCGTTTATTATCGATTAGCTAAACAAAAGTTAGCGGTTTCAATAAAATACGATTGTGTCTGAGTAATTGGGATTAAGTTGCATATCCAATTAGTAATTGCAATTAGTAATTACAATTAATAGTAACTGTTTATTCTTTCTTCCAGGCGTAATGGGAGAGAAATGCGACCATTGTCCCTACCGCTGCGTACTCATCCAAGCCGTTGAAGAGCTCTCATTTGGAATCTGCAGAACAGGAGTCGGGGAATTTAAACAGAATGAGCTTCGCCAGAGAGCTAGCTGTAGAAGTGCAAGCGAGATGCGTCAACAACTCACTACTGACGCACGCCCAGGTACTTTTCTTTTCTTTAAATACATTTTGTCAAAGAGAGCAGCAGCTGTCATGCTCTTATTACATTCCTGCGCTAATTGGGAATTGGTGACGCATTAGTACCGATCGATATTTTAAACAAATCATTAGAAATATTTGGAGTGCTGGTGTGTTGACGTTTCACGTTTTAAATTTATTTACTTTTATAAAAAAATATAACAATAATAATTTATAATAATTAATGAAAAAAGTAAAATGAGAAATATTTTATTTGAAATGTAGACATGGTGTGTAAGTTTCAATGTAATGAGTTGTCATCAATTAGTGGCAATCAGTCGCTCTGAGTAATCATGCAACGAGCATGAGCTCCGCACTTACAAACAAAACGCTGACAAGAGCTGGTGTTCATATCACATCTCTTGCAAATGTAAGAAACTTGTTATTTTTCCATTATTTCACTTGAAAATAATCGTGCTAGTAAGTTGTTAGTTAGTGAAACGTTTTGCTACTGATTAGTATTAATGGTGAGCAACTATAATTCTATCACTTATATTACAAGTATTTTTCTTTTCACTAGCAGTCCTTGTATTTTGTAAATAAAGGTAATCAAATACTTTTACCTTTTTGGGTAATTGTTTCCAATATTTAAATAAAATATATAAGAGTTTTAAAAGTTTTCTTTACCATATTTAAATTGGATTGTACGCATTTATCATCATTTAAAACAATGACCTACAAATTTCACCACTAACATCTTTGGTGGCTGTGATTTGACCCAATAATGGGTAAAAGGTGTGATATAATTATACTTTCAATTAATTAATTAATTAATTACAACATCCTAACACAAGAGACATTACTTATTAAAATGTATTTCTACTCGACTGGTTTTTGAAAAACTTGATATGTTTAACACCCGCCCTGTGTTCATTTAGGTGACTTTGGACAGATGCAAGAAGTCTACTGAGAATCTGGAGCACGAGAAAGCCGAGCTGGAGGAACTACCAATGGAGATGATGGTCCCGGGGACTTGACGTTTGATGGCGTGTCCGGACGCTTCACTTCCATTACTTTTGCAAGTGAGTGTATCTTTTAAAATTTAAATTGACTGTAAATATGGTTAATTTTATTATTTTTCTGAGAGAAATCATAAAATGTCGGCTGAAACATGTACAATTGAACATTTTTTAAAAGGGCTGTAACTTTTAAACTAGTAAAGATAATTGAAATTAGTTTAAAATTGGTTTAAAATTTTGAATTCTCCATCTTTTGAACTATATTTAATCATATTTTTATTATGAAAATGTTTGTTGAAGATTGATTCTTTGATTAATCTGATGAGTGAATTGGTTTCAATATAAACCTACGTTCCGTACATCTGTGTAAAAGCCATTTAATTGAGCCCTTGCCCTAAATAATTTTGTTCTTCTATAAGTATTTTTGATGTGGTAAATTGCGTAAAATTGAATGTTTTTTAAGGCAAAGCCTTTGGAAAATCGAAATTCTTTATTTTCTTCAGATTTACAACTAAACGACATATGAAGTTGCGCTCAACGGCATTGATTTTCTCCTGCTTCAATTAACTTATAAACATATTTTCAGCCATTAAACCATGCACTTATATATTTGTTAATTAAAAAATAAATTATTTAAACTTGAATTAAACTTATATACTAATATGATTGATTGTAATCGTCCAAAATCTGCAATTGCAGATTAGGCATGTGCATACTGAACCCTTTAGAGTTTGTTTCATTCATGAACTTTGAATAATCTAATATTCTTTACAAAATCTCATGAATTTTATATGAAAAATTTTTCATTCCGCTAAAATCCACGTTTAATTAAATTAATTGAAATACCAAACTATTTTATTTTAATTATTTTACGTTTAAATTATATACATATTTGTTTTAAAATAAGTTTAAATAGTTTCTCAATCATTTTGAATTCAAATACAAACATCAAAACTACTGAATTAATTTATCACTAAATTACTTTTGGAACCCCTGCAATTATAGGCGGGTAGAAAAATCCGTGAGACTACTTTGGGGGCAAGGACATTAAAATATGTTATGAATGTTAATATTAATTATTAATAAATAATATAGAGTAAGTTTTCTTGATTAGAAATCAAATTATTTTATGAATAGGTGGCAGTAGTATGTTAGTTGTCAGAAACTGACATTTGACAAGTATATTACATTTGTAAAATTATGTGGTTTTAAATTAATTTATAATGTGCCAATGTCGTTTTTAGGTATGGATATCATGCACAACCCATTGACATATATCAGGGAATGAAAACAACATTTATCGACTTTAAAATCAATTATTATGAAAGACTAACGTTTACAATCACCGACAAAACCAAGGAGAAAAAAGAGCACTTGAGGACCTCGTGCACCAGGTTTTAGGAAGCTCTTTAGCAAATTGAAAGCTCAAAACAGGTGAGATGGTTTTTGATTTATATTTTTGGGGCTTTATTTTTTGTTTCTTTGTACTTTTAAAATATCTCTATTAGTAAGTTATGTGATAATATCATTTATTTATATTTTTCAATTAGTTTAAAAAGTATGTAGTCCATGAAAATAAATCAGATGCAAATTTGCACAAAACAAATTTGTTAAAAAGAAGTAAAATATTTATTACAATATCTTATATCGTATATACAAATAAGAAAAGAAATTATGAATAATTTGTTTACAATTTAATTGAGACGCGGACTTGACATACTTTCCGTACGTAGGTACGATAAAATATTTCAAAGTTATTATTTTACTTTTGTGTTTATAAATAAAAATATCACAATAAGAATAATTATTTATAATAATATTTAAAGTAAAATGATATTTGAAGTGTAGATTTGCATGTTTCAAGGTAAACATTTATTATTTGTTTAATATATAGTTGAAGAATTTATAAAATAAATTCATTTTCACTTTAATATAATTATAGTAAATAGTAACTGACAATCCACTAGATATTTTTTAATGATAACTCTAGTAAATTATTAGCTAGTGACAAATTGTCTGTTAGTATTAAGGGTAATTAACTATATTATTAAGTCTTCCAAAATTATTAATGTTTGAAGTAAAAGTTGAATATAAATAAATTGTTTCCAATATTTAACAAATGAGTTCTAAAAAGGTTTATTTACAATATTTAAATTTGAAACGTTGAGAAAACTGACAGAATTAATATTTAATCATTTAAAATAATTATTTATTTATATTGAAAAGAGAATTTACATATAAGCAGGTAATAGGTTTTCAAAACTAGTTTTTGCAGTTATATAAAGCATGCGGAATTAATATTGTTTATTGATTTAAATACAGATTTGTATGCTCTACAACATTTACTTGAAACAATTTCCTCTAAAATAATTTGGGGAGCAATACGCATTGTTTTTCCATGTTCACCGGCTATGTGTACTTTATTATCTGGTATCAAACTACCCCTTCAGGTTACTAAAAACAAGAGCTCGTAAATCGAGGAAATCAATTTCAGTTACTATTTTCAAAATATTATTAGTAATTGTTTCTAATTATATGTTGTTGTGTGTGTTAGTTGTGGCATCGAAGAAAACCAAGGTCTTCTGCAGCTGGTGTTCTGTATCATCGTGGACATCATCATCTGAGCGAACATCTTCCCTTCAAAGTTAACGCAGAATATCGTCAAGTCCGCTGCTCGCAACATCCAATGTAAGAAAATTATTATTTTTAAATGGGTTATATTTAATCGAGCACCAAAATTTCAGCCCTAAATTATTCATAATCGGTTCACCTCAATAACTAGAGTCTGCTAATCTGTTTCTAAATTTCAACACCAAATATTTATTTTTGCTATTGCCATGTAATTTAATCCGGGAAGCTTATTTACTATTCGTAGATATTAAAAATTCTATTTTAAGATCGTTTATTATTTTTAGTATTCATTGATTTATTACACATATAAACAATTACGTTTACATCAATAAACTATCAACAAACATGTGAAAAGTTAGTTGAAATGAGGCGTTATGGACATACTTATACCTAGCAATAGATCCCGATAAAACTATCCCTATTAAATTTATTATTTTGATAATTTTTTTTTTATTAAAGTACGATAAAAATTCAAGAATTGTTTTCCTATTTCTATGTTGTAAATTGAATCATATTTTAAGTACTAGTTTCCTTTAAATTCAATGTTTACATACTTATTTCTGTATTTAAATATTTTAATTACTGATGAATTCATAAACACTAATTAAAAAAACAATTTTTGAATTAATGTTATTAAATATATGTAATTTTCAATAAATTATAATTTTTATACATAAAATACACTCCACGACATTTTGATATGCACTGGTTTGCTCGGAAGGTCGCAGGCGCTGCATCGGCTACACAGTTCATAAGTAGCAAGTGTGGCAGTTAGATGTGCTGCTAGAAAATTAGTGGTTTTAAGTAAAAATATCTATAAATATTACTAAAATATAGTGCCTTTCGTAAGTATAGATGTTATTCTGACGATTTTGATACAAATTTCACCTGGAAATATAGTTTTTGATAATTAAAAATGTATCAACATTTTATTACATAAATTGCTTTATACGTAACACATATATAGGATGCGATAACATAGGAATATTACATTTCAACAATTAAATTTGATATAAACGGCTTTAACATCATATTTGAACATGATTTTTAATAAATTTTCTTTAAAATCATAATAATATTTTTGCATATCTTTAGATTTTAACAGTTATAAATAGTGTTTTTATTTCGAAAAGCGTGGTATATATTATTTATTATTATTTACATACATAAATATTACTTTTTATACATGAAAATGTGTAAAAGTACTGAATTTGAAAGAATTTTCTTTATTTTATATAAATTTATAAAAGTATTTGATTTGTTCAAACGATAAATTTGCCGAAGTGAACCTGTTTATTCCATAAATTTAAATCTTGTATGACGCTGTGTTGTTGAATGTTGCTGGATAAATAATTGTACGTTATAACAAAATACTGGTAAATAGTTAACGAGAACATTATTCTAATATTTTCGATAGATATTTGTACTTAAAAGTAGTGTAAAATGTACTTTGTAATACATAACAGCTACAAGTGTTACGACATCTTAATAATGTATTTAACTAGTTTGTTTTGCCAATTGTAATTATTATTTCAAAATAATATTCTATTCATTTAAGTATTTTTGTCAATGTTCATTTATAAACATTTAATTCAAATATTTTTAATGACCAATTACGTACGTTTATGGTTGCTCGATAATTAAACAAGTCTGTGCGTATTCAAGTTCAACTGCGCGTAACAAGCAGCGTTTACAAATACAGTCTTAATAATAATTACTCAATTCAGCCATTTTGTAGTTAGTGAAAGAGTTTTGCATTGTCGGCAGTTGCTGATGGCATTCAAAAGCCTTCTAAATGGTAGGTTCTTTTTTTAAAGCATTTTAGAGCTATTCTATTAATTGTTTTCTCTGTTATCATTATTAACTTTAATAAATGTTATGAAGTGTGTTACTAATATATTGTTTTTATGTTTATAGGGACATCACGGGACCTGCAAGCATCCTCAGCGTGTATCAACACCCCGGAGGCATCAGCAAAGACGAGTTTGAATATTAAATCTGCTGCTCTCAACATCAATAATGTAAGAACATTGTTATTTTTTAATTATTTGTTTAATATTTATTTGAGAATTTGTGAAATAAATTCATATTCAGTTTAAAATAATAATGATGAATAGTAACTAGATTTTTATTAATGATAACGCTAGTAAATTGTTAGCTAGTGTCAGTTATTATGAAGGGTAATTAACTATATTTTTAATTGTTAAACCTTCCGGAATTATTTTGGTCAAAAATATTTCAAGTTAAAGTTGGATATAAATAAATGTTCTGTCGTAAAATAATGAAAATGAATCTCCCTGAATAGACTAGCGGTCATTATATTGAATTGAGTGCTAAACAAAAGTTAGCGGTAATTAGCAATTACAATTAATAGTAAGTGTTTATTGTTTGTTCCAGACGTAATCGGAGAGAAATGCGAGCACTGGATACTCATCCACAACGACATGAAACCCTCCGTGGAGAGAAGAGATTGGAACCTGCAGAACCGGAGTCGAGCTGGTGTTGACTCAGACAGCAAACACCGTGGTGATGGTGTCGACGACGATCGCTCTTCAGAAACCTACTCTTCATGTCGGCAGCAAGAGAAGAGAATGGAATCAGACGGAAATGTTCTGGCATTGGTGAGAAACTTATTTATAAATCAAATCACGCCTTTTACCCATTACTGGGACATTATTCACGTATAAACGTTTCACGTTTTAAATTTGTTTACTTTTATAAAAAATATATAACAATAATAATTTATAAGAATTAATGAAAAAAGTAAAATGAGAAATATTTTATTTGAAATGTAGACATGTTGTGTAAGTTTGAATGTATTGAGTTGTGTCATCAATTAATTAGTCGGGCGAGTCATCATGCAACGAGCTCGAGCTCTGCACTTGCAAACAAAACGCTGAGCAGAGCTGGTCGCTTGAAAATAATCACGTGTTAGTGCGAGTGGCTGTGATTTCACCCAATAATGGGTAAAAGGTGTGTGGTGATTTAGTTATACATTCAATTAATTAATTAATTACAACAGCCTAACTCAAGAGACTTGATATGTTTGACACTCGCTCTGTGTTCATTCAGGTGTCTTTGGACAGCTGCAAGAAGTCGACGGAGAATCTGGAGCACCAGGAAGCCGAGCTGAAGGAGATGATGGCCCCGGGGACTTGATGTTTGATGGCGTGTCCGAACGCTTCACTTCCAGTACTTTTGCAGGTGAGTGTATCTTTTAAAATTTAAATTTGCTGTAAATATGGGTAATTTTATTATTTTTCTGAAAGAAATCATAAAATGTCGGCTGAAACGGTTGTAACTTTTAAACTAGTCAAGATAATTGAAATTGGTTTTAAATTTTGAATTCTCCATCTTTTGAACGATATTTAATCATATTTTTATTATTGTTGAAGATTGATTCTTTGATGAATCTGGTTTCAATATAAACCTTACGTTCCGCGTACATCTGTGTAAAAGCCATTTATTTGAGTCCTTGGCCTAAATAATTTTGTTGGACGATTAAATATTCTTCTAGAAGTATTTTGATTTGGTAAATTACGTAAAACATTAATTGTCTCGTGCTTCAATTAACTTATAAACATATATTCAGTCATTAACCAAACACTTATATATTTGTTAATTAAATAACTAATATGATGGATTGTGATTGCCCAAAATCTGCAATTGCATATTAGATATGTGCATACTGAACCCCCTTTAAAGTTTGTTTCATTCATGAACTTTGAATAGTCGAATACTCTTTACATAATCTCATGAATTTTATATGAAAAAGTTTTCAATTCGCTGCTAAAATCCTCGTTTAATTAAATTAATTGAAGCACCAATCTATTTTATTTTAATTATTTTACGTTTAAATTATATACATATTTATTTTAAAATAAGTTTAAATAGTTTTTCAGTCATTTTGAACTCAAATATAAATGTCAAACTAGAGAATTAATTTATCACTAAATTACTTAGGCGGGTAAAAAAATCCGTGGACTATTTTGGGAGCAAAGACATTAAAATATTAGTTTTCGGGGTTAAATGCTGTTTATAATAAAAAAATATGTTATGAACGTTAACTATTAATAAATAATATAGAGTAGTTTTTATTGATTAGAAATCAAATTATTTTTATAAAATAAACACCCAATAATTTGGATGCATACTGCGCCATTGATACAGTTCAACGTTTTATGAATAGATGGCAGTAGTATGTTAGTTGTCAGAAACTGATATTTGACAAGTAAACTACATTTGTAAAATGATGTGATATTAAACTAAAATATTGTTAATTGCCAACAAAATGTAGTAGAATATGTAAGTTTGAATTTAAATCAATTTATAATGCGCGAATATCGTTTTTAGGTATGGATTTCATGCACGAACCATAGACAGATGTCAGGGAATGAAAACAACATTTGTCGACTTTAAAACCAATTATTATGGAAGACAATGTTTACAATCACCACAAATCAGCGACAAAACCAACTTGTGGACCTGGTGCACCATGTTGTTGATGCACAGTGAAAGCGCCAAACAGGTGAGATGATTTTTTATTTATATTTTTGGGGCTTTATTTTTTGTTTCTTTGTACTTTTAAAATATCTCGATTAGTAGAAGACTTACGCGCTGCTAAATAAATTAAATTATGTTTTTAATTTAATTACTTTTTAAACAATGAGTATAAATAAATAAATAAATATATCATCACGCCTTTTACCCATCACTGGGTGTGGCACTCTGCCTAAGCAGATCTCGGTAAGTGATATATTTTGTCGCGTGAAATGCGGTTACCAGCCGTCAAATTACGGCCTCCAAAGATATTAGTGGTGGAGCCACCGGGATAGATTTTTAAAATTGATGAAAATTGTTTGTCGGCTGTGGGGATCGAATCAGGGTTCTCAACAATGAGTGTATCTTTGAAATGACTAAATGTGGGTTTCCTTTTACTATTTCTAGTATACTCACTCTCAAAAGTTATGATGATTATGAAACTTAAAATAAACATGATGAAGGGTGCTATGCTATGTTACTAATACATTGTTTTTATGTTTATAGGGACATCATCAAGATGTTGAAGTAGCTGGTGTCATTGGAGCTGCCGCCATCCAGAGCTTGGAGCAGCTGGAGCTGGTGTCACCGTGGACATTATCATCAATGTAAGTACATTGTTATTTTTTAATTATTTGGGTAAAAACAATAATAATGATGATGGTGAATGATTAGTAACTGACAATCTACTAAATATTCATTAATGATAACGGTAGTGCATTATTAGCTAGTCAAGGGTGATTAATTATAAAGCTTGTCCCAGAAAACAATGTCGCCTATAATTTTTAACTTAAAACCATATAATTAAATGAATTTTTTTAAAACTATTGAAGACTTTATTGATCAACAACTAAATAGTATATAATAGCATATATTTACATTTTAATTATGATTCATCCAAAAGTTGCACAATTTCCTTTTCAGCCCTTCATTAAAATTTGTACAGCATTCAATCTAAAAATTATATAAACTATCACACTGCGGCTCGGTGAGTGCGGACCCTGTACTGTAATTGGGATTAAATTCCTGTTGTACAGCGTAACATAAATAAATAAATAAATAAATAATCAGATATCATTTTTGTAATTTGTTTCCACTTATATTTGAAATTATCGACAGAATTGAGTGGTTTCTTATATTTTAATAACTTCTGCTTCATATGGGGCCAATATTTTTTGATTGGGCGCAATTCAGGACAATTTTTAGGATTTTCAGATTTATGTACAAATTCTATATGTGGGGTTTCTTTTATACCAATCAATGACATTTTTTGTGTAATGACATGTTGCCAAATCTGGCCAAAATAGTATTGGGAATAATCATCTTTCAAGGCACTCGCCGTTGGAACAAATGGCCTGCCATACAAGCATCTTTTTTGAGATTTTTTCTATTTTAATTACCTTCAATTAGCTACTAACAGATTTTCTGAACTTTCCAGAATAATAATAATGACTTGGTTGAGATTTTAATTCAAGTTAACAATACGTTTCGACATCCATGATAACACATAATTTTTTTTGATATCACTTTAAAGTAAAGTTTTCTTGATCTTCATTTTGTGTTAGTTTCTTGCTTAGTATCCCTGTTAGGCACTTTTGTTTTTTTAAAATACTTTATAGAATTCTTTAGCTTAATTTTCTGGACTGTTGATTGAATAGTTTCAAATTTCTTAACCAAATCTCTCACAGAAAGATTTTTATTTTCACACAAAGCCTTCAAGACATTTTCTCAATATTTTAATCTACAAATCCAGGTTTGCATCCATTTCCACATTTTTTTGTGTATTACCCGTTTCATTATATCTTCTTAACACCCTTTGAACAGTCCTTGTTGTAGATTTTAACTCTAAAGCTACTTTTCTTGTGGATATATGCCTATTTTGAACACATTTGTACAAAATATTTTCGCGCAATTGTTTGTGTTTCAATGACATCTTTGTAGAATTTAGTATGATAGTTGTCAACTAATTGTTTTTGTATAATGCATAGAAAACTAATAAAAACGCATCACATAAAAATTTGTATATCTATAAAAGCAGTATACGAAAAGGCCCAAATCTAAGCGACATTTTTTTCTGGGGCAAACTTTATTTTACTTTTACAATTATTTTTCTCCTGAAATAATTGATGTCCGGTTCAAAGCAGAAAATTAAAATTAATCTCGTTTAATAATTTGATTTCACTAGTGGTGACTTTTAGCCAAAATAATTGTTTCCAATATTTAAAATAGATATGAGTTCTAAATATTTTGTTTACAACATTTAAATTTGAAGAGGTTTGAAAATGTGGACTGCCTATAGTTTTGTTTGTAAATCTGGCGAATTTTATTAATTTTCTGAGAGAAAATATGAATGACAGTTTTTCCGTAACTTTAGATAAACATGTTTTAAAAATGGCTGTAATTTAGTGATCAGTCAACCGGGTTTCAACATTCAATTCCTCATCTATTGACTATAGTTTCATCCCTTAATATCAACCCTCCAGAAAATGATTAATTTTAAAATAAACGTTATTGAAGCGAGGATGGTGTGTTGGGTTGAGAATATTCTGGCGCAGTGGACATTTATTCACAATTGATTTAAACATATAATTTTATTTTGATCATTTACTATTGTTTCATATTAAAAATTACTTTTAAATATTTAGTATTTTTAATGATAGATGCTTATTTTAAATTCTGTTTTGCATGCATATTTGAATGCGGCATTCAGTCCCAGGACTCGAGCGCCATGCCCAAGTTGTCCACGCTGTCCACCGTTGCTTCAACACACTTCAGGAACAAAAGATGAGTACAAATTTCGTTTATTTATATTTTAATTAGTCTAAAAAATGAGAATAGTTATTTGTGTATTAAGAGCGTAAAGTGATTCTTTGTTACTCGAGCACGGTAATTGCAGCGCGAGCCGAAGGCGAGAGCTGCAATAGTGCAAGAGGAACAAAGACACTTTACGCTCGTGATACACACATAATTTTTTCTACGATTGCATCTTAAAAGTTATTAAAAAACGTAGGTATACGTCTAAAACTAAATTCGTTTTGTTAACTGTCAATATGACAAGTTTCTGTTTTGTTTGTATCCCTGATAACTATTGAAATAATCTTTTTCGCGCGTTGCCATTGGAGACGCGCAAAAAAGATATTTTTCGATTGTTCCACAGAAAACGTCAACTTTACGATGACAAATAAGAGCGTAATTGTCATCTTTTCATAGCAATCGTAGAAAATAGTTATTTGTGTATTAAGAGCGTAAAGTGATTCTTTGTTACTCGAGCACGGTAATTGCAGCGCGAGCCGAAGGCGAGAGCTGCAATAGTGTAAGAGGAACAAAGACCCTTTACGCTCGTGATACACACATAATTTTTTCTACGATTGCATCTTAAAGTTATTAAAAAACGTACGTATACGTCTAAAACTAAATTCGTTTTGTTAACTGTCAATATGACAAGTTTCTGTTTTGTTTGTATCCCTGGTAACTATTGAAATAATCTTTTTCGCGCGTTGCCATTGGAAACGCGCGAATTTAACGTCTTTTTCGCGCGTTGCCATTGGAGACGCGCAAAAAAGATATTTTTCGATTGTTCCACAGAAAACGTCAACTTTACGATGACAAATAAGAGCGTAATTGTCATCTTTTCATAGCAATCGTAGAAAAAAGAAATTATTAATAATTTATTTAAAATTTTATTGAGACACAGCCTTGACATACATCTGGTGTCTTTTAATTTTTTTGATGTGATAAATATTTGTTTAAAGTGTTTTAAAAGTAAATTGCTAAATTCTAAAAACGTTATTATTTTACTTTTGTTTATACTAAATAATAATATATTAATAATATTAATAATTTCTAATAATAATAACAGTAAACTGAATAATATTGTATTTGAAGTGTATGTTAGATGTTGTGTATGTTTCAAATTCACTTTAATTTCATTCATTGGTTGTGAATGTGTGTGTCATCAAATAGGTCGCCGCTGCGAGTCTGCAACAACAAGTTCACTTGCCAAACAAACGTCGTCGTCGAGTAATTTAACTTTTGTCTGCCTTATTTAAAGGCCTTCATAACTTCATAACCGATATCGTATCGTGGGCTTGATTTATAGTTATACTATAAGATCAACTTCTCGAGTCGATATCGTGTTTGTTTTTATTGTTCACTCAATACGTACATTTTAATTTAGTTAGTTAGTTGCTGCCTTAATAGGAGGCCATCCTAACTGTGTGTAGTTCTTTTCGTGGGGTTGATTTATTACTATAAATCAATTTTACGAATCGAAATTGTGTAGATCGATATCTATCGTGGGTTTGATTTGAAATCAACCTCACGAGTCGATATCGTGTATTTTGTATTTTCCACCACAAAACGCAGGTCCCACGTGGGGCCCCAACATACATCCCATCACCAGGAGGCAAGTTTGAAGCGTTTCGTGATCCGGGTTGGGGCGAGTCCCTCGCGAGCGTGCTGCTGAGTGTAGCTAGAAGGTGTAAGCCGATGCCTTGGGTGGTCGAGTTATCGAATCACAGGAACCATATTGTCCAATGAGTCATTGGGAGATCTAGACATAATTCGACTGTTTGAGCACTGCGAAATCTTCCCAGCAGTCGGGTAGGTTGGTAGGCGGTGAACCGAGAGGTCGTGGGCACGGAATATGCTCAACGTTTTTGCTAACTTGACAAGCACGCTTCGGTTGCTTTGTCGTAGATTCGTAGCTAGTCGTTGGCAAAAACTTAGGTAAGATAGGGTAGGGTAGGGAGAAGAAGATGGCACCTTTACTGAAGACTACGTAAAATGTGAGTCTCTTTCAGGTTCTTCCTAACACTTGACCGATATCTTATCGTGGATATGATTTATAGTTATACTATAAGATCATATTCACGAGTCAATATCGTGATTTTATCTACGTACATTTAAATTTAGTTAGTTTAGTTTCTGCCTTGTTAGAAGGCCTTCCTAACAACTGTGTAGTTCTTTTCGTGGGGTTGATTTATTACTATAAATCAATTTTACGAATCGAAATTGGTTAGAACAATATCTATCGTGGGGTTGATTTATTTCCATAAATCAATTTTACGAATTGATATTGTGATATCTATCGTGGGTTTGATGTGTAATCAACCTCACGAGTCGATATCGGATGTTTTGTATTGTCCACCATAAAACGCTGGCCCCACGTGGGGCCCCATCATAGCGTTTCGCGGTTGCTTTGTTGTAGATTCGTAGCTAGTCTTTGACAAAAACTTAGGTAAGATAGGGTAGGTAGGGAGAAGAAGGACACCATCATTGAAAACTTACTGTTTTTCAAGGAGTATTTGTACTTGTTTTTAATAATATTTTGTTGCTAGGTGCGGTGGTGAATGAAGAAAACCAACGTTTCCTGTTGGTGATTACATCAAAATGCTGGGAAGATTCATCAGCAACAGAATCAACAGCTTCTCTTCAAACATATCAGAAGATGACTGCAAAGTCAACGCAGAATGTCGTCAAGACCGCTGCCTCCAACATCAATATAAGATAATTATTAGTTTTAAGTGGGTTGTATTTAATCGAGCACCAAAATATCAGCTTTAAATAATTCATATTCAATATCCAAAATACTAGACTTTGCTAATCTGTTTATCAATTTAAATATCAAATATTTGTATTTGCTGTTTGCCATATTAGCATTTAATTTTCCATGAAGCTTATTTACTATTATATTTAAAGATCAGTTAGTAATTTTTTTATTATTATTTTTAGTATTAATTTAATTATTTCAGACTATCAAAATATAATTTAACTAGGGTTAAAAATATATATTTTTGGTGTTTAATAAATATATTTCTGGCAAGAGCAACACAGTTCTTATTGATTATTGATGATACAATGATTTCGGTGCTCATTTAAATTATTCCCTTTATAAATTATTTGGGTAAAAGCCGGTTAAAAACAATAATAAATATGTTGTTTTAAATTAATATAAAATAGTGCAATTGTGTACAAGGGAAAATGTGAGTGAAAATGGACAGAGAGTGATTGATTTTATTCTGTGTGATGAATGATTGATGCGCGGTTTTTCAGTTCATTCTGACATTTATATGACATAATTATTTGTCGCAATTTTGTTGAGCGACTTGGTCGTGTTAGAAGACCTAAAATAATTAGAAATATAGTAAAACCATCAGAAGGGTATCATTAGAAATATATTACAATATACACTTCTCTTTTTTCTATTTCATATACAATTTAATTCTTTTATTATTGAGTTAATTTGTAATTTTACGTATTCATCTTTTTTTTTTGCCAATTTGCACCAATTTTTAATTGTCTGTTCCCATAATTTTTCTCTTTTTAAAATTATTTATACTTGTGCTAGAATTTTAATGAACGCGTACCTGACAGAATTTAAATTTAATCTTGTACATTATTAATATTTTTATCTTTGGACTAGAGAACTTTTAAAATTTTGGCCCTACACTATTAAATGAGGCAGAAATTTCCTCCCAACACTTTTCTTCTTCATCTTAACAATACTTTATCAGTTTTTTTCATTCTATACATGTTTTTAACTCTCACTAAATCTATTAATAATTCAACTTCATTGGTGGAAAAGTTTGCAGCTCTTTTAATATTTGCCATCATGTGTATATAAATATATTTCTTATTTTACCTGTGACAGAATATAAACTGAGGCAATGATTATCATTTTCTTAGAATCCCAAATTACACAACACCATAAAATTATGTTTACATTCAGTTTAGGTTCAGCTGAACTAGATTAATTTGACAAGTTATAAACAAAAAAATGTTGAGGCTCAAGTTCAAGGTTCAACTGAAAAACCGAGCATGAGAAGTGTATTTGATGGTGTCGCGTATACGTCTGGATAAAAGTTTGTGAATGAGGGTGTTAGAGATATGTCTGTTGAGTAAATAAATGAATGAAGGAATGGTACGAATGATAAATTATATTGTGGAATGAATCAGATGTTAGGAATAGATGGTGTGAGTATTTTAGGGGTTTGTATGGTAGCGTAAATGGACTGAATGGTTGTAGTGAAATTGCAGGAGAAAATGTTAGAGGTGAGAATGATGTCGGCTTGAATGAGATGTTGATGTATGGAGGTGAGAGGTTATTTGACTCCTGATGATTGGAAATGCGCGCACGCAGTTAGAGTGTTTGAAGGTAGCGAGGCTGCGGTAGTGTCTGCGTTACCTGGTGCGGATGATGTTGTTGTAAATGATTTCAATAAATGAAGCAGAAAACGATTTAAATAATGTTAATTAATGATAATGTGTTAGTAGAATTAATAAATAAAACCACTTAGTAGTTAGTTTTATAAATTTGGCAATAACATTTATTGGTAGATGTGGTTTACAAAACAAATTTACAAACACTTATATATTGTACAAATACAAACACATTGTTAATAGAGAGAGGGACTGTTTAGGGAATGTCCTTTAATGACAAGGGCTATGAACATCTAAATATTCATTCATTAGTTTCTGGTCGGCCCTAACGGATTTCTTAATTTTATAAGCTTCAAGGAAAGTGAATCGATATCCTTTCCTTTTATATGTAGAACTGACAAATTACATATAGAACTTTTATGATAAAAATCTATCGAGTGTTTAGCTAGATTAGACTGGGAACTTTTGGTCATATAATTATAACAATACTCTTTAAATCTAGTCTGGAAACTTCGTCCTGTTTGCTCTATATAAACATATTCACAATCTTTACATTTAATTTAACAAAGGGTCTTTATTCATTAGTTTATTATTATTAGTATATAATGTCAAATTTCCTCCAATTCTTGGCCATACTACGATTCATGTCATTAACATAATTTATTTTTTATAAATTGATTTAAATCTAGTTTCAAAGTGTAACAGGATAAAATTAATTTCTTGTAATTGATCTAATTTTCTTATTTATTAGCTTCACTTTGTTTGCTGCAATATTTAAAATGATTATAATTCAGATCATCAGATAAATTATAAAACGTTGCTAGCTTTATATTACATGGGTGATACAAATTAGTGGGTTTCCTGTAAATATTAAAATTAAATTTATTGTTAATGTGTTCGATAGTAATGGCCAAGATATTTATGCTTTTATTAACTTTCACTTCAGTGGTGAATTATGTATTTTAATCAAATGAATTAAGGACATTTAGTTGTTGTTGCTCCTGGTGTAAACATCGTCGATATATCTATACCAAAAATCTAATTTTTCTAAGAGATATTTATTGGAATTGAGGAATATATTCTCAAAATTGTTCATGAATATTTCAGATAATAAAGACCCTCATTTTGTTAATTACAAATGTCACCAAAGAGCAAAAATAATTTGTTTGTAGACAAACTTCCAGCAAATTTAAAGTTACATGGTTAACTTCAAGCTGTTTTTAATGATGTCTAGAAGTTTGAAAATTGGAATGGAAGTAAATTCCCAAAACCTCCCTCTCTCTATTAACAGAGTTAGTTTGTATTTCAACTACTTATAAGTGTTTGCAAAACCATTTCTAAATTCATGAAACAAAATGCCAAGTCATGTTTCGCCGAATGCAAACAGCTTCATTAATTGAAATGATGAATGTGTTAGTGTTTGAGAAGAGCGATTGCAATGTTTCGGTGATGGATGTATGTTGTATGATGACTCCGAGATTAACATGAATGTTGTTCAAAGAGTGAGTATAAGTCAGATGAGATAGTTTAGGAATGTGGAACGTGTGTCGAATGGAAGATATGAATGAACTTGTATGAATGTATATGTATGTATTTATGTATGAAGAGTTGATGGTAGATTGAGCATGTGGTTGAAGCAAGGATAACTGAATGTTTCTGGGGTTCGTGTTACCCCATTTAATAAGATATAGCGTGATGCTCTGTATAATAATTATCTTTACAACATATATATTATTTGTTTAAACTATATAATAATGAATGATTCACTTTAAAATTATAATGATGAATCGTTCTCATCTGTAACACAATACTTTGCTAGCTGACAATTTATTATACATACATATATATTTTTTTATTATTACATTAGCAGATTGTCAGCTACTGAAACATTGTGATACAGTGACAGTTAGTATAAAAAACAAACAAATTACGGATGATTACCTAGATTTTTCATTGTTAAACATTCCGGCATTATTTTATACAAATATATTTGAAGTAAATGATTGATATAAATTAATTTGAATCAGTTTTATTTTAAATATTATTCTCTAAACAACTTATGACCGATTTAAATAAAGTTAATCAAAACATCCTCCATCGATTATTTATACTAACAGTCAACATATTTTGTAAATAAAGATAATGAAATACTTTTACCCAAAATAATTGTATCAAAATATTAATTCTAAAAGTTTCCATTATAATAATTAAATTGATTTCTTTTTAAAAATTGGGAAAACTGACAGAATTGATATTTACTAATATGATAATAATAAATATATTTTAAGTAGATAGTTGACAATAACTTTGTTTAACACATATTTGTTCTTTAAGAATAAGAAATAGATACCTATTGTAATAAGTTATACATACATCTTATTACAATATTCTTTATTCTTAAAAAATAAATCTGTGTTGAAGAGATTTATTGTGAATTATTTAATTTAAAATATAGTTTTTATTGTTCAAGATAAATAAGTAAATAATATAATTGTAATTAAATATGAAAAAATAATAACAAATATGTTTTAAATAGATAGTTTACAATAACTTTGTTTAACACATATTTATTGTTTAAGAATAAGAAATAGGGTACCCATTGTAATAAGTTAACATATATCTTATTACAATATTCCTTATTCTTAAAGAATAAATGTGTGTTGAAGAGATTTATTGTGAATTATTTAATTTAAAATATAGTTTTTATTGTTTAATATAAATAAGTTAATAAAATTGTTGTAATTCAGTATGTAATAATAATACATATGTTTTAAATAGATAGTTTAGAATAACTCTGTTTAAAACATATCTATTCTTTAAGAATAAGAAATATTGTAATAAGAAAACATACATCTTATTGCAATACGTCTTATACTTCAAGAATAAATATATTTTAAAGAGACTTATTCTAAATGAATTTATTTAAAAAATAGTTTGTATTATAAATAAAATGTACTTGTAGTTAATAATTCTAAAATAAAATGTTAGTAACACTTGTATACAACTTTGAAATAATAATAAATGTTTATTTATACATACCTTGTTTTTTTTTTTTATTTTTTTTTTTTTAGGACTGGTGCTGCCATCTGTTGGCAATTCAATTGAATTTGAAATTCATTTCAGGGTTTCTTACTAGCTAAAATTAATTTACAATAAAACAATTTTGTTTCTTTCTTATAAACTAGCTAAAATTAATTTACAATAAAACAATTTTGTTTCTTTCTTATAAACTAGCTAAAATTAATTTACAATAAAACAATTTTGTTTCTTTCTTATAAACTAGCTAAAATTAATTTACAATAAAACAATTTTGTTTCTTTCTTATAAACTAGCTAAAATTAATTTACAATAAAACAATTTTGTTTCTTTCTTATAAACTAGCTAAAATTAATTTACAATAAAACAATTTTGTTTCTTTCTTATAAACTAGCTAAAATTAATTTACAATAAAACAATTTTGTTTCTTTCTTATAAACTAGCTAAAATTAATTTACAATAAAACAATTTTGTTTCTTTCTTATAAACTAGCTAAAATTAATTTACAATAAAACAATTTTGTTTCTTTCTTATAAACTAGCTAAAATTAATTTACAATAAAACAATTTTGTTTCTTTCTTATAAACTAGCTAAAATTAATTTACAATAAAACAATTTTGTTTCTTTCTTATAAACTAGCTAAAATTAATTTACAATAAAACAATTTTGTTTCTTTCTTATAAACTAGCTAAAATTAATTTACAATAAAACAATTTTGTTTCTTTCTTATAAACTAGCTAAAATTAATTTACAATAAAACAATTTTGTTTCTTTCTTATAAACTAGCTAAAATTAATTTACAATAAAACAATTTTGTTTCTTTCTTATAAACTAGCTAAAATTAATTTACAATAAAACAATTTTGTTTCTTTCTTATAAACTAGCTAAAATTAATTTACAATAAAACAATTTTGTTTCTTTCTTATAAACTAGCTAAAATTAATTTACAATAAAACAATTTTGTTTCTTTCTTATAAACTAGCTAAAATTAATTTACAATAAAACAA
The DNA here is from genome assembly GCA_947425015.1 of Pterostichus niger. Lineage (NCBI taxonomy): Eukaryota > Metazoa > Arthropoda > Insecta > Coleoptera > Carabidae > Pterostichus > Pterostichus niger. The sequence continues at coordinate 874,854 of OX380341.1, read as the reverse complement.
TTTTGTTTCTTTCTTATAAACTAGCTAAAATTAATTTACAATAAAACAATTTTGTTTCTTTCTTATAAACTAGCTAAAATTAATTTACAATAAAACAATTTTGTTTCTTTCTTATAAACTAGCTAAAATTAATTTACAATAAAACAATTTTGTTTCTTTCTTATAAACTAGCTAAAATTAATTTACAATAAAACAATTTTGTTTCTTTCTTATAAACTAGCTAAAATTAATTTACAATAAAACAATTTTGTTTCTTTCTTATAAACTAGCTAAAATTAATTTACAATAAAACAATTTTGTTTCTTTCTTATAAACTAGCTAAAATTAATTTACAATAAAACAATTTTGTTTCTTTCTTATAAACTAGCTAAAATTAATTTACAATAAAACAATTTTGTTTCTTTCTTATAAACTAGCTAAAATTAATTTACAATAAAACAATTTTGTTTCTTTCTTATAAACTAGCTAAAATTAATTTACAATAAAACAATTTTGTTTCTTTCTTATAAACTAGCTAAAATTAATTTACAATAAAACAATTTTGTTTCTTTCTTATAAACTAGCTAAAATTAATTTACAATAAAACAATTTTGTTTCTTTCTTATAAACTAGCTAAAATTAATTTACAATAAAACAATTTTGTTTCTTTCTTATAAACTAGCTAAAATTAATTTACAATAAAACAATTTTGTTTCTTTCTTATAAACTAGCTAAAATTAATTTACAATAAAACAATTTTGTTTCTTTCTTATAAACTAGCTAAAATTAATTTACAATAAAACAATTTTGTTTCTTTCTTATAAACTAGCTAAAATTAATTTACAATAAAACAATTTTGTTTCTTTCTTATAAACTAGCTAAAATTAATTTACAATAAAACAATTTTGTTTCTTTCTTATAAACTAGCTAAAATTAATTTACAATAAAACAATTTTGTTTCTTTCTTATAAACTAGCTAAAATTAATTTACAATAAAACAATTTTGTTTCTTTCTTATAAACTAGCTAAAATTAATTTACAATAAAACAATTTTGTTTCTTTCTTATAAACTAGCTAAAATTAATTTACAATAAAACAATTTTGTTTCTTTCTTATAAACTAGCTAAAATTAATTTACAATAAAACAATTTTGTTTCTTTCTTATAAACTAGCTAAAATTAATTTACAATAAAACAATTTTGTTTCTTTCTTATAAACTAGCTAAAATTAATTTACAATAAAACAATTTTGTTTCTTTCTTATAAACTAGCTAAAATTAATTTACAATAAAACAATTTTGTTTCTTTCTTATAAACTAGCTAAAATTAATTTACAATAAAACAATTTTGTTTCTTTCTTATAAACTAGCTAAAATTAATTTACAATAAAACAATTTTGTTTCTTTCTTATAAACTAGCTAAAATTAATTTACAATAAAACAATTTTGTTTCTTTCTTATAAACTAGCTAAAATTAATTTACAATAAAACAATTTTGTTTCTTTCTTATAAACTAGCTAAAATTAATTTACAATAAAACAATTTTGTTTCTTTCTTATAAACTAGCTAAAATTAATTTACAATAAAACAATTTTGTTTCTTTCTTATAAACTAGCTAAAATTAATTTACAATAAAACAATTTTGTTTCTTTCTTATAAACTAGCTAAAATTAATTTACAATAAAACAATTTTGTTTCTTTCTTATAAACTAGCTAAAATTAATTTACAATAAAACAATTTTGTTTCTTTCTTATAAACTAGCTAAAATTAATTTACAATAAAACAATTTTGTTTCTTTCTTATAAACTAGCTAAAATTAATTTACAATAAAACAATTTTGTTTCTTTCTTATAAACTAGCTAAAATTAATTTACAATAAAACAATTTTGTTTCTTTCTTATAAACTAGCTAAAATTAATTTACAATAAAACAATTTTGTTTCTTTCTTATAAACTAGCTAAAATTAATTTACAATAAAACAATTTTGTTTCTTTCTTATAAACTAGCTAAAATTAATTTACAATAAAACAATTTTGTTTCTTTCTTATAAACTAGCTAAAATTAATTTACAATAAAACAATTTTGTTTCTTTCTTATAAACTAGCTAAAATTAATTTACAATAAAACAATTTTGTTTCTTTCTTATAAACTAGCTAAAATTAATTTACAATAAAACAATTTTGTTTCTTTCTTATAAACTAGCTAAAATTAATTTACAATAAAACAATTTTGTTTCTTTCTTATAAACTAGCTAAAATTAATTTACAATAAAACAATTTTGTTTCTTTCTTATAAACTAGCTAAAATTAATTTACAATAAAACAATTTTGTTTCTTTCTTATAAACTAGCTAAAATTAATTTACAATAAAACAATTTTGTTTCTTTCTTATAAACTAGCTAAAATTAATTTACAATAAAACAATTTTGTTTCTTTCTTATAAACTAGCTAAAATTAATTTACAATAAAACAATTTTGTTTCTTTCTTATAAACTAGCTAAAATTAATTTACAATAAAACAATTTTGTTTCTTTCTTATAAACTAGCTAAAATTAATTTACAATAAAACAATTTTGTTTCTTTCTTATAAACTAGCTAAAATTAATTTACAATAAAACAATTTTGTTTCTTTCTTATAAACTAGCTAAAATTAATTTACAATAAAACAATTTTGTTTCTTTCTTATAAACTAGCTAAAATTAATTTACAATAAAACAATTTTGTTTCTTTCTTATAAACTAGCTAAAATTAATTTACAATAAAACAATTTTGTTTCTTTCTTATAAACTAGCTAAAATTAATTTACAATAAAACAATTTTGTTTCTTTCTTATAAACTAGCTAAAATTAATTTACAATAAAACAATTTTGTTTCTTTCTTATAAACTAGCTAAAATTAATTTACAATAAAACAATTTTGTTTCTTTCTTATAAACTAGCTAAAATTAATTTACAATAAAACAATTTTGTTTCTTTCTTATAAACTAGCTAAAATTAATTTACAATAAAACAATTTTGTTTCTTTCTTATAAACTAGCTAAAATTAATTTACAATAAAACAATTTTGTTTCTTTCTTATAAACTAGCTAAAATTAATTTACAATAAAACAATTTTGTTTCTTTCTTATAAACTAGCTAAAATTAATTTACAATAAAACAATTTTGTTTCTTTCTTATAAACTAGCTAAAATTAATTTACAATAAAACAATTTTGTTTCTTTCTTATAAACTAGCTAAAATTAATTTACAATAAAACAATTTTGTTTCTTTCTTATAAACTAGCTAAAATTAATTTACAATAAAACAATTTTGTTTCTTTCTTATAAACTAGCTAAAATTAATTTACAATAAAACAATTTTGTTTCTTTCTTATAAACTAGCTAAAATTAATTTACAATAAAACAATTTTGTTTCTTTCTTATAAACTAGCTAAAATTAATTTACAATAAAACAATTTTGTTTCTTTCTTATAAACTAGCTAAAATTAATTTACAATAAAACAATTTTGTTTCTTTCTTATAAACTAGCTAAAATTAATTTACAATAAAACAATTTTGTTTCTTTCTTATAAACTAGCTAAAATTAATTTACAATAAAACAATTTTGTTTCTTTCTTATAAACTAGCTAAAATTAATTTACAATAAAACAATTTTGTTTCTTTCTTATAAACTAGCTAAAATTAATTTACAATAAAACAATTTTGTTTCTTTCTTATAAACTAGCTAAAATTAATTTACAATAAAACAATTTTGTTTCTTTCTTATAAACTAGCTAAAATTAATTTACAATAAAACAATTTTGTTTCTTTCTTATAAACTAGCTAAAATTAATTTACAATAAAACAATTTTGTTTCTTTCTTATAAACTAGCTAAAATTAATTTACAATAAAACAATTTTGTTTCTTTCTTATAAACTAGCTAAAATTAATTTACAATAAAACAATTTTGTTTCTTTCTTATAAACTAGCTAAAATTAATTTACAATAAAACAATTTTGTTTCTTTCTTATAAACTAGCTAAAATTAATTTACAATAAAACAATTTTGTTTCTTTCTTATAAACTAGCTAAAATTAATTTACAATAAAACAATTTTGTTTCTTTCTTATAAACTAGCTAAAATTAATTTACAATAAAACAATTTTGTTTCTTTCTTATAAACTAGCTAAAATTAATTTACAATAAAACAATTTTGTTTCTTTCTTATAAACTAGCTAAAATTAATTTACAATAAAACAATTTTGTTTCTTTCTTATAAACTAGCTAAAATTAATTTACAATAAAACAATTTTGTTTCTTTCTTATAAACTAGCTAAAATTAATTTACAATAAAACAATTTTGTTTCTTTCTTATAAACTAGCTAAAATTAATTTACAATAAAACAATTTTGTTTCTTTCTTATAAACTAGCTAAAATTAATTTACAATAAAACAATTTTGTTTCTTTCTTATAAACTAGCTAAAATTAATTTACAATAAAACAATTTTGTTTCTTTCTTATAAACTAGCTAAAATTAATTTACAATAAAACAATTTTGTTTCTTTCTTATAAACTAGCTAAAATTAATTTACAATAAAACAATTTTGTTTCTTTCTTATAAACTAGCTAAAATTAATTTACAATAAAACAATTTTGTTTCTTTCTTATAAACTAGCTAAAATTAATTTACAATAAAACAATTTTGTTTCTTTCTTATAAACTAGCTAAAATTAATTTACAATAAAACAATTTTGTTTCTTTCTTATAAACTAGCTAAAATTAATTTACAATAAAACAATTTTGTTTCTTTCTTATAAACTAGCTAAAATTAATTTACAATAAAACAATTTTGTTTCTTTCTTATAAACTAGCTAAAATTAATTTACAATAAAACAATTTTGTTTCTTTCTTATAAACTAGCTAAAATTAATTTACAATAAAACAATTTTGTTTCTTTCTTATAAACTAGCTAAAATTAATTTACAATAAAACAATTTTGTTTCTTTCTTATAAACTAGCTAAAATTAATTTACAATAAAACAATTTTGTTTCTTTCTTATAAACTAGCTAAAATTAATTTACAATAAAACAATTTTGTTTCTTTCTTATAAACTAGCTAAAATTAATTTACAATAAAACAATTTTGTTTCTTTCTTATAAACTAGCTAAAATTAATTTACAATAAAACAATTTTGTTTCTTTCTTATAAACTAGCTAAAATTAATTTACAATAAAACAATTTTGTTTCTTTCTTATAAACTAGCTAAAATTAATTTACAATAAAACAATTTTGTTTCTTTCTTATAAACTAGCTAAAATTAATTTACAATAAAACAATTTTGTTTCTTTCTTATAAACTAGCTAAAATTAATTTACAATAAAACAATTTTGTTTCTTTCTTATAAACTAGCTAAAATTAATTTACAATAAAACAATTTTGTTTCTTTCTTATAAACTAGCTAAAATTAATTTACAATAAAACAATTTTGTTTCTTTCTTATAAACTAGCTAAAATTAATTTACAATAAAACAATTTTGTTTCTTTCTTATAAACTAGCTAAAATTAATTTACAATAAAACAATTTTGTTTCTTTCTTATAAACTAGCTAAAATTAATTTACAATAAAACAATTTTGTTTCTTTCTTATAAACTAGCTAAAATTAATTTACAATAAAACAATTTTGTTTCTTTCTTATAAACTAGCTAAAATTAATTTACAATAAAACAATTTTGTTTCTTTCTTATAAACTAGCTAAAATTAATTTACAATAAAACAATTTTGTTTCTTTCTTATAAACTAGCTAAAATTAATTTACAATAAAACAATTTTGTTTCTTTCTTATAAACTAGCTAAAATTAATTTACAATAAAACAATTTTGTTTCTTTCTTATAAACTAGCTAAAATTAATTTACAATAAAACAATTTTGTTTCTTTCTTATAAACTAGCTAAAATTAATTTACAATAAAACAATTTTGTTTCTTTCTTATAAACTAGCTAAAATTAATTTACAATAAAACAATTTTGTTTCTTTCTTATAAACTAGCTAAAATTAATTTACAATAAAACAATTTTGTTTCTTTCTTATAAACTAGCTAAAATTAATTTACAATAAAACAATTTTGTTTCTTTCTTATAAACTAGCTAAAATTAATTTACAATAAAACAATTTTGTTTCTTTCTTATAAACTAGCTAAAATTAATTTACAATAAAACAATTTTGTTTCTTTCTTATAAACTAGCTAAAATTAATTTACAATAAAACAATTTTGTTTCTTTCTTATAAACTAGCTAAAATTAATTTACAATAAAACAATTTTGTTTCTTTCTTATAAACTAGCTAAAATTAATTTACAATAAAACAATTTTGTTTCTTTCTTATAAACTAGCTAAAATTAATTTACAATAAAACAATTTTGTTTCTTTCTTATAAACTAGCTAAAATTAATTTACAATAAAACAATTTTGTTTCTTTCTTATAAACTAGCTAAAATTAATTTACAATAAAACAATTTTGTTTCTTTCTTATAAACTAGCTAAAATTAATTTACAATAAAACAATTTTGTTTCTTTCTTATAAACTAGCTAAAATTAATTTACAATAAAACAATTTTGTTTCTTTCTTATAAACTAGCTAAAATTAATTTACAATAAAACAATTTTGTTTCTTTCTTATAAACTAGCTAAAATTAATTTACAATAAAACAATTTTGTTTCTTTCTTATAAACTAGCTAAAATTAATTTACAATAAAACAATTTTGTTTCTTTCTTATAAACTAGCTAAAATTAATTTACAATAAAACAATTTTGTTTCTTTCTTATAAACTAGCTAAAATTAATTTACAATAAAACAATTTTGTTTCTTTCTTATAAACTAGCTAAAATTAATTTACAATAAAACAATTTTGTTTCTTTCTTATAAACTAGCTAAAATTAATTTACAATAAAACAATTTTGTTTCTTTCTTATAAACTAGCTAAAATTAATTTACAATAAAACAATTTTGTTTCTTTCTTATAAACTAGCTAAAATTAATTTACAATAAAACAATTTTGTTTCTTTCTTATAAACTAGCTAAAATTAATTTACAATAAAACAATTTTGTTTCTTTCTTATAAACTAGCTAAAATTAATTTACAATAAAACAATTTTGTTTCTTTCTTATAAACTAGCTAAAATTAATTTACAATAAAACAATTTTGTTTCTTTCTTATAAACTAGCTAAAATTAATTTACAATAAAACAATTTTGTTTCTTTCTTATAAACTAGCTAAAATTAATTTACAATAAAACAATTTTGTTTCTTTCTTATAAACTAGCTAAAATTAATTTACAATAAAACAATTTTGTTTCTTTCTTATAAACTAGCTAAAATTAATTTACAATAAAACAATTTTGTTTCTTTCTTATAAACTAGCTAAAATTAATTTACAATAAAACAATTTTGTTTCTTTCTTATAAACTAGCTAAAATTAATTTACAATAAAACAATTTTGTTTCTTTCTTATAAACTAGCTAAAATTAATTTACAATAAAACAATTTTGTTTCTTTCTTATAAACTAGCTAAAATTAATTTACAATAAAACAATTTTGTTTCTTTCTTATAAACTAGCTAAAATTAATTTACAATAAAACAATTTTGTTTCTTTCTTATAAACTAGCTAAAATTAATTTACAATAAAACAATTTTGTTTCTTTCTTATAAACTAGCTAAAATTAATTTACAATAAAACAATTTTGTTTCTTTCTTATAAACTAGCTAAAATTAATTTACAATAAAACAATTTTGTTTCTTTCTTATAAACTAGCTAAAATTAATTTACAATAAAACAATTTTGTTTCTTTCTTATAAACTAGCTAAAATTAATTTACAATAAAACAATTTTGTTTCTTTCTTATAAACTAGCTAAAATTAATTTACAATAAAACAATTTTGTTTCTTTCTTATAAACTAGCTAAAATTAATTTACAATAAAACAATTTTGTTTCTTTCTTATAAACTAGCTAAAATTAATTTACAATAAAACAATTTTGTTTCTTTCTTATAAACTAGCTAAAATTAATTTACAATAAAACAATTTTGTTTCTTTCTTATAAACTAGCTAAAATTAATTTACAATAAAACAATTTTGTTTCTTTCTTATAAACTAGCTAAAATTAATTTACAATAAAACAATTTTGTTTCTTTCTTATAAACTAGCTAAAATTAATTTACAATAAAACAATTTTGTTTCTTTCTTATAAACTAGCTAAAATTAATTTACAATAAAACAATTTTGTTTCTTTCTTATAAACTAGCTAAAATTAATTTACAATAAAACAATTTTGTTTCTTTCTTATAAACTAGCTAAAATTAATTTACAATAAAACAATTTTGTTTCTTTCTTATAAACTAGCTAAAATTAATTTACAATAAAACAATTTTGTTTCTTTCTTATAAACTAGCTAAAATTAATTTACAATAAAACAATTTTGTTTCTTTCTTATAAACTAGCTAAAATTAATTTACAATAAAACAATTTTGTTTCTTTCTTATAAACTAGCTAAAATTAATTTACAATAAAACAATTTTGTTTCTTTCTTATAAACTAGCTAAAATTAATTTACAATAAAACAATTTTGTTTCTTTCTTATAAACTAGCTAAAATTAATTTACAATAAAACAATTTTGTTTCTTTCTTATAAACTAGCTAAAATTAATTTACAATAAAACAATTTTGTTTCTTTCTTATAAACTAGCTAAAATTAATTTACAATAAAACAATTTTGTTTCTTTCTTATAAACTAGCTAAAATTAATTTACAATAAAACAATTTTGTTTCTTTCTTATAAACTAGCTAAAATTAATTTACAATAAAACAATTTTGTTTCTTTCTTATAAACTAGCTAAAATTAATTTACAATAAAACAATTTTGTTTCTTTCTTATAAACTAGCTAAAATTAATTTACAATAAAACAATTTTGTTTCTTTCTTATAAACTAGCTAAAATTAATTTACAATAAAACAATTTTGTTTCTTTCTTATAAACTAGCTAAAATTAATTTACAATAAAACAATTTTGTTTCTTTCTTATAAACTAGCTAAAATTAATTTACAATAAAACAATTTTGTTTCTTTCTTATAAACTAGCTAAAATTAATTTACAATAAAACAATTTTGTTTCTTTCTTATAAACTAGCTAAAATTAATTTACAATAAAACAATTTTGTTTCTTTCTTATAAACTAGCTAAAATTAATTTACAATAAAACAATTTTGTTTCTTTCTTATAAACTAGAATTATTTTTTACATTTTATATGTGCAATTGGTATTTGCAATTTACTTAGAATTATTTTTTACATTTTATATGTGCAATTGGTATTTGCAATTTACTTAGAATTATTTTTTACATTTTATATGTGCAATTGGTATTTGCAATTTACTTAGAATTATTTTTTACATTTTATATGTGCAATTGGTATTTGCAATTTACTTAGAATTATTTTTTACATTTTATATGTGCAATTGGTATTTGCAATTTACTTAGAATTATTTTTTACATTTTATATGTGCAATTGGTATTTGCAATTTACTTAGAATTATTTTTTACATTTTATATGTGCAATTGGTATTTGCAATTTACTTAGAATTATTTTTTACATTTTATATGTGCAATTGGTATTTGCAATTTACTTAGAATTATTTTTTACATTTTATATGTGCAATTGGTATTTGCAATTTACTTAGAATTATTTTTTACATTTTATATGTGCAATTGGTATTTGCAATTTACTTAGAATTATTTTTTACATTTTATATGTGCAATTGGTATTTGCAATTTACTTAGAATTATTTTTTACATTTTATATGTGCAATTGGTATTTGCAATTTACTTAGAATTATTTTTTACATTTTATATGTGCAATTGGTATTTGCAATTTACTTAGAATTATTTTTTACATTTTATATGTGCAATTGGTATTTGCAATTTACTTAGAATTATTTTTTACATTTTATATGTGCAATTGGTATTTGCAATTTACTTAGAATTATTTTTTACATTTTATATGTGCAATTGGTATTTGCAATTTACTTAGAATTATTTTTTACATTTTATATGTGCAATTGGTATTTGCAATTTACTTAGAATTATTTTTTACATTTTATATGTGCAATTGGTATTTGCAATTTACTTAGAATTATTTTTTACATTTTATATGTGCAATTGGTATTTGCAATTTACTTAGAATTATTTTTTACATTTTATATGTGCAATTGGTATTTGCAATTTACTTAGAATTATTTTTTACATTTTATATGTGCAATTGGTATTTGCAATTTACTTAGAATTATTTTTTACATTTTATATGTGCAATTGGTATTTGCAATTTACTTAGAATTATTTTTTACATTTTATATGTGCAATTGGTATTTGCAATTTACTTAGAATTATTTTTTACATTTTATATGTGCAATTGGTATTTGCAATTTACTTAGAATTATTTTTTACATTTTATATGTGCAATTGGTATTTGCAATTTACTTAGAATTATTTTTTACATTTTATATGTGCAATTGGTATTTGCAATTTACTTAGAATTATTTTTTACATTTTATATGTGCAATTGGTATTTGCAATTTACTTAGAATTATTTTTTACATTTTATATGTGCAATTGGTATTTGCAATTTACTTAGAATTATTTTTTACATTTTATATGTGCAATTGGTATTTGCAATTTACTTAGAATTATTTTTTACATTTTATATGTGCAATTGGTATTTGCAATTTAC